>OY763904.1:14278255-15704341 GCA_963667235.1 Nomada lathburiana
CTATTCTTAGCAGTTAATTTACAATATATCTTACACATAAAACTTATACTAAAATTGACGTACTTTATATGCAGAAGTTTATTTTAAATTAAAACAGTTGTGTAACTTGTGCATATGTAAAGTATTTATTATATCTTTCATTTTATATTTAGCACATTCAGTAGAACTTGTAGTAAAAGTAACATTGAAGTTTATATAAGTTCTACTGAATGAACTGAATATAAAATAAAATATATAATAGATATACATAACAGTTAATTACACAATTGTTCTAAATTAATCTAATGCGCAAATAGTTACAAACTATTTTTGTAACCCAATTTACTAGAACTAAAGGCTAACTAAAGTATGTGGCAAATGTTCTTCTATCTTCTTTCTTCTCCTGCACACTATGAGAAGTGCCAGTCAATGCTCTTCATTTCTTTGCCGAGGAAACCTGCACACACAAAAAATATATTAGTAAGTATATAACAGGAGAGGGAAAAATTATAATGGGATGTTTAGAAGAAGGAGATGGGGTTAGGGTTAAACCAGAAGCATAAGAGAAAGGGAGGATTATCGAAAATGAATGGAATGAGTTTCGTAAGAATTAATTCGATGAGAGTGGAAGTAAATGAATTGACAGATGGCTTAACCCTTTGCGGTCCATGCTGCTACAGTGGCAGCATTCACAAGTCGTTGTAGAAGTCTGTGCCACCAGCCTGGCGGCATGATTTCATTCATGATCGCCTGGCAAGCGACACTGCGGACGGAGCTAGCGAAAATGAAAGAAAACTATCCTCCCGATGACAGATTGAAACGTTTGGATCAACTTACAGATAAGGCCACTAACACACTGAAATTTTATGAAATGTTAGTCTATAAGTTAGTACGAAATTTTTGGCACCAAACACCATTTACAGCGAAACCTTCAACATCATTCGTAGACATTAGATTAAATACATAATCAGCTTCATATACTTCGTTCAGGAACCAAAAAAGACTGTACAGTGTGTTCCGACAGGAAAGCTCCGGGAAAAAGATGAGAAACACGCACGTACTGTGATACTTCTACACAGAAGCCAGGACTTCATATCGGTGATGGCTTTGTAAAATACCACACTTTGGAAAATTACAGACATTAAAAATTTATGTTTTTATGTATTATAAGTAGTATTAAACAAAACAAATCAGTTTCAACAAATTCTGTGTGTTTGATTATCCATATATTGACTTTAAATCCTGTATGAAAAAGTAACTGCGAAGCGCTGAATATGCTTGGACCTGCTGGTACTCCCGGCAGTGAAATCTGCGGACCGCAAAGGGTTAAGAGACTATGAAATACAACAGCAAGAGCAGAACATAAAAATAAAAGGAGGAAGATATAACGAAAGATTCAGATATATTAGAACGTCAACATTACCACAGTACCAAAGTAAAAGGGAAACTGGCAAGCGTTAGCAATTAAGGTGGCAGGTAAGTCCTGGAAGCACTCAAATATGGAATAAAGTTTGGAAGAAAGAAGAGAATAAAAGATGCGACCTGTGTCGAGACAAATTCATGATGTTAGAACATGTAGTAAGAGAATGTAGAGAAACAGCTACAGGGGTTACGATAGAAGATCTGGTGCGTGGTATAAGAGATGAAAACGTAAGAATTCGCAACAGAAAGATATATAATAGATGTGCAATAAAGAGCCGGCTAGAAAGAAATAGGGCAATATGTAAAGTAGAGAAGGTATGAAAGAACGAGTGAAAGAGAAGAATGCATAGGCTAATATAGTAATGTAAAGTTAGGTTATATATACATTAACAATAAGTCCAAAATTCATGGCTGCAAGGCCGAAAAGAAGAATAATACTACTATTAGTATGTATTTGCTGCATGTCGAATAATTTATTTAACGAAAAAAGATATTGACATATGTATTTACCTTTGCTAAAGAGCTTAATTGTTGTAGAATAAAATGAACAAGGGAACTTACAATGCAATAATTATAATGTATATTGTAATACTGTGTTTGCTAACGCTTTATTGATATGTAAATGAGAGTACGAAACGATTTTCGAGCGCTATTAACTTAATTTTATAAATGAAGACATAAATAAACAAATTTTACGATGTTTATCGTATCGTTATTTATAAACAGGTGCTTGAAACTACATACCACTCGTATCCTTGTCTTATCAACACCCAAACTGGTCTCTAGTTTTGCCATCTATGAAGAAGTACCCGAAACTTCATGTAATGCTGCTTTATCTAGGGGCATTAGTATCGCCATCTATACACAGGTGAATGAAACTACTGAGCCTCTGCCATATCTACACTTAAGGTAAGTAAGAGCCGTGGGTAGTTTCCTGGAGTTCTCTATAGATGGTGACACCATAGCGGCTCGAGTAGTTTCAAGGAGTCATGTATAGATGGCGATACTATAGCAGGCGTGAGTAGTTTCAAGGAGTTCTGTATAGATGGCGGTACCAATGCAGGCACTGTAGATATGGCAGAGACCCGCGTAGTTTCAAGCACATCTTTACAGACATTAATTAATTTGTCAACTAAAATATACAGATGGGTATTTGATTCATAAAAGGCTTCTTGGCGAACAAGAAAATGTAATTCTCAAGCCGAAACATATATGAATTATCTTACTAAAGAATTATCTCCACAGCGTCAGAAAACAGAAGAGTCTACATAAGTAGCAGGGTAATAAATAATGCACAATATTTCCAGTTACAAATGGATACATAAATAGAAACGAGAATTAAGAAGTAACTGCAGTAAGAACTTAAGATTCTGTCCACTTAAATAACTACAGTAGGCAGTAATGCCCACTTAATGTTCGCTGGTTCGGGGCTACCTACCGAACCCAATCCGGGTATGTGACTTACCAGTAATTGTTCAGGCTTATTGCTTCTAGCCACGCTTTGTTTAGACTGTATTGGTGAGATATATTGAGGGCAAGTGGTGATCACAAGTTGAGATAACTCGGACGCTCGCTCCATCCGCGATGCATCGGACAGGTCCAAGAATTGGTGGGGATGACTCCGGAAGCATTAATTGGGGAGAAAAACGAACATTAAGCGGACACTACTGTACTTTGTATCCTAAGTTCAATACGCAGTCTATTCGCCCGAATTATTTTCCATACAATTATCAAGCGTATCTTATCTATTCTGTGAGATTGTACAAAAAATCGTTTAATAATTATACAGCGAATAATTAATTGACCAGGTTCCACCACGTGGAGGTTACTGAAAGAAATAATTGAAAGGACCCGAAGTGCATTTTCTCCGATTTTTAAATTGTTTATAACTTTTAAACTACAAATGCCATATTCTTGAACCTGCTGGAACAACCAGGGTCAAGTTGTAAACAGGCTTTAAGCGGTGTACATATTGCTACTACAAATAAATGCAATTAGATTCGTATGGAAGAGGTTTCAGACCAGGAAAATCTTATTACTCAGGTGTTAAATAGGATTACATGGGGGCTGCTAGCTGACTATTCTTGCGGCTCAAAAATCTTGTTCACAAACATTAAACAGTAACTTACATACCAATCTCCGGGTATTACCGCACCTTTCCACTGGTTTTTAAGTTGCTAGCATTATAGAAACACAGTTTAAAACACGCATTTCCAAGTTTAATCCTTGGGTGTCAATGTGTAAAAATATACTTACTAAAATATATTATGTACTCCTTTCAAGAGGGGCAATGATTTTAGATTAATGTAATTTTTTCGTGTGTATTTTAGTCGGCGCAACTGATTCAGGCAAATTTATAATACAAATTTCGTTGGGGAAAAATTACGAATTTATTTATAAAAAAAAAATTGGTTCGTCAACGGAACAAAATATAGTTGTTAGAGTTCGACAGTGATGCAGCGAATCCGATTAAGTGTATTCCACGATATAGAGCATATTCGTAACATGAAATATAAAACTCTCATTATCAACTATATATATCGTTAACATGGTCAACATACATATAAATATACAGTCATCACTTTAAGTTAATTGTATCCATACAATACATACAGTGAATCTATACACGGTATAAGTAAGATCCCTACGTCCTGCTCTTTTCTTCGTTTTGTATCTTTCTTTTTTTTTCAACGCTTCAGATACATACATAAATGCATACATACGTATATATGTGAAGTATATATATCTCTCTTGGAATATCTCGCTAATACACAATTATACAAAATGCTACAGCAGAATCTTCACTCGAGTGTGATTCTTTTGTTATTTTTTTTGTTCATTTTGTTCTTTTTTTCCCTTATAGAAATATACATATACCAATGGCACGTTGAAACGCAACCGATTAGAAAAGAGAACGAAAGTACAGGTATGACCGAAAAAAAAAATATATATATATATTATATGTATGTATGTATATCATATACACATCGAACAATTTTCATTTACACGAATTACAAAGAGCGGAGTATTGGTTCAACGGATAATGTCTCCTTTTCTTTTCTCCTTCTTCCTCTTCCGCGACACTTTAAGGTTGCTCACGCAGTAGCACTTTGGCACTTATAGCGAAGAATTCTGAGTAGATTTTAGAAGAACTCACGCGGGGTACGACGCTATCTGTGTTCCTTTCCCTCGTTAATAACGTTCGCAATGAATCCTTTAGGCCAAAAGCAGGGATTTCGCGCCCACAGCACACAATATGTGTCTGTTGGGTGATTGAAGCTTACTTAACAGCCGATCGCAAACGAAAATGTACGGAATCATTTAGGAACATACGGAGAAATATCCGTAGTATCTTCTCCGTCTGTTGGTCAGTCTCCAGCCACGATGGGCTCTCTCTCCTTCTTTCTGTTCGCGTAATAAAGTTTCACCTCCACGAAGAGCCCATTTCTTTCCCTCTCGACCCCTAAAGTATGCGCGTGTATGTGTGTGTTCGTGTGTGTGTGTATATATATATATGTATGCGCGTGTTGCACGTGTCAGTCTTATCTAGTATGTAGTGCACGGCCAGCCCGGTCACGTCATTTGCGCAGCGTTGAAGCTTCGTTTCCTGGGGGCGGTGAAGTGTTGAGGGTTGGCGATCTGGTACTGTTGCACGTATGGATTGTTCCTTAGGACGTTACCACCGGGCGAGCTGGTCGAATATTGCGAACTGATTATTCCAGTTTGTTGCAAATATTGTTCCCGATACAGCGCCTGCTGTGTCACGTATTCCCCGTTGACGGGATTCTGAGCACCGTAGTCTACCTTCACGCTCTTCGCGGACAGCTGATTGGCGTTGCACTCCTTGTAACTGTCTTGATAACGTAGACTGGTAGGAGAGGAGCCAGGCGGTGTGACGTTCTTCAGACTCTGCGTTGGACTCTGCGTGATGGACTCTAGCACGTGTCTCGGCATGTTTGGCGATGGACTGTGGGTCTCCTGAAGGCCATCCACGCGATTCGCGTTCCTCATGTAAATTGGGGCGCTCTCAGGTCTACCGCCAATTATGTTTCTCATTCCTTCTCTGTCCTTTGCGCTCAGACTCTGTCGTGACTCGTTTAATCCGGAGTTACGATTCTTCGTCGTTGTGGGGGACGTGCTGTTCAGATCGGTAAGGCTCGACCACGTCACACTGGCCAGTTCCCATTGACGAAGAAGACTGGACACTCGTTCGGCACTGGCGGTCGTGTCGAGACTTTCATCGTAGTCTGGTCCCTGAAATGAATGTTCCGAAAACGTTAGTACCTTGCCCCTATACTTACTCTAGAATAAAAACTGGGCTGAATTGCGATTAAATTGAACAATTGAATGCTCCGGTCAACCGTGCGAAATAAAAGAGTCGCGGTGGATTATATTATAAACGATCTCTAAAGCTTCTGGGGATTTTGGAGAATGATTTCGTTGCTTCGCTTCAGCAATTGGAGCCCTTCGCACACTCGGCTGTTAAGTGTAACATTACGAACGGGACATTGTTTCATACCGAGTCAACGCGAGATCGAGATTATACTAACAACAAGATGAAGGCGTCGAGGAACGAGGAGCATCTTCAAAGCATAAGCACACGTATAAGGCCGCTGAATATCGCAGTCGGTGAAATGTCGAGCAAATTCGTATCCTATAGTCGACGAAAGTTACAACCGTCCGGCATCGACCAAATTAATATTATTATTCCGACAAGGCTGTCGCAAGGTTGGCGAAGCCTTAAGTGGACATCTATTTTGCATGGCCTGATTCCAATGCATTTTGCTGACGCAATAGAAAGTACACCGTGCAATTCGAAGCGGCTGGCAAGTTTTTTACAAACCGAAAGTTTAGCCACAGTGGATCGCGGGAGAACGAAGAAAGGTGATAAACAAATTCAGCGAAGTTTTCAATATACAGTCGACTCGATTTATATGTTTTTATGTATCCTTTATGGTATAAGCACGTAAAACAAGAAGTTAGAAAAATTTACATATATCGTTTTCATTTGCACAAAAATGCCAATCGTTAACTTACTTTCCGAGTCGACTGTATTATTTCGAGTTATGCTTTCGGTAGAAGCAACTTACATTCTCGATTTTCTCGTCGAGCATCTTGAAGAAGTCGAGCTGACTCGAAGATATCTCTCTGTAAAATTGCAAATTGAGGATGATTAATGATTTGGGCGTACGTGATATTGCTTACGATTAATTTCATTGATCGATGATGGAAAGAAAACACCTCTTTAATTCACTGCAAAGGACATCGAAGTTTCAAGATAACGACTATCTTCGTGGTCATTTTGCATTGGAACTATTCGGCTCGCATTGTTTATTAGCGAATAACATATTGTGCAACACGGATCGAGTGATGGCCGAAGGGCATTCTAAGTAGAAGGCTGCTCATAAGCAAAATGTCAAATGGGAGACAGTCGGAAAAGATAGAAACTTACGTTTGCTGCACCAGAGGTCCGCCTCCAGGTGCGTTCGACTTCTTCTTAGCTTGATTTTTAATGTCGCCCGAACCATTTTGTTCCTCGTTTCTGTTCACCTCGACGCCATTGTTATTCGTTTTGTTACTCTTCGTGCTGCCGTTTCCGTTTTTCTGTTCCACGGACGCAGAGCCTGAAACACGAAAGGCGCAGCAACGTTAGCCAAAGAATGCAAATGAACCTTGACGTTCGATAATTATAAATCAGTCTCCACGTCACAATTTTCTATATATTCATATATTAATAATTTCAAATATGGATATTATTCGGGCCACTGTGTTTTCCCTTTAACACGAGCGAGGTCCACGGAATACAACCGTCCACGCTTCCCTCGATTAATCGCGAAACTCTCGAACCTATAGATTATGAATACATTTGAACAAGGACTCTACAAACTCGTGTATGACATTTTCAAAGTCGCGAGTACTCCATTTGCGACGAGTTTAAGGCATATTCGGTTGAATGGTTGATGTCATCGTTGCATTCAGAGAGAGAAGAGAAGAGAAGAAAAATACTCGACAGCAAAACGATGAAAAACATGTCCGCTAACTCGCAAGGGCGAAACAATTGTGCGAAGTGCAAGTTCAAGGAGCCGTATCGAGCCACTTCCCGTCCCTCTTTCTTCCATGGTTCGCCAACGGAAGAGAAACGCAACTAGAGAAACGGCCGCGAAAGAAAAGGAAAAGAACGGAAGCAGGAGGGCCCCGCTGCTGAGAGATCGCGAACTCGAATATTATGCGCATAACAGGGTACAAGAGTGGGCCAAAGTAGCGAGCGACGAAGAAAAATGAAACGAAGCTCGCAAGAAACTATGTATTTTTCATAGCAAGAAGATACGCGACACCGCGAAAAATATACGTCCTTCGTAGCGAAGGGGTTTATATTCCATGCATTCGCGTCGACGCGCCCGTTAAAACGCCGCCGACAACGCCAAGCGATTCCCGTTTCTCCTACGGTGAAAATCGACTCCGAATAATCGATACGCAACCCCATTGCTCGAGGTGCTCGCGAATTCGTCACGCTCTCGACAGTTCGATGAAGCAATACACACTCGACTGCGATGACTCGCCAACAGGAAGCTTCGTTCACACCTAGAAGCAATTAATATTCTCGGCAGAAGAGGACGATAGATCTCGTCGATCGACGCTCAGCACGCACGCGTGCACACGCGGTCCATTCATTGGCAAGCAAGACGACCAGCGACGGGGCGAAAGAAAGCAAAAGGAGAATGAACTCGGATTACAATGAAACGCAAATAAACCCGAGGGACAGACGCGCTAATGCTGACTCTATGCGTGTATAGGTCAGTAGGTGATTCCGTTCTCTGTCAGACCGCTGGCTGTGCTTTAAGCTCGCGTTCGTTGTAATTACACGACCACTCAAGCCCGTTTCTCGCCCACGCGTTTCTGTGCGAACAGCGGTGTCGATTGGTTCGTATTAATCGATTCCCGCGGAATTTCCGCGTATTTGCACCACTGACCCGTGACAATATCACGCGACGAGACTTTCAATTGCTTTAATGCATCCATTATTTTTCTTTATGCCGTACCGACACGTGCGGCTAGCCTGAGAATACAGTAAAATGAATTTCACGGAGGCTAATGTTCTGCGGACAGTTGATCGATCATCGACGGGCTAATGGTTAGTCTTATTGCGTGTCTTTCGCTTCGAATACAGAGTCCGGTATTAGTGTGGATATCGACCGACCAGAGGAGTCGAAAATATTGGACGAGTGGAATTTGCGTATGTGCGCGGTAACAGGTGTATCATTATTCAATAGCAGAAGAAAACTGGCTCAGCTGGGCGAGCGTATCCCTGGGTGCTCGGGAATAAAGTGAAACTACGTAAATTGCAGGGGAGCGTGGAACGCGTTGGAAGATTGGGTCGACCTGTCATGCGCGAAGGAAAAAGAAATAAAGGACCTATCGACTGGCAATTTGCGAACCGACCGTCAATTACACGCTTCTGCTTCTGGCTTTTGAATTTTATTTCACTCCGTAGAGCAGACTACGTACGTGTGTACGCGGTAGTTAAGGTTTAAAGGACCGTTCCCATATGAAAATATTAGGTCTACCGGAAAGTCCTGTCCGATAGTATCATCTCAAGTTTCCAAATTACATTAGTAACGATGGAAATGATATTGCTCGGCAAATATCAGTAAATGTATTATTTTCTTTGGATTCGAAAACGGACAGAACTTTCCGGTAGACCTATTTATGCACAAAATTTTGATTATACTTGATTCATCGGTAGAAGGAAGACTTTCTCTTGCGAGAATTTGATTCTTCTAAATATAACATGTATCTGCGCCGAGCATCGAAACCCCAAGGAACGGAGACATTAAATGGGAAATTGAATAAAACGAAATTATTAACACGCGTGTACATTAAACTGTCGATTTATTGTTCATCAGCGATAAGTCTTCGTTATCTGATCGCCCTACCACACGATCCTATTAAAGCTCTAATACCATTACCTAACTCCGCCTGATCTGTTTATACATGCTCGTGTACAGCTCGTGCTACTCAGAATCCGTACATACTGTAAATCCTAAAACTAAAACGCGCGTGTTGTGTATTTCAACGACGATGAGCATCGATGATCACGATGCGGCGCAATTGCAACCTGCGTTGTCGGAAGCCTTGTCGAACGAATCAGCCGGATTTCCTAAGAACCGTGTGTACAAAACTAGCTGCATACTACGTGTTACGCGTGCACGAAGATTTAATTCAAGACATCACGGTCGTCCTTAAGCTTGCGAATCCCGCAGTCGGCTAGAATATCAACGTGAATAGATTCGACTGAAAGCAGAAAACAATCGAGATAGTATCGTCTAAATGAATATTCAAATTTACTGAAACGAGCAAAGTTTTAACTCCTCGGGTCTTAAAAATAGTTTAGGTAACGCCTCTGGTTAACATCAGACTATTTAAATACACTCGAATTAATATACACGAGATGGACGATCAAAAGTTAGAAATAGAGGCGGTGTACATTTCGAGGAGATTTGGAATAATTATGCGGCGGAGTAGTATCGTCCGTGCGTTGACAGACCGGGAGCTGGTCGGCTGAGTTGGCGAAATGTAGCCAAAGTCCGTAGACATAACGAAAATATTTCAGACGGGCTGGTTGGCGATGGAACAAAAAAATCAATTCGCAGGAATGGCTTTCATTCAACCGGTTCGAATTCTCCCGGGTTTCACGCTGGCACATAGCCGAAGGTCGACGTACGTCGACCGACGAAGCGGTATTCTGAAATTCCACGAGACGCCTCCGCGATCAGGCAGCGTACTAGCCGAGGGGGAATTGCAAGTGAAAAGTGAGGGAAAAGTGAAAATAAATCCGTGACGAGCGAACGAGCGTCGACTGGGGTCTAACTCGCGTGCATGTGTTACTCTTTCAACGCCCGCCACTCGTATTACCCTTAATCTTTAAGGTATTGCGACGGGATATTACATCACGAGTATTTCTGAATCGATCTTGGCCTTCCATTCGGTATGTTCCCCCTACAAATGTTACCTCTGCGTAGGTGCACCGTACGTTCGCGTACGTGTAACACGTTTTACTGAAAAATGTGTACAACCGAAAGTTACTTTCGTTACATATCGGAACCAGCTTACGCGCAAACAAACCGATGTGACGTGCGTATGTATTCTCCTCGAAAAATGCAATATCTCGTAAACGGTGCATGTCGCTTAGACCACAAAAAATCGTTATCTCATTTTCTTGTCACCAGTACGATGCTGACGTGCATACAACGCGCACGGTGGACACATATGCTCATAAATCATAGCGTACGCGCGGTACAATAATCGCGGGATTTGTGAAAACTGTGCCCAAAGTGCACAGGTGTGCCTCCGCAGGTGCAAGACGTCGGGGAACTTTGACCTGCAATCGTTAAGAACTCGTCGAGTGCTCTCTGCCCGGTGAATTTCTATGGGAACGTTTCGCAGAAGACTGTTGTTCTGCAAGGATATGCGATCGAAGGCGACCGAGACAGGCCGGAAGTGAAAGGTCAAAGACCTCGAGAGCGCGCAGCAAACGTCATAACAGATTTCATAACTCAACAATTACCTTGTCGACACGAGGAACGAGACTTATCGTGGAATTCAGTGACCAACGTCATCTCGTTTCTCCACGATGCGAACATTCCTGTCGCGCGATAAATATGTCGAGGACACGAGCACGACGAAGCGTGCAAAGTCAACCGGTCGAAGAATCTGGTCGACACGAAGGGCAAGGGGTTCGTAACAAGAATTGATAACAGACTCGGTGCACGTGTACCTTGGGAACCGGCCCTTTCTTCATCTTACTCGAATATCTTCTTTTTCTTTTTTGCAAGTTAGCACCTCGCAGAAAATTCCTCTTGACGGTGCAACGGAGCTTTAAAATTGTCTTCTCTGGATTTTAAAGTAAAAAGATACAAGTTTGAAGAAGGTCTGAATATCTCATTGTAATTGTCTTCTTTTTTTTTTTTATGGCCAACCTCGAGACAACACATGCATCAATTTTGCATATCTTTCAAGGCATACAAGATTTATTGTGTAATGTCAAGCAGAGAATATTTTAGACTTAACCGACATATAATAAAGCGTATGCTATTGCAAAAACTCGTTGTTTTCGAACGAGCCCGCGTTTGCTTCATAAAAGTGGAATGGTCGGAATTTTTTAGGCTTTTGCATAGAGTTGTCGTAACTCGCAGAAAAAATAATCATCCACAATGGACGTTTTTGCCAGTACATTTCCGTATATATTTCTTTTGACAGCAGGCTGGTCGTTTCCACTGGCCATCGAAATATGTTTAAACAGTCTGTGACGTAAAAAATTTCACACAACTTTCAACAAGTAAAACGGTTGGTTAATCGGACGATAATGGAAAGCAAGCCTTCACGGTTTGTTCCTCCGGCCAGCGTTCGCACAGTCCACTCTAAACACTTGTGCAGGCCTGGCACAGCGAAATTTTTCATTTGTCCGGAACACTGTGCAGATATTTTGCAAAATTTATTCACAGATACTTGATTTCCCTAATGAAGATTGACTTTGTGCCGGGCTTAAACGCGTCGACCGAGTGATCAAAGGGGAGGCGAGCTCGTATGGAAGCATCAGTACCACTACTCGTACGTTGTAATTAATTAATAAAAGGAATATTACGGCGAGCGAGCCCGCGTCTGGCTCGCAGGTAATTGCGGTATCGTGTACGTAGTCGTGTATTTCGAAGTGCACCTGTACCGTCCGTGATCGACTGTGCACTAGATAGAACAGAAATAAAAGCCGCAAGTATCAGCCCTCTAACCTTATCCTTCAGTGGCGTAATAATATCTATTATTAATATCGTGGTCGAGCTTCTATCCTATTTCTCGTCGAAAAAAATTCATTGCCCCAAAAAACATTCATTAACGAATGATTACACGTGCCACGCGCAGAAGGTACAGAAAACGTCGGTTCACAGTTCCGTTGAGATACCAGACGTTCATCACTGACGTTGGCGTACACTGGAATCACCTATATGCATTTATCGAGTGTTGACGCATATAACTCTACGTCACGCTTTGTGTGTACCGCGCAAGTACTCGGCCCATGACCACTAAAATATACCTGCACATAAGGTCGTGGGAGCGTTTCTAATGATGCAGCGTCTGATCATCGGCTACGCCCGAGATCGTGGCCCACTTTGCGGCTATCGTGATTCTCGGTAAATTTAGGAACAGATGTGCAGAGCCTAGACCCGCGGATGCGTAATATTCTTGCGCCGTTCCTTTGCTCGGCACGTTGCCGCAAATTGCGCCCGTTCTCGTGCAGCTTTTCATCGGCCATTTTTATAATAAGTGCCACAGGCGTTGCTAACTAATAACCACGAAGAGTCGCGTTATCGCGTTCCATTTGATAGGAGAACTTCGATATCGAATTGCAAAGGCATTTAAGGCGCAGATATGAAAGTTGGATAAAAACGAATACTGCGTATACCATGAATCGGATAATCTGGAAAGTTGAGGAAACCTTTTTTAAATTCAGGTTAATTAAATCAGGCATAATCGAGAGTTCAAGAAACTCGTTGCGTGTTGCTGGAATCGATCGGATCAATGAGGGGAATTCGACGTAAAGTGGTTCGTTCGAAATTCTCGCGCAACAATGATCGCTGAACGATTTAACAAGGGGATTGGTCTTCGAACTAGTTGCGTCGCCTTTAATTTTTCTTTCTCCTGCGTTTCTCTTAGAATCTTCTCACCTATCGGACTTGTTCCACTGACACAGGAACGGCTCGTTTAATACATTTCAGTCTTTCATTTCCCTTTCGCGAAACGTCGCAAGCGGAATCACGGGGGAGCGCCAATCGATTGGTAATTATTCTCTGCGTCCGACTCCAGTATAGCTCTGCCATACCTTCAATTAAATCAGCGTTGAAAAACGAAGTGGAGACTCGACAAATGCGACAGATCAAAAAAGACACGGAACAAATTCACCCGGGGACAAAAAAAATTGAATAAAATAAAAAACACCAAATTGGTGAAAACATTGAGGTGATATTATGGAAGCTCATTTGGAGATACGGAATATATCTGATGGAATTGCTATCTACAATACTGCTGAAGGGTTGATCACTCTACGTTTCAATTTTTCCCCCTAAAGTGGCACTATAATTTGGATGATAGTTTGAAAGGTTTCGTTCCCCTTTCGCTCTGTTCCCATTGGTTCGCGGCAAGATCGATCGATTGCGACGAACTGGCAAGGGAGAGCTAATAAATTTCGGATAAACTCGACGGCTACCGGAGTAAACGAATTACACGAAACCGTCAACCATGCTGATAATCGAGCCTGGGTATTCATCGCGAGAATTAATGCATCGTGACGATTAATCCGCTGGTGTCAGATAAGCGCAAGATTTTCGCGTAATGGCCGACGATGTAACGAAAGGGAAACAAAAAGAAGAACGACGCAGAGATAACCGGTGATAACGAAGAAAGCTTTGTCTTTTTTTCGAATCCTTAAATAAACATATCTATGACGTGTTCGCAAAGTATCCGACCACTTCACAAAATTTTCTACGGACGCTGTACATACATATGACAGTTGATACCGATTCAAAGAATTTTTAACAGTTATTAAGTTATTCGAGCGAACGATCCTAATTATTCTAAAGCGCGTATTATTTTTCTCCAGAAATTTTTCTAGCAATCGACCGATAAATTTAATAGAATGAAGAAAACATTCGTTTGCTTCGCGAAGAAAGAAATTCGCCAAATGCCAACTTCGCAGCGTTCCCCTCAATGCACCGTGACCCAACCCTTTCTTTGGTCGCGAACTGAGAATTGTTCCGCCCTGAAATAAAGGGTGCATTCAAACGTGTATACGTTTACAATAGCAAAGAAGCAAAGAGCATAAAAGAAGAAAAAGAGAGGAAGTAAAGGGAACTACACGTCGACGTTCCTTCTCTGCTGAGGACGGAAAACGATTAACAAGGTTAATATTATAACGTCGATGAAAGGAATCGCTTTGAGCAGCTCCAGTTCGGGCCGGGCTCGGTGCACGATCAACGTGCGCGTAACAAACTAAAGGCGTAATTAACTACGACGCAATTAGCGCAAATTCGAGGCGATGCGCAAGCGATGTACCATCTACTGGAACGTTTCGACTGGTTCCGGTGCTTTGCTTGAATCTATCAAAGGGAATCATCGGTGTCGCAGCCATTTCCTTGATTAATGGAGCACATCGCCGTGTCTCGAGAACAGGCGATAAATAAGCTTTGTCCTTTACAAACAGCCTCGAATCGCATTTTTCTGTCTTAACGATGCTCGAACTTGAAATCGCATCGTCGTGACGAATTACGTTCGCGTGCATGCAATTCGCATCGCGGCTGAACTAAAAATTTGCTCTCAGTCTGAAGGAAACTTCGACGTTCTTTCCAAATGCCGGGGGACATTCGAAAGGGATATTAACCCCTTAGCCTGAAAGAAAAATGGCGAATCGTTTGGGGCGAAATTAAAGGTAAGGTCTCGTCTGCTTGAGTCACGAGAGTCCGATGAAATTGAGCTCGTTTCCCGGCCTAAATGCCAATGGAATTTCATTCTGGAAGCTAGACGCGGATAAAAAAAAATTGGCATCGCTCGAGAAATGACAGAATCGCGTTAGGAATATCGCAGGAAGACGGTCGTTGTTCGCGTATGCCTAACGTAATATGGAAATACGAATGGGGAGAAGCAAGCGAGCGTGAAGCTGTGAGCGACTCATTCACCTTGGCTTCGCGAGCGCGGCAGGGAATCGCGAAGGCCAGAGGTAAAAATAAAATAAGAAAGAGAGCGAGTATCGTACTTCCAATGATCTCGTGCAATTTCAATATTTATCTCGGTAGCCCGCCGTCGATATAAATATTCAATTTTCCGCCGTTACGGTATATGAACGTATCAACGAGAACGCAAATCACGTATGCACAATACGCGCATAATATTCACGAGCTCCGTTTGTTTCCACGCCGTTCAGGTACCACGGAGAATTAATCGTTTCTGATGGATTCTGCTAATTTCCACAAGTACATATTGCTCTCTAAGTGTGGTGTTAAAAGAATAAACGAAGCGGAGATAGAATCGCCGAAGAAAGAAATGTGTGGTATGGTCTCGCGGCTCGATCAATTCTCTAATTATTTAAACGCGTCCGACCAACTCGTCGCGCATAACCAAACGTTAAACAGCCGTCGACTTTTGTCGAATAATATCTCCGCGTCGTTTGCTGCGCAGCAATGCGAGGATTCTGTAATTTCTGTGTAGACCCCTGGAAATCCTTGAAGCAAATAGACCGATCCATCTCTCGTTCGAACAGATATATCTCACCGTTCTCCGGGAAAATCATAGTACGTACTCCGAAATTCGCACTCGACTCGAATCGAATCGAAAGATAATTGAACGGCTGGAGTGGAAAGCGAAAGAGCGATGCAGAGCGTAAGGGTTTCATTGAATTTTTCCGTTATGGAAATTTCTTGTGACGGCAGGTCACCCAGTATATCCAGAATATATTTCCGCCGTGGGTAAAAGCTTCCTGTTGAGTACGTCGCGTTATTGGCCCATACATTATTCATGGCTATGTGGGTGTCGCGTGCTATAATTCGATGGGTTCGACCTGCATCTAATAGATTCATATTGCGCGTGTACCTAAGTTCGCGTACACGCTGCCGCATGTAAACTGAATTTCCACTTGGAATTTCGTACCGTGTATGTACCCAGTTTGACGATTCCTCGCAGAAGAATGGTGATAAAAATAGAGCGCATGTTTGGAGAATTCTATCTACAGCGTGATTCTACGCATTCCAAGGAATACACAGAGATAATAGCTTCTGTGTAATAATAATTTGCATCTATGAATGTTCTATTTATCGTCAGAAACAGCGACCATTCTACGGAACATAGATTGCACGAAATCTTGATTGGCGAGCAAACTCTTGCCAGCAAACCAAGACCAACGTTCCACGTTTTACGCGAATGTTGAATCTCCGTGTACCAAAAGGCTCGCGATGTTTTACGCATGTTCACATCTTATTTCCGATAATGACTAATAATGACACATCGTTGCCCGCTAATTTCGAAATGAGCTACGCTTGATTCACCGTAAGATCGACGAGACGATTAAATACATTTGATCGTCGTTACATGAATATAGGCTATCAGTCGTCGGTCGTGGATCGTCCATGTTTAACGAGCAGCATCGAGTCGGTATCGGGACAGGTATTGTGACAGGTATGGCGGACTCATTAGCGTTCCACGTGCTAATGATGCTCCGTCTGGCGCTGCTACACGCGATGAATCGCGGCGACTTCATAGATCGTTTGTAGGTGTCAAGTTGCGTCCAACTTGCCAGATAGTCGAAACACAATAAAATGCGCTGCGTTTCATTCGTTCGGTCGATCGCACGCGGACATCCGTGTCGTGGAATTCCAATAATAAATGCGTCGACCGGTCGCGGAATGCGATTACTCAACACTTCGGTACACGCAAGCCCCGTGTGTCCTGCGACGAATATTCCTGCGACGAATATTAATTTCTTCACATGGTCTCGATCTTTCAATTGGCGTTCCCGTTGATCACCGTCGGAAAACACCGTAGGTATCGCGATGAATTTTAACCCGCGGGGAATATTTAAAAAAAATCGACGGACAACGGCGACCCGATGGTGCGGCAGCAATTAAATGGGTCAGCGAGTAAAGCGTTGACAAAGACGGGCATGCAAATGATCGATACGAAGCCGCATCTTTCGATAATCTAATTCAATAAAATCCTGCTTGAGCAGCTTATCCAGCTGCGCGACCAGTGCAGGCCACGCGCGTTCTCTACAATTAGATTTGTCCCAATGTAACGAGAAGAAACGAACGTGCGTTAATTTTAGCGAATTGAACGAGGACCGTCGACCTACTTTCCCGTCGACCTGTCGTCCATTAATTTTTCATAGAATTAACGAACAATGAAACTAAATGACAACGAGATAACAGTTCCTAGCATGCATAATGTAATACGCAGCCTACGCTCGTGTTATCTGGACGAGTTCGAATAGTTCCACAAAAATAATGAAACGCATCAACGACGACGGGGATGGAGCGTTGTTTATAGGTTCATCAGGAATTCTGCACGACGCGTCGCGGCGCTGCCAAAAATATCAATGAAATTCGATTCTTGATGGACGCGAAGCTCGATGGAAAATCTAACAGTGGGCCGCCACTAGTTGATTCACCCCGTACGTCTGCTGTTAAACACGTCTTGGCAACTGACGGAGAGCCAAATATAGGCCGGCGCTTTCTAAAAGCGCTTTCTCGAAAAATAAGGGATGGTTCGACTGATCGGGGTAAAGCGAAGAACAGTAGAGTGCAATCAAATTAATGCCAATTTTTTTTTTAACCGGGGAACTTTTTTATGAATTAAAAGGTATTCGTTTATGTACGAGAAGTTACATATACTAGGTTCGATTTCTGTGAGTTCGATTTGACCCACCGTGCAGGTATCTTGAGGTGAACAATTCGCAGAAAACTCGTGAATCCATCGATTTACAACAGGAAGAGCTGAGAATTCCCTTGGAAGTACGAAAGAGAGAGTATCGTCTAATTCCACAGGTGAACGTTACTAGAGAGAAGAAACGACAGCCGTTCGATCAAGGATTTTATCTTGCAGGCCAAAATTGACCTCGATACTGATATTCGTATCTGTTTGGAAAAAACCAAAAGAAAACTTTCCATCTCATGGTTAGAAGCTGAACATTTTTAGGACGACTCGATAAGACCTTGGTTGGTATTGTGCCACATGCACTGAAATTCCAATCGGTATTATCGTGAAAACGAAGAAAAGCTTGACACGAAGGATTCATAAATAATTCAGTCCGCGTTGAAAATCGATCTGTTAACTACCTTTACTACCTTATTGCTGTCTGCTTCTTTGCCGTCGTATCGTCTGTCAACAGGCGAGCTATTTCGAAGATTTATTCAATTGCGAGTCTTTGAAGTGTGCATTCAATGCCTTCGCTTCATATTTAAATTTGCATGGATGACCTGTGTACCGCCGACAAGCGGAGCCACGATCAATTACCATACGAATAAGGCCAGGTCTCCCTTGTTTAATCATCCACCTGGTTGCTCGTAGTTAAAAAAAAAACAGACACGCACATTATCTAATGACGTTACAAACTTCTGCGACCGATTATGCAATTCTTCGGTTTACAAATTCCGGATTCACTGCACCGAAGTTTTTCGAGGCCGTTAACGTAGCCCCAGAAATTCTTACAGACTCTAAGAGGACTGCTGCAAGTGAAACAACTGGCGATGGTTAATGAACGATCATGGACGCGACAAAGAACGGAAGAAAATGATACGCGTCGCGGGCAATATTTACGCGGAAAGGGAGAAAAATAGGTGCGCCGTCATCTATCGAATGGTATCAAACGGATATGGGTTGCGAGTTCGGATTACCGCGGTGTATGTAACTGGTTTCCGTGGAAATCAATACTTGGACGACGATTGATAGCGATTCCAGTGGTTCGCCGGTTCTCTTCTATATAAGTAAAATGAACGAGAGGAACGACGCTGGTCCCTGCAACCTCTATTAAGGCGCCAGGCAATTTCTTCGGAGAAACGTAATAGTCTAGACTCCAGACGACGAGGAAAGACGGGTACGGTAAAAGAGAGAAATCTTTTTCCCTCCGTGCACCCACAACGCGGGTCACCCCTCTGAGGAAACAGAGGGAATACGTATATATAATACTCTGATGTTCGAAATAAAACTCCTTCCTGAAATACTTCTCGTCGATACCCACTATTATTAGCTGAATGAACATTTTCTCCTCTTTTTCTCTGCTAAGCGCACGCGCGTTTTTGTCGCAACTTTAAATTAAAGGGATCAGAAAGGTACCTACTCGCGAAAACAAACAATACGCCCAGCGCGAAGCGCTGACCGTCCATCGGACCAAGAGAAACTCTACCGCGACAAACTTTTCCTTGAAAGTTCTCCAATCAGGGAAACAACGCGCGACAACTTTTCCATCCTGCAAGATTTAATTCAGAACAAGAACTTTCTTGCCGCAAGTCCAATTACATTGACCACTTCAACTGTTGAGCCGCACGTGATTGAAGACCTTGCGTTACCTCATTTCACAGGCGTCGAATGATTAAACGGTGTAGCTTAGAATTAATCGAAGAATCGTCAAGAGCACGTGTATCAACGAAAAAGAACTGGCATTTCGCTTTAATGAAATGTCCACCGTGCTACGAGACAGCGTTCATGGACCATGAAAAGCGATACCACAGAGACGGCGCAACATTTTTGTCGAAAAACTGCAGGTGGAAGGGAAGGCTTCTCATCCTTATCGGCTGCGACAGTCGTTTTGTGAACATTCACGCCTGGGCGTGTCTATGGAAGCGAATTCTTTCGACGGGGGATACGACCTTTAAACTGCGTGCTCGTATGGAAAGTTTATATCGCAATACCGTTTGTTCTTTGTGTCTGATAAAAAAAAGGAAACAAATATCGATACTGAAGACAAGGGGGAAAGAGCTACGATGTTCTGGAGTAGCGTGTACAGATCGTTTAAAAAATGGTGAGACGATTTCTGAATTGTGAGAGCGACTATTGAGATAGCCCGTAACCTTTTCTTTCACATTTTATCCTAGCAGAGGCGATACATGTATATGTGCATAATTTGAAGACAAGTTTGGGTGCACTTTCATACGAAGCGTTAATAATGCAATTAATTACCACCCACCTTGCAGAAACTAACCTTTTAACTTGTTTTAACACGGTAACGAACAGCGAAAACAAACTCTGACTAGGATATTATTATACCGCGTATGTCCTCGTTGTATTCTCCGACCACTCAATTGCCCGCGCAAATAAACAATTACTTCAGACACAAAAAGATCGCAAAGAATAAAACTAATGAACTTCGAAGAATGTACATATACCCGAGAATATTGCGTACTACTGTGCACTCCTGCGATTGCAAACTTCAATACATCGACGAATACGAGAATAAGCCCACCCCGATACAAACTCAATAATCGCATAAACAAAAACAGATCGTCGAATTACCATAATTTCAGGCGCGGCGCCTTTAATCACGCCGACTAATCACCTGTAATTGCGCCACCGCGCGAGAATGCATAAGGCTTGCTCGAAAGTAGGTAGCAGCAGATAAGGCTGATTTGGCGTGTAGCAAAGATTTTTATTAGCCGATAAGAATGAGATATCGCGGAATATCTCGTCGTTATCGTCCCCCGCGCGCTTTTTAAATTTGCGCGTCGTTTGTTATTCCAAAAATTATTGCGCAGAAACGCAGAGCTCTCTCATGGAATTTTAATGCGCACACACGTCTGTCTTTTAAAAATATCGTCGGCGCTCTGCGTCACAACCGCTGGCTTTTCTGCAAACATTGCATTCGTTTCACGACACGTCGTTAATTAGTTACGTCAACAAAGAATAGTCGAAACGAAATTCTATCTTCACCGAGAGAAATCGTAGCAAAATGCGAACGAAAAAAGAATAAAAAAAGGACCGTCAGCACCATCTGAGTAAAGACAAGTTATCCTCGAAATAAAAGTTGGTATTTGCATCCCATTAACCCGATGGGCCCAGCCGACGCGGGCGAACGCGAACCGTGTGAAACGCCACGTGAAATCTTCGGCGCTAATCGTGTCCCTGTATCTACGCCATTGCGTGCAATATACCGTTCTATCTATAGTCGCATGGCTGTCACGAGACACGCATTTTTCCTCCGTTTCGCTCTATCCGATCGACACGCGGGGCGTGCCACAAAGGGGAAAGTGACGTATATACGACGCCAAGTTAGATCGAGCGGCTCGATCGATGAGGATGCTCCTTGCATCGCACAAAGCGCGTGGAGCTATGTATCACCTGGTGTTACGCTCGTTTCCGATTTCATTGGAAATATCGAGGACCACGAACTTTCTCTAGAATTAGAAACGAAAGTTTATGGTCTTGGAAAAATGGGCCAGCTGGTGTTACTCTTGAAATATCGAAAACTTGGAATGCACCTTCGAGACTAAGCTTGTTCCTCAATATAGAATAAGCTATGTGCATATCGATTTAGAGGCATAAATACAGCACTGTTGTTGATAAACAGATTGCGACATATTGCACGCTATGTTGCAAATGGCTACAGGTGGAGGTTTACGCATTGAAATTAACAGTACACTGATAACAGATTAAACGTATACCTATACATGTCGATATAAGCATATGCTTCCTATCTCGATACCAAGGCCGCTTTAACTTAAAAAAGCCGACATGATTCTGGTCACGTCGATTTAATCGCTGTTCCAACACAGAAGTACATATGTATATTTATTAAATATTTAAAATTATTAAATATGTTGTTAATATTGCGTAGCGTTGCTCCTTTGAAAGCTTTGATTACTTTCTTGTCTAGGTACCAAATGAATAATGTGTATTGCATAATGGTTTCTACACACGTCTACTTAAAGTAGAATATACATATGTATATGTAGCTAACCAGCATGTATCTACCATGTTGCAACTAACCGAGCCTCACGACACGAAGTAAACATTGATCTAAGAAAGAATGCAATTATACGATTTTTTTTCTGAAAGGTTAATAAACTTGGAACAATGCAAAAGCCGGATGCGTTCTGCTGCTGCAGCTGTGACTCATGCAGCTGCACCATAGCATCGTCACCGTGCGTATCCACAATTATTCTCTTCTCCGAAAGACCGCGAAACGCGAGGCGAAGCGTGCTTAAATTAGAATGGTGCCTAATTTGAGAATCACGAGTGTCAGGAGGATACGTGAAAACCTTTACTTTAACCCAAATATGTAATCGCATCCATCGCCGATCGTAAAATCTTTCCAGCGATTTATGTCCGTCGTATAATACGTGTCTTGTAATATCGTGAATCTATAAATATCTCCTCTTTTTGTACCAACAACGAACGTTACGTTTCCCTTCTGGCATCCGATTTCAAGGAACAAATGTGTTCTTACCTTTCGCTCTGCGTGCAAGATGGGATATATTTTGCCTGAGCACTTTTAGCCACATCTTCGCTCCCTTCTGTTTATTCTCGAAATCCGACGTCCTGGTAGGTCAGAGGTCTTCCAACCACGAGGAAATGCCGGTTTCGATACTAGACGTAAAGTAAAGACTCTTCACTGTCACCGAGTAACGTCTCTCCTTTCGCACCGGCTACTTAACCTCACTTTTTCGTTGGGTATAAAACGTATATTACGTGGGAAGTCGATACTGTAGTGATTTTAACAACGATCGGTAATAGGTAGATACAAGCAACAAAAAAGATATCCGAGTAATGTTTTCCACGATGTAAACGGACAGTGTTCAAACGCGAAATTGCTACGACGGACAGACACTGACGCTAGAGAGGCGGGACCCTTTTATAGACGCGACGATCACGTAGGCAAGTCGTTAGCTGTTCTACTACCAAGTGCGATAATATCAGCTTCGGGCCTTGGAACTTGTCTTGTTTACCAAGTAAAGACCTGTCGACTCTAGCGTATTTTGACGAAGGAAGCGCCGATCAAACGCAATGAGAATCGAACTCTGCAGCAGACACGCAACTGACTAAACTCCTAGGGATACGAATACGAATACAAACCGAACAACCTCCACATGCACGGCAAGCACTTTGACTGTTGGCGGCACATGCTCTCGCTTAAACGATGGCAACGCTGTGAACAGTGTAAACTGGTAACCGAGTGCGCGCGCAACATTTCGCGATTAGTGGAAAATTGAAAATTGCACTACGCGTTATACTACTTGGAATTATGCTACTTTGGATTTAAGAGGTTGGATAATCGACGTTAAACCTCCGAAAGCAACTTTATGTGTTTAACATTACGTCGACGCGTTTTACATATGCAATACTGCGCAATACGCGAGTATATCCGAAAATGCTATACTAGATTATCCACAGATAACACGTTTCAGTAGAATGTGTGCATATTCTTCGAGTTATTGATGAGATTACAAACAATGTGAACGATGTTTATGTATTTCCTTTGGCATAACAAACTCCGAACAACAAACGATAAGATACGAATAAATATCGGAATATTAAACTCTTTCCTGTTGTAATAGTTGTAAGCGTGATATATACCGATGATTGAAAGTCTTTCAGCCTCGCGCAAGGGGTGACGCACGGTCAATAAACTATTGCCTGTGAACCCTTTCAATTTTACTCAAATGAGTTTATTGCACAGATTCATTGCTCAAACACTTAAACAATACCCGCACTGGTAGCGGTAAAAGGATCTTGTTATGAGTATCTTGAACTTCGACGGAGAGAAGTTAATGAGAATTGGCGCCTATATTTTATGAAGTGATTCATAAAAATGTCATCTCCATTCTCCGCGAAAGATTTCAATAGAACACGTATTATTTTCATTTTCAGCATTGGAGCTGTTATAACACGAAGGATAAACTTGAACGCAATTATACGCTCTTCAGCCAACAGTATGGACCCCTCGGTGTTGCAGCAACGATAAATAATCGTACAGTGTTATTTAACTGTTAGTTAAACCATTGCTTCAAGCGATAACTAAGAATACATAATCTTGATGCAGGAATTAAACGACAGTGTTTGGAAGTACAGTATGCGGAGGCATCGTAATGATATAAATATCAGAATTATCGCGTGTTATATTTAGCTCGCAGTCGGCGAAGCCGGTAAACAACAGACCGCGAACCTACATGCGACTTCAGTTCGCGTGGTTCACCGATTTTCCTCTCTTCTTATCATTCTTTTTTTTGTTTATATTGGGACATAGCTTTGCGTTTCACATTTGACAATCACGAGTGCACAATTGTCAAAAATGGATACAAATAAAAGGGAGAAAAAAACCAAGAAAATTAAAAACGATTAAATTCGGAATAGACTCATCGTGCATCGAATGCAAAAATGCGAGGTGTTCAAATCTCTTAATCCAGGACGCCTGAGCCTGCAAATTAGAGAACCGTATCCCAAGTTAATCGTACATGATGATTTATTGCTGCTGAAATTGGAGCGACAAACAGAGATAGAAATAGACGTTGTGTTGTTTGAGCAGCCGATTAGCAGAATTTATAGAAACATGAATTCATCCTGCCAACGGAACAGCAATAAAAGGCTGAAAGAAAGCAAACTTTTTACAGATGAACAAAAAGTGTGTCGACCACGAGGTGCATCCGGTACTTTATCAGACTGAACGTTTCCAACGGATAAAAGAACAGCTGTGCGAACAACGCAAAAACAGGGCTGTTGAATGCCAATTTACTCTTTAGAAGGTTACGTTCCCCTTTTGCACTACCTAAGCCAGAGCCTAATCTGCCTCAAGTGATGGAAGTTAAGAATGAAATCGATCGTTGTTACACGGGTGCGTACGTGTGCCCGGCCACGCACGCGGTAAGCCCCTCTCACAACTTATTCTAATTCTAACATAACATACTACGATAATACATTCTATGAAGTGTCTTATCTACTCTCTTTCTGTTGCAAAATTACTCTTGTAGAACACGTACTCCCTATTTATCGAAACGTAATTAAATATCGATAAATCAGGTAGCGATTAATCAAGAATCTTCAAAACGTGATAAAAAAAACAATACAAATTAAGCTATTATTAATATTCTGACTTTCTTGATCGACACAACTACAGCAGACTTTATCTACCTTTATCATTTAACATTGTGCAGGTGAAGAAAAACGTGAAATCTCTGACGACAATCCGCAATACTACACTGATTTGAGAAAATGTCAGACATATGCTTTGTAGTAGCCTACAGTAGTGATTCATCGATTACCACTAACAATAAGTGGAATGACGCAAAAATAAAGAAACTAATTTAGAGACTAATTTCCAGGTAGAAAAATCTATTACTCTTGCTAAACATAAGTTTCGGTCGAGTTAATACTAAACGCGCGCACACACGCGATATTAATCGTGAGGAAGAACCACAGTTCATTAAGATAAAAATAAACGTAACGAGAAAGTATATTCTGGAACGTAATTTCATATCGGAGATTTGTCAAATAACGCGATTGTCGCGTAGCGTTGTCTTCGTGTACAATAAAGATAGAAACGAAATATTGCTCCAATTTTTAGAAAAATTTCAGCAATATTCAAGTATCCCCGAGAATAATAATTAACAAATCGCGATCAATACATAGGAAGGCATATGATGCCCCCATTTATTTTCAACTTGTGACCGTCTGTAAATATAAAATGGGATGTGCTCCAAAAGAAAAGTTCTATCGTTGTTAGACCTTGCATTGTCGCGTGTTGAATACGGAATCGTTTCGCGCCAAAGAAAAGCGCCAGCGTGATTCAGGCGACTGTTCAATCACCTTTCATGAAGACGGAGCTCTCGCTATAGGTGTCAATGCTCCATATTGAAATGCATCTGTTTAATTACAGTCGCCGGGTCAACAATTACACTTTGGTCCTAGATTGACCACCGACGATGTTAATCACGCGAACAATGCTGACCTCTCCCACGTATGTCAGCTAGCGAAGGGAGCCCTCCGAACCGGCTATTACGTATTTACATTGTGGAGGACCTAGCTTGCGATTAACAATAACGCTTGTAAAGCAAAATTGCACTAAAGTTATGCGACATTGTCCCAAGGAGAAAAAAATCAAACAACTTATATTCGTGATTCCATTTTCAAGAATCAAACTTTTACGATAATCGAGGCAAACTTTTTTTCTAATATGATAGTGCAAAACCTTTGCAATAAATAAATAAATAATAATTCGTACGTATGAAACTTACCAACAGAATCGCCGTTTTTCTTCCCGCTATTGTTTTTATTCTTCTTATTCTTCGGATAAATATTGCCGATTTTGCTCTGTCCACAACCCATCCTGCTTTGTTACGAGTTCGCGCAGCGATCACACATTAACTACACTTTTCACCGGCTCCGAGTACTTCTTTTCTTTGCTATGTTCGTTGCACAAAAATTTCTTCCTTTCAAAGTAACATCTTTCGAACTCCTTTCATATTCTCGTTTCTTTCCATAGAAGGAGGACAGAGGTATATCGATACGATTACCGCGATCACTTCGTCGAAAGGTGGAATATTTCTTTTACCGTATCGTACACGGCATCTCTATTACCCGCTAATTCTTCAATTAGGCAGCGACTACGATATCCTTTATACATACATAGGTACATATAGATATGTATACTCTTTTCGACTCGCGCGTATATATACGCAATGCACGCACTTGCAGTGTGCTTAATAATTGCAAATGCGCGTAAAAGACGCGTACAGAGCTCTGTATATTCTCCTCGGTGTGTTTCTCAATGCCCGTAACTGGTGCGACCGGCTGCGTGTGATAATTACGTGAGATATCGGAGCATATGTACGTATAGTTGCGATAAACGAAAGTCGGAATTCTAAAGGACACGTTACGCGAACGTTTCGACAGATGAAACTGCGAGTTCAGTCTTCACGTGAGTCAGAAGTGACCGTCCCCGTTGGATCCAAGATCTTTATCTTCTTCTTCTTGAAACGAATCCACCGGGCTGCATTCTGTCGAATTAATCGGAACGAATTCTCGCGATGATTAAGCTTGCGGACTAATTCCTCAAGTTGCTTATCGATTGACACGTTCAGTCTTTGCGGAGTGTCGGTCGCCAGACGACAGAGATTTAAAAGCAGTCTTTCAAAGTACGTTCGTTCCCTCAGTGAACAGTGCAAACTTGTGAACAGTGCAAACTTGTGAACAGTTCGGGGCTCGATCGGCCTGGCGCCCGCGACTTCGTCGTCCCTGGCTACCTGAGCCGAGGCACCCAATCCATTTTGCGCTTCCTGTTCGCGCTACCACCCCATTATTCGCGATCTATCATCTATCCCATTTCCAACGCTGCCAGCCGTGCATCTTCCGGTCCTATCCCTCTATGCATTCGTTCCCTCGGACCTTCGGTTGCCCACCTTGGCGGACTCGTCTTCCAAAACGGAAACGTTCAATGGACTTTACCGAGTCGCCGCAATAAAATCGACCAGCCTAGACAGCTTCCCCATCGTACAATCCAAGCCGCGCCGAAGAACGTTCGTCCACGCTCGCTGACTACCTTTCTTCGGTCGCAAGATTACCTTCGATCGCCAGTGGCAGAGTTAATACTGCGCGATGTAAAGGTGCGACTGGCACATGGTTCGGTTACAAGGTCGATCCGGCAAGGTTTCGAGGTAACGCTGCTTATGGTGAACGCTTGCTCCAGTTTCTCCAGTTTCTCCAACGATTAATGGCGTTCGTTGGGACTGGAGAGACGATCGCGTCGGTGAATGAAACGATAGTCAATGGTGGTGGAAGCACCGGCGGTGAGGATAGAGAAGTGAGAGAATTGTAGTAGAGAGGGACGTCGCGATTTTGTGCGATCCTCTTGGCCTTCTCTCCCTTCGTCGCTCTCTGGCAAGGTGAACGTCTTCTGGTCGATCCCTAAAATTCGATTATCACATTCGGCGCTGCAAAAGGAAGGAAAACGATATGCCGGTTAAAACTTCGCTGCTCCAACGGGGGGTGTGTGTTGAAAAACGCGAGCAATTAAATAAGGCATGCGAACGTTCAGCGTGTCCACCGATAAGCGTAACTAACTTTTGCGGGTGAAGTAGATAGTGTAACGGCGGTGTTTGGTATTGGCTCGAAAGTGGAACGGACTTGAGCGACAATTTTCTGTACGTCGAAAACAATGTGCTCTTTCATTTGGCGTTCTTAAGTGTTTGTCAAATATGCTTTGAAGTAAGATAATGGTTTTTTTTTAAATATGGAGATTCTAGGGAAAGATAATTTTTACGCGACTACAGGGCGCCGCGACGAATTATAAAACTCGTCGGATCGATATTGTTAACTTTGGCACACGATATCTGACATGCTCCAGCTTTCAGCCGATGAGACGCACACACATGTACGTGTCTAAGAATGGAACGCCACACGAAAGAGCCACATGTGCGAAATTTCTGCATCGCCCCGCAATAACGTTCTAGCAGCGATCTGTTGTCGCTTAAAATTTAACGCGGTATGTACAATCATTCTACGGGCTATTCTTCTGAACATTTATTGAGAATGAGAATTCTGTCGGGTATCTGTTTTAGTATCGTTAATTGTCCCAGAAAGTGTGTCACAGTGAAACACATTAACACTAAAACCGTATATCGAATTTCGAGCAACAAAGAGAAAGTATTTGGCGTTTATACATTTCGCAGTAATTATAGCATTTAATATTATCAGGTGAAAAAATTGGTGCACGACAATTGCTTTTCTACTTCTCGGTCAATGCCGCTTTCATCGATACCCCCGCTAGGACACAACTACATAATTAAGAGTGCATTATGTTGCTGCAGTGATTGTCGCCTGGAAATGGTGTTCCGAGTACAGTGCACGAGGCACAATAATTTTGCAACTGATCGAATTCGCTGTATCGTAATAATATAGTATAGTGTCATTATCCGTTATGTCGCGATAACAATTTTTTCATTCAACAAGTTACTCGCGATGAATGTACAAGGACAAAAAGATAGATTGGTATTGTGAAATTCACTGTTTATTGAAGACGCGATGAATCGAAATACGTAGCGTTTGCTCGAACAATCTGTCAATGTTCGAATGTATCGCAGCGATGTCCGGTTTCCATTCACTGTAGAAACGTATAGGTCTAGCACGCTTTTCAAATAACGCACCACTAATTCATGCACGACGAATATCGCGGGAAATAAAGCTGCTACTGGATTCTCTGTCGAACTCGAACATCCTCCGATTGGTTGAGCACGCGATACTATTTTCGTCTGATATATTACGTTGAAATACTAGACGGGAAAAATGAGAGGCGAACGTCGTAATCCTCCAGTTATCGTTTTCTTCTTTCGATTACATATTGTACACACCGCACTAAAACGAGCGATACGGAAAAGCACAAGGAGTCGAGTACTTCGCGACAAGTATACTGCATGCAATGTTGTATCCCCCATAGAACGACATTAACCGAAAATTCGACCCGAAGACAACTAACCTCGTTTCGCGCAACGATACGAACGAACGATATCGACGTCCACCTGTTTACGACAGTCGTCCATACACAAGATTCTCTTTACCTATTCTATATCTCGTGTGTTGATGTATGTATGCACGCGTATATAATTCGCGTATGAATTCAAAACGATGGGACGCAAAGGACGAGGAAATACAAGTACTCGCACGTACGAAGTTCCAGCATCGACTATTCAGCCGGTCGAGGCGCCAGCTGGATTTGCGCATGCGTGCTCCCTCTGTATCATCTCACATACATTGGCCTGACACAAGTAAACGCTGGCGCACTCACGCGTTGGTCAACGTGTGTGCATACCTATGCGTGCATGCGTACGCGGTCGCAAATGTATCCACTACAACTAGACATTCGACTGTATAAGGACACACACGTATAAATATTTTACGTACCGACGAGACGTATCCTTTTGTGGAGGTGCGTTCACTTACACACGTGCCTTCGGATTATTTTTGTAAAAAGCGAATTTCAGAAAGGAATGCGATGTATATAGTATAAAAGGAGTAAAAATCGAAATTTATGCGCACATCGCGTTTCACTTCGTTTTTTTTTAAATCGTTGTGGTAGAAATGCAACAAATTGCAACGAATAAACTGATGAGGTTTAGATTAGATTTTAGGCGGGAGTGAAGAGGGAGGAGTGAGGAATATTAGAGAGGATTACCGGAGCTTTGCGATACCACGACCTTCCGACAGGGATTCGTGGTTTCCGTGATTGCATTTGGAAGCTGTCATTGCATGGTACACATGTACTGGATAGATTAAGCAATGTTTCTGTTGTATCCGAATATCGTCATTCGAAACGCAAATGGCCTGCATATATTAATTTAGAATCTGGATTATATATCATACAATTACCAAACGCAAATTGAATCACAGTACCTACTACATGCTCATTGTCAGTTTAGTGTAAAATAACGATGACAATCACTCTAAATTAAGGGAAAGAATGAGCTGAAATTTCGCTAAAGGAAGAACGAAATTTGTTACATGAAGAGTCAACTTTTTATTTCTTTTTCTCTTTTTCTTTTTTTTTTATAGTTGAATACAATGTTCAATCGATCGTCTCCATTGATTGAATTAAGTATCTCCAATCTCAGCCACGCTATCTCGCCACAAGACAGTTCGGGTGGCAGCAATTTCTGCCTAATTTGACCAATTCGAAGCCGAAATCCTATTACGATACACGCGATACGACGTATGTCGATCAAACGAAACATTTCACACGTGCGATCGTTTTTCGTGTCAAGCCCAGTTTCAGGTCCACGGCAGAATTCGAAGAAAGCAAATTCGGTATTGGAAGGTTGACTTATGCTTACGATTTAACAATGTTTTAACAATAAGACTCATATCTCCAGAAGTGATTGCATGTCATTCGAAAATGATATAATCATTTTCTCGGAACTATCAACATCACCAGTTTCGTCGACGAGTTCAAGTTAACTCTAAGAAGATTCGTAGATCAAAAATTGTCCCACATTTTTCTTATTTTATTTGACTTTTCTTTGCGGACACTAATTAGGCAAAGCAAAAACGTTTCGTTCTGAATCCTTTCGAGTCAGTTCACATCAGTCGTTTATGTCGCATTCGATTTGATTCTACGCCTCGAAGAGCCAACTCCTTACTTTAATTCTAAAACGTACACGATACAATATGTTTCTCGATGTTCAGGTCGACACAAAAACACGCCCTATCACTTGCAATCGCATACAAACTCTTTCTACATGTACGGTATACATTGAAGCAATGTACAGAGGAATGTCTTCCGAGAAAATAATATTCTACAAATTTGATAGTGACATATAGGTGGATTGATTAAGGAGGGCGCAGAGCGCGAGGGTCGCAAATTCGATATACCATTCTACTTTCTCGTCATTACGCATTCCCGCGTCTCTTTGAACAAGTTTCCCATACGTAGCTAAACATTCCGCATTGTTTACTCGATTCACTATTCTCAGCAATGAACATATGAAAGATAATACATACAAGAAGAACGGAGAATATTCCGAACTATTAGCCGACAATTAAATTCACACCACTAGAATCATTAGAATTAGAATCTGCCAAAAGAACAACGTGCCTATAAAGTCTAAAGCATGTACAATATATATAGTGAGAAAAAAAATGCAAAAATAGGTTTTTACTTTCTATATTATGCATGACCATTGTGTACAGCACAAGTTTCCATTCTTTGCCACCCAAAAAGCTTTAGCGTGTCTAGAAAATTGCACTATAAAAAGATCTCGGAAAGCCATTAAAATGAACCACCCTCCGCATCTTGCGGACCATCTTCCTCCTCTCGTACCTTTCCGTTTCTGTTAACATTTTTGTAACACTATTAATTATGTTTCCACGGTTTACTGTTTCCCTGTTGCCAGAAAAGCGTCATCAAAAAAATGACAAGTGTGTTCCTTTACACCGACGTATGTGTTCATCAGCATTTTCCGTATCACTCTTCCCTCGCTCTCTATCCCTTGTTCTCGTTTTCACACACACACTCGAACACGTTTCCTCAATTTCACATTTTCATTGTTCCTTAGGATCGCCCACCCTCAACGAGATTTAATAATGCGCCACTTGTATCTCATTGTCAGTTTACCACACTCCCCTTTTTTTCTTTGCTATCAAATTGCAATTAATCACACTGGAGTGTACATAAATAAATAAATAATAAATGGAGATGCCACGTGCTTTAGAAACAAAACCACTCGCTCTAGCTAATGAAAGTTCAAAGATTTGCACTTAGGCCTTTGATACGCTTCAGAAACGTGTCACGCGTTGACGAGTGTCGATATCGATATTAAAATTTGTAGGATACGACCGTGAAATAAACGATGCAAAATGTCACGTAGCCGCTATCGTTTATCATCGATCGAGTAAAAAGCGCATCTGGCGCACATCGAATAAAGCGTCGTTAACTTTTCCCGACAAAAGAATTCGATGATGCACATCATTTCGTTCACTCTATCAACGTTTTCACTTGTGCACACTTTTACTCTCGTGATCCGCACACGTTTCCCCTATCATATACTTATTTACTGCTCGTCGGGCCCTTATCAGAAAACACGTTTAGTCGTAACGAAAAGTTGCATTTCCCACATGTAACACAAGTTTCTGGACGCTACGTGACAAATACCTGGAAAATTCGTCAGATTCGAAGTGAAATTCACGCCCCTTCCTGCACTGAACCACTCTCAACCATGGCGGAGAGAACTTACACGGAAAAAGAAAAAAAGTGTAACAGTAAAAATTAATAAATATTAAAATGCGAGGAACAACAGTCGACTACAAAGTTAGGAAAAAAGGTGGAAGTCGTTAACTTTTCCAATCTGTTAAGTTGCAACACGACATACACCGTCTCAATTTCGTCGACGGAGATTGGAATCAATTTTAGGCCCTGATTTGAAACGATCCTTCGAAATCAAACCGAAACGAATAATTATACGCGAATCGTTTGCACAATAGTTTATAATATCGATGAAGTCTTAAAGTTAAGTTGAAGAATACTTATCACTTGTTATTCGACTTTCAATTTGATTTGTCATTCTTTAATACAGAGCAACACTTTGATTTCGTTTAAATCAAAAGCAATCGCTTTGCAGGAGAAAAAAAAAAATATATATATATAAAAAAGAATCAGTCGAATGATATTATTAACATCGATAACAATTATTACTAAACGAGAAAAGAAATCAGTTAATCATTGTAAAACAAAAGAGCGTTGCAACTATTGCTACGGAATATCTACTAGTTAGTCTGAGTTTAATGCGTCTACATTGCGTTCGCGAGATGCGTAAATTTAAAGTAATTTTAATGAAACTTATGTACATCCTAGTATTAAGCTATACATTATAACTTATGAAAAGGAACAATTCTTATGTGAGCATATTGAAGACAATACATGAAGGAAGTAGGTACAAAGATCACTTCGGCGGTTTGCAAAAATACTTCACAGATAAATGACGGCCCACGCGAATTAAATGCCGTTACTTCTCCTACTTACTTTATTTTTTACATCCTTCATAAGGATTCCACAAAAGTGACAGACCTCTACACCATACGCACACATATACGTGCGCCTGCACATACCATGTTTATGGATCTGTATTTATACATGGACGATGAATCGTGAAATAAAAATCCCTCCCAAGATAGTAAGTATGTAAGGGTAGAAGCTGCGTATGCGTTCCTGCCATGAAATACATCGGTTACGTCGATTAATAAGATGAACTTCTGCCCCTTTTTGTCTTAGTTGCATTAAGTATTTTATAATCACATTCTACATCGAGCAAACAGTTGCAACACAATCGGAGTGTTATTTGGAAAGAGTCGCGTAGATTGTTCATAGCTAAGTGTATTATGATTTCTTTGAAATTCTTTAAATATTTAAGTTTATGCAAGTTGCGTCAGACTCGTTGCTTCAGGTGATACTTTTATATGTTCCCACCGGAAGGGTAAAAAGAGAAAGCTCCGAACTGGAAGTTCACTGGAGTTTTCGGCGAAGCACAGGTGTACACAAAATCATCTGACTGTAGCTGCGTCCTGTTTAAGTTTGGTTCAGATGCCGATCTTGTTATTTTTGGTAATCCACGCGAAAGACCTTCTAGGCTAGCCAAAATTTGTCGAAATATTGGTCTCTCTTCTCTGGAAAATTTGATGCAATCCTCTGTCAGTCTCTTCAGTGCTTTCGGTGTATCTGAACGCAATTTATTCAGATCTGGACGCAAGTTTCCACGGCCGACCATAAATAGTATCTGATCTTTGTTGTTAATATGCGAATATGGTAATTGACCAGAAAATAATTCAAATAAAACAACGCCGAATGCGTAAACGTCGGACTGAAAGCTATATGGGTTCTCTTCTTGCATCCTTATGACTTCTGGTGCCATCCAAAGAATAGATCCAGTTGGTTGATGAAATTGTTGAGAGCCGGACCATCTAGTCTTTGCCGTGGCCAGGCCAAAATCGCCAATCTTCACAGTGAGATCATCGTGCAGAAATATATTATTGCTTTTCAAATCTCTATGGATGATATTCTTTGCATGTAGGTAGTCCATCCCCTGTGCAGTTTGCCTTCCAATTTCGATCAATGTGAATAGATCGAACTTTGTCTCGAATACATGTAAATGTTTATAAAGCGAAGAACCTTCGCACCATTGAGTAACAATTGCCAATTGTGGTTTACTCACGCAACCCATGAACAGAAGAATATTTACATGCCGTGTTTTGCGTAAAACCGCAACTTCGTTTTTGAATGCCTGCAACTGAGCAGCGGTTGGTATTTTAACGTTAAGCGTCTTCACAGCTACAGGTCCGTGCCAATGTGCTTTATATACAGTTCCAAAAGAACCGGATCCAATACGAGCTCCGACTAAAATCTCGTCCGCCGGAATTTCCCAATCTTCTATGGATTCTCTAGGTGCTAAAAGATTTTTAGAAGACTCATCAGCCGATCTTGCCCTTGGTCTTTTTGGCCTCAAGGTACTAGTTGGACTAGCCTGCGTCGATTGACTATGTTTGGTTGGGCTGCTACCAGGGGATACAGCACTTTGAGCGGCACCAACAGGGCGACCTAAACTTTGAGATCTACTGTATTCATCCAGATTAGCAGATTCCCCGCCTTGCTTTACCATGTTGAAGCAAACATTGGGCGCAGAGCTGGAACGGTCTTGCTGCCCCAAGGAGCGTGGATGCCTTTGGTTTCTCGATGGTGCTAAAGACGGAGACATGCTTCTGCTTAAACCGTAACCAGAAGGAAGTTGCAGTATCCCAGCAGTGCTTTCAAGATTATGCGCCAGCAACGCTTGGTAATAAGCGTCCTGCATGCGTACTTGATGACACAAGGCAGGCACACCGCCGGCGCACCTTTGATGAAATCGGTAATTGCATGTTCTACAATAGAAACCCTGAAAAAGGAGTTTTCTACAGCATTCACAAAATGCCAGCGAGAAGAATGTCTTGCGCACAAAATTATGGGAAATGGAAGTAGTTATCGGAAACTTATCCAAAATCTCCACAGATATTTCATCGCAGTCGAGCAAGGAGATGTCTGTGTCCCATGAAGTAAGGTATTTGGAATTGTCTGTACCCAAAATATATACCACGCACATCTCTGTAGTCAGATTCCTCAATTTCATTGCCTTGGCAAGGGCATCTCTTAACGAAAGTCCTTCTCGAACCTGTACGCTGGTGCGCTGTTGATTAGGCAAATATGCCCTCAGCAGAGATCTCAGTGGAGTTTTTTGACCTCTGGCCGATGCGTTAGCATCGCGAGATTCGTTCTCCAATGTGGAAGCACTACCAGACACTAGACTGGCGTTCAATAATTCATTGAGCTTCTGTTCCTTGGATTCTAAATCATGCAACTTGCTAGTTAACTCTTGATATTCATTCAAATATATCGAAGGTGGATGTTGAAATCCGGCAAAGCGATTGTTCAAAGCGTCAATGTTTTCTCTAGTAACGTGTATCACATTTTGTATATTTCTCAGTTCGTACCTTAATGGATCTGTATCCAAATAACCGTCCTCGGAATCGCTAAGTTCTCCCGATTCGGGGCCGCTACCTCGTGAAGAGGACATAGCTAGTTGCACAGAGAAATGCGGCTTTTTCCTCTGTCGACGATGACGGGACGATAACGTCGAGGACGGCGACGTAAATGTCGCAACCTCGTACCTCCGACACGAAAACTGCGTGTACGCGTTCGCACGGACCGCCGTGTGAAACCTCTGCTCGCCGATCACGGCCATCTTCTTACTCCGTCGAGCAGCATCCTGAGCCGCTGCTGCTGCGCTTTGGAACTCTTTGGTAGCTTCTGGGTGCTACCGGTTACCGCCGAATTTTTCTCTAGTTCCCCCTTTCACCACGCCGCCGTCGCCTCACCTACCCGCTCCACAACGACTCGCGACGCGTCCTCACGCACCACCTTTCTTCTTCTTCTTCTTCTTTCCTCTGTACACCTCTCTCCTTCCTCCTTCTTTCTTCTTACGTCCGTCGAATCGAACCTACTTTCCAATGCGCGTTTTCACACCATGCTGCGTTTCCTGACTTTTCGCCCATTGAAGTTCCGCGACTGCGTTGCACGACAGTTTTTGTTGCTCAATCGTGGAGCTTAATCGGCCCCAAAATCGGGAAGAAAATTCTTTCACTTCGACCTCCTGTCGGATTCCCCCTCCGCTTGTTCACTGGAGCCCTTCCGAAAGAAAACTGGCACGAGCGTTGAAAGACCGAGAGCAGAGGCGCGGGGCTATGTTTCTTGAAGCGCCGGTGCTGCCAGTCTATGCGTACAACCTTCCGCCCCCTCGCGCTGATATTCTTCCTCTTCCTCTTTTTAAATTCTACCTGCTCCCATGCATATGCAGAGTCTGCATATATGATTTTTCATAATGTCACCATCTCCTTTTCTCTAACCTCATGCATTTCAACCTGTACTTTACACCGTCCTAAATCTAGAACAGCTTAATAAATATAAAGATATTGGAAAACGATATTACGGAAACAATGAAACGCAGTTTTGCATTTAAACCTTTCAATTGTGTCTATTCTTCTGAAATTAACGTGACGTATTAAGTTTGAAGATCAATTAGAAGATTAATGATAGTTCGTTGCGATCTTCAACATATTTATTGATTAACACACTGACATATTTGCTCTGCTTAAAACCGAACATGCAGCACACTCTTTGCATTCTCGTCGAGGAACGAACGTTCGGGGTATGACTATAATTCAAGTTCAATTTTTCTGTAAACATAGCTACTCGCGTTGCTTTCCTGACGTCACTGCAGACGTGCTTTGACGTCAGCAGCATATGGTACGGTTACCTAGGCAACAGAAGCCCATCGTAATTGGTCCAACGCTTGCGTGCGTATGCACTTACTGTACGTATCCAGGTAAACCCCGTATGACACAGCAGTTAGGTTCCTAAAAAATGATGCACTACGCGAAATAAAGTATTAATAAAAGAAACATGGTTAGGGTCCATAAACTAACAAAACTGCACCATGCGTTTTCTTTTTGTAATTATCAGAAACATTTTTATTTAAGAAAACAAAATGTACCACAGAAAGTATGAAAGATGTCGCGTTAAGATATGAAATGCATATCAATCGCAAAAATAGTTAAATGTAATAAATAAATAACATGCGAATATTAGTAAGTATCAGTTCCTTTCACGCGAAATCATTCAAACTTTCGCGCCGACACGTTCGCGCCACAGCGCCGCGCTTGTGCATACGCGTGAACCATCTCGTGCAACTATGGGTGCAACTCGATCGGATAAGGAAGAGGGTATGTGGCGCCATCTCGCGTTTGCCGCATTTCGAGCAGCTTTTTCCACCTTCAAAACCAACTTTCTGGATTACATTATTAATTTAAAAAATTGCGCCTTTCTGAGCTTGCAATGGGTATTTCTTATCCGGACTGGTCTCACATTAAAGCTACGGATCATAGCTATCTTCTCAAGCAGTCTTAAGAATATGGCATTTGTGGTTTAAAAGTTATAAACCATTAAAAAATTCGCGAAAATGCACACCATTGCAGTTTTCACGACTTCTGGAGGCGCTAGATTAATGATGGAGTGCTTAAAATGAAGGTAAAGGATGCTGCTGCACGACAATAAACGATTTATAAATATAGTTTATAAATTCTAAACAAATGCGATCACTTCGACTTGCCGGCGAGTTACATCAATGATCAAACGACATAAATTAAAGCTAGAAGTATAAGCTACCATCTCCGATTGGTGTGAACATTAAAAAGTAAATTAGACTGCATTTATTATTAATGTTACAAAACGCTTATGAAATAGACAGATATCGTATCTTTCTTTATTTCAATAATAGTGGAATGACATTACAAGGTGTACAGTGATACATATGTAGTAATTCTAAATCTTTACATGACTTGTTAGTAATTTATCTTTGTATATATTGGTTTTCTTTTTAGTATTTACAGTAAATATATTGTTTGTTTCAATAAAATGCAGGATTATTGTTATCTATTGTATGAAGTTCTAGAGTGATTACCAACTTTTCTTTCGATCATGTATATATATATTATTTCGTAAATATCGCATTGAGAAAGATCAAATTAAATTGTTATTTTAAAGAGAAATAAAGGAGGAAATAATCGTGGCCAATTTCTTCCGTAAATTTTATGTTGCAAGATAATGGCACGATATGAATTGCTGGTACTATAAACTGAGAGCTCACAATAAGAGCAGCACATACAAAATTAATCGGTAGCTCTGTCAAACAAATGGCACTAATTACGAAGCTAGATTTACAATCTAATCTTTCAAACATTCTAGATTATTAATTATTCATTTTTATTGTTGGTATAACAGAAGGGTTTATTAAACACCTGATTATATGCTAACTTCAAGTAGGGCCTTAACATAATTTATAGCCTTAAGTCTAACTCTTACAGACTTTGTCAAACAAAGCACAAATGGCAATTAAATACATTTTTAAGTATTCTGCACATACGTGTTATTTACCAATTGTAAACTTACATAATCAACCTGTCAAAAAAAAAAAACAAAAACAAACGACAAGAAAAACGAAACAAAAAAAGAGAGTTTTCTATCATGGTAGATTATATCTAGCCTTACGTTACGCTGTTATCCACTTGTTAGTGTACATAAAAAACGTCGCAGTATTGATTTATATATGGGTATTAAGAGCCCTGTGAGATAACAAGTTTGCATATAAAAATGAAATAATACAAAACGTTCCTTCTCAGAAGCCTAATCGGTGGCGCGATTTAGATTTACTTATGAAAACGCGTACATCAACTGTATTTCTTTAATTAAACGTCGTCAACGTCTTCGATAACATAAGATATTATTTAAATCGTAAAACGCACTCGGCCGATTTTGGAATGTAAATATAAGATATTGATACAAAAAGTAAATGGAACTGCAAATACATACATATATTAATCCGATTCGTTAAGCATAGAATCTTCGATTTCTGCAGTTTGTTACGTTTATTAGTCGCCTGAGAGTGCTACTTATGTACAATAAATTCTATTGCAATCCTATTTTCCACGTCTTAGACTAGTTTCATACAAAACGTAGTGAACTTATCGCTAACATCTATTGTAATCTTTTTTTTGTATCTCCACATATGCATCAGCTGCTTAATATAGGACTGTCCACGTGCCGCGAGAAGTCCCCTATTAAACCAATAAAAATTAGATTGGAAACCATATCGATAATTTCCGCGCTGAATTTAGGTAAAAATGAGTATACTAAAGGAGTTAACAAATGTCAACAAGGAATATCTCAAAATCAATATCATTTGTCATAAAGCTGCCCTCCCTCTAAAAGCACGCGATGAATAGTGCACGTGAGGAATCTGATGGAAAATACATATGTCGAGCGTATATCGTAAACTGATTAAGTAGAATACTACATGTAATTATGGACGTACATTGTGTATTCGAGTTTGTGTCTGAAATAGGTCTCTGTCTTGTATCGTACGAATTCTTCCAACACTTTGCCTAGTTAAAACAATCCGATTAGAATACATGTGTGATGTATAAGATTTAATGTGACTCTTTTATTTCAAAATGGTATATAGCTCTTTCAATCCGTATACTCACTGCATCACACAACTTCTTTGAGATTATCACGCGTCTCTTGGTTACGGGTGTTTATCATGTGATGGGTTTCACCGCTCGGTGCACTTTCTCGTCTCAAGTCTTTTAGTAGCAACGGTGCCGTTACTTCCCTTTTATTCGCCGCTTCTTTTATGCTCGAGAGTGTCTTACTCAGCCATGGCCAGCTATTTCTCGCCGCTTGAAGTTCGGAAGCGGTCGCGTGCAATTGATGCGTCAAGTCCTATAGAGCAAACTAGCCATGAGATTTCAATTCTAAGAGAAGCACGTAAATCCATAATAACTTCGTTCACTCACCTGATTTCTACATTCAGCTTCGACGTGAGCCAATTTCGTTTGGGCCAACTCCAATTCCAATTCTCGCACTCTCTCTTGCACTCTATGCAACATAGGGTCTATCCGGTTTTCTAAAGGATGCGCAATGTCTGCCAATATATTGGACGCATCCATTATGCAACTCTTGCACTTGTCACATTTCGAAACCTTCGACTACAAAGTATATTCGCTCATGAAGTATTGTGCAACGTCCCGACGAGTTACCGATGTTCGTAAACTAAGATTACAGGCACTTACTCGTAGCTCGCTGAGCGTCGTTTTCGCAGCGTTGTAATCATCCTCTAGGCGTTGACAAATCTAGAATAAATGATAAGCTCGCAATAAAATGGGACGAAAGTAATCGTTTGAAACAAGGGGAGCAACAATTGTCCCCGTACCTGTTTGTATTCAGCAATAATAATATTGCTTCGTCGGCCCTCCGCATCTGCTCTCGCCACTTCTCGTTGCAACATTTCTTTAACTTGACTCAATTCAGCTTCTAATCTTTGCTTTTCCTCCTCATTTCTCGCGACTGTTCCCCGTAATTGTTCTACCTCGTTGCTGTACTCATCCGCGTTCTCCTGCGCTTCTGTATTGTAAGAAAAAAATTAACACGTTAGCGTGCACTTGCTGCAAGCTGCTATTTATATATTACGAGGAAGCGAAATTGAAATACATTTAATCGTAATGGCATAGAAACGTTCATATCAGTGCTCTGGACGGCGAACAAATATTACGATATACTCTAAGTTTTGTATTACAATCTTACTTTTTATCAATGCCTTTACAATATGGCTCATGATTCCATCAGTGAAACGTTAAAAACAAATGGTTCGATGCAACTGGCAGACATGTGATATCTTACAAAAGCAGATACTGATGTCCCACCACATATTCTCTGTGTAGAACATTATCGTGGCCAATTTTAAACTGCTGGCAGCTGTTAACTAGACACATTTGTTACCTACTATAGCTCATAAATGCCTAGATAATGACACTGATAAACGAAAATTTTAACGCGTCAAAAGTCATAAGTAGTGGATGAATATGTCCGGAGAATAGTTTACTGTAAAATTGTACAATATTTCTTATACACGTTTAATATTAATTGTAGATGAGTATGGCAATTTCATTGTAATCCCTATTATAGTCCTTGCTGAAGTTACATCAACGCCATTTAACGAATGTACTAATCTGAAGGAAATTGATAACAATACGAACGAAACACGATTTCCCTTAATATCTCGAGTTAGCCGTTAGTAAAATAAAAGCTGAAAGCATTTGTACTTTTATACAACTACCATATACTGCATGCAATTCCAACTGAAGCAAGAAATGCAATCAAGAGTACAAGGAACAGGGTGTACACAGGTGAAATTGATAAAACTAAACACGATATTCTAGACGGACAATTTATTTCCAATAAGAAAAAATAAATAATTTTGTCTTATAAAAGATGATACACAAGACAGTATACAAAGCAGTGTGGCTAGAAAAGGGTAGACAAAATTGATTATAAACATATAAAAGTCGGACGAATTTACAAATATTACAACATAAATATAGTCAAGGAGTCGATAAAAAAAATCAAATCCGAAGCGACGTTCTAAACTGAGTATCACTACTAAAGAGTGCTTTTTGTCTGTAATAACAAGTGATGCTAATGATCTATGCCTCGTTAGCGTTTGCGAAAAAAAGTACCCGCATTAAGCATAACACAACCAAAGAAACTATTTATCCTGCAAATGTTTACTATAATTTATAAACACTATGATACCTCAACCAGTTTTTCCAAATCCGTGATGATATTTGTTTTTATTTACAATAATAATAACAACTGCGATTTGAATAAATATTTTCGCAATGTCGCAATAAAAATACACGGTAGTAATAAAAATATTAGATGTATTATATCATTCGTCAACTGGTTGAAATCCCATGGTCGTGCATTATTATCATTAAATTCACGTTTTATCAGCACATTTACATAATTTTTGGTTCCGCTGAATGTAACAATATATGCTTCAGATATTATGCCAGACAAACCGAATACCACACGAAAATAGAAGAAAATTTTTAAATAATATATACTTTTTTTCTTACTATTTCTATACAGTACGAATAGAACAAATATTCGTACAAAATAAAGAAAATTTATTATTACTTCTTCTATCGAATAATTATATTTAAATTTTACTACGCTAGTATTTATATATGTGCCTTTTGTTTTAATATCATCTGTATTTCGGTATGTGATTCTCATCACTTCGTGCAATATTAAGTATTCTATAAAGTTCAACCACCACCCGCTTCAAATTTGGTGCAATAAATTAAATTTTAACAACGTGAATTATATTGAAATATCAAATATTCTTTGCGAAGGCGAACTATCGAGTAGCTCCTTGGCAGGACTAGATAAACACACACTCTATATTTGGATATACGACAAGTATGGAAATGATTATTTTTAGTTCACATCCTATGCTTAAAAAAAAAATTATTAACCGAATGTCTAACGCTATAATATGGCGAATTAAATTTACCACATTTGTCCGACAATGTTTTCTGGCATTACGCAGACGGCACATGCACATAACACAGAATTATGTATTGCATGATTGTCATGTATACAGATACTAATGAGTATTTGCGCCATTCAAACATAAAGTATGAAATTACCTTTTAGCGTCATAAATTCTGCCTCATACTTCTTCAATTTTTTCGAGGAAACCGAGCAGGCTAACTTCATGACGTAGCGTGACACTTCTTCGTTTCGGCAACGTTTAGGTAAATGCACCCGAAAGTACTTTAATATACTTTCGAAATCTAGTTGAAGTAGTTCCTTTTTGCACAACTAAGGAGGCACATATACTGATGATATGCTCTACAGGCACAACTACAAATTAAAAATGCAAACTTACCATTAGTAGAGCGAGGGCGACTTGAAATAGCGTGTCAAGTCCTTGCAAAAGGAATACATCAAGAATATGGAAAACAAGATAAAGTGGAAACCTGGCTGTAAATAGAGTCAAAAACCATTGTGCAGCGAACATGTGTGTTTCAACACCACGATCGCAAAAGTGTTTATAAAGATCTGGCAGCTGATCCTAACAACATAACAAATATTTGCAAGTAGTAATAAGTGTCATATGGTTTGCAATGAAATAAAATATAATACGAACCGCTATTAATCTGTTAAGTTGATAGAATCTCATATGGAGGTGGTCAAATCTATCCTTGTATAAATCTCTTAGACCATAGTCATACATTAATTTAACCAGGACACAAAAGGCTTGTTCCTCTGGCATCTAAAAGAAATACCTAACGTTTTTCTTGTCATTAAATACCCTAATAGATCACTATTACAGATTCAGGTGTATACCTTAAAAATGCAAATTACTGGATGACAATTACTTACGTGAAGCAATAAACTAGCAACTAAAAAACTAAGTCCCTGGCAATATCCAACTTCTTCATCGTAAACTGCATATGCTTTGCTTATTCTGTACAAAGAATCTTGTCCTAAACCACCTGCTTCTTTGAAAAAATCATGGGCCGGAAATGTTCGATTAATATCTCTTAAAATAACACTTTCGCAACTGCTGTCCTATAGATATAATATAATTTATTTTTGGGATATAATTAATTTATCGGAATTTACGCGTAAACTTTATTTACCTTAGTAATTAAAGTTCTATATTTATCCATCATTTCTTGCGAATTATCGCAATTACTTAAACGTTGCCATACTTCTCCTCGCAAAGCTTCGGGAATGCCTTGCTTCGTGAGTTTTATCAGGAGTTTTGAACGTTGTTCATTAACTTGCCAACTGTCCAGTACCTCTGCCCAACTAGCTAGTTCATCTGCAGAACAATCCTTTGATACTTCGCCCGTACCACTTAACATTGGTTCATCTCCATCTGTAGGTGAAAAAATATGTCCAGCGTGCTTTTTCCTTCGTCTAGTAATAGTAATTAAAAACAATTGCAAGATATTTGCAACCTGAGTCAATTTCTTCTTTAGGGGTAAGTGTGTCAATGCTAGTTAAAGAAGGTGATCGAATCAATGATGCTAAATTAAGAGCAAGGTTTAACCTGTTCCTGTCCAGTTCTCCTGAAGTTTCTATACTCTGTACTTCATAGTGAACTTCTGTTCCATCCCCAGATATTATCTGGAATCATAATGTGTGCATAGAATCGGTGATATTACAGTCAGCAATCGAAACAGTTTCTTTAATGTCTTACTTCTTTCGAATTCAAATAAAATTGTTGTATTAGGTTTCGTTTGTTAAAGTACCAAAACCTCTCGTTTTGTGGAAACACTTTGACTAACGTCTCTATTATGAATCTCACAGGCTCTCGAATACTACGTATTACTAAATCAACAGCAACTGTCATGAAAATTTTTCCCTCTCTAGGAGTTTCAATGTTAAGAGTTTCCAACGCTGGATCTGCTGGATCCCAATGTCCACTTATGTTATAGCATTGTTTATCCTGTATTAGCGGACCTGCATTGACTTGCTACAAAAGAGTTATTGTTATTTCAACAAGAGAAAAATCGTAAATCGCTAAATCGGAAGAAGCAATTTTCAAAGACAGCTTTATCATCTTACCATTTCAAGCAGACGCATATCGCTATGTTTAACATTCCGTCCAGGGCTAACAAGAACTCCGAAACACCTTTCAACCTCGAGAGAAATTCCCCCTTCTTTACTAGACACTTGCTGAATACTTAAACACACTTGCTTGGTTATGTTACTTCGAAGTTTGAAACAATTTCTGTCTTTAGGAACTGTACCAAAACCTCCTTTTCCATCTTCTTCTTTTATTTCCATCGTTACTTCGAAAATAAATACTCGAGAATTTGTTTTTTCGCTTCCGATGTTAAAACCATTGAAATCACTCCCTGTTAGCGAGCTAGTCATCGATCGTGGTATTCTGTGGAACGCTTTGGAAAAGCAAGCTGAAACTTGGCCTACCTAAAATGAATTTAAATATTGGCATACTTTATTGAAAATTTTAATACTAGGATAGGAGAAATTTGTGGAACGTACTGCTTCTGGTATATCACACCGAAAGACATGACACTGATAAATAGCAGATTCCAATGTGTCTCCGTGTGACCATGTAAAAGCAAAACATGCAGCACATGGGCCAGCACTTTCTCCGCGTGCATAAAATAAGATTCGTTGTACTTCATAATGTGCAATGGGTTGCTGAGTAGCATCGTACAAACTATGACAGAAAAAAAATGACATATACCCCATATGAATGAGAAAAACAATACTTAAATATCATGTTTGTTAATCCTACGTACACAACAGAACCTTGAGAGCTATTAGGTACAGAAACAGATACTTTAATTCCTAAGTTAAGAGACTGTTCCGCATTTAGTATATTCATGTTCCGTTGTATTTCACATTCGGATTTTGGCGCATTTATTGCTGCCGATCCCAAGTAAGTAACACCATTAAAAATAGTACATTCTTGTTGAACATGGGCTGGAGAGTTAACTTCTGGAATAAGAAAAAGGCTAGTCTCAAGTACTTACAAGATACCCTTTCTAGCTGATAAGTGGAAACAATAATAATTTATACCTTCATCGATATAATCTTCTGGTTTCATGATGTCTTGCTTCTCAGATGCGACCATGCAAGAGCTTACATCGTAAAATTGGCTCTGTCCTACTTTCTTGCATCTCGGTTGATTCTGTTGTATGCTGCTCACAATTTTGTAGTCGTTACTTTCCATCTTTGTGTCTTCTGTCAATACCTGTTTTTATTTTTCATTGTGACTCAAATAATTATTGTTACACGATAAGGAAGATTAAAAGCTTTATTATTTAAAATAAAGTGAATGCATGCAAACCTCGCGTAGATTATTTTGCAGATCTTCAAAATTGCCGTTGTTGGCAATCTTTAGCATTGGCAATTCGATCAGGGCTTGCTGCTGTTTTCCATTGCCTCTGTCGTTTACAACTTCATATTCCTCGCTAGTCGCCACTGATTCTATTGATTTAACACTCACGCTATCCTCCATAACTGTGCCTGTAATGTATCATATAAAATTGTTGCTTAATTTTCATAGGCAATACAATGCATGGCGCGTACAGATAAAAACTTTTCTTTGACAACCATATACTTCTGTGTAACCATCATATATATCTACCAAGGTACGCGGGCACGCATTTTCAGATTTTCAAAATTGGTTTTCCAAAGTACTAATTAAGAACAGCAGGATAATATAAGCGTTCGATCAATGCTAGATACAGCTGTTGATTAAGTCTAAAGATAAAACTAATGACACATCCACTATAGACACTGAAGATACATGGTATTTATATTCTATTTATGGAATAATGTAAAACTAAAAGAGGAGTATCCTGACCACACGTGACTGTACTTGACCGACTGTACCCTTCATGTGCAATTGAATCTTTATTTTTAATAGCTGGGAATACCAGACGAGTAATTAATGCGATACAAACAATTGGGACGGACGGGGAAAATGTAGACTAGTGACAGAATTCTCTAATCGAGCGTAATTTATCGTAGTTTACTGTAATTAATGAGCACGATTCATTTGAATTCGGATACAATAATTGATCGACTCACGATCGGAAAGCAAAACAAGCCCCGCACGTATAAAGTTCGATACGACATCACTAAAACTGCACTAACTGGACTTCGTAATGTCGTTTTGACTGTCAAGTATATCGGTTGATCTGAATAGCATTCTTAAGTGGACTCTTTACGTCCCAGTTTACACTGTCATACGCTTTAGTTGCTCACTTCTATTCGCACCCCCAGCAAAGAACAGGGATTACCCTTCCGTCGAATCGAAAACTTGAAGGGTCACCGGTGCCTCTTCTTGCGTTACCGTTCATTAAAGCCGCAGACACACCCCGATTCTTCGATCCACGCATCGAACTACCCACGTTTGTACGATTTTCCAAAGGATCGGCGAACATTTACATGATTTCTCTTGCGTTAGAAGTTATTTCATTTGACAGAAATGACAACCTTGGCGTCAGCCATTCGAGCTCTAAGGTCCCGGAAGTCTCTACTTTGTTACGACGAATTGCGGACGAGCCGTCTCATTGCGCGCAACAACTTCGAACTGAGTTTAGTAATTTATCTTTTAGATGGCAAATAAATACGTTTCTATCAATACATTCAAATTTCACCGTGTCGTACAATTTGTATGGGCACAAGTGGATTTCTTTCTGCGTATAAAAATTGCATAAGCATCGGGGAATATCATACGAAAGATGAATGTAAAACCTTCAATGTTACATTTCTATCTATAGCTGCATAATGAACTTCAACGAAAACAGAGACTTTAATTTAGAAAACGGTATGATTAAACGGTACGTGGAAACTAAATCTTTGTATCGTATTCGTCTAATAGACACTTTTATAGAACTTTTATAGAAATTCCGATAAACGATTGGTATATGTTACTTGAATGTAATTACATTTAAATATTTCTCGAGTCTATGATACAATGCAGTGTTCTACTACATCAATGACGTAAGAGCTGCAAGCGCACACTTAAATCGTAGCCTTTACTTAGCATTCATTTACGAAATGCAGTACAACAATTGAATTTGGAAGCCATTCATCTTTCTGTCTAAAGATGCGTTTCGATTGGGAAAAATATTGCTCGTTATCGCGAAAGAAACAGAAATTATTCGATACTAGTGACAGAACGATATATGTATAGCAGTGCGCCGGGATTTCTTCTGGACGGCTGGCAGGCAACCAATCAGGAAAAGTGGCTTGGTAGCCGCGCGTTAACTGGGAAACCAATAGAATATTCGCTTGCACAGAGCTTGCTGATAAGTGACGACAGGTGGCGCAACGACGTTGGAGAACGAGCTGGAGTTGAGACGCGTTAGTTCACAGACGACCTCCGTTCCGTCGGATGTGAGGAAGCTTTTTTGTCTGTAAAATTATCGGATTCTCGCATAGAGACTCGTTAAAAACTTGTGCATTCCCGAGGAGGACGAGTTTTGTAATCATGAAAAGTATGAGAATGTGCGAGATCGGCTAGCTATAGATAAAAGCGAGAACGAGTCGAAACCCGAGTGAGTACAATTCAGAGCTGACGACTTTTTTCTTTGCTTCTTTTTTGGAACGGGCGTCGCATATCAATGATAATCTTACGGTTTGTCGCGATTTCGTTGGCATCAAGGATCGTTTTCCGTTTCTGTTACCGCGTACGATTGTTCATAGTCGCGAGATAGAGCCCCTATATGCACGTTAGAACGTCACGTCGAGATGAAAGGAGAGGTTATAAAGTCAAGACGGAAATTGTCCTGCACCTGCCATCATGAGATGATAGTTTTATATTTCTGTGAAGCATCGGTTCGTTGTCTTTCGCATCGTTTCTCGTCTCGGTGCAATTGGTGTTCTCAACTTGTGTATCAGAATCCGTGAACGTGTTGAAAAATGTTGTGACAATACGGTAGATCGTTTCAGGTGTGTTACTGCTGTTTCCATTAGACCTGAGGGAAACTGTCTCTGTACTCAGTGTACAGTGTTTTATGTGTCGCTGATAGGACCGTTTGACAGGGAGCAGGAGTCGTGTGTGGTTACGAATTGTCAGTCGAACAGTCCGAAAATTGATATACCCGGATCTGTCATCGCTATGAAAACAATATAACGCTTGTTTATTCTCGCGTAATTTTATCTTTAGAAAAGCTCAATGTCAGTCGGCCCGAAATGTCAACGCGATTATTCACGCGTTGTTTCTAGCCGGCCACGTTTTTCGCTCCGCTCTCGAAAGCAGCCAAATTTTCGGTCTCACGGTGCACGAGCTCGGTTATCTCTTATTTCGCGGCTTTTTCCCCCGTAGACTCGTTTCAAGGCTGTCCGCGGCAGAATACGTTTACTGATCTCGATCGTGAGCACCCCTCGCACGTTATATAAACGCAGCGCACCAAGTGACACGTGACTGACAATTTGTTTAAACAAAATGCATCTGTGGTAACGCGAGCGTACGCGTCATTATCGGGACGAAAATTAAGACAGGTGCGTCGGATAACCTGGCAAATTATATTTCGAGATAGATAATTCGCGAAATTTTCGTGTCTTTGTTCCAGTAACTTCTTTCACTCAATCAGGTACATATACTCAATACTAGAGGCTGCATGTGATTGAAGAAAATGTCGTGCCCGCGGTGCACAGGTTCTCGAAATGTGGCTGCATTATTTTAATTGCAAAACACCCGAAGAATTGCATCCGATTCTGCCATAAAGCATCTGCGAACGCTTCATGTTTCTGGGATCGTGCTTCAGTTTCTACAGGGTGGTCCACCTGTAACGGAATGCTCGGTTTTTTCATTTTGTGTGTTTAAAGTTACACGGGGAAAGCTTAGTAACCTTTTTCGTTCCACGATCGATACCACATGTCGGTCTAATATTGTACTACGAAACCATCAAGGGTTACTTTGATCTCGAAAGGAACTGCTACGAACAAAGCGTGTCGAATCTGAGCGATGAGTTTTTGTAATTATAAAAGAGCACCTCGGTGTCGTAGAAACATTAATTGTTCCTCGATGATATCGATGACTCATCGATAAGTAGAAAATTGCTCTTTATCTTCGATCCTCGCTTGATCGAAGATTCCGTCGTTAGGCTCGCTCACGTGGAAGTATATTTATTTAATTGCAGATAACAATAAGACGCGAACAACGAAAGGAGCTCGAGAAGTTTGAATGGTTCGAATCACATTCTGCACAGAATTCTTATCTTATCGTTCTAAATTGAAATGCCACCTCCCTCCCGCGAGTATAAATACACATTCTAATATCATTACGCGTATACCAAGCAGTTCGAATTCGGCTTTTGAGTTTGTAATTCGCTTTCGTGCGGGTCGCGTTAAACTTGCATTTTGCTCTTCGTTAAACGCGCAACGAGTTTGCGTACAAATCCTTGTTCTCGTCGAATTAGTGCCACTTTCCGATCACATTCGGGAAACTTCGAGCCTGCGTAAGTTTTCCTGCGAGATGCATTTACAATAGGAAATTAAATGAATCTGGCTCGCGATCAATTATTTTTCCAATTAGTCAACGTAGCTTGCGGTAGATTACAATTGATCGCGATTGACTCGCTAGACGGTACATTATCGAATCGAAGCGTAATCTGATTTCAATAAACACTTCGCCTCCTTTCTACCCGACCGAGTTTTTCCAAGAAGCGTAATACGTCGAACACGAATACCGACTACCTTTCATTTCTCTTTATTACATAAATTACACCAGCTACGCCAACAGTAATTAGACTATAGCAACTTCGCTGAATCTCTTCTAAACAAAGCTACCCGCACGATCAGTTTCTCGGGAATGAGAATGTCGACGATTTTGCGCCCCGTTTAATTTGTACAGGCTCCGTAAAGTGTATGTACGTATATCGTATTCGGTGTGAATGGTCGAGTGATTCGCGAAAGTGTCACCGAGAGCTTTAATAATTCGTGTCGGCGGAGTACACTGTCCCGTCTCTAGAGGCCTGGTCACGTCGAGGCACGACAGTCACCTATACATAATTTCGCAGCCTGAAACTCGATTCCAGGAAGAGTCCGTTTATTTTCGCTTGCTCGCGTTTCCACCCGCAATTAAACGTTTTCAAAACAATCGACGTCACGCCGTCAACAAACCCGGCCGTTCTTACCGCCCTACTGACAACCCTCGCGATCCTCCCACCTTGCTATAGCTTTCGAAGTCGCGTGAACGTGCCTGTTGAAAATGTCGATAAAGGTTCAGTGACATTTGTTCGCGAACGTTCACCTGCGAACGCTCGCTCGCTAGACTTTGTTTGTTCGACGGCGCTTTTCGTTCTTGGAAGCTCGCTACCGGTGTCGACGATTGATACACATATGTATTTCTCGCGTTTCTTGGAGAGGTGGATAAAGCCAGAGCCGTTCCTGACGGGGGTGCAAAAGGTGCCACCGCAGACCGTTTAATATACGTAAGATTTTGGCTAATATTAAATTAATAGGCGCGGCGGTATTGGTTTTGCACCTGGGCGGCAAACAACCCAGGAACGGTCCCGGATACAGTGGTTGGCGAATTCTTCTATTTATATACTTGATGTTACGGAGCCGAGGCAGTTTGGAGCAGAATATCGTATACGTTAGTTAGGCATAAACAAGGCTCCGTTCGAAGTAAAGCAGAAACGTGATAACACTTTCGGCCGATTTTTTTAGCACCGGTGTGAAGCTTTCCAGATACACGGCCAGTCGTATTATTATATCTTTTAATGACTCGATACGCACGTTACTACTGGGCCAACTGTACTGTAGTACGCGAAACGGACCCGTTTCTCTGCGTTTCTTTTCTCCCTTCCTGTTTCCTCGTTATCGAAAGGCCGTTTTAATTTGCAGTCTCGACGACCAGGATGGCGTGCACGAGTAAACGCTGTTTCTGAACACTCGTACCAAGAGAGGATCCCGCAAGGCACGTGTCCGTGTTGCTATAAAAACAAAGTAGCGATGCCCGGCGAAGCTTCGAACGAGATCCGCCCAGCCGGCTTCAAGAGTACAGCTTCCTCGCCCAAGATCGGTGCTCAATTTGCAAAACACACCCAGACGGGAGAAGTCGTCGAATGAGTCGCTGCTCGACGAAACGACGGGAAGACGGAGGGATCGCGGAGACTGCCTTTTGTAGCCGAGTAGAAAAGCAAAGAAATATTTTGGTAAATATTGTAATTAGTGGACGATCCGCCGGGAACCCAGTTGTCGTCGTGGAATCTACGGGTTAAATGTATCACATTTAGTGCACAATTATCGCTTTGCCCGCGCGTGTCGTGTACCGTGCGCGTTCTCCGCTCGTGGATTTCCGGATAGAGGCTGCCGGAAATCGGGAACGCTCCGCGAGTTGATTTTCGCCAGGAGTAAATGTAAAACGGGCAAACGAGTCGCGATCAAAGTGAAGTGTCTCGGTCTCAGTGAGATGGCCTTCATGATGAAAAAGAAGAAGTACAAATTCTCGGTGGAAGTCGACCTGGAGGAGCTCACCGCGGTGCCATTCGTGAACGCAGTGCTGTTCGCGAAGCTGAGACTCCTCGACGGTGGATCTTTCGTCGATCATTCAACGAGGTAAGGCATTTCCAAACTTTTCTCCCCCGTCGTTCTTCTTACGGTCGATCCGCGGGAAACAAGCCGGTCCGGCGGGTATTGCACGCGTCTCTGAAATAAACTTTGCGGAAGAAGTATTCCCCTCCGCTGGATAAAGTTTCGCGACGATAGAATCGGGACGCGTTGATTTATTTATTCCGCCCATAGACCAGGAAACGCGAGTATTCGTGGGATATTGTGTCGTAGCTTGGAATCAGAAGGCTGGCTATATTTAACGCGGCACGCGCTGAATTTTTTAATTCGCGATATAAGTAGCCTGCACACCTGCGCGGCTCGTTAAAATTACTTTTTCAGGCGAACCTGTTTGCTGCACGGTACATACATAATTGCACTCGTGGCCATAAGACGCTTATTTTGCACGAGATTGAAAGTTACTCTGAAATTTTTTTTTAAAAACCTTCGCTCTCGTACCGATGCGTAATTTGTTTCTACGAAGAAAAAGAATCGAACGCCTTTTCTCCACCTTTCTTTCGCATGCTAACATCGTTATAATACTCGATAGTGCAGGGGCTTGAAATTTAACTAGCGAGATAAATAGTCGAACTCGTCGAACAACGTTTCACGACGAGCTTAGAAACGAATTAGACGTTTACGTTTGGTACAAAGAAGCTCCGGCGAATCCATTAAATTATTTAGTTCCCCTTGAAAGTGTATCCTCGGAAGCGTGTCGGAAACTCGTTTAAACTTGGACTTCGGGCCCGCCACTGTATTACCTGTGAATGAAGCATGCCCCGTGGATGCGGATTAATAGCTCTCCCCGAGATGCATGGATCACCTGAAACTCGGTAACGAGGCCTCTCGAAACTCGGATTTCGTTTTCGTAGCCCTAACTATATAAAAAAGTTATTCAGCGACATGCTGTCTCGATACGCCTTGGCATTTCGCTGTTTCATAAGCATGGAAATGATAGGCGAGCCCTGACGTAGAATGCATAATATGTACGTACTCTGTTTCATTAATAATGGAACAGATCTGCTGGCTTTAGGGAATGCTAAACGAATAACCGCTCTGACATTTTTCTAGTTACTGTTTAATAAGCGCGTAAAATATAAGCTGGTGTTTATACAGCTCGTTTAAGTAGCTTAAACTGCAGCGAACAGCGTGCTTCGTTGGCGCCCACGCTAATTTAGCGTGCCAGAAATGCTCCCACATTTTTGGAGAACGTCGGGACCTTTGAATCCAGTGATCGAATTTTCTCCGGTCGCTAGCTCGAATCGAACCTTCTCGTAGAATCTCTTCGGCTTACCTGATGGCGTTGCCTTTTTTTCCCTACTGCTTCCTGGAACATACTTTCTTCGAAGAACACAGGTGATCTAGTTTCACGCATGATGAATTTCACGGAAACTTTGCCATTCGATGGTGTTAAGAAATTATTCGAGGGCCTATAACCATGTATGTATGTACCTGTGGCCATCCTTTGGCACATGATCAGGCGTTGCGAGACAACAGTTATTCGATTGACTCGTCCGTTAAGAACAAAAATGTACAAAAGGACAGGGTTGGCTTTTTTGTCTAAAATTAGAAGAGCAACCGCGAACGCATCGACAAAGCAATAAATAACGTATCGCTCGTAATTCAATGAACCGTTTAAACACGAAGCTACGTATTCTCTTGGCTTTGTTGCAGTCGGTTATCGATATTCTCTCAGACACGATTCGATTGCGTTCTACCTTCCGTCCATTGTCGGTCTACATCCAGCAGCGATGTTTCGCGAGCACCGGAGTCGTTGGTATATTTACATTGAGCCGAGTTACGTACGACATAACGTTCCCGCACGTGTAGAAAATGTACGCGACATAAATTCGTAAACTGTACGTATTCTGCTCTCCGGTGCAGTCCATCGGACGTCTCGTTTGGAGCGAATCGCAAGCGCGGAAAGATCAGTTCTTAATTCTCCCCTGGCCCCCCTTTATTTAGTTGTTATGCAATTCGTTCGAGTGACAATTGGAACCGAGGAAAAGGGGAAACAAGAAAACTGTACGCATGGTAGGGAACTCTTTATTAGACGTGACGTGTTTACAGCACTGTCAGCGCCTGCTTCGAGCGTCACGTATCCGGATGCTTGGAACTTTAAATGAGAAAAGTATGCGAGAGTTAACGCGTCGGGCTCCTGTAGACAATTAATTCCGAGATACTGCATAGAAATTGCGTCGCGTTTGAACTGTCCAGTTTCCTCGATAATTTAGAGGCGACGTTTCAGCGAAGCACGTCAGACTGTACGATTGAGAATTAGCGCAGTCCAGAGGGAAAAAAGTTTTCACGACGCAAGAAAGTTCTCGTTATTGCCATCTTGAAATTCGCCCTATTTCGATTTGCCCGCATTATATACCTACTGTCCCTTGGCACAGCCTGTAGTCCATGAGAATGGTCATTTCTTGGGAAGAAAATCAGCGTGGAAAATGAGTCACGTACGGGGTATATTGTTCTCTCGATTGAAGTTTTCAGACCGCCTTCCTCTTCGTCTCGCAGCGCTCTGGGAATACCGGAAGCTGGCTGGACCGACGCCAAAACGGCCTCTTCCTCTTGGGGAGTGGCTCAATGATTTGATTATTTCGCTATCGGTATTCGCTGACTAGGCCACACTTTTTCTTCGATCGCACAAATTTCTATTCGCCTCGCGATGTACGCGCCAGCTAATGCTAGGGTAACGAGCGCTTAATTCAACGAGCACGCAGCGAGCTTTTTCGTTTGCTGATAAATTTAATCGGCGGTTGCGCTGGTAATTAACCGCTTCCTCGTCGTTGATCTGCGAACCGCACTCGGTGTAAACCCGTGGCGAGCTTAATCGATTCTCTCGACGTGCCGCCTGATTCGTCTCGAAAGGAATCTCGAAGCTTTTACTGCCGAGGAAATGGAAGTTCCAGGAAAATTGAGGGGACTGCGGAAAATGAGTTTCACATAAATCTCGTTTTCGGTCTTGCCGGGTGACTTTCGAGAATTCTTTTAATTATAATAACGCGCGCATAATTTTCCGTACTCGCTCGGGGCTGTGAAAACACGGTGCATCCACGGAGGAACCATTACAAGCGTAACACGATTCGTTTAAATCTATGTCAGCGGGAACGATTTAAGTTTCCACGAGATTTCTCGAGATTTCTCTAAAATACCAATAGTCGAAGGTCGGCGGTAAAAAATTTACTACTCGCTCGAAAATCTTTGCAGCATCCACAGTCCGGAACGCAGCTCGATTTTGATGTCACTGGAAAATCGAAATTTCCTGCGCAAATATTTGCCGCGCCCTTGCTGGTTATTCTACCCTTCGTCATTCCATTCATTAAGGTAGAGCCTCCCCAAAGTAATTGAAGGCGAACACGAGCGATATCGAGCACTGCGAGAAACGAATTGCACACGGTCGGCGCGCACAATCAGATCGAGATAAGCGTTTCGATTAAACGTCAGAGATAGCCGGTTGGTTTCGCGACGACTTCTCCACCTTGAACCATGACCTTCCTCGGGTTCGGCAGCTGGACGTCGAATAAAACGGCTGGAAATGCATAGAACGTTTCTTGGGCGATCTCTGGCTGCAGATTGGAACTCGCGAGTTCGGAAGCGACACTGTGAGTCTCGGAAATACGCCAAGGAAGAAACAGATGCAAAATTAGAAATCGAGCTGGCGTTGGGCATTTTTCGCGAGGTGTCTGCCGCCAGTCGGCCGGGGGGATAGCTATTGGCAAATTGTACGACTCGAAAGTCGGGGCGAAGAAAAGCGACAGTGGGAAACGTTGAAAGAGAAACGCGATTCTCTAGCCACCGATAGCGGTAGAAAGTGCGCCGATTCGTTCTCGTCCTGATTCACGAAGCGCGAAAATTGTTGGAGAAGAGTTTGATCGTCGCGGCGAGGTGGAAAGAAATCATTGAACGTGCGAACTACACGAGCACACCGATAGAGAAAGAGAGTGAGACGGAGTAAGAGGGTGGCATAGAGTGGGAACGGCAGGAAAAGAGCGAGATCGAACGAGCGAGTAGGCGAAGAGGCGAGGGCACGACGATAATGGACAATGTCCTGTCGTCCGGTGTCCCGAGCATGGAAACGAGTGGCCACCGTGGAGGACCTGACACCGCTTCAATGTGTCGTGATGAGGAAACACCCGATTACAACGCTCCGGCCGAGACACAGAATATTTCTGCGTGTATCCACGGGAACGATTATGTCGATACTCGTCGCCATTGGGTCGTGTAACCGTGCACATATTTGCAGAGAAGGGAGTACAGCACGAGCCGTAGGGTCGGAGATATCTAGGGACCCTGCGTGTCACGAGAAGCTCACCCTGATTTGTATCGGCTCGAGGGGGTCACGTTGCACGAGTAACGCGTATGTATCTTCGAACGTGTTCCGCCACTTTAATCATTCTCGCGTGCATATTACCTGCTAAGGTCGATCGTCGTTTATAGTTGGGCTCGTTTCCGATGTCGCGTGGCTTTCGCCGTTCCTCGTCGAGGAGCTTTATGGAAAAGCAGTTTGCACAGGTAACATCTTGCAGAGTGCATTCGCCGCGTAGAGCTTTTTCCTGTTTCCATCGAACGTAGCCCGCCGTTTACTTCGATTTTGTGGTTAACGTTGGCGACTGGTTAAGCAATTATGCGCAGGGCACCCGTTAAACAAGTTTGAAAGTTAAAATTGCGAGAAGGCAGGTCCAAATTTCCGCCAGAGTCGGTCAGAGAATGTACTGTCGGTCGTGAATCGCCAAAAGGTCCTCCACATTTATTTCACGGCGAACCGAAACGGCGAACCAAAGACCGCCGGTCGAATTACGTAACGAAAGGATTAAATCCCCCGCGCGTATTCACGCGATAATGGACTGCGTAGAATCGATTACAATGCGGCTGCTGTATGTCCAGAATGAAGTGCAGAAGAAGCGACGAGTGTTTTCAGAAAAGTTGAATGGCAGACGGCCCGGTGAAATTTCGCGTATCCGCATGCCTGGCGTGCTCGAGTTCAAGGGAATGGCACGCGAATCTATTCGCGTGCCGCGGAATTCTGCACCGTTGAAATTCGATGATACGATGATATTAAGATTAAAGCATTTAGCGAGAAACTGGTTGCACCGTTTCCACCCTCGACGTCCAGTGCAATTGTCTTTGTGGTACCCAACCCGCGAGAGGATCTCTTTCCATGTCACGTAAAGCATAACAATTTGGCACAGCTGGGTGCAATACAGCCGCGGTATTATTTTACTCTCAGCTAGAAATTTAATAAAGAAAATTTTTCGCCGCCCCCGTCGTCGGGCGTGCGATTTCTTCAAAAATATTAGACGAGTGACCGCAATTGGTCCAGTGATTCCGCCCATCCTCGAATTATCTAATGCGCTCGACACGATCGTGTCGCCGTGGCGTTAATCGTGACGATCGTAACAATCAACAGCGGTAACTATCGGTGACACTGTCCTCAGGAAATCACGTGCCTTCTGCACAGACCGACCGTCACAGGCAGAAGTGGAGCTGTTTCGCGTGGGTGGCCCGTTCGATCGTTTGAAATTCCGCGATGCTCGCGACTGCGCGAACCACCCAGCAGAACCGCCTTCCTCTCTCCTGTTCCTCTTCATTCAGCTTTTTCCACGGAACCTCCGTTCGAACGAGAGGGAAAAAAAAGGCGTGGGTGGGTCACGCTAGCCTACATTTCTTGCCAGGCCAGAGAATCACGCGGGATCCGAAACGGTCGGAACTTTGTGTTCGGTGGCCGAATTGGCAAGAGATTTCATCGCGGTTGGACCTCGATCGATCCGTTCGCCCCGAAGAACAATCCCGAGCCGAAGAAGAACCGTTGTTCCAAACCGGCTCGTTTCTTTTATACCCCGTGCACTCCTAATGTGCTCTGCGGGTTCATGTATGTACGCGAGAATGTCACTCGTATTCCTGTTCCGATTTTCTTCTCGGCGCGAGAAACTCCGCGAAACCGTGAAAGAAACGGGCGTGGACAGTTGCAAAAGCGCAACGGGCAAACGATGATTCCGTAGAGAGTAGTAAATGTAAAAAAAAAACGCAGCATGCTCGTGAACTAAAAGCACGAGAGGTGGAGGCAAGCTTTAGAATTATCGCTCGTATGAGAATACGCATGCACTGTTGTTGCAACACATGGAGCATTAACGTGACACGCGAAACTGATTTTTTCTCGAGCTTAGGACGATTCGTAGTGCGCCGTCAGAATTTTTCCAAGTACATCCATGGGGCGTGAAAACGCATTCCTATTGTACGCATCGATTTTCGTTAGGTACTTTCGCAATGGGCCATCTACTTGCGCAACAATTAACGTACACGTTGGACATCCCGCGGCTTTTCTTCTTCGCTTTTGTTTCCTTCATTCGTGGTCGCGATTCTTATTTCGTTCGCGGCAAGTGACTTCCCAGGCACGAAAAGCTTCGAGGCAGAACTTGGTACTCCATTTTATCCCCCCCCTCGGACCTGGCTTTCCTCCCCCTCGATTATTTTTCTCGCCATTTTCTGCAATCTGCAGCCCTGAAAACTCGTCGCACTTCTGTTCATTCAGAGTAACGTTTGCGCCCAAACGATCAGGAAGTGGACCAGACTGTGCTGCAATATATATTGAAGGATTTTTCTCGAAATTTGAGACGAGGTGATCAGGGAATTACGGCGGTTTGTTCATCAAACTGTTTGATCCTTCGGCAGTTTTCTCGCTAGAGAACTCGGCTCGTTTGTCGTGTCAGAGGAAAATTTCCTCTGCGAGGAAAAATCAGAGCGCAAACAGGCGCGTGAAGCCGAAGATCGGGTGCGTCCGTCGTTGAGGCATGGCTTCCTGAAAATGCTCGTCTCGTTCAAGGATCCTCCCGTTTTGAATATTCATTAGGACGCGTTCAAGATCCCGCAGCAAAGTACCACACAATTTTCTACTTGAATTTAATGCGCTGCGTTAGGAGGTGCATTTCGGATGATCAATTATTATTCTTCCACTAATGGTCCACTCTTTGATTCACGCGCAATTTTCATCTCCCTCTGCTAGCTAGAAACAGAATCTTGTGGCACTATTATTCTAGGCTGTTGTGTGAATGATCCCCTCCTCAAAAGTGCACTACGATCATCTATCTGAAATAGCTGCGCCGTCCAAAGGCATACCCGTATTTATTCAAGTTTCAATGAACTCGTTTCGCGAATACTTTGCTTCCTTTATCTCAAAGCTCACCCTGCATTCGCTCTCGTGCGTGCTTCAACCTTGGCTTCTCCAACAGTCGAGGAGAACTCACGATCCGACATCGACAGACCAGCCTCCCTTCTCTTGCACTCTCCGCGTATCCTTTCTTCCAAATATTCTTTCTCCCCTCTGGCCTTTTCTTTCGATTCCTTAGCTAATCCTTTTCGCCACTCTCTTCGTCCTCGAGGGCCCTTTCTTCCAGCTTCCCTTTAGCGAAACCCCTCGGCGTATCCTTGTTCCTTTCTACTCGCCGGGCACTCGTTAGCCCCATTGTACCACGAATTTCCATAATTCTTCCAGCCGAAGACGGCTTTCTCTCTCCCCTGTTTCCTTGCGAATCTGTGCTCCAACAAACAGGAAGCCAGGGTCGCGGGCGGCGCTCGCCAAAGTGCAATGCCAAATAATTGCAGGGTCAGGGGGATTTTCAGTGTCGATCGTTCGACCTTGGCCGAACCTCCGTTCGCCTCTGCTCCCGGATGTTCCCCAGCTCTCGTCGTCCACGCGGCCCAACCTGTCCTTGACAGACTGAAACTCCCGTGGAAATGAATTCTCTCCTCCTGCGTCCCTTACCACCGCCCCGGTCGACAGTTCGTCGGCGAAGCAAGAAGCTTACTCCGAAACGGTCGACGAAGGAGACAGGTGTGAAGGGGTGAAGAGGATATTCGTAAGCAGAAACGGGCGGAAAGTAAAAGAGTTACGCGGCAGCTGATTGCTCGCGACGACGGAGATGAGGTCGAATCGCTCTCAGAGGCTCCGAAAGTTTCGTCCGGACGAGCGTAAAAAGAAAAGTCGTTTATTCCACGGACGTCCCTTCTCGCAGGGACGTAGGTGGTGGCGACAGGGTCCGGTGCCAAGCCCGCGTTTGGACCCGAGCATATCCAGCATCGATTATTCAACCTTGACCGATACTTCCATCCCTGATCGACCTTCGGCATTCGTGCGCCTCGGGGCGATACAAACTCGTCCCGACCCGGGCGAATTTCACCGACTTTCGCGATTCCCTTTCTCCCGTTTCAATGACAAAGAAACTGCGCCGAACAATAATCTCGCGGGAAACTCGTCGAGATTTTCCATCGAACGGCCGTTCGATCATTTTCTCCAATTGACATTCCTTCGCGCGCCCGCTGCTCCGATTCCAACTTAATAGATCCGAACAAATGGTTGCCGATGATAATGATCGCGCGTTCAATTCCGTTTCAGTTTCAATTTCCCGGCCAGCAGGCAAACATCGGGCATCGATATCGTTTTTCACGGTCCACCCGGGGCGTCCCGCTCTCGCGCAGATATCGAAACGTTTACGGGCGACCGCGAGAGGAACGAACGATCGGACCCAGGTGCCATCGCGAGCAAAATTTCTTTGACGGGCCACCGGGAACCGTGTGCCAGACATTGTTTAGCCGACAGTCGAGAAACTTATTGATTAGCCCGACGCACACGCACACGACGCTCCTGTGCACACGGTTCAACTACGATTTCGAGTGTGTTGCTCGGTGGCCGCGCGTACACGCCCCCTTCCTTCCGTTTAACTCTTGTGCATCCCTTTCGTTCATCCGTGTGCCTACGTATCCAGCCAGACGGCAGATAACGAGTTTCCTTCCAGGAAAAGAGTTCCCAATAACGATCTCTGCTGGAAAGTTAACAGGCCATCTATGCGTTTTGCCGCCACTGTATACGAAACTGGAGCGTTTCACGGCCTCCCATTTCCGCCAGCTCTTCCCCACGCTCATCGAAACTCTCGCCCTGTTTCTTATTTCGATCGATTCCCTGCGATCGAAACGATGAATAGGGCGGCTTCGACGGTGAATGAGCCAGTGATAAAGATATCCTTCGGGAATGTATTTAAATCCGTCGATGCAATAAAAAATATGCCTCTTCGCGATACGAATTTTACCCCCCGGCTGGCAATCGGCCTTAAGTAATCACCATTGTCGAATGTTAATTCACGACTGATCTGGCCTTCGAAATAACCAAAGCGGGCTAAAGGAGTCGGGCCAGAGTGCTAGGTAACGCGCAAGTGCGTGCTGAAAATGGAAACCCTTTCATAGCGCGCAACATTTCGATCGTTCCTCCCCCAGTTTCACAATGGATAAATTAACCCAGTTAGTTTCTAATTGATAGCATTAGCAAATTTGCGAAGTCCCTATCCACGAACCAGTTATCCCGATTCACGATGTCGACCTTAATACGTGATTCGTTTCCACGAAAGTAGTCGGACGAACAAAATATCGCATCCAAAGATCGCGCAACTCCGACGTAACGTGGCTGCTAATTTTGCTCGATGACAATTTATACTTTCCGTCGGCTCTGCCACGGCCAGCGAACCAGCTGGTCTACAGGACACCACGTGAGTTTTCCTCGGTTTTTTTCAACCTCCAAAGAAACAGCTAACGCGGCATCTTCCCACGGCGTGTCGCCTCTCTGATTTCTCGTTTTGTCGGCCCGTGTTTATGGCGACTTTTATACACTCGTTCCACGCATATGCGAAGAAGTGCAATCAGTATCGCATAAAGGTGATAGCACGATGAAACCTGATGTCTTCGTTTTCATCGATTAGAGGATAAATGGAGTCAAATTGTCGCTGACATTTATTGGCAATATTTTTCCGAGCCAGAACAGAAATGAACTGAAGCACTCTAATGCAGACAGGATTTTCATTGCACGACATTCTTTCAAAGTCTTGACTTATTTTTTTCACTTCAGAACAAAAGCCTCCCGTCTCGTGAAATTCTCATCTGCTCAGCTTCCTCGAGGTCGAGGTACCGTTTAATTGGCATCTTCTTTAACGAGCCTCGCTGCGAACCTTTCCTCGGCCTTTGCGTTCGCGTTGCCGACGAAAAACACGACCGCCGCCCCGGTATCGTTTCTCTCGGTTAATTGGCGTAATTAAAATACATCAGCCGAACTGGTGCCCAGCTGGTCGTCGGATGTCGGTACTGGGCTATCTAAAGCGTCGCCGGTTTCCAGCAGCTCCATTTTCGTTTCGTTTCGACGAAATAAACAAGGGAAACGAGAGATGGCCGCGTACTTGAGAGAATCGCGAGCTTTTCTGCCAGCGTACCGCTTTACGGAATTGAAACGTTTCCGGAGCGTTCCCCGTGCATCTGCCTCGTGGAAGTAGAAGGATATTTTTATTTCTTACTATGTACGATACCGGAACCGTTGCTCTTTCGAAAGATTCTCGTAACAGTTGCATCCTTTGCGTTTGAGGTCCGCTTTGCTACGGGTCAGAAATATTTCCACGTGCCGAACGAGAAACGCCCACCTGTCTGCCATCCTGGAGATTCTGTGACGCACAGTAGTTGTCTAGTGTAACGCAGATATCCAAGTTTATTCTTTCATGCACGCTGATCTCTAGATTCTTCTAAAACCGTAAACCCAAATTTTATTTCACCGTCGACGGGATAAAGAGATGCACGAGTCGTGGTTCTCGTCGAAGCGGTCGACGTTGCACAAGGTGAACGACTCCGGGCAGGTAAAGACGCGACGATTACTGGCACGTATTGACGATGCGATTGCATCACGCGTGCAAGATCCGTTTTACCTTCGATCGTCGCATTGACCATTCGAGGAACGTCAATAATGCCGTGCGACACGAACCACGGTGCCTGGCGGTTTCGATTACCTGTCCCCTCGCGTATGGCTCGGTATGTTTCGTACTCGTGCGGGATTCGCCGTAGCGAACGCAACTCGCGGGAAACCGGTATTTAAATGGAAACCAGAAGCTATTTTCGGTGCGCGAGCCGGCACACGTCCATTCTCGCTGCCTTGCAGTTTTGTTCTCTCCTCTTCTAGCGTGTCTCTGTACACGCTGGGCCGATTTAACCGAACCGTACGCGATGCAAGTGTATACACGTTCCTCCGCTCTGAATGACTATTCTTCGGTGAAAAAGAGGTATCCACTGTCCACGTTTTTGCGGGATGCCTCGGTGTGCGCGGCGGTATTGTGGCGCTTTTAGAACACTTCAGGTCCATAGGGATTCTGAAGTCAGATCCATACAGAGCTGGCCAACAAAGCCCCGCAATAATCCATCCCTCGGCTTCCGAGTTTATTAGAAAATACTAGCTGCCGCTGCGACCAGGGTTTTCGTGTCCTGCGGTGGCTACAGCACGAGCTTTTCAGTTCTACACGGACTCAGCGATGTTCTTCAAAGCGCCTTGTCATCCGAATATGACAAGTAGTTTTTAAACAGCCATTTCCTTGCAGCATTCCGTGTTTTACAATGGCATCGGCGAAGAGCTACCGTAGTAGACACCGACGTCATTTCGCCGATGCGAAGAGTCGCGAGTATAGGCCATCCTTGCGTCATCGGTCCAGGTGTTAATTATTTCTCCGCGGCGACAGGTTGCAACGACGTTATTAATTGACTCGCCGTGTAATCGGTTTCACGGTGAATCGAAGTTGCTCATCGTTCAATTATTTCACCGGGAACTTTCCACGAAGCTTCTTCGCAGTTCAGTAAAGCCCTGCCTTGTGTAACCTTGCGCTTATTATATTATATGTAATCATTCAATGAGCAAGATTGCAATTAGTTCGAGTTGCAAAGTAACGCAAAATATGCTATTGCCATTATCGATGTAACATCTCCACGATGTTCTGACAATAGTTCTGGCCGATAATTGTCGGGCTATCAATTCGTCGCCTGATACGCCGATTCTCGCAAACGGAGCACCGTGTCTATTCGTGGAACGTTTAAAGAAAAAGTGGTCGTCCAGCGCAAGATAAATTGCAAACAAACAGGCCACCGCAGTGGCACTGTCGCGAATTTCTTCCGTGGCATTGTCGACAGTTGGTCGTGCAAATGTATCACATCCGCGATGGTCAGTTCTCCCGTTCGAAACACCAGACGGCTCTTACGCGACTATCCTTGATCCCCCTTGGGAACGCATAATTGAACAGCGTCGTCGTCGAAATCGTTCCTCGCACCGTGATTCGAATGTTTGGCACAGTTGAAACGGGTTAAGGCTTGCCACGTTTCGAGGAAAGCGTTTAATTAAACTCGCCACGATGGCCGTATCGTGACTGTTCGAGTTTCGTTTTATCAGCCTTGCGTAACGTATATTACGTCCGCGCGGTGTTGCGCGCACGTAACGAAACGTACTCGAGCAGGTTTTTCTTTTGCCTGGACACCTTTCGCTCGTGATCGTGCCGGTTTAAAAGCGGGACCCGTGTTGCTGCTCCGCGAACCGAGGTGGTCCACGGGAAAGTGTATCGATGCGATCTTCATGCATGCATCGGGAAGAGAAGAAAAAAACTTGCATTTCGGCGAGTATACTTTTCAGCGAAGCGGGGAGATAACGTAACCGAGTCAGTTGGTCGTGAAGCGACGTTTATCTATTTACACCGAGATTGCTTCGACTTTGTTGTTGCTCTTAAAATATCTCGTTGGAATTATTAAAAAAATATCCCCCAAAGAGACAGAGCGGTGGAATTTACGCATTTGCAAGTGTTATCTTCGTTTTCGCTGAACACTAGAAATACTTTTGGTATTTCGGAGGTATGTCGCCAGGCAAACGGAGCATTTCCGCGATCCCTTTCTGGAACGGAACTTGGACAAAATGAAGAAGCAGCTGGATGGTACACGGAAATAGCGATCGCAGAAGGAAAAGCGCTGCGAGCGTCCGTTTTTATCCGATCGATTTTGTTTCTTCCCATTGCACGATCGCCGTTTATCTTTTCCCCCTTTTCGCCTTTCGTTCTACGGGGCTACTCGTGGCCCGATTTATACATGGGTGCCTCGTTTCTCACCGTGATTTCTCCTGCTGGACGCAAATTCGACCCCATCCGTCTATCTTACTTTTATCCAAGCTGTTCCACCGCTCCCCATTAACGTTGCAGTGATTTCTTTGTCGTCTCGAAGTTGACTCGCGAGGTAGCGATTCATTGAGGCGATGCATGGTATTTTTGACGCCTTAATTGGCTCTGAATCGCGTTCAAAGTGCCTTCTCCGCGCGTGTCGAACGATGACGACTGCCGCTAATAGCCGCGACATCGATAGACCTTACGTGTAGGTTGTGCACTCCTAATGTCGGTCGCTGATGCACGTCTTGTTTGCGGACTTGACACAATCGTGTTGGAATTTTCTGCGAACAACAGTACTTTTGTACGACGCAGAGGCAGGCCTCGTCGGCTTGCCGCGACCCCGGCGCAACGAAAGAAACCAGATTCCTTCTGGCTGCCCTCCGCTTCCAGCCCCAACGAAATTATTTTCCACGATCAATTCGTGCAATCAGTTGTCCATTGTGTTACTCGTTTCCGAGCAAAAGGATCGGGGTGGAACGTGGCGAGCGAGGCAAATGGTCAATTAATCGGTGGAAAGCAGGCCGGCGAATTTTGATGAGCTTCACAGACGGTTTAACCATTCTGTCTCGGTGAAACCGTACGATTCGGCGCACAGACAAATGGAACGAAGGCCCGGCTACGTGTAACAAGACAATCAAGCCCGATCGTTAAGGGACATTTTGCCCCGATGAATGGGTTTCAGTCGATTGCTTTGCTTAACTCGGCTCATTAATTATGCGCATCGTGGCCGACGCGGAGAGTTTGCTGAAATCTCTGTTGAAATTGGGCCACGCTCCGCTACGGGGCTCTCCTTTAAACGTTTGCCACCGATCGGTCTACCGACACTTGAAAGCACTTAAGGCAATCTATACTGTCGTTACGTGAATTCTTCTGGTGCTTGCCGCTTCTCGGCCGCAAACGTTTCCGACCGCCAACAAGAAACCGCTTATTAAATCCGCTCGATAGTCGTTAGTGTCTCGCAGCGAAATTTCTCGCACGCGGTCGTGTCAGGAGACAGCGCGGGGGTGGACGATATTCTAGTTATTCCAATATAATTATTCCGCCCGGTTTTTGGATCACGGAATCCCATAATTCTCCCATCCTTCGGGTACGAAACACCTGTCGCGCTCGCGGCAGCTCCAAGAATCGGCGGAAACCTGTTCTCGGATCGTCGAGAACAGTGGAAGAAGTTGCATCGATTAAAGAACACCGCGATTCTTTTTCTACTCGTGGTTGAGACGGATCGCTCGCAATCGTACGAAGTTTGAAGCGCGCGCGAGCGTAACGCTAATTATAGGCTCGCAATCGTTTAGCGACGGTTTCGCGGGGAATAACGCAAATACGTTTCCAGTTGTTCGACCGATTCATTATCCATCTCGCATGCTAATGACACGCGCGGCCAATTAAAGAAAATATGCGGTAAGCGGCGTGAACGATTGAAAGTTCACCGTTGCATTTTCTTTTTTTTTTTTTGTTTTCCTGATACTAGGCCGCGACATTGACCTTAAGCGACAAGGATGTGCATAAAGTACCCGTGCACGCCGCGCGTTCAATTACACATTTATCACCCCAGTTATTACGTGAACTTGCGAAACGGTGAGAACGCGTATGTATGTATGTACGCTCGTTACAAAACGCGCCATTGGAATTGACGATCGGATTCTTCGACACCGTGTACACCTGGACAGTAAACGAGAAACGTTTCGCGACAAAATTTCAGCCCCGAATGAACCGCGTAAATAGTAAAACGGATTTCCATTCCCGTTGCCATGAAATCGAAACCTCGTCCCAGAGAGCACTATTCGCACGCTGTACGCCGCGCACAAAATCGGTCGTTACGTAACGATTAAATCATAGGTTGCTCGGGGATCGTCTATTTTTCATGCGGCAATCACCTCGAAATCAACTGACTTCTCCTTCTCTCCTTGTCCCTCCCGTTCCAGTCGTTAATAATCTTCACCTTCGGAAAAGATTGGAGCCGAACAATCGACCAATCATTTCTATTTCTGCCATAACACCGCGTGCCGCGTTATTCACATTTCGAATGCCGCTCGGGTCTGCCGATTTTCTGCCTTTTCTCTGGAACGAATTACTTTGAGGCATTTCGGGTACGGTTTTGGCGGCGTTTCGCGGTTTTGCGCGCGGAATCAAAGGCTTTCTAGTTCGACAGAGCCTATTACCTCCCACGTGCCGCGGCCACGTATTACGACCGTATACCAAAGCCTATTAGATCGGTATCTTTTCGAGATAGGCAGGCTGGTATCTGTATATTCACTCTCTATTTTTAAATTATTGCGAACTGTATGTTCCGCGAATTCCGCGAAAGTGTTCGCCGCTCGATCGTGGCCTAAAGTCGTCTGCCTCTTTTAGTACTTTTGCATCGTATCGAGGGGGGAAGAAAGTGGAACGTTTGTTGCATAGCACATCTTTTGTTAGACGCAGCCAGCACTTTAATCGTGGAGTATTGCGACGCGCGAACTCAATATATTTTCTGCTCTTTTGATGCACCAACGATGCCGAGCGTACGCGAACACATCAATACCAATGGTATCGCCGCAACAATAGCGGGTTGTAATTTCAACGTGGAACCATTAAGAGAAGGTTATTGATTGGGCTTGATGTCCATGTCACGCTCACGTGGGTGAGCGTTATCATTAAATGAATTCGCGTGGCGACCTTTCCGCACAGACGCCGGTCTCCGATATCGCATTCCAGAGACCACCGATAATTCAACGCGCCTGCAAGCAGTACAGCAGTTCTCGTCATTGTTGTATGCGCGCTATTGCCTGTTACCATTCGCGCCACGCGAAAGTAACGTAGGCTAGCGTAGCTGAACTTTTATCAGAAACTCTGAGAGGCTTCTCGCGATTAGTCCCGAAGAAATTGCGCGGTCAATCAGATCGCAACAGGCACGTGAATAATTCGCAGTGTCCCCCGCCTGGGCATCGATGTCCGATCGTAGAGAAACAACGAAAAGGGGGCAAACAGTTGCTCGACGAGGAACTATCGATCGAACCGATGAAACACGCGGTCGTGAAAATTGAATACCCGGTCTAGACGTTTAAAGGTGAGCCTGTTTATGTCTGGAACACGCGGTATAAAATTCAGGCAATTGTTCCCCTGAACGGCAGCCGATTAAATTTCCATTCTGATGTCGCAAAACGGTGCGCGGCGGCAGACACGACGGGAGGGTACCAAAGCCGGATAAACAAATAAACGAGTAAAAAATAAATTGCTCCTCGACTCGCGTTTTTATCGTGTCTACCTGTGCGAAGCACAACGCTGAAGTTGTAGAAAAAATAGCACGGGGATCGCAGGGAATTGGAAAAAAAGCACGTGGCAGCTTCGTGATTTAATTTCTGTGCTTCTTGTTTCGACCGCGAGGACGCGAATAGAAGGTGGAACAAGCAAGGCAAGAGGCCACAGATTTAATTGTACACGCGTCAGTGTCGCGACAGCACACGTGGGACTTTGCGTGTTCCGCGTTTTGCTGGATGCGCGTCGCCTTGAGGCTCACCGGGCGAGAATTACACTTGCAAGTACGGCTAGTAGAAAATTCAGGGAAATTCGAAACTTTGCACAAACGTAGTTCGCATTATGCTGACACCGGAACAATTTTTGTTTCCTGCAAAAAACAGTCCTAGGGGTGAAAACATCCCTCCAAAGAAATCTTGACTTTTTATATTATCGTGAATAATTGAGACAGTGCTTAAGATACAGGAAAAAGTTAGATGCCTCTTTATGGTCTACAATACGGGTGCGAGAAAATTGGAAAATAAAAATATTCTCGGAAAGTTCGTCAAAAGAAAAATCTTGTTTTCTTTGGTGGAGTGTTTTCACCCCTGGGACCCTTTTCTAGCAGGAAACAAAAATTGTCCCGCTGTCAGCATAATACGAACTACACCTGCGCGAATTTTCAAATTCTTCGGAATTTCCGAGTCGCCGTACTTCCCTTGTCAGGCGTATTCGCGGCGAACGGGAGCGCAATTGCTCGCGGCGCATCTAAAACAGATAAAGGAATTTCGGTTGACGAAACGGAGCTGTTGGTCCGAACGCGAACAGCCGGTCTTTTTAGCCTTGATTAGAACGTCGACGTGGGGTTTGGCATTGGTCCCAAAGTCAGCCCCTGATTTGTATTGCTTTCACATCGCGAGCATCGTGAGCCGCTCGACGATAATTTATACGCGGCTCGTCGGTTTTCACGTTCATTCCTGTGCCAAGCGTTTCATTCTTGAGTTTCAGAGGACGCGGTATCGTTCCTTCGAAGTTTCCTACCGGGAATTGAAGTTTGCACGCGGGAAACTCGCCACCAGCTAAGCTCCTGATTAACATCGATCGAAGAATTTGTAACGGGCCTTTCCTTCTGTTACGCCGATCTTTCCTAGTACCTTCACTTTGCATCGTTACGTATTCATAAGCAACGTTACGTCAGTCGTTCGAGGGAATAGCCAGGAATTTCGCCCGGAAGCATCCACCGTGGCGAAACGATGCGCCGGGGATCGTGTATTACTTTGCACTTGCTCCGATCCGGAAGTAATGTCGTCGACTGTATTTGGTGCACGAATGGCTGCCTCGACGACCAGCTTTTAGGCGAATTCGAACGTAACTTGAATTTAATTGTTTCGAGCAAAATAGGGTAAGAGCGATCGGGCAGCGCGGAAATAAATAAATGGAAGAGGAGAACGGGCAAAGATTCGTTGTCAGTTGTCGCAAAGCGGCAAGTGCCGTGAGAGAGGGAGAAAGAGTACGATCCGCATTGATCCGTGCGAACCTAGGGAACAACAATGTCTCACACAATCAATTGTTGCGTTACGTTAATAACGCACAGACGTCGTGTGGCGGCTGATGTACCTTAAGCGATGGTAATTATTGTTCGTTCAGTAGCTTAGTTGCTTGTGCCGCGAACAATGCGACACGTGACCGTCGTTACCGATAATTACCGTCGCTCGTGGTTCCCCGCGATAACCGTCGATAACGCAACTAGAAAGCATGCTGTACTTCGCGATACCGTGCCGCGTTATCGTCCCCGACACGAGTCTCGTAAATTATCGTGCAATTAAATCTAATATTCCGTATTAATCGAGGGAAGATCCAGTCGTTCGGGAGAACGCTTGACAGAGGGGACACGGAGAATTTGTGGGCGACGATTGATGCATACGTGGTACCAGTGTCGAGCGACGAATGCTTTTAATTTGCACCGTTTAACCTTTTTGGAGCTTGCCATTCGGAATACGTAATACCGTTGGCTTTCCTATTTGCATCGTCTTCCAGTGCCGGAGCACACACTTTGCTACGGAGATACTACTTGCAGTCAAAGTTTTCTCGTTTAGTCCGGATAAAAGTTTCCTGGGAACGACCGGTGCATCGATTATGTAACCGTCTACTGTGCTCTGCTTTAATCCCCATGAATTTACCACAATGAAAGTCGAATCGTTTTCTCTCCGAAGAGAAGAGAGTTCTTCGCGTCGATTGTTTCGCAAGGTCTCGGTTAATTGTCGGCTTATAATTAGCACCGTCTTATTATTAGTGCGTACACGTGTACGCAGCGACGGAAGCGGTGCTCCACAGCCGCGTTTCTTTTCCTGTCCAGTCTGACCTCCCGTTGGGACCCAACGGTCTTCCACGACGACGTTTCCCTTCGACAATTCAGATGCGTGCGTTTCGATTGAAGTCAACTCGATAATCGTCCTCCTTGACGTGCCGACTTGCATTCTTCCGGCTCGCGTGGATCTCGATCCCGATTCTTGATCCCCGGACACCGGCGACCCTTACTACCGCAAGCTTCATGCCGTCACGTGCGACCAACATCCATTTCGATTCTCGACCTTTCGCCTATTGCCTCCGGGGGGTTGGACACCGCTCGTTCGTAGGAGCGCCATCGATAGCTGCTCTCAGGGAGAACGACACCTCTGTGCATCCTTAATTAAATTGACGTGCTCTCGTTTTTCTTCGTCCAACTGTTTCGAAGATAAAAATGGTTTCTGAAGCGGCGATGGAAGCGTGGTCTCGTTACCACGGGCAACTTGAACTCGTTGAACTCTCAGGTGCCGTTCAAGATCGGGTCCGGTATTACCTATTGCTGATCGTGGAAAACTGGTTGGTCCGGAATCACGCGCCACTTACACCTCCTATCGCGCTATTTGCCTTCCGACCACCTGCATTTAGAATTCCTCGACACGCGTGCCCTCTCGTACTCTTGAAATTGAGCAACTCCGATTCACCACTCGTTCTCTTTCTCTATCCGTCTCTGTGCGAGCATCGATTACGAGCGGAATGACATAATTCCCGGGTTCACGGCCAGTCCGCCCTCTCGACGACTCGATTAATTCCGAATTTCACGAACCCGCGAAACACGAAAGGAACGCGTCCACGTCGATTTGTCCACCATTCGTCGATCGGCGAACCTGTGGGCGGTTGCCGTTTTCAGATATTGCTCCTAGACCGAATGCACCTGTCGACGGATCGAATAACCGCGTGCTGATATAGTTTACAGCTGAAAAACATGTTTCGTTGCCGGAATCGAAATCGAAATCGTGTGGCTGCTGTTTCCACGACGCCCTCGATTCTATCCGACGATATTTCTATTTTCAAACACCCTCGCAAATAAGACCGGCAAACACGGGGGCCGTCTGTGTAAACAGCTCGCAACACGGTCCGGTGTTTTCTCGAGGAAGACGTCACGGGACGTGATTCGCGAAGCGCTCTGATCGCGGAGCATTTCGTTCTTTCAAGAAATTATCTAAATCTGTTTGGCTGCGATGAATAATCGTGACAATAAAGGGAAACAACGAGCCGCGGTGCCTTCCGTGTTTCAACGCGGAAGCGCGGCTTAATTTCGAATTTCGCGTCTCGAAACGTGAACCACGAGCAATTGTGTTACACTTGGCGGTGGTCCCTCTGAGGCCTTGTCAGACTTCGACCGTGATTGTTCCGTAATCGGGGTTTACTAATTTCCAGTTCGATAATGAAGTGCCCGTTCGAATAGAGCGCGACGTGATTGCGAAACTGCCCGGACGAATTTCCGATACTTCTCGGCGGTTCAATTTACATGTACTTGAATTGTTCTTCAGTTATTAAAATGTCCTTGCCGAAACGCCTTCGTCGATCGATATATCTGCGCAACACATACCTGCAGTATGTATGTCACTCCGTTGAATCTTGGAGTCCGAATTGAATTCACAAGTTCTTCCCGCGTCAAGGTTCCAAAATTTGTCGTCGACAGTGGCCAAGAATAGTACCACAATTCGAATAGTAGCTCTAATCGAAAGGCAAAGCTATAGCGGAGAAGGAGGAACAGTCGACGTAAGCCGTAATTCATCGTACATTAGCACGTTGGTGGTGAGCGTAGCTTGGACTTTCCTTCCGTGAAATAAATGCTCGTTCCTCGCAGTCCTCGGCTCTGCTCGAAATTCTTTGCAATTTCCTGGCAAATGGCAGGGACACAGTGACGACCTGTAAACGAGATTTATAATAAGCTTCTCGACAATTGAGAAATAAGCAATTATAAAGTTCCCGTGGAAGAAGTCCCGCGAGGGAACACTATGCCACGCGTCACGACGAAGGTTCACGTGCAAGGTGAATCGGAAATAGTCGCGGGGAAATTTCGCCGTACCCTCCTTAAACGATATTCATTCGTTCTATCGATTTGTTCTTTCGCCGATTACGACGGAAGGTTGAGCGTGCGTCGATCAAACGAAAATAACCGTGATCCAGCTGCGGTCTGAATAAACAGGGAAGCCCGCGAAGCGACAGACAGTTATCGAAAAATCCACTTCGCCACGATATTTTTTCTTCGATCGCTGTCATTTATGAAGTCATCCTCGTTCTTGTTGCGTATCGGAGACATCGATGGTGCAAAGTGCATTCGTCGAGGAACATCAGTTTGCCGATCAATTTAATCTCATGGGCAGTAGGAACGCGACAGTTTCATGCGGCAACAAAAAAATAATAGCAATTAACACCGAACCCAAGCAATCGGAAGATACAATTGGAATATTTATGAAGCTCCGTGGCAGCGCTATCAGCGACTGCATGGCACTATCGGGCAAGCAGCTGGCGTGAAAGTACCGCGCTAAACAGGACGGTCGTTCGATTACGAAAAGCAAGGTGCACGAGACTAGAGGCTTGCGTTTTCATTCGAACTGGATTGCGAAACAGCGAATGACACACAATCCGGACAGCCTTGGAGCAGCCTTGCCCACGGCTAATGCAATGTCCTCGCCGCTTCTGATCTGTGAATTATACTGGTTCACGCCGGTGAAAGTTGTACCTGTGCCTTCCACGAAGTCGCGGTACACGCACCAGGAGAAATTTTGTTCTTGCGATTTTACATTCCACGTTCGACTGTAATCGAGGGAAAATCGGATTTGCTCGGGACGCGCTGGCGAATCGTTATTACAACTAGAACTATCCATATTATATGTCCAATACGGAAGAGAGAAAGGACGCGCTATTCCCGAATGTGAATAAATTCGAAATGACTCCGTTTTATTGTACTCCACGATCGTGAAACTAAATTCGGTGCATGAAGTGGAACGTAACCGTAATACGTTATAATGCTCTCCCTCCTTCGCCTGGGAATAACGAAATGAATTTGGCCTTTTATTAAGTAAATCTGTTGGTTCAGAATTTGTTGCCTCGTCGTTGCGCAATCGCGCGCCTTAAAAAGAAGATACGCTTCTCAAATTGAAACTCGTTTCGGCTCGAGGCTTCGGCGCCGATTCGCAGGGACCCAAAGGGGTACAAGTGGAAAGTTTGCGTCGGCTGTTTTTGTTTGCGGACAACGAGTCGTTGGTTGGACAAGCAGCAGCGTCACGTTTTTTGGCGTCGCGGCGCGCCGCCGACGTCGACCAGTGACGTATTTGGAACAACGACACGGTCGAACTGTCCGTAGATCCACCACTGCAGTGACAATCGTACACTGCTGGTCTCGCACCGCCCACTGTCACCTTGCTTTCTTTTAAAACAATGAATGGAAAAATGGAGCGCATCTCGCGGCAGTGACGGGGCAACGAATAGATCGACCATTTATCGCATTCTTGGCAATCGAACATCGAGATAAGTCGACACGATTTTCTTATTAGATAAATCCCGTTCTGGCGTTCGGCAAATGGCACGTGCCGTTCAATGCCGCGTTTCGCGCAATTTGCGCTACGAGTAAGATGGAAAAGCGCGTGATACGATCATGATATATTCAATACGGTACACGGTACGCTTTAACTGTATTGAGAATTGCCGTATCGAAATCTAAACGACGTCCAACAATAGTTGAAAGAGAGGGGCCGAAGAAGCGCAAGGATTCTTCGCACGCGCAGTGGTGACAAAGACCTGTCGACGTCCTACGTTAATAAGAACGACGTTGCAATTGTCGCAAGTAGGCAGGATCAACGATCAAATCACAGAGAGCACGATAGTTGAATTCAATCGACGTTTCGGTCTGCTCGCCGGGTTAAATTCATTTCGTTCTCGGACCCGTCCTTTCCTTTTGTCCGACGAAAGATTTGGTTGCGATTAAAACTTTAGCCACTCGGCAGCTTCTTGACGATGGTATTCGACCAACGATTTCCATCTTTCGGAAGGACGTTCAATTAACGAGAGGCACGTTAAACGGTTTGACGATCTTCATCCCCCCCCCCCCCCCCCCCCCCCCCCCCAGGACAAATTGAATTCGAGGCGAAACGAAATTGTTGATTCGCCTGGAATCACTTTGCCCGAGCGGATTCCGTCGAGCAAAGTTTCGGCTTCGGGGGGTTTCTTTCCTCCCCAAGCCACCGTGCAATATCATTTTGGCGGCGTGTACGCCAAATAGGCTGTCCTACGGCACGCGAGCAAGCCTGTTAATCGTGCTTCTGAGCTTCGATTCCCTGGATACACGTGTCTCCTGTTGAGGAATCGATAAGTTTTGTAGCCCCCGTGCTATCTGTTGTGAAGCCGTTGCCACGAAACCCACCCTTAATTAAGTACGAGCCGCCGAGCTGTTTATAAAATATTCAATTAAAAAAATCTAATTCTGTGCGGGATCTCGGAATTACGCAATCCTCCCCGGAATTCCCGCGAGGCAAGGGAGGCGGTTGCGACACTTTTGTCGACAACATCGTTCATCGTCGATTGAAGATCAATCGGTGATCCTCGGTGTGAAAATTCGTGCGCTCGCAGTGATCGCAATTTTTTTTGGACACTTTGTGGGGTAGATTGGCCTGGTTTACACGCTAATTAGCTCATCCCGGTCGACGGGCCACGAGTTTGCCCTCGGCTCGTGTGAATTCCACGCGACTCCCATTAACGAAAGACCATCTCGCAGGGAAAGTGTAGACCGTGGTTTCGTTAAACCTCTCCACGAGCTGCCACGGTATCCTCGCGTTGCACTCGAGTAATCGAATCCCCTTTTCACCGTGCAAAATTAATTCCTGCATAATTGAACGAATTTTCCGGCCGCCCTGCGACGATGTTCTCCTGTCGACGCAACAAGAGAAACGACTGAAAGGTGGCTCGAGACCAGCCAAGGAATGTTATAGACATTTTGAGAAGAGAGTTTGCAACTCGTATCGAACGATTCTTTATCAAGGAGTATCCCGCGAAATTGATCGGACGGCATACACGTATGTACAAGAATGCCAATTTGGCTGGTAATGCTCAAAGCGTCGAACTTTACAGGCGAGTGTGCATCGATTTCCTATTCTTTCTGAAACGCAGTCATACTTTGTACACTTTGTAATCTCCAGATGCTATCCATTGCCCGTGAAACGCTGGACGTCGTGGCGCGGAAAAAGTAAACGTGACTCGCATAAGTGTCCTCGTGGCTGACATTTCATTTCGTCCCGACATTCGAACTGCGCCTAACTGGGACTGCAACGTCGTGGAAAGGATGGAATTGGGGTCGACCGAAATTGTACGAGCACAACGTGTTCGGCCAGGGTTACTTCTCTTTCATTGGACGCCACGGCGGAATAGGAATTTAGTCCCGGTATATCGATATTCAGTGAATACGTCTCAGTCCTCTTCGCGGTGGCTGTAATTCGTCGTCTCGATGCCCCGTCACGTTCTCGGCTCTTCGTCGCGATCTCTTCTTCACCGCTAGGCAAGATATCCCCCCGGAAATGGTGGCTCCTTTTGGTCGAGCGAAAGATCAAGACGATATTGCGCGAAGGCGACGGTTAAATTCTTCAACGATGCTTTATGCGTCGAGTGAATCGCGTTCGACGACGAACGCCGAGGTATCACGTGTGTATTCGTATCTCCGGAGCTGGCCCAGTTTCTCTTCCAATTACCCGTAAGCTCATTTGCAATTCCTATGCTCTGGGTGCTCGTTAAACGTGATTAACCTTGAACGCTGCTGCAAAATTCCACGCCAGTTGTACCCTCTTCGTTTGCTCAACAAAATGATCCGGCCTGATAATAATTGTATGTCTGCCGGGACACGGAATATTATTCGCGTTTCAGGGAAATAGATGTATGATCTGGCCCGATGTCCCGCGAAGCTTTTAGAAAGCAATGCATAAATTGGAGGCGTTGCTTGACATGAATATTGCGAGAATGATGTGGAAAAGTGGTCACGCACATGTACGCACCTAATACCTTGTCCGCCGTCAGCAAGCCGTGCGATTCGTCGCGTCCTGTCCCTCTGACCCACAATCCGACCTTTAATTACACCGACAGGACGCGTCTTCGATGAAAGCTTTCTAAAATTACATCCGACTCAGACTGCATTTTTCTGCGAGGATTGCACGCGGAGGAAACGTTGACTTTTCGTCCCGAAGTATTTACGTCCACCGGGACAGGATTCGCGCAATCGATATTTCCCTTTAATTCGCAGGAGTACAATTTCCCGTCTTCGACCGGGCTTGCGGTGTAATCTTATTGTAGATGGAAATAGCTGCGTGACTTTTGAACCGCTCGATGCATGCATCTACATTCTAGATAATACTGGACTACGGGGGAATCTTCTAAGCCGTGCAATCTCGTTAACGAACCTAACCCGGGTGAACAAACGATCGGTCTGTACGCTCGAAGGCAACGACGATCACGCTTCGTTTTTTCTTCTCCTTTAAACCACCAAATAGTACCAGGGTATTTCCACGTATATTTCAATCGTTGGCCTCGATAACTACGCGTCCCACGGAACGGCCGATTTCGTGCACGCTTTCGAGGGCTGCGCTCGTCCCTTCGAAACACACGAGTGCCTTTATTATTCCGTTCTCCGCGTCAGGCATTTTGCCCCTCGTAAGTTCTGCTCGCTATGTTAGGTCGATACGGTGATTCTTTATGGCTCTATGGAGGGTGCGTGTGGCGTCGATGACATTTACGAAGCGAAGGGTTCTCCAATGGGGCGAAGTAGATCGGAAAATCCACGAAAACTCCGCGGGATTTATTTCATACTCGAACATCGTGTCCCCGAATCACACGGATTACGGATTTGCATGTCACGCTGAACGTGCAAGTTTTTTCGCCGCGAGATGCAATTACTTATCGACGACGCGCTTAGCGTACTTTGTATTCGGAACGTCGTTGCGTGATCTAATCGGGTCGTTAATGATCGTTATCGGAATACGGGATTCTTTGCCCTGAAGGGTCCGTTCGTGAAAGGTTGCTCGCGAAATACGTACACGCGACCAGGTTCCGACCCTCCGGGCTCATATGGTATTCATCATGGGAGACATAAACAATAGCAACATATAATTCAGCCTTTCGTACGACTCGATGCGCGATGTAGGCTCGCGTCACCGCCGGGCGGAAGCTCTTTTACCGGAAGCAGAGTACTCTGAATATTCATTCAAACGTTTCGTTGGTGGATCTCGGGTGGAAAGTATTAGACCAACGGCACATGACTCATTGTAGTCCCTGAATTCGATCGAATTCATGAATTTCACGAACGTGTACTTCGAAATAATCGTCTATATCTTTCTCTCTTTTTTTTTGTTACAGGGAAGAGGTGCAGGAACACACAGTCAGATGGAACGCTAAATTCGAGTTCCTGTGCAAGATGAGTGCCAACGCGTCCACTGGTATCCTTGATCCGTGTATTTTGAGGATATCCATAAGAAAGGTAAAACTGTCCACTGCGTTTGATCGCCGCGTTCCAATTGCCTAAGGCTTCCCCCTTGCGCTGACTCTAATACTATTAATTGTTTCCGTAGGAATTGAAGGGGGGCAGGTCCTTCCAGAAGCTCGGCTTCACCGACCTGAATCTTGCCGAATTCGCAGGTGCTGGACTCTGCAGAACGAGGTGCCTTCTGGAAGGTTACGACGCGAGACATCGACAGGACAACTCCACGTTACGCGTAGCCATTAAAATGAACATGCTGTCAGGGGACATTCTGTTCAAAGTGTAAGCTACAACATCGATCTACTCGAGTCCCGTGAATTCCTTCGCCCCGGGAATCTCCTATTTAACGAAACTCTTTCCGCAGACCATCTCCGTCGTCGAAGCAAACGCAGCTCGCGGTACCCGGTGTGCCAGGTGGTACCGGCGCGACAACGGACGAGGTAACCACTTCCGATAGGTGTACCAACCGAGAGGACTATGTGTCCAGCGGTTCATTGGCCGGAAGTATAGCCAGCGCCAGCAGCGGTTTCGGCAGTCTTCCCAAAAAAAGGCCTGCTCTCTTTTCTTCGGGTAATGATTGCCTATCGTGCTGGATTCTTCCGTGTTCTTTCACCAGGGAAGAGATAGTAATGGAAGTGTAGTAGAGATTAACCTTCGAACGGGGTTCGTGGAAGCATACGAGGACAATTGAGACTCGGTGAAAGAGCATGGCAGGAATGAGAATGGTAATGGGTGCATTGTAGGGTTCGGTGGCCAATGCTTGACGGAGTGTTACTTTTGCAGAGCTCCTCAGCGGGGCGGAGTCGTACGACCCGATGACCCTAAGCGAGATCGTACCGTCGGCCCTTCCGGTGGAGACTCTGGCTGAAGCGCACACGGAGTCGGGCCATTCTCGCAACAGCAGCAACACCAGTCAGCTGAGCAAAGGATCCGGCTATGGATCCCTGAATTCGCACAGCCAGCACAGTAGACAGAGCAGTAGTGGTGACAGTGGCCACATTAGGTAAGGCCACTTGGGATACCAAACGGGAAGAAAGAAACAGTAGCAAACTTTTCTTCTTCGGTAAAGAAACGGGTGGAAGTTCTAGTGTGAACTTTCCAGTCGAAAGAAAGACTAAGAAATATCGTTCAGCTTTAAATGCTGCTCTGAAACCGCCCTAATTACGTCCAGAGTTCTCGTCTCAATTCTTTCTGTAATAAGAACTCCTCGAGTACCTTTTTATCGCGTCTCATTAATCGCTTACTTCTTCGAAGCATTTCGCTCGACCGATATCTTTCTAAGATATTTTTGATGGTTGCATTTGGGAATCTTTTTTTTTATTCTCATTTTGGGAGATTATTATTGTAAACGTGTTCTCACGATTTTAGCTATAAGCGATCATGGTTATTGTGTGTGGTATTAGAGGGAAGGAATTTGTTATACGAATACAGTTGCTCTTACTGTTCTTGTTAATCGTGGATTAACATTCTAACAAAAATACGCAGCAAAGAATATCGTAGTAACACCAGCACTAACAATTTCTCGAATCGCGGACAGTTATTCGCATTAATGATTGCTACATTTAATGCGGTCACGCTGGCGATCTCGCTTGAAGATTTTACGCTTACGTGTCTATCTCGCCGATTCTTTTAGCGCGATCGTCTCGAATTTTACCATCGGGCAGTTTCGATAGATTTCGATATCTGTAGCTTAACCATGATACTCAAGCACGCCCACTAACCAACTTTGGAACGCGTATTAATACTATTCATTTGTTTGTCGTACGGCTGTTAACGAGAAGGCATCGATAATATCACACGAGGAACACATTTTTTTTTCTTCAATTTTCTTTATCTGCAATTAGAGACTCTGGTTTCTCTGTTCCAGTACTATTATTTCTCTATTTCTCCCGAGTATCCCCCTTCTGTCTTTACATACCAATATGAGTTTATTATTATTTTTGCATGCTTGAATATTTGTGTTGTGATCTTTATAGGTCACCCTCCTGGCCGGTATGGGCACCACGTATTCCCAATGTCTCCCAAAATTCCTCTAGCCAACCCGCCAGACCCGAGACTTCTCTCGACTCCGAGATCCCTTCCTCGTCATCCGGCATGCTGCTGGACACACGAAATCGGTTCTGGTCCGCGTCCAGTCCTCTTTCGACGCGCGACGTAAAATCGGGCACGCGAAATTCCATGCGAACGAGTGCCGCGGCTGTTCGCCTGCCGGGCGAGCAAAACGAATCGAATCGTTCGAGAAACGGTATCGCTTTGAACGACGCAAGTCGCGTCAACGATATCGCCAACGACGACGAGGACGTCGGCGTGTTCAGGGTGCCCGGCGCAAAGGACGTGCCGCGACACTCTCGTAAAGCTTTCGAACGGAACAGTTTCGACGCGCGAAACGAGCGTAACGCTTCGAATTCAATAACGAACGGTAATAACGGACAGCCGAGCAGCGTGGTCGTGCCAGCCGCAAAGCCAAGAATCGGTCAGCAAGGTTGGAGAAGTATATCGAAGACCTGCGACTGCATAGAAAAGGGTAAAACGAGCCCTGTTTTGAGACTGGTCGATCAGGCCAGAGCCGTATCCTCCCCCGATCCTCTTCATAGGCCCGATAACCCCAGAGCCTCGCTACGATCCGCAACGACCGCTCAAACCCTCAGGTAGGTCTCACTGATCGACTTTCTCTTTTTCGATTGTTTTAATTAAACCAACCCCGGTTCGCCCGTTCGATGATGATTCAGTGCGTTCCGTTCCCACCCCCCCACTGCTCGTTGTTCCGCGTTAACTGCCGTTGCTTCGACAGGCTCCCCGTCGTAGGATATATACTAGTCGTGGATCTTGTGGGATCAGCGTGCAGCAGGGAGATGAAAGTAACCGGGTTCTTCGAGACACGAGCGTTCTTCCAAGTAGACCATGTCGTCTTATAACGCGTTGATCGCACCGCCGTCCACGCTGTCTGCGTGGCAATCAAGTTTCAGGGGCGTTTTTTTGAATTTATACGTGCCCGTTGAAGATTGAAGAGATACGAAGAAAACGAAAGAATGCCTGGCGGGTAACCCAATATTTGTGGCCCCGCCAGAAATATAGTCGATTTATGCTCGGCGATCCACGTGTTAAAAAGCGTTAACAAAACGATCTCGTGGCTCGAAGAACCGGCCCGAAGGACAGAATGTGTTGAGGTGAAGGATAGTGTCCCTCCTCTTCCCTGCGTTGTTATTTATTCTGTTTTTTCTGGGGTTTTTGTTGTTGTTGCTTTGCCCAGTTAGTAACATATGTCATTTTGTCCGTCGTTTTTATTGGTCTATTTAATGATGCGTTTGTTGTACAAAAAAATCTCCCGCGGGGGAACAACAAATTATGTACTTTTAACATAATTGCCTTGGTTTTTACCCGCCTTTTTTCTGTCGTTATCGTGTTTCTTCGATACATTGCGATACACTGGCAATTGCCGACCATGGCAATGATACTCGAAACATGTTGGTACTAGAGATCGTTGTTTCGAACGTGTATTGAAATTCGCGTGAAATAGGGATCTCTAGTTGGACCATACCGATATGATCAGATGCTTAATTAGAAAGGATTATCATGGGCATCGAATAAACGCAACGGACACTCAGCTTTCGCTTTGCTTCTATGCCGCGGGAATCTCCTACTAAAGCCGCCGGATTCAATAATCCGTCGGCGATAAATCATTCTTTGAATCGCGTAAGAGTGAATTTGCCCGGCGAATGGTTTGAAGAATACTTCGTGACGCTGCGAACGCGAATCGTGTCGTTCTTGAACGATTTTCCCGAACGCCACTAATTGTATGGAGCTGACGTATTGCTCGAATAGAACCGATACTGGGCAACTGTATTTGAAACGAAATATGTATTAAGAGTTTAAAATTGTTTTCCAAAAATGTTACTGCACGTCCAAAGAACAGTTTTAAACGCATTTAACGCCACGAGTAGCTTGGGAAGGGGTAAGCAAATGTACTCGCTAAATGCTTTCGTAGCTTCCGATTTTTGGTCCAAGCTGTTTTAATCCAACCGAACTTGCTTCCATGAGAATTTATAGCAACACATTATTGCAAGCTGTTAAAGCGACGCCGGTGCACGCCCGCAAGAGACGATCTCTAGTAATCGTCGAAATGAAATCTACGCTCGGGTTCTTTCTTTCCGTGATGAATATTAAACCGAGCGAGATCGCTGGAGCATCGCTCTCGACGGGCTTAAACTTTCAACACCTTTTCTAAGGGATCAAGGATGTACTTCGACGAACTCTTTCGCTTTACTTCTAACAAAACTATTCTCGGGAAAACAGTCCGCCTATAGAGTTGAGATAATCGATCTTCTTTGCCATCGGCAACCATGTCGGAATAACATTCGAAGCTGTCGAAAACGTTCGTCGATTTACACCGAAAGCACGGTGCGATCGGGTCCGCGAGCAAAACACGAGGGAACAAACAGAAGGAAGTTGCGATTAGCGAAAGGGAGGAGGTGCAGCTTTGCTTCCAGTTTGGATGGCTTTGTGAATCCTTGCAGGGGTATTGGCGGAGGTCACCGGAAGTTGCTGGACGGGGCGGGGGGCAAGTTGGCTACGGTCGCTACCAGCCCAGCGGACTCCGAGGAGTCCTCCTTAGGGGTACCGGAAGTCGCTCCACCGAGCTCCCAGCACCGAAACAGCATAACCCCACCGTCAGTCCATGCTTTCGTCTTAATTTCTTCTTCTTCTTCTATGTGTCTTCATTCTCTCATCTCTCCGCCACATTCTCTTTTTCTCGCTTTTGCTCGTTCGTCGCTTCGACGTGGACACGCGGTTTCCGAATATGCAGGCACATTGCCTGGAGGCGGATTTTCATGCGTCGGTTCCACAAACCGGTTGCTCGTTTCTTTCGACGTTGTTTCGTCAATGAAAAAAGTCAACGATGATTAATTTGTTTTATCTTCAAGTGTGCTTAACTCCAACTAACCTTAATTCACTACACATTGTTGTCCGATCATCGACGAAACGACGGGTCAAGCACACTTTAACCGTTGTTGAAATATTTGCAATCCGTGTGTGTGCACGCATCTAATTAGCGGCGCTACAGGTCGATGCAGAATTGGATAGCGCAACATTTTCTGCCTAACGGTGAATGGACAAATTCATTTTACACGCAACATGTTAGTCGATTAATGATTGTTATCGGTGCATGCTTAGGAAACCTTCGTGTGTCCGCGTTCAAAGGTTCCCGCGTGGCGACAGACTGTTCGAGGAATCCTTCGCAGCTTCAGTACCGCGAAACCGAAGAAAAAAGCAATCAATTGCTACAATGATATGCGTACACGATCACGGAATGTACCAGCTTTAATGTTCTCTGTATCTGCCATGCTTCCGTCGAAGAGATCTTTTATCGCCACTAAAACTTGTCTCAATCGATCTCATTGCAATTTTACGACGGTGCGGATGAGGCGAGTAGCAATCGGCAAGAATCAATACGCGCATCACAGTATTCTTGAGAAACCTAGAATAACAAGTGCGAGAACGCCACGTCATCCGCCCAGCTTCGTTCTTTCGATGGATCACGAAGTGCACAGAGTATTCATTAATTTTTTAGCACTTTTAGTAAATAAGCCGCGAAGATCGGAGAGAAAATATTGGACAACGCATCTTGGACAGTGCTGGCCTAAATCTCCGGATCGATTCACACGAAAGATACGTCTTATCGCAGGCGGCTTGTTGCATGCGACCCACAGAACCTTCTAAGCATACGCATCCATAGAAAAATCGAAATCTCGCTGCTTGTTGCACACGTTATTTCGCTTGCATCCATCTACTAAACCCCGCCCGTGCGTTCACCTGCTTGATCGCCCCGAAACCCATTCAAAATCGGCCCCTCGCTTTTCACCTTTGCATCTGTTTCGTTAGCGTCACCTCAACAACAACCCCCGTGTTCCTTAATCTTTGCATCGCACGCGGTGTGCCGTGATAATTAATGACTTCCAATTATCCCGCATACGTCACGCACACCGGCACAGAATCGACATAAAAAAAAAGATCATCGTCAAAGATTCATGGCAACGTTACCACTAAATTCATTGCCAACAGTGATGAATATTTATCAGTCTTGTTTCTTTCGTCGTGTTTGTCCACCTCTAATGCAATCGTTTCTCGAGTTTTTCAACGAGCCCGGTCGTCGGGAGCGTACGGTTCCTAAAAAATTAAAAAAGTCGTAACTGTTTTCTGTGCCGGTGTCCGAGATAGATAGAAAGAGAGAGAGAGAGGAGTTCAAAGGTCGAGGACAAGGGTAGAAAGGAGTTTCTTCATCGTTGACTCGTTTATTTCACAGAAATCCATCTGGTGGGTCTGGCCTGAGCGAAACAGGATCTTTGGACCGAGCAAAGGCCGCGCTGGAGCGTAGAAAAAAAGCCGAGGACGGTACGGGAAATTCAATCCTCTGTAGGGTCGAAGTGACCAGGCCGAATCCGGACTCCCTGATCGACGAGCTGATCAAAGCAACGAATTTGGAGCAAACGGATCTCGAAAGTTCCGAGAGTACGTCTCACTAACTCCTTTCTATTAGCAACTTTTTTTGTTTCTATCTCTCGATCAATTATCCAGTCATCGTTAACTTGCGTCAACTCAATCGTTAACTCAATTGCGTCACGGAAGCGTATAATATCCAATTAACACGATGCATTGTAAAATACGTTTGCACTAGAGAGATAGAGAAGCTTCGCGCGCGTACCATCCCGTTGGTAACGTTTTCATTAATTATGCTCACAGCCACTGGACTTCAGTTGTTCATCGCGAAAGACGGGACGACGGCGCTGGGCAGTCACGATGTCAAAAGCCAAATGCCGGCGGGTGTATTCAAGCAGGTGGTGATGGAGGAGAATAATAGGTAACACGAAGCTATCGCGACGAGAAGACAGTACGCAAGACAGGCCAGCGCCACGTTCTCGTTGGCTCTGGTGCCGGAGCTCGTCTACGAGGCCTACGAGCCACGGTAGTTACGAGGGCAACGTGGCTAGACGATGGAATCGTCGAGTGACGGTGAACGGAGACGAAACGCGAACGCGAGTGCACCCCGCATCTCTTTACTCTGAATTATTTCTATCATTTGCATGGCCGCCCTTCTGGCGCCCCGAGACTATTACTGGCCTCCTACGTACCGAACCGGTCGTCACTTACGCTCAAACGTTGCTAACAATTTTTCTTTTTTACACGTAACGACCGACACAACGGTGTCCCCGTTGAATCCTGCGAATCGATTCTTAACTCGGTAACGGGCGTAACACTTTGAACGTAGGAGGGGAGGGATGCCGTCGAATTCCGGAAAACCGGACGCGAAATGCATAACGCACCGAAAAGCTCGACGAAAGAACGCAGAATACACGTGGATGCGGTGACTCGTTGAATCGAAACGAGCGCAGGGGTGCACGGAACTCAAACGCAAAGCGACGCGTTATTTTCTTCCGTGAAGTCGAGGCACATATATGTATATGTATATATATAAAAAAGAAAAACTTTCACATGAATCGTGCTTCGGATGACGAGTCGAAGGGAGGGTCGTCTAGGAAACGCGCATCGGTGTACGAGGAGAGAAAAGAGATGGCGAAGCGCGATCGCCGCTATACGTGTAACGTTAATCGATTAATGTTAACCAACGTTGAACAGTATGCGTGCACCAACGCTTCTTTTTTTCTATCTCTGTGTTCACGGTTCCTTTGTCGTCGGCGTGAACGACCGAGCAGTTGCTATAAAGTGGACCGGGCGCGTTCATTCGTTTCGATTGTCGAAAAATATCGTATGAACGGCGTTTACATAATGTAAAGCAAAGGAGAACGAGCGCGAGTCTCGAGCCTAGAGCCTAGATTCGCTGCGCGTGTTTAACGTACAAACGAAGCAAAAGGAAAAGAAGGAAGGGAAGATTCCCCTTTCGTCGCGGTTTTATTATCGTTTAAGGTACCAAGCGGTATATCGTATATCGCATATCGCGTATTATCGTTCGGTTGTTCAATTGATTCGCGAACCGAACGGACTCCTGTCGATGTCTACATCGGTATTTCGATGACGTATTTATTTTTATTCTCGGATTCAACTCCACTTTATAGTATTCCGCGTAATGTATATTCTCGTGATCTCGACTCTGTCGCGATTCTTTGTATTTTTTAGCTTTTACGCTGTTTCGTTTCTTTATTTTTTTTTCTCGTGATTGTTTGTGAGTGAGAGAGTGAGGGAGTGAGAGAGAGAGAGAGAGTCCGTCTCTGAGAGAGAGAAATCGATAATTCCATTTTACTAGACACTTTGAATCGGTGGAACGAGATTCACCAACAAGTGCCACATTATTTAATTGTCGAGGCTGGACATTTTTCCGTGATATTACTCTAATTATTGTATTCTCGTCCTCGTACCTTCTCCGATATCCCGATAATCCAGAGAGAAAAAGAAAGAAAGGTAGAGCGAGTGTACATGCGCGCGTGAGAGGGTGAAAGTGAAAGAGAGAAAAGTTCGTCTTTGATTTTTCAGTTTCCTGATGCAAGCGGTAACCGCATTAGTAATTCGTTGTATATATAGCGGTAGTAATTGTTACGTAGGTAAATGGCTGGTGTTGTATACGTACGTTCTCTCCTCTACCCCTCCCCCCTTCCCCATTACTCGAATTGCCTGTAATGCAATGATGAGTCGCGCGAACGACGCCGTCGAACATTCGTCGCGGATCGTCCGCTGGCGTAACAACAAAATGAGAAGACGATGCCGTTCTGTGTATATAGGTGTGTCTGGAACACTTTGAAAGAAAGTGAGAATGTGAGAAAAAGAGAGAGGGAGAGAGAGAGAGAGAGAAAGATAGGAGAGTGGTTAATAATACTTCCAGCGGCGCATGGACGTGCGAACAAATATGTGAAAGATGACCGGAGGATAAAGAAATGAAAAGAAGGAAAATTCAGGCGCTACGCTTCCCCCTGGCGGCTCGAGACCATCCCCCGATTCCACAACTAGACTAGCGATATCAACAATGCAGATATAACAAAAAAACTGATAAAGACAAGCGTGCAGCTAGTAATCGTGTGCACAAAACCGCTTTCGCTCCAATAAAGTCTAGCCCCCTCCCCCCACTTTTTCCGATCTCTATTCTGTAAGCTTCCAGAGCGAGAGCCTTCTGGGTTTCTTCTGACGATTCGATCATTCACTTCTGAACGAAAGACGATACACGTAAATTCTGTACGATACACCAGACATTTCTTTCACCGTTCCATTGGCGCGAGTCGAGTTTGCGGCGCCCTCGACAGGTAACAGTATTCGCCCAACATCGATATCGTTGCAATCGTCGTTTCGCTTCTTCTAATTTTGTTACGCCCACGCAGATACGCGATCCCTAGAGTATAAATCAGTATTGTCACTGGGCGAGGTCACCGTTGTAGGAATCGTTAACTCGGAAGGGAGAATCATTAGACGTGCGAAGAAAAAACAATTTCATTCCTTTTCCCCGACAGTATTACCTGCGTAGCCTGTAGAAGAACTTGGCCAACGACGTTTCGTCGGTGTTACAAAATCAACGCAATAAAATTTTCTTACAACCGACGCTGTCAGCGATGCATTCTCCTCGATACACAGAATTATTTCCCAAGTGAATACGAAATGCGGCTCGATCGGCACCAGCTGGAAGAGACTAACAATAAGTAATTATTTCACGCCGACGCAACGTCGCCGTTCAATCAGCGATAAATAGAATTCGCTGGCGAGGGCCCCGCAACTCCGTTATTTCTCCCTCGGCCCGACCTCCTTCACCGCGTCATTTTCGTTTCCCCAACTACTTCTCATTACGAGTACTACAGTATTTTTCTATATGCTTGAACCGACATTCGTACGATTACCACGTCGCGCTGCTCGCGTGTCTCGCGCCAAAGTTGCCAGTTTTGCTCGAGGAACAGAGAACAGGTGAGCAGAGATCGTCGTGGCGCCGGAAGGGTCGCAACGCGTGCTATTTTCTTAACGTAGCTCGGTGTTGCAAAAGATTTTTATTTAAAACGATGCGCCCCGTTCGACGGTTCACGATCTCTGCGACCGTTCGATCGCCACCGTTTTATCTCCTACCTCCCCTTGCCTAATCGTTTATAATTTATTCGTCTGCCCGGGGCCGGTCACACGAGGTAGAACGACCATGATGCTGTTCACCTCGACACCGAGTGTACCAAGCAGACGACTCTTACGTTTTTCTTGGGTTTCGATCGGCAGGTAAGGGTCAGTGGATATTACGTATCGTTGGCCAACGTGTGCCGAGGTCTGTGTCACGTCGAGAACGTCGCGAGGGCACGCTGTTCCATCGTGATCGCACGATTATGGTTTCTCCTTTCGCGAACGAAAGAGTCCTTCGATTCCGAGAGGCTGGTTTCTGTTTAAACCCATAGCCCTAGGATTGTGTAACACGCACCGATTGCTCGTTTTCGTGATTCCCGAGATGCGGTCCCATAATGGAGACGAGCAGCTTCGTTTTCTAAAAATGTAGAATCTTGAATTCCCGCGCGTTCAATGTGAGACACAAGGTGAGCCGCGCGATTGATGAAACTCGATGACAAGGTGTAAAATATCTCGCGCTCGCTGTGTCTTCTCTCTCTTTTTTTTTTCTTTTTTGGTTTTGTATTTAGTAGTAATAATCTTTGGAATTCAAATTTTTGTCTAACGAATGAGTCGTATCAGACCTCTCGCGGACGTCCTCGACCGCACCATCCGGTTGATATTAACGTTGTGATATTTTACAATATTCTAACGATTACTCGTTATTGCCTCTGTATTACGAATTGTATTACGAAAAGATTCTACTTTTTCATTTCCGGAACTGGCTTCTAGAACGCCACGGGAGAATCGGCCTCCGGTGGCCCGTATGGACAGTGTTTCTTTCTGATTTGTAACTGTTGACGTTTTGTCTGAACCTTACTTTGTGAGATGGATGCGAAACTACCATGTGCTGATAATTATACTTTGAAAATCAAAACGTTCCAGTGTCTGTTCGTTTTTTATCCAGCCATTTTTTCCCCCGACACGCACGTTTCCTACGAGTCCATCCGCAGAAGTTGTCCGCCCGGAATAAATAACGAAATCTGTAAGAAGCGTAGGGAAATTTGGCAGGCGGCAACAAATTTTGCGGATTCACCTCTTCTTCGCAAAACGCGTTAGATAAATTCTAAACCCATTAACGTACCCGAGGCGTACTACCATAATATGTGTAAATTCTAAATGAATATGAATAAGAAGATTGAGAAGATTTGAAAAGACACTTTAAAAGATTTTGTAAGGTTCGTGAAGCTCCAAGGTCCTCGGGAACGTGTAGTTATCAATTATAAGCATGTTAACCTTTAACAATAAATTTCATCAACCGCGGCTGGATCAGATAACGCGCGTGTAGAATTGGCTACACGATGTACAAGGTTACTCAAGATTCAAGATGCATAAATAGGAACCGTGTCAAACAGGCGGCAAGGACCGCGATACCATCGGTGGAATGAAACTTTCAACTAAAAAATGCACCAGTTCTCGTTTGTTGTGCGATTCATCAATGGGATATACCAGAGAAAAAAGAATTGATCTTCCCGGACCAGGAAGAGCGAAAGGCTTACTTTCTCTGCTACGGACAAATCCATACTCTGACCTAACATCCGTTCGAACACATAACCGATACTCGTTTCATTATGAGTGTTATGCGAGCGCTTTCACGATGTAATTCGCTTCTGTTACGTCTGATGAAAACAAACTCGAATTGTAACCACCCAACGTAGCAAAGGCTTTGCATCGCAATGAAACGGGATGATTCTCGCGGGGTGGCTCGCGACGTGTTCGTTTCACCCGTTTTTCAGACGATGCATTTTATTTTCTTCCTTTATATAATTCACTTCGCCCATCGATGTCAATTACGATTAATCATCTGGCGCTCGCGTCAACAAGTTCGATTAATACCTCACACCATTAATAATTACATAATCCTCCTGAAATGTTATTTGCAGAAAATTAATAGTTACGTTGCTGAAATGTTACTTGCAGAAAATTAATAGTTACGTTGCTGAAATGTGCTTGTCATTGTTTTAAAATGACATTATCTCAAACCGTTCTAAACAAAATTTAAACATATTGATTTGCGATAAAACGGTGCATACGCAATCGTTGGAGAAATAAATCACGGTAGTTGTGTGTGTCTTTCCTTTCATGAAATATGACTTGCCGTATTAAGAAATGCGCCTTCCGTTTCCTCGCGATTCAATAATTTGACTTTTAACTTCGGTGCAATTGTAATTGGTAATTTCTTATTATCTATCTGTTCACCTTTCACGTGTACAAAAAGGGTTAATATATCCTTTGACGTATGCATAACATGTTTGTCGAGCACATTAAATGTTGGTCACTGCGTTCTCCATCATCCGCGATAATGATTTTTCGCGGACTATTCAATTGATTCGTGATAATGCCACGCCATGTCTCTGTGTTACATTTTTTGGAGAAATATTTGAAGAAGATTTCAATGATCGACAGCTAATGGAGAAAAAGAAATATCTTTTTAAGCGAAGATAGGTTTCTAGTTGCAGTGATGTCAATAACGGGCAAAAACGCACGCCGATGTCCTTGGTCATATGAAGATCCTCCTGATAGGCGTAGCTGATGTCTGAAACGATACGTTTTTATTAATAATCCAGAAGGAGCAGATATTATTGTCCATCCGTCTGATTTGCATAGCTAACAGTACTGGATTTCGCTACTTTCTTCTTAACAAATGTGACCCCCCCCCCCCTTCTCCGTTTTTCTTTTAATCCCAAATGACGGCATTGCAAACTATACCTGTTCTTCATTTCATTTTTTGCTCGCACACGATTATCAATTGCAATCATTGATATTTTCGATCTCCACGATTATCAAATTCAATCATTGTTATTTTCCGTCTCTCGAAATATTTCAACAAACAATTTAAAGCAATGAAATGTCATACAGCGAACTTTTTATCTACCGAACCAAAGGGAAGGTTGAATTTGGCAACAAACCTGATATATCGCTGGTGTCTCTATCATAAAATCGTGCGATTGGAATTCAACAGCACTTCGGATAATTTTCCGTCCACCTTTCTCCTAATAAATACACTCCAGAAGCGTGGCGTGCAAAAAACCCGGTTACTACTATTGGTACTGCCACCACTGGCGACTTTAATTTTGACCGCATTATTCGTTGTGCATCAGTCAGAAGTCCGCAGTGGAAAGCAAACAGGACGAAAACGTAGAGAACCTCTTGCATAAGGAAAACTCGTGTGATACAGATCAGCTGGAAAAAGGAAGATTTGTGCACCGTTTTATGGTATGGGACTCGTCGGGTTTGCCACGACCTATGAGCAACAGTTCACGTTGCGATTTTCGCAACGCAAGCTAATATACCATGGTCGTGACAAAAATTCCATGCTACTTTGACACCGCTACGCTTTCGCGTTTTCTACGAAATCTGAAATTAAACACGCTAAGTCAGAATATATCGGCGAGAGTGAAGTTATGAATCGGTCAAATATTGATCTCCGCCCACAGGAATTTTCAGCGGTGTTCACGTATCCACGTGGCCACTCGACGAAGGATTTAGCCTCGCACACCTACGGGATTAGGCTGGCAGAAAAAGTGGTCCATAGAATGTTCACGCGCATTACACGTGAAACACTATCGAGATAGACCAAATGGGAACGTTATTCGCGACCAGTTCTTTTTTTTCCCCTTCGAATTTTTCTGTTGCAATTTTCTGCACGCTGTTCGCTGAAAGCTATCCGTGCAAAACAGGTGGAAACCGACGGGCAAACCGTTCTAAAACTATTCCGACCGATTTGTGTTTGCATGCATAATGTGTTTTCGAGGAGGCCAAACGAACGAATATACTGTGGAAAATCAGTGGCTAAATGTAATCGATGAATATTAAAACCTTAAAGACGTCATCGGTGACCCAGCCGGCGAGGACGTTACCTGCCTTTTCATTCTTTTCATTCACTTTTTACGCCTTCTACTATATCATCTTATTTTTATTCAAATGATCTTTGAGCTAATGCATACTGAATTGTATCGCAATCGTAAACAAAGAATATCATTCTTTCATTTGCGTTAGCAGGTGTGAAGAAAAAAACAGATATTTTTCTAATTGAATGTACGCGTAAAGCGGAAACGTGTATACAGTTTACGGCTTTGCGACCACTCGCATCATCGATTAAAAGAAAAAACCAAAGGATGTGTCATACGTTTAATCTACATTCTATCGACAAGTTCTCACTCTTCGTGATCGAACAAATACCTTCCTCGTCAAGTCGGGACGACAATATCGCTTCCCATGTTCGACGAAGCGGACCGAAGAAACCTGACTCGCAGAAATCGTCGGAATTCGTTTCATTAGCGGCCAATTTGCGTTAAAAACAACTACAGGCCGAACGGCGAGCGAATAATTCAGTTTCACGTTCATTATGCGTCACGGTGTTACGAAGTCAGAACGCTTCGGATTTTCTGGAAATTAGAAAACGTTGCGCAGCGTTTTCGCTAGATCGACCACATTTTACCGATTCATGGAATAATTTAAATTCGTTTTGAATTCCAAATGGTAACGACACGGTCTGCTCGTAAAAAAAAGAAAGATTACGCAAGTAGCTTTTGCGATGGCTATGGAAATTATGTAAGCAACAATCGCTAAAACGATGTTAATGGACCACGTGTCGCGCAGTAAAGACTATCGAATTTCTCACCATGTAGTAGTTAAGTTTCTTTTCACGTTAATATATCGCTTAATTTAAATGAAAACTACCCAGACTAAAGTATCATGGAGGCGAGTCGGAATAAATTCAATTTAGGCAAAAAAAACACAAGTCTCCATTTAAGTGATTCGTTGCTTGTTCTGCACAGCAAAAGAGAAGTTATTTCCAACGAAACGAAATTTAGAAACAAACATCGGTTAACGACTGGTTTTTTGGCACAGATTTGGCAACTCCTTCCGTCGATAACGGTCTTACGCGTTACGATCTTTAACCCCTGCATGAAATTCACGAATCTATCGCGATTACATATTTGTCGGCCAAGTTTTTGTTTTCCAACGCAATGCAAAAACATCATTTTACTCGTAAACCACTAATTAATATTCCAGAATGCTATTACAATTTGCTACAGCGTCACACCAGAATACTCCATTTTTTTTTCCTATATGCTACTGTTAGAATGGCGATTCTCCCCGCCATACCTGATCAAATCGAACGAACTTCCGCGCAAGTGATCAGCGATACCAGGAATATGAAAAGATCAAGCTGAAAAGACGACGAGGATCCAGACTATCTTAAAAGCGTACTTGACACCTCCGAGACAATATGGCCTGTTAAACAAAGAAGGAACACCCATGACTAATACATTATGCTTGTTTCAACATCCAACCCGACGAATGCAAATCCCAGAACACGATGAAAGAATCGTCGTCGTCGATCGACTAACAACGATAAACCCCGCCAGGGTTTTCTTATCGGCTTAAGAATGGGCCACGAAGTTTCCCAAAGTCCAGGACTTTAACCAGTAACGTCAATAATATAGAAATGCTAATTGCGAGCAGCCCGCGATCATAAAATCGACTGGCACGCACGTGAAGCGCACGACCAGACGAGTGAAAGTTTTTGAAAAAGAAAAAAAAAAAAGCGAGCGCGAACGAGACGAGATAGGTGAGAGACAAAAAAGGATGGAAGAAAGATTGTCTAGTAAGCTCCTTCGATCCGGAGGTTTTATTGCGATTACGCGTGCAAATATCATTCGCCCCGTTCGAATCCTCGCCGACTGAATGGACCGACGACTCCAGGTGAAAACGAGAGCGACTATTATGGGACTTTTGCATAATATGCGACGCCGTTTTCGTTGACACGTGGCGTTAGAAAACCAGTCGAACTTGTTGATCGAGGTCTTGAATTCTTTTTGGCTAAGGCACGCGTGACATTCCGAATGCCGAATACGCGGCCGAATATTGGAAATTTTTGTTCGCATCGGAAGATGCATTTGCAGAGCGAATATCGGAAAGAGGAAGAGCCGGACTTACGTAACGTGCGAAGAAAAATTGTAGCGGAACAGTTTCGTCGGATGAAAAGTGAAAATGGTCGAATGTCGCATAGAGCGACAAATTGCAATCGTGCATCCCTACTTACGCAACGATACGGCCGGTAATGGGTGCAGGGTGGCGATGGGATACTTATCAGCAAGGAGGTGGGAGAATAGGATCAAACTCCAGCTTATCGTCTCGAATCTTACGTAAATTATGAAGTGTTTAAAATAATAGTCGATCGTCGTACGATAGGAATAATAATCAGGTTGAAACCGCGTGGAGGGGTGTCGCGGTGTGACTTCAAAGACAATGACGACGCAGGCCACGAGGACACCTTGCTTTCCATTTGGATTCTGTGATTACTTCTCCTGCACGGCAGTCCTTTCCCGGTCGTCGTATCTCCTTGGTCGCTGCTCTCATGCAAATAAATCGTGTGTTCCTCCGTCGATGCGCGTTGTCTTGTCGCGATCGTGCCCGGTATCGGTGATTTCCTCCAATATTTCGATTTGAGCCGCGCCATCACGTATCCATCCTAATCAACCCCGATCTCGAATCGAACGTAGCCGCGAACGGTGCTCCTAGTCTCTCCCTGTCTCTCGACAAGGATTCTGTCCGTTCTGGATATACCGATAGTTCCGCGTGATGCCAGTCTCTCGTCTGCAGTGAATTTTCGACCGATCAGTGCAAAGTTTAATCCACGGAGCCATGGAGTGCGCGAAGATTTCGACGCCGTTCTTAACCCTTCTGTTGCTGGCGACGTTTTCTGGGTCGATTCATGCGACCGTTCGACGCCCAGAGACGATGACCGAGGCACTGCCTGCGTACGCCGTTGCTGGTCAGCATGGTCTTCTGAATTCGAGCAGATGCAGCGAAGAGATGCAGAAGTTTCACGAGGCGGTGAATCGTGGCGTACTATGGAGCCTGAGAAGTTAGTAAGACTTGATAACCTGGCGAATTTTTTATCGCGAAAAGTGCACTCGACAGCCAGGAGGAAAAAGGGACGGAGCCGCGCCGTAAATCAGCATACGTGCACCGGTTTGTAAAATAACGACCAGCCCCTCCGTCATTTCTGCTCCCCGTTGTAAGCGCGTGAAACGCGCGCTGTCGCGGATAATTCGGTTCGATGGACGGCGAGGAGCAACTCTACGCGACTCTTGTGCAACACGAATTCTGTTGAACGGCTCGCGGCACGATTACGCCGCGCGATTGTGTCAGCTGCGTGATTTTTCGTCGGGCCACCCTGGCCCGAGAGACTTTCTTCGCGTGTTACACAAGAAACGAGTTTCTTCGGCGGAGCACGGAAAAGCGGCGCGGTTACGCCGCGCGTACATACATGTACGTCGATTCGTTCACTTTTTCCCATTTATGTAGCTGCTGGTCAAACGCTCCGAGTTTTTGCGCCCGCCCTTCGCGTTTGCAGTTTACGCTCGCCAGATCACTGCCATGACGGTTGCTCTCTATTTTTTCAAGTGCTGGACGCAAGCGGAGAGCCTTACTCCGGATTCCTCAATGGGAACAACTATTGGATGGGCGATCGTCAACAGTGCGGCTTCATCGGCAAAAATGTCTCGTTGATGCTGTCGGAGAAAGTCGCCAGGAACAATTCGATGTATCGGAATAGGAGCGAGGAGTTCCCGCCTTTCGTTGTTCAGTTCTTCGTGGCGCATATGCGGCACAATAGCACCGTACAGTATCACATCGAGGTGCCCGACGAAGTAAGAATTCGCGGTTTGAACGATGGAATCGTAATGAGCCACGAAACCTACGGTTTCCTTTTAGAATAGTTGGCGAGAACTAACGTGCTAATTGCAACGGTGCACAGAGGTTTCAGAGATAGCGCTGTTTTAGGACCTAGTCACGCTTGGACTTTGCCTGCCGGCTTCCTGCACCTTGGGCGAAATAGCAACGATGCTGACGAAGGTGCTAGACGATAGGTCCCTCCTGATCGGGCAGCTTTATTCTGCGGACTTTCGCTTGACCGATGTCTCCGACATGAAGGACAATCATCAGTGGCTCCTCAGCGGAAAAATTATCACGATCATGTACGTAAGCGACGAAGGTAATCGTTGCGAAATTCAGGATAATACCGGTGTTTCGGCGAATCGAGAAAGTTCCGCGTTCGCGCTCATTGCCCGCAACCGAGTACAGGGATAATGGCGAACAAGAAATGACGAGAATCGTTCCAACTTTTAATTGCAGGCTCGTTCTGATACTGCTGTCAAGCTTGGCAATAGTGGGCACTCTGTACGATATTATTGTCTATCAGAAACGTTTGCGCAGGAAACAGAAGTTCCTTACTTTTGAGAACAACAACACCTCCGGTAAGCCGGTCGCTCGAAATCGAATTATGCCTGACGTGTTCTTGCGTATCGGATTTTTCCAATCGTATTGCATATTTGGATCATTTTTTAACAGAAATGAAGCACGACATGGAGGAGAAACGCGAGAACGACAACGAAGATACCGTAATCTCCGAGCTGAAGCCAGAGAATGCTATCGGTCAGGTTCTCCTTGCTTTTTCGTTGTACGCCAACATACAGCAAGTGTTTAAGGTATACGAGAATTCTGAAGGCGTGCCTGCGTTGCACGGCTTGAAATTCTTGAGCATGATGTGGATTGTTGTGGTGCACACGATTTTCTACGGAAACTACATTTTCGGTGAGACGCCATTCGCGGCGGACCAATTTCTCTCTTCCAATTGAAATGTTTAAATTAAAAACAATTCTAATATGAAAACTCCCGTGTGCAGCAAACAGGGTAACGGGCTATTTTACGTCCGACAATATAATCATACAAATTCTAAGCAACGCTACGCTGTCCGTCGACACGTTTTTCTTTATGAGCGGGTTCCTATTGTCGTATGTGTTTCTGAAACACCAGCCGCAGGCAAAGAGGCCTCCGCCGATTCAGACACAAGTGCAACAATTCTTTCTCTCGGTCCTCAAACGATTCATCAGGTATTTCGAATTCATTTCCATTTCATTCTGTCGAGGAGGCTGACGTGTATTGAATTTTTGCTGATTGATTTTTAAGGCTCACACCTCCGTACTTGGTCCTGATACTGATAGCAATATTAAACTTTTCGTGGCACGAAAAGGTCTCGATGTTCCATTATGCCGAGTCGGTGAACAATATGTGCTCAAAGTACTGGTGGAGGAATATACTCTACATCAATAACTTATTCGAATGGGACAGCTTAGTATGAACAATTTTATTAAACACAATTTGCAAAAAGAGGAAGGAGAAACACATTTACAAGATAATAATTGTTTCAGTGCCTCTCCTGGAGCTGGTATTTGTCCAATGATATGCAGTTCTTCGTATTTGGTTCGTTTCTACTACTATTGTCCACCACGTAAGTTCATCGCTTCAGTCTTAATCGTTCGTTAATGTTTAATTTAATCGGCCCCTAAGTTCATTTGGCAATTCCAGTCACTACTTTATCGCCCTGGGAATTGGCCTTGGATCAGTGATCATATCCATACTGTTAAACGGTTACATCGCATACAGTATCGATTACACCTTAACGTGAGTGTAACAAAATATGTTCAATTAATTCTAGAACATTAGACCCGCAGATACATGTACATATTTTTCTGTCTCCTCGAAGGTTGAACGAACAGTACGCATCGTTGAATATTTTGTACACTCGACCGTGGCTCAGAATATCACCATTCCTGATAGGAATAGGCGTGGCGCAGCTTCTTTCAAAATGGAACTACAAATTGCATCTGTCGAAAGTAATAAACTGCGTACACCTGCTATATTTCATCACTTGAACAAGATATGCACAGCTATAACGTTGCGTATTGTTATTGCATTCGTGTTTCAGAAAGCCCTCGCCGTGTGTTGGGCACTTGGAATTATGTGCAATTGCTCGATTCTATTCGGCATTCCGAACAAACCTATACCTTTTGGTTTGTCTATTCTTTACACAGCCCTGTGGAGAACAGGTTGGGCGGTTGGTATAGCCTGGATCGTAATAGCGTGCTCCACTAATAACGCGGGTAAAGCTCATTTTCTATCATTCGTTATTGCGAAAATACTGTTGCATGTTGGTTACAATTTCTTAAACGCGATGTTTCTTTCCTTTTAGGTATCGTGAACAAATTTCTATCGCTACCGCTGTGGGTTCCCCTGAGTAGATTAACATATTGCGCGTATCTCTTAAACCCTCTGATTATAATTTCAATTTACTTGATGAGTAATTACCCCCTCTTCACTGAAGTCCTAACAACCGTAAGTTTGCCAATATTAATTTCCCTCCGAAAGACATCCGTCGATATAACGTATACAGATTGGAAATAACGTTCTGTTCCTTTTCAGGGCGCTACCTGCTTTGGAATGCTTATAGTTTCGTACCTTTGTGCTATTCCGCTGTCGTTGGTAACCGAAGTGCCTACCATACTGTTCTTGCGGGTACTCACTTCCAAGAAAAGAGCGAAATGAGTATATGCACGCACATATTTCTAAGACTTTAATTAGTGAACATGGAAACAGTCATCGAAGCTTCGGAATATTACATTTTGTTACGATTAATGCGAGTCATTGTTTCAGGAAACATTTTATTTTCTATTATATTTCCTCATGCGCGGAAGAAGGACCAGTCTATAGAATCATTTGCGTAAAGGTTGTAAACGTTTTCTGTTCTTTTCTCTTTCTTTATATATCAGTGATCGTTTTTGTACATAGCGAAATGAATTTAGTCAATAATGTACACTGATTCGAATGATAAAAGGAAGCTCATTTACAACTGACTACAGATCGTTGAAAGATGAAAAGGAGTTCTTGTACTATGAGTGAACAGGGGAATGTATCCTAGGTGGTGCCGGTGACGTCATAGATCGATTAGCTCGACTGGCCTGCTCACGACGGCCTTCCCGGAGTTGCTTCTCGAGCTGTTCCTTTGAGGCTAGAAGCTCTCTTATTCGCTGATAAACGGGATCCTTAGAGAACACGCCACAAAGAACATGAATAAGAATTTCGGTCTTCCTATAGGAATAGAGCCGCACAAACATTTTATTTACCTGTTGCCGCATGCTGGGATTCCATCTACAATACAGACTTTTCCATGGTTTGATGTATCTCATACTGGCATTCGGCATTAGGACAGGCTGATAATGTGGTCCAGTCCAGTACAAAGGGTTTTGGTACAGCGACAATTGGCTATTCGTGTACGACCATAGGGAGACAGTTTTTTGTTTCACTTGTTCCTGAACCCTTTCGCGTTCGCTGCGCAAGTGATTACTATAGACGATGGTTGCGGTAGACGCGCAATGGTAGCGTAAAAGGTTTACATACCTGCCGAATAAAAATGTGCCAAATCTACAAGAGTATAGGTGATCGAGAATAGTGATTAGAAAGTGTTCGTTAAATTCGAACGCATTGGGAAACTGACGACTTATTTGCCACACGCAATCTATGAATTGCAAGAATACTGGAGATCTATCAGCATCGCTATGATGTTCATCACCATGACCGATCCTCTAAAACAGATGGTCGAAATTATAGCGTATCGTATAAATTTGTAAACACACGTAATTGAACAGGTGCGTCGTATACCTGTTGGAACTTGTGACCAAAACTGAGCCACTCTTTTTCTATAAGGACTTCGAAACCTTTGATAGTTCTGTAATATTGATCTAACATTAACATGGCAAGAGCTGTCAGCTGTAAAAAGTTATAGGTATTAAAGGTATATTTTGCATAAGAAGACAAGAATTTCGTGATTTTGTAATTACCTGCGCTGTTCTATCCCAACCATCCGAACAATGTACCAGCACAGAAGTTTTATGGTTCTCAACTTTACCTACAATACGCAGCGCACCCGCGAGTACGTATTTTATATGCTTCAACCAGACAGTCGATTCGATCCCTGACAACCACCTTGCTTCGTCAATTTTTGGAAAGCACAACTCTGTAAAATTGTACATAATGACAACGATGAATTTCCCCCTGGCTACGCTATAGACGTTTCCATGAATAGCAAAGACTGTCGTACCTTTTAATTTTCTAAGACTCTCCCTCATTACGTGTATATTGTGAATATCAAGAAATACGAGTTCTGCATTTTGATAAGCGTCCTCGCCCTCGTAACCACCGCCCTTGGCTTTGTTCGCTACCGCGTTAGGCATCGGTCGTGCGTCCATAATAAAAAGCTTGTGACTTTGTGCATTAGCGTCCATTATTAATTGAACGTATCGCTCATCCTCGCGACTACGTTTACCACCAACACCCACCAATGGTTGAGCACAACGTGTTATCGTTGCTTGACTCTCTGGATGGATCCACGAAAGCACCGGCAGCCTTCCTCTACTCCGGAATGCTGCCGATGCCTGAAGATCTTCGTCAGTTGCTGCTGCAGGCACTGCCCATACAGCTGGATAGCTATCGCATACCGAATAAGTGTCATTGATTTTCGATATCTTCCACATATCATTGTTCACCCCCTAAAAGTATAAACCGAGTTTAAAAGGATTCTTCTTGGCATTAAATGTAAAGGTAAGTAACGTTTTTTACCATTCGTTTTAATTCCGCTATGGGTTCGTGCACATTCCAGCCGTTTTCAGGAAAAGTTTCGGAATATTCGAACGCGAAGAGAGGTAACTTGTGAGACAACGGAAAGGAATACTGTTGCAGTTTTTCAAAAACGTCCCTCCTAGAATGATTCTCCTGCTTATGAGCGAATCTGAGATTTCGCATATCTTTACAGAACACTTCAATTCCATACGAGTTTTCACCCTTGCTAGATGCGCCACCAACTTTCTCGATTCTACTAACAACACCTAAAGGTACTTCAACAACGTAAGGCGTTTCACGATCTATACTCCGAAAATGAAGTTTGTAATTCGTGACGCTAAGAATTCCCCTGGATGGTCCTGAATAAGGACAAAGATAAGTTACTTCATGAGCAATGCCTTGTACGCGTTCTCCATTCAAAAGTGGTGGCCCTGTTTCTCCGCCGGGCAAGTTCTGCTGAAAAGATACACATGTTAGAACTATAAACATTACAAAGTGAAAAGACAGCAATAATCGTTGAATCCCTCTATAAATTCTATATATTTGAGTAACATGCCTATGTATGTATGTATGTATACTAAGAAAGTAAAAGTGATGAAACAGAAATTCTCAACAAAGAGAAACATACCAAATATGTGAATAGAAAAATATATTGTCTGAAAAAACAAAACAAATTCTGATAGTCAGTAGATGTTTCAAAAACATACACTACGTTAACTGGATTCATCTATATTGAACTCACTTTTACTTGATTGTCTTTTTTAGCTTCTAAAGCAGACACAATATTATTATCTGTCGAAGTAGAGCTTGAGGAAAGACTTTTGGAATGTGACGCTTTATCCCAGCTTTCCTAAAGAAGTTCAATACTTGCGTACAGTTCGATAGGAGTGAATCTAAACAAAGACCTAAAAGAATTAATTAAGTAAGCTCTATTACCGATTCTTGACCCATCTTAGAGTTAAGAGAACTGCTCTTGCTGTCTGAGTTGAGGGAATCGGAACTGGCATTTTTTGAATTGTTTTGCTCAACATTCAACAATTCTGCGCTACCTCTCTTATCCATGTTTAACGCTCTAATCGGTTCTGTTAATTTCATACCATGGACATACTTTTGTATAATTGCATTTGTTACATCTGCAAATGTATCTTTTTTTTAGGAAATGTGATGCGTTATGTTTAAAATATTTTATCTTTATATAAATGAGTAAATTTTTTAACTTTAAGGTTTTGCTGATTCCAACATACCACAAGAAAATTGTATATACTAAATAGATATTTTATAGCAATTAAAACTTTTGGGCTGTTATTTAGCAATTCTATTTACATTCCATAACCTCAAAATACCATTACAATCAATTAGTTAGCAATAAAATTCTGATGTGTTCTTCATAAAATGAAATAGCAATATATAAAATATATGCACGAGGCATGCATAAAGTAGAAATTAAATGCCCCTAACAATATAGATGGAGGTTAAACTTAATTTTTCATGCCACGCCCAAAATTATTAATGTCATAATTCTGATATATCACAATATATTTTAGATTTAGTACTGTTTACATTCAAAGAGTAATCCAGTACACTAACCTCGGATATATACGATTATTGTATTTTATCGTGTTCAATCTTTCAATGAAACTTGTGTTTGACAGGCATAGTTTACATCAGCAATATCTCGTGTAAAAAAATTCTCGAATTAAAGTAGTTTTCCGTTTACTCGCTTGGAGCGCTACAAGGAACTGTAATATGAGTAGTTTCAAGCTCTTCTTCATAGATGGCGATGTTAAACCCCACTGAGTGAAGATAAGGCAGATATACGAGTCGTTTCAAGCTCTTCTTTACAGATGGCGATACCAAAGCTCACGAGTGTAGATAGGGCTGATATACGAGTAGTTTCAAGCACTTCTTTAAAGATGCCGTCATTATAGACAACAAATTCGTTTATTTGCCCTTTTATTTCTAAAATTAAGTTAATAATGCTTGAAAATCTTTACGTGTTCTCATTTCATATCAATAAAGTGTTAGCAAACTCAGTATAACACTGTACATTAAAATTAATATGTATAGTAGCATTGTAAGTTCTACTGTTCATTTTATTGTACAACAATCAGGCTCTTTAGCGAAGGTAAATATATCTATGAATATCATTTCGGTCTCACAGCAATGAAATTTAGGCTTCGTGTACATATAACCTCATTTTACAATACTGTCTTAACAATTTCCTCCCTGTTTCATTTCAGATTCCTAAGTTATTCTTATATCCTTTTACATTCATGCTTCCATTCCTTCTTTCAGTAGATATTCTAACGTTCCAAATTTATGTGGGCACAGGTCAGGTCCTCTGTTCTTTCCCTTCACCCAATATTTATTTCATTTCTTTATGCTTCCTCGTTTTACCTATACTATTAATCCTCCGACAGCGGTGACTTGGGCAGCGAACGTGGAGTCATTTTGACTCACACCGATATTTCACTACCGCATATTCACAAGCCCCCAAACGCTCACGGATATTGTACTAACCAGGGAAGGTTGCTTGTCGCGAGACCCTCATGGATGCATTGTATTCTATTCGCTTTGCGTTCAGGTATGTTTTTCTTTACTACGTATAGGAAAACGTATAGGATAAAATAATAATTTAGTGAATTGTAATAAACATTATATTGATTATAAATTTGTATTGCTACATGGAATACATTTTGTAATTTATTCGATGATTCTTCCGAATTGTAGGCGTCTTCCGGAAAAAAAAAGTTTCTTTGGTAACGTATAAGACTCAAGTAAAATGGAAAACTGTAAACGAATTGGAAGAGAGGTTCACTCAAGTCACTGGTCGTCGCAAGAATAATCCCTCGCTGCACATTTATTTCCATTCAGCCAACCAAGTTCTGGGTTTTTCCAAATTTGGGTTACTGCCAGAAAGGCCCGCTCGCGCCTAACACAAACAGCTCTGTTACTATCTGCGTATCGGTCTCCAAACCAATGACTCAAGCATCGCTGTCGGAGGGTTAATTGATGACTTTGCCCCCTTCTGTTCTTACTTCGGTACTGTAGTAATTTTGTTGTTCTAACATTTCTGTACCTTTCATTACATCTTGCCCCTTTTATTTCCCTGTTCTTCTAGTGTTTTGTATTTCATAGTATCTTATTTTAAGGCTTTTCATCACTTTGTTTAATTCCGTTCATGTCAAATTTATTCTTGCTTGACTTATTTCATTGCTTTTCAATTAACCCCCGTCATCTTTTTCATCCAAACATCCCTTCATAACTTTCCTCTCTCCTGTTATGTACTTACTAATATGTCTTTTGTATGTGCAGATTACCTTGGCAAAGAAATGACAAGCATTGACTGGTACTTCAGATTGTGCGTAGGAGCAAGAAAGAAGATAGAAACACTCGTGCCACATATTTTAGTTATCCTTTAGTTATAGTGAATTGGTTTATAAAAATACTTTTTAACTATTAGCGAATAAGATTAATTTAGAGCAATTGTGTCATTAACTGTTTATTTTATATTCAGTTCATTCAGTAGAACTTATATAAACTTCAATGTTACTTTTACTACAAGTTCTACTGAATGTGCTAAATATAAAATGAAAGATGTAATAAATACTTTACATATGCACAAGTTACACAACTGTTTTAATTTAAAATAAACTTCTGCATATAAAGTACGTCAGTTTTAGTATAAGTTTTATGTGTAAGATATATTGTAAATTAACTGCTAAGAATAGTTCATAAGTATTAGCTACAACATTTTTGTAACTTATGTATCTTCCTTAATTAATTTAAATAAATCTTGAATGAAAAGAATTCTACTGCTGTCTTTATTTTAACACCTTAACTATCCTTGAAAAGACCTAATTCCAATTCCTTAAACAAGTACTGCCGTGCAGGAACTTTAAATTCAAAGTTCACAAGCGGAGAACTTGTAAAAATAGACCTAAACATCATTAACTTTGCCGCTAACTGTTAAGGGATTAATACGTCTTGATGGGAGCTCTTTACATTCAAGTTCTCGGAAATTCCTGGAACGTGACGTCATTTCTTAGAATTGCTGAGATCGAATACCTCCTCGCACATTATATTCTCCTAATACAAATCGACGATTTTCAGCAGATATTTCTGCCAGAAACTCAGAAATTTTGCGCTCGGAAATTCCTGGAATGTGACGTCATTTCTGAGAACGAATACCTCCTTGCATATCATATTCTCCTGATACAAATCCACGATTTTCGGCGAGATATTTCTGCCAGAAACTCAGAAATTTTGCGCTCGGAAATTCCTGGAACGTGACGTCATTTCCAAGAATTGCCGGCGTCGGATACCTCCTTGCACATCATATTCTCCTAATACAAAGTCCAGATTTCCAAACACTGAAATTTCTGAGTTTCTGGCAAAAATATCTGCTGAAAATCGTGGATTTGTATCAGGAGAATATGATATGCAAGGAGGTATTCGTTCTCAGAAATGACGTCACATTCCAGGAATTTCCGGGCGCTAAAATTTCTGAGTTTCTGGCAAAAATTTCTCGCCGAAAATCGTGGATTTGTATCAGGAGAATATGATATGCAAGGAGGTATTCGTTCTCAGAAATGACGTCACATTCCAGGAATTTCCGAGCGCTAAAATTTCTGAGTTTCTGGCAGAAATATCTGCTGAAAATCGTCGATTTGTATTAGGAGAATATGATGTGCGAGGAGGTATTCCAACCTCAGCAATTCTAAGAAATGATGTCGTATTCCAGGAATTTCTGAGCGCTTTATTTAATAACGAATAGGGCCAATTTGACAAGTTTCTCGCTTTAGGACTTTGCATTTAAAGTTCGTCCACGGTACTTCTTGTATAAGGAATTGGAATTAGGTTCTTTCAGGGATTGTTAAGGTGTAAAAATAAAAAGAGTAGTGGAATTCTTTTCATTGAGGATTTATTTAAACTAATCAATGAAGATACATGTTACAAAATGTTGTAGTTCAATTTTACAAGCTAATCCTTATGGACTATTCTTTTATATCTACTTAAAATACATCGTACAACTACGTACTTTATACGCTGAAGCTTATTTTAAATTACAGCGATTGTGTAACTTGTGCATATGTACATTATTTATTATATCTTACATTTTATATTAAGCACATTCAGTAGACCTTGTAGTAAACGTAATATTAAAGCTTATATAAGATCTACCGAATAAACTGAATATAAAATAAAATATTAAATAGATATACATAACAGTTAACACATTGGCGACAGGGCATTTGGAATACAGTTCTAAAATGACGCATATATGTGTCATCCGTCGCCAATGTGTTAATTACACAATTATGTGCTATGCACTAATAGTTGCAAACTATTTTTATAAACCAAATTACTATAGCTAATGTATGTAGCAAGAGTTATTCTTTCTTCTTTCTTGCCTGTATGCACGATGAGAAGTGCCGGTCAATGCACCTTACTCTTTGCCAGCGAAACCTGCACACACAAAAAATAAATTAGTAAGTATGTAACAGGAGAGAGAAAGATTGTTAAGGAACAAAGGGAGGGCCCAACCAGAAGCTAAGGGAATGAGAAAGATTATTTGAAAAGGTATGGAATGAGTCTCGTAAGAGAGAATTTGATGACAGCGGAAGTAAAGCAATTGACGGGCAGCCTTAAAAGAAGAGACAATGAAATACAACAGCACGAATGAGGCAAAAAAATTGAAGAAGCAAAATATAATGAAAGGTTTAAGTATATTAGAAGTGCAAAACTACCAGAGTACGTAAGTAAAGACGGAAGAGTCAGTAATTAATAACGCAGATAAGATGCGAAAGCATTGAAGGATGAAGTAAATATTGGGAGAAGGAGAAGAATAAAAGATATGACCCATGCGGACAACGTTTGGAACGATAAAACACATTTTTAAACATTTAAAATTGTTATTACGGCCAACTGCATATAGTAACAGCAACGGGGTATTATTCCTCGTGGAGCGCATTAGTTTCCCTTTCATTTGAGACGTCGTTGACTAAAATCGGCCCAGTAGAAGCCGAGATAATTGAATTTGTTTAAAGAAATCCCAGGAGAGGGAAAAATTATAATGGAATGTTTAGAGGACAGAGATGGGGTTAACCAGAAACTGGAGTTAAACCAGAAACATAAGAGAAAGGGAGGATTAATTGAAAAGGAATGGAATGAGTTTTGTAAGAATGAATTCGATGCGAGTGGAAGTAAATGAATTGATGGAGAGCCTTAATAGAAGAGACTATGAAATACAACAGCAAGGCAGTACAGAAAATTAAAAAGAGGAAGATATACTGAAACGTTCAGACATATTAGAATGTCAACATTACCGCAGTACCAAAGTAAAGGGGGGGACTGGAAAGCGTCAGCAATTAATAGCCCAGCTAAGATCTGGAAGCACACAAAAGTGGAATAGATATTGGCAGAAGGAAGAGAATAAAAGATGCGAACTGTGTGGAGACAAATTTATAATGTTCGTACAACTAGTAAGAGAATGTAGAGGAACAGCTAAGGGGGTTACGATAGAGGATCTGATGCATGGAATAGGAGATGAAACCATACACATTGAAAAGTAAAAATATATAATAGATGTGCAATAAAGAGACGGCTTGAAAGAAATAGGGCAATATGTAAAGTAGAATAGGTATGAAAGAACGAGTAGAGAGAAGAATGCGTAGGCTAAGATTGTAATCTAAAGTTAGGTTATATGTACACTAATTGTAAGTCCAAAATTCATGGCTGCGAAGACAAAATGAAGAATGATATTAGTATTAGTACGTATGTATTTGTTACACGTTGGAAAATTTATTTAACGAAAAGAGACATAGACATATGTGTTTACCTTTGCTGAAGAAGTTGATTGTTGCAGAATAAAGTGAACAATGGAACTTGCAATGCATTAATTTCAATATACATATATTGTAATACTGTGTTTCCTAACACTTTATTGATATGTAAATGAGAGTACAACAAAACGATTTCCGAGCACTACTAACTTAACTTTATAAATGAAGACAGAAATAACCAAATTTTACGAAGTTTATTTTATTGCTATTTATAAACAAGTGCTTGAAATTACATACCACTCGTATCCCTGTCATATCAACACCCAAACTGGTCGCTAGTTTTGCCATCTATGAGGAAGTGTTCGAAACTACATGTATGTCTGCTTTATCTAGAGTCATTAGTATCGCCATCTATAGAGATGTGAATGATACTACTGGGCCTCTGCCAATTCTACACTTAAGGTAAGTAAGAGGCGCGAGTAGTTTCGAGGAGTTCTCCATAGATGGTGATACCATAGCGGCGCGAGTAGTTTCCAAGAGTCCTGTATAGATGGCGATACTATAGCAGGCGTTGTGGGGATCGGTTACCCCCTCCCTGCGGACTGTGCAGGAGGGGCGGAACCGTCCCGGTCTCCGCACACCTCGACGACACTCTCGTCGGTCCGAGAGCATTCCTCCTTCTGCCGTGAGCCGCCGTGCTGTGCACATGCTTTTGCCGTGTGCACACTTCCAACGACACCAGAGCATGTATGCGGGTCTCTTGGACCGCACGAAATAAAGAGTTACCATCGCAGCAGAGACTTTAAAATTCCTTCAACCGACCGTCCAGGGAAGACCTCTGCTCCACCCGCTGCGTAGGGCAGCGCAACAGTCGAGGCAACATAGACCAACCCTACAATTGGTGACCCCGACGTGATTCTCCGTCGACCTGGTGGGCACCCAGGCTCTTCCCGTGCGGCGGACGGCTGCCCGGTGTGATTCTCCGTCGACCTGGGCAACGAAGCCGCCTGATCTTCGCATTGGGAGATTGTGCTGCATACTGAGCAAGGCGGACGGCTGCTGGACGTGTTCCTGCGGGTGAGCTGCCGCTGGTTCCTGTGGACGACTGCTGAACGTCCTCCGGTGCATGACTGCTGGCCGAGTTCCTGCGATCGAGCTGTTCCGGTGTTGCTGCGGACGGACGCTGTTCGCCACCCCGCCGCAGTCCCCTCGCCGTTGGTGAGGCCCCGGGTCAAGGAAGGCTTCAGGGACCACGACACCACGTCTGGAGCGGACCACTTTTCTACCGTCAGCGTGGAAGCGGTAAGCGAGTTGGCAATTTTTGGTAGTTCTTGCGTTGTTGCGTGGTGGTTTCGCGCCGGTCGTACGTTATTTGCGCTCGTGGTAGCACGTTTTGTGTCTCCGGTAGCTGGTTTTGCGCCGATTGTCGTACATTTCGCGACGACCAGTTTGAATTGCGTGTCGGTTATTCTTATTTGCGTGCCGATCACCGCAGAAGCGGGCTAACGGGTTTTTTTTCTTGCGTATGACATTGCGTGGCCCTCGTCGCGGTCGCCGGGTGTTTACGTTCGCGTGTTGTTGCCGCGCGGCGGTATCCCTCGCTAAGGCCGTGTTGCCGCATGTCTTTGCATTCCGCAATATTCTCGAGGAGCGAGCCGCGTTTTGAAAGCCGGCAACGGTGGATTCTCCCCTTGCCGCTGTTCTGTATTCGCGACGCGTGTTCGGCGTTTCGTGTCCCTCTGCCCTTGGTTTTTACCGTTTCGGCAAGAAACTGAGCACGAGCGATTATCCTCGGGATGGTTATATGCCATCCGTGGCCGAGTTTGTAAAACCGTTTACTTCGAGTCCTGTTTCTCCCGTCCTTCTTCCGCTGTTGTGCGAAAGAAGATGGTGACTTTGTAAATAACGCATACTAGATTAGGATTGTTTCTTTTAGCATTGTAAGGCAATAAATCACCCAACGCGTGCGTTTAGCCGGGTATCGTAGTTCCTCTCCGCTTAGGGCGAAGATTGTTCGCCATGTCGCTAATCGGAAGTACTCCGCCTGCCGGGCCATCTCAAATCACGGATGCGGGCGACCCCCTGGGGGTCGCGAGGGTGGACAGCTACAGGGTCCCTAAAATACCTCCCTTCTTTAAGGCCGATCCGGCCTTATGGTTCCTCCAGGTGGAAGCGACCATGCGGACCGCGCAGGTCACGGCGGACCAAACGAAAGCGGACATAGTTATAGCTGCGCTCGATTATGATGTAATATCACGGTTCAGGGATATAATAATGCGTGTACCCCGTCCCGCGAACATGTACGAGCTAGTCAAAGAGCGCGTAATCTCTGCGTTTGCGGAGCCCGCGGAAGTCAAATTGCGAAAGCTTTTGAAAGGCCAGGTAGCGACGGATGCTAAACCCTCCGTCATTCTCAGTCGCCTGCGCAATTTAGACTCGGGAAATTGCGACGACACCGCGTTGCGTTCGATCTTCATGGACAAGCTCCCGCCGAGCACTCGCGCCATCTTAGCTGCATCGAGGGTGGAAGACTTGGACAAGCTAGCGGGATTAGCGGATAGAATCGCGGAAGAGTCCGTGCCGCCGGACGCGCACGCCGATGAGCTCGCTCGGGGCTCGCGACACTCCCCGAGACGCGAATCGTCCCCGGGGTTGCGAGCCGAAATTAAGCGCCTTTCCGAAACGATAAGATCCTTGTCGGATCGGTTGCAAAGAATTGAGCGTGCGACGGCGCGGCCCGCGCCGGCGTCAGCGCATGCACCCGCTCGCGCGCATCGTGCGCGACCGCGCCCGCCGCGTGACCGCTCGCGCGACGGCGGGGGTGGCGAATTGTGCTTCGCGCACAGGAAATATCCGGCGAATGCCACGTCGTGTAAAGAAGGGTGTCCGCGCTACGAATCGTGGAAGGCGGAAAACCCGGTCGACCCTCCATCGCGGAGACGGTAGAAGAGGGTCGGAACTTATCAAGTCGTCTCCATATCCGCGACCGAATATCGGGCAGGAGTTTTCTAATAGATACGGGTGCCGATATCTCTCTGTTGCCCGCGGATGCAAAAATTCGTGGCGATCCGAGTACGTTTCGCTTATTCGCGGCGAACGACACGCGCATTAATACGTACGGTGAATCGTTTCGCACTCTCGATCTCGGTTTGAATCGCCCGATTAAATGGAATTTTACCATCGCGGATGTTCCGTATCCCATTCTGGGAGCGGACGTTTTGAAACATTACGGTTTAATAATCGACCTGAAAAAGAGGCGGGTAATCGACCCGACCTCGGGGAACGCGGCGTGCGCCGCGATTAAGAAAGTACCGCTTGTAGCGGCTAGTACGATCGACCCGACGTCGACGTACAACAAATTGCTTTCGAGTTTTCCGGGGATCACGGGTTCGTCTTGCGTAAACCCTCCGAAAAAGAGTGGTGTATTCCACCACATTGAAACTTCGGGTTCGCCGGTGTCCAGTCGAGCGCGTCGGTTGAATCCCGAGAAATTGAAGGCGGCGAAGGCCGAGTTCAAAAACTTAGTCGATGCCGGTATCTGCCGCAGGTCTTCGAGCCCATGGGCTAGTCCGATACACCTGACGCCTAAAAAAGACGGGTCGTGGAGAGTATGCGGTGATTATCGCGGCTTAAATGCGGTGACCACTCCGGATAAATATCCGACTCCGCATCTTCATGACTGTTCGGCGAATCTAGCAGGCAAAAGTGTGTTCTCGTCATTAGATTTACAGAGGGCGTATAACCAAATTCCGATGTTCCCCGAGGACATTGCGAAAACGGCCGTAATCACGCCGTTCGGTCTATTCGAATACGTGTATATGACGTACGGTTTGCGTAACGCGTCGCAGACGTTCCAGCGATACGTCGATCGGGCGCTGGGCGATCTCGATTTCGTGTTCGCGTACATAGATGACATCCTGGTTGCTTCTTCGTCGCCGGAAGAGCACGTGGCTCATTTGCGTACGGTTTTTGAGCGTCTTAGGTCATTCCACCTACGCTTAAACGTCGGGAAATGCGTATTCGGCGTTCCGGAGATCGAGTTCCTCGGGTATCTCGTAACATCAAAGGGAATTCGCCCGACTGCCCAAAAGATTGAGGCGGTTCGGAATTATCCAAAACCCAAGGACATCGCGTCGTTGCGAAGGTTCCTTGGAATGATCAATTTCTACAGATTGTGTATTCCTCGCGCCGCGTCAGAGCATGCTCCGCTTAATGCGTTCCTAAAGGACGCACGCAAAAACGATAAACGAAAAATCGGGTGGACGGCCGAAGCCGAATCCGCGTTCGTGAAGGCAAAAACTAGCCTCGCGAATGCGACACTTCTGGTGCATCCGCGTGCCGGAGCAAAGACTCGGTTGGTGACTGACGCGTCGGATTTCGCGATAGGTGCAGTCTTAGAACAACAATCGATTTCTGGCGATTGGGAGCCGTTGGCATTCTTCTCAAAAAAATTGTCGCCAGCGCAGGTGAGGTATAGTGCGTATGATCGCGAACTTACTGCAGTTTTTGAGGCTATAAAGCATTTCCGATATTATATCGAAGGCCGGGATTTTAATGTGGTAACCGACCACAAACCGTTGACGTATGCGTTCTTGCAGCGGTCCGATAAGGCGTCGCCGCGACAGGTGCGGCAGCTTGCATTTATCGCGCAGTTCACGACACGGTTAGAATATATCCCCGGTTCCGATAACATCGTTGCAGATTCGTTATCGCGTATAGAATCGTTAAGATTTCCCATGGAGGTGAATTTAAAAGAACTCGCGGAGCAGCAAGAGGCTGATGCCCAATTAAAACAACTCCGTGAGAATCCGAACCCTCCGCTAAAATTAGTAAAAATTCAGTGGGGTCCGGCCCACACGTCGGTCTATTGCGAAATGTCGGGAGAATCCATTCGACCGTACATACCCGTGTCGTTACGCTCCGCGGTTTTTAGGATGTTCCACAAACCTGCGCACCCGGGTGCAAAGATTACAGACCGAATGATCCGACAGCGGTACGTGTGGCCGGACATGCACCGCGACATTGCTCGCTGGTGCAAGGCTTGCGTAGATTGCCAGCAAGCAAAGGTGTCGCGCCATGTCCGGCGCACACCAGAGCATTTCGTGGCACCCGATGGTCGATTTGACCAGGTGCACATGGACATCATTGGACCATTACCGCCAAGCGACGGGTTCACTTACTGTTTGACCATAATAGATCGTTTCTCGCGATGGGTGGAGGCTGTTCCCATCGCGGAGACGTCGGCTCGAACCGTCGCAAGAACATTTTTTAACGTTTGGATTTCGCGGTACGGTTCTCCCAAAATCTTGACTACGGATCAAGGATCTCAATTCGAGTCACGTCTGTTTGCCGCGCTTCTGTCGCTGATAGGTTGTGAGCGCATACGCACTACACCTTATCACCCCGCTTCCAACGGGATGATAGAACGCTGGCATCGCGTTTTGAAAGCCGCACTAATGTGCCACCTAGGCAAAAACTGGACACAGGTCCTACCGACCGTGTTACTGGGATTACGTTCGCACGTCCGTGCAGACACTGGCGCGTCTCCGGCCGAGTTTCTCTTCGGCACAGTTCTGCGTCTTCCGGGAGAATTCTTCCTACCCGAGGACTTGACTCCGGACCCGAACATTTTTATCGAGGATTTCCGGGAACATATGCGTCAGGTTCGCCCAGTGCCCGTGGTACATAATTATAAAAAGCGAGCGTTTGTATATAAAGACTTAAAGACGTGCACTCACGTATTCATGCGAAACATGACTAAAAAGTCATTAGAACGGCCGTACACCGGCCCATTTAAGATCGTAAAGCGAGTGTCGGATGCAGTATTCGAGCTGCTTATCAATGGAAGCTCGAGGTGTGTGTCGACGGATTTATTGAAACCGGCATACTCGTTGGTAGAATGCGCCGATGAACCGTCATCCACGGGTGCGAGTCCACCGTTGGACGCCCCCGCGCCTGCGATTGCACCGCCGCGTTCAACTTTTAAAACGTATGCGCGGAAAACTGCGTCGCCTATGCCCGGCGTGAAAACCACCACTGCAACTTAAATTGCCACCTCGCATACGCGTATAATATGTATAATTGTAAAAAATATTTAATTGTATCGTGCCAATCTCCATCGCACTCGGGGGGGAGTGTGTGGGGATCGGTTACCCCCTCCCTGCGGACTGTGCAGGAGGGGCGGAACCGTCCCGGTCTCCGCACACCTCGACGACACTCTCGTCGGTCCGAGAGCATTCCTCCTTCTGCCGTGAGCCGCCGTGCTGTGCACATGCTTTTGCCGTGTGCACACTTCCAACGACACCAGAGCATGTATGCGGGTCTCTTGGACCGCACGAAATAAAGAGTTACCATCGCAGCAGAGACTTTAAAATTCCTTCAACCGACCGTCCAGGGAAGACCTCTGCTCCACCCGCTGCGTAGGGCAGCGCAACAGTCGAGGCAACATAGACCAACCCTACAGCGTGAATAGTTTCAAGGAGTTCTGTATAGATGGCGATACCATTGCAGGCACTGTAGATATGGCAAAGACCCGCGTAGTTTTAAACATTATATTTGAAAGGTGTTTTATTAGTGTTAGATTTCAAAATACAACAGGACACGGTGTTATAAATTAACGGAGCATTTTATTAAATAGGTGCAAATAGACAAAAACATAACATATCGATAAACTTTCGTAAACCATACATAGGTAAAATAGCGCATTACAAATCGTATGACATATTTAATAAACGACATGACGAGGAAGTCTTGAAAATCGTAAGAAAATATATGTATATCTTTTTTAAATTCGACGCTTAGTACTTCGAGTGGCAACAAGCAAACCTTACTAATAGTATACAATCGCATACAGATATATTAGTTACTCAAACACTTTTCTATGATATATTCACGGATGGACATCAATTTTCCGATTGATGTGTGGCGAAGACAAATTTATCATGAACTTCTTTCTATGCGATCATATAAAGTCAATGAGAAAAGGCTTATGCAACAATGTAAGAAAGTCTTCATCGTTTATACAAAACTAAGGAAATCATCACTTTCTCAACAAACCAGAATAAGTAAAAAAGAAAAAGAAATAATGAGCAAAATTAATATTACAAAATAATTACCTTTAAATATCTATATTCAGACTTTGCAAACATATTGAAGGGCGATATGTGGAGTCATCTAGTTTGTGACTTTACCAGCGTCACGTACCACCTGCAGCCCACTGCTCACTTCCGCTATCACTATGTAAAGCATTTTCATTATCGTTTTCAATAATATTCATTAACGCATGTTCATTGGCAACATTTACATTGTCTCTTATCTCATTGTTTTCTGTGTCGCTATTTTCTTCCGAACTACCGTCGAATCCTTCGTCACGTTCCAGGTTTGCATACCCCGCCTCGTCACCTAATTAAACAAAGTACATCCTACAATCACTTATTTCTGTACACATAAATATTCCGAAATTCGATTAAACCGAAACAATTACCTGCTCTCTCGTTTGGGAACCTCAGATCTCTATGATCTCGCACGTGTATTTCAGCATCAATAGGATTAGCCATATTAAGAATTCTTAGCAACCATAGGGGGAAACCATTCCCGCCAACGTAAATGTCGTTCTCGTTCTCCAGATCATTTTCAAGTACAGCGATCAATGGCTGTAAGTCTTCTAATTCGTTTAATTCAGCAGCCAGCATATTGTTACCTTCACCATCTCTATTATTGTTTGCAAGATCACCATTTTCAACTTCGATCACCTCGAGAACTCCGAGCCTTGGACCCTCTGCTATACTTGGTGATTCTGAATCAGATGGATGATCTTGTGCTATACTCGATAGATCGTATTCCGGTGTCATGTCTTGAGCAGACGAGGAGTTTGGGTAACCAGAGTCCATTACTTCAAGAGTCCAACTGTTTGGTGGTGTTTCCACATTTTCAGGAGATGAAGATTTCAATTCAGTACTTTCTGCAACTTGTACTGTATGAGGACTTATGCTTTTACATTTGGATTCACGGTTTCCTGTGTTACATTCTAATTGTTTTTCACTCTTTAATACTGATGTGTTTTGAACATCATCCGTATCTTCGCCACCAAGGCTAGATACAAACAATGTTCTTTCTAAGTTACTACTATCTTTGGAATAATTACAGGTCGGTTCAACGCTATTTACATTATAAACGTGTTTCGAACCGTGCGAACTACGTATTTCTGATCCCAGCTCAGTCTTTCTATCGCTGCTTTCGGCAACAAATTCAACGCAAGGTTCTAATTTAATGAGCAAATTTTGATTACCTAGGAGATTTTCTGCATTACTATTTTCTGGCTGTATATCAATTCTATTTGTTGTGGCAAGCCCTGTTTGTTCTTGTATCGGTTTCTCTGTAAGGCAAGATTCCGGCAATTTATTTTTACTCTTTGTTGCAATATTTACTTGCAATGTTTCCCCATTTATAGTACTCTTATTAATACTTGCAGAATTTGTGTCTGAAAATTGGTCGGCGGCATGTCTCTCGTCATTTAATGCAGAAGCTATTGTCGACGTATCGCTATTTGTAAGCGTATCTTCGCTAAGATAATACGTTAACTCTTCACTGTTTATTTCTATGTTTCCGCCATATACAGAACACGTTTCTTTTGTGTACTGCTGTTTTTCTGGGCTTAAATTAACAGTTGATGCAGTAGATATATATATATCATTATTGCTTTGTAAAGGTAGATTATTGGTGGCTCCCAACGAAACATCGCTCCTATTTGCAAGGCCTGGTAGTGGAGATTTTTCGATTATCTTTGACGAATTGTTACTGTTTCTCTGTTCTTTATAGTCGAGTGATCTGCGTTTTTTACCTGGACTATTTACTTTAGTCTCAATCTTTGGCGAACTTGTGAATTGCGGTTCATTTTCGACCGATACGCTAGGGCCAACAGAAATGCCACTGTTTGATTGCAACTCATGTTTAACTTGTGAAACACTTTTATTAAGTTGAACAGTCTTTACTTGATCCTGATGGAAACAGTCGGTACTTGTACTTGTATTACTATCCGAATCTTCGGTTTCCTTGTACGAGGTATTTAGATATATACTATGCAAACGACTAGAATCATCTAAATCATTATTCAGTGATAACGTCATGCGTTTGCTATCGCTCGTTTCCGCAGTGATATTCATAGACATATTTTCCTGGTCGAGTGAATTATTTAGCGACCAGTCATTTGACATACTTAAATTACACATACTATTATCTCTTAAGTGCTGGTCCATTTGAACCGATTGTAAAAGATATGGTTCAGGTGAAGTAGATGCATGTGAAACGGACAAAAACGCTGGGGTATCTAACGTTCGATTGAGCTTTTGTGCGACAATTGACATGGCGTGATCTTGCGGTTCTAAAGTTGTGCTAAAGAATGAATCGTTCTTTACACTTTCTACTTTTCCATTGAAAGAAGAATTAGGTAACTCTACAGATTGGTTCAAACGTGACGAGATGTTGTCGCGAAACGAATCGTCGAGATCACCTATACTAGGAATCGGATGTAAATCTTCTGTGCTGCTAATTTTATTGTAGTTTTCAACAGTTTCTGCATCCTTTGTCGTTTCGAGCACGTTATCCAATACAACGTTTTCCTCGTCAAAGAGATACGTATTGTCTTCAAGAACAGAAGTATTTTGTGGAATAACAATACTTGGTTCTTCATCCCAATTTTCGTTGTCCCATGTTTCTATGGAGTCTTGGTGCAACAATCTGCTAGAATTTATAGGTGGTCCTGGTTCTCTGTTCCAATCATCTATATCGCCATCAGAATATTCATTAGTCCAAAATGGATCTTCCACTGTACTAAGATCAGAAAATGTTGTATGAGGTGGTACTAATACAACTGGTCCAAAATCACGATTTTCAATTCTCCACCCTGCTTCTTCTAAAATCGATTGGAGTATATCTATGGAAATTTGAAACAATCTCAACATGTGCTGCAATTTTTCTAATGGTACCTCCTCTTCCATATCGTTGTCTTGATAAGATAAATGTCTAATGTAATAAGTAGCCTCATCAAGAATCTTTTGCTCATCCGAACGATTATCTACACGAAATGGATATTCGTGTTTAGCTACTGTTTTAAATAAACCTTCGATGCCGACACCACAGATGCCTTTGTCGTTAATCCGCTGAAAAATCGCCATTTGAGAGCAGGATCCTAAATGTTCTGTGCCCTCTGGTCCTTTGCAAATTCCATCGAATGTTACCATGTAATCTGGATATCTCAAAGTGATATTTTCAGCCCTGTTGATGAGACATTGTGTCTATATATCATACATATGTTTTGCATTGTATATAATAATTGAAATATCCTAATTAAAAGAAGTTATGCATCTTTACCAATCTTGAAACTGCTGTCTACTCCATTCAAATTTATGATCGTAATGTCTGAATCCAGAAAAGTTTGGGAACAGAACATTAAAGTCTGCGTTTGGGGTTGTTATCACAACTAATTTTGGTTTAATGTAGCCGAATATGTTGTACGGAAGATCGGTCAAGGTATCTGGATACAAATGCTCTACCCTAAAGTATCAAAATATACGTTGTATCCCTCAAAAAATTGTAACATTTAAACAAACATCTACGTTAAATAGAAACCCACAATTCTATGCAAATCACAGCGTCTGTCTTTTCGAGTTTCTTATCATTATCGGTGACACTACCCTCGCATATTTCGACTACAAGGGGCGTTGTCCTTGTGTGCAAGTATTCAGAGACTAATGGGGCACCCTTGTCTTTATAAGCGTCCAAAAGTAATCTATCAATATCTACGCATAATATTTCTTCTATGCCAACTGTGTTTTTTAAATAAGGTAGAAAATCCAGCTCTGCGCATCCGAAATCAACAACCTATAAAAGGAAAACAAGATAAGGGGTGTTTCATTATTTAAGCCGTTGAGAAACAATTAAATACAAATGCATTTAAGCTCGTAAGTGAACAACGAGTAATGCAAATTGAGGTAATGTTATATAATCTACAAAATTACATATCGTGTGAAACATTCGCGGGAAAGTGATTATTTGATGTACACAAATTTTTTGATACCAAACATACGACAAGTTAAAATATTTTTAGCAAAGAAAAATCTGCGCGGTGTCCAAATTATTACAAGCAAACAAAATCAAGAGTGATAACCTTGCGTAGTTTTCCTTGATACTTGATGTTATTAAGTACATCGCTCACAGCTTTGTATCTTTGCACATATGCCGGCGGGAAAAATTTAATAGAATGTTCTTCCAAATCTTGAGGTGCTTCAGGGTCTCTCATCTTATAATCTCTTTCAGAAATCTTGAATTGTTTTTCTGCGTCAACGGCTTCATCGTTTGTAGATTTCTCCTTTTTAGTTCGGTAATTCTGATAGACAAACTTGCCAACAAAATAGAGCACGTGGAACAGTACAATAATCATGTCAGTAACAAAAATCAATCGTAACTTCTAATTCAGCAAAATTTTACGAACGCATCCCGGTTTATCTTCTGTTCGGCGTAGTAGCAGTCGCCATATTGTTTTGTTTTGAAGGCGGCCGCCGAATCGTGTTTGATTGGTCAGGAATATTAAAAGGCGCGAATGTTGAAAGGTCAACTCCTGCTGTGGCAGAAATTAAATCTCAATTTAGAGAATATTAGTCGGACGAAAGTAGATTACTTATTTTATAGTGCAACGAATATTACCCAGTATCTCGCCAATTTAGTGGCGTCCGTTCTGTTTGCTGCGATTGTTGTGAGAATCGATTGTTGCGAGAATCGATTGATGCGAGAAGCGATTGTTGCGACGGTGACTGGCGGGAATGCGCAGTAGCATGACGCCAATGCCGCGACGCAGCGACATTTGAAAAAAATAAAACTGTAGGAATGCTAGTAATATATCTCTATTAGAAATCTGTAAAGAAATTTTAATCCGTACAATTAATTATAAATGTAGTGCTTTCTGTGCAAAGATAAGCTTGCGCTGCACATGACACACGTGTCTCAGTTTTCTGTGATGATTTGTCGTGCATAAGTGAGAGGAAAAAAGGCAATGATTTACACAGCTGTTTAGCGTTATAATTTATTTGAGGTGTATTAATAATTAAAATAATAAGGAGATAATTATTAATATTGGTAGCAGTCTACTAATTTTCTAAGAAAGCGACGGTGTACACGTTATATCGTTTACATAAATTAAAATAACAATCGACTTTCTTTATGTACCATTTGTAGCATCTGTTCACGTGTATACTTGAATGCCAGCAGACCGACAATGAGTTTCAAAAACAGCTTACGCACGTCGTTCGGGTTTTCTCATTCATCATTCTTATTTCATCACTAGTAGTAGACTCAAATACATTTTTATATAGCATTTTATTACATATATTTATGTATTTATATGCGACTCATTTAGAAGTATATGTATTTATAAGCGCGCAAATATATTATGCACGAGATCTCTTGGTGGCTGTTATGCAGCCTTACAGGAACATAAAACTCGGTTCTCTATCGTTAAAATTTATTAACTAACGTGGCTATCTATCTACATGATAATCTTGCACAATTTCGAAGGATCTTAATATTAAAATAGTACGTATGGATTTCATCTCATCTTTATTTACAAAAGAACTGTCTGTAAATTCCTCTGTAATAGAATATGTTTGCTTTCTTTCTCAAAAGTGGGGATTGTCGATAGTTTTCTTGTACCCTTGTTCCGTTCGAAAGCGCATCGGAGGTATATAAAGTCGTTTCGAACAGAACGCGAAATAGAAAACGGTTAATATACTTTAAACATTAACACAGGTACCCGCGAGAGTTTCTTTCTCACTCCGATAGAACAAGACACGAAAGTTAGCCGATCTCGCATAGACGTTCAATAAATAAAGTATTGAGTTTGTATCGCTAGTATGTCGCAAAGAATTGTCGGAAAATATTATACTACAAAGTAACTCGTGTCTTACGAATATTTGAAATCGTGTCGAAGGCATGCTCGTAATTTTGGAAAAATAACTTGTGCTGCATTACACATACTGCAAACGCATCACGTACACATACCTATATGTATACATATACAAGTATTGATTATCTCGAGTTGATTGGATTGTGTAATTCTGAAGATTATTTAGACAAATTCGTGCATCAGACTGATCGAAACAATTGTATTAATAGGATACAGTTATCGAGTTAAAATACTGTGACCGATATTTTAAGTACTTCGACCTTATGATACATCCACTGTTCAATATATACATATTTTATACAGCAACGATAATTATTTCCGATATTATGGTAACAGTAAACCCTTATAAAAGTTTAACTCGAATTGCACGTCCTTTTGCTACAATGCAGTATAAAATGCTGGCTGCTTTGATCGGCCTGAAGGCAGAATCGGTGAGCAAGTTTGCGTAACGAAACCTTAATAGAAAAGTGGAGAGGGTGGCATATTTTTCCCTACCGAATAAAGTGTACACTAGCCGTCGAAGGAATATGATCTATCCTCCGTAAGACTCCTGAAGATATCAAACTTTGCATTTGATGCATCGAAAAACTTTTCTGCGTACAGACAAAGAGTTGGTGCAGGCAGAGGAAATAGTGACGCGCCATATATTTGTCAACGATACTTTTAAACCATATCTATAGAGTGCTTACAAAATTGAGCTCAGGCCTGCATGGTCTTCCTTTTGGAAAACCCTCGACATCTCGTTTCAGATTTAGCATTGCGTTGATCAACCGGTAGCGCAAAGGTTGTAATTGACAAAAGGGATCCATTTGGAAGATAGGATGCTGTCTGCCACTGTCACGAACGTGACTAATTTGGCAAACGTGTTTTGGCGGTTTCTCACAAGAAAAGACGAAAGATGTAATACGAAAATATGCTCTGGGTTGCTTGTGTACGGTTAATGCTGTACCCGGACAAAGAGGAGATTTGGATTTGCGTTTTCACGGGAAAATACGATCCACTATCGTATAAGGATGCAGATTGTACGCCATATAGAATTCAGCAATGCAGCCTTGTGGCAACACAAGTTTGCTTACGCGAAAGGAAAGATTTGGAGAGGAAGCAACTGTCCTCGACGGCCCTTGCTTCATTCTCTCCCAATCAACCCCTTCGTCGTTTCATAGTCGCGACAATAATTATCACTAAATAACGTGGTCGTATTACAATAAAATCATTATATATCACAAGTGTTGGAAATCGTCCACGCGCAATGTGATCGGCAATGTGTAAGATCCCTAATTAATTCTCGAGACACTACAGTAAATATCACATGGAGCAATGAGAATTTTAATTAATTACGCAACGGCGATCAAACTTGGAATATCGAATGTATACTTGATAATAGCAGTTGGTGCTTGCACGAGCGAAATATCAAGCAGGACGCCCGTTGCGAATAACCGATCGTCGTTCGAAAAGATTTCTATATACTTTCAGGAGGTACGGGTTCAGGCATACGATTGATCCAAGGATATAGCAATTTTGTTCCCTTTTTCGACCCAATTTCTCAGTCGACCTCTGAGTTCTTCCAGACTCTTCGACTTCGCCTTGTTTATCCTCTTGTACTTCACATCTTTCGGCTTCGTGACTGATCGGTGATTACTCATTACCCTGTTGTACGTGACCTAAAAACGTCAATAATGAAGATAAAAGAACATTCTGAACATACCGATTATTGCAACAACGGTAGAAAAGGCCAGGATATCCTCGGCTATTTCAGTTCTCCCAACTTTGTCGCAATCGCATTTCATATTAGACTGCCGCTTCAACTCAATTACCGTAGTCTCAAGAATCTTAGCAGGGCGGTTCATAGCACGTATGCAAATAGACTCTGGCGAAAGAGTTGTATAAATGGTTGGGTGGTGCAAGGAGACATTGAATTCCGCTGTTCAGTGAAAAGGGGACTCGAACAAAAAGGTCCCTTACCTGCGCCTGCTGACTTTCGTCCCTTGGCCTCTCGCTGGGCGGGGAATCAGCCTCTTGTGCGAGTCTCTCGAAGCTTCCATACAAATCTTGAAGTCTGCCCTTTCCGTTTCCCAAGTTCCTCGACCGTCTGTCCTCGCACTCCGAGTTTTCCGTCGATTCCGACGGATCTTGATTGTTCTCGCTATCGCCGTCCTCCTCGACCGAATAAACGGTCTCCAGGATCTCCGGTCTCCTTAGGAACCCATTGCACCGCCGCATGGACGAATATTTGCTCGATGGTTCCACTGCATCCGACACAGATCGGATCACCGTTACGTCGGTGATGTTTGAGCGGAACCTGCAAGTCAGTCGACGGTTTTCTATGCGATTCTTCGGTCTCGGGAGAGTGGAAAAGTGAAGGAAGTCGTGGAGTACACATTGAACTTTTCATTCTTAAAGCTTCCTTTCCGATGTATTTTACGAGCGCTCAATTGTTGTTCAATAATTCAGACCAGTTTGAGCGTCAAACAATGGGTAAGCAAGAGAAGCTTGATTTTGAATGGAAACTTTAGTTTTCCGGTTAAATGAGAATGTCATGTACCTCGGTGGTGCTAGATCGTCTGCTGCCTCTTCGAGAACGACAGCGCTGTCACTGTCGCCAAGGCTGTCCAATCTATCCAGAGCGTCGCAGGGCGGCGAATCCCTTGTGCCGTTGCTTCTTTCCGCTAATCTGCTCTGCAATTGCCGAATTACCCTCTGTTGTCTGAGAATAATGGACTCTCGTTGCGCCAGACTAGCTTCAATCTCCTTTTGCTTCCTGCAGAGTCTCGACTCGAAAAGGAGTAACTGCGAGGACAACGTTCGAAGTTGTTCGGCCTTTTCCCTCGTAAGCCGGGCCACAAGGTCCTCCTGAAATAATTGCATTGCCGTTAATTTGGCGAAATTATGCGCTCGTGAGGTCTTGCCGGCGCCGTTTTATTGCGGTAAAATTAATCGACGATTTGTATTTTGTACTCATCGAGTAACGATTAACGAATAGAAATTACTCGATCAATGAGTTTTCAGGGCGACCCTTTTGGTACCCAATTAAAATGAATAACGGAAAGTAAAAATAGCATGAAGAAGAGATTGTTGCCAGACGATTATGTGTAGAAGTTTGCGTCCACCAATTGGCAGCCTCTGTAATTAGTTTAAAGATCAATCTTGGTAGAGAAAAAATGGCTTAACTGTAATGCATCTTCGATCTGATCGTAATTTGGAATTAATTAGAAGGCCGCGGGGATTTTCTGAGACCGCATTACGGAGTGTATTGCGGCAACACGCCGGTTTATTGCGTCTCTGCTTCCTTTCCGCTTTAATTTAGTACACGCATACCAACTCCAGTTTCTATTTAACTTAATACCATTGAGCGCTTTCTCAAAATCTCTTAGCTGCTTATTTATTGACCCGGGTTGGGAAGCTTGTACCAACTTTGCAGCGCTTTGCCTCACAATATTCGTTGGCAGAAAAGTTTATCGTGAAACTGTATTATGAAGCTCGAGAGAGAACGCGGAGTAGTTCACATTTAGCATTAACAAACTACAATTTACTCGTGGCCTCGTTAAGATTTTGCCCCTATCTTAGCAGTGTCAGCCAGTTTCCTGGAATTATAAATGTTTAACACCTCTGTCAATGTTTCACAACTTTGGTCCAAGCCTGAGGTTCTTAGCCCTCTAGAAATATTAATGTTAGGGACTGCCTTTAACTAACTATTTTTTCAGCCACTCGGCTTTCAAGTTTGAAACCCTCCGAGTGGCGAGAAAAAATTCGGGAAAAATCATTTTGACAGGAAAAATGTTCCAAATGGGACGAGTCCATTACTCCTCGCCTTGTCTCGCGTTAAATGGTTTCCCCGTGAATTACCTCCGCGCTAACTTCTCGTTTCCTTTCCACCCGTGCCGTTTGAAGAAAAGGCGAGCACACGGTCGAAGATCCTCGAAAGGAACTCCTTCCGGCAAAAGAGGCGCTCTCCTTGTTCCCGTGTCGAACACAACGATGCCCGTTCAAAGAGATGATCGGCACCACTGATTGAGAAATTTACGAAAGCGTGAAAGAACGTTGGTAAACGAGTAACAATATGGAGAATCGCAAGGTGTGTCCTGTTCATAGAGAAATTTCCATCGAGTTCCCGGCGCACTCGCCTGTGCCACACGCGAAGGGGTCGTTGCGCTTAGCAACGGGTTATTATGGCATAATTAACAGTTTCTTTTACCGTTTATTAGAACGCCAGTGCACATGACATCCGCGTGTTTGCAGTCGGAGACCTCCCACATTATCGTAACGTGAAAGGCCTGTCGTTAAAGAGCTGGCCATATTTCACTAGGTGTACCCTATTCTAAGGGGAACCCTGTATACATACATTTAAGTATTTCCAAAACGGCGACAACGCTTTAGGCGAAAAGAAACTACGGTCAGGGGTCAAACGCGTTACTCCCACTGCGATGCACGGGATGCTGTTAGGATACTGCTAGGGCCGCAGCTCTCTCGTCCCATTAATATTAACAGAGAGGGCTGGCAACCAGAGTAACAGCTAATGCAGCTCCCGGTATTGCCGATCCACGAGGCGAGTGTTCCTCAGATATAGCCCAGGAACCACCATGGATACACTACTTTGATCAAAGAGGTATATATTATGTCAACCTTGCGACGAGTCGCAATTCCACAGAGTAACTTCGAACTGCACCAGCAGTTCTATTCCTGCACTTCGAACCGCTCGCTTCTTTCATTGAATGATCAGATGGACGAATTAATGAACGGACAGATGAGTTCATTAACGCACGCTCGAGTTCGTGGCCGGCCAACATTATCCCACATATCCTTTCGCTTTCATCTTCCTATTCAGCCGCCCTGCCTGTTGATACCCAACGAACGGAGTTTGGTCCGCTTCGTTAAACTGCCTATTGTCTGGTACCAATTAGCCGCTAGTCGAAACCTATTCCCTGCGGCACGTTAATAATAACGAAAGCGCTCGAAAGACAATCGAAAGTGGTGGAACTCAGCGCCCAGATAAGTTTGTCCTAATCTACTGACTTCGAGGCTTGCATGGAGCTGTCGCGCACAAGCCTCTGGCAGCCTTTCAAACGAATTTATCGTGTCTATGGAATATAGAAGATACACCCCGCGGCAACTTCGATCGGGCATAAAACTATTCTTCTTTTTCGAATTCTGGGGCAGTCCGATACGCCTCGGGCCACCCTCGCTCCATTATCTTCGCCCCGCTCTATTTTCCGGAAGCCTTCGCCAAGGATCTCTCACGTTCATCCGCTTGCAATTTTTCTACTCTTTCGCGAAGAGTGCCACCGTTTCCATTTTGGCCACGATACCAATCGCGCCATGTGCAACTCACACATGCGCAAGTTTCCCCAGGACGGCCGGGGAGATCGTTCGCGATTATTCGATGCACGGACAGCTGCTGAATTTCGAGGGAGGCGTTCTTTTCGCGAATGCGTTACGGCCGTAGATTGTTTCTAGTCACGCAACATGCGAAGCTAAATAGTCGAACGTCACGAGACGTCTGGTCTGTACAGGAAGCGAGCATGGATCCCGCTTCAAAGTTTCACTAGATAATGGCTTTAATCAGCGAGCTCGAATAAGGAGATCGAGTGAGAACAGACTGGCAATTGCAGGCAATATTTCTCTCGCCGTCTTGTACAATGCCCGCGGTTTACCTGCAATTTCAGGGTCCTCCGCCAGGTAAGCATCTGATGCGCCTGGGCCCTCTGTCTAGCTCGCAGAGCTGCTATCACTGATTTCGCTTCCTCCAGTGACGTCACTTCCACTTCGCTGGCGTCCTTCGACAAATCGTTCCCCCTGTCGTCGGTGATCGCCGTCAATGGGCAGCTGTCCATCGACGTCTCGTCGAAACTGTAACCAAAAATCCAATCGACATGTTTATATCTAGTTTAGCTTGCGTCTAGAGTCGCATTCTACTTCGAACAGCGGCACGTCGATTGTTCGAAACGACACGGACGAATGCGTGTATAGCTCTGCGAGAGCGTCGAAACTGCGGGCGCACGCGGTGCAAATATTTGCAAACACTCATGCAAATTGTCCCCCTCCCCGTTCTGATCGTAACAAGCGTCCTACGGCTCTTTGGCGTTTCTCGTAAACCGAGAAACGAACTCCCTCTTGAAAGTTAGACGGCCTCTCCCGGAGTCGAATAAACTAAAACGAGGCTATCGCTTCGTTCGAAAGCGACGCCAACAAATGCGACTTGTTTTATCCGCTCGTTCACGCGATTCGAGTTCCATCCAGCCCGAGTGAAACTTAATAAGAACCGCAAGGATCCACCGCGGCCGCGCACTTTCCTCGCAGCAAACCGAGGGTATTGAATGTCTCTAGAAACGATTCGCGAGGGCACCTGCGAAACTTCCGCGACTTTAGCTATCGCGGTGGCTCTCCAGTTTCGCTGGGGCTCTAACAATAAGTTGCATCGTAAATTCGTATCAGCCATGCTCCAAGATCTACTCCGTTCAAACTATTCCTCTTCCCGTGATTTATGCGGAACCGTGCTCCGCTTTAAGGGGGGAGCATTAATCGGCAACCAAAAACCGCGGTTGATACGAAGATTTAAAGTGCACGGTTTTTGGAAACTATGTTTACGACTGTCGAAGAACGCGACTGCACGGATTTACGGCCGGGCGCCGTGCTACGAAAATCTATGCAACGCGGAGAACGTTGCACTCGGTTGCTGCATACTCGAGTGGGTCGTTTCACGTGTAGAAAGTTTATCTTCTTTGAAAATCTGAGAATAAAGTCTGCGACGAGTCGACGCGTGTTCTACGACTTTCTTCTTAACGCAAGCGAAGTGCACTGTTTAATTCGTTCAAGAAATTTGCCCCTAAAATATGATGCATCCATTTCGGTGCAAGATATAAACGAACCATCGAATTTTCCGGAAATTCTGGAGCCAGATCGGCGGGGAATCATTTACAATTTCAACCGCGATTGGCGTAAAATTGTCGCGACGTGTTTATGGAAAGGGAATATTTTTCTGCGCGTTAACCCCAGTCGTTCGCTGATTGAGTTAAAATAAATTATGCACCGGTCACTAACTGAGTCACCCCCTGCGGTTGATGCTTTACTTTCTGGTCGGACGATCGATTCTCGAGGGTGGACCATCGTGTTATTTCGTGTAACAAGAAAAATGAGTCAACGCACGCCACGCTATGCAACGTAACGCTAATTCGCCAAACATCCCCTCAGCTAAAGCACTATTTTGGTGTTTACCAGCCCGGTTGCTAAGCAGTATCGACTAGCATTTAACCCCACCTGCATGTTCGAACTATCCTGCGCGTATTTGTCGGGTAGAACTATCTCGAGGCATAACCGACAGGACGATGGCCCAGTGAATAATTGCACGCAAATATTTAATCGCCAAGGTGTCTTTAAATTCCTTTGAAGATCACAAGCTCGACATACTCGACGGCTTTGGTAATTGTACGCAAATACGATCTGCTAGTCCGTAGGCCCCGAAAGGTAATTGGCGTGCGTTCGAGCGCGCAAACGAAATCAAACATAAGTAATTTACGACGCCGCAGCTGAGCTTCAAGAATGAACAAACTCTGTACCTCTGTACCTCATCGATTACCGATTCGTCAAAGATAGCCAATCAATCGTCCCTCCATCAATCCTAGAACCTATCGATTCGAAACTTCTGCGCGTATCTTCGATCTCGGGGAACTCCAACCGCCCGATTGATCTATTGCTACGCGGGGTGCCACATTTTAGCAGCCACATTCCACCGATAATGAAATCTTCCCCGCAAACAAATACACGTACACGAACTGGCCAGCAGTTGGCCGCGGTTCACCAGCATTCATTAACCAATTGCATCAGCGGTAGTCGAAAAACAAAGTCGTTCTTCAGCTTGCCACCGCGATTCGTCGTAATTTTCAACGATACTGTCGACGGCCCGTCGTTCGCGTGCAGTATGCGATTTTGCCGCCAGTTTATGATCCCTGTTCCGAGTCCTGGAAATCGTTCTTAATTGACGCTGACAATGCGGACAGACGGCTAGTTTCTTGCGCGACCCTCCGCTCCGTCGTGAAACGGGTTGATACGCGACGTCGCGACGCGTCGAGCCACCCCCGACGTCCGTTTGTCCGTGCACGCACCTTTGCAGCTGCGGATCGGACGATCGCCGCATGGAAACACTGACGAGCTACATAGACGCTCTTCGGAATTACGTTCAGGTAGCGTGACGGGGGGACCTCGGTGAAACCATGCAGGGCTTAAGTCACTGTCAGCTGCCATCTTGATAACGATCAGCTGATACGACAGCTCCCCCACTCTGCTGTCTACAGTTTTCTCCCTTGCTTCGAGTTCGACTTGGAGCAATTTTTGCCCGAGGCTATTTTTTGGACGGCGCTTGGCGATTTGTTACGTGGCGCGATGGATTAGTTTTGTATCGGTTAAACATTTGTTTTCCTCCTCTTTCGTATCGAGAGTGGGTTGGTTCTGTGCTTAAAAGCTTCCGAACGAAAATGAAGGGCCAGCCGAGCAGGCCACCTAGACAACGAGGGATGAGACCTGTCAGACAACCATTATCCGAGCGCTTAAACTTTCAAGGCGGATCGTATAAATAATTTAATGCCGGATCTTCGATTTTCTCGACATGGGGGGGACTGTTCGAGAGACGGGAGATTCGTCAAGGAATATCTGCCGATGAAGTTGTCGATGCTGCACGCGGCGCCAAGGAAAATATATATATAGGAAAGACAGGTGGTGGCTATGAAGATGGTTGACTAGGTGTTTCGCAACCGCAGAACTCCTTTGAATCTCTTCTTAGGATCTCTTCGCGAATCTGCTATCAAGAATACTCCCACCTTCCATGCAAATACTTGATTCTTTCTAGGTGCATTTAATATTTGTTACCATCCGATCGCAATAAACAGGACAAATGTTTACAGTATTCGTGGTACATGTTACGTTTCGAAACTTGCACGAAGTGCACGCGGCCAAAAGTTTCACTAACAACCAGCAACGGCAAATTACTCTGGCTGCATTCGGACCGGTGCATGAATAGTCCTTAAGACCGTCGTGGTAACGACGCCAAATGTTCTCCGGGGTAAGAAGAAAACTAGATTCAACGGAAAAAAGAACTTGTTTATCGAGAAACAACTTTTCAAACGGCGTAACCCGAGTCGCTGATAAAACGGAAACTATTGCAGAGTCGGGGATGGAAGGAGCTACGAACGGAAATTATATTTCGTCCTAGTCAGTCAAAAATTATGACATCCATCGTAGCCAGGGTGTGCGGGGAGATGAGAAATGCAATTCCACGATGTGGCCGACGTGGCCTGGAAATAATCGCTTGCAACTCCGATTTTCACCATTCAGATTACTCCCCTCAACCTCCACAGAATTCCCTCGGATCCTCTTTTTCAAATAGAGTAAACAGATTTTTCTGGGCAGATTCAGAAACGAAACGTGCCAGGTGCATTTCAGGTGAAACGTTCGCAATTCAAGCGAAACAAAAAGTTCCGCAGATGTGTTCGCTGATCGAGCAGCTGCCTTTGGCAAGCTTGAACCACGGGTTCGATTCTGTGCTACGGGTGAAACCATAACTTGTAATAATCTCGATGAGCTGAGCGACTCGATGGAATGCAGACGAATGCAATCGAAATTAAGGCCATCCCTTAAATGTCTAATATAAAAGTTCACGAAATTTCCAAGGATTTCAGATATCTTTCATCGCAAGAAACGTATTGCTGGTACGCGACTCAACTGTCGATCGTCGACAAATTTCATCGGCTTTACTTCCTTTCAATTTTGCATAATTTCGAGTGCAGCTCGGCGTGCAACTCGAAAAGCAGTATCATAAAGGGTACGATGATATTCGTCGATTTTGCAGGTCGATCGACTCCACGGATAAACGCTCCACTCTGTTCCGGACTTCTTTGGCTAATTTTCAAAGCTTTGACCCTAGGCCACAGTGGTCTAACAGTAAGACCTATTCTCAATGCCTGGCCGTTTCATTCGGAGTTTCGACCTTTAGCAATTTGTTCGTTTAACCATCCAGTCCATTGCAAACTACGACGCGATCATGCCAACCGTATAAATGCATTGGGCGAATTTCGAGAGGCAGCTGGTCAAGCCTCGATGCTCGGAGTCAGATGTATTTGGATTCTTTGCGGCCACGTGTCGTTAATGCAAACCACAAACTGGAGAAAGAGGATAATTTCGTTCGCCGTTAACGATTTTCCCGGTTGTTTGATACTCGACTGAAAGCTGCCACCGACGCGACGAGCAATTTCGACCGGTATCGTGTGGCCACCTTCGATTTTCGATCAAACGAGGCGTCATCAAAAGCCAATAACATTCCACCGTGGCACTGAAAACCTCCGCCACCGGGGAAAATATCTATCGGTTTTACGGGAAATAGTCCACACGATGGATTAAAGTATTCATCGTGATCCGCAAGAATTCCTTCATTATCAAGCAATCGCAGTAATATTGAAGTAAAACCGATTCACGAGCAATCGATGATTGTAAAGTAATCACCCTATTTTAATGGGCTCGACGGAAGAAAGGGAGGGAAATCAGTCCGGCTCGTTAATTCGACGAACCGGGCGGTCGAATTAACCAACGCGAAACTTCCATACTTTTGTGACGGATTATTCAAAGATGCCAGTATGCGAGTACAGGTAAATGCATTTTCACCGCAATTCCTCCGGAATGGAAAGCATTGCGAGCTGCGCCAGTCGATTTGCCGGCACTTCGTTTTCTCCCCCAGTAAAATTTGGTAATTATTCCCTCTGTCCAGCAGTGCCAATTACAATTTAATTAGCAGAAGTTTCGATGGAACGGGGCGTGGCGTATCGCATATCAGCGTCGAAATATATTTTGTGAAGTTCCGTTCCGAAAGGGCGTATACAAATTTGCGGGAACACGTTTCGACGTGGGACAGATTTTTCGATAAATCAATCTCGACCCTCTGGTGCTTTCCGCTAATGGGCCCAATGAAAAGCCTTTATTAATGCACGAGCCAAAGTGCGACGAGAGGAAGTGTTTCAGTCGTAATCTATCAATTATGCTTACAGGTGACAGGGCGAGGAATAGATAACCCTCGATCATGACACCGACGACCAGGGTGCGCGGGACAAAATTACGTAGGATGTATTTGGATCCGTCGTACGATTTTCAGCCGCAATTAAACGAATAGCTGCTGATGTACGACAACGGTCGTGCAGTGACCAGCGTTTTGTTCCAATGAAACGTCCATTATCGAGTAATTTGGAACGAACCACAACGAACTAGCGCCCGGTGGATCACGAGAGGGCGATGATAAATACGCGGAAAAGTTTGTAAATGAAAACCGTCCGGCGAAAAACGTTGAAAAGGGGAATTTTCACGTAATTCGAAGCGCGTTTCGATTTTCTAAACGAATCGTGCAGCGGAATATGTATTTAAAGCCTTTACCACAGTGCCGCAAATTTCGGGTGCAACTTTTCCCCATTTTACTATCACCATGTTTCTCTTCAGCCGCTGTCGCAGACCCGACGAAAAATATTTGCTTTGCCCAGTCAGTCTGCTTTTTTCCCAGCGACGTCTGCATATCTCTAACCATCGCAAGGTCTTTCAGCTAGATTCCTCCAGGTTTATTGCATTTTGCCATTTCTGATTTCACCGGATGCCCGAGTTTTGTTCCCAATAGCGTAATTTTATCGCCGTCCCCCGAAACGCGAAGACGATGCTTTCGCGTGGAAGTTACGAGACATCCTTTTTTCCGTCGTACACGGGACCACCTATTCCCCTTGCATTCATCGCGACTCTTTCTCCTGCCAAGGTTTCACCGCGATCCAGTACGTAAGGGGAATAAGCTCGGGCCTCTCGACGACACGCGGCTGACTCACGGAAGACATTAAGGTGCCGGCGGATTCGCAAACGAACTCAGTGGGATATCAGGATCATTTCTTTGGGAATCGATTATTCTCGGCTTCGTGAAGCCACGACACGATAAGCACTCCGAGTCAGTGGCCCTAACGGACCCGGGCTCGTTCAGACGGGTCTTTTCCTGGACTTTGTGACTCGTGCGGTAATCTCACGCTGCCGCGGTTGCCTCATGGCCAAGAAAACCGTATTAGCGATAAAGTGTTTAGCCTTCAATTTCCTCTGCCTCAAAGAAACTATGGAACACAGGGCTTTGAACAAATCCGAGAGCACGGTAAATTATTCTGAATCGACCGGACGCTCAAACATCGCACCGTCGATTGTCCCGAAATCGTTGCCTTTGATTGGCAAGATCGCGCGCTGGAATGTAACAGAATGAGAATGGTTCAGAAGCACCAGCCCGGGAAAGGTCCGACGGATCAACGAAAGCGATGGTGGATCCGAAGCCTCGAAATGGATAAAGAAGTCGAGAAGGAGCAGCAACCGCGAGACTCGCGGTGCCATTCCCTCGGATCGCCCTCGACAATCTTTGCCCAGGTATGTGTACTAGGTCGACAAATCGATATGGTAGCGAGAAGATTACCTTTGGTCGAGCTTTTCTCGGCGTCCTGGCGGTGAAGTCCGGGTCAAAACTGACGAATCCTGCGCGAACGAAAAAGGAGAATGACGCGTCGTCTTGTGCTGCTGCTACCGAGCAAACTTCGTCTGCAACCCCGCGTAGCGAAAAGCTCGAGAATTCGAGTCGATGGAGGAAGGACGGCGAAACGTGAGAGAGCTCTTTGCCGTTCCAGCGATTCCAGTTGGAGGCTCTCCTCTTCTTTCGAGGAAAGAACACTCGGCGCATGAAAGGAGGATGAAACAGCGAAGGAAAAAAAACGCAAAGAGTAAACGGGAACAATTACGCTTTTTTGCGTGATACAGAAAGAATGAAGGGGTTGGGGTGGAAAGGCGAGCACAAAAGATCGCGCGCGGCCAATACAGCACACAAAAGCGGGGAAATGTAAAAGACAGTCGGTTAATGCAATCATAGGGTTGCAGAAGTGCGGAAAAAAGTTTGCGGGGGACCGCGTGTTTCAGAGAAAAAGAGAAAAAAGACCAACGATAAAGCGAAAGGAAAGCGAACGGATTGCATCGAAGGACTTTCGTGCCAAGAGTCGTCCACTTTTACGGCCCTCCGTCGATGCTTTTTTCCCTCCGGTGTTAAGGTGAGAAGACGAAATGCAAAACGAAGCGCGTGGTGCTGTACGCTGACAGTGAGTGTCGTTCGCCCACGAGACGGTCCAAGATTCTCGGCTTCGTGCTAATAGACTGTGCTACGGCCGGTTCTTCTCTCGCGTCTGCTCCCTCTTTCTCTTCGGCCACGCTTCTCAACGTTTCAGCAGGACGATATCTACTGCCGTTCGTTTGCATAGCATTAGTCGCGAAGCTTATTGTCGCTCGCGAGCGCGCTTTCAGCAGCTTCAGTTCCGTTCCATGTGCATCACTATTACGGTTCGCCGCGTTTCCCCGATCTCAACGTTTTACGAACGCTCCGCGTCCGTCACACGCATGCAGGTGACCGTGAATCGATACCTTATCGATCTGTTCAAAGGGATACTCATCTGCTCGATGCTGGTAGCTTGATCCTCTTCTTTCGCCTACGAAGCGTCCCTCGGCGAGCCAGATTCGAACGCATGATCTCGGGCGTGGATACGATTCGCGTGTAGACGAGAGTACGTAGGATGTATACAGTTCGATCACTTGTCGAAGCTCTCGTGCCAGAGTACGCACGTGTATTGGAACTGCCGAACCAAGGTCCTTGCTCTATGTCGTCGAGAAGGCGACTGATGATGCTCGTCGTGTTTCACCGCGCACCTTCGAGTTTCAAATTCTCTTCAACGCTCGCGTGGCGAGTGGAGACCGCGCAGACGCTCGACGATGAAGCAGGTCCGAGGAACAGACGACGACCGATTAAACCGCGGTAGGAGGTAGTGGAGAACGCGCGGACGCAATCGCAAGTGCAGGCGGGTACGCGGCAAAACTGCAACTGCGCCGGCCGGAATTTCGCGACACTCTCTGCACCCCGCTGCACATGCTTCTCTGCGAATGGGCCACGTGTGCCTGCGCAATTTTTGGAACGATCTTTGGGAAGACCACTTTAATCTCAGGGAAACAACGTTCGATATTGATTTTATTCACCAGCGAGGGAAACTTTTTAATTCATTTTCCGCTCCCTCTGTACATTGCAACGTCTAGCAGTGTCGCTATCGATGCACGGATTTACAGCTGCTGTCAGAGTTTGATCGAGTTAATAAACGGGAAAGGGGATTCGTCGAAAGGGCTGCAGTACAGTGATCAACTTCTAGCCGATGTGGAAATCAAACGAAACCAGCATCTCCTCTGTGCAAACTGCAAAGCTTTGCTTCAATTTTCCGAGTAAAATCCTTCGATGTCGAGAAAAGTAGCAGGTACGATGGGCAAATTGCGTAGCAGTGGGAATTGGCGATCGTTTATGCATACACTATGTCGTTAATCTAGCAGGTACAATCAGAACGATGCTATTAACCCTGTAATTGGTGGCCACGTTGGTGCATTATGCGTGGACGTAAATTTGTCGCGGTCATGGCTCCGAGGGATTTCTCGCTAATACAGGTAAACTGTAACTGTTAATAAACTAATGAGATTAATTTAACGTGCGCCAAAGATTGCTCGTTATATTTGCATTACAAGTGAAACGTGATCGGTAGCGAAACTTCTCGCAAGTTGGCGAAAGCTCGGAATACATGGAAAACAATAGACGATAATGGCACTGCTTCGAGTCGATACACCAGGGAGAGATGGAAAAGTAGCTCGTTATCATAGGGAAGTTCCCGAGCGCTAGTCAGACTTTGGAAACTTAGCAGTGCTCTCCATGTTTCATCGGTGTGCTGCTTCATAGGGAATTAAAGTGTGATTCTGTCCAAGAAGATGAGGCGGACGATGCCGTGTCGGATTATGGATTTTGCTGAGGACGTTTGGAGAGATATACAGTCGGAAACATGATATTTCCATTCGACCAGCGATGTATAGAATCGAAAACGTTTACGAATAAATATATCATAGGAGTCGACTGCTATTGCCCTTTTTCTTATCACATAAAAAGTGCGTACACGGTTATTGAAATTTCCAAACCGTTCGGTCGAAGCGGCCGTTATTAATCGCGCGACGTAACCGCTTGCTCAACAAATTAACAGGTGGACTGTACACCCCAAAGCAGGGATTAAATTTGCCGAAGCTCGATGCAATTTCGCGTCGTTGAACATTCGTGGCCCGCGGCGACGAGGCACCGAAAAACGAACGACACACGAGAGTGCGACGAGTTTAAAATCGACGAACTCTCGTTGAAAGCTCCTATACACCTGGCCAAACGTATTCCCTGCCCGTCGATGAAAATAACGTGAGCATCGAACGATCGGGGCGAGCTCATTCAAGGAAACTTCGTCCGACAAAGGAGACAATCGCGGAAACAATTCGCAGTCAGGTCTTGCCTCGCGAAATCACGATGCTGCCTAACTAACTCGAAACGAAAAATCCGGCGAGGCAAAAAGATTCGTTCCTTCGGGACACGCTGGCTCCATGCGAAATGTAGATATTGGCGGGGGGTAAGAGTTGCGATGAAACGAAAATGTCTCTCTGGGACCAAGTGCTCTCGACGGTCACGAGACCGTATGTACGTATAGCGCTTGGAATTCTGCGGATCAATTAACTCGCATACGCCTGGTGAATGCAGCGAGAAATTTATCCGCGCTGCCGTCCGGAAACTAGAATATTCGAAGAATGTTCCGATCTTATCAGTCTCGATAGAAATGGATATAGTTACGAAATTCCAGTGGAGAAGTAAACGCTGGAAGCGTGATATCCACGTAGGTACGAATGCGCGAAGCTGAGACTTTTCAGCGTCCCAAATAATCAACGAAATGAAAATACTATTAGGCAGGTAATCATTGAAGCAAAGGCACACAGGTCGGTAAAAAAACGTGTTAACCAACTGCAATTGCTGTTTAATTTACACTAGACGATGTCTTCGAGCAGAAGGAAATCGGAAAGAACACCGCCGTTAGAAGAAGATGAACGAAGCTTCGTCGGTGAATTTTTTATGAAACAGTGGAATCGGCGAGCGAAGTTGGACTGTTGCGAGCGAAGCGTAGCGCAAAAAAGACACGAACCTGGGACGTGATGTCAATTTCAATCGAGACACACCAATCGTTCCGTCTGCTCTGTCGCTCCCTTAGCCGTGGACAAAAAGCGCGGACACGAAGGGAAGAAAATTGAACGAAGCAGCTGCGTTTCTCGATTAAGTCTCTGCGACAAGATTATCGCCTACATCTTTGCCTGGCCGTGGAACTGACGAGCGTCATTGGAAAATAGGGAGCCCTCGCAAATGCGATCCCTTAAATTCTTCGCGATATCCGCGGTACGATATGGAAGGATACTGTTTCAGTAAGCGCCTCGAATATCAGTCACATCATCGCAGACAATTGCATATGCAGCAGGGCAGACTGCGGTGAAGAAGACTCTTCAGGAAAGCACATATTTGTCTCGGTCGCCCACAACTCCAGGTCCAGCGAATAACAGCCGGGGAAGTTTTCGGCAGCGCAGTCGACGAAGCACGATGAAATCAACGAATACCCGAAAACTTCAGTCGGAAGTGGAAGTAAATGCGCACGACCCCGGCGGACTCGAAACTCGACGGGCTACGTTTTCGATTCGAAACTTTCCCGCGGCACGCACCCACCAAGTTCTACGACTTGAACATCTCCTAGGCTGCTCCGATGTTTGCCCGCAGAATTTGAGCGATTTCTTTCGCGGCCCTCTGCACCTCGGGCGGTTCAAAGACACTCGCGACTGCCCCGTAGACGAAACGATCGTTCGAATGACGGTCGGATTCCAAACAGAACAAGAACCGCGCGAAAAAAATGCTAAAGCGAATTTGCAGCCGCTTCCTTGGCTGGTCGCCGCGCAACTGCCGCGGCCGAATGTTCGCCGATACTACGTGGCCCTGCTCCTCGTATTTGCAAGCCCCGACCGATGACTAGCGGCTGCAGCTGCCCCGTAGCCTTCTGCAATTGCGCCGAGGCGCCCCTCCAACCACCTATTCGCGCGACAACAGTAATAATGGCAATTCGCAGTTACGCCGAACGGAAAAAAAGTGCCCGCGATTCTGGGCGCTATCCGCTGACGACGCTTCAGGACGCCCGAGTCTTTCATGACAATAAAGGGGGGGGGGGGGGGGGGGGGTGAGTGGCGGTGTGTCGAAACTTGGCGTAGGTGATAATAGTGGACGAAAACGATTTAAGAAATTATTGCCCATTTCTCGTGATTGGGGGCAGCGAAAGAGGAAGGGGGACAGGCGACGAGATTTTCTTTCGTATATTTCGAGAACGAAGGGACTCCTAATTGGATTACGGGAACAGAAATAGAAGAATAGGACCTTCCGCCTTTATTCGGAAAGGCAATCTGCCTTGCATTTCGAAAAGCACCATTCGCATTACCCCTTTTTGCATGGTGCGTTTTAGTGCATTTCGAAGGCGCATTGTTACAAAAGGCAGCACCGGTGTACGATCTACAGAAATCGTGGCGGTTGTTTGTAATAGATGCGACCTGCGAAATGGCAGCCTTAATTAAGGCCCGGTCTTGTGCCTCTAGTTGTTCGGGCAGCTGGTTTTTTTGCTTGAAAAAATTTTAAAAGCTCGTTCAGCGCATTTATGCGCAACTCTCAGTCGGATTTCATGCGCGTAATTATTCGTTTCACAACGTAGCTTGTGTGTCGCTGCACATCATTCAGCAAAAGTTATTTATGGATACCGCAATTTCCATTCCCACTTTGACTGTCGTTCAGGTGAAAGAGGCGCATTCGATAAAGCAACGCGTCTCTTTAAAATGAAACGCTTTGAATGTCGCCCTTCTCCACCGCGGAAATTGAAGAACTGTACGACTCGTTTCCGTCGACGAAAAGCGAAGAGCAATGGTGAACCATAAAAGTTGGAGCTTTGAACTTTTTCTTCGCATGAAATCGTCTTCGAAGCAGATCCGGCGATTAACGCGTATACACGTACGGAACAACGATTCTTCGACTAAAATCAATAAGTGGCGCTGATGCCCGAGGGTTTGTACTATCCGTGAATATACACCTTGTTCTCCACGTACCTGTATACCCTCTTGCTTTATTAGCGATAATTCAGTTTGCAATTTTGCGCTCGGTTCGCGTGAGGTGGGTCGTTAAGGTGGTCTAAATCCTGAAATTAAGGGTTGCATCCGGATTCGTTCTCGTTAAGCATCGGGAGAAAAACTGTGTTCCAATTGGAAGTAACACGCTATCGCGTCCATGGAATATACGATGAACCTCTTGCATCTTTCGACCAAGGGGAAACCCGCTATTATTACTTGGAACGGGGGAGGCGGTCGCATCCGTTCATGGCTTCCATGTACAATCGAACAGCATTTCATTTCCGTGGGTATACGTAACAGTTGGCGCACGTTCATCAAACCGTATCATGATAGGTACACGAGGCGAGCTCTCCTCCGATGTTTTTTCATTCGATAGAATTGCAAACCCTCCAACGAGTACAAGGGTTATTGAATAGGTACAGCAAAATCCAGTGATTTAGAACGTCCAAAGGTATTGCATTAGAGCGAGCAGACTACTGTTCGCGTCCGTTTCGCATTTGAACAAGAAACGAAAGAAAATCACCTACAGCTTGCAAAGTGCAGGAAAATCCTTTGGCTTTCGAAATAACCAGTCCTATGGCGTCGTTTAATCTATCGGTACCTTTAATCATCTTCGAGTGGATATTAATCTCCCCCCCCCCCCCCACCCCCGACTGGTTTTAATCAAGTCCTTGCAGCTGGAAGTTCCATCGAACTTCGCAATACTTAAAACACGCGCGGAGCGATAATGGTAACGAGGACGCGTCCGCCACCGCGAGTTTCGAATTGCCAGCTACGAAGCGCCGTGTAGCTGCTTTCGAAGTGCCATTCCGAATGTAAGATTCGCGCAGAGCAAACCCCGGTTCCACGGTATTTCGATTCGCAATTCGTAGAATGTCGATCACACGTAACACGCCCATCGATACGAGTGCATGCACGTAGCAGGCTACGAGTACGCATCGCTGGCATTACGAGCAATTCTTGTTCCGGACACAATATTATGCAAATTGTATTTTTGTTTTTTGCTCTTTTTAGAGCGATACGCATACAATCTCTTGGGCGGTACACCCCGACGACGCCACGTGTTTGTTCGCCGGGAGAAACGGGATTTCTTTGGAATTTGCATGTGCAAACGTCTCGCTGCCAAAAACGGAACAGTTTATTTAGAACCAATCGACCGGCTAAATTGAAAAAGAGACCGATGATTTTCTTGCTCGAATCATACTATTGCTCGCGCAATATAGAAATCGTAAGTCCCGAAGAACGGGGCGAGACATTTAATATTCAGCCGTTGTTCTTCATTATCGACATCCAGGCCGATGTTCCCTAAGGATGACGGGCATGTAGAGATCACGGCGTAAAGCTGCGATTTTATTTTCATCCCTGGCATCGGGAGTTTTATCTATCGTTGCCATTTCCCTTGAAATGGCGCAGAGCGTTCGAAATATTTGCTCGGATTGAGGCTTTACGCGAGGAGTATGCAAAGCCAAAGAGCAGTCAGAGGGCTCGCAGAGATTTGAGCGCGCTTCAAAATTGACGTGGTAACCCCTGACATCTTCCAGCAGCAGTGACTTATCGTCAATACCATCCATGGCGTGTATTCTGCCGCACCAGAAGATCAATTTGGAAGATCCTGAAATATCCCGGAGCCGGCGAAAATGCCATAACGTTGAATATGGCGAAGGCCAACACCTTCGGCGAAAAGCTTCGACTCGTAATTTTATCAGTGCATCGCTCTGGAGGAGTCTCCGAGAGGAATACAATCGTGGCTGGTTGCGTGGTATCGTTTAGCAGTAGAAATGAACTCTCGGCGACGAGAATCACCACTTGTGCGCGACTAACCCGTTGCGATACTGATTCGCGGTGGAGCAACCCTTTGCAAGCGGACAGAAACGAGATTACGCCCTATTCAGAAGCTCCTCTACCCGAAATATCATGCGGAAGCTTTGAATAGCCCACTGTGAGCTGCAACCACGAAACAGTAAAAAAGCGATATTCTCGATGCGCAGGTGAATAGACGAAAATCGCCAGTGCATACAAAATATCGTCGGTCTCGAAAGCACGTAAGCATAGAATGCGGAGTGTAGGGCCAATTTAAAAATTATAGAACGAGACTTTTATAACAGAGTTCGTAAAGACTTTACAAACAGCAGATGCTACTTATCAAATCTTTCCTTTCCTTGTACACATTAATAAACTAGCGGGTATTACGATGAACTCTGATAGCATCTGTTATTAACAACCGCGTTAGATCTTGGCAATTTCGATATCTAGGATGGCGAAGTAATTTATATATACGTAAGTGGGCGATCGATGTCCAATATCTTTACTCAACCAGATGACGAATGAGAACGTCGACGTTTAATTGCTTCCGTTTGTCGATGGGACTGTTTCCCTTGGTTAAACGTGTAATTCTACGCGGTCGTCCGTTTCATCGTATTATCGACCAAAATTATAGGTCTTAGCTTGATTCAACTGGAGCGATTCAATCGTCGAACAAACTACGTAGGCTTTGCCCAGGAAAGGACAAGAAACTTTACTGATTCTCGCACTAGAAGTTATTATCGCAGGGGCGAATGGCAGCGCACACACGACGACAGGATATCCTTCGCTAAAATATTTGCACGAAAGGTAGTAAAGATTTTCCCGCGTGCTATCTCCAGGGAATTGCAACGGCTCCTGCGTTGGTAGTGCCAAAAGCAAGTATACACCATGCCTGGACTTAATTTCACGATCCTTTGACCCGTTCGCCCGAAACGTATTTCTATATTCTTCGCGAACTCGTTCATCCTGATAAAAAGCAACAAAACTTGACCCCTGCCTACCTGGAAAAGGTGGATCGCCTATTGCAATCTCGAGTGCATATATTAACCTTTATAGCGTGCTCCAGAATATGTTAATGCATTATGGATACACGAAGGAGAATGTACAGAGAAAACATTTTCGCAGCTCGTCGATAACGTTGATGGAAGAGTGTAATTATCAGGCCGGTTCTCCAGCTAGTGGGGGACAAAAGATCGATCGAGCATATTTGACAAATACAATTGCATGCTGTGTATAAAGGCAACACGAAACACTGGTGATGCAGATAACTCTGATATCTATTAGTGTATCAATGATCAACACGAAAGAATGGAATGTATGCCGCGTCCAATTACGAATACGATATTTTTCGAATGACGAAGGCTGCTGTGTTCCGCGTCGAAAATTAAAAAATCTGCGCGTGTATCTGATGTTTCTGGCGAAGGGACAGGGAGTATAATAAAGAGACGTATCGCGATGACTGTCGATGTATGGTTCAGGCTTTGTTTGCAATTCCGCGCGAAGCAGCGAAACGAATATAGACAGGCCGTATTAATTAATGGAGTGCATCGCGTGATTAATATTTTGTTGGCTGTATTGGCTGGGTAGGTTTTTTGGTTACGCTTTTGTTGACGGGAAACAAAAGCGAATCAACTGCGATACGCGTGTGCCTTGTATAAATATTGATGTTTGCGTATCTGAAGCGAAAGAACTGTTCTCATTTCTCATATACGTGGGATATTTGTTCTCGGATCAGTCTGCCTTCTGTTTAATATTCCACGGCTTCGCAGTCCATTCTTATTCCCAACATTGACTTACATCTCCCCGATTTAACCCACTTAGAATAGATCGGCACTACTTTCACCGGGCGCAAGATTTTGCAACGCAAACTTCGCGCGACGTATGTTCAACGCTGATGCAACTCACATCCAGGTAGAGCGGTTATGACTTCACAGGTTTATCGTGAACAGCGCGGTTTACAAATTCCCGTCACCGACACAGTGCGGTAGTCGGCTGAATGGCGCGCCGCGTCCACGTTTAGCAGTTTCTGTACCACTGAACTAAATGAAATTTCCTAAGTCGCGAGAGAAAAGTTGAAGGAAGGGTACATTACCACGATGAGACTAGAACTCTAATTTCCCAAGTAGTCGGTATTTCAAACAGACGCGTCGTAAACTTCCCTCTTCCGCTGTATTCGTATTTTCATCTTATACACTTTTCATTCGGTCAGCCATCTGCGACAGCAGGTCGGGCAAGTACTACGAAAAATGATTGTTTATTTCTTTTTCCGGTACCAGCGGGCGTAAAAATTTACATCCCCCGGTTCGCTTGGAAAGTTCCTTATGGCGTTCCATTATATCTAGTACGATTTCACGGGAAGCATTGTTATCAGAGGAAATGTTAAACAGCGGAGCAGGAATAATTTTGTTTGTTTCTTAGTTGAAATAAAAGCAGTCTCACTGTTCGCCTGGAAATTCTTGCCCGCTTGCAAATAAACTTTGCCCTTCTAAAGAACCAGCAATTCCACAGCCCCGGGTTAGCAAAAGAGAAGAAACTTGCTCGGCAAAAGCGCAAGATAAACGAACTACGGCGAAAGGGTTGAAAGTTCCGGTTCACCGACGACTACCGCCATCTGCGTAGCAGGTAGCAAGGCAGGTGGTAGCAGCGACGCCAGGCGTCGTCGTCGGGGTCGATCCGTCTCTGCTCGCATCGGCCGTGACGTCGACGGCACAGTACCACCGGAAGGGAGGCATTGAGCGCATCAACGCATCCGGACCTACACGCTGTCCGTAGTTTCCTGCCCGGTTATACACACATGCCAAGTTGTAGAGCGGAAAAAGAGAGTCCTGTTGCGTCCGTACAGCGAACCAATTCATTGCTGACCACTGTGCTTTTACCGCATAATTCAGCACGACGAAACTGCTTTTATTCTTCCCAGCTAGGCCCGCCACGAGCAATGCAATTAGTTCGGGAAGCAATGGAAACGGTCGAATAAGTTACTAAATTAGAATTCTTTTGTGCAACTCTAAATATAACTAAATACGAATACACCTAAAAATAGTAATTGCATTTCCCATTTCGAGCAATCTCCTGCTGAAGTTTCCAAAATGTCTCGCGACCGTGCGCAGGTACACTTGTTGATCAAAGTACCTCCGGGGGCCAACTCGCGTCCAACAAAAAATCGACACGCCTTGTTATCGCGAAGCAGTGGACGGTGGACAGAAATGGGGGAATCAAATGAACCGGCCCGGGGGCAGACCGGCGAAACGGGTCCGAAGCCTCGCGAATCAGACGTTATTACGCGATCGGACGCGTTCCCATGGGACTTGGTTGCCGCGAAAAACGACTAGATAAAAATTGCCCGACGAGTTTCTCCACTCGGATCAAGATCCGCGGTAGGAGGAGGCCGTGGAACGACCCTGACACGCTTCTAGATCTCATCTAACTCGCGCTACGAGCGTTGCATGCCGTCCAAAGGCGTTTGCATGCCGCGCCATAAGCAACTTTGCTTCTTGCTTAATTACGACGGCCTCGCTACATTTCCAGTTTAGTGGCTGATATCGATTCGGGTTTCCATTTTCCGCGGGGAAAATTCTTTTCGTCCGTGGTAACGGCGACGGATAAAACTTTAAGGTGCGATGGGAGGCGCGGGAAATAGGAGATGTTCAATTGTGGCAAGCGCCTTTATACGCTCGAGAGGAGATCTCCTATCGTGGACTGCTTCTAGTTCTTCAATTAAATTGAGAGCGGCATCTCGTAAAACGGATAACTCCGCGAAGTTACTTTCAATTCCGTCGCGAATCTCAATCAATGCTCGATAGATAATGACAGTCGTACATAATGAAGATAATCACTATTACCCGGTGGGAACACTTCCTCGAGTCAGACCGTGTGTAAGAGTGCTCGACGTAATTTGTTTTATTGATAACTTTGTAATACCGTAAAATCCTTGGGAAATAATTAATCTGAATGTTCTAGCAACGGGGGGACCACGGCGAGTCAGTCGATAATTGATCGAGGGTTAAAACTTGCCTCGAATTCTTGATCCCCGTTCAAAGTGGAAAGTTCCGAGGCAAGGGGTAATAAATGTTGTCGCGTTTTAATCTTCGACCAAGCGCAACGCGGAACATCTATAACGGAACAATATAGAACCCCGTGAACCGACGCCAAAGTTATTGCTGGCCGACCGGTGTCTTCTCGATATTTCGCGACATAGGACGGTGCGATTCGCTTATTGCAAAGATATGGTTACGCAACAGTGTTATCGTGTCCCCTGCCTATTCGCGTAATAAACGACACCCGACGCGATTAATCATACGTCGGCTATTTTATTTTTCAAGCTAACGACACCACGCGAATGAAGATTTATGAACGAAGTCGTGCCACCATCCCGCGCTGACGCAACGGTGCGAACCCTCTTCGAGGAAAGATGTTGATCGAGCTCCAAGGCAATTAGCCTGGAGTACTTCTACGGGAACAACCGGGGACTTCCGAGAATCCTTCCGTTTCACCGTGGACAAATAGGCTCGACTTAGCAGGTTCCGAGTCTTTATAATTCCTCCCGCCAACTTGCTTTCGGGAACAGGAGAATCGGTAGCAAAATTGGCCGGGTGAGATTGCTGCCACAGTTCATTTAATTAATCAAAGTGGTTGAATTCATTTTCTCTCGCGCAGCGACGTCTCAAAGTCTGCCACGTTCGTGCCAGACCTTATAAAAAATTCAACATTCCAGATGGCAGACTTTGAGAAGAGTTCAAAGAGTGTTTTAAAGCTTCATTGCGTAGACCCGAGTGGTTCGTTAAATTTTGTACGCCGCCGGTGCTTCGCTGAAACGTTTAACAAGAAAACATACTCGCTCCGTTGAACGGACGAAACTTCTTGCACGGATAACAGCGCGTAACATATCGGAGAGCATCCGAGTGGCGTTCCCCGCAATGCACGGCAGAAATAAATGGGAATCGAGCGGTAACAGGTTCCAGTAAACTGACACGCGAAAACTCCTGGCATAGAATACGTATATCGAGGCAAGCTCGAGCTGAACAACGATGGTGCAAGGGCACATCCTGCCGGGTCGATCGGAATGGTGCTTCCGATTCATCGAATGCGTTTTCTTGGGCGCCGTTGCGAAAATGAAACCGCGATTCTCCGCTTCCTATTTCGCGCTCCAGATAGAATCGATCGATACCGAAAATGCGGAGGCGAGCTTGCGACCGTGTCACCTTAATTTCCTTCGTTTCGCAGCGACTCGATTTCTTGTTAATTATCCACGCCATTCTTATGCAAACGACCAGATTCTATCGGGTTTCCGCGAATGCCTCGCATCCACCGTCGGCGTACATTTCCCTGCGAGTTTTCGTCGCGATACGACACACGGCAACTCGTTTGATATTTAAGCCGGGGTCAAACGTAATTTGCGAGAGAAACGCCTGAGCACATCCGTCTGGCGACCACGAGCTTTCCGTGCAAGCAATGCCTCGCTCGAGAGCCAATTTCAGCACTTCCCTCGACAAAGTTCACCGAGAGACTGAAACACGTTTCCAGAGTCACCTCTCCGCTTAATTACCTCTCCAAATCAAACACGTCGCGGTAACGCGTTAACGAAAACGTGTGCGATGAAGCAGATTCTAAACTCGGCGAACGATAACAAGTTAGACGTGCGAAATCGACAATCTAGTGTTCCAGTCGAACGTGGTCGGGCAATACCGTGTGTTTGCGTTCGATTCCCGACGAGTATCGAGACGAATGTTAACCGTGCTACACGAGTGCAGCGATCGGAGAAATAGAAGGGACGTCGATTGAGTGGCAGATCGCGTCGGGGGGATTAACACAGCACCGCCGGCGATTGTTTGATCGAATAATTAACAGTGGCGTGATCGTTTCAGCCCCGTCGCGGATTAACGAGTATATTCGACGGAAGCTTCGGCATCGGGAACAACGTCGAGATCCTTATTCGCGTTGAGAATGACAGTTCAATCTGCGCCAGGAGAGAGGTGTAATTAAAACTTGATGCAATGTATATACTCGGTTGGCAGCGTGTGTTCGCCAACGGTGGACGGGCGAGAAGAAAAGGAACGTTCAGGGTGGCCAGGGCTTTTCGATATTCCGTCCGAGTACTCCGATCGTTGCCAGCCGGTCGCAGAACGCGACTCAGCTACATACTTCCCCGGGATTATGTAAGATTATTGGAATGCGCGTGTAACCGGATAACGAAGCCGATCTGGAAACGCAGCTCCATTAATCTCGACGCCGCGTCGCAAGGCTGTTATTACCGCCTCCCAGGAATCGTCCGTCATCGTTTCAGCTATCTGAATAATTCGTCAAATTATACCGGTGAAAGTTTTCGGAATTATTCGCGTCGCGTATCGACCCGACGCAAGGTATCGTTCGTCACTCGATACTCAATCAACTCAGCGCGGCAACTTTTTCAAACCTATCTCCCCGGCTTCTGTATTACGCGATTCCCCAAAGCGTCATAAATTTCGGACTAATCTGGCTGGATAGCCGGCCGTGATGCGTTCCAATCTAAGAGGGACAAGGCTGGAACGATCGTCGTTCCCACACGAAAGCACGCGGAAATAGAATCACGCTTGCGTACCAATACGAAGGCAAAAGAGTGTCATAGCCAGCGGCTAGGCCGTTTCCCGACCTTGCCAGGCGGGATTCCTCAGACGCGAAGAACTTGACCATTTTTATCGGCCGTTTCCTCCATCCTCCTTTTTTGCCCCGTTTTTTGCCCTCCCCCGGTCTAGTCCTCGTCGCGAAGAACCTCGCCACGCTTCGCGTGTAATTCATTCGCGCTGGAAATTTGCGTCCAACGCGTACCTGTCGCATATCATTTCCCCGGACAAAACCTCGTTAGGAAAATTAATTTTCGTCGCCCGCCTCTCTCTCTCTCTCTCTCTCTCTCTCTCTCTCTCTCTCTCTCGTTTTCCGTTTATTTATTCTATTATTCATCGTCCTGCCGAGTCTTTCAACCGACCGCCGAGAAAACCTCCGCGAAAGTATTCAATTCCCTGCCGCAATTATCGCGATCCTTATCTTCTGCTATCGTTAACTGACTTTCGCTTAAAATCGCGGCGAATCGCCCCACGGGCTACGAAAGTTATCAAATATTTTGCTCGCGTTTAGTAAAAAAAGATACCAGGTTAAATCGAGCAGCAAACAACAAACACTTTCTTCTGCGAAGGCTTCTGTAGCAATCTTTGCTCTCATCGAATCATCGAGGCATTCTCTCCATGGAAATGTAGCGGCAGCTTCCGAGTGACATTTTCCCGAGACCAGAGAGAACGGTGAAACGGTTCCAGATGAGATGCTTCCGTGGATAGCGGTCGCGTCGTGAAATAGACCGGGCATAAGACGAGAGTTTCTTGACACGATCAGCCTTCTTGTCTCGACGTATCGGTTTTTTTTTTCTCCACGATTCCCCATCGAGGATTCGATTTCGCGGCTGTCCGACGTTCTAGCGCTCGGTTTCCTTCAGACCGCGTCCTTTTCCATTTTTTCTCGAACGAAGGAAAGAAGAACGTCCCCGGATCAATGCCGCGGCTCGCTTCGCGCCAACGCGAACGTCTCGAACAATTTGCGTCATTGAGAAGAACTGAGACGAATAGTGCAGGGAAATCGATGAAACGTTGAAACAAGTTCGACCTAGTAGCCTATATATATTTTGACGAACACCCAAGTTCACCCGAGTTTTTCTGGAGGCGACTTTTGCTCTCGGGCCGTTTTATTCGGTGCGAGTTCGAGTAGCACAAAAGTTAATCAGCATCGAGCTGAACGGAGCGCATGGAAGGTACCATCTGCTTTGCACGAAGGTACTCAGAAGACAAGGAGGTCACTTTTGTTTTTCCTAAATGGAGCGTCACGGTTCGACTTTTTCAACGTCCGGCAGCAACTTTCGAGACGAGCTCGCGACGAAAAGCCAGCCGTGGACATGAAAGTTGCCGCAAATGTGCACAGCACATTGTCGAAAAATCTCGCGCGTCCCTCGGACTCCTCCCGGTGCAAACCTCGTGTCCGTCATCGGTCCGCAGAAAAGAGGCGTCCTTGGGTGGCGGCGGCGGCGGCATTAAGAACCGTCTGGTTTCTCGCGTATCTAAATCTCGTGGCGAAATAACGGGCCGTATTGGATGGCAGAAATCGGGAGAACCGGTAAGACTCGCGCGTACCCATACGTAACCGCGTACCCATTGGCGGGGCGAGCATAAAACGAGCGTCCATAAAACGGACTGGCCTGTCCGTCGTGGTGCGCGTCGATTTTACGATTCTAATCACGCGGTCGCCCCGAGAGATATACGATCGGTGATCTGAAAGGGAAATCGAGCGTACGACACGCTTCCAACAGATTACCTGGACGATCGAGCAGCGGTTTTGCCTCGTCGCGTCGTGAGCTGAAACCGCGACTAGATTCATCGAGGCCGATACACGACTCGGCTCCGGCTCTCTTTCTCTCGCGAGCGAATTTCTACGTTATTTATGGCAACAAATTGAGCCCAGGCCGACCATTCGGGGAAAAAGCGGCGCGCACAGCCATCGGCGGATCACACGCCACAATCGCATACCTGCATAGGTGTGCGGCCTCGAAAATCCAAGATCCGCCACCAGCAGCTACCGCCGGCCGCCGTGCGTTAGTCCAATTAGGCGATTCGGTGAATTCGATGGGTCCGCGAGGCTTCCACGAAACGCGATTGTTGCGAAATGCAATTAAGCAACGGCCGATACCTGCCTCGGCGGAGGCGCACACGCGTGTAGAACGGACATATTGGAGTTGCAAATGCGTACTGCGTTTCAGAGTGCGGTTATCGCTTTTTCTTTCTTTTTTTATAGTCATTGCCAGAGCAATGGCTCGCTTCAGCATTGGCAATCAATATTTTGCACATCCGCGGACCGCTTTGTTCCTAAAAATTTGGAAATATTTTCTCTCGCTGCTCGCGTATAACCATGCCCGCCCATAAATTCTATCCAAGGTGGTTATGTTTTGACTCGAACCTTGGAAACTCGCGGATACCCCGGACACGTATAATCCTCTCGCGAAACGGGAGCACAAAAATACGAGGCATCCTCGGAAAAACAGCGCGGCGCAAACTTCCGCGGCGCGTGGCCTCCATTCGTTCTCCACTTGTTTGAAAAACACTCCACTCACCGATATTACCCGGCCGTACGGTTCCACGGAAATGCTTCGCACGTTTCGAGGACCGCGCGCGTTCCAAGGGAGCACGGGTCACCGGTTAACAAGCCGTTACTCGTCTCGTGGACACGCGAAAACGGTAAGAAACGATCGCGATAAACTTCTGCGACCGTTTCTGGATCCGCGTCGTGGTTGAATCCTAAGCAGTTCTCTCTCCAATTCTGTCAGAATCGTTCACGGACGTTCTGGATCGTCTCCTGGATAGCGAAATTCCTGGACGCCGTTAAATATTCATGGAGAAGTGGCCCTCGAACCGAGATATTTGCATGGAACTCTCGCAAATAATGGACGAACGAACGCCGAGTCTTCTGGTGGCTAGAATTTCTTCAAATTTTCTCATGCATTTGATACGGGATAAACACGGATATAGCTGAGCGACGATTCGATCGAGCAGCGTATTATTTTATCGTTCCGCGGAAATTCGAACCGCGGCGCAGGGTACGAGAGTGCAGCTATTTATATAAAACCAGATCCAGGCACAATAGCAACTTTCTACTCCTACACGAAGCGCGGTGGGGCGCGTTACACGCGTGCGATAGCCGCTGCCCGCTCGCTGGACCGTGCGATGGACGAGATGCCTCGCGTCGAGTTACGTCAAAATTTCCAGACACCGATCACGCGTCGACCCCGTCGAGAAAATTCCTTCCGTGGGTAGGTGAACGTTGTCCGTTCCACGACCGGACAGGAGAAAATTGGCATCGACGAGCAGGAGAGAAAAGCTGTTTCGCTGGAACGCGTAATAATTATTTCGAACGCTTGCTGGGCCAAGTTCTCCAACTCCTTAACGCGCTTACTTTCCTACCCTTTCTACTGTTCTCAGAAGCGCATTCGAATTTTCCGTTTCGCTCGCACCTTTCGCCACCCCCGCGATCCCTGCAATTTCCCACCAATTTTACACCCAATCATCGATCCCTTCAACCAGATCGCTTCTCGGCGACCTATCTCCTGCGTCCCACGTCCGCCTAATGAGCCGCTATTATCCCTGCAGTTCTATCGATCTCCCATTTATCGCAGTGCCGTAACTATCTTGCCTCCCCGGCAGATATTACGTCACCCACTGCGTCGAGCAAAACGCGCAAAGGAACACGAGCAGATCTCCCAACGATATACTCCACGGTCTAGACCGCAGGATGGATGCCGCAAGGCTGTACACGAACCTTGGAGTTTTCCATTGCGCGATAAATCTAAAAGGGTCGAGTGCGTTCCCTACGGACGACGACTCTTTCTGCTCGGTCTGGCGCATTACCGATTACAGCACAGACGATGACACAAGCGCCAACATTTACGCGGCGACAAACGAAAAGCCATCCGATGTATATACGCCGCGGAGCATCGCTTTTTAGATTTCTTTGCAGATGCGGTCGGCCGTTCCTCTGGGAGCGTACGTCGGACAGCGCACACCTACTCGAGGAAAAGAGGTGCGGATTCGAGGGACACGTTGCAAGCAACGGACGAGTGGGACGGCGGAAAAATGCGACACGCGCGAGCGAGGGTGGTAAATCAGCGCGTAAAAGGCTACGCTTCTCGAGCGTTCCTTGTCGCGGTATCTGCTGCACGGGCGGAAACGAACGACCGGAACACGGTGAAATAGAGAACGTCCCGTTGCCTGTAAACGATGCTCGAAAAAACGCTTTGGAACGAACCGCTAAATTGAAAGGCGATTTGCTTCGTCTGCGTGGCGACGAGGTTTCGTCGATCCTGCTACGATTCAGTTGCAAACAAAAAACATACCCAGCGTACCGAGGGCTTGCGAAATGAGCAAATCCACGGGCCACGGGCCAGCAGAGAGCGGAACGAAACGTAAATTTCCAGCGATAAATGCCATTATCCACCCGAAATCGGCTAAGCCCTCCAGGATCGCTTTGGGGGGGGGGGGGGGGGGCACGGAACCGCGTTACGTCGGTTCGGGGGGAACGCATTAAAGTAAAATTACGCACGGCCCTGGGCCAGACGCGAAGACACGCGTGAGAATATCCGCGGGCCGATCGATCCTCCCGAGACGATCGCAGGGTCCCGGCTCGCTTGCATAATGTACCGGTCCGTGGTAGAAAAAAGCCGACCGCGCGAACCCGCCTCTCCCTCTGACGTAATAATGAAAGATGCCAGGATGCGTTGGCGGTTGCTGGCGAAGAAGTGGAATCGACTAGGCAGCGAAGCAATTTACCGAGTATCTGTTACTGGTGCGTAATTGACATTCCGGCGAAATGAATGTCTGGTTCACAGTCGTGTCGAATGTCAATGCCGCCGGGGGTCGAATTTTTGATAACGCAACCGTTGCGAAAATCCCGGATGAAAAACGAATTGCACGAGCAGAGAGCTGAGAATTTTCGTTACAAAATTTTCAGCAATACATCTATATTATTATAGAGGCAACCGCTCCAGGTGCTCCTCGGAGAGCTGCATAATAAACGCGGAAATGTTCCCGAATCCTTCCGCTGTATATTCCTTCTAATTATCGTGCCCAGGGAGAAGCGAATCCCCGTAACTCGTTACCCAGACGCGTGTTCATTTTTCAACAATCTGACGAGCGAGGGCCTGCGTTGTCCAAGGTAAATGAACAGACCACTCTCGTCCGGTTGGAAGACTGTACCGCTCATTATCGTCCGGGCGCATTAAGGTTCCACGTTCCCCAGTGATATCCCACTCCCACGTTTCGATCACGGCGGTCCAACTCAATGGCCGGGCACTTTAATTTAATACGGTCAAACGATTTTAACGCGCGGGCGTGGACGGTCGTGCAGGCGGCGCTTTACGTTTATTACGGCGCTCGTCGATCGGGATTACACCGGGTTCCGACACACCGATGGCCACTAAATACCGCCATTATCGAGGATAGCGGCTCGAGCCGCGAACGGGTAATCCCTTCGTTACTAACAGCATCGAGAATGCTCGCTTGGCTATGGAAAAGTCCACGTGCCGCGATATTATCGTCGGCGCGGCGCGGAGTCCCAAATATTTGATAATCGATACAAATTTGCCTCGGACCTTTCATCCTTGCTCCTCGTTATTGATGGCTTTCACGCGTCCTGCTGCTGCTCGACCGCATTTGTCGCGACGGGATTCACCGCGCCAGCCGACCCAGAAGGTTGGCCTCGCCTTAAGAAACCTTACGCAAACTTTCCGTCTCGCCGCTTCGATAAGAACGGTTGGAATAATTTGGAACAAGCTCGGCCTCGAACGAAAATATTGAATTGCTTGTCGCTGCTGTGGAAAGTGGCGCAGTCGGATCGCACGCGGTGGCCAATAAATTGCGCATCGAAAGTTCGCTTCCTCCTCGTTACCCGTCGATCAGGCTATTCAATTTCCCCGTTAAAAGTATCGGCGGAACATCGATGGCCGTTCCACGCAAATTAATAGAGACCGAAGTGGCGAGTCGACGCTCCTACCGGGATAACAGTGCGCCCGTCGCACGGTTACTCGCGGAATTGCTTGAAAATTTACAGGCCACTTTAGTAGACACGCGTCAATTTTACGACATCGAACGGGTCCCCTATCTTCGCGACGCGACGACGCGAGATCGTAAACCGTTCCTTCTGCTTCGGGAAGCTGATCGCTTAAAAGCTTCCTCCGTCTGGTGGCGCGGAAATTCGGATAAAATATCGACGTTTCGTGCAAATTTGTGCAAGCCCAAAGGTATTTCCATCTTTCGACGCTTGAAACTTTAAACAGCGTCGCAGATAATCGAGACGTTCGTCGGCGGTGAAACACCTTTAATCGAGAGCCAATTGATCAACGGTTATTATCAGCGGCGTATTAACGATGGAAACTAATCGTCTGTCCGTCCTCCATTATCTGCTCTATTAGCAAGATTAACCGCGGCACGGCTAGACGGTCAAGGTATAACGAGCTTTTTCTCTCGAAACTCTTCGCGTTTTTACAAGAACCGGCCCGGGACGTGACATAAACACAGATTCATAACGATCACTCCGTTTTCATTAACCCCTTCTCATTTCCATCCGTTCGCGTAGTTCTCTATTTTTCTTTTGTCAGACTGGAAACGTTCGGGAATGCCGCCGATAACGAAGCGATTAAACTCGAGATTCGACGAGTGTCTACGTTTTCCGAAAAACACCGGCATCCTCTTTCCAAACGGAGCCATTTGTTTTCTCGTTGCTCGTGCGATTGCTCATTAACTGCTCGAACGGAAAGGAAGGCATACACTTATAGTCGACCGTTCACTGTGTTCTCCCCGTGTTTCCAAGTACTCTACAACGTTCTTTGGCACGAAGTTTAACAGTGTAACAAGTAACGAGTAACGAGTAACGAGCAACCAAGTAACAGTAGCAACTTCGCGACAGGATGGACAAAAGAAATTTCGCCTCCCGATAATAAGAGAAGCGCGTCTGTGTGCCAGTTTCGCGTCCACCGATTGTGCATTTCGTGCAATTACAACCGCGACCACTTGGCAGCGTGTGACGCTCCAGTTATCCCATCCTCTCGCAACAAAAAGGCAACTTCCCGAGGCACATAGTTCCTGGAATTTTTAGAATTATCTCAACCATAACGCCGGGCAATCGGGAACAGAGATGAGACAATCGAGAAACACCGTAGAAGCCATTTCTATCACTCTGTATCGTCGCGAGAAGGTTTATCCAAGCTACTGTAATACGCGTTGCCCATCGCGGAGTAATTAAAACGTTAACTTGGCAATGCGTGGCATTCGAGTTCCTTTACCCCTCTATAAATGGAAACTCGTTCCGGAGGTTTAATTTTCATCCAGAACCCATTTTGTTTCCGGTTTGGTAACCGGCTGAATAATTGCCGGCCGTCGCTGCACGGCTGTGCGTGTCCATGCACCGTTCCCCGATCATCGATTCTTCGTTTCGATATATTCGATGGAATATATTATTTGCCGAACACCGATTCCTCTGCGGACCCTTCCACGCATTTGACTCTATTAATTGTGTCAAACTTCGACGAACCATTACAGGGAGACATTGCGAATCGATATTCCATGAACCTCGCGAAACAATACCCTCGCAACAATATTCCGAGTGGAGTTGAATATTACAGGTGTACCGGTGTACCCTGCAGTTGCCGAGTAACAGGATGCAATTACGCTCCAATCACATGTGCGGTTACTACGACAATAGATGCACCGTAGTTGCCGGGAAACCGATCTTCGAATACGTACTCGCGATCTAGACGTCGAAGCGATTGCGACAAATCCGGAGATTTATTATTTCGCTTGTCCACTTTCGAGATACCGAAAGATAACGGGTTTCGCGTGACACGCGCCGCCTCGAGTGTTTTTCCTATCCGCAGCACCGGCAAATTTCCCTGATAGCCTTTGGTAACGGGCCAGAACGTCGTTCCGCGAGCGTTTCGCGCGTTCGTGAACAAATCGAGCCCGTTGCACGACTCTTATTAAAACGATCACGAAAGAGAAAGCCGGCGAGTCTTTATCCTCGCGTCCGTTCGGCAGACAACGAGGGAAACAGAGCACCCGAATAGGAGAGAACGAACGCGTTGCACGATTCACGTGGCAGCCTCGACGTTTTGCTCCATTTTGGGAAACCATCGTTAATATCGATAATATCCAATTCCGTTGCTAAGCCTCGGCTGTCGATAACAGAACTTACGAGTTCGTTCGTTTCGTTCAATCGTGCTCGATAACAATATTAATCAAAGTGGCGGGCAACGCGGAACGCCGAGGCCGACGTCGACTAGAGCTCGAATTGGCAACTGTCGATATCGAAAAAGGACGCCTTGCGTTACCCGCTCTTCAGCTTTCGTTGGGAGATATTTCGAGGAAACATACGATAGGTTAATTAGCCTATTCGCTGTGCGTCGACCGGAGAAACGTGGAAAGTCGAGGAGCGCATAGACGGTTAGTGTTCGCAGGTTGCCCACGCTTTGGGAAAAGTTGTAGGTGTGCAATCGTTCTGCGGGCGCACTCGCCGTCCGACGATTCTGACGTCAGTAATTAAACGAGCCGGCGTAATTAAAATTACCCAGGCTGGTCGCCGGGCCGTACCGATTGCAGTTTCGCGTGGCCAAAGACAATAAGCCGAGGCGACACTAGGAGACACCGGTGTGTCCCGGTTTCCAGGATTCGACTTCCGCCCTGAAATCGGCGAGGAACGAACGACCGGGTCGCTACTGTGCTGACTCGAAGAGGCCGAACGGAATGTAAAAAAAGGAACACGTTCGTTCGATCGAACGCCGATTGCGAGAGCATTCTTGAAAGGAACCTGGACCGAACGAGCGTAAAAGTTTCATAAATATTTATGGAAATCGGGGGAACACCCACGCGGATACGTCTGGACGACCTTAACCCACTGACACTTTCTCCGCGGTGGCCGATTTCGAGAGGCGGTGGTAGAAATTCGAGTTGATGCGTATTGGTAGGGCCGAAGTGGCCGGCATCATCTTTAATCGCACTGCCGCCCGGCACAAATTGCTTACTCCTCGTTTTCTCCACCCTCTATCATCTCGTTGCTCTATTTCTATCCCTGGGATCAGCAGCTTTTTCCGCTCGATCGAGTAGAGAGCCGAGGTCGTGCTCGCATGCTCGCGCGATCGTGGACGGATTTCCTTCGTCGCTGATCGCGTCCTCCAGGAACAGGAAGGCTCGTGTAACTCGACGACGGTCAGAAAGAAGTAATCGATTCCGCCTCTCGCTGGGCGAAATCATTCTTCCCGTTCGTGGTCCGGGGGGGGGAACACGGATAAAGGCAAAGGGACGATCGGCGATCGGTTAACACCGGAGGCAGCCGTATCGACGATGAGTCCTCGAACAATACGGCCGAAGAAAGTTCGTTGCATTGCCACGATCGCTCAACTTCTATGTATCCTCGGGCAATTTTTTGCCCGCTCCGCGAACATCCTCGGCTTCGATTCGGAATTTTAAACAATCCACGAGCAGAGAGTCCACTGGGGGGTAAAAAAAACAGAGAGTACAAAAGATATCTCCCGATTGTCTTCCGCCAGGCTGCTCGTTTGTTGGCCGAGAAATTATCGTATCCGCCGGTATCGTTCGCAGTGGACGGGCTCGAAATCGTCGTTGGCAGGCACGAAAAGTCGTGAGAATGCGCCTTTTCGGAGTGAGAGCCGTGTCCCGACCGGACAAGAAACCCGATGGACTGGTTCTTCCGTTTGTTTTTATCTTTGCCGCATCTCTTTCACGGGAGAGTCGGTTTGTTTGCTCGAATTTTAATAGGACCCCTTTGTCCGGCTCTCTTTCTTCTTGTTCCTGGTAGACACCTCGCTAGGGACCAAGAGTACCGCCTCCTCGTGTACCCCCAGGACCTCACGCGTCTCTGAGAAACGTTTATACACCGAGAACATCTTCATCGCGTGACAGGACTGTAGATAAGTAGCATCGCTGATTCTGTGCCCGGCAATCGTAGACGGCAATCACGTTCGTCGGTGAACTGTACCTCTGCACTAATTTTGCGCGATCTACTCTCGTCGTTAACTATTCAATTTGCTTCTGCTCCAATATCCTTTCTTCGTGTGTTTTTTTCTCCATATAATTGTTTTGCACGTTCGACCATGGATCGAACGTTCAATTCCTCTCAGTTTATCAGCGCAGCTTGTATTCTCGTTTTGATTAAAATGTCATAGGATAACAGCAGGGAATACCAGACTGTCCACGGATCCCTGGAATATCTCAGCAATAAAACTCGCGATTCCCGCGGCAAACGTTTCCTCGTCTAATTTCCTTCAATGCTGTTCTGCATTCGCAGTGGCAGCAGTTCGACGCACCTACATAGAACAAGCACGAAAGTCTCCCGGGTGCCTGGCCGTTGACGATAACCACGCAAGGGGATTTCCAAGGCAATTAGGTGCTCAGACTCTCTGAACCTTCTCGTAGTCATCTGCCGGCTTTGCAGCAGGCACGTCCGCCTCCCGATGCCGGAACTTTGGCAGCTCGCGGAATTAACGTCGACATTACGTGCCACGAGAGGCAACAACGCGTGGGGGTCTACAGATCGTAAAACTGCCCCGCAAGTCCGGAAGTTTCGCACAAGCTCTGTAGGATCGTCCGATCGACGGTTTCCGGCACCGAAACGAGGACAGCTGCCGTCGGGAAAACGATCGTTAATTGTACCTACTTGTTTCTCGCGGAATAATTTTCCTTGATCCACGTAAACCTCGGAACGTCGAGCGTGTTGGTGACACGACGCGACGTTTAGAGCGTACGAAGAATTTCCATGGAATAACGCAGGCTCTGTGCCGCATGTACGACCGCAATTTCGCGATGAACAAGTACAACGAGAACCACGAGGCATTTCCACCTGCGCGCAAGAAGGTCGGCTACACAATAGGATGAGCAGACACTCGAGATGGGGCCGAATAATATCCTGCAACTCGGAGGACGCATTGACACGGTCACCGTGGATAAATTGAAGGAAAGCGGGACGCGAGAAACGAGCTAACGATTGTGTCGGTCGGAAACTGCGAAGGATTGGAAGGAATTCGCCCAAAAGAATATTACTCGAAAGTGATTCTATCTATTTCTTGAATTGACTGCGTCGTGGATAATTATATCCAATTTAGTCGTCCGCGCTCGACCCACTTTTATTCAGCGTCGCGTAACATTCGAGATACGCGTATATTTCCACGTGGTTTTCGTCGATACTTCTGCCCGGGGATTGCAGCGCGCTTCGGGACAGAGAATCGGTATTCTCGCCGGATTGATCGGCCGATTGCGAAAGAGAACAAAATACCATCGGAAGTGCGGCAGCCAGGATTCCACGAGCGCCCTGAGCTTGTATTTCTCGAGCTTCTTCCTAGGCGGATCGAGTGTCGAAAAAGGAGCAGTCTGGTTCCGGTCGGAACGTCGAACTGAAGCATCGAAGCAAAAGGAAGAGGAAGAAAATGCAGAGGGGGGTAAGTCGATGCGGCGGATGTCCGAGATGGCAAGGGTTCCCGTTCGAGTCGGTTTCCACGAGAAAGCAGAGATACGCGGAGGATGAAGAACGAGTAGCGTGTAAACGTTATTGCGCTTCGAGTGGCCACGGGACAGGCTACATCGAGAAGAAAGCGAATTATGTTTACTATATCGTGGACGCTCGTATAAAGTAGCGCCTCGTTGAAACCTACCGGCGATAAAAATCGATCGTGCCAGCCAGTAATATACGACTTCTGTATTGAATCAACCCCTGCAGTCCCTGGGCACGGGAGCGTACATTATTTATCCAATCCAAAATGATAAGCTCCTTGCACGATAATTCACAAAAGGGGGTACACGTCTACGGTTCCATTCTCGCTCTTTAGTCGCTCAAATTTCCACGGCAAATTTAAGGCCAGCTGACCGCGTGGATATAATTTCCAGCCGATTGGCCTCGGAATTCAAACGACGCGTCGCGACGTGACCGGACGACAACGTTTCCCGATCGATTTGTGCATTAAAACGTCGCGGGATTTAGCAGCGTCGGTAAACGGGAACGGCATGCAACGACAAGCGACGGCGCAGCAACGCCGACAACTCTTTGCTCCAATAAAATCGCCATCCACAGATTAATTTGCTGGACGCATTTGCAATTCAAAATTGCTCGTCCGCCGGCGGCGCCCGATCTAGCAGGGCAACAAAATTTCTCCATCGAAGATCGGATGGCGCTCAGACTTTCTAGATCCCTCTTTTCTTCTGCCTCGTGGCTGCGTCGAAAGCAAACGGGCGAACCGGACCGTTCAGATGCGGCCATTTGTGGACGATCAAAATCGCGCTTCCGCTTCTCATGATCTCAAAGAACAGCTGAACGGGATTTGAAACGGACACCCAGCACGGCACGGTCCGAGACGTCCGGAAACTTTTTTCCTTCCGGAGTACCGTCTCGTTCGTCCATTTGAATGCAACGAGATCCCTGGCCGAAAAGAAGCCGAAGTGGAATAGGAATCTCCATCGAGCTCCATCGTTCCTTCAATTTCGATTCAGAAATCGGTAACAGTAGTACCACGTAATAATGGATCTCGAGCGTGGAACGCGCGTCGAAACGATTCAGTATGCAGATTTATTGCACGGCCATTTCGATTACGTCCAGCCCGGGAAAACCTGTTCCTGGATCTGTTCCGGGACGGGTTTCCGTTTCCCGGCTTGTTAAGGCGACACTGTCCCGCAACCAGAAAAGTGCATAAGCTTGTTGCGGCCTCCCGGACCTCTTCTTCGTTTATCCACCGTCGTCTTCTGTCCCCGGCTCCTACCCTCGGGCATTCTGCATACGCATATCTTTTTCACTCCCACCGTTCCTTTCCTTCCCTTTCTTATCTGCTGTTGCCTGCCTGTCTTGCTCGCCCGTCGACTCACGACTTTTGAGCCCGTTTTACCGCTACGGATAACGTAGCTCCATTACCGAAACGCGCTGCGCCGTGAATTTTCCCGAAACCTACTTTCCGACGAGGTCGTACCCACAAAGTTCGCTCCGAAATGTTGGTTTCTGCGAGAATTCTTTCCCTCGAGTTTGCGTGGCGTTCCGTCCTCCTTCTCCATCTTCTTTGCCCTACGGTAGACCGAATAAAGTAGGAAGACACGCGGGCGATAAAGATTGTGCTCCGATGCGAAATCAATGGGGAAATGCGCGATTAAGGGGGCTCGTGAGCCACGAATAGCTCGGGCGTCCCATTCGAGACGCCATCGATAGCTAAATCGGCCAGCTTAGTCCAACGATTTAATTAGCAAGCGCCCCGGCGTGGCGGCGCCGCGACAAATTAGGGGATCGGGGCAGCAGTTTTGCGTGCGAGACGGGGCGAAACGACGAGGGGACAAGGATTGCAATTTAACGAGAGGGAACGTCGACTCGTTTGTTGTTTCACGGTGATACAGCGTCACTCGGCGTGGAGAAAAAGCTTCGCAAAAAGGAAGAACGGGAATAGGACGGGCGCTGTTGTACGGCCGGTGCCAGCCGTATCGCGCGATCGAAGGCGCGCAAAGCCTCGACAATGAATTACAATCCTCGGTAACGCGTAATACTGAGAAATAACGCGAGGGTCAGCTCGTAGGCCGGTCGTAAATAATAATAGAGTTAATGTTGCGTCCGGCCGTTTCTTACATGATTTATCGAAGCGACTACGGTCGCACGGGCGGTGCGCGTTGCCCGCTGCAGAGACGAGAGGCGAGCTGCGGTAAATTCGTAGTCTCGTGATTCGCGAGGTAGCGGAAGAAACGGAGCCGGGAGTGGACCCGGACGGACGCCTCCGAATTCTGAATACCGTCGTCACCGTCGTCACCCTCGACGGGGGGGCCGACCGGGGGCCGACGAGAGACGCAATCAGATCCTGTTCTGCCGCGTCTTAAATTTTGTATCCGCCTCGGGACGAGATCAGTCGGCCAAGGCCGGCGAATAGCGTTTGTTCGCGCGGTCGGCTCTCCAGTCGATATTATTAACTCTCGAATCGGTGTTCCGCGAGTCAGTCGACGAAGGCAGTCGAGGTCGAGGCCGAAGGAGTTGCGTTCCCCAGGAGGTAACCTCTTACACCCACCGGGGTCATTTTCGCTGCTTTCTCGAGGACCGATTTCCGACCGGCGGACAAATTCCTCCGAAAGCTGTCCCTTCGCAAATACGGTCCGCGCGTGCGTACGCCGTTTCGCTCGCTCGAAAATTGCTGCTGCACTCCCGGGGCAGACCTTCCGACGGGGAGAGGTGAAAATAAATGCAAATTCGAGAGAACGGAGAGGAAAGACAGCGCAACGTTGCAGCTGCGATTGCTGCCATTGCGGATCGCGGCTCGTTCTCTCCCACAGCACGTCATCGGGCGGAGAGTGGGTGTTCGAGAGGCAGGAAAAGTGAAAGCCGCGGCGCGTAACGATCTAAACTGTATCTCGTTTTAGCGGTACGTACGGACAGCTGGGGAAGACGGCAACGAAGAAAGAGAGGAAACGATCTGCACTCTTGAACTATCAGGACGAATGTAGACCACGGATAGAGTGTCGCAACCGTCTGCCTCCTTCGCCGCCTCCTACGCCTCTTTCTTTCGCGGCCACGACGATCTGCCTTTCGTCGAGGTTTCGTGTCCCTATTCGTTGGAATTCGCGGCGTTAATCCTGCTCCGTAAAAGTTGACGCGAAGAAGATGTTCGTTTTTAACGCGCGGGCAAGTACTCGCGTGTCTTGCCGCGGCCGTCCGTCGATCCGAAACCGGACGGCACTCTCGTCCCTATCGCTGCTCGAATCGTTGCTGCACCAAATAGAAAGGATGCACGTAACGTTGCACGAATATAAGAATAATAGACGGGAACGAGCTCTCGCGTTCGTTGCGTAACCGGTGCTCCATAATTCGAGAGTGACTTCGCGCGTGGAAAAGAACAAACACGAGGGCCGATCGCTCCAATCTCGCTCGTGTTCCCCCGTTTGCTACCTTGTAAAAAGGTGGTCGCGGAGCGTGGGGCTTGTGTAATTCGCGCGGGAACGTTTTCGACCGGCTAATAAGGGGTTGCGAACACGCGCGAAACACGAACGCCGCGAAGCCGCAGGCCGCCTCGCGGTCGCAACTCTCTTTGTGCCGGCAACCGGACACGCACGTGCGCGTAACAAAGGAGATTCACCCGACCCGATTACGGCCCGCCTTCAGGAAGTCGAGCCCGTTGGACGTTGACTCTACTGTGGCCTCACCGGCTCGATCGAGCAAATCAATTGTTCCAGATAGAAAAATTTCGTAGCTCTCGTTGTCGAAGGGAACGGACCCACGGATCCGTGTCACGCGTGAAAGTCACAGCTGTCGCGCGTAGACGTCGGCAGAGGTCTAAACGCTGCAACGATATCATCTATCGGGCAGAGGGATTTATCGAGCAAACGACGGACGAACGGGAGTCGCGGGTGAAAGTTGGCCGAGGGTCGAGCTCTCGAGCGAAACAAAAGCGGCGAACAAAAGGCGGGGCGAGATAAGCGGATCGGTATAGACGGAACAAACGCAGCCCGTTCGTTTTCTAACCGATCCGCGAGTACAAGCGTATCGCGATCGGAATTAAGCCGCGCTCCCTTTCCGCGTGCTGGATTTCGCACGCGCGGCAATTAACGCCACGTTTCAATTCACAAAAGTGTTACCAAAGAGAGATCGCCGAATGACTATCGAGAACCAATTAACCGATCGACCGGGTGCCGCCGCGGTGAAACGCACGACCGATCCTTGTCGCGATCGCTATCGCCTTGGGAGGATATAAAGAAGTAACGGTGATCGGGAGAAACAAATTGAAAGTCACTGCCCCTCTGGGACGAAACGATCGCGCGTATACGGTTATGGTTAAGCAAATGGCAGAGCAGTTCACAGTCGGAGAGTTTTTTTTTTTTCATTTTCACCGCGAAGAGACTTGGCTATCGCGGAGGGTAGACAGGCAAGCGGAACAACGCCGGGAAGATAGAATCGCAAACGTTGTTAAACGCTATCAAGCTTATCCAGTTTATCTCCCGTGGCAGGAGCTAGCGCACGCGAGCACGCGCCTCGGCTAAACGGACAAGATAATATAGAAGGAACGAGATTTAACGCGGTGTCTGGTGTGCTCGAGTAATGCAGGAACCGATCGAACACGAGTCCACCGGTTATTTACGACCGTTTGGCAGCGGCGAATCTACGCGCCGGCAGAATTGAGACTTCGACGGTCTACCTGTACCGGGGAAAAGGGTCGGCGAAATAGAGCTTGAAAATTCGGAGCACCGACTCTGTCCACACTCCAATTACTTTTAATTGCCGAAAAATTGCGTCGTCGGGATGAGTCGTGAAACCCACGCGGCGAAGCAAACGTGCAATTATCACCTTTGTAACGCGCTTTCATTAGCGATTCGAAAGCGGTTCGAGTAACACGCGGCACAAGCTCCGGCCGAGCTCTCGTGCACCGTTTTCCCTCTCCAGGTGCTCCAGTTACACACTCCATGGAAAGGGACGGGGAAGGCCGAACAGAATGGGGCAAACGAAGGACTATTATCGACGATGCGCGACGGTGATCGATGGTTCATCTTCGGGGCAGAACGACGACGACCATTTCAGGCTTATCGGCTCGCTAATTGGACGACGAAACGTCACCGATAACTATAAGCCATCGTCCGTCAGAGAGCACCCTGCCCCCGCACTTCGTTCCGAACATACTCACACTGTTCTCCCCTCGATTATAGAACGCAATTAACCGCGATTAATAACCATCGGCCCGGATATCTTCTCATCTATTTTTCAACTAGCTACTTTATCGGCGAGTCGCGGATATTTCCGCCGAGTAATTTACAGGATAGCGTATTCGGAAGAGGGCTAGGTCGGAGCTGTCCTACCTTCGTCTACCGCTAGCGATGGCGCGCGTAACCAGTCGATTGGGAACGCTCGCAATCTATTTCGAGCGCTATGAAAAGATTGAAAAGACGCTCTTTCCTGGTACAATGTCGGGGCAACTCTTTTTTTAACGTTTGGATCAGTAAACATTGATACGAAATGCAACAGACCGTCCAGCGTTCCTCGTATCTCTCGGTGGCAGAGCGTCAGCTCTTTCGAGCCTGCAACACGCATGGTCTCTAATTGAAATTTAAAAATTCACCGTTCTTTCAATTTTGTATGCGGAGCTGCATCTCTGCTGATCGTCAAAAGGAAGACGCGTCGTCGAAGCTCGACCCAAGTCCCGCGGCAATTATTCTATTAAAAATTCGTCGACGATCTTCATTCTTCGAATTAGGCTTTCAATCGCGTCGATAAGTTATTTCCCTTCCCGTCTTGCGTGCATCCCGACAACATATTCGTGCACGTCGCCTCCGTTTCGATCTCCGATCGAGCTGCAAACGCGAAACTTTCGCGAGACTAGAAAGAATGCCTTGGACGTTCTGCAATTTAAATTGCCAGGCGGCTCTCTCTTAGAATTCGCTTAAACCCCATCGCGGGAAAATCGAGCAGCAAGACAGGGCTGCTTAAAGAGAGAATCCTTCGGAGAACTCCGGTCGACTACTGGCGTCTGGAGGCGAGCGTAATGTATGCGAATAAAAATGACCCGGAGCCGGTAGACAGGCTCGCCAGCCATTCCGCTTCGTTTTCTCTTTCATTGCGCGCACGTGCGATTAACAGACGCGGCGCGAGACCCACGGATTCAACTTGTACATACACAGGCTTAATCCGCGTTCCGGAATATTCGTGCATGCTCGTGTCCCGTGTCCTGTGTCCCGTGTCCCGTGGCCGAGTGGACGAGCGGACGAGGCAACGGAGCCGCAACAGGAAAAGACAGAGTTCTGTACGAGTCGGGGGAAAAAGATACCCGCGTGTACGCACTGCGAGGCACAGAGATAAGGAGAGAGACAGAGGCGTAAAAAGAGAATGAAACGAGCATAGATCACGTATGAGGCAGATTGCGGGGTACTGGCCAATCATGGAATCAGGTACACGTGCAGTACCAGACGGTGTACCGTAGAATACGTCTTATTATAGAACCCATGGGGTTTCAGCGGCCGTTCCGCCGACGAGGAACGTGGACGCGCGAAACGAGGATGGAGACGGAATGAAAAAGAACGACGGAAACAACGGAGAGGAGAAACGAGTATATTGCAAGGGTGTGTCTGCCGACCTACGAGGTCAACATTGTTACCATCATTATTGGTACAGCCCTGGACGCTGCCGCTTCTCTCTTTCTCCACGACTGTCCTCCGCCTCTTCCCTTCTTGCGTCCCTTCTTTCACCCCTTCTTGCGCCGGACTTTTCCGCCGATCGGCTCGGCGGTACCGCTGCTGCCGCTTGTCCGTGTGGCGCTCGACGAGAGAAAGAAGAGAGTGCGAGATGTGAAAGAAAAGGAGAAAAAGAGAAAGAGAGGGCAATAAATTTTCCCGGCATTCGAGACGTCCCCCATATTTTCTTTATCCATCGCGAAACCGATACACGCTACGCTCGTATACGCGCCGCGTACAATGATACTGGAAAAAAGCGTGGGATGATATATCCACGCTGGCGTGCAATTAATTATTCACTTTTTCCTATACGACTCCGGGATTAACGCCGGTATCTGCGCGTTACTATCTAATTGGTGAACGCAACGGAAACGCTCGCGGGGCCAAGAGGGCAGGACGACTTTCGATTCGTCGTTCCCCGCTGTCCAGACTTGGCTGGACTCGCGCGTTCGCCCAACACGCGATACGCTTCTCGCGATATTTGTAATTGGACCTCGGGCCTCCTCGAGGTGAGTAGAGAGCTCGGGTCTATCCGCGGCGCGACGACGATTTGCCGGCTTTATTACCAGAAAGATGGAGTCGAAAGTTTCGCCTCGAGATGCAATATTGCCGCTGCCCGTCCAATATTGCGCGAGAAAGTAGTCGTCGTGGTTTCTGCCTACGGAAAACTTGGATGAAACCACGAGGCAGAGGGGAACCCTGGTAGCCGGGATCGTTTGCGGTGACGTTAATTGTCCGTTGCCTCGCGAGACTGCATCATTCGTGTCTTCTACTCCGTGTCCCAAGAAATATCGAAGGACTCGACCCGGCCGAGGCGTCGTTAAATATTTCTCGCATGGAAATATCGGTGTCCCGACGCCAAGTACGTTTCGCGAGTTCGTAATTTATCGTGTTCGGGGCAGCTGCATAATCGCGCATCTATCGCGGCAGATAAGCCCGGATCAGTTTTCTCGTGCCATACGCGAACCAAATTTTGCGGACGGAAATCACTGTTTCCCGCGACGCGTACCGCTCTCTGCTTTGTCTCTCAACGGAATGAATGGTTCGCGAGAAACGTGGGAACACGATTAATTGGCGCGTGAGACGCGAAACGTGAAAACGAGAGACTGCGCCGAAAATAACGATGCCAGGCGAATGGAAAACGAGCGCGCACCGTCGATGCGTGCATGTATTCGCCCTTAAAAGCAAGTGAAAAAAGTGAAACGAAAAGAATGGCGCCCATATAGATTTCCTCGCTAAAATTTCCCACCGCGGGAGAATAATTGATTTAAGTGGTCGGCGGATCGTTGAAAGGATGCGCGGCCTGGAACAACGTAGCCTCCATTCTAGCTAAACAACCCCGAGGCCTTTGGATCGCGTACACCAACGGCACCGTTTAATACGACAAACAATTTGCGCGGCATTATGCGAAGCTCGTTGCATGTAGTGCACCGAACGAAACGTAATTATCTTCGCGGCATCGAATCCTCCTCGGGCCACGAAAAATCCCTCGGCGCAACGGTTGCGCATTAAATAACACCGCCGTGCTCGAGCCTGTGTGTACACGCATTGCGATAAAGCACGTCGAAACTTCAGGTCGAGAGATTTATGGCAAGTTCGAAGCGGATGCAAGGGAACGGATACGCGTGCCACGCGAACGAGTCGTCGTCGAGGCGAAAAAGGCGAACGATTAGGGGACGGAAGGTAATTCAAGGTTAAATAGCGAAACCTCCTTTCGCGACGGTAGCACGCGCGAATGTGCGAGCAGGTGAGGTCGAGGCGGGTGCGAGGAAATAAAAGAAAATAGGAAGAGTGTTTAGCGGGGAACGAAAGGGAAGTGGCGCGGGCCGTAGGAAGGTAATGGCGGTGGGTGGTGGCGATGGCGGCGGTGGTAGTTGGTGGTTGGCGGTTGCTGCGCCATGAACTTCAGTAGCTATATCGATTGTGTGTGTACCCGTGGAGCCAACCCCAGGCGCCTTCTGGTCTGTCGCCCTTGACTCTCGGTTTCAGGCACGACAGTGAAAAAAGAACAGAATCGAATGGGTCGAGCGACGCGGTTCGAGACAAAGGTGAACAGAGGGAAGGGAGAATAAACGAGCGGGGCTGAATCGCTGGAAATAAGAAGACACGCGGGCAGGAGCGATCGCAGGAATGGGAAAATTCGCGTCGCGGCAGCTTGCACGATAATAAGTAAGCTTGTGCCGACCGCGAGAACGAAATCCTGGAAACTCGTTTATCGGCGCTATTAGACACGGCCCGTCGTGCGTGCGCTCCGCAATTTCCGTGGATCGCGTTAACTTTTTCACCGACGAGCGTGATACCCGCTTGTCGATCAGCTCGCGGTTTTAGCGCTGCCCACCGAGCACCGATTACGTTTCATACGGCGAACAGTTTACGCTTTTCGAATAGATTCGTAATGTCCAGGTGTTTCGAGTATCGTTAGCGCGGGGTACGAGTAGAGTATCTCGGTAATTGCTTCGCCGATAATTGCTCGCGCGCTAGACCAGTGAAACGAGCGTCGTGCGTGCGCGTCATCCGGGTCATCGATAGTACCTACTTTTCATGCATCGAACGTCCTATCCTAAACGAGACTCCTTACGGTCTCAGCTGTTTCCGTTTCGGTGGACTCTTACTGGAAACGATTATCCTAAACCGCTGTCGCTCGATGCCAAATAAGAAATAATACAGGGGACGTGACCGAGGATCGGCTCTCCCTACCCGGGGAATCCCAGCTGCGATTATATCACGGGCTTGAACGCGGAACAGCCTTTCTCGAGGTTAATTAGTTCGATAATCATCTAGTCGAATCGCGTGTCGCGTTATTATGCGCGACACTTTCAAGAGTTATTTCGAATTCGCGGCACGAGATAATAAAGGCGCCCAGTTCCCCGACACTTTCGTCTCGGTGTTCTCGTCGGGATACAACGCCGTTCTCGATTTCTCCACGAGAGCCGTTTCTCCGCCACCCAGGCAGAAATATATTTGTTCTTGGGCGGCAAAGTACTCGCGTAATCGCGATGGAAAAGTTCATCGTCGTTGCAAGCGCTTTGCCGCGCCAAGCTGTTCAGGAAAACCGGCGTTCTTTTTACTCGAAACCCTTTAACCTTTGCGGTGTCTACAAAAAATTAGCGCGCATCGATTCCACTGAACGGCTTGGTCAACTAAACGAGAGCAGGGGTATCTGGAAATGGACCAGGCAATTCGCAATGGAAATGGCGAAGGCCTGTTCCGTTTCGTTGCCAGGAAACTCGAGCACCTGGGTCTTACCAGGATCTTCCATATCAGCTTATAGAAACGATGGTCCGTCGATCGAGGTGCGCCGGGTTCGAGGCGCTCGTGGTGCAGCCCGAGCACAGAGCCTCGAAAAGAGGCAGATCGTCATAACCGTGGTCGTAATTCAAAGCTGGTAACGCAAGGAACGACAGATACGATCAAGCCGTCGCTGGGACGAGCCTCTATGGGAAATGAAGACGAGTGAAATGGACGCGCCGGCGTAAATCCCGTGGAATTCTCTCGCGATGCTCGCGCGCCACCAACGATCATCGTCCCGTGGAAAAATCGGTTAGGAAGCTGCGGAAGAAACGAGGATGCCGAGGCGCAAATACGAGAAACGACACGCGAGAAAACGTATCGGATGACGACGCTCGTAAAGGCGCGCCAAAATTCGCTACGGGATATTTTACACGCAACCTCAGAAGTTCGCCAGAACTGAATTCCATTCGGGAATACAAATCTGAACGGCGAACGATCGCGAGGAAAGGATCCGCGTCGCGACGGTCGTGCGCGATATCGTAAACGTCTCGTTACCGGAGCGGTAACGAGAAAAATCTCGATGAAGAGCAACACGACTCGCGTCGCTCTCCTCCGGCTGCTCGACGTTTTATCTCCGTCCGGTTACCTCGCGACGACGATTTCGTCGCAACTCTCGTATATCAGCGTCAGGCTTCGTGTGGGAGCGTCTAGCCGCGAAGATAAGTAACGCACAGTTTGCTCTGTGTCGCGGTGCTAGGAGGCCGGGACGCCTTCGGTGCGCGAGAGCGAACGGTGGACGAAAAAGAAGCGGGAAGGGCGGACGGAAGGAACGAAAAAGAAACGCACAGACAGGTAAGGAGATGGGGAATCGAAAAGGATGTCGGACAGGACTCTCGCGAGCGAGGGCTTCGAACCGTGCCCTGCCGGACCGAGCTATATAAGTCCTGAACGACCTTGCTTCTTTTTCAATGCAAGGACGATGTTCGCTCCGTACGAGGAGTGAGACACCGGCAGAAGCAGCAGAGAGCAAAGTCGGGGTTTTAAGAGAGACCTTTGACGATCAGCGAGAGCGATACAACAGGTCGTCGATGGGATGGTACGCAACCTGTGGCTCTCCTTTGCTCCTTGACACCCGGGCGCACGGATTCACTGCTGCGCGGAAATCGATGGTGGGCAGGCACTATGTTTCTTCGGGACTACATTGAAACGTGGCAACCGAACGTGAATGTCCGTCGATTTAACTCGAAATGGGGTTGATTCGAGGTCCGAGGTCTCGATGCGAATTCTGGATCAGTGCAATAAAAAGTCGCGAAAAGGACACCGTCAATTTCCGATGGTTCGTATTAGTCGAGTAAGTGCAATAGAGTTGGTACACCGTCTCTGTGTACACGGTACACAGACCATCCGTCATCTGGCGTCGAAACGTTCACTTCCTGCCGCGAAATCTGATACGAGATAGCGTTACGAAGAAAGGGAAAGGGTCCGTTTGAAGGGGCGCGTCGTTGACGGCGCTGTAACGAGGCGAATTCTCCAACGACGACCGCTCGTTAACGTGATACGATAAATCATGGTATTACCGATCGATTCGCTACAATACACCACTCAAACGCGAGCCTTTATCGGTGCTGCGTTCAGAATTTTACGGGCAAGGCGCGCAGCAAAGGCTCAAAAAATTTACGCGTCGCGTCGTCTCGAAAAAGGATCTCGAACGACAGACTCCACCCGCCCGTTGTGCCTTCGCATCAACGAACAGACCCGCAACGACGCCCGTGAAAAATTTCCTACTTTTCCTTCCTAGACGACCCGCACAACGTAATCGATTACTTAGATCTTCCGTGACCGAAGCGAAGCAGTCAGATTCAATCGGTTTTCCGGCATAATTAATCGAGGCACACAGCTACGATGAAAAAACGTAATCGCGGCTGAATTCTCTGTTTTCCATGTGCTCTTTCCGCTCGAAAGCGGCCAGCAGTGGTATATCAGCATTAGAGGCAGAACACGTTCTCCAGGACTTGACATTTGCTAAGGAAAAGGTGAATGTATGGAATCGACCGTGCACAGATCGCAGCTGAATCGCTAAAAGACCGATCCTCGACCAATCGGGACCTTCGTGTCTCGCTGGTAGGGGCGATCGAAGGTGAGGACGATTTATCCTCCCTCGCGTTCGCCACCGCGCGATTATTTCGTAAGGCGAAGGACGATAAAGGTCGACTCCAACTGCATTCGCAATCGCCTGCTGACTAGTTTGTCGTCTAGAATAGCCGGGATTTGTTGCGCAGACTTCCAGCGAATGTTTGTTTAAAGTGATTGCGTTCGCGGAAAATTGTGCATATCGAAAATTCGCCACGGCCAACAATTTAATATACAATATATCTTTGGCATTAATTGACGGAGAATTTGCAGGACTCGCTGTAAAGTAAAGGTAGACTATTTTCGCCCTAGGAATCAAATTGGCGCACGATGTCCCCTGTTGCAAATTATGCAACAGAGAGACAATTGTAATATTAGGAACGATAAAGTAATCTGAATCGTCGGCGATGGACAAAGTGGAATTGAAATTGAACGAGCTCCTTCAAAACCGCTCGACGGTGAAACCACTCTAGCCCGCTGCCTCGTACGATGACGCGAGAAAGTGCATCAATTAGCTGCCATTTTCAGATCAATGCTCTCCGGAGTCTTTCACTATTGCATCTACGAGGGACTCGAAGTAACGCACAGCAACTTTTACTTTCCGCCAGTGTCGAACAGTCGCGTACCGTCTCGTTACACGCCATCAAGCTCTCTTCGTTATTAATTGGTTCCTAGACAGACACGATCGCTCGCGTGTGTGGAAATCGAGCAAAGTTCAATAGCGAGGGGCACGTGAAATTGAACGGTCTAGTTACGTGTTCGTCGCCAGCGCCGCTACCTTTCTTTCCAATAAGGGTAGAAAAAGGTCCACCCTGTTCCCGACATCGCGATGCATCGTTTCGTTCCCTCTTTCGCATTCCTCTCGCGCGGATCGTCTCGTTTCTTTTATCTCTCGACCCGCCCTTCGTACGATTCTCCGTGCTATCTACTTTTTACGACAGCGTCCATTGCCACCGCGCCTTCTTTATTGTTTTCCACGTTCCCTGAGCTGAATCGGCGCACGTGACATTTATATCGACGTCGCGAGCGTGCCGCACTAAATTTCCCAAAGTCACCCTCGGACTTTCCCCTTTTCATCCTCGCCGCGGTCCTTTTTACTCGGCCGTCCGACAGTCAGCTGTGATTTCATGCAACGTCTTGTTTGGCTCGAGCCCCCCAGGGAAGCAAACAGGCAATAATCGTTTTACGATTCGCGCAAATGAGTTCCCCGAATTCGTAGGGCGCCTCCTGCCGCGCCTCTTCCCTTTCCCCCTTCTCACTATTCCCGCCTAACTTTCGCCTTTATCATTTCTTTTCGACACCGAGGCTTCGCGAGACCCAACCCGTTTCAACCTCCTCGGTGATAATTCATCATCTTCCTCTTCCGTTGGAGTATTGAAAGGAAATGGAGCAATGAAACACTCGTAGAACCTCGTTCTCCGTTATTAGTTGAAAGCGTATTAACGGTCGCAGCGAACGATAATCATCACGGTGCACCGCGGTGCCCCAAGTGTTGGCAATACTATCGCAAGAGAATTTTTCTTCCCTCCGCAGCCGCTTCTCTGGCAGCATGTCTGATCGAACCTGCCAATCATGGCTTCCACCCGTCATCCTTCGTTTCTTCCTCGCGACCCTTCTGTTTCTTCTCTATTCCGTCATCCTGACATAACTTATCCATAGCCCGTCATTATCGTAACTTACGAGCCACGATCTCCTCTCGTGGCACACTCTGCCATTTCAAGATTCTTCCTGTTTCCTCTTCTTTGCTTCAGCTGCCGTCCATCTTCTCGTCCCCTAAGGATTTCCATCGATTTTCGTGTCTATTTTAGATACTATTCCCCTCTGCTACTCGGCAAGTAAGATACTGCGTGGCTCAAATTATGAGCGCGGCCTTCGAGGGACGGCATCTCCTCGCCCGCACTTTGCAAAAGCTTCGCAACATGTGCCGAACAAATGCATTTAGGAAGAGTCTGCAGATCCCTGTTGACAGGTAATCGTGAAACACCCATCGAAGCATCCGGACAAGAGTTGAGAAACGCGATATCAAGGGGCACTTTAGGTTTCGGGAATTTATCACGGTCGTTGTAGCTAGTAGTAGCTCCGAAATGTTCGGGGAGTGAAATTTAATCAGGCGATTTCCATTGTTGTTATAATTTTTGTAATGACCAATGATGCAAAGATATACTATGTCCAATTAATCGTAGCGATTCCCAGTCCATTTCAGAGCTGCCGGCTTCTCGACTTTTCGCGGTGCAATTATAATTGCGAGAGCTTTCCCTTTGACCAGCGTACATTTTGCCTTTTTTCCGCTCCCATTTTTACCCTTACCGAGAAACTAACTCTCTACCCGTTACACAATCCTCTCTCGTTTGCGAACATTTTCTCGACAAAGGCTCCGTCGACTATAGTTAAAAAGAACGGCATTGCGCTTCCAGGCGCGTGTCCCGTCCTTCCAGCAAGTTTTTTCCAAGCTTTCCTCTACCTCTCCCCTCGCTTTCACTTTCGCGTTAAAAACGAGTCAAGCACGCTGCAAATCGATAACAGACGGCGATAGTAAGGTCTCGCAAGTTTTGTTCGAAGATCGATTGGCCAAGTTCAATTCAGGTTTTAACGGGTCATGATCTCGCGCACTAAAGAACCCAGCCTCTGCATAGATTAGAGAGGTGGGTGAGGGTCTAATCTCGAGGATTAATCTCCGATAATATGCTGCTTATACGGCGAGGAACTCATAATCGAGCGGCGCGATGTCTCGCCACCGTTAAACAACGGGTGGAACTATGGCGGTCGGTTTCAGTAGAATCAGATTATACTCCCTTTGACTTTGATGGCTAGTTAAATTGTGCGCTGGGCTTCCAATGTAAGTGGCAGGCGCTGAACGTATGTGTACATATTCGATTTCCATAGAAACGGTGGCCCGTTGGAAATGGATCGCATAAAAGGAAGCAATGGGCGCTATAATGGATGAACTAGAGAAGAAACTGCGCAAGGAATAAATGCCGGCGATATTCCTCTCTGTTCTTCCGCTCCGGGCGCAAAGCCATCAACATCAATTTCAATATAACCGCTGCCTTTCTTATTTGATTTTGCTTAAGTTAAGTGTCTAATTGAACGTGCCCTGGGTTAAATAAATAACTAAATAATGCGAAGCAATATCACTTTTACCCGCCACGATCGTCACGCAAAGACTGGTCCGTCGAAGGGGAAGAAATTGAACGAGAGACAGCGAGAAGACACCGAATAAGAAAAAGATGAAAGGAAGAAGTGGCTCCTCTATGGTCGTGTACGCCGAAGAGCAATTAAAAGCAATTCCTCTTGGCAGTATATCACTCTTGCGTGCACTACTGCCGTGGCTGGCCATTAAAATCGACCTTCGACGCCACCCGCCAGCAACAACGGGATCTCCTGTTGTTCCTGTTGTTTTCAAGAGGATCGTGCACAGCGCACGACCAGAGTACGCGTCCAACCGCGAGTACTATCGAGAGGAAAATGCATCTCGAGTATGTGTCGCTTCCGAAGCATATATACATATGTATGTACATGTATCATCGTGCACTCCGTTATTTTACGAGCAAACGGGTGACGCGAAATGGAAGATGAAAATTAAAAGCAAACCCGATTAATTAACCCTTCCATCCACGGTAGGATTACATTTATCGCCATCTGTATTTCACTTTAATTAAGTATCACTCCCTCGTACTTGATAAAAGCCGTCCCGATTCGTGCACGAGGAATATTTTCAATTTTAAGCGTGACGTAGCGAAAGGGTTGTAAGCCGTCACGATCGTGAATTCTAATACCCGAGAAACTCGTGCTAAATCGACCGAATCGCACATGTGCGATTCAGCTCGCTCACGCATTATAAAATTCACTCTCATTTGAATACAGCCATAAATCGGGGGGTTAGATCGTGATTTCACGGCGGCGCAGCCGTGTGACGAATAAACATAAATCGGCCACGAATCTCCTGTCCGTGGCGAAGATCCGAGCAAATGAGAGGGAAGAAAAAATGCGAAGACGTTCTCCGAGGCACGCGGACACACGTGGAAGGATCTGCGTATTTAAATTGTAGATGAACCCCCGGTTTGTGAAACTCGCGGCCCTCGAGGGCCTCCGCTCGAGGGTACACTACTCTTCCCTTCTTTTCCCTTTCGCCCCGCCGACATCACGACCTGAGGGACGTCGATCACACGGGCACGGCAGGAAAACGTGGAAACGAGGAACCGCGAGCAGCCGGCATCTCCGGAGTCGTCCGAAACGAAGCTGCTTATCGCGTGAAGGTTGAAAACGCCAGGGAGGATTGCAAGGTTGCCTCGATAAGATCTCGCTGTGTGTTCTTCGACTGCGTTCATTGCGGAAGACGAATACACGTGGCTAGAATTGAAAGTCAACAGCGGATTGGCTTGTTCCCTCCCTACGATATGTCCCTTGGATTCTCAGCTTCGCGAGAAAAGGGAGATTGGGTTTTATGGTCCCCGTTAAGTCACCCAATCCATCTATGAATTTATCATTCGCGCATGCATGGAATGTTAGATACTGCCATTCGGAACGCATACGGTACGAAGTATCACTCTCTCGCAATTTTACACGCCATCGTCCGTCGAACATTTCTTCGCGTTTGTCTCAAAACAATCGCGACAGTCCTCTCCCGAGCTTTATTTTTTTTTTCGCCAACCGTTCGCGTATTTGCGATGCGTTTACAGAAGAGCTCCTGGGACGCGCGCTCGCCAAGTGAAACCTGAAAACTGCGCCGGCCAGCTTCACTTTCGAGTGGGATCGATCGATACCTCGGCATTTTACCTAGCCAAGTTCCGTGTCTCGTGCCCCGCGGCCCCGCGGCCCCGCTGCGTTTGTAGTCTTCACTGCGACTCCGAAAAAGTAGGCACGGTCGTGTCACGAGTGCGTGAGAAATCTGATTACGACCGTTCATGGAACGTGAGATACAGTCGGAAGACTTCGATCAAGCGGAATCGTATTTGTCTCAATTAAAAATCGTGGAGGTCCAATTCAGTCGTTCGGACAGGCACGGTACAGTTGAACGAAAACTGTACGACTCGATTGAATCGGAAAGCATCGAGCCACCGATTGGCCTCGATGCGTCAGTGAAAAGAGAAAAAGCTCGTGGATGCAGCTTAGGCCGACTGTTCCATCGACGTCTACAGGAAGCGACACAGAGGGGGAAGCTAATACCGTAATCGAAAAGGAGTCTAAAATTCAACGTGGCGCGCGACATGCTAGCTACACCGAAGTAAAACGCTTTTCAGGAAATCTCGTTAAACTGGAGACATATTTTTACACGCGTCGATGCGCTGGAAACGGTGGTCCGATCGTTTTCCAGCTAATCCAGCTCCGGAATATTCCGAAAAGAAGACTCCTGCATATCGTTTAAAGTTTCCACCATACGAGGAGGATTTTCCGACACGCCTTCCCGTCAATTCGACAGGGATTACATTTTCTCGAACAGAATATACGACCGAGGGACAGGCGATAATTCCCATTCGATTGGGTCGTTTGTCCAAGAGAAGGAATATCGTCGGGTACTGCACACGCGAGAATTGGACAAGTTCTCACGGACGTTATACCTTCCGCGTTGCTGGTAGCGAACCTAAGGACGTCGGGACGAGCAAATACCGGCGCCACCGAGACCACGAGAAATCAATGTACGCAGGAGCATTCGACCCTGAAATTAATCGATTCAATATCAAGATATCGCCGTCCACCGATCGACTTCCGAGACAGCATCGAAACGAAAGAAACGGAGCTGATCGACCGGAGAGAAACGGAACGAAACGGAATGAAACGGAAAGAAACGGCAGAATGAGGGGACAGGGGGGAAACTTTAAAGGCTGCTGGAGGCGCAAAGAGTCAAGTAGCCGCAGGTGGTAAACCAATCAGCCCCGAGCGCATCGTACGTGCATTTATGCTGCACTTATGCCACGGCCTAATGCACCTATGGCATAAAATACTCGACTATTTGCAGTCCACCGATCGCATCGTTGCCTCTGCCTCTCTCGACCGCCACCGATTTATTCTCCCTCGTTTTGCTTCTTTTCCTTCAACGGTCTCTAGGTTCACGCGATTGCCCCAGCGTGTTAGAATGAAATTTAAACGCGGCACTGATCGCTCGCCAGTCTATTTCGCCGCGAGCCGCTTGAACCCCCTCGACCCTGCTCGGTTCTGCGTGCAGGTTAATACCTATCGCGTTGGCCGATTATTAATCGGCAGCTTTGACGACGACAGCGCGATCGGAACGTACACTGCGGCCTTCTTAATATTTTCGTAGCTGCTACATTAGCTCGCGAATATATGCACGACACGGCTGCGCCTCGTCAGCTCTCGCGCCCGGTCAATTAAGTTTCACCGTCGTGGACAGACCGGTCCGAGTTCGTCGGGTGCATTTCGTTCGATGCACGTGAATAATTGGTACGGAAAATTTCGATGGAAATACGGGCATATGGCGATAAGTTTTGGGCAGGTTCTCGGGCGAGGAATTTTCACAAGGCGTCGCGGCGCGTGAAAGTGGTCGTCGTGAAGGCGGACCCAATGTATTTTTACGGCTCGCGGAGACGCGTAAACGTCAAATCCGACGGTAAATAAAACGGGTACGTCGCCAGTCGTAAACTACGCGCATTCGATACGCGTTCGACGATCGAACTTCGCTTTTCAGTGTTTAACGAGCGACGTTTCGTAATTTCGTTGATCGTTAAATAGCCGCGAACACCGTTTCGGGGCTGATCGTTAAGCGTGTCGGACACCGTCTGTGCCCTAGCGCCGTGAAAACGGCTAATAGAAACGTGGAAGACAAAGCGTTCGGGCAAAGAACCGCTCGCAGTTCGTAAAATCCGCCACGAATTCGTTCAACCGAGCGGCCACAGTACTCTCAAAAGGATGCCTCGCTCTGGTTTGCTAAAAATGATTATGGCGAATTCCCCTTTTCATGGTTCGCTTCGCCGAAACGATGTAAAATTTACTACGCTTTCGACGCTAAACGAGGAGCTCCGTTTTGGCCGTAATTAATGCTCCAGATTAACTCCGTTCGAACGTTATTATTAATTCCGAAGCGCAATGAATAGTTTATCAAGTTAAACGCCCAGGCAACGAGACCTCGATCATGCGACCTGACGCACACGTTTGCTCCTGCTTGAGATACTAGGAAAATATTGAACAGCATTTGTTCTCCGCGAAGGGAAAGGCGTATCGAAGATACAGATGTAGATCTTGAAGCGCCCTGTAGACCTCGATTTCAGCGGTCGGATGAAAAGAGGAGAAAGAGGAGGTGGTAGGTCGAACAAAAAGAAAGTCCCGGAGAACGATTCTCGCGCGATTGATCTCGCCGAAACGCGACTGCTTGAAACTCGGGCTTACCCTAAGCGTCTCCTAGTCCAACAGTCGAACTCACCTGACACAAAGCACACCAGTGATCCAGGGGCTACCACTCTCCGATCGGCCAGTAATTACCGGCGGCCTGAAAACTTCCAACAACCCACACGCGCTCCTCGATTCGCCTCTACCTGCTTGAATTTTTATGACCCTCCAACCTTTGGGAATTTCGAACTCGAAGCTTCTTTCGATCGCCGGGATAATCGTAAATCATGTAACATTCATCGTTCTTCGTTCACCTCGATGGCTCATTTGAGCCGAGGAGTTTTGGAATCGAAGGGAAGAAAGTATGCGCTTGGTACGCAAAATTTTGGCAGACTATCGGCCAGCCACTCGAGCAATAATAAGAATGGTTACTTTTCTTGCCAAGTTTGACTAGCAGGGCAAAGCTCGACGGATATGGGGATCGCGTGTTAAATGTTGCTTACCGGCAAGTCGCCACACGGATATACCTAATTTCCGGCACGCACAAGAGTCCCCTACGGTTTCGAGCGAGTGCACGTCGCGGCGACAGAATCGTGGGGTGTCGCACGAGAACGCAGTTGCATGAATTTTTCACACACCCGATATATTGATTGCGGGAAGCACGGCTGCTGGTTAGCGACGCGTGATTCCCAATGATACTCCAAACGCGACAAACCCGACTCCATTCCATTTCCACTTTACTTTAAACAAGCAAATCGCAAACCCAAATGAGCAAAACTGCAAACGTGCAAATGGAACATACGAATGAACGGTGGAAACCGTGCTTCGAACGGTACAAAGCTGGACAGTGCTTCAGCTGTTAATCCGTGCAACCTACTGACCATCTGTCCGTAAAAAGAATTTCACCGCGCGAATAATAGTTCACCATTCGAGGCTGAATGTTAATTGCAGAGAGAAGAGAACAGAATCGACGGCGAATACCGGGCCGAGCAGTACCTTTGGACTGCACGGAAATCAATTGACAGTGATTGACGTCATCGCGAAATTTCACGGTTTTCAGATGCGTCGGGATTCAACCCACACAATTGCGCGCGGAACAGCGGATAGAATATCGTGCGAGTTCCGCGAAAAGAAAATCCAAAGGCCTTTGAAATTTTAACCACCTTCCCCTCGTTAAATTGTAAACGAAGAATGCGTTTTTGCAGCACAGTACCATCAGCGCGCAACGGTCAACGATACTTCATATTTCCATAGAATTGTATTACTTGCTGCGAAGCGAGGTGGATCGAATCTAACGAAAAATTCTGAACGTTCGGAATGAACAACTGGCCACGTAGCTTTGATTGCGTTCGCGTACGAGCGTGTCAAGGCTGTAGGTGGCATCGAAACGTAACCGCATAAGTGCACGGATGCACGTATGCATACTTCTACACGTGGTCATTCCCGAATCCATTTAAACACATCAACAGCAACGTTTCGTGCGACTACACGCTGATAGACGATGTCATATTCTGCGAGGATTTCGGCGAGAATATCAGAAGACCGCGGTTTAAATCGCGGCTCGTCACGGATCACCGCAGCCGCATGGGGCACGAAAAAGGAGAAACAGGAAGCCCCGGCAGCGCTTTCGCGTCGAAATGGTTATTTCACGACGACGTAATTTCGCGGCGCCCCTTTTTCTGCCCCGTGAATGCCTCCCTAAACCGGTAACCACGTAATCTTATTAGCCGACTTTCTGAAAACCATCAGCTCGCCTTAAGCGATGCAACCTTTGTGCGCGTAACGTCGCGTCGTCGTCGCATCGTTGCTTTCAACTTTCCTTCAGCTATTTTTGTCTCCTACTTATTATTTCGATACAACAGCTGTACGTAATCATCGAACTGAACGGCACAAAACTTTACGCGCGTTGAAAGACTGCAACATTATAGACGGGCAGCTGAAACGACACCGATAACGAATACAGCGTGATCCTTTAACGAACCGTTTCCCTGACAGGTTTCCTGATCAGACGTATACCATTAGCGCGCTATCGAGTTCGCCCATCCAATTATCAAACTATTCGGTCTCTATTATCACCGTGGACAATGTAATGGAACGTCGATACAGGTATAATCGGAGCCCCTGATCGGATTCCTTCGCCGATACTGATTGCATCCTGTCTAATTAAGACAGCCGGTCGCGAAACTTTCTTGCCTCGCGCAATCATCGAGGCATCTTCGGAACAGTCGAATGAATATGTACACCGTGCAGGATCGATACGGAAGCTAGGATTACTGGAAAGTTGCAGCGAACAATACAGCGACTCCTCGTTTCAGAACAGAAGCCACGGAAATCTTGGATGGTAAGTCATTAAGTAAAAGTTCCACGGCGGTTCCCATTGTCGATACGGTGTATGAAAGCGACACGGTTGGCCCAGTTACACCTCCAGTTCGCGAATTACGCACAATCGGAAGCTTTATTAACAGTCTCTACTAAGAGATCCCCGATGTCCGCGCTCGACCACCAGAATTTCATTTCTTCTCTAAACCTTTTCGGCAGCGATCGCTGGGAGGCCCAATCGCGTTTCAGCTACCCATTATCATCGAGTCTAAGAAGGCTATGACGATAAATATGCAAATTCTATGACTCAAAGTTCGCCACGCAGAGAACGACGTTGGGGCTCTTTCGAACGCCCGGGCTACACCCAAAGGTGATTGCAAATGCAACGAAGATACGATTGTTTCGGACCCGACTTTGCACGAACAATCTCGGGGTACGTGATTTCTCTGCCAACAGGTTCCCTCGACGAGGTGAATCACTCGTGACTCACGCACGAATTTATCGGCGAACCGAGCCCCTGGAAGAAGGATCGTGCTTTCGACCAACAACCTGAGAAACAGTGCTATCGCCCACCGGTATTCCATCCACTATTCGACCTATATCGCCTCGAACGAGAACGAATTCAACGTGGAACAATCCGTTACCACTTTCATTCCGAACGCTACATCTAATACACCGTGACAAATCTCATTCCAGATTACTTGCGTTACACGCGCACAATGACGCGGTAATTGCGAACGGAACGAGAGAGTAACGCGAACGAAACGGCGTTACACTGCCGGCGTTTTGAAGGCGGTTTAACATGAACAGAATAATAGACGAAGACGGCGATCGTTTCGCGTAGCCAGAAGAACAAACCGGCGCGTTTCGACCGGTCGTTGAGGGGTCGGCGAGTTTGCTCGGTGTGCAATCGCTTCTGAGAAACGATTCCGTGACGCCTTAAAAACGGAGTACACTCGGATGTAACTCTTCGTCGCCGGTGTCTATCCAACGTGCTCCCCGCGTAATTCTCGTGCAAACTGTTAGTGGGTTTTCTTTTAAATATATCGGCTGAGCCAGGAACGGAACGCAGTAAAGTACGGTGCAGCCTTCGAAGTAAAGCGTAATAACTTGCGTGCTTATGGGCCTTAACTCTGTTTTGTCGTGCTTCGCAAAAATTGTTACATTAATGAGAAGAAGCTGAGGATGCTTCTTGTATCGAGGAGAACGCTTAATCGGGGGATGCACCGTTGGATTTGCGCTTCGGTTAAGGGACTGCCCAACAAGAAGTTAAACTGCATACTTCGAGGATAATTGTGAATCTATCTTCGAACGGAAAAACCGTATTGCAGGGTCCATCCGGCCGTCGCGTCTATGAAATGCTAACACGATACGCGTAGAATGGGATTAGATAAGAACGACTGTTCTACGTGCACAAATGTGCAATGGAATTCGATCAATTAAGAGTTAACAAAGAAAGGAGTAACTCTGTCTGTGTTTCTCCTGGCACGTCGAGGGGAAGAAAGAGACACGAAGGAAGGAAGGAGAAAGAGGGACAGAGAGAAATCCGCTTTCTGCAATTAATCGCATCAAGGACGACTTTCCCAGGCCCGAAGTGATGTCGAGGGAAATTTCATCGAATCGAGTCGAGTCGTTGGAGAGGCACAATGGCCGGTTGATCTCTTTTAATTGAAATGCTCTAATTAAAGCTTGGCTCGACGGAGGAGCAGAAGAGAACACCGAGGACGATGGAAAAGGTTGGAGAACCAGGGTGTGGGTGAGGATCGGAGAAGTCGTCACGATCGGTATCGAAACTTCTTTCTCGCGAATGGAATGAAGGGGAAAGGAAAGTGCGTTCCCAGGCGTCGCGCAGGTGATTCTATGATACAATGGATAGGATTCTCGCGTTCATTAGTGGCGGGCACTTAATTTTTACCACCTGCTCCCCAGCAAATACGAAGGGGACGCAAGACAAATTGCACTCGAGCATCCACTAATTAATTCGACGCACACAAGCGGTACGCCTAACTGCTCGATGACAAAACTATGAATGGATAACTGCAACGCTGCCGAGAAAGATTTGCATTCGAAATTTCATACGGTACACCCGGAACTCCTCCCTTTGCTGGTTCTCCAGCGAGTCCCTCGTCGAGCAGACGTTCACCCATCCAACGATAAGGTCGCTCTGTATTCTCACCGATATTTTTCCCGCTTTCTATTCCCTTTTTCGGGGAGAGTCTCGCTTTCGGATCGTTCGCGATAACAGGCCTCTTTCGTATGCAAAGCCCAGACGCGATACTGTTATTGTTTCTAAACGGGTGCTCGGCCGCTGAATGCCCGGGGAATTTAATCCTCCTACGGCGCAAGGTACCCGAAAAGTCACGGATGAAATGTGACTCCTTGGAATTTGACCAGAGCGAAAAAGAACAGGCTACCGGGAACGTGGGTACGGGGGAAAATTCGAGTGAAAAGGGTGTTAAAGGTTAACGTGGCCCGGGACAGCGAGAACTCTGTCAGCCACGATGCGGCACCACCCAAATTAGCATTTCAATTTGTCCGCGCAGGTGTTCCACAGGCGGGAGTCGCGACATGGACGAGCCGAGTCGAGTCGTCAGCCGGTGAACACCTGACATTTTCGATTCGAAACATCCGTGCAATACACCGAGCAGCATTTACATAGCCGCCCGTACGATCCTGCTTTGTCGCGTTACTTTTCGATCGGGTACGCCATGGAATCGGGGTGTGCATAGTAACAGGTATTGGTGGAAGTATGCAAAATCGTGGAGAACTAAAGGAAGGCTAAGTCGATTCAATGGGACACACTTTCGTTGCGATCGCATTAATCATTTGTCGCGACCCGTTTCCTGCCAGGTCGAAAACAAGAAACGCAAGGTCGCTGGAAATGCGGCGAGCTATTGTTGTTATCGTTGCGGATACCTTTAACAACCTGGCGCTGCGCCATCACTGTGTTGTGTGCGTGTAATCACGCGGCGAAGAAACATGGAAAAAGTGTGCCGAGATGTTTCGAGATGATGCAAATATCGCAACCACCTACGGACATTCTTGGGAAATGAGGTGTCTTATTTACAAAGTGCAAAAGATATTGCACTTGACGAGAAATGGAATAACCATTTGAAACGGAGCTCTCTCGTGGCGCATAGCGTGACCTGCTCGGTAGCACGATCTACAAAGAGATTTGCCCTGCTTTTTACGCAAATAATATACACGTACATCCGGTGCGACAGATGCTCCAGCGAGAAACAAATAAAACGTAAAGGACAGTCCCTGGGAACATTAACTACATCGGATCGTTGAGGAACGTTTCATTCGCGGCTATCAGAACGTCGTTATATTGACCACAAAATATCCCAGCTAGACGAACCAGATTTATCGTTGACCGTGCTAGGGGACGCGAAACATCGCTGGATAGACACCGTTTCCCTCTACCGAACTTTCAAAGGCTTACCTCAATGCGCGTTGTGTGGTCTTCATTTCTGGCTGTTTCTCCGCGAATTCTTGGAAGCGACCCTCAACGACGATCCATCGATCCGCCTCGAAGTTCAGCCCCACGGTACGAGTGACCGGGATTGAAGCGAAAAGAGACACACAAGCACAAACACAAACACGAGAAAGGGAAGAGCACTGATTTTAACCGCACTCGGTCCTGCGCCGATTAACTTCGTGTCGTATTGCCGAGCAATTTCAACAAATCTGGCTAGCCGACAAATCCTTTACGCTACCGTCGACAAAATGGTAGCAAAAGTAGTAAAATATGCAACGCTGCGCACTTTGCACGATTTTCTAGAATTCAACTCGTACACTCGTTCTCGGATTAGAGTTAACGCGATCGTAGGATGTTCTCCGAGAACGATAAGAAAGAAACGAAACGCTGTGGCGTACGGTCAGCGTATCCAGCGCATCCAGCGCATCCAGCGAGTACGCGGCAGTAAGAGGCACGAATTAGATTAGTGGGACTCGCGACCGAGACACTTGGAGGTTAAGCTGAGTCCGGAGAGAGGCCCAAAACCTCTCTTTCACCAACCTGACACTGGACGAGCACTGCTTGACCGTCTCAGCGTGCAACGTTATCGTTCATCCTACTCTTGCGAAGTACACCTCGACCTTCGGTTCGCTCCAACAGGGGTTAGCATGGCGGCGGCTGGTTTCACGCAAACATCTACCCTCGCACGTGTTATCAATTTTAATATTTATCGATCGATGACCAAACTTGTCTTGACCTCGATCTTCAGGGTTCTCCAGAAATTGACACTGCGCGAATCAAATGTCGCGTGCCCTGGGGCGAGCATCACGTTTAAATCGCGAATGGCGACCCGGTTTCTGTCCGTTTCGATTCTTCGACAAACTGCTGCCAGCCTTTTCTCACTCCAATGCACTTTTCAATGAGCTCGTTCGTTTCTCGCGAATCGATCGTGCAAATCACTGTCAAGCGAGGCGGCCGCGATAATCCGCGGAAAATGTTGCAGCGTCGCGATCCGGGAAACGTGTAGCACAGGGACGTTGGTTGAAAAGCCGAGGAACTTGGAATCACGCGGCAGGTGCAAAAGGTGCCGGTTTACACGAGAAGCGAGTAACCTCCTCTCTTCGCCAGGTCCCGACCGAGAGGTCCACCGTACGAGGACTGGTTTCACGAGGCTCCCCGTGCTCGACCGGCCAGACTACTTCGGACACGATGGAAGGAGAGGGAAACACACAGAAAGAGAGTGTTCGGGGGTGGAGCGAGGAGGCGAGGAACGTGTGGAGAGCGGACTCGTGGAGTGTGGGTCCCGTTCTTCGGAGAGAGGCCTATTCCAGCGAGCGCGAGGAAGTACTGTTACTTTAGACAAGAGCCTTCGGGGCCCACGACGTGCTGCAAAACGCGATGCAGAACAGGACACGGTGCATGTAACTCCGAGTCGCCTGCAGTTGAAAATCCGCTGGGACGCACTCCGATTTTTCCGAATTTCTTTTTCCGAGAAACCTGTTTCTTTTTCTCGTGCAGATTGAATAGATTATAGGCGCATCGAACGCGCGTCGATAGCCGGAGACCGAGTCGCACTGATCTTTTTCTACTTTTTGACAGCGAGCTCAAGATTGCAATCGAGATACGCCATGCGGTCGTGACGTGTTTTCTTTTCTATTACGGAGCCGCGGCAGCTACGGCGATTACCATTGACGGATGCGGTATTGTCGGCGCTTCGATAGCCACAGCTTTGTCTCAAGGTCTGCTTCGAAAGGAGCAGCGGAACGATCGCAGTGACTGAACGACGGGCGCACCGCGATTGATAGGAATATTTGCTCCAAATTTGAAAATTCACGGGTCACGCGAAACGGATGATGGCACGACTACTCCCAATGCACATCGCGTATGCTATATTGCAATGAATGTGTACGCAGGCGTGGACACGCTCCAAAGAATCGCGTGTCCTCCTTCGTCCTCTGTTTACTCCCGTGCACGCGAAATTTCGGCGAGACACAGGACCACCCTCGTGCAGCCAGCTTTCGCACCAGAACCCTGCACACTCCAATAAAGATTCATGTCGAACACAGCGCGATGCTTTCGAAATCTCTCCTCCGTTGTTCTTATCTTCCGTCAAAGTCGAAGCTAAATTAGAGAAGATATGCTCACCGCTCGGTAGTCGCGGCTCGACTGAACGACTGGCCGCCTCCGCGCTATTACCCGCCGTACTCACACCCGTATCAAGCAAACCGGCGCCCTCGCGTGTATTACTGCCCATCGTGCGTCTATAGCCACGTACCTGCACGTGCTCGCGTGTAACTCTTACGATCGTTCGCTTGTGCAAGTATCATATGCAACGTGTACGTGTCGTCGGTGCGTACGAATACTCGCGCGGGCGGGTGTAACCGGTTTCACCGATTTTTTCCCGAAAAGCACACGCGACGGTTTGTAAAATTGTTTGGCCTTTGTCATTTCTCGGTATGCGCGTAAACTGGCGGAAAACTCGGCCCGATACTTTCCCGGAGAATTGCTGTTACGCGTGTAGAAGGTTATTGAAGTATGAAGTCACGCTGCCGTCGATAATTCGGGAAAAGCATGTAGACTAGAATGCCTGATGCTTCGGAATTTTGTACGAGTTAGGATGCACGACGGAATTGGGAAAGTACGAACAGATGGTAGAAGTTTGTATAGGGATAAGCTACCTGTTATTTAATCTATGCCGCGTGACAGAAATGAATTTTTCCAAATTCCAAACGCATAATCGTCATGCACTGGATAATGTAAGGTGACACCAAGGCACTCCGGTACGGAATCAAGATACGTATCGTGTCTTTTGTCCTGTCATATGCGATTTCCATGTTGGATGATTCTATTTTCTATCAACCCTCTAAATCCGCAGGCAAGGGACCGCATCGATTTACTTTCTACGAGAACTTCTCTCACGGTTTTTCAATTAATCACGGTACGAATTAAATTTGCTTCGCAATGAGTACTTTAATTGCATGGAATTATACGACCTACTGACTTCATTGGCCTCAGATGAAGTTTTCTCAAATGATACTTCCAATTTGATCGTTCTACACTATGTAGGTGGCAAACTATTAAAAATAGTGTCTTGTGCTTTGTTTAAAAAGTAACTTGCGACACATTCAAGTTGCAGAACAATTTCCACCCCATAGGATTGCATTATTATTACGTTTCTGTTGAGCAATCCAACAATTTATGACCCGCATCTGCATGAAACATCTATAAATAAAGCGAAGGGGCCAAGGAAAAATGGCTGAGTCTCTGTTAATCCGATAAGATATAATAATGAAATTGCATTTAAGCGCTATAAATCTCTGTCCAACCCTATTCGTTGCAAGATCCTTTGAAGCTGCAATATCAATGCGATGAAGACTAGGGAGGCAATCTTTTGAATCGCCGCTTAATAAATTGAGTCATTAGGAGCACGGGCAGCATACATAGAGAAAGTAATCGTTAACGCTGAACAGGGATGCCCGCGGTGCAAGTTTTAACAATAAAACCATAGTCCGACGTGTTTTTGCGCTCTACAACATGATGTACGAGTATATGTATAGCATAAACGATACATTTATTCTATAGACTTTGCTCTACGGGGACTCGAGTAGTATTTTTAAGCTCCTACTACCGGTGTATAATTTGTAAGACAGTGCCTTCGGATTCCAATCTAGTACCTTTGACTAACAATTTGTATTCACTTGAATCATTACGAACGGAACATTGATGTAAAATTGGAAAGAGTGGTGCCCATTATGGATGGCAACAGGTTCAGCACTACGCCCGCAGTCGGGAAAACAGTACTCAAACGCACCGATTACCTTCAGCAACACGCACACGAAGCAGACGCGATGGAAGGTGGAAGGTAACGTTGTAAGTGACATGGGAATGGTAAGGGGTATTCGATACCTCGGAAAGTCTGACCTAAAAAATACATTGTATGATTGGTCTATCCAATCATCTCGACGGTGACCCGATATATCAAACGATTTTGCAATGTTACGTATAGGATAAGTTTAAAAAATCGCAGCCTATTTGCCCGACGCTTTTATCATATTACTATGATCGTCACTATGATCAGTGACTATGCTCGCAAAAATGCTAAAAAATACAACCAGTCACCCGTGCCGCTTCGGACCAATCGTCCTACGGCATGATTGGGGACCGGAGGAATCAAAACGCATGCGACTCACCATCCCGTTGATTACAAAAGTAGAGCAAGTACTCATGGAAGACATCAGGAACATCACCGAGGCAGCTGAATTGAACTCAACCGTCAAGAAGTGTGCCAGCTGTAACTAAACAAGAACACAAAGAACAATAAAATCCACTGTTCAATCTACATAATTTAATTCTTCATAGAGAACTGTGATACTTACATTTCTCACTGTATCAGTGTCACCTAGAACATCCACTTCAGTGATGCACTGACTCTACTTCCGATTAAGATTCTACTTTTTCCGATTAATCACCATTTTTCTCTACGATCGCATGTGTTTTCTAGAAATATTTCAACGTATACATTACTTGATAAGTATATCTTCATGTTTCGCGATAAATTTTCGATATTTTCGAGAAAATGCAAGCTTCCTGACCACATTCAGAAACAATAAAGAAATAGTCGCAAATAATTGCTCGTATTATGTTACTACTTATACAACTCTCTATTATACAAGTTTTATACGTGGTGTGAATTGCAATTTGATAGAGATATATTGCTAAAATTCTACTTATTTCTACAAGAAATTTGAGGAACGCATACCTGTCAACGAGAAGACAATTTGACAATATGGCGCAGCTTCACTATGTTCCGGCGCATTCGCGCCGGTCAGCATCACGTTCCCGCAATCCTGACTCGAAGCAAGCGAAAGAAACAGCATTGAACAGAATCCAACTGAAATTAGAGATAAATGCATTGAGAATCACCAATATTATAATAACATTGCTAGAAACTGCAGAATATATTGCAAGATAATGGGATTCAGAGCTGAAATACGTATACACATACGTAAAAGATGATACGTATATGCATACTCGAGTCGATTTGAAAATGCACGCCACGCGGTGTGATTCCGTTCACTGCGCAATATTTTCTTCATTTCTTGCAAAATATTCATTAATATTAACAAAGAAACCACAGAAAACTTGGAAGACAGGAAAATGAAAACAATGTCTATAATTTCCAGCCTTTAAACATATATTAGAATATGTTACATACCTTTATTCGACGGACACTCTTGACACGTTCAATCACTACGAGATCCGTTGGGCGAAAGAGAGCCATTTTCGAAATAGATTGCGCTAATTGGCTGGTAACTGAGTGGGTGGGGGGTGGGGGGTGCGAGGTTCTTTCTTTAAGGCGAATGTTGTTGAATATCCTGACGAATTGAGTATTCTTTATTACATGCATTACAGTATGGATATTATTCGAATAGTGTGATACAAATATATTTATTAGTAATAATAAACACATCTGTGTATTAGAATGTTTGCAATGTTTGTTAAACTATAGAATAAGTAAACTATTCCTACCGTACTGAGTGTTCAGATCGTTTTCTAGAATCTTGCGACTCGTCTGTGGAAATTGCTTCCCTGATTCCCCCAACGTATTCACATATATTCACACAATCGCATGACTCCGGTCCCCACCGCTTCTTCGGTAAATAATAGTGCTTCAACTAATCACTGTTTACGAGCAGAGGACGCTCGAATCAGTGTCGAATTTGTGAGTCGGTATGGCAGTCACGTTAGGCCACGAAAGTTCATAAGGTGATTTTTCTATTATTTATTTATTATTTATGTATTTCAATAAGACCTAGGCTTGTTGCAGCCCATGGCCGAGGTGTACATGTGATGCGGCTAGTCTTGATTGCCAGTGGTATCTCTTGGCGACGAGTGACGCATATGCATATTATAACCTGTCTGAATTAATATTGTTCTTTGCAAGAAACCAATTTTCACAGACGAGTTATATCGAATGCTCATTACGATAGGAATTGTAATTTAAATAAAGTCAAGGCAAGACAAATATTAGTTTGACGGAAATAGTTTACTTATTCTAAAGTGCAACAAACATTACAAACATTAGATTACACAGATGCGTTTATTATTATTAATAAATATATTTGCATCCCACTATTCCACTAATATTCATACTGTAACGCTTGCTATAAAAAATATTTAGTTCGACATGATACTCAAAAACACCCGCCTTAAAGAAAGAACACCACCACCCACCACCCGCCCAGTTACCAGCCAATTAGCGCAATCTATTTAAAAAATCTCTCTCTTTCGCCCAACGGATCTCGTCGTGAGTAGACGTGTTCAGAGTGTCCGTCGAATTAAGGTATGTCACATAGTCTAACATATTTCTAAAGGCAAAATTTGATGTCATTTGTTTTCATTTCCGGTCTCCTGAGAGCTCTGTAGTGTTTTTTGTTAATATTAAGTCATATTTTAGAAGAAATTGAGAAAATATTGCGTAGCAAGTGGAATCACCCAACGTGCATTTTTTGTATCTAACACTACTTCTACGTACAGATATACATATTTCAGCCCCAAATTCCATTATCTTGCAATATATTCTGCAGTTTCTAGCAATACTATTATAATATTGGTTATTCTTAATACATTTATTTCTAATTTCAGTTGGATTCTGTTCCATGGCGTCTCTTTCGCTTGCTTCGAATCAGAAATGGCGCGAACGCGACACTTTTGAACGGGAATGCGCAGCAGCAGAGTGACACGGCGCCATATTGTTAAATCAACTTCTCGCTGACAGGTAAGCCTTCTTGAAATTTCTTGTTGAAATATGTAGAATTCTAGGAATATATCTCTATTAAATTATAATTCACACCACGTATAATACTTGTATGATGTAGAGTCGTGTTCTAAACAAGTAGTAACATAAGACAAGCAATTATTTCCGGGTATTTATTTGTTGTTTCTGCCTGTGGTCGGGAAGGTTGTTTTTCCTGGAAAATATCGACAATTTATCGCGAAACTAAAAAAGACACTTATCAAGTAACCGAGTAACGTATGCGTTGAAATATTTCTAGGAAACGCAAGCGATGGTAAACAAAAATGCTGTTTGGCTTTAGTCGGGTATCGAACATAGCCGAACTGCAACGGACGCTGGCGAAGGTTGTCATTCTACTACTTGACGCCGCGGCGTGTTGACAAAACATATAGAAGACATCTCAGTGAGGTACGTTCATAACAGCTATACCACAATTATTTGCACTCTATTACCGCTGCTATTTATTTAATAGGATTGTAAATATTGCTTCCATAATAAATCTTTTGTTAACATCTTGTGCCTATTCATTTGCAAATCGAATATACACATTTTGTACAGAATTCGATTTCAATTATTGCTTTAATATATCACAATTATTATTACTTTCGTGCACTGGTTTAATTTCTTTGTTATTCTTTAACACAGGTACAGGAGTATGAAGAAAGTTGATTATACGGAATACAGTAAGCCAATAGCTCCAATGATGCCCAATAATTCAATCCAGCCAAGGCCTGTGTATGTGAGCATTTTAATTACATTTCCATATTGGCTTTATATTGATATATGACTGTTACTAAGATGATACAACTTAAAATACTTATCAAAACAATTACATTTTCTATACCAATTATAATTAAGTAATTGTAATTGGAATAGGATTTTTTATTTTGCCCTTTTTGCATAATGCATATGTTTTTATGTTTTACATTTAAAAACATATGCAGTAGCTTATTGCATTTGTTATTGTATTGTTAATCTTGTATATTTTCCTCGCATATCTGCTTATTTTGAATGCACAATTGCATATTTCTCGTGCATATTTTAATGTTTTTAATGCATATATTCATATTTCTAATGCACACTTGCATATTTCTGGTGCATATTTTAATGTTTTTAATGCATATATACATATTTTTAATGATGATTTACGTATTTTTCGCGCATATTTATTGTTCATAATTGTCACTGATAACAAACATTCGATAGGATGAATAGCATGTTTTCTTTCAGAAAATTTTGTGACCGCGCGCAATGCGGTCGGTAGAGTCACTATTTGCTTCGAAGTTTTCTAGCTTTTTCAGAGCAAGTGGCTCTGCTTAAATTTTCGTTCCCACTTTAGCTACACGCGATTGTAGAGTCAGTGTTTTTCACGTACTAGATATTAATACACTTATCAGAGCACCGGTGCTCCCTTTCAATTAATTCAATCGCGAAAGTAGCATCTCAATTTGTTCGCCGATACAATTTGCGGTCGTGTACATAGTCTTTTATTTTTATTTTTTTCTTATATTCGCTATCGGAAGTAGAGTCAGTGCATCACTGAAGGGGATGTTCTATGCGACACTGACGAAATGAGAAATGTAAGTATCTTTTAAACAATTCTCAGTTTTCTGTGAAGAATTAAATTCTGTAGATTTAACGGTAGATTTTAATGTTCTTCGCTTTCCTATTTAGTTACAGCTTGCATACTTGCTGACGATTGAGTTCAATTGGGATGCCTCGGTGCCGTTCTTGACTGTCTTCCACCAGTACTTCCTCTATTTTTGCAATCAACGAGGTGGTGAGTCGCATGCATTTTAGTTCCTCCGGTCCCCAATCATGCCGTAGGACGATTGGTCCGAACCGGCACGGGTGACTGGTTGTATTTTTTAGTAGTTTTGCGAGCGTAGTGACCGCCATTATTTTCTTGTGTATTATTTCTTATACGAGGTTAGATCTTCCTTCTTGTACTCCGCGTTTTTTAATATAAAAAAATTAAGAACCATAAAAATATTTCTTACTCAAATAAATATTTGATAAAATAAGTGCTGTTGTAGGTTCCTCTATTTCGATAAAAATATATGATTACATTAATAAATACATTGAACAAATGTTTATACATATATTGAGGACAGTGTATATTAAATTTATAATTGCATTTATAATCAATTGAAAGTTTTTTTCACTGTTGAGCAGAAGTCGGATACCCTCTGACTTCGTTACTATAAGTGTTTTTTGATCCTAGTAATCATATATTAAAATAAATAAATATAACGATACGTATAAAAATCAGCATTGAATATGCATATGCCAATGATAGCATGTAATATTAATTTTTATATGCTATAGTCGAGTCCTTTTCGTATGAAATTTGTTACACATTATGTACAAGAAGGCGCTTTGTATACGGGCAGATTTTCAAATCGAAGTAATTAACTTGAACAATTTACTTCGATTAAGGAATCAACCGAGGCTTATTTAATAGCTTGTCAATGTTTAAAGTAAATATTTAATTGCATTTATATCTTTGTTTCATTACTTATTCTAGTAAATTCAGTTTAAATGACAGGCATTTTTCTTAATAATTAAATTATTTATCAGTAATTTTCGAGTTTTGGTTGATGTTTCCTAAATTGCAAAGTCATGTCGTTTTCAAAGAGATTGAAAATTAAAATATGCTATTAGCTATTGCAATTTTACGTGTACTAATCATCTTTTTAGATCAGGATTTTCAGGTTTAACCCCTTCCGTGTTCATTGCCAGGAACTCACTCACGTGCCCAGGTGCTACTTGGGTGAGTGAAAGGCAATGGGCACGATGATCATATAGTTTTTAAATTTATAACAATGTGTGGCAGCTGACATTTGCTAGTGTACCGTGCACGACGTATTTTCCACATTTTGTGTGTATGTGGTTAGGCTGTGGAATTGCGTCGGCTCGGGAATTTGATAACAAATTATAAACAATTGCAAATACATACCTTCAATACCATAACCAATTATGAAAATATGGCAAGGAATGAAGTACTGTACGAACCAAGTATACTTGGTTGAAAGAAAATGCACAATATATTTTAACGAATGAATATTTTACACGAGAGTAATGCACAAGCATATACGTTTACGCAATGGTCGCTAGCCTTTGTCAGCCGATTTCAGGAATTGGTACGTACCCTTAGAGTGTGAATGATTGTATGCCAAGCTCGGGTGTCGGAGGCGTCCCGGGACGTCTCTCTAGTGTAGGCTCTTGCACCCGAGTGTTTGATTGAGAATCGTGGAATGATGTGTGTTTGTGTGAATGCTTTGCCATTTTTGAAATATAGGTCTAGGTAGGATAGGTAGTATACCTTCTGGTGTGTCTGATAGATATAAGTAGGTAGGGCCGGGCAGGTTGACACAGTCTCTGGTCGGGTAGGCAACATTTCGCGTGTTCAACCTGTTTCAGGAAATTTGATTTGAAAAGTCGACGGTGAAGCTGTGGCGCGAACGAAAATGCGTTCGCCTCTGGCTTTGCCTATCGATTTTTCGAATTTTCCGCGGTCGTGGTCGGGATTTGGCTCCGAAACGAACGTGCTACGTTATGCTCGAGGCTGCACGTGTAGGCGAAGAACGATTACAATTTTACTCGTAATCTTTACGATTTTCCATAATCGCAATTTTTACGATTGTATTTGGTCGTGATTCGTCCACGTGTGTTCCATTTAGCTACGCGATTTAGATTTTTATTTTATTTTTGTTTTGTTTGCGAATAGAGTCTCGAGCCTAGACTAAGTTTCAGCTGGCATTGCGCCCGAAGAAAAGAAGAGGCTAAAAGCCGAAGGGGCCCGACAAACTGTCACTCAAGAGGGCAACTACCAATGGCTCTGCATCCTTTGGATGAAGAGCCATTCTTTCTTACTATTTTGTCACTATGCTCGCTTTTGTATACTGTAGTTGTAGTTTATTGTTTCCAGCACTCATCATCGTATTGGGCAAATCGCGATTTTTATTAGCGTTGCGAATACTTGAATACGGTTTGCATTAGAGTTGCGAATTAATACAGATTCCGGTTTGAATTAGAGTTGCTTTTATATTAAATTATATTTGCCATATGTACTTGCTTTTAGCGTTGCGATAATATTTTTCGTGTTCCTTTTCTAGACAGGTTTTAATTAGCATTTACAGTACTGCGATATTTTTCCATTGCAAGTATGCAAGTAAATGTTTCTATTTGTAATTCATAATTATTATTCAGCATATTTGCATTTTGGAAGAACATACTCCCTTTGTACTACTCTACTATTTTTTCACAATTACTGATCCCATAAATAAGTTTGTTACAGAATTATTAAGTTAAAGAAGATGTCAATATAATAGAATACATACTACCTCAAGTAAATTGCAATATGTAAGTAATCAGTGGCCTCCAGAGATGCTGTATGGATCAAATAAATCGAAGGAAATCATATGATTCAAAGGAAATGGCGGAAACAATCGTGCTATCATACCTAACAAATATCACTAAATTCTTATAAACTTTGATGTGTTTCAGGATGCAGGATCACGATTTTAGTGAAAGAAGATTCATTATAAAATATATATTTCCCCTTTGTTTATATCCCTTTAGGTTTTCAGTTAGGCACACAATTCTTCAATTAAATTAGCTTTTCAATTAGGCAGGCAATGTTTAAGTTAAGATAAATTTTTAGTCAGGCTGGTGTTTTCGTGTGTTTCAGGTGCATGATCAGAACTTCAAGTTTCGTCATGATTCATCATATTTCTAAATTGAATCATTTCTTAAGTATGCTGGCAATTTCCAAATAAAATTAGCTTTTTAGTCAGGTAGGATGTTTTAAGTTAAGATTTAATTTACCTTAAGTATATGTGGATTTATTTGAACTGCGCGCATGCTAATTTATATTATAATCTTTATTCTTTAATTTAAGTCATGTCTAACTGAATTTTTCTTTTCAGCTTTTGCCACAGCTAATCATTTTAATATATCCTATTTACTGAAATTAATTATAAGCTAATGTGTATTATAATCTTGATTTTTTAATTGATTTAGGTTCAACAGCAATTTTATTTTCAGCTTTCGTTCAAATCATTTATTTTAATACTTCCTTCCATTGTTATCTTGCACACTGTTTGCATATCAAGCGTGCTGCAAATATACATCCGAAGGAAGTGGCGTTTAATTTGTAAATAATAATTTTTGTAAATGGTAGGTGGTTGCGCGGATAGGACCGCGCGGGTCTCGAGATATTGGAATATTCTATAATCTGTTGGTAACGTTGTGAGTGACGCGCTAATGGTAATGGGACATGAGGTCCCAGAAATGCGGCTCGAAAAAATACATTGGGTGATTTGTCTATTCTTATATCTCGTCTGTGCATGTATGTATAATTCATATACACGAATATGTATTATAAAATATATATTTATTACAAACAGGAATATATTTATAGGAAATAATTATACTGCTATATTACAATCTATTCTTAAAAAACATTTTGTATAAAAACGATCAATAAAATACGCGACCTGTAATACTATTTATATTAAATACGATCTTATTTCAAATCGTATAACGTAAATGCCGTTTTATTAGATTTATCGTTTAAATTCCGCTTTTATACTTGAACCACTACATGTTCAAATGTAAATGCTGCGCAGCAGCTATAATTTTACTCTTTTGTAACTCTAACTTTTGTTCTTTTAATTTTAGAAGCCTCTTTTGCACTTCCAACTCGCTTTGTCGCATTGACATTTTTTCTCTATGTCTTTTCTCCTTATTTTTTTCTGCAAGTTCAAAGTGCTTTGTTATTTCATCAAAAAAATTTTCAAAAAGCGTCGTCAAAGTGGCATTCTGATCTAGCACCTTATCTTTGCTACTTGTCGACGAGTTTGGCAATGCTGCCGCTAGAGGGTCCTCCTGTTGCTGACTAGCGGAAGCGTTATTCTGCTCCTCATTCGTATTGGGTTTTGGTAAGATAAACATATATCTTGCGGAACCAGGTGGCGGCGGAAAATCACTCTCCTCCAGATACATATGTTTCTTCTTTTCCTTAAAAATTTCATCTAACGCTCTCTTGTGTTCCCATTGACCGTAATGTCTCATTCTACCAGGTTTTTTTAATCGTTCGCGAAATACAAGATTCTTGTACTTCCGTTCGAGAACTCGCCACTTATTCTCGCACTTCTGAGGACTAAAGTAAAACCCATATTTTTGCATCTCGAGAGAAATCATCTCAAACATCTCGCGTAAACTTCGAATCTGAGTCGATTGTCCTACCATCGAATAATATCTTTTGTATTGGTTTATGAGGCAAGCCGTGGCCTTGCTGGTCCATAAATTCAAGGCACCAATATCAGCACTGGAAGGAATTGCGTTGTTACTTTCAAAACCAGGAAAACCGTTTTCATGTTCCTCTTCAACATACCCCTGAAGTGTCGGTTCCACCTTGATTTCCATCTGTGCATCGATGTTCTCCCCTTTTTAAGAATACATTTACATGTCAAAGCGATTCAAACATGTTTCAGATGATCGGTGAGTAATAATGGAATATTTAATACGAATATAATTTCCAGTATAAAATGGTATTCGAGTTTGCCGCGTAGAACAATTCGAGTGTCGATTAGGCGCATGAAGCACGACTTTCGAAATGTATCTGCGACATGAACGCCAGACTTTCGAGCAGTATCGAATTTATAATGACTGTATCCTAGCAGTGGCACATAACCTTCTTTGAGAACTATGCTTTTCTTACCTCTCTGCTCGGTAATTTCGGCCATATTAGCGTGTTCTCGTAACGTAACCTCCGTTCCAATCTCTGAGAGAAGTCCGGCACGAGTGCCAATCTCGGTCGCGGCACGGTCTTGCAGGGGGCCGAAAAACCAATGGAAACTAGTTCCAAACCGGTTTGACACTGAAACTGGTTCCGTACGTGTCGAGAACTGGCAGCCATATTACCCCGTACTTTACAGGCAACAAAGATGTGGTAGGTTCCCCAGCCAATGGAATGGCGTATGGCACGAGTTTCGAACGAGTTTGAAATCTGTATGAGTCAATGAACACTTAACAATTATTCAGAAAGATATGCATAATACATAAAGATTAGTAATATCGACCATGCCTCGTAGCAAGAACGATGCGAATATTGATGACAAAGAACCGTTTCACTTAAACAAACAATTAGGAACCCAATTTCGTATGAATTCAATTAGTATAGCCGCATTCCAGACTTTCTGATAACACAAGTTTGTTGCATCACTTGTTAGATCATGTTAGACAGTTGTATAAGTAGCGTGCATTTCATGCACTTCCTTCACTTCACGCAATACACAATACGTTCAGCACTATTACTCATAATTACTTTGACTCCCCCAAACAATAAAGACGAGCACGCGTTTCTGTACATATATTTGTAAAATCGTAGGTAACGTTTTTTCGATTAGAAAAATGGGAAGGTGAAACGTCTAAAGTCATATCTTAATCGAGCAATGGCTACGCAGTAATTCTTATCAGCTTCAGTGATCGATAAACGATTTACGACAATGTTGCTTCCAATTTTTTTCGCTGCGAATATTTCTCACCAAGCTGGATTAGTGAATTGCACATGTTAGAAGTGCGCTCGAAGATACTTTGTTCTACTCAGCGTCGTCGTTACCATGAATCTTTGCACGCTCTGATAGCAATGCCGACACCGGAAGTGAACTATTTCGTGAACCAGCCAGGGCTATATAATCCAATGCGTATGAAGCGCTACTGTACGGTATAACGAGATAATAACACCCACACAAGGGTTTCGCGTAAAGCGCGCAACGAACAAACATTCCGAGCGGGACTCGCGCGTCACGGAACACGAGGAAACGAGTCGAGTGCTCGGGATTCCACGTTTTAGGTCATCGTTCGTTCCGATTCTCAGATCCATCCTGTTTTTCTCATACTCGTTATTATCTTGCACCGGATGCGCTTCCCCCTCGTGTTAAACGTGCTCAACACATGTTACATATACTTGTACTGCCTTCGTTTAACGATAAAGGGTACAAGGACGTAGCAAATTGGACACGAATGCACCGTTAGCTTAAATATGACACTCCTCCAAATCGTTTCACCGCCGGGGATGAAAACGAAGCAAAAAAACTACCCCATAGCCGCGCTTCGTCTTTTATATTTCCCGCCCCGCGGAATCGAGGATCTAATCGCGATACATTCTCGTACCCCTAGTGCGACTTCGATGTTGGTCACCATAATCGATAGAAGCGGCGTCTGCTCGGTCGAAAGCGTGACGTCAGGGTGGAGGAGCGAGCAGTCGTAAAGGGTAACGGGGCTAGGGAGCAGGGCGAAGGAGAGGAACGACTCGGGTGGGTTCCGCCGTACAGATAGGGGGGGGGGCTGTTGCATAGGAGACTGGAGAGAGAGAAAGAGAGTGAAAGAGAAGCGTAATATCGGTTCGGGCAGGAGTGAAGTGCGAGCGAACGAGCGAGGACGGCCGCGCTCGCCTTTCGTTGGCGTTTCGTGTGGGTGCGTGAGTGCGTGCTCACGGGACAGGTACTTTCGATTTCCAACGATCAGCGTACCTTCGCCGGGCCCAACGCTGCACCAGGAAGCGGACCCGACAGTTACCGTCGAGTGTAATAGTACGTGAACGGCACGCCGAGTACGTGCTCGTTCTTGTCGGTCTCTCCTGTGCGCCGCGGTGTGCATGTGCGATTGCACGTTTTTCGCGACAGGTGCCTTCCAATTTGTACGATTATCCTTCGGTGAACTCGTCTCGCGTTCCCAAACGAAACGGAGGAAAACAGCCCGCCCCGTTGGCCCGGGCAATTTTCCAACGACAAGCATCTATCCGTGGAGCGTACCGTTTTGCGACAGTAGCAAAGGAAAATGTAAATAATTGGCGAGAGGAAGGAAACGTGGCTTTTGCAGCCTCGTGTGCGCGTGCGACCGTGCATATGTGTCAGAGGCATCGATTTTCCAGGGAACGTTCGCCGCAGCTGCTCGGGCTGTTCGCCGCCGCCGCGCCGGGTGAATTCGTACGAGTACGATGAGTGCGATGCGCCGCGCATGAAAGAAGAGGACACATTTTGACAGCGGGAGAATCGAAAGCAGCCGAGGAGAACTGGTCGTGTAGTGTCTGGCGCGCGTTTGCGAACGCGCCCATCGCGCGTCCCATCCAACATGGCTACCGCCAGCAATACGACGACAAGCGCCGGCGAGACGAGCGGCAGCAACGTGCCACAGTGGAAAAGGGACTTGATACAGCGTCGTAGGCAGCAGAGCAAAGTTCTCGCGAGTAACGGAGCCAGTGCGAAGCTATGCTCGTCGGTAATCGGTTCGTCGTCGACGACAACAACAACAACAACGGCCGATCCAACCGAATCCGTTGACGCTGCCGGCGGGCAAGAGCAGTGCGCAGCCGGCAACGTGCCGTCGAGAACGCGGACAACGAGCACCGGTGAGGACAGTGTCAACGTGGTGAACAGCTCGAGCGTTAACGGTGATAGTGGTGGAAGCGCCATAGCTGGTGTCGTTGTATCTTCTTCGCCGTTTTTCTCGAGAGGACCGGCGTGTGGCGCCATCGTCAGCAGCGGAACGACCGCCGCTGCCGACGTCGGCTCGACAGTCGCGTGCAACATGCGTCTCGAGGCGGATCTCTCGTTCTGCTCCGACTCGGAGGATGTTGCGAACGGTACGCTGAGCAAATCGTCGACGGATATGGAACGAAAATCGGAACACTGTGACACCGTCGAGACCGAGGACACCAGGCTGGACGAAAAGGGAAGCGAATTGCTGGCAACTTGCGACGAGTATCGCGGCTGCAGGACGAACAAAGTGGAGCGGGTCGTTTTGGCCGAGGTGACCAAAAGCAAGGCCGGTAAAATCGAGGCAGATATGGCGAGGAACAGAGGGGTCAACGACGACGGGGAAAGCGACAGCTCGGAGGAGCTGCAGTACGGACCAGGTATCGTGAACAAACTGAAAAGCAAGTACCTTAACCTCACTCTGAGGGAAATGAACAAGAGCCGCGTCTCGGTGCAACGTTTTCGTCGCGCGGCGAGCCTCGAGGACTTGCTGGACTGCGACGACGAGCCCGGGGAGAAAAGCGCAAGAAAGTATACGAAGAGAACGATGGTTGGCGCAGCTGCGAAGACAGACAGGTACAGAAACGCTTCCCGCGGCAATGAATCGATGAAACGAGCTCGAAGCGTCGAGACTCTAATGAGGTACAATGGCACGGACGAAGTCGGCAGCAGCCACGGCGTGTCCGGCCGTGTGCCGAGCAACGGTTTGACGAAGCAGGAGCCGGTCAACAATCACATCATCCTGGTCGATCGAACCACGGTGAAAATAGAAAGTCGGCTGGGCGAGCTGGTCAGGCCGAAACCTCTGAACAAGCCGAAGAGAATTAAGCCTTTGCTGGCGGAAACGGAGAGGCCGCCGCCGGATCTAGTCAAGACCACGATGAGAATCTTCGAGGGGTCTGCGAAGAAGCTGAAACCGAAGGGCGACGTGGCCGCGAAAGTGGCCACGTTCAAAACCATCAACGACACGCTGAAAGCCCAGACGCAGAAGAAGTTAGTGCCGAAACCGCCGATCCAGCCTAAACCGTTCGTAAATGGCAATTCCAGGGCCCCCGGTTCTCCAAAGAAGATCGTGCTGCCGCAGAAGCCAACAGCCGAGCTCATCGAGAGGCAAGACGGTCAGGAGGAGTATCACATAGACGGCGTGATCACGGATCCCATAGCGCAGTCGGTGTCGTCGGTGGTTAGCAAGTTTCAGCAGATCGAGAAGTCGCATTCACCGTCACCTTCGCCCGAGCCATCCTTCAAATTGAAATTCTCGCCCGTGCCCAGTCCCGAGCCGCAACTAAGTAAATTAAAGTCCTCCTTGGAGATCAGCGTCAAATCTCCTCCGGTAACTCCAGTTCTTTCCCCCAGAATTTCCTCGCCCCGGTTGCAGAGCCCGTCGTCCCCAATGAAGGACACGCACAGACAGTGTTCCCCCCGCGTCCAAAGTCCTCCATCCCCGATGAAGGACCTTGCCAGACAAAATTCCAGTCCTGTCCACAAGCCTCCGCCTAGCCCCAGCAGGGAGCTTCTCAGACAGATCTCCATGCCGGAACCCAGTAAGCCACCGCGACCGCTGACCGACGAGAACGCGAGCATCGTCAGCGTGGAGCATCCGAGGCAGCAAATACCGGCGGAACGGATACACAGTCCCGTGGAACGGGAGAAGACCGACGAGAGCCTACCACCGACCGACGACGCGGTGCCCGTCGTCGACGATGAGCCCGCAGAGGAGGTCGATGCGCCAAAAACGATTTCGAAGGCCGCGCTGGAGAACATCGCGAGAACCGGTGTCACGATGCAGTTCAGTTTCAGCGACAAACCAAGCGCGAACAAGAGCTACCTGCCGGGACTGAAGCAGAACGGGCAGAAAGCAGTGGAGGAGCAGCAAGCGGATACTCGTAACGAGACCAAGCCCTCCTCGGAGGAATCCAGAGGCAAGTCGTTTTTGTCCGAAGGTTCCGTGAACGTTGTAACGGATCAGGAGGCGGTTTCTAGACTGCAGGAAAGGCTGGAACCGGATAAATGCGACAGGAAGATCGAGGACTGCAAGGAGGACACCGACGTCAAGGCGAGCACCGAGAGCAAACCGATCGGTGCCATCTGCAGTCTTGGTTTGATCAAGTCTTCGACAGCTACCTCGTATCCGCAGGGGAACGAGTCGAAAACGATAAGATGCCAAAAGACCGAGTCCCCTCCTCAGAAGCAGATAGGGATAATCAGACCGCTTGTCTCCACGAAGACGCAGCATCCTCAGCAGAATCTGAGCAATCGGGAATTGGAGAAGAATCTGATCAATCGAGTGAAGAGTATAGAGCAGCCCACCAAGGTTGTCGTTAGCTTGAAAAGCGCCGAGGAGATTCAACCGGCGAAAAAGTCTGGATCCGGGGGCGCCGGTTTGTGGGAGGCGAAGCCGTGGAACCAGCAAAACAACACCATGGTGTTCAATTTCAGTAACCGGAAGGACGTGCCCGATTATATCGAGAACGACGGACTCATCATTAGGAAGAAACGGGAGAAGCCTAAGGTGAGTGTGTCATCGAGAGCTTCCAATTTCCCTCGGTTTCGTTTTTATCGGGTGGACGACGCCCGAGTTTTCTCGGTATTGTACGTGGTATTGTACGTGTATACGTACGTACGTGTATAAAGTTCCCCGGAAGTGGGACCGAATAATATTTTCCATTGCATAATTGCTACCGTGCATTTCACTTGAAGCTACGGTTCGAAAAATTCAGGTATTCAGCAACGACGTCGCTCTCCGATCGCAAAAAGGCTTCGCCGCGAGATCGATGCGAGAAAAATACAGCCGGTGGAACTGAACAGTTCGTGATTCGACTGCGAGTGGTCCGCGATCGATAATACGGTTCAATAGCAGCCTGGCACGGTTAACTTTCATTTCGTACGTGTGCATATGTATAATTCAAGCATTTCACTTTCTTCGATATCGCGTTAACAAACGCATCGCTATCGTTGGGACGTATACGTGCTCTCGCCACGAAGCACACGTAGAATTTCAAGCGGATGCCTGGGCATTCGTGGCACGCGGTACATTTAACCGGCATGTACACGACATTTATTTGTTTTCCATTCCAGAGTCGAGTGGCAGGATGTCGCGCGCTCGATTCCTCGTAAACTTGTTTCACAGCTGATGCCGCACCGATCGAAATCGTAACGCGACTCCTCGTGACGAATTCTTGCTCCTACTCGATGAAAAGCGCAGCAAATTAAGATCGCGTTCGGCAAATTGAAGGTGGCTAGGCCGGCTTTCTCGTATTAGATAACCCGGAATCTCGATCGTACGGTCGAGAAGGGATTGCTTGGCGTTTTCTTTGGGACACCCGGTAATTCTCCAGCGATCCCTGACCAGCGATCTGTTACTTCACGTCCGACGAACTTCTGCGTTGCACGATCTCTGCGAATAATCGGCCGCAAGATCGTCGCTGCTTTATCTAATGGTCGTAACGGAGTCTCCATCGGGCCGACCGCTGGAAACGAACGAACGGGCACCTGCTCCGTTTCGATACGAAGGAGGGCCAAGTAACGAACCGTAAACTGGGGCATGCATACGCGTAATCCTTACCGAAGTGCACGAGAATCGCGTTGAACACCGTCTTTTACCTCCATGAATGCAACGGCACTCCTCGTGACACTTTTCTATCTCGAGTACGATCGTCCTTGGATCGCTCAAAAGGTCTCCCAGAATCGAGGCTGCTGCTGAATGAGCATCCTTCTGCATACCACGTGCATAGACATATTTTCATAGATAATCGTTAAGCAGCTTTTGCTCGACTTTCGTCGACGTGCGGAAAGCTGTGACGCTGGAAACGTTTCAAGCTAGAAAAGCTAAACGCCCGAGAAGCCCCTTCTTGTCCCCGGAACAATTGGATTACTTTAAGGACGAAACTGGCGATAGTTAACTCCTACTCTGTCCTAGTGGCCAGTACGCCTCGTATCGGGCAAAAGCCGCTGGTACACATCTGCGAGAGCATTTTTCTCGTCCACGCGGGTGTACGGTTACGCGTGTACGTTTACCTTTTGGAGTCAGCCTCGGCGGAAGATAAAATTTCGCGGGGCGTGCGTAATTCGATTGATGACATGTCGTGGATATCGAGTTGCTTGTCTCGTAACGTTAACTCGTCGTGCATGTACGTACACGCGTTTCACGACACTATCTGAGATTGCCGCCGTTCTTAGCTTCTCGTTGGTAATTAAACAAAGATTAAGCAGCCTTCAGATTTCGCGATAACGATATTGCTTTGGCATGCAACGCTTCCTGATTCCCGCGCCTGGTATCGAGTTACGAAATTGAACGGGCGCCACTGAGCGACGCTAATCGATTAGATGTACCGTCCGTTTCTTGGCGACAACAACCCCGAACGAACCGGTGTGGAACCATGTTCGATACAAGCAGGTCGAGACGCGAGCAAAGTTGCTCCAGAGATTCGCGATCGTATCGCGCGCAAGGCGAGGTCCCGCTAATTAACCTTCGACGACCTCGTAATAATTACGCAATCTCGAGCATTGCACCCCGATGCGCCTTATTATCGCAGGCCTTGCAACTGAACGTAACAATTGGTCTAATTGATCGGCAGAAATATTTGTCGGAGACTGAGAAGCCTAATGCGCTCGCGAAATTAGGTCGTGGAACGATTCTCTGTTCGGAATATCGTCTCCTCACCTGTTTTTCCTTCTGATCTACGGGTTTAGGAGCGGGGAACTTGACCGTCGCGTCGGTATACATGTCCGCGCGGAAGAATAATGAGAATAAAATTCGAACCGGCGGGGAGATAATTAGAAATGGAAAAAAAGAGGGAAACGAAATAGAATTCTTGAGACGACCCTCATGGAATTCCTCGAGGTAGCCGAGTGAAACGATGCGCGTTTCGTAATGCAGCCGGAAAGAAATTAATTGACGAGCATGGCGTTACCAACTTGGTATTGCGTCAACCGAAAGTATTTACACGTGGTTCTATTCCGCACCGTAAATAGTGTGCCAAACTGTGCCGGCACACTTTTCATTCAGTGAGCAGCAAGGGGTCGACGGCGACGCCTTTAATTCTGTAGAGGTAGAGTGTATTAAAAAGAAGAGCATCGATAAGCAAGGGAGTAAACGCGATAAGAATCTTACCCACCCAATTTCTATCGATGTCGCGCGAGGGCAACCGGATGATTCACGGCCGTAAATATTTCTTCCACTAGTACGCGAGGGGACGTAATGTACTCCGAATCGTGTTCCTTTTCCGTAACAGTAAAAATCTTTCACAATCTTTCCGAGTGTTTATCAGCGGTGAAAGCAGGAATTACGTAGCATCTCTGCATCTTAATTGCGCCGCAGCAGCAGCGGAAATAAAGAATCCTCTGCCGCTGCTGCCCGAAATCTCAATGGGAAGGTGAATCGGTCGAGGAGGTTGGGAAATACGCGGCAGGTGCTATAAGTGATCAAGGGGCGTCGATGTTAACGCGTAAAGTAAGCTCATTGCGGAACTCGTTAGGCTCGTTTCCATCCGAGTTATTATTATTGCTCGTTACGCTGCCATTGCTCGTCGATATGTCTGACTTGTCGCGGCGAGCGTGCGATTAGCAGGCATTCGTCCTGTCCATACAAGGACGTAGAAACCGGAAGGGAAACGTAGCTAATGCTTATGCCTTATTATGCAAGCAACAAATGCGTTCCTTCGCTTTCTGTATTATTACTATTATCGCGAGATCGCTCCGCAATAAATGCCCGACCTACTGATGTAACACTGTGCTCGTAACGTGCAGAAAGGAAAATCGGTCTCGTTGAAACGCGCAAATACGACCGTGCCTTTTCCATCTACACTGTATGCACAATCGCCAAAAGTTGGCTCCGATTGCTTCCATTTCGATGGTCGATCGGTCCCATGCATTCCTCGGGCCGGAATAGAAACTCCAATGTTCGGCAGCTGATTTCTCTCCCGGACGAAAGCGACATATACATACATACGGTATATAGAATTTCGTGGCCCATAGAATTCTGACACATTTGTTGCCGTGTATCGGGCGTACTGTTTAATAGCTATCGCCGATGAAAGATAAACACCTGACTTTATCCTTGTATAAATACGTGTTCCTCTGTCGGGTAGTCAGTTTAGGGCATCTCGATGACTCAGTAAGACTGTACGATATCGATTGATAATTAAGAACAGGCAAGACAGGGCCCCGATATTGGCTATCGACGATGCGTCACTGCTTCTCTATCGATACCCTGCGTTCTATTTTGTCCTGCGTACTCGTCGATCGGGAGCCTTCGATAATTTTGCAAGGATTGCGTTCCCGATCGCAGGAGAGAAAGGAAACGCACATGCGCTCGTGCATCGTTCGAAGAACCACTGTACCCGCGTTTCGTCAGCAGTTTTACCGTATTGCATGTACGGTAATCGAGTTTACGGCTGGAGAAGGTATCCTTGACCTTCTTTCTTTCGATAACTACATATTACCTTAGTCTGCTGTTCGCATCGCGCGACCAAGACCGCGTGTACCGCCTTCTCGCCTTTCGAATCCCGCGCAAAACTCCGATCAGATTTTTGCGTCGTCAAGGTTTCTTTTTTATTTTGTCGTCTCGCCGGCTGTCGACTGTAAACACGATGAAATCTTATCACGGTTGTCGCTGTCGATAATCGTTAATCGCCGCGATAGTAGGAAGTTCGAAAAACGAGCCCAGACATTTCGAGACGACGGGGATGTTCCTTTCGGGCGAACCTCGATTGGTTCGCGGTCACGGGAGGTCGCGGCGCCTTCGAGAAATTGCCAGGTAGAAGTTAGATAGCCGATCAGCCAGCCGGCTAAGAAACGGCAGCGTGCGCGGAATCGTGGCCGGTGACATTCCACGAGACCCTATGGGAATTCACGTATATGGCTGTCCTAGAGCGACAAGACACCAAGAGACGAGAGAAGCTGCGCCGAGGTCCGTTAGCGTCTTTCAGACTCGCTCCTTAAGCCAGCCTTCTACGGAGTATCGAGCTCTGACGATCGTGTCGCAACTCGCAACTGAATCAACCGTCACGATTTTCGGTATGTAGGCCGTGCGACAATAGCTTCTCCTTTCTTTGCGTTCCAGGGCCTTTCGTCCCGCGGCGAGCGGTGCATTCTTGCATAATTGGCGTTAAAATTAGACCCGTTCGAAATTCCTGGCCATTCCAGTTTCAATTAATCGACCGACATCTGTCACAATTCCATCGCCTCGTCGTCCGTCGCGCAATCGGAATGCGGCCCGTGATTTTCGACGCTTGGCTTTGACAGGCCGGAACGCTTTCAGGGCGAGTGGAACCTGCAGGAACCGGTTAGCGCGTAGGCGACGATACGAGCGTTCCGTATTCGGTGCAGGCGTTTTACTTCGGAATCGGTCAAATTCGAGGCCCAGCTTCGTTATCCCGACGATCGATAACGGCCGCGATATCGTTGCACGGCCGAAGATAGTAAACCGCTAAACGGGCTCGTAACTTTCAGCAGCCTCTCGGGGCCGACGGGCATTTTTCGGAGCGGAGGTTCGCGTGCGACGCCAGGTGGGCCGCGTGACTTATTAGAAGTTCATTCTGCGAAATTAATCGCGGCGCTGAGCGTCGGCCTCAAACGCGATCATGGGAGAATTAACGAGGCAACGATAATGAACTTTTCTCCTCCCGCCGATACGGCTCGAATCGGCCTGCCCGGTGCATTCCTTAACCCCATTACCGTTTACGTTTTTATCGTCGCGACGTGGCACTGAGTAAAGCGCGCTTCAGGCATACTGCAGAAACGAAGAAATTTATCGGCCGTCCTCTGGATGGTCGAATTCGTAAGCCGAGAAAATCAATTTGCCGCGCTTGCATCCGGTGCATACATTCTTTTTCCAATTCTTTTAATTGGCTGCTCGGCAAATAAAGCCGGGGGCAACATATCTCGTGTCGCTGCGCGCAATCGAGGAATTTCTGTTTTATCCGAAAGCACCGGCCATTCCCTCCACCTTTCTTTCTCCTTGAAATTCTGAATGCGTGACCTTGCGTGACCTTGACCAGCTCGATCCCATGGGGAAACTTGATCGACGACACGAGCCGGCAGCTGGTCGTAGGTCGAATTTGCATTTGCATGCCGGACGGCTCGAGCGCTCGTGTTGCGGTACCTGCAATCAGTAGCCCCCCCGTGTTGCATAATAAATCCAGCTTTTGGAAGAAACGAGCTTGCTCCAATCGTTCCGACGAATTTTTTTTAACGATAACTGATAATTGCGCATCTGCTGTAGCCAAAAGAAAGTGTCACGCGCAATCAGTTAATTAATTTTCCGACCAATCGGTGGCCCTCGGAATAGCATTAGGCAGATGAAGTCGTACCGGGCAGCTTGCGCGTTCAATTTTCCTAATTGCCCAACACGAGGTGGACGAAGCGCGAATGCTGCGGGGGTGGAAACGGAAGTGGCGAAAGGGTTGCCGCGAGCAACGCTCCTGGATTAATCCTGACACCGAATGAATCACTCGGAAAGCCGCGTACGCGTGCTCCAATTTAGAAACACGGCGCCACGACGCGTCGTCGACTCGTGTCATCCCCGCGAGAAAGCAGCGGCGAGACAGCTTTACAACTTTTTCCGCCGACTCGCGAAACGGAGGCTGATTCACAGGATTTAAGCCCCCGCGACGCTCCGGCGGGGACGACAAGCAAATTTGTCGTGTCCGCGAATAAACGCAGAACAAAACAGAGGCGTGGCTGCTCTTGCATAATTCGCCCGTCCGCGTCCCACGGGACGGCGTTCGCCTCGAATTGATAGTTGACGGGGAAGCGACGGCGACGGTCGGGCTGGAACAAAAGGGAGAAAGTTCTGCCTCGACGGACTGGTATCAGTGATAAAATCGTTTTCGCGGTCGCCGCGACTTATTGTTCTATGGACGCGTCAGTTTGCGAAGGCGTTCGCGGACCCCGCGAAAGAGAACGACTCTCCGCGACGACAATCGTGCTGTTCCGGTCGAAATTGGAACGGGCCCACGCTCTTAATCAGAATTGTTGAACCCCGAGAAGAAGTTGCGTGGTACAAGTTCCGTGAAACGTGCATTCGGCTGCACGTGCCGCCGTCGCCTACGACGACGGATCGATAAGAACTTTCCACCGCGAGGCCGTATTTTCCTCGGGAAACTTTTGCGGAAACAATTTGTTCGGTTATCGGGCCGAATCGAGAAAGGCCCGCTCGTTTTCGGCGGAAACGCGCGTAAAATTATTCCACCACGAATTTCAATATCCGATCTTGATAGTCGGCGGTGTAAATAATTAGAAGTATTCTTAGCGCAAAAGGCAAGCAAAAAATGCGGCGAGCTGCCTGAGATTAACTTGCTTTTATTCGTTCCGGTATATTCGTGCTCGCGCGAAAGACTCCAATTTTGTACGTAGATAGTTACAATACGGCTTAAACCAGATTGCTAAACACGTTGCTCGAAGACCGCCAGTGCGCGACGAGTGCGAGAGACTGGCGGCAGGTTCGGCTAGGAAATGAGCTCGTTACACGTCAGGAAGATTTCGTGCAAGACGTACGCGCACCAAAATGATGCCATCTTTTCATTAGGCCTCGTAATTAAATACCACTGCCTAGGCGTCGAGTTGAAATCTTTGAAGTCGAGGAAGCTTCGGAAACGACGCTGCGTTCGAGACACCCTCCGCATCCTGCCTCTGCCTTTTTGGTCGAACACGGCGAGGGCTAACGCATGCGGGTTTCCACCTCCGTGAACGCAGGTGTATGCAATTGTCGGTAGATTGTCGTGGACTCTCGGAGAGTTCAAGGTCCGAGAGGCAAGAGTGATAGCCCGGTGCGCTCGTAATAATGGAAAGAAACGTCCTGTGAATTTCTCATGAAGTCAGAGACCTCGTCCTTAGGCTCGGCGTTGTTCCCTCCCTCGACTACGTTTGCGTTTGTCGCTTCCCTTGGAGTGCCTGTCAGCCCCCTTTTCGTTTCAAAGTCTTTCTTCAACGCGATCCGCCGATCCAGTGTACACAGTCGACGAGTACTACCGAGGTTTACGATATTTTAGTACGCCGATACGAACACCCTTACCCAGGCATAAATGTCGGGCAGTAAATCATTCGTTTCACCGACTATCAGTCGAGCTCGTAAACCCGAAGCGTGTGGCGTGTACGCAGAATTAACTACGCCGGCGTAATCATTAGCCCTGTTTACGGCACCGCCGCATTAGAGTTAATTCTAAGTTGTCAGAATTAATCCGCCTACCTGGCTGAGCGTCGCGCGAGATTGCACGGTAAACGCAAGCCGAATAATTTTTCTCACGATTCCTTATCGCGTGGAATCGTTTGCATAATATGCACGCCACAACAAACGGACGGACGCAGGAGAAACGGAAATATTGAATTACTTTCTTCTCACGGCGGCGTCGTGCCGATGATGCCGCTTCGGATCAATTCTCTCGCATAAATTCTGTCAACCGTCGACCTTGCGAATGGATAATTGCCTTCTGCTAGGTTCGGCTGCTCCAAAAATCACCTACCATTCGGTCCTGTCGGCGCCTCGCTGTTTTTCATCCGGCGATCGATAATCCTGCGCGATTCGTGATCGATGCCTTCCCGTTTCGGTGCATCCGAGACACGTTGCATTCAAATCCAGACACGTATTGCGTTACACGGCCTCGATCTCTGCTCGTCTGTAATGCGGCTTCGCGTTATGATCCGTGACCGCATTTTTTCGTGGATCGTGCCGCGGCGTTCGAACCGAATTCCCAGCATTGCGGAGAGAACACGGTCGCAAAGAAATGGGAAAGGAAATTGTCGCGGAGAGGAAAGGATCACTTTCGAAAAATCTCGCGGGGACGAGCGTGACAATGACAGCGGAAGAAATTAGATCGGAAATCAGGCTGCCATTCGATTTCACGCGTGATTATTTGAATCGAACGGCTGACGGATAGGTGGACACTTGCAGGAGAAATCGCCCCGAGTGCGGCGTTTGTTGAAAAACACGATTTCAATTTATCAACCGAGCGATTGAGCAATTTCTTCGGTCAGCTGCACAGATTCTGCCACGCGCTATCGCTCGATGTACTCTTTGAAGAAAAATTTGGACTACACGTATGATTGAGTATGGACAGAGTGCGTGCATGCCTCGCGTAATTAGTCGTATCGAAGGACACGCGTGTGCGTGTCAATGTCGCTATCGTCTCGCTTTTCATTCGGCTCGATTTCTAAATCGGCAGGATGTTCATTCACGAAATAATTGAAAGGCGGCGGATGTCGATGAATAACATTCGACCGACGCGCGTGTCGTCCAGCTCGGGTTATTCGGCATTGAAAGCTCGAAGGAAACGTATGTATTGAGACAGTTTCGCCGTTTATCCCGGATCGTGCGTGAACCTTCCGATTCGCACGACCGCACGCTCGATCTCGCCACGCGATCTCAATACCCTCGCGATATCTCGATCTATCCGCGGCGATTGTTTTCTTTAGCCACGCAGATCTTCGCCCCGAAAGGCCCCCCGATGTTACCTGTTTCACGCGAAGGCCAGCTGCTCGAATTGGCAGACGCGAATTGAAGCGGGTGGAGCACGTGGGCGCGTTTCACGTGCAAACGAACGTGAAATCTTGTTTGCTCGTAAGAGGCTCTGGGGAGCAGGTTTTGTACGGGTTTCGCGTCGACGGACGCGAATAGTTTTCAAGGAAAATCAATGTGTCCATAACTGGGGGGAATATTTCGTGGCCGGGACGGATAATAATCGAGGCGAGGCGACTCGTTTCCTTGGAACTCGGTCGGCGAGACTCGAAAGTCACCTCGCCGGATTCCACGCGCCACGTTCCGATTTCGAAAGCTCAATCTTCTTATTTGTTGGACCCACAGGTCGGCGACGGTGGTATCATAGTGTTGGATGCCACATTGGATGCGTCGACGACCGACGACGCCGAGTGGGAACTGTCCGGTGGTCCGCCCTCGCCCTGCGACGTGTCGTTCTTCAACGACAACGTTCTTATAAATGGACGCAGCAACCTCGCGAGGACACCGCGAAATCACAAGGTAAGTTTACGATATCCTTTCTCGTTCTTCGTTGCTCCGAATATATTCTAGAAAGATTCGCGGCACAAGGTGCGTGCTTACTTTGAAAATAATATTTCCCAAGTGACCGCGTAGTTAATCGCGGTTCGATTGTTCGTAAAGCTGGTCGAATAGGGGGAAAAATCGACCGGTTATCTTTCGCGCGATAACGCAACGACGCGCGGAAAATCCACGAAAGCCTGCTCACGCATTATCGATGACAAGAATCGACGTTAATACGTGTCGCGTTTATCGGCCCATCCCGTACTAGTTTTCCTTTCCTTTTTTTTTTTTCTTCGAAAGATAAGCCACAAGTTAACATCTCGCGTTCCACCAGGGCTGCGTTATCTAATCTAATCAACTGCAGCACCATTGGTTGCGGGATCCCGCCGCGGGAGCTCGTTTAAGTCGAAAAGCAAGCGACGCACAGTACACTGTAACCGGGGCCCTTGCTTTGCCGTGGGAATGCGCTTTCCCTCCTGAAAGAGATTGTAAAATATTCAAGGGCAAGCTGCACCGGAGCCTTTCAGTTTTTTTCTCCCTCCGTTTGACCGCCTCGTTATTTCGCAGTCCTTTCATACCGAATTTTCGATGCACTTTTTGTACCCCCCCCTGAAAGGAAGCGTCCCAAGATGTCGTTATCCCTACCTTTTAAGGCGGATCAAGATCGAAGGGTGCAGAAAATCGCGTTAAGAGTTTCTACGATCTCACGTTCGTTGCATAAGTGGCAGGGATAACACCATTCGAACGATAGGCATAAGAACTGTTCGTCGTTTACGATTAGCTGCCTCTTTATGCATATACAGTATGAATATTTGTTTGGCCCGCTGTATGTGCATATTGATTCGACCATGTGCAATGAACGTTTTGCACACCAAAAGTTTGTTCCCGTTGCGGTTCTACTTTTTCCAAATACTTTGGAGTTTCGTCCCGACAAAAGTTCAACGAACCGCGCGGCTCGTCCTGGCGAAAACTCGCGCTTAACGAGTTTCGGTAGAACAGGTATCCCCGATGCCTGGAGGCTCGTATTGCCATAGCTTGAAAGCGGACTAAGCGATACTCTCCTTTCGAACTGTAGGTAATCGTTCTAAATAATTAATGTGCTATAACGTTGTGCAGGCGCTTCATTAATTTCCACGGCCCAACTTCTCGCAGCGAGGAAATCGTTCTCGATCGATAGATTCCTCTTTCCGCCGCTAATTGACCGTAGCTGGGATATTCTTGCCGTCAAATTTTACATTTCGACGAGGAAAAGGGAGCAAGCGAAACGTCCAGCGTACGGGTGACTCACCGTGAGGTTCCCAAGTGCATGGAACACCCAAAGCATTTTCATCGAGGTGGCTCTCCTCGAAACGGCAAACACATGCTCCCGTAGACCAAACAGTTCCACGTGACTGCAACGAACCCCGTCGAAAATCCACTACGTATATCTAGCGAGCAACGAAAACGAGTGCCGCGAAGTTCGAGGAACTCCTCTAGCCCGTTACCGGTCACGATAATTACGCTCGTTAAACGATCGAAACGTTTCGACGGACGCCTTTCTCACGAGCTCGAGTTTACTCGGATGCCCGTGACGATGGACCGATCGGGGCTCACCTGTTACCTCGGTCGACTTGCAAAGTAAAAGTAGCCGATGCGCGAACCGGTAACGATTTTCGAGCATACCGTCGGAAGAGTTAATCTACCGTTCTTCGTGGGAACGCGGCAAATCCCTCGTCGAATTCCGTTTCACGCTCGTCGAATGCTACTCGGCCAGGGGAAAAGTATCTGGCGAACGTCTTCTCTTCCTGGCGGAAGTTTTCGCCGATTTATGCAAGACGCCGCCGTTGAAAAGTCAAAGGTGACACTGCTGCGCGATCTTTGTCTTTTCCAATGAACGGGCAGGCTAATCAGGGGAGAAGCAATGGATGCAATTTTCTAAAAATTGCCCATTGTGCAATCTTACGGTGGGCTGGAAACCGATCGGACCAATAATGACAGGCGTCCATCCTCGAATCATCGACGGACGGGTAACACATAATTCGACATCTCGAAGCTCCCCCTAAACTTGTTTGCTTCAATTTTGGCATCCAATTAGCAGCGCACAGGCTCTAGCCTTTCATAAACTTACGTAACGAGCGATATGAAAAATCAAAACCGGTAAAAGGAGGAATTTGCATATTTGAAAGTTCTTGGACCGAGAGGTGGGAGAACGATTCCGGAGAAAACGCCGAGGAATATTTCGTCGTAAAAGCGGTCGAAACGACGCGCTGCGTCGTCACGCTTATTGTTCAACAATCGATCTTTCGAGTCGTCCTGAGAAAACCGATATCCCCGGAATCGATTGTTCGTCGATGCGCCGTATTTTCTTCGCACCGCTCCGCGCGTTTATCGAGCGTATCGGATCGATAGAAACGCCGTGCAAGGCTGTTGCACGACTTGCAATTCCGTGGCTTGAATTGTCGTTAGAAATTTTGGACGGAGTTTTCCGCTGGACGAGGCGTTGTCGTCGGTTGCTTCCGGCCGCGATCGACGTCGTGCCATCCAGTCTGACGCAAAGTTTAATTCGAAGAGATGGGAGCATTGCACGGTGGCGTTGCGAGCTGGAAATTTCATTTAGGCTCGGTTCAAATACCATTACCTTAAAACGTACGCCGGCCGAAAGCAAAGTCGCGTTACCGACCCATAAAAGTAAGTATCGCGTAAAGTTTATCTTCGCGGCGCGAAAACGTTTCCCTGCAACTCGACGCATGTTGGCTTAGAAATCTTGCAAGAAGGTGCGTACCGGTTACTTCTATGCTATATTTTCATTTTATTGAACGCAAAGGAATTCTAACGGTGAAAAATTGCACGGCTCGGAAACGTTGGCTCCAGATGACGCGTTGCTCAACCCGTATGCATCCCGTGCTTGAAAAATAGTAGAAACTGCTCAATACCCTGTTGCTGAACAAATTTTTCTCTAATAATGCCCGAGAAAAGGCTCGTATTTCTTACGGGAAACGCAGTCATTACGGGGGAGAGAATTTTCCTATTCGCCAATTCACCGCGCACCGTGAAAAGCAGCGAAACGAGGAACCTTCGGCTGCGAAACTGTTCCTTCCTGGCAAACACCGACTGGCCGTCTTTGCTGTACATAATTTGCTCTTTACGATCCACTTTGCTCCACGCGCGTATCGTACGGTTTCGCTTCGCAAACAGTCGCTTGTATTGCCGATACCAAGTCTTGTGCAGAGTCATTGGACAATAAACCGTCGCGCACCTTAGTCGGCGACACGATAGGAAAATAGGTGGAACAAAGAAAACGTCCGTGCGAAATTCACTGACCCTGTTCCCCGGTTGAATATTTCAGCACGCTGAAAATTTCTCTCCTGAAATCGAAGACGCGCGAACAATAACGTAACCGGCGTTTCGCGGGAACAGAATTTCCTTGCCCGCGTAACGCGGCGAGACACCGCCACGTGGGAATCATCAGTTACGCTCTTTAATGTACATGTATACCCGGTCGAGAAAGACGGATGATCCGAAAGAAAAATACAAACGTTGACGGTAGATAATGCCGGTACGGTACGGTAATCGGAGTGCCAGAACGAATTAAGTTATTCTCTGCCTGAAAAGGAGCCATCGAGTTCTAGATCAGCGGGAGAACACCGACTATGGCAGAGACGATTCGAGCCAACGATTAATGGACCATCGAGTACACGAGGACGTTGATAGAAGGAACGTCAGCAGGTCGATTTCTAACGGAGTAGTGGCATGTGGATCCACGAGTGTCGGCAGTATCGCAGAATCGCGATCGACGTCGCAGTTGTTCACCGTTCTTTTATTAATAGCGACCCGCGAAAGGTAACGACCACATATCCAGTGTGAAACCATTACGAGAGACATTACGCGTGCAGCATCTGATAATGCGAATAATCGCGAGCGCCAGCGGTATGTGTACTCGGTCGCGCTTCAAGGCTGCGGTCTTCGTATCTCGCTTCGAATCGACCGACGTCTGTTGCTCCTGGCAATCAACCTTCCGCGTGAAATTCTGCTCGCAGACGTAATTATCGTGGACGATTTAAAGAGCTCATTAGAATCTCCGATTGTCAAGGATTTATCAAGTCGCTTATCAAGTAAACCGGCGAATTGTCACGTTGCAGTCAACGTGCGCGCATCTCGACGGAGGGATTGCGAGTGTCTCTTTGGGGCATCCAATTGCGAGCGTGCAAGCAAAACAAAGGTTGCCTCGGCGAGCAATTATAACCACGAATTCTCAGAAGCTGCGCGACGACAATGAGCAGCTGGTACGGCCGCAGGGACGTGTTGCATAATTGTCTTGCATAAAGATCGACCAGCCAGCGTTTTCTTGTAGAAGCGTGCGTTGAAAAGTTACGCGACATCGTAATCGTCCATCCTTGTTAGCTGAAATAGGAAACTTGAAACGCGCCACGCTTCTTGCCTGCTAGGTGTTGACAATCGTCAGCAATTTCTGTCGGCCCGGTATCATTCGACAGCCTTGACCGAAACCGGGCCGAGAATTCGAAGTTTTCGCACAGGCATTTGTTGCGCTCGCTGTTTCGTCACCGTTTCCATCGAAATTTCAATGCTCCAAATGCTCAATGAAACAGCACGACAATTCGCTCAGGCTGGCCTGTTACACCGTGATTGCCCATTCGTTGCGCGAAGTTTCACAATTTCAAGTTCAAAGGCACGTCTCCGAGCACTCGATACCTTCAGATTTCACCTGCAATGCTAGACTATTACGCGTGGAACGACTTTTGCGCCGGATTTTCGTCGCTTCATGCGAGCAACGTGGTCGTCGACTTCAGGGTGCCGTAACCTCCCGCAACAATTGCGAAATCGTTCCATTCCGGAGAAAATTGCCCAGCCAGTAATTCTCTCGACTTGATTGTAATGCAGTTGCAGCGTCTCGACGCGGTCAGCGGAGAAAAAAAATGCGAAAGTCAATTGTAATTCCCGCGAACGGAGGTGGAAGCGCGTCAATATATTTCTGCTTCCGTTGGGCACGCAACGCAGAAACGTTGCACTGGATCGACGGCGATGAAAAAGGTATCGATTAGAATTTCTAATGTACCTTCATTGCGGAAAAGTCGGCGGGTAATTGCGTTTACGCGCCGTTTAGTATCTTATCCGAAAGTACAACGCGCAGGGCGTTTCATTTACCGCGTCACCCTTGGTTACCTGCTCGAGAAAAATATTGTTTCAAGGAAATGTTTCCAGCATTGTCTAGTCGAACGAGACTATCTACGCATCTATAAATTCTGCTCGGGTTGTCTCATAAATACGCCGCTGCTTTGCAGGCTCTTTTCAAGGAATGTATCCTACGTGCATCGTCATTGAATAGGTCGCTCAACGCGTATGCAAATGACGAAATAATGTAAACACTCGTGGTTCTTGGCCAAATTGCTTCTGACGCGCGCGTGTTCACCTGGTAACGGTAATCCAAAGAAATCCATCCGACCGACAATAAATGTCCACGAGATCTCGAAAAAATTCTCCTCAATTGCTCGTCACCGGCAACGCAAATAACGAGGATAACGCTACAGATTTTTCGTTCCGGAAAATTCGTCATCCAATGTCATCGCTGAGCAATCTCTACGGCATGTCCGCATCGATTTTTCCAAGCACGTAGTATGTGCACCATTTTTCATCGCGCTTCCAAGCTCTCGATGCGAACTGGCGTAGGGCAAATTCGATCGAACAGCGATTTGCTCTTTGGATTCGCGATACTTCGGGCGCAACGGATGCATTCGCGTCTAGTTTTTACCACGAAGCGCAAGCTTTTATGCGTCCATTTGACGCGCGGGTGTTCGAGGGAACGAGGCGTCGCGACGATAAATTCCTCGCTGCTTTTATGTTACGTACCTACCGTATGTTCTCCATCGACTCACCGCCACGCAAAGGAAAAAAAAGCTTCCGCGTTGCAAGTCTGTGTCTCACCCCTCGCGTTTCACCGGCCCCACGTATCATCGGGGTTCAGTTCGCGCCACGTTAAACTTTACGTCTCCCCCGTATCGGCCATTCCATGATAAAGGGGGTGTTTTCGCGAGCCAGCCTGCGAGCAATCTACAGCGGGCAATTACTTACGTCTCAGCCATCGCGTTTTCGACGTGGCCCTACATTATTCAGACCGTCTGAACGCGAATGGATCTACAGAATTTTCGGTTGAAACGCAGCACGCGAGGCGACCGCGTTTAAAGGCGTTACGAGGCGGCGCATGTGGGACGTAAAATGTGAACGCGTAATACATAAAGTCCGTTTAGTTTCCTCTTTCTATTGTCCGCCGCGATAAACGGTTTCCTTTCTCGCGAACGATAACAGGCGCATTGTTTCACCGGTGTCTACGGTGAAATAACGGCCTCTCTGCGACAATGTTCATACTTTTCCCCCGGCTAATTTCCCTGAAAAATCTTCCAGGCAGGGATACACAAAAGCATCTCGCAGCCCAAGGTTCGAAGCGTGTTCCGGAGGAACGGGTCGAAGGCATTCTTGAATCCGAGCGAACGTTTTTTTTATCGATCGTAAAGATGCAAAGCAGAACGAAACGACGTCGTTATCGGGATTCCTGCTTATCTGTTTCTTAACGAGGCCAGAAAGGGAGAAGCTTGATCGGCTCGCAGGATCCATCGAATTGATTCTCTCGAAACTGAGGAGCGTCGTAAATATTGCGCGCAACTGTTGTCCTCTTATTGCGAAAATGAGCTTCCTCCCTAGCGCTTAAACACTCGGCGCGCCATGGTCGCTTCGTAAAACTTTCTCGAGAAAGGTTTGGTAACGAGTTTAAACGGGTAACTTGCAGGCAGCGTGCTCGAGGTTGATTTTATAGTCGAGGAGGCACGCTCGCGACACAAAAGGTTTACTCTCTTTTGAGGGTAGTTCGGTTCGCTGTTTTCTTCGTGAAAATCAATATACCGGCGACCAATGAGCGCGAGCCCTTACGGGTTCCCATGCATCTCGGTTCGGGGAATGATTTGACACTCGTTGCACGCGACACGCTTGGCACCGCGAGCCAAGCGTCGTAGAATCTAGCTTTCCGTTTTGATATTTGCCTTTGGACAACGCTGCGCGTGTTCCATTTATCGGCAGGACCTTTTTCCTGTCGAGCAGAAAGCCTTTTGTCCGCGTTTGCTCAAAACGTTCATTTTTTCTTCCTTCGACTGGAACGAGCAAAGCGTACGGGAGACCCTTCTTCCGTGGAATCGATAACTTGTTCAACTGCCTCGAAGCAGGTGATGCAAGTTTTTCTGTTCGCTGTCGATGGCCCGAGACGAATGGTCGATAGTAATTAACTAGTACCATTAATTAACCAGGAAGTTCCTCGCGTTGCTGACCTTCGTCGACTCGCATGCCTCTTCCGGAGCAGTTCATCCAAGAGCCGCTTGAAGAATTGAACGTAAAGCTCGCAAACCATCTGATAGAATCTCTCTACGGTACGCTTATACGCGTGGCAATCTATTTAATGCCTGGTGCTATTGTTGCGGTTCGGTCGATATAAAATATTGATTGGGATTTATGGAACCGAGAAGTCTCAGAAATGAAAGAAACCGACGACCCATTCTACTTTAATATCTTATTCCAGCAAGTTGCTAGCGGTTCTCGCGGTCCGAAACATCCGATCTGACCAATGGTTTCCTCAAAACAGATGCACGACGAACAGTAAGCGGCAAGCTCCAGCGGCTCTCTAGAAAAAGAATTGCTTTCTCTTTTGATCATGTTCGTCGACAAGAAACGAACGAGGAGGCGATGTCCTCGCTCGCAGTCGAAAAAGCATCGAGTGTGACGGCTTACTGTTATTTCAGGCTGCATACCGTTGCCGTTGTTTGTTCTGCCCGCGTCTTATTTGTACCTGACTCTACGCACACTGCACGATACACAAAAGACATGTGGCTCTTTTCGTCGTGCAACCATCTGGTTCACAATAGTCGCGTGCCACGCTTTATCGCGGCGAATGGCTCAATTTAGTCCGTTTCCGTTAGACTCGTCGCTCTTAAGTTCATCTAGCGAGCGTACAGTTAATTAAACACTGCAACGTTACGATTGTTTCAGCATCGAATACAGTTTGATGACACGGCCACTCGTACCTTCGAATATCCCAGCGAGGCATCGATGCTGGAGGGTGAGAGCAGCGTGGATGGCGAAACTTCCGGTTCCGCCGAGCAATCAGCTCCGATCAGCAATAAAACGTCCTCGACCAATTCGACGACCAGCATGCCGTCCCTTCTCGGTAATTTTAATCATTGCCGCCACGAGCTTGCATCACGGTGTACAAGTTTATTTTATATTTACACGCGAACGAATTAATTCCCCTTGTGGACAGCTGCGAAGAGTCTCAGCTCTTTTTTAAACGCTGTATTTCTCTTGGAAAAAAATGTTTTACCCCTTTTGTTAGAGAACTTGTCATGCCTGTGCTTGGGCGTGCATGGCATTCGTGTTGATTGCTGTCCAAATATTTCGTTCGTCCCAATATTTGTTTGAAAACGGATCGAGAGCTAAATCTTGTTCCCCGCAGGTGGTGGTGGCCTAGCCAATTACACTCCTAGCAAAGTGGACTTGACGTCTGAAGGGTTCGAATTGGGTGTGACCAGAGCGGTATCTTCGACACCCGCGACCTCCACGTCGACTTCGTCGCCAGGCCAGACGGAGAACGAGACCGAAGTGGATTATCTGAAACCAGCTCAGGATGCCGGTGCATGGGGATCAGAAACTACGGGCGATCTTCTCTATTGACGTCGTCTGGAGAGATCGAGAGAAAATACGTGAAGGGGCGAAACTCCCGACAAGCTCAAAAGCTCTTGGAGAAGAGCTAGGAATTCCATGTTCCGACTACTCAGAAGACTAATTATAAAGTATTTTTCTTTCACGTTTTCGTAGGCACGAAACAAGAGCCTTCTATTCTAAAGAAGATATGCAAGCGGTCCCTATTAAATGATGAGGAGAATAATGTTAAGAAGTTTCTTAGAGAGCTACCGACAGGCCGTCACTACGTGACGATTGCTCACCGTATGATTAAGCAAACTGCAATGCTTTGAGAAATGCATCACGCAACGCGTTCACGATCGGAACACGCCTTACATAGTTAGTTCGCTGTCTTAAAGAGCTGCGCGCAAAGTTTTCTTTCTTCGACGCAGGAAACGAATCAAAAGTTATAAGAGAGGTGGTGAAGGAGGAACGAAAGTTCGTTCGCGAACGCGTCGAGACAAATGCAACCTTTTCTTAGATAATTAAGCGAAAAGATAAACAGTATCATTCCAAGTATATGCATTTACTTTGTATTTACTACGATAACGAAGTGAAGAGATTTTCCTAAGTAAAGTGTAACTAAAACTGCCAAGCCAGATCAGTGCTTTCCTTTTCTCGAGAGCACTTTAAATGGAAAGCCCGATGATCGGTGAATCTTGCTGGGGCGGGCAGAAGGAGGAAGAAAAAGAAGAACAAAATAGAGTGAAACGAGCATATCACCTTTTTGGCACATTTTATAACAAACGAAGAGAAGTCGACGATGGAACTGAATCATTTTGTAACCTTTTTGAGATTACTTTATCGCTGGGCTATTTAACGTTCAAGCTGCCAGTCGAAGGCCAGAATTTTATGCAACATTTTAAAGAAGAAAACGATTGATGCGAGAAAAAGATTCGATCGAAAAAAAAAAAAAAAATCAAGCATTCGAGTTTAGATTTGTAAAGGGTTTTGCCAAAGTAGAATATAAGTCTACTTAATATACTTAATATAATATGTATAATAAGCGAAAGTTTTGGTCCAGGAATAACTCTGAATTGTAAATGCTGAATAATTCGTTATTTATACTAAAGGTGCGTTAAATAATACTAATATCTATCTTACGGATGCTCAAAGTTCATTCACATTTCGATGTAGATGTACTTACATATGCAGGGTGTTTACAAAACTGCGGTACGAATGAATAGAAGGTGATTCCTCGTGCAAAACTAAGTCAAATATTGAGATTCGATTTTTTAGAAAACTGGTATTCGTCATGTATGCGTATACAAAACTATAAGTCTATAATCTGCCTGGTTTACTCAGTCCAGCTGTTCACCATTATTAATAATTAATTTCTTTAAGTTACATGTCGTTCACAAATTCTTTCTCGATGAATTAAGAAAGCGTGAAACGATATTCAGATTCTTCCCTTGCTCGCACGTCTGTATGGCATTATGTTTAAACGAAAAACGATGTTTACTATTTTTAGAGCACAGTGTTCCTTTTAATTAAAGTGTAAAAATATCGAACGGATCACGCAGATTATGGCATCCGAAACGCAAGGCATGCACAACGAATATTCGAATTAGATTTACTAAAAAACGGAGCTCCGTATCAAAAAATGTCATTTTATATATTCGGCTTACTTGGGCCCAAGGAATCGCATTATTTTCAATTGCAACTCGATCTGGAAAATACTCTGTATATGTGATATTGTTTTGTTAAATTTGTTTCATTTGTTTTTTGTTTCTTACATTTGGACGAGGACCAAACAAAAAAAAATAAGGATTATCTCAGCTGTTTCGATACGAAAGCTACGGGAAAATGCTATTGATTTGTTAATGATGAGTGTTAATTTTAAGCGAATCAAATTTTGTACATACTAAATTATTATCGACCTCAAAGTTCCTCGGGGTTTATATGAAACACGGAACAATTCAATTGCTTTGAGGTCGATTTATTGCGCGTACTTTTGTTTCTTTTCGTTGTCCATATTGTGTTTGAAGTGGTAACGCTAACGTCGAAAATTCGAAAGTACTATATGTTGAATCGCGCGTAAATGTTTAAAGTATGATTGCGACAGTATGGTTAACTTTCGACTAGGATTTAATCGCGTGATCGCGGACTGATTCAAGGGTAAATGTACGATACGATGATAATAATTAACGATAGAAATTCATTTACACGCCGAAGCAACAATTGCGTTCCAATTTCCGTCGCCCATTTAGGCGCTACTATTCCGACTACATACACATATGCTCGCATATCCTGCAGCAATATCGCTTTTCATTTCATTCCGCGTTATCGTTCGATCGATGCTTGATGGGTCTGTGTCACAGCGTTACATTTTACACTGTGATATTTTTTTTTTGTTACTTTCCCTAATAACGACATACATAATTGCTTCCGAATATTTTAAGGAAACAGTACCGTGTCGACCGCTCAGTTTGTATTTCCACAATACCACGGAGTAAACGAGATTACGATGAATGAAACAACATTCCAAATTTCAATCTCACACGCGTTCTGCAATCAGTCTGATCGGTCGATCGTTCGTAAATCGACGTGATTTCGTTGCTCCGACCCAAGGAACTCCGTATTATTTCTGTAAATGATCGCTGTACAGTATATGGAAGGGCATCGTCGTTCAAGTAAAGGATTAAATTGGAGATAGTATTATTCTAAGATTATTCTCACTCTTATTCATCATCTTATGATTATGCTCATTATTCTTATTGTCGTTATTATTATCCGAAGCTTGAATCCACAATTACCTTATTGAGTATACTTACCAGTTAGAAGTATTGTGTGATGTATCGTCTGTGTGTTATTAAGATATTCAAGTAATAAAATGAGACAATTACCCCCAAATTATTGTATCGTCAAGCCTATCTTTTTCGCGTGTCTCGTCAGGCTCCCAATTAAAAAGTAGGAATGTACTATCAAAACTATTCTTATTTATTTAAATAAATATATACAGTTTATTGAACAAATAAATCACACTTCAGTCAATATATGGTCCAGGCAAACACACAATTGCACATCCTTGAAAATAGAAGCCCGTGTTATTTGTATATCGACGTGTAGTATTCCTCTTCCAGGTCGTATAAATCGGCAGCCATGTCGTCCCGTAAAGATGCTAGCTTTTGATCGCATTCCGCTTGCTTTGTTCTGAACAGTTTACTGTTTTGTGCTATGGCTTCGTTCACGGACGGAAAATCGTTCAGGATTAAATACTGTTTAATGTCGGAGACCAGCTTCATTAGAGATTCTCCTGCCCGAACAATATTCGCCGCCCTGACGTGCATTTCATACGTGTCCTGCTCGCATTGTGTCATCCGGGATAATTGAGAGTCGTTCTCCCCTTTGGCTAACTTTATAATTTCTGTGAAACAATAAAAACAACTTACAGGTAGGGCAACTTTGAGCCGCTATAGGTTCAGTCAGATAATTTGGTCGGGTAATTTCAGTACCCTAATGGAATTTCTTAATTATTATGGATGCATTCCATAATTGAAAATTACTTTTTCTTTGAAAAACATTAGCTTTTCTACCCATGCGTAGCGTGATCCAAGTGAGGTTAGAAAGCGTACCTTCGAAATTTTCTAGCATCGATTTTACATCCTCCTTTAATCTGGTGGTGTACGATTTTAGCAAGGCCTCCTTACTTTGCGGCAATGCTCGTTGGGCCGTCATTATTTAAGAATAAAAATCAGCAACTTTTCCTCATAAAAGCATGCTTTTCACGTCACGAAAACACAAATCTTTCAGCCCGCCTCATGACAGAATCACAACACTGTCAGCTGATGCGATTTTATCGACCGAGTAAAGTGATCGCGTGCGTCCTCCAATTTCAAATCGCTCAAGATCATATCGATAAAGAGCGACGGGCGCGTTATCTATTTTTCTTTTCCTTTAGTCGAAAGAAAAATCCCGAAACTCGATTTCACGCAAGGCCGTCGGTCATGAACGAACTGTAAGGTCGAATCGTTTATATATTGATTTTGTACTAGAAACCTAGGACAGAGAACCACCCTCTCCCCCACTACGATCCTTGAAAACCGTGATGAGATCAATAGAAACCTCGCGCGAACGTTCAGTGTTCAGTAAATCCATTCGCACGCGAAAATTTCCCGAGCTGTCGCGCAAGGAGGAGCGTCGGGGGCCCGTGAACGCGATAGAAAATGCGTGGAGGCAGTATTAACGTCGCGACCGTCGCGTTTCGATAACCACGCAGTTAATACTGGATCATCCCCGCGAGTGCGCCGCCCTCGCCTCGCGGAAACCCGTGCAGCGATTAAAACTGTTGTTCCCTGAATCAGCGATTCTCGCACAGCGACGATCAGTGATCTACGGAGATGGCTGTGAATCAAGTAAGGAAAGTGCGACCATCAGCATCGTGCTGTTGGGGTGTGTCTTAAGGTGAACGGCAGATACAGAATATACAAAGCTGGCCGCATAAGTAGATGACCAAATTTGTCGAGCAGCACGATGTTAGAGCTTTTGATCATTGTAACGCTTACGGGAGCGATTGGGAGTTCGTCGCCACCCGACGATGCCGACAATGTGTTGCACATCGGTGGCATTTTTCCGATAGCGGGCGAGGGTGGATGGCAGGGTGGTCAGGTGAGCGTTAATTGGATTTGAATGCGTTTAAAGGTTGCACGAAGTTAATGCGTTTTCCCTTTGACAGGCTTGCATGCCAGCCGTGAACCTGGCTTTGGAGGATGTTAATCGCGAGAAGAATTTACTACCAGGATTCACGCTGAAGCTCCACTCGAACGATAGCGAGGTATATAAAATATTTATAATGAAAATTTGTTAGTAGAGTAATGGAGGGAACGCGAAGCATTTCTCTGATTTCGTTTATTTCTTCTTTCTAGTGCGAGCCGGGTCTTGGCGCCTCGGTGATGTATAATTTATTATACTACAAACCGCGCAAATTAATGTTGTTAGCGGGATGTAGCACTGTCTGTACAACCGTCGCCGAGGCCGCCAAGATGTGGAACTTGGTAGTAGTGAGTATCGATAAAGTGTAAAACTCTTTACTTCGTATGAATTACAATGATGATAACGCTTATCACTTTTAGCTATGCTATGGTGCATCGTCCCCTGCGCTGTCCGATCGAAATCGGTTCCCGACCCTTTTCAGGACACACCCTTCAGCCACGGTGCACAATCCTACGAGAATCAAATTGCTACAAAAATTCGGATGGTCTCGAGTGGCAATATTACAGCAAGCCGAAGAAGTGTTCATATCTGTAAGATCCGTTCGGTTTAATCGCCGCACAAACTAATGCATCAGAAAAACGTGAGCGCGTAATAATTTCTCGTTCCACTTGCAGACTGTAGAAGACTTAGAAGCGCGCTGCAAAGAGGCAGGAATAGAAATAGTCACTCGTCAGAGCTTTCTATCGGATCCATCGGACGCGGTGAGGAATCTTCGTCGCCAGGACGCCAGGATCATCGTCGGCCTGTTTTACGTGGTGGCGGCGAGGAGAGTTCTCTGCGAACTGTATCACCAAAATCTCTATGGGAAAAGTTACGTGTGGTTTTTCATCGGGTGGTACGAGGACAACTGGTTCGAGGTGAACCTGGACAAAGAGGGAATCACGTGTACGAAGGATCAAATGAGACTCGCGGCAGAAGGACATTTAACCACGGAAGCACTCATGTGGAATCAAAATAACGATACGACAATCAGCGGAATGACTTCCGAGGACTTCAGGTTAAGATTAAACAAACAATTGAAAGAGGATGGCTACGACATCGATAATAATAGATATCCCGAAGGATATCAGGAGGCTCCTCTGGCTTACGACGCGGTTTGGTCGGTGGCACTGGGTAAGTTTTTCGTAACCAGGGTGTACACTTGCATTCCATTACTGTTCCGTATTTGAACCACAGCGTTCAACAAGTCCATGGAGAAGTTGAGCAAGCAAGGAAAGAGCCTGAAGAATTTCACGTACACCAACAAGGAGATTGCCGACGAAATTTACTCAGCGATCAATTCCACGCAGTTTCTCGGAGTGTCTGTACGTGTATCGTAAAAGTGTGCCTAATTTTCAAACGTCCCATCTTTTATCGATCATGTGTGTGCCGTAGGGATACGTTGCGTTCAGCTCGCAAGGGGATAGAATCGCATTGACCCAAATCGAGCAGGTGGTCGATGGGAAGTACGTTAAGTTAGGGTACTATGATACGCAAAGCGACAATCTGACCTGGAGGAACATGGAACGATGGATCGGTGGCAAAATACCGCAAGATAGGACCATCGTTAGAACCGTCCTGAGGACGGTCTCTTTGCCTCTGTTCATTTGCATGGGGACTATATCGTCCGTGGGGATCGTGACAGCTGTTGGCCTGGTCATTTTCAATATCTGGAATAGGCACCGGAGGTATATTTTCTTGCTTCGCGTGTGGTTTCGTTCACTCTAAATATTTGCTAACATCGATGTTTATTGCACACTTATTCAGGGTAATCACGTCGTCCCATCCTGTGTGCAATACTATCATGCTGGTAGGAGTGATAGCGTGTTTCGTGTCGGTGTTTCTGTTAGGAATGGACGGGAGATTCATCGCGCCATGGGAGTACTCTGCGATCTGCCAAGCTAGGGCGTGGATGCTCTCCACGGGTTTCACCCTCGCGTTTGGCGCGATGTTTAGCAAAGTGTGGCGGGTCCACAGGCTTACGACGAAAACGAAAGCCGATCAGGCGAAAGTAAGTATAAGAGTAAGAAATGAGAAGCGTTTGAGAAATTCACCCACAGTAATCGCGTGTTCGTTCGATCGTCAATTACTCGATTAACCACCTAACGAATGTTTCTAGTTTGCCACACAGAGCGCCCGCCCCTGCATGGTTTGCAGATCCTGCTCGTATGACCCTCAACTTTAACTTTAACGTATTCTCGATTCTTTTTAGTTGTTCATGGCTAAACAAAAAGTTTCGTCCATACAAAAGAATATACAACCATGGAAACTGTATACGATGGTAAGCGGTTTGTTGGTGGTCGACATTGTGCTGCTAATCTCTTGGCAAGTGCTCGATCCTTTGCAAAGAAAGGTGGAAACGTTTCCCCTGGAGTCTCCTTCGTACGGGGACGACGACGCGAGAATTAGTCCAGAGTTGGAACACTGCGAGAGCATACACAATAACATTTGGCTCGGTACGTTCCCCGACAGAGACATTTCTTTTCGTTTGCTTCCGAGAAATTACAAAAGCTATGCTCTCTTCCCAGGCTTAATGTACAGTTACAAAGGAATCATTCTCGTGTTCGGACTGTTTTTGGCGTACGAGACGAGGAGCATCAAAGTTAAACAGATAAACGACTCGCGATACGTCGGGATGTCGATATACAATGTGGTTATCCTTTGTGTAATCACAGCACCGGTCACGCTGGTGATTGCGAGTCAACAGGATGCAAGTTTCGCGTTCGTTGCGCTCGCCATTATTTTCTGCTGCTTCTTGAGCATGGCGTTGATCTTTGTGCCTAAAGTGATCGAGGTGATTAGGCACCCAAGGGACAAGGCTGAGTCCAAGTACAATCCGGACGTAGGCATGTCGAAGGAAGACGAGGAGAAGTATCAGAAGCTTCTCAGCGAAAACGACGAGCTTCAGAAACTCATTGCCGCGGTAAGAAAATATCCCAGTGCTCGGGGTGTCGTTATCGACGATGGCTCATCGGGACCGGCTTATTTCTTTTTGTAGAAAGAAGAAAAGATTAAGGTGCTCAAGCAGATGTTGTCCGACCGCGACACTACGAAAGGTAGCAGCGGGAACGCGCCAAAGGATTCGCTGATAGTCGCCGATTTTGTAACTGGTGAGGGGACTTCGGACAGTGCAATCGGTGGGGGTATTTCCGTTTACACGCAATCATCCCGGGCTTCTGCTTCTGATTTTGAGTTCTCAGGATCCTACTTGTAGACTCGACACTGGTCGTAACAAATTTCGGAAGCTGAATTTTATGTATACGGGTCGAGCATACCTCCTCTTTCTTGCAATCGAAATTCCTTTTAAGACTATTCAGACTTGTTCCTCTCTTTAACAAAGCCTGATTTATCCCACGCACTGGCAAGGCTTGTCGCAATCTATATTCAAACTATAAAGGGAAACGATGCACCGCACCGCAGTGCATCGAAGCAGCTTCGTTTCTAACAATACGTTCATAGTTCGTACGATGTGTCTATGTACTCGGTGTCTAAACGTATAAATGTTGAATGTATGTGCACACCAAGTCGTACAGAGGAGCTTGTAAATCTAAATGTGACCGTAGTAACACGTTTTCGATGTATAAAATGGTCCGCAACGCGACGGGACATTCCTACGTATCCTGGATCAAAAGTTGGCCTACGGTTGTCGCGCGCTGTTCTCGTTTACAACGATCGCTTCGTTACCCCGTGAGTTTATCGCCCAGTCTTAGATATTTCCGATTCTCGAGATTTTATTATTATACAAAGGTTTGTACAGAGAAGTTTTGTCGGACAAGTCCATTACTTCAACTACAGTTGGGTCAATTTGCATAACGCCGAGAAGGTCGCACGAATCGATTATACAACACGGACCAAACATTTCGTAAAATATTTACTATTGACTTTTCTGAATAGTTTATTGAAGCGTCCGTAATCACAAACTGCCGACGCGGCAATGCACGATAATCCGAATTTCTTCGCGCACGGTTTACACGGGTCCAAAAAATCAACGGAAATGAAACAGAGAGGAGAAACGTTTCCGTTCCATCGGGAACTTGACAAATTGAACGGTCCACGAGGGGTAGAAAAAAGAAACTGTTACCTTGGAATATCGTATGATTTTAGCCACATTCACAAAAGTTACATTCGAGCGTCTCGTTTTCTTCAGGCCTAAGTTTTTTATACCGTTCATAAACGCACGATTTCTAGTAATTGCAGTTAAATCTCGTTAGACAATAGCCTGGTCGTTTCCGAAACAGCGAATCGATGTAAGCCTCATGAAGTCTGCTCCCAAATTGTACGGAACGTTGCGCGTCACGCGAAATTGGATGTTGGCAGGTGATATTCGATCGCAGGCAAAGTGGACGGTACACGCAAACAGTGAACGTGCTAACGAGATTTAAACGCTTCAATTGTTGCGCCATTCATAAATAATTTGGGAGTCTTGATGAGGCGGATCGGCGTAGTTATGACCCGTTAACGTGTAATCTTTCAGATTATACTTTTTGCGGCTCAAACTTTCAGCACGTCCACGAAGCAGAAGTGTTCGAGTCGGCTATTAATTATTTATGAATGGACAAAAGAAAAAAAAAGTTTCTCTATCAATTTCGTATGATATCCGAAGGATTATCGTTTTTTGAATTCTTCTTTCTAGAAGCGGACCAGGTTGGATGAACGCAAGACCTCATCGATTAGGATGACGAAAGCAATACGAGCATATTAACGTATAAACGGGCTAAAAGTTCGCGACAAGCGTATCTAATTCCCTTTCTCTTCGAAACCTAGCATTAAATGTACACGCGTAAAATCCACGGAACTGCATATTCTTATTTTGTAACCGTCGAGAAACTGGACATCACGTTGAACCGATGGGAACTCAATTTTCTCGCCATATTACTCAAAAGAGATACGTTGTGATTCGGATAATTCCTAAGAGAGATGCTGCAACCATCGTGTACGTCTCCTTTTTTTAAAAACTATTAAAAGAAATATATCGAACTCTTGAAAGATATTTACAAAAACATTTATAAATGTTGCGCAATTACGACTTAGTCGAAACACAAGGTATTACACCGAGGACGATATATTGAATAATTGTTTTAGTGAAACGGTAAAGATCGACGTTTATACGTGATGAATATGATCGAAGGTTGTTGGGTTCAGGAACTGTTTGATTTTATGAGAGGAAAGATAATGTGATTTGACTGCAATTCAGATTTTATGGGTATACAAGACGACTTATGTGTATAACGTAGATTGGATAAGCCACGAAGCACAAGTTTTTTCATACGTGCATTACAATTTCGCCACTCTACGTGTACAAGATGTTTAGAGAGATTTTACGAACGTTTACGTTGTACCGTTTCTAGTATAATGTACATCGCGCTCATCCACATATTTTTTACTGTACTTCTTCAATCGACTGTCGCGCGAACTGCGCTCGACTAGAATTATTATACGATAAACATATACATATAGTCTTATCGAACTGTTAAAGAAAGTATCATATACATATATGTACGTTAGAATATGGAGATATATTTATTTTTAAGTTTTTAAATTATAAAATTCGTTAAAAATTCACATATTGTATATGTTATTGATAACCCTGCGCTTATCGAACAGGTCTCTCGCGCTTGAATCGATCGATCGTTCACAAAAATCTGCCGTGTTATCAATTATATGTATACTCGTGACAGGTCGTCCTCGAATTCAATATCGAGAGATCCAATGGGTCGAATCGAAACAGTTCATTAAAATCGTATTGTTGCAACGCCGTGATTTCATGCGAGATTGCACAATAAAGTTACATATAGTTTCATTTGAAATGTGAAATGATAATACATATAATTCTTTAAAAAAGTGCGTATATTTAATACATTATAGATCCATGCGACGTTTATGAAAAATATGTAGTACAAATGAAATACACGTGTATTAAAAAATCAAATAAAATTAGTTACAAATTTAAGACTGAGATTGTAACTTGTATTGTAACTATTTCAATGATTCAAATTTAAATTGTCGGCAATATCACGTGACCCACAGTATGCGCGGTAAGACAAATTTAGGTGCGCGCACATGTCTGCGGCCATATTGGTTCCACTGTCGTTTATAAGTTTGTACGAAGTAATCTAAGGTGCGCGTGATAAATTGTTCTTCCATCCTACGTCAGTTACTCTAACCACAGAAATGTCATTTGGTACGGGATTCGGAGTAACAACTTCGACACCAGCTCCTGCTTTCAGCTTTGGTGGTGCGACGACTTCTACTTCGTCGACGCCGGTCAAGCCAGGTATGTCCTTTAGATTTTAGGTTAACTCACATTTCCTCCTGCATCCTGTTACATGCGACTTTTTCTCAAACATTCTTTCGCATATTTTATGTTCTTTGGAAAGAGATATCACTTGTACGTAATTTTAGATCACAAATTGGAAACGTAGTCAAATTTTGAATGTGCTGTTTCGTCATATATCATACTTATAGTATAATGTACTTCGTATTATACTGCTGTACTGTATACTCATATTTCGCGAAGCAGCATCACCATTTTGCTCAATAAAAGCTGCTCGCAACGCTTTGAGTGGGCTCATGCCGAATATATGTTTAGTTTCTCAAAGAGGTTACGCTTGTTTTGGTTGTGCTGCTAGAAATTTTGTCCAGCAGTGGCTGATTCATGCCAGTGCAGCCTGGTTCGCACTCTGTGTCACCACTCCCAAAGAAACTATTTTTCCGTTTTGCCTTAGCTACCAAACACGCTGTGATGCAGCACAAAAATAGTATAATGAAAAGTGCAATTAGCAAAGCGATTAAAATTGAAGAGTGACTGGAGGATTCATTATTTGCTTCGTAAGAATGTGTTGTTGCTGCAACGGCTTGTTCAAATGCAATTGGACTTTGCTGTTTATGCGTGACCAGATTCGAATTACTGGTCGTATCTTCTAGATCGTACATTTCATTCGGTATTTTACCTATCGTTGTTATCATTATTTCTGCTGTAGCATCCTTTATAAAGATTAACAATATGTATTATAATTTGGAGAAAAGCGACATATCGATACATGTTACGTATAATTTGTAGAATATACCCCAATTGCTACGTCTGTAGTACCAATCTCGTGAATCAATTCGGTAGAAGATTCTGATGATTGGCCGCCATGCCGTCGTACAACCTTTCTACCAGATATTGAAGCAATCTCTAATAATTTATGCGCAAGTCGTCCATATTTGCTGTCCTATTGGATGCTACTGCTTAATTAAAATTTGTCCATGCTTATACCTTGTTACTGATTTTACCTGATTATAGTGATTGATATGGGACATTGTTCAAAATCCTCTTTGTTTGCAATCTAACTATATATATCATTAACAATTTTTTCCATCCGATTATCACTGTATGAAAGTGTGTTATACGATACCAGCAATATGTTAAAACGTTCGTGACGCGCGTAATTAAATTTTACGTGCAAATAAATCGCAAATTATTATCACGATTGTATGCAAAGCATTTCTGTCACATTCCAAGTTTTATACTTGAAGCACTATCAAATCAGTGAAAACAAAAGCCAATACCGATTTCCCGTTACGAAACTAGCGCTTTTTCGCGCTATTACATCTATCATTTCTTTACGCGCGTATTTATCGTAAATTACTGTTCGATGTATTACGAATATGACTTTGTAGTACGAGAGATAAAGTACGAAGAACGTGAATGATCTACTCTTAGGGTGATAGATTTGCCATGTCTTATTATTAAATATCACTCGTTTGAAACTGACTACTGCAGCAGGATTTGGTACACCGTCCTTTGGATTCGGCACACCAGCCACTTCAGCACCGCCAAGTCTTTTTGGCTCCTCTTCGACTCCAGCAACAGGAGGATTTGGCACTGGTGCTGGATTTGGCACACCAGCTGCCACTGGTTTTGGTAACACACCAACAAGTGGTTTTGGCTCTGCACCTTCTTTCGGTTCTCCCGCGACTACTGGATTTGGCACTACTCCAGCCTTTGGCAGTACACCTGCTTCATCGGCCACTGGGTTTGGAACAACTTCCACTTTTGGAAATGCACCAGCCTCTACAACTGGTTTTGGTGGATTTGGACCCACAGCAACAACATCCTCCATAGGTTTTGGCGGCTTCAGTGGATTTGGAACTGGAACAACTACATCTGCACCTTCTTTCTTTGGAGGATTCAGCGCTACAAGTACAGCACCTACTTTCGGGGGATCCACAGGCTTTGGTGCTTTTGGAACAAAAGCAGCAACCACAACTACAACTACTGGATTTGGTGGTTTTGGTACAGGTTGGTGTTAAAATGAATACAATTTTGCACGTCACTGTACTTTATATTGACGGTAAATTATTTATTCAGGTACAGGATTCGCAGGCTTTGGGACCGGGTTGGCCCAGCCCCAGCAACAATTTCAACAACAACAACAGCAACAGCAGACCGTTAACAATATATCCGAAGTACTGTACAATGCTGTATTTAATTGTCAATTGTATAACGATGAACGCGACAATATTATCGCTAGATGGAACCTTATACAAGCCTTGTGGGGTACGGGGAAGGCTTACTACTCTATGAACGCGCCAGCTATTGATCTTAATCAAGAAAATCCATTGTGTCGATTTAAAGCCATCGGGTATAGCCGGATACCTGAAGCCGATAACAATGACGGACTCGTCGTACTATGTTTCAATAAAAAGAAGAAGGATGTTAAGGACGGCGAAGCACAGTTAATTGGTTTTGTGAATAATATTCTGGGCAATAAACCCAACTTAACAGTCATGATAGATAACATCAAACCAACCGGGGAAGAAAAAAGTCAAGTGACTGTTTATGTCACCGAGAAAGGAATTACTGGAGCACCAAGAAAAATTCCCGCAAATGAATTGGTTGCATATTTATCGCAATCGATGCAGAAGCAACAATTAGTTCAAAACGGCGTTGAAGATATGTTGGCTTTGGTTAAATTAGAACCTGCACAGCTTAAGGAATATTTGGACAATCCACCATGCTCTATCGATCCCCGATTGTGGAAACAGGCGCAACTGGATAATCCTAATCCAGAACTTTACATACCTGTACCAATGATCGGTTTTCAACAAGTCAAGCATAGATTAAAATGCCAAGAAGAGGAAACAATGAGGCATAGAAATTTCTTGGATATGGCGGCTGAAGAGATACAGAGATTACAAAGGCAGCACACGGCGATACAGTCTAGGCTGAAAGAACATCGAAGAACGTTACTGGAACTTCAGCATAGAGTACTGCAGGTAAGTGAATATTTTTATCCGATATTCATTGGCTGCAGTATACGTTTATTTCCGTGCATATAAATTTTTCTGAAGGTGCTGGTACGTCAAGAGATCACACGTAAAGTTGGGCTGTCTTTGCAACCAGAAGAGGAAGTTTTAACGCGTAGGTTCGAAGGTATGCACTCACAGATTAGCGCGCCGACGCAATTTAAAGGTAGAATTAGTGAAATGCTTTCTCAATTGAGAATGAGAAACCATACCGATACACAAAATCAAGAGAGGTACGCGATGGATCCCATAGCCCAGGACGATATAAAAGCGGTACGTGAACGAAGAATTGAGGAGGACAAATTTATTAAAAAACCGAAGGTATGCCTAATCTATTTTATTTGTCTTTTAAGTACCTGACAATGGAGCAACAGGGTATGGCTCAACTTATATCAACCATAAATTCCGACTTGGAAAGTTTGAAAATCATCAAGGATGGCATGTCCGATCTTCTAATGAGTCATAATATATCGTGAGAGTTATATATAGCTACACAAATTGTTTACATATTTTTGTCAGAGTAAATATACCGATTAGACTATTATTATCGCCGATAATAAGGTTGCAAGAACATGAATGGAACGTGAAACTGTAAATGGGGATTTTGCACCTTCGAAACTGGGTGCCATATTTATTTTCATTCTACTATAGAACTGCGACTGAAAAATTTATTTTCCGTACAAATAATATTGCTGATGATAATTTTTCACATGCTGGAAAGCTAGTGCCAATAACAAGCCGACCGCCGATTTCAATAATGTTTGGAAAGAAATTTTTACCAAATTTTTGTATTCCTTCACCAGCGTTATCGATGTGTGTTACGGGTACTTTAGATATCGGAAGGAGAGGAACTTGTTATACACCGGGAGAAGAAATAAACATTTTTTTATATAAATAATGTGCTTTTATTGAATAGTTTAATGTTAAACACGCTCTTTCCATTCCAGAAATGCACGCACTTTTCTTCGTATATCTTATACATAATATATTTTTATATACATATCATACACAGATGTTTAACATAACATACCAAGTCATTTCTGTCAAACACATTATTATACAGCTGTTTGTACGACGACAATGTTACCTGCGATTTCAGTGAACCACCTAGGAATCTACGCATCCTTTTACCTTCTAATCTGTCTGTTAAGTTTTGGTTTAGTGTATGTATGCACAGGTATCGACAATGGTTCTACTCTAGCGGATTCATCGAGATACCCGCTAAATCTAGGCCCGAGAGTTTCTAATTAAATAAGGAAATCATTAACGAATAAAGATTGAGCAAATCTCATTCGAGACCAAACAACTTTTCCTTCCACTTACTTCTTCGCGCGACAGATATTAACATATTACGATATACATATTTGGCTTCACAGCCTAACGAAAGCGTGTAACATTTTCGCTAACAACAACCCTTCGTTTCACCGGTAATTTTAATCAACTTCTGCCCCAAACATTCAACGCATCCTCTTAATATCAGAAGCCCAAATCTGTCACAAATTTGGAAGCAACGACCTGCCGTGGCTCGAGTAAAAGTTCAGCTGAACTTATCCACTTTCAGGGTCGTCCCGAGTTCACAATAACGATCGATACCGAGTAAAAAATAGACTGGTTTAAAAAGGCACTAAAAATTAAGGCACTCAGTTCCAGGACGACCTCGAAAGCGTTTTACACATAGCCATGGCCGGTAGTTTGAGGTGACTTGACTCTAGAAACCCTGAAAGATACATCGATCCACAACTGACAGAAGGATATATGTAGAATATCAACCTTTTTGGAAAATCTATCTGAATTTACTTGTTGATCGTCAGATCTAGCGGAAGATCCTGCTCCATCTCGACAACGTTCTCGTTTTTAACTCTCAAATCTTGTCCGCAGGTGTTGCCCGTGTCCACGATATTGCCCCACATGTTCTGCAGCCCGTACTGGAGGTCCACCGTGCCCAACAGGTGTCTGAACAAAGGATTCTGCGACTTGAGAATCAGATCCGACAAAATCTTCGTCTTCTCTAGGATATTTTCGTTACTGTGCACGCAACACTTGTGACGACAACAACAATCGGTAGTATCTTTGCAGATGTCTTCCTTGGTCGGTACTTGCTCGATCTCCATCTTTAGATCCTCCGCTCGTTTTATCACAGAATGTCTCACTGGGTCACAGACTACAGTGGTCTCCTTTTTGCAGGGCGTGCTGTTAATAATCGACTCGATGTTCCTGTAGTCGACTGTGCTCACTTTGCTTTGGCACTCCATGGGCTCCTCGGTCTTGATGGGCGTCGACTGCATTCCTATCGCAGGTAACAAATCAGGAACGCGACGAGGACTCGTATGCGGCGACTGTACCGGTGGACTCTCCTTCAGGATCGGAGTATCGGTGACGTACATGGGGTTCACTTGAATTCTCTCCGGTAATATATAATTATCATCGTAGATCCTGGCGTACATCTTCACTTCCGGCTCGTACGTCTTCCTCGGCGTGATGTGCTCCGGTTCCTTTCGCTGCTCCTGCAGATTGTACATGTTGTTCCACTCGACGAAGCTCCTCTGCTCTTCGAAGCTATTGCTGGCCCTTGGACTCGACCCTGCCACGCTACTCTCGATGCTGCTATCTTTCTTCTCGGACGACTCGGATCGAGTACTGCTGCTCTGCTTTTCTGGCGAAGTGGCGTCGAACCGGCTCTTATCCTGAGAGTTGTTCTCGTCGAAGCTCTTCTCCTGCACCTTATCGTTGTTGTTCACGTAGTGTCTATACGTTTTCACGTGTTTGCGCAGGGACGAGGGATCGGTGTACCTCTTGGGACAGCCAGGCACCTTGCAGCAGTACGGTTTGTCCACGGCGTGGGTTCTGGTGTGCTTGAACCTGTCCGAGGAGTTCGAGTAAGCTTTATTGCAACCTTCGACTGGACAAACGTACGGACGTTCGCCCGTGTGCGAACGGGCGTGGATCTTCAGGTTCTCTGCTCTGCTGAAACTTTTGTCGCACTGGAAGCAGTGGTGCGGCTTTTCGTTCGTGTGCGTCCGAACGTGGACCAGCATCTTGTACCTGAAGCACGAAAGCAGAAGGTGAGCAAAAATTTCGCAAAAGACGATCGATTTAACATTTAAAGAGAAACTAAAACCATCTTACCTCGCGTTGAATCCGCGTTCACCTCTGGCGCATCCCTCCCAGCCGCAATAAAAAAGGCCACGTGGTCCTGGCGCAGCGTGGAGTCGCGCAACGTGACCTGCTAGCTGTTCCAATGATGTGAACCAGCGACCACAGTTTTGCCATCTGTAAAATTAAAACGGGCGCTGTTAACCTTTGTTCCGCACGCAATTTAAATCGATCTGTTTGCTCGACTCCGAACGTCGGAAATGTGTTCACGCTGGACGATCGCGGAACGTTTAAGGATATTGATCTTTGGTCGCACGCTCGTTCCTATCAATCGAATCGCTCGTAAGACGATTATCGTTTAAGTCAATCGATCTATTTATACAATATATTGTGCCTAGCATTTAATTTAAAGAAATGCTAAATATAACACCGATTGCACACGGCTGGGTCGCGGGAAATGTCCCTCGAAATCGTCTCAGGTTTTTTTCTCAGTTTTCATGGTCACAACCGTGACCAGCGGCCCCGTCACGTGAAACAGAATGGACGTAAGAGTGTAGTCGGTGGTGAACGACGTTGGGCTAAAATATTGACACGCGATTTACGTCAAGAACGTCCGTTCAACCGACCAATTGATACCAATTCCGTCCATTGTGCAATTGCCGTCGCTTGACACCAGTTTATCCAGACGCACGGGCTTCGACACTGTTCCAGTGAACGGCATCGTAAACCACGAACAGTCATGCTCGAACGTGGCCGGGCGAAAGGTTGCGGATCAAGGTAACGCGTAACCGCTGGCATTCACGAATCGTTCGCCGTCCTTTCTAGATGCCACGTACACGTGTACGCGCTCGTGATCGCATTTGCTCGATTTAACCAGCAAGTCGCGTTCGCGATAGTCCTCGAGGTCCGGGGAATCCGAGGTTTCCGAGAAGACGAAGGCCCCCGTCTAGTGACGCGGTCGATCATCGAGATTGCTCGGGCTCCTCTGTCAATATTGACGTCGGCGTCGACCACGATACATACCGCCAGGCATTTTCCGAGCGCACGAGGCCACCGCGTGCAAAGCGCGCGCATTTAATCAACTTTTACGATGGACTATGATAAACGATAGCATCTGTCGGCGAAGCCCGGCGCTGCCAGCCAAAATCTGGTCGAAAATAGAGCGTGAACGGTATCCGCAAATGCGATGCTTTCGGGTAATCGCGGATCGCTATGCCGGGGTTATCGATATATGACATTTTCTTCCAGACCGGCAAACATTTAGACGCGCCAAAAAGCTTCGACCTTTCGCGGTGCTGCATTTTTATTTCCATTTATCCTATTTTTCTTCCGCGGGGTCTCATTCATCGTTCTCTCGAAAGGCGAAGGTCAACGGCGATTAGAGAATTCGAGGTGCCTTGGACGTTCCGCGGATCGGGCCTGAAAGAGGGGAGGAGAGAAGGCGCAGGGTGCTGGCCGATATCGCGACGGATGCGGAAAACTGGTTAGAACCAGCGATGGACGCGTGCTGCGAAAGTAGCCGCGTGCGCCACAGATAAATTAGCGTCACTTGAGAGAGGCGCGCGATCCTCCCGAGAAATTGCGCGATCCGCGTACAGCCACGTTCTCGACGAGGATCGCCGAAAGCTAGAAGTCCGCGAAAAAAAAAAAATGTCCCAGATAAAATCGTGTCACGGAGACAAAGGAGTGGTCACGTCGGCAGGGTTGAGAGGGCGAGAGCGAAACGACTCACGATTAGACCGCTTATTGCTTGATAAGAGAGCGCGGAACCCAAAGATAAACATGTCTTTCGGGCTCGATCGGCGAAACAAATCTATGCTTAATTGAGATAAAGCTTCGACGTCGTATCTGTAGATTCTGTTCCGCGTTTCCAATAAACAGGCGAACAAAGTGTCGCGTATCTCTACGCACGTGTGTATTAATAAAATAGAATTACCTGCATTTCAGTTGGGCGTTCTCGCCGCGACGAACGGAGCCAAGTTCCAAGCTGGAGTTGGAAGCGTCGGAGTCGCTGTGCGCCGGACTCGGTGGACCACCGTTCGCCAAGCGATTAGGAGAGGCTCCTAGACCTGGCAAGGTGGCCGACGGGGATGTTCCCAATTCCTCCTCGACCGGCATCCTTCGCGGCCAAACCGGAAGGTCCAGCGGTGCTAGCTGGTGCAGGCTGAGGCTCCCGTAGTGGTTCGAATTCGGGTTGGTGGTGTAGCCGGAAATCGGGCTATAGAAACCCGGGACTGCACCTAGCAGGGTGCCCGGGTAACGAGCGGCGCCGTACGGACCAACGTGGCTTGGCATTCTACCAGGTACGTAAACGATCATTTTTATTTTTTTGTTCGATTTAGCTCGCTTTCTGATTACCTCGTCGAATCGATCGAGAGACGTGCAAATTTTTCTGCTCGCTGCTGACAATAGCGAGCGACTGCTCGCGCGACAATGCGTTGCTAATTAGCTGTTTGTGCACCTCGATAAAAGAGAAATATACGCGAAGGGCCGAAAGGAACGCGCGAGGGCAGCTCTCTTTATTTCAGCTGCCTGCAGTCTTGCGAAATCATCGATCGCTGTACTTGTTCGCCTTCGATCTCTTTCAACGCCTCGGTCGCAACGTTTCCTTCTCCCGCGACGACCGACTTCTTCGAAAGTTTCGTCCCGCCAACGAATTTCGAAGGCCGCGTTTCGTTCCCTCAAGCCGTGGGTAGCAGAGGAAGCGATCGGCGCATCGATGAAATTCGCAAACAAGACTTTCCAGGTCTTGAGGGCGCGTGGACTCTGACTTCCTCTCCGAGCACCGTAGCTACAAGTCGAGCACGGCACAGTACGCTCACATACACACTCTTGCTTTGGCGCGCACCCTTTTATCACACTTAGTCCGAGTCCGTATCGTCAGATGTACTTGAACCGGTTCGACTTGAGTATACGGTAGCTCAGGAATTGTTTGCTGTACTCGATCGAGAACATAACTAGGCGGGGCCGCGACAGAGTCATGAAACGCGAACACGCTTCCCTCGAGGAGGTCGTCGCTTGTGCCGCTTGCAGTTTCGCACGGCGACACCTTCGATCCTTTTCGAGTCCTGACCGACTTAACCCGGCTTAGCTTCCGTTTAACTTAATTTCCGTCGACGCTAGAAAAGAGCCGCTCCCATCTTTCCGCTGCTGTCGTATCTCGGTTCTCTGATCTCTGCGTAAACCGCTCGCTCGAGCTTATCTGCGCCCAGAGATCTCTCCAACGTGGACTGCGACGCGCCGATGATCGGAGTCGCCCCCAGGCTCGACGACGAATCGCGTATCTCGATGGTCGACTACTGCCGAGACGCGTCCCGGGGATCAACAGCGGACGATGCTGTTCTCTGAAGTACGCGAGAGGCGAGGAGGCGAGAAGGCAGAGAAAGGAAGCTGAAGAACGATAGAAGGAAACTGTCCGTCGCGAGAAGACCTCACCTCAACCAACATCCAACTAATGTCAACGACGGGCTGGTCGCCTTATATATAACCGCGCTATCGTCTTCGATAATGCCCCGCGTCCCTCCGCACTGTCCTACTAATACACCGAAGCTGATAACAAGCAGCCGTAATCGCCTCGCTCCTTCGTCGATGCCTTTGCGCGTTGATGCGTCAGACGACTGACGATCCGGCCGAGCTCCGGTTTACCGATGCCTTTGGAAGCAAAGAACGATAACGTGCGAAAACGTTGGGGACTTTAGGAGACGACTCCGGTACTGTTTGCCAATAACGTCGCACCTCGTTCGCCGCAACGACACCAGCGGCCAAAGTGCTTCCGAAAGCTACGAAGTAGAGAGAATATGCGGAAGTAATTTAAAAAAAAAAGAAAAAGCGCACCCCCATATTTTTTCTCGACCATCTAAATGCCATCGTTTCAGAGGGTCGTCGATCTTCGAACTAACGAGAGCAAATAAAAGACCCTGCGTGTGTAGACGATCCTAGACATCTATCTAGACATCTAATACGTCCACTCGATTATTCAAACCCAGTAGCGGCTACCGAGCAGGCCGCTACCCGATCGTCGAAGCGACGATGGACGGTTCGAAGTTTGAAAAGCGAAAAAGAGCAACGCAGAGAAGACGATTCGGAGAGATAAAATCGAGTACCCCCCGGTGGGCGTCGTGACCCGTCAAATTCGGGGTGCCCGAGCGTACAAGGAACGCTCGTCGATCCTGTTCTCGGCTCCCCTCGCCGCCACAGACATGCCTGAACGGTCGAGAACAAAGTCCCACGTATCTTCGAGAAGCTGCCGCGCGTTATCGCGCTCGCATTAGCGCGTTGGCGCGAATGAATGTACGTACGCGAGCTAAGTCAACAGAGGTCGGCTCGACTAATTCCTTCCCGGTGGCGAAATTACACCGTTTCCGAAGAGAGCACGCGGTACCATCGTGGCCAGAGACCCCCCATGCTCTCTCGTCGAAACGGTTTTCAATCTAGACCCGCGCCTCCGAATAGCGCGGAGCGACGCGATACATAATCCCCGCAACGCGCAAAACACGATTGTTTATGGGCATCGAATCGCGGTGATATCGAAAAGCAGCCAGACAAATAGCCGTGCCTCTCTTCGCGAAGAGTTTCGCGAAATCTTAACGTCGGGCAAGCCTATCGCGATTCGTCGTACCGCGGACCACCTGTCGCGACGATTGCTCGCGCGCCCTGTCCAGTTGTTGCAATTAGTATCGAGTGAATCGTAAACGGGAGGCCAATCGCGTTTCATCCATGCAACAGCGGCCACTCGAAAGGTGGATCTCCCAGACGATCGCTTTCGGACCTCGATCCTACGATTTCGTTTCTGGGCCAGCCTTGAATTCACTACGACCCCCCTGGCATTTGACCGCGACGGCCTAACAATCTTGCTCGCGGCCGAAAAGATCAAGGAGCCAATGATGATAATCGCAGAAATCGATGAAACTTGTTGGAATACGAATCTCTTCCGCGGTATTTGGAAACGAAATATCTACTTCCGTACAAATTCCGCCGACAGCAACGATGAGATGAACCGTAGTGTGTCAAGGCTACGATTGCGTGAATCGTACTTTCGCCGGGTTTTTTTTTTTTTTTTATTCAACGCACAGACAAGAGTTGTCCGTTGGGCTGGATGTGAGTGGACAACGCTTCTTCCGGGCGTAACAGATGCGCCATGCGATTTTATATAGATGTACAAACGTCGGGATAAATGGGACGTTCTTTGCGGAATGAAAAATCGGTCAGGACCTTTCGGTGTTCCCCTACGATTCGACCTTTCGCCAACAAAACCGGGGAAAATGAGACAAGATTCATGGCCCCTCTCAGAGGTGCGAATGCATTCTACCGTGAGAAATTTTTCCTGCCCTTCCCATAGCAGCTTCGATAGACAATTTCCCGATTCAGCGTTCGGGTGAAAAGCTCGGAAATGTTCCACGCTCGCGATTGAAATTCTCTGGCGGGGAAATTATCGATGCGATCAAGCTTTCGTTAAGAAACGGCTGTTCAAACGACAATCTAATCTCGAGTCGGAATTCATTCGTCTGGAGCGCGCCGGCAAACAACCTCCACCTGAAATCAAGATCCACCTGTTGCTATCAGCGACAGCGGTTCTCAATCGGCCTTTGGAAAAAGTGCCGCTGCTCTTTTAAGAAATGCAGTCTTATCGAGATAGGCGCGGAAAAGAATGTGACGCATTTATTGTTGTTGCGTCACGTTTTTGCCTTCTTGAAAATGAACAAGATTTTTACCGCGGATCCAAGATCTCCAGACTTGGGTCAAGGTTATCGACTAAAGGAGCAAACGCGCATCGTTTGCGGAAAGAAAAAAGCGCATACGTGAGCAGCAGCACATCTTGTCAAGTTTCGATAAAAAGATTTGGGGGGGGTCCACTGGTATTAGTCGCGATAACGTAGCAACAAAATGGGACTTATCTCGCGCATTGCACCGACGAAAGGTTTCTTTTCCTTCTTATCTACCTGCGATATTGTAGACGGATCCGGCACAACCCGTTCAACTTGACAAGACTACGTGCTGCCACAAATTACAGCGGTGTCCAGCTTTCGTTAGGGAGCGTTACACAAGAAGCCAGATTGTAAACGAGAATGACCGGAACGATGCTCGGGGAAAGATCAAGGAACGATCAAAGAGGCATTAGAGGGTCAGCATAATAAGGGGACAAAGAATAGCGGCCCACGATATCCTGGTGGCGACACGGCAGATGCCAGACGGAAGATAGACATTAAAGAACAAAAAGAACAAAAAAAAATTGAGGATTTCCCGAGGCACATGGGATTACCATTGTCTCCGGATCTTAACTCGAAGATAATCAACTTGCGACGCCTGGACAACCCTCCTGCCGATAAGAATCGCAGAGATTTTTCTTGTGGTTTCCCAACCACTTTGTCAATGCTTCCCCGATACCGTTCGAAATGTTCCTACGCGCATCCGTCGAATCCGTATTGGAAACATAGGTGCAAACTTTCGTCGATCCGAGGAAGCGCGATACGTATCGACCCCTACCTGCGAGTACCCCCAGCGGGCCAAGGCGAAGATATTAATGAATATGGTACTAACAGCTTCCTCACCTCCCTCTCAGCCAATGGATCCCCTACTCCGCCCGTGTCTCGCATGACACCCCACGGACCGAACTGCCGGCGTCGGCGCGCTTTGATCTCAAAGAACGCGGCGAACAGGTAGAAGAGACCGAGAAAAGGAGGGGAACGGATGAAAAGGTTGCAGGAGAAAGACCGACAGCCAGAGACGGGGATTCCACGGGGACCAATGAGAACCAGACCCGACTCTAAACTCGAGAAAATATGTTCGGAGTTTTTAGATTGAGATCCACCAGAGATAGTCCTTTCCCTTGATCCTCTCATCTCTCTTGCTCTTCCATTCTCTCTCTTTCTGTTCACCTTGTCGCGCGGCTTACGCGTCCATGGAACGCCGAAAGAGGTTTCGCTCTTCCTCCATCCTTTGCCCCCAGCATCTCTGATCTTTCATTTAGATTTGATTTCGGTATTCCATCGGCGAAGCATTCTCGCGGGTCTGCTGAAGATTTCCAAGACTCCAGTGGACAACGGGAGAATCGTTTTCGGTAGCTTCACGCGGCTCCGTCTTTTATTTATTAACGGAGCCTTCGGGGGAGGCATCCAAGGACTGGCGACAAATTATACCTTCTCTCGAGGGAACCAGAGGTATCCGAGGGAATATCCGGTGCCTAATTTAGTATACATGTACGGGGAACCATTGTCTCCTTAGAGATTGAAACGACTGGGACAGGAAGGAAACGACGGCGCGTTCGTTTACGAAGTTTCGGGGAAGAATTTACACGGCACTCGTGTGCTCGCACCGTTTAACAAGTATCGAAGAGAAGAAACGCGTGGCGCTTTGCGTGTGGCTGCGACCACAGAAGGGCATACCCTGTGAACAGAGGGTGCAGGATCGGCCTCGCGAGACTTCTAGAGCCCCGGAGTCGATCGCGCAGCGGGGATTAAAATTCCCGCGGTTCGCGAGCGGTGCATACTGCGTCGCCTAACGTAGACGTCCTCGGCGCACATTTTTATTCGATCGCCCTGTTGGGGGTCAGCAGTCGAGGTTCTGCTCTTTTTTTCCCCGGTGTCTCACCGGCAACCGATAGGCGCGAACCTCGAGTGCCGTGAGAGAAGCACAGGCTTCGGGGGAAGACCGTGCCTTGTGTCCTTCGCGAAAGCCACGCCGATGAATTCCGTGAAACCCCCGTGGTTACATTCGATGGCCCTTCACGCTACTTCGATCACCGTTCGATCGATCTCTCGCTCGGCACATTCGCCTATAAGTGCTTCCTAGCGAACGTTTCCGTTTCGTTCCCACCATTCTCTCGAACGAGACTCGGTAGTCCATATTCGACGACGCGGACTTCGACCACACTCGAAGACCGCGATTTCATCCGAGTAGCGACGCAACGGCGATCGGATCATTCCCGGGCTTTTCTCGAACGCGAGAGGAAAGGCGTTCCCGTTGTTCGAGGCAGGTAGCCGAACCAATTAGAATAATTGTCCCTCGAGCGATCGTTCCCTTTCTCGGTCGAAGCGCGGATGCGTCACTCGCACGGAATCCTCGAAATCACGGTCGAAAAAGTTGGACCGCGGTGACCTTGCGGGGTAACACGAGAGCGGCGACGAGGTCGTCTCTAAGGATGAACGACGTATCCTTCGGTGATTTATCACGTTTCAGAATGGAATATTAATATCGGTATGGCGTGCGCCTCCGGTCCTTTTCCAGGCATCACGAGCGTCCTCGGCCGAGCACACCGAACCACGAGCAACGACGGACCCCTCGTACGTGTGCACGCGTCCGATCACGACGCACGCACACAACCCTTTCGATAGGTATTACGAACGGGACAGAGGATGGCTACCGGTCACAGCAGGAGAGCACGCCGGGGGTCCTCTACCTTTCCGCCGACTCGAACCTTGCCACCAAGAAAAAAGCGAACTTTCGCTTCTCTTCTCCTACTCCCCCATCTCCTCCTCTTCTTCGTCTTCATCTGCTTCTTCATCTTCTTCGTCGTGTTCCTCCTGCTTCGTTCTCAGCGGTGGCGCTTCGTCGCGGCGCTACCGTCTGCTGATTCGTCGAGCGCGTCCAGTCACGTGGTCGGTTTATAAGGAACGCGAAGCCGCTATCCGCGGCATTCGCCCGCTGCGCTTCACGTAAAGACCTGCGTCGCGCAGCTCCCCAGATTTTCTTGCAAAGCATTTTAATTCTTCGAAATTGTTCAACAGTTGAGTGAAACCTCTGCCTTAGATGTTTTCGGCTTTCCGTTCCATTGAGAAAACACTATCGAGTTCGCACCTACCGAAGTAGGATCGCAATAGCGATAGCGCGATAATATCTGTATTAACTTTATCGAATTCTCCACGCGTGGAGAAAGAACAGCTACACAATAGTACGTATCGCGCCGACTAGCTCGATCAAAAGATAATAGATATCCGAGATGTTCCCTGCGCGATAAGATGCTGAACGAACGTCGGCCGCAGATCGATCGAATTTTGGCCCGTCGAGTCGATTGGACGAGACTGGAACTCCGCTTTTCCTCGACTTTACGCGCTCTCCTTTCGAGCTTCTCGGAAATCTCGTTGACCTTTCCAGATCTCAGGTTATTGCGAGATCGCGAGAAATCGTGCACGATACACGAGCAACGTTCGACCGTTAGACGTTCTCACGCGCGATAGCTCCTGCGTTAAATATCGCGCGTGAACCGAATCGCATTATAGACAGTCTTTTATAGTCGACTCGAGGGGTTCCAGCCGTTTTCATCGTCAAGATCGCAGGAAACGTCCTTTCGCGTAACGAGGATCTTGCGGAATAGATACAGTTAAGGGGTATTTGCTACAAAGTTACCACACCGGGGGGGCACCGAGTACGAAACTGGAAGCGAGCATAGATCGTTTACGGTCGCGTGAGCGGCCCGCAAAATGGTGATTCGTGTGTACGATGCGGGAACCAGGAGGAAGAAGAAGAAGAAGAAGCGGCGGCGGCGGAGGCTCGCGGCGGGAGGTTTTAATCTTCGATTCCGAAAATCAACGTAATGTATTCCTCCCCGAGGGGCCAGGCCTCTTCCCGGCTTAGAACGGGAGGGGAAAATAGGATGGAGGCGAGCGCAACCTGTAATTTCAACGCGAGCGGACTAAGTCGTCGGTAATATGGGAACCCAGAGCTGGTATAACGGCTCATTTCCATAATTCGTTCTTTAAGCATCACTTTTAATAGGCCCCTGGCGCCGAGAGGAGAGGGTCTGGCCTCTCTGCGGGCGGACCACGAGTGGTCCAGCAGACCACTGTGGAGCGACTACGCAGTGTCCCTTCAACTTGCGGTGGTCTTTACCAATGACCTCGGTGACGTCTTCATCGCCCGGTTCGTTTCCTCGATCGAATCGGGATGCACGCGCACATGTATACATGTTTCACCGGGAAGCTGTAGAAGATCGTTCAGAGTCTCTACGATCGATTAACGGTTTGCCCAGGCCGACGGTCTCGAGCTTTCCCGCCGTTCGAGGATGAAAATAGCGAAGCGGTTTCCAACCAGAAACACGGATAGTCGAAAATATTTTGTTCCGTGCCGGTGGCGCCGAACCCCGAGCCGAGGGAGGCCTAGACTCTTACCTTGCCTGAAAACCTGACGGGAGACCCCTTGGACGGTTCACGAGGTCAAAAATAAACACACCGAGGAGCGAAGTTTTGCTTTCGTCGAAACACGTTTACGGGCCCGTTCCCGAACATCGGAACGCCCTTCGCACGTTCCTCGATTTCCGAAAGGCGTGCGGGGCCGTTTGCACGAATAGGAAGGAAAATATTTGTCAACTTTCTTGGCGCGGACATTCCGTGTCGTCGCATTTTCCACGAACGCAAGACCGATACGTCGAGGAGGCTCAAACTCTCCGCGGAGTACGAGCGGGCAAAAACTTGGGACCCGAGCACGGCGAGTAAATTATCCGCGCCACCGTCCATCCGCGTTTCTAGGAATCCCGCGGACCTTCGATCCCCGGAGGAGCCTTTAATCTCCCTGCCCGACCCGCCCACGAGGCCGACAATTAATCACAAATTTCACACCTCGGGTCGACCGCGGGGAAAAGAAAAGAGAAGCCGCGGAGCAAGGATTCACCGGAGCTTCTTTCTCGCGTCCCAGTCGGACCTACGCAGCCTCGCGAAGAATGAATAGAACGAGCCACGCAAAGGAGGGGAGGCAAAGTTCGAGCGGGCAACAGCCGCGGAGGTTTGGTGTCGGTGAAACGAATCGCTAAACTGGGCTGCATTGACAAATGATTCGAACGATTCTAGGCTGCTAAACCGGAGGACCTCCCACATCGAGCATGCACGCTCTTCGTTCGGTCGGAGTTTTCGTGGTTCCTCTCGTATTCCCTTTCTTTCTATTGTTAACGGCCGCGGACGCGTTCCCAAATGATACGAACCGCCTGTTTCAAAAATAGTCCGGCCGATCAACTCGGGTCTCGAACTTTGGATACCGAATGCGGATAGCAAAGGGCGACGGCGGTAACGAGAAGTGGAAAAGATCGGGAGGATCGAGGTTCGTGGACACTGGCAGCCTCCATAGGGGGTCGGTTGCAGCGACGGGCGAACAGGAGGACTCCTCTTACAAGGTATCCCGGCTGTTGCAAGTGCGCGCACAGAGCTGGCCCAACTGCTCGATGCTTATGGTGGCTCACGTGGGACGAGCCGACTCGACGCAAGACACCGTAGCATACCACACACAACGCGACACCTCGGCTCCGAGTTGACCGAGGACTCCACGAGGACCACACACGAAGGATCGCCCTTCCCTTGCTTTTCTTTCTCCGTCCGCGCCGCGCGGCCTTCCTTCTTCCTCCTACCGAGCGAAACTAAAAAAGAAAAGAGCCAACGTCCCGAACGAGAGAAGGACGGACGAACCAGCGACCGCATGAAAACCGAGAGGAGTCACTTAACCACCTTGCCATTAAACGCGCCCGGGAAGTAGCTATAAAGGCGCGATCCGTGGACCGGCTCGTTACGAAATCGCCCGTCCGACATTGACCTCGCTCGCGTCCGGAAACGCGATTTTCTGCCGAATCGAGTACGTCACGTGTTCGCTGAATTGCGGAGGCGATTCGATCCTCGAACGGGGGAACCACTCGGGAACAGTGATCTGTTAAACGGAGGCCAGAGGTTTCGCAGATTCCCCGGGTCAACCGGTCGACTAATTTCTTTAACAGATGGTACGCGTAACTCTCGTCTACCCGAAAGGTGCACGGTCGTTGGTATACTCGTGCGACTCTGGTCGCCTGGGTTCGAAACTCCTGGGAGCAAGGGTCTGGCGTGCAAGTTTTCACTAAAAGCGCGACACGGTGCCTAATACCGCGATGTTGGCAAAATAGAGTCGATGGGTGGTAGAGCGCTGGGACGCGACACGAAGCAGAAGCATAGAAGAAGAAGAGGATGCTTCCTCGGGAAGATTTATGCGGGTTGAAAAGGTCGTCGACTTGGCAGAGGCTTTCCCTGCGGGGGGTTTCCCGCATTGTTGCTAATTGCGTGTCTCCGTGGTGAAAATGTTGTCCCGGTGGTCTATTATTCGTCGAGACTATAGAAAGGTTCGGTGGACGTCAACCGAGAACCGCCGAGCGGCTCGATGCCTCCTACGAGAAAAGAAGCAGCCACCATCTTCGAAGGTCGCCCCGTAAACACTCGACAATGGGGCTTCTCTTCTGCCATCAGCGTCGAATTCGTTCCTGCGGTCCGAAGAAAAGAGGAAAGGTCTGACGACCAACGAAAACACGTTACTGTCCTGCTTTGTGGCATGTTTTGCTGCTTTTATGAACTCCCTGGAAAATCTGTTTACCGCAATGCCAATGGCAACCCGTTTAGAAATCTGTCCGGGCTTGGACTGTATTGTCGCCACGCTTTCGGGCCTAGAATGATGGCCACGATCGCCGGCTAGCTATGACGCGAGGCTTGTGCAACGAAGTAGAGCGATCGGAAGGTGCACACATACACGTGGGCATGCTACCATTTTCAGGGCAATCTACCGTGCTCGTGATTGCAGGAAAAAGAAAGGTCATCGCTTGATTCGCGGTGCGCGTTTCAGCTTGGCCCTCGACCTCCGACGTTCACGAAGGCCACCGTGGGACCGAGGCTACATTTAAGTGCAATCAATGCAGACAGCTCGCAAAAAAGTCGGCGGAACGCAGGATGCGTGGCGAGCAATCAGAGTTCCGAATCAGACCAGTCGGGCTGCACCGATTCCGGCGGTAAATTTCATTAACGCGTCGCGATTCGAAATGGCAGAAGGGAGGGGACCGACAAAGTGGAGCTATCGCGCGAACAATACAGAACAGAGGTAGGTGTGCACAGGCTGGCATCGCGCAGGTGGAGCGACACCGATCTCCTCGCTGGTCTACCTCCGAAAGGTTTTAAATTAGCCCTAGCGCCCTACAGACCCACGCGCTGCGCACCGCTCACTGGATGGATCTTTCGAGGGAAAACAAAGCCCGCGTAGGCCGGCCCATTATTAAACCCGGAGGACCACGAAGTGTAGATCGTCGGATCCGTGACAAAAGAAACCGTTAAAGCATCGACACTCTGCTCACGGACACGACAGCACCGGTTAGTCAGAAGTTGGTGGATTCCCACGTGGGACGCGCGTCGAAGGATGCGGGCCGAAAATATGCAAATTTATATTCGTATCCCGGGACACGATTCCTCATCCTGCCTGACTGGCTGCCTGGTTTACCCGCTCTCTCTTTCTCTGTATCTCTCCCTCCAGTCATTACCATACGTGACCATAAATGAAACCTGTCTCCTCTATTCCCCCGTAACAATGGAACAATCACAGCGAAACACAAAAGGGTTCCTATGCGTCTCTACGTGGACATACATATGCATCTTCTCGGGGGCCAACTTTCCTTCGATTCTCTCCACGTGCCCCGTTATCCTTCTTCGTTCGACCGCGGGAGAAGCAAATTCTCCTGCCACCGGTCCTGCGACAGGATACCGGTTCGTCCTGTATCCCGGACCGGGACGATTCGTCCTGCGACCGGGACACGTGAAGTGTTCTTTTGTCTAGCGAAGATTAAGCCCGTGAAACTGACTCCAGAAAGGACGGATCTAACGGTCCTGGCTCTGGCTTCCTAGATCGTCGCCTTATTCGAAACTTTTTTCTTCCTCCGCTCGTTCAACGGTCAACGGACTGCAGAACGGGGCACGTCGACCAGTCGCGGGCTGGAAAAATACGTTGGCCGATATTTTTGACGGGTGTCATCCGCCGGGAAGACTTCTTTCAACCGCCTTCGAAGGATCTTGGCAGCCAACGGATGAACCGACAGGATTATCGGGACCGGGCTGACTTTAATGCGTCGGGAGCGTACGTTGGAAATTGTATATAAAGAGTTCTCGGAGCTACCTACGCAACGAGCCACCCCATACCATCCCCGATCTCTTCTCATGGTGAATCGGTTGTTTGCTCTGAAACCCGCAGGTGTCGAAGCCCAGCTAGGAATTCATCGCAGGCTTCCGGTGGCCGCGGAAAAAGTACGTTACGCCCGGAACACGAATCCCCGCCCTTTCTCTTCGTTTCTCTCGATCTCGATCTGCCCGGAGGATCTCAATGCGCGCAGAGAGACCCAGACTCCCACACTTTTCAACGGGCCGCATCGATTTTTACGCAATCCTATTGAACATCCCTGCGGGTCATATTGTTGCATCGGTGCACCGAATCGAGCGAGGGTCCTCGATCCTCCTACCTGACCCGAGATAATCCCATCCGGGGAGCATGGGGGCATTATCCCGGGCAACCTGGTCCCCCCCATGGACTCGAAAATACCCTCACTATACATAGAGGCTTCACAGCGAGCACCCCATCTCCTCTACCATCGTCGCCCGATTTTTCCCTTTTATCCGTCCTTCTGCGCGTCATTGTCAGAGCTACGACGAATCTCGTCGCGGTGACGACGTTTGTCACCCCCTATTTTTGTCGCGACAACGGCCAACAGGGAAGATCTCCTCGGTGAATGTCGGGAAATAGGGTAGAGCGAATACAACGGCCCGCTATTTAGACACTGAAACGAAAGCAACAGCGATCGCCAGGGTCCTGGGAAAACCGTCCGGAATAAACACTATTAAAAACGATAGGCGCTGGTGCTATCGCGATTAATGCCCAAGCTGGATTTCGAATTTCGTTTCATTTCAATCGAAGGCGTAGGCGCTGCAGCCCGCATCTCTTTGCTCCACGTGGGTCTTTCCATCTTTGGTCTCGGTCGTTCCTCGAGTCTCTCGTTATCTCGAGCAGCGAAAACGAGGTCCAGGCTGGGGGCGGTGCTCCTTGTCAATCTTCGTTAATTAAAGCAAGGACAGGATCGGGCCCAGGTCTAGTTGTCGTCCCCTGGGTTTTAAAATCTAATCTACGATCGGACTAGCCCGGTCTCTCGCTGCGATTCCCGACCGTTCCGTTCCCTTTTCTTTCGTCTCGACCAATCGGTCTCGGTCGCGGTGCTAAGATAACCGAAGAATCTGTACACGTCGGGATAAACGACGGAACGAAGAACTTCGACGAATCGTTCCGAATAGTTTGGCGCTCGTGGGAGAACAGCTCGTTCGCTGTGCGTACATATTTAGTTGTCGGCAGTGAACAAAGTTCCGAGAAGCTGCACGCCTTTGGTGGAAGGCGAGCAGGTATTATAATTTGCACGTCTCTGGTCGATTTTTGCGAGTTCCGTAAACATTTTACAAGCGACTCGTCCTTCGGACCTTTCTCACGTCCGTAGAAGTTTAGGAAACTGGTTTGATAGGTCCTTCGAAGCTGTCGTTTCGTGGAACCTCTGGGGAAGATCGATAGCTTCGCCCGAAACACCGATCGCGATAAATCCATGGATCATTTAAAAATGTCGATCCATGGCGAACCATGCGGACTCACGAAAACGACAGCCACGAAGGCGAGTGTCGCAGATCGAGCTGCGAAATCTTGGTAGCCGCTTGGCACGTGCTTTATCCTTTCGGTACTGTTGCTTCCTTTGAATCGGGTGCAAGCAAGCGCGACAATCGATTCGCCAGTGCGAGCAATGCAACCAATTCGCGGACATGCGTATAGGTGCAACTGTCAGGCGACGTTTCAACGGATGCTGAAACGTTGGAAGCTTTCGAAGGAAATCTGTCAATGAACCGCACCTTCGCTTCGACATTATGCAACGCGTTACTCGACTTCCTGCACGGAGAAGAGAACAAACGGGGCCAAACGTGTCGAAGCGAAATGCGCGATACCCGCAGAGATCCACTCTGATATTCGCACGGTAGTCGCAGGCGTGACAGGCGGCCGAAAAAGTATCGTCAGCTCGAACGGCGACCTCGAGTCACCGGAAAAAGGACTGGTCGCGTGTTTACGGTGGTTCAAGACAGAAGAGAGCAGAAGTGAAATCGTGGAAACTCACCAATGACGAGACGAGCCGCACGGCTGGTATTCCCTTTGACACATAAAGTTTCCTCGCAGTGCGTTGCGCGAAGAAAAATCCTTGCGGTAGACGGCGAGGTCGCGATGATCCGAGAAAACGGAAACCAGTCGACGCGGTATCGCCGGTGATAAAACAATCGGCCGTGCGGTGCGCCGCGTGTCCGGCTAGGTAGCAGACGTCAAACACTCGGAGAAGAGGATTCCAAGTATGTACCACGTGCTTCCCCAAGATCCACGGACAGACGTTCGTACGTCTGGATGGACGATGGCCAGGCGACCTGTCGCTTCGCGTGCTCTTCAACTTTTTCACGTCTTTCTGGTAACGGCGATTTCACGCTCCCGTCGAAGACACGTGCGCGGATGAGCAATGGAACAAGCGACGACGGAGGGAAGAGAAGAGACACAGTAGCAACGATCGGGGAAAATAAGAAAAAAGCACGACGACTACGCCGGTGACAGGAGGTGAACGTAGGAGGAAGACCTCGGAGGACGAGGAAGCAAAAGTGGAGGAGGAAGAAGAAGGGAAAGAAGAAGAAGAAGAAGAAGAAGAGAAACGCAAGGAGTGAGTCACGAAAAGTCCAAGCCTGAACCGAACTGCCACTTTCCAAGGATGCTCGGTTCGAACTGAGAGCACCAAGAGGTTCCTCGCGAGTCCCTGCCTCGGGTGTGGGTTTTCGGTTCGTTTTTCCCTTTTTTTCCCTCTACCACTGTCTTTCTCTGACTTTAAGCGCTCACTCTTTCTCTCTCTCCTTCCCTACGTGGGTTCCCTGGCGGTCCTCTTTCCTTCTCGCACTCTTGTGCTCGCACTCGCTTCTTCCTGCCGGCTTTGTCCTTGTCTCTCCTGAACTCTCCTCGTCAGGGCCGACGATGGTGCGGTGTTTGTGGGCCCCCAGGGCCCGAAGAGGCGGTCGCCGCAGAGTCCAGAGTGGGGAGGCCCCTAACCTAACTTAACCCGCACCAAACAACCGCCACCACCTCACACCCTCAACCCTTATCCCCTCCATGGGCTGCGTGTGTGTACGATAGGTACGTTCTTCTGCCTCGCTTCCTCTATTTCATCCCCCCCCCCTCCCTATCTCTCTCTTTCTTACCTTTGCTTCTGTATATCTATCCTTCTCTTTCTGACTGCCTAGATCCCACGAAGAAGACGAGGCGTTTCTACGTGTGTCGCGTGTACCGATCACGATCGTGTCTCGGTTTGCCGATGCGAGATGCAGCTGCGACGGGAATACTACCGCGATCTTCTCTTTTCCGTCGCCCCCGTCTGCCGATGAATCATTTATTAGGCGAGCAATTTTTCGTGACCTGGATGCGTCGCGGCAGGAACGTGGTAATTACGTGCAATTGATAGAAACGCGTCATTAAAATGCAATGTGTGCGGAAACGAGTCTGACACGCCTGTCGCGACGACGACTGGTTCACGGGAATCGGTGTAAAGTTCGGCCGAATTCCATATTCGCCGTCGAGGGGTTTCCACGCGGTTCGTCGGAGGTACATCGGCACCCGCGTCGTCTTTTAATTCGGGCCGGTCAGTCGATCGGAGAAAAACAAGCGGGCATTGTTGGGAGAAGAAGAGTGCCTCGTCTGGGACGAGGGGAAGACGTCCACGCTCGTGGACTCGCGGCGAAAGAGTTATTGCAGTCGCGTTCTTTTTCGAACGCGGCAGTAATATATTCGTACGGGAGCTTGGATCGTGCAGCGAGGTGCACGCACACGTATGCATCAGAGTTCGCTTGACTGTCGACGGTGAAGAGGCGGCGGCTGGGAAAGAAAGAGACGAAGAAGGGAGCAGCAGGAATAAGAAAGCTCCGTGGGACTCCCACAGGGCAACCCACACGAACGAAACGAAGGGACATCGCCTTCTAGCCTTCTAGTTCGAACGCACACTCGTGTGTTCTTCTGCCTCTTCGAGAAGGGAGCAGCGCTGCGTGGATCGCGCACGCGGTGCGTAACGGAATCCGAGGAAATTATATTCCGCCGTCGAGTGACGGACGAGCACTTTGTTGGCCTCTGCGCGATACGCGTACCGTCCGAACCGTCTCCTTTCTCGATGGACCGTCCGTCTATTCGGTGACACGAGAATTTCAACGAATGGCCACTTATCTTGGAAGAGAGAGATCGGTCAAATGGGTCAAACAGGTTGCCCGTGGAACGATCCGCAGGGGAGAAAGGTTTTCGGACCATCTCCAATCTCTCTTGGGTGACAAATTGCAGCGAATAACGTCGAACCCTTTAAGCTTCCGTAGTCCGCGCCATCGATACCGAAACCTCTATGCATACACGTAGCTCTCAGGTTTGCGTGGCCGTGGGCTGCGTAACGCAGGGAGACGATCGAAGAAGGAGAATCGTCCTAACATACCCCGAGAAGACGTAGGCAGACCTGCCCCCTGCTTCGAAGCAGTCGAATGCGTATCACCACTCGCGGTTCGTGCAGCACGGCCACGGAGATGCGTGTGCGCGAGGCGCACACGCCTCTGCACGCAGCCGTATGTGCGGTCACGTTGCACTCGATGCGCAAGATCGCGCGAGCCTTCCAAGATTTAAGGTAGCCTGAAAGATTTGTTGGCTGGGTTTAAATTTAAATCGACTTTAATTTGCCGCACGGAATATCGCGCTTGTCCCTGGCTCCACCGCGTCTCGATTCTCCTTCCCGAAATCGATCAATCGTGCCTCCTTTTTTTGGCGGCAAACGCGATCGTTTCTCTTTCGCGTTCGAACAAAGCAGCCCCGCCGATCTTGGCCGATCGTTCGCGCCACACATTTGATGTCGATTTACGCGATTGATAATGTACCGTTACCCATCGACGTTCGTGCACTCGGTACGATCGATCGGGTTCACTTGCTCATTTTAATCCTTTCGCGAGGAACGGTCGAGTTTTAGATCGAGCCGGGCATCGATTCCGCCGCCTCTCGCTGCAGCCGAGCTTGCCTCCGTCTTTATACGGCCGGGCATTTGTCATTCGCGATCCAACGACGATCGTGGCTACGAGATTTATTCCAGCCCGAGGCTGCTTTCACGGCGCGCCGCATCCTCGCTGACAAAACCAAAATTTATTTCCCGACTTTCGCGACGCTCGCCCGTCGAACTGCCCTGTAAATTACCTGCCATCAGTCGTGAGTACTTCGAACCACGCCCACGACGTTAATTTTTATTCAATTCCATCGACTTCGCGTGCCACGTTTGGCGACGAGTGCCGCGTGCAATTCTCGTCTTCGTTCGAGAAACCTTTCGGTCGTTTGCTCGCAGCGGCGCCAACGTAGCTGACAATGCGTATATATCGCGGTAGACACGTCGGAGAGGTCAGTAGGAACGGAGGTTCCTTTCGTCGATGATTCCAACGATATCGCTGCGAAATTTCGATAGACCCACCGCAGCAAATCGAGTTAATTACGCGAACGGCGGCGTGCCGCGATCACTGAATCAGCGGACACGAGCACGGTGGTCCCAATTAGGTCAGTCAGCCAGGATGCCGAAAAAGGGCTCGGCCTGCCGCCCTTTGGGACTGTGACGATCCGATCGAAGATCGGTCAACGCCTCCGGATTTTCCGATTTTCCGGCCCCGTAGCATCCGTCGCTCAGTTAAAAGCCGTTGATAATTCCCCGACTTTTCACGCTGCAATCTCGTTTCGTTTCATTTTAATGAACTGTGAAAGCACCAACGGGCCGGCCACGACTTTAAAGTTTAAGCGAGACCCGCTGGGAAGCATAGAGTGGCACTCTGGCGGAGCGGACCGTGATATTGCGTGGGACAGGACCAGCAGCGGAGGCTGCGTGCTCTGCTGGGGGCGGCTTCTTGCTTTTTCCCTTCTTCGCTTCTTCCTCCCGCGTTCCCTTTTTTTGTACCCATTGTTCCGTTCCCACCCTCGCATCGTTGCTTCGTCCGGCCACTTTGCCACGAATAAAAAACAAGGAAACCACCCCGAACTCTCGAAACGCCCATAAAATGATTGATTCGAGGAACCAAGACGCGGCTGCCGGGCCTTGCGCGCTCTCCGCAATTTTTATGCGCATACCTAATAAAAAAAACCCGGCGCAGCATCGTTGAATCTTTTAAATGCTCGAGCGATGCCTGTCGATACTCCGAACCTCGATTTCGTGTTCTACGCGACTAGATCTTGTCGCGAGATCAGGCAGATATGGAGACGCCTTTCGGCGTGCGTCGTGAAAGTTTTCCCTCGGAACCCGGGGCAAATGATATTGCAAAGATAGCAGGCACCTAGCGGAGCGGTAGAGAAAGGAACTCGGCCCGAGCGAAGCGTAGCTAGGCGTGGGACAGGACAGGCCACGGAGGCTGCGTGGCTCTGCTGGGGGCGACTCGGTCATCTCTTTCCTTTTCTCAAGATCCTCTCGACCGACCCCCGTCTTTCTCTTCCCGTACCCTTCTCCCTGTCCCGCCGGAGTTGATGGCCAACCGAAGGCGACGCGGCGACGGTTCCCTCTCTCGTGCGCCTCTCTCGCATCGTTCCTCTTCTTCTAGACGTTCACTCCGGGCCGGGGCTTACGGTGCCTCTAGGAAACGAGTATCCCGGTGTTCGTGCGCGGGCAGAAGGTGGGAGCAACAGGTGGACGCGCACGCACGGGAATCGAATAATAGGAGCAAGTCGCGCAAGACTCGTGTCCCTCGACGATTTATCGATCGACGCCACGATTCCGCGCCTCCGTTTCGCATCGGCGATTGACGTGACGCGACAACGAGGAAATTATTGCCAACGGCTTTATCGTTCATCGAGACGTCGAACGGACGCCGGATCGCACCGGCCGGAAACGAGGCGGGAGCGGGTGGAAAAGGAGGAACCTCGCAAATCTTCCGCGGCGCTTCTTCTACCGCGTCCAGCTTCGATTTTTATCGTTCGACCGATATCCGCGTCTAGGATTGCAGCGATAAAACGATGGCCGTTTCTTCGGATACAAAGGGCGATCGTATTATCTTAATTGTGGCTACTCCCGCAACCGGTCAGTCGTTTAATTTGCAGTTGGCGCGGCTGGCCGGGTATCGCGCAAATAAATTACGATATCGCGAAAGGGAACGAACCCTCGTTACACAACCGGGCGTACTTCTTTTCCGCCTCCACCTCGTTCCGACGAATCGACGCGATATCATCGAAACGTTTTCGGCACGCTGCCCGCTGTCACGGCCACCGAATTTAATTGCCCGCACCGAACGGCGGAAACTGTGTTACCGTACCATGGGCCACTAATCGATCCTCTCGATCCGTACAAATTTGCTGGCGGATGGAAGGGTCCGATTTCCTTCTGCAGTACAGATAGCGAGACGACACCTTCTCCTTACCGTTACCTCTTCCCCTTTTTTTTTCACAAAGCTTCCCGGTTTCTCGCGTGGGTGCACGCGAATACGCGGTACCGCGGTACCGCGATACCAGTATCCCCCGTATCCTTTTCGAGCTCCTAGTCGACGTGGCTGATCCTGAATAGGATCCCAAGGGCGCCTACGTAATCTCGCTCGCCATTGTAGCCACGCCAACCAGTTTCCTCGTCGGAGCTTTCTTTTCGCGTTCCTTCCGCCGAGCTGTCGCGAAACTGCGCACACGAACGCGTGCCTCCACACCTTGGTGCTTCGATTTTACCGGCAAGATGTTCCGCTGTTGCTCCGACGCATCAGTGATACGCGAACCGTGCAAAGTATCGCGAAACACGCTACAGATCCAGGGTCAAGAAGGCGCAATGATACAACATGTGCCAACCTACGGCCCGACTTTTTCTTTTCATTTTCTGGTTGACATCTCTCGCGCGGCCGTCGAGCCGTGCCGTTTCATTAACGATCCACGCGGCTTTATCTGTCATCTACTCCAGCAAATAATTACGCGAGCCTATCTCTGAATTCGCCCGTCGTTCCCACCTGCTACGGATGATCGGCCAGATCCGACGGAGATAGCGAGCCAGCCCACCTGACCGGACCCTCGTCGCGGCACTTTCGTCTGCGCAAATTTTCCTCTCACTTTCGGCCACGATTTTCCTCGAAAACGTCCGCCCGCTCTCTGCCAGGGCTGTCGTTAAAGCGGACTTGGGAAATGAAACGAATTACACGGTTGCTGGCAAAGGGGAGCCGCTTCTGTAATCGTGGTTCACGCTCGATGGCGGCGATTCTCAGCTAAGAGTTTGTGCCTTGCGTCAAAACAATACCGAGGGAAGGTTTACATGTATAAGTGGTGTACTCGTAAACGCGACCCAGTCGGCAGACGGTTATCAAAGATCGTCTCAAGGGTCCAGGCCCTTTACCAGTCACGCCGAAGACAGGAGCCATCGTAGATCCTATCGCGTACCCTTCTAACTCCACTTCTCCCTCTTACGTTCTGCCATGCGTCCACGATTCAGCGTCTTCCTGGGTCCGTCCCCTTGTCCCATGGTCCCTTTCCATCTTATGGATCTTTAGAGATCAACTCCCTGTCGATCGCATTATATTTCGTTCCACCAATTCTTCCGGACCCTCCATCGACCGCAGAACTGCTGGAAGCAACGCCAGTCCGGACTTACCAGCGGTGCTTCACCGGCGCCAGGTAGCTAAGCGCCTGATCCCAGGTCTTGCGTCGGCAGGGTCGGAGGTAATTGTTTCAGGTTGTGCCAAAAATACGAGAATCGCTTGCTTCCTCGTGGCAGTCGCCCGATCGCTAGTGGAGTACATGTGCGATCGCTATACGTCATAGGTTCGCAAGGGGGGCGACGAAACAACGGGCGTGAAAATGAATTGCATAATGCTAGACTGGATTGCGTAAATCCTCGAGACGATCGACGATTTCACCGATCGATTCGCTGGCGCACGCGATGCTTCGCTTCGTCGGTTAACCTTTAACGCGAATTCCGCAGAAGTTATTGGGAGTTTTCATCCCGAGCTCCTGGTTTCTTCCTTGCCCGCGGTGATTCCTCCCCGCGGAGAAAGTGCAAAGAAACGTTCTCGAAACAACTCGTGGAATTCTGGTGGTCTAGCGTTCGCCGCGTTCGAATTACCTTCTCGTAATTGATCAATTAACTCGATCCTATAAACAACGAACATCTGTTGGCGAGCAAAAGGAGCATCGAGAAATCTGCGAAGCAAGCGCGCAGAGAGGAAAGTAGAGGGACAACCGTTTGGCCCGTTTCCCATTAAGTCCGGTGAAAAAGCTGAAAAGGCGTGGACGAAGAGAACCGTCGAGTCGATGGGAATATTTGCTGGTCGTCACAGTTGCCAAGGAACTACGAACGCAAGGTGGCCAAGAATCTGTGAAACTTAACGGTCGAGCAGGGCGCGGAACAAGTGCAGGACGTGCTTGTGGGAAGAAGGCCGGGGGTGTTCCCTGGACGCAAGTTGCGGCGAAGAGGGTGCCCAGGCACGAAGGTGGCGGTTCCTTCGTGGCCGTCGAATTAATAGGCCATCTGCTTCTCGCCGACTTCTTGGAGGAAGTCAATGTTTAGGAAGTCCATGGGAAGCGACGACAACGGAAAGCCCCATAAACGGCCGAGGACATGGGAACGAACGTTCGCATGGAAATCGTACGACCCTACGCACCTTGCTCACCTCCCTCTTCGTCTTCTGTCCACGAGGCGAGAAAACGTCGCTGCGCCCGCAAGAAAATATCGCTTCCTATTCCAAGACCCCCGAGAGATCACATGCTCTTCCGGTCCTTCGGTACTCGATTTGGGAACTGAAGCTCCCATAGCGTAATCGTACAACGCGCAACGGCGGGACATGGAGTTGCGTAACAGGTATGTCCCGAGCGATGGCTCGATCTGTAAACCGCAACGGGGGGGAAAAAAGTGTTGGACGAGCAGAAGAGATCCATCGACGTGGCTTCGTTCTTCGCACCCTCCTCGAAAGACTCGCCATGGGAAAGAATGTCGTTGATCGAGTACGTGCACCCGCGCCGCAAGCCTTTTCGCTCCGCGGAACCGGTCATAAATTAATCAACGATGCCGCTGAAACGAGCCTCTCGCTGATCGTGGCGCTAACGGGACTCCGGCGAAGGAAACCGGCCTCTATTTTTCCGAACACCGATAGCTAACTCCCAGTGGTCTTCCATGGGTGGCAATTTCTGGCCACCTTCGTTCCGCGCGGAGACCATCTCCTCGAGAGTGTCGTCCTCGTATCGACGTCGATTACGAGAAGTCTCGGTGAGCATTCGCTGCCACGAGAAAAAGGTCGGCAAGTCCGCGAGAAAGCTGCGGAACGCGCACGCCTAGTAACAATAACGAAACACCTTTTATGCACGCGTGGACTCTACCTCTTCCTCCTCCACGGCCAGCGGCGCATCTACCGCAACTACCATCTTCACGGCGCTGTCTCGCTTCTTCTTCGTGCGCGAGCTTCTTCGCATTCACCTGCTGCTATTCGAAGATCAGCTGCCTTAACCGCCACCTTGGCAGCACCTTGCCGCTTCGCTATCCTCCTTCACCTCCACCGGTACCCTCGGCCTGTTACATACTTCGCTTCTTCTTGTCCTTCTTCTGCCGCTTCTTCGGACCGTTCTTCAGCCCTCTGTTCGCAGCAGCTCGCCTCTTTCTCCATCGCCTCGTCCTCGATCCATGCTTCTGTTTCCCCGTCGTAGTTGTCTTCCTCTTCGCGACTGCCTCGTCGAGTCGACCACATGGCAGCGCGCGCGCGCGCACATACACACGCGGTCAGGATTTTTTCGAAAAAAACACAGCTGCGCCTCTCTTTTATGGGGGTCCCATCGACTGCACTCTGGAGCCGAATGCGTTTGGCTCGCAGCTTGCGCGCCTGTGACACGCGTATTTCACCTTCCGAGATGCGCCGGCTCCGGCGTTTTCTTCGATTGACTCGACCTTGCCTGTAATTAGCGGAGAGGCCCGGGTACTTTGCCGACGGAAGGTTCGTCTCGATTAAAGGCGCAATTAATCCGAAGGAAATTGCCCCTCGAAGACGACGTCGATCCTCGAAAACGTTTCTGCCCTCTCTTCTTCGAGCTATACGCGATGCGCTCACCCTCGTCGATAACCGTAAAAAGAGCAGACGACGGAAGAGGGCTTGTCCTTTTTTTCTCCGGAGTAGCTTATTGCGCAACGTGGCGAGGAAAGGGTTACAAAGTTGTATGTACGCTTTAGGCACCTCGGTCACATCGTGAGAGGAACGAATGGCACCTGTGAGTGTTCTTTGTCAGAATTTCTTCATCGGACGAGCAGCAGGTGAGACGGCGCCGGACAATGAGTCGCGCTGCTCGTTTCGCGTGCAACGGACATTTTTCACGAATGCACGTGGCCTGCGCGTAACCGAATTCGGTCGCGGAGAAAGAAAAGCCGGGCAATTTGCCGGTTTGCCAGCACGCGCGTTCGTTTCCCATAATAGGTGCACCATTTTTTTTTCTTCATCCACGGATATATTGGTGCGCACTCGCGTGGATCTCGCACCGGAAGCTCAGGGTGATTCGATCCGAGCTTTCCCGCTATCCAACGATCTTCGTCTAACGAAAAACGACCGCTGGCCTCGTTGAACGTCGAACGGGTTGCCACCTCGAAAGGAGACTTCGAAGACGTTTACCCGATCGACGATGCGCAAAGACGTACCACAGTCTTCTTGCATAAAAACTGCAAGGGAGTCCCCTTTCGCTCCGCACTTTCCCATGCAATTTTTGCTCGCCCAGGAAAGCAGAATCCTCGGGGAAGCTCGAGGCGCGATGCACTTTCGGGTCGTGTGACCGTTGCCGTTGCCAGAAGAGAGAGAGAAGGAGAGGTCGGTTGGCGGATTCCTGGTCGTTCGAGTGGACGAGCCACTAGAGCGGAATGGTTCCCGAGGTGGCGTCAGGGCCTTAATGAAATTCAAACACGGCCCTGCGAAGCGTATCAATTACCCTTCTCGTCCACCCCCAGCGTCTCTGGTCTCGCCGCGTCTCACGAAAACGGTTGGCGCCCCTCGACTTTCCCACGCGTCGCCCAAGAGCCAGCTTTCGTCGCGGCGAACTCCTTCGGGACTCTTTCCAATCGCCTTTCCCCTCGTTCGCCGCGATAACGAGTCGCTTCCGTTATTCCTACGAGCTTCTGGTGGCACGCTGCAAGTACGATCGGACCGGCTGGCTCCGAGCTTCGAGCTGGAAGGTAGATTAGGAAACATCGATTCTACGTACGTATGCGCGTACACGTAGATGCTCCCGGGGATCCAGAAGCGGTCAGCGGTCGGCGGAGCCCTCGATTTTTGATCCGCGAGGAAGAAAGGGACCAGCGGGGCCCGATAAAGAATCGCCGTGTGTGCCCATCGCGGAAAAAAGACGAGTCCACCGCTGTGGGAGATCGCGTACGCAGGGTGCAGGCCGGTCGAGAAGTCGTGAGAGGAAGCCTGCCCGTAAGAGAAGGACGAGCAGAATCACCTGCGGTGCACCTGCTGTGCAGGGGGCTCCTTCGGTCCCGTATTAAAAGTGTATCAGGCCTTCCACCACCTCCTCCTCCTCCTCCGCCTCCTCTTTCCTTTTCTTCGTCATCCTCTTTTTCTTCTTCTTCTTCTTCGATGGCTCTTCGTCATTCCGTTGCTCGCGATACTTCCTTCTGCTTCGCTCCAGCCTCCGCGTCCCGACGCAATGTACCCGATTCGTTCTTCCTTTCACGATAATTACCCCGGGTCGACCGACTGCCAGCTCAGTATCTTTGTTGGAAACGGTCTGATTGTGAGAGTGGGCGCGGCTCCACGACCGGAAACTGCGAACCATTCCGCTCGTTTCGACCGCCGTTCGACCCGACCGCTGACTCGAGTCCCACCTTTCGATCGACGATACGAACCGAATAATAAAGTCAACAGCAATTACAGTAATCGTGGCTCGGCCGAAGAATACGGTCGATCAATCGTCCTCTTCGTCGATTACCTCGGTGATCGTTACCAAAATGAGCATCGTTGCCCTCGCAGCGATTCGACGTGCTCTACGTATGTTGATTATTTCGGCGGTAAACGAGGCAAACGAAAAGGCCATCGGTGTCCCGTCGGATGCAGGAATCGCCGTTCACCGGTGGAGAAGGTGGCGGCGAAGAAGGTCAAAGCGATTTTCCCTTTAACGGACGAGCTAGACGAGCGGCTCCGGCCGCGGTCGCATTTGTTTCACGACGGCCAGCGGGACCGGCAACGGCCAACAGGTGTATAGCAGGTGCACACCCCGAGCGGCTACGAGAGTGCCGTGGAGAGCTAAAAAGTTTCACGTCCACCTGAAGGTCCCACACGAGAAACCGGGTGACTTTCAACCGTCGTTTTCTTCAGCGCCACCACCCCTCGACTCCCACCCCACGGAGCCGACCCACGCTCGCCGTCTTTCCTGTGCCGAACGAACGAGCCCGTCCTCCGTCTTGCCGCGACAGCACAATACCATACGGCAGGAAAGTAACAGTCGGCAAACAGGCACTCGATCTTTCCCAGCCGAATCCATTAACTCGAGGCCTCGCATTTAAAATTTCACCCAAAATTTAATCGAATGCTGTCCAAAACAGTCACCGTGGATAATATAACATGATAGCCGAAGAGCGAGCAGCGCCGAGACAATGGCGATAAAAGAGAATCTCGATTGGAACCGGAAGAGGCGAGAAGAATAGAAACAGGGAGAACACCGGTGAAGGTGGGCAAGGCTAGGAGTCGGGGAGATGCGGCAGCTGCGTCTCATTATCGATCGCCTATCGATCAGGGCTACCCTCGGAATCACTTTGCGCGTTGGTATGTTTCCGACCGTTGAAAATCCACCCTGCGCACCGTCAGGTGCTTCTTCCTGGACGGCAAGTGCAGGCGGCACGAGTGCCTTCTCGATTTAATGACACGTTGTCCCACACGAGCGTAGACGGACAGGCGCACGAGGCTCGATTCTTTCTTCTCCTGCTACTCTTCCCGGATTTCCGTTCCGTTCCGTTCCATTCCGTTCGGTTCGCCGTTGCTAACCACCATTCGTCCACGCATTTAGACCCGCAGGATCGAACGTACGCGGAAAAAATTTTCGTCGCGCCGAGGTGCCGCTTCTTAACCATAACTGCCGTGCAATTAACGACGCTGCCTCTGCTTCGTTAACCAGCGAGTCGAGATTACCCCGTTCGATAACGCGAAGCAAGCCACCCCTTCTTCGCGGACAAAACGGGGAAAGAAATGCATACCTACTTTGTTCCGTGCAATTTGTCGCGGCGAAATAAATTCGTGCAGCAACCACGGCCGGTGTCTCCGCTGAAATTTATGGAAACGCGAAGCGCAAGGCAGTCCGGTTCCTCCGACGCATCCTTTTACGGCGAAGACGCAATAATTAATCGAACGGAGGTGGCGCCATAATGACATCGACGATAAAGCTGCCCCGCTAGCGCCGATAAATACATGTATGTTTGCGCATTTTTGCTTATCAGAGTTCAATTGAGTTAACGATCGCACCTGTACGTTCCTTTCTCCTCGCTAGAACGCGGCGGATGGCAGCTGGGACGTGCCGGGAACGGGCGCGCGTGTCGCACACGGTATACCGGAACGCAGGAGTGTACGTACAGGTGGGACGAAATCATCATCCTCCCGATCTTCCTGTTCGTATCGTCGAACGATTCTCTCTCGTTCCCTTGCTGTTCGCTGGTCGAACTCCCAAACTTCGTTTCGAACGTTCCTACGATGCTCCGCGAATCGGGACACCGAACGGTCACCGCTCCTGATATGCTTCGACGCTTTTAAAGTCGAGGTCGAAGACAATTCGCCGTGGGAATTCGGAAAAGCGTATACGCGCGAGCAGGAACGATCATGGAAGTCGTTAAATCGCGACACGTGTACCACTTATCGACCCCAAGTATTCCAATTTATCCCAGGGAAATGACCTGGCTGCGGCAGCTGCGTCGCGATGAATAAAAGCTCGACCTATCTCTCGCTGAAACGTTTCTCCCTGCGAGCAGGACTCACCCTCCGGCGGTGGTGCGTTTGCCCGTTTAACGGGAGACTTTGGAAGTTTCCCCGCTGAAAGGAGCATCGAGATAATTGCGGCGGAGCGTCGCTGAATCAAAAGCGGCAGGGATTCCTGGACGATTCGAGTTGAGCAACTTCGGCCCTTTAAACTGTCCCTTGTCGCACGCTGCTGCCTTGGCTCAACACTTTTTTACCATCTGCTTCTTGTCGCGCATATGTTGCGGGATAGCATCGAAAATGATCCGAAACAGGTAGAAGAACCTCTAGGTTTCGACACTCGCTACCCGTCTGTCGGTAGTCACCTGCTGATTTCGTTTAAATCAAAATAATATCACGTCCCGTGCGCTTCCACGCTCGACGCGCAACCGGTGCCGCGGTGGCGAACGTTTTCCCGTCGAGGGGAAACGTGAATACGTTCGTAGGAAAACTCTCTCCCCCTTTCTATCGCCCGGAGTGCAGTTGTCGAACCATGCCCCGCCAGCGTAGTCTAAAATTCTATACAGGAATATTTTTTCGGGCAACCGTTTTCGACGCGAAGCGAAGACAAACGATTCTCGATTCCAATTAAATTTGGGACGACACATGTACGCGCATCGTACGAAAGTCTGGAAGCTTCCTGCGGTAGGTTCTTCTGTATAGCGCGACGGAACCGCACCGTGATTCCAACCCTTCCGTTTCCGGCGCGTCGAAAAACTCCATTCGCTATCTCGGCTAACAACCGCGTCGATTAATCGACTGAATGGCGAGTCAACCCCCGTGAGAGTGAATCGGGCCTCCCATCGGCGGGGAGGGGTTGCATGAAAGCTCACCACTTGATTTATGAACGAAAATCTCGAGTAAATGCACGTTTCCGCGCTCCGTTGGGCGTGAAATGACTTTGGGCGAGTTCTGCTGCGAACGAGCTGTCCTCGTCGCGACAGCCAGTCGGCCGTGAGTGTAGTTCCGGCACCAAGAGACCGGAAGTACCGGCTCATACCAAGCGCTCCCGCGTCTACTCCACTTTGACGAATCACTTTAACCTCGTTTCAGGTCCAAGATTTACTTAAAACACAGTTCAACGATCCTCCTTCGTCTGCTGCACACTCGAGAGCAGCGAATGCGCGGGAGCAGTGGGAAACTAGTTATGCTACAAAAGCTGGATTGCTCGAAGCGCGATCGTTTTGTAGGTTGATGTGCCATTCGATTTCGATCGACGGTACAAAAAATTAATTCATCAATGCCACAGGGAATAAGAAAACCTTCGACGATCTATTGCTTTGAATTGCACGTCAGGGGACAATTTGCGCGTATCGTCGCCTGCATTCAGAGTCGTTCTTTCAGCGAAGGATAACGGCAAAAGAAGAAGCAGCTATCTCCTACTATCTCCGCCGTGATTTCTGCAAATTAACCCCAACACAAGCCTCGATTCAGTCTCGCTGGTGGAGCATAGTTTAGCGCATCGCTCTCAAAAGATACGCGGATGCAGTCTTCGCGGAGACTGGCCTCCGTCAGCGATCCTCCCGCCCCTTACCGATTCGAGATTCTAGATCACTTTTCTTTTTCTCCTCCGCTTATCGCCGATAGACACTCGTTTTCAATCGAAAGCTGCAGCCTAGAATAAACTTGCCGATGACCTTACCAAGTGAGATTGAGTCGCTCGTTCGCGTGGCCGTAATTTTTTTTTCTCTACATCTGTGGACACGCGTGAAACGAACGAAACGGTGACACACTTCGCGTGGATAACGTAACTTTGATGCACAGTTTTTGTACAACGACCTCGGTTCAATGAAACGCTTCCCTTCGGTCGTCAAACGTCAAAACGATGGAATGTGAAACTCCGTCAATTCGAAGGAGGGAAAATCATGGCTCGGTCGACATCTTCCTCGATAAAATATTCACCCTTCTTCTCCTTGCCCATAGCTGCTCGGTCCCCAGCCGCTGTTTGCAATGCGAATTTATCAGAAGCTTTTATTTATCGGCACAGACAGTCGGGTCAGCCTGTCGGCGGAGACACGAGCGAGACACGCACACGCGGTACCACGTGCAGCTGTGCGCGAAATTGATGCCGTACCGCCCGCTCATTTGCAATTTCTACGTAAGGCGCGCTAGTTATTACCGGGCAGCGCGGCGTGCTGAAAAATTCTGACCGTGGAAAAACGGGAAACGATAAACTGCTGACCGATACCGAGTCGTCATCGGGAATCTCATGCAGTCGGGCAAATAGACAAATAACCGCGCAATCACTTCAATTCTAACTCGCAGAACGTCTTTTCTAGATAACGTTTTAAATGCTGCTCAACGGTTCCCGAGTAAATTGTCTTGTTAAGTTGCATAGAGAGGACAGGAGTTTAAGTAGCGTGGAATTGCTGGGACACCGGAGGGAAATAAATTTGCGTCGAATAAAGCGAATGCAAATTGAAATGAAAAAGATATACGCTCAACGTGCAAAACGCGAGGCAGAGTTTACAAAATAAACGACAAGTTATATAACACGAGGCATTAATGGGCAGTCGGCACAACCGAATGCCTATACATTGATTTGTCCGAAGTGCGTTGCAGCGAATTGCGCGTTGAGTTTGTGCAGTTGGCTGTCAACGGTATGCGTATCAGGTGCGGCAAATTTTTTGCAAGTTTGAGGCATTCTTTTACTTAATGATCGATCTAATTGACGATTGACATTACGGTACACGCACGGCGTTTAGGAGATCGCAACCAAACCGCGGCTTTTATCGTAACAATGAAAAGAGAGTGAGGCTTCTTTTTGCCCTCTCAAAGTTCAAAGGTTCGACTGATAATACGTTCACTCGCCCAACATCTTCGCTTAACAGATAGGAAATCTGCTTTGCCTATTTATATTTGAAATAACCGCGTGCCTTCGATACTTTCTCGCGTTATCGCACTTCCTTTTGCGCGAGTAGGTCCTATCTTCGGTTTGTTGGGTGACATTGTTAGCGATTCGACAGCAATACACGGTTGGAGGGAAAAGCTAGTTATCCAACTGCAAGCAGAAATTTAACAACAGCTAAATGAACGTGTAGAACATTCCACTTTTAGTCAGTGAAACGTATCCAATTTTTTAGCCCTTTTAAGACTAACTTGAAGGAATTTTAAAATGCGCGGAAAAATGCTGCTACTATAGTAGTTTTGCTACTAGGGCATTGGTATACACAGTGCGTTCTTTCTTTTACTTGTATTGGTTATCGGTGTATTTGCAATTCAATTTGCTACAGAAGTTCGATCTGTATTGAATAATGTGCCATGTACCATGTTAATCTTTATATAAATTACTAAATTAATTTTACAAATAGACAATGTTCATAATTATATCGCCCGTCGGGCTGCCATCTATAAAGAAGTGCTTCAAACTACTCGTCCTCTGCTCGAACAAATTCAATTATCCCGGCTTCTACTGGGCCGATTTTGATCAACGACCTCTCAAATTCAAGCTCTCAGTTCAAGGAACAATCTAATTCCTTTAGGAAGGCCCTCGAGTATAGTTTCGATGCAATTTTCAAACGAATTATTAAATTGTTTATCGTGTAGCAGCATCCTTTACCTTTATTTTAAGCAGTCGATCATTAATCTAGCGCTTTCAGAAGCCGAGATAATTGCAGTGACCCGGAGTGCATTTTTGCCGATTCTTCAATTGTTAATAACTTTTAAAGCAACAATACCATATTATTTAAACTGTTGGATCGGATAGCTATGGTTCGTATCTTTAATTTAAGACCAGTCCGGTTAAAAAATACGCACTAGAAGCCGAGTAAAACGCAATTGTTTAAATTAACGATGTAATCCAGGAATTCGGTTTTGAAGCCGCGGCAAAGTGCGAAAAAGACCGCAAACGCGAGATGGCGCCACATTCACGATTACCGACATATCGTTACCGACAAAATATTTACAAATTATTATCTCGGCTTCTACTGGGTCGAATTTAATCGACAACGTCTTAAATGAAAGGGAAACCAATAAACTACAGGATCAAAAATACCCCGTGGCTGTGACAATATGCAGTTGGCCGTAATAACAATTTGAAATGTTTAATTGTTTATAACAAACGAACTGCACATCGAATAATGTTCACACCTATTGGAGATGTTAGGGGATCCTCCTAGCTTTAATTTGTATCCTCTGGTCATTGATGTAGCTAGCCTGCAAGTCGAAATAATGGCATTTGTTTATAATTTCTTTAAACAAATTCAATTATCTCTCGTTCTACTGGGCCGATTTTAATCAACCACGTCTCAAATGAAAGGGAAACCAATAAACCACACGATACAAAAATACCCCGTTGCTGTGACAATATGTAGTCGGCCGTAATAACAATTTGAAATGTTTAATTGTTTATAACAAACGAACTGCACATCGAATAATGTTCACACCTATTGGAGATGTTAGGGGATCCTCCTAGCTTTAATTTATGTCCTCTGGTCATTGATGTAGCTAGCCTGCAAGTCGAAATAATGGCATTTGTTTATAATCTCGTTAAACAAATTCAATTATCTCGCGTTCTACTGGGCCGATTTTAATCAACCACGTCTCAAATGAAAGAGAAACGAATAAGCTACACGATACAAAGTACCCCGTTGCTGTGACAATATGCAGTTGGCCGTAATAACAATTTTAAATGTTTAATTGTTTATTACAAACGAACTGCACATCGAATAATGTTCACACCTATTGGAGATGTTAGGGGATCCTCCTAGCTTTAATTTATGTCCCCTGGTCATTGCTGCATCTCGCCAGGAAGTGGCAGTAATCGCATTTGTTTATAATTTCTTTAAACAAAATCAATTATCTCGCGTTCTACTGGGCCGATTTTAATCAACCACGTCTCAAATGAAAGAGAAACGAATAAGCTATACGAGAAAAAGTACCCCGTTGCTGTGACAATATGCAGTTGGCCGTAATAACAATTTTAAATGTTTAATTGTTTATTACAAACGAACTGCACATCGAATAATGTTCACACCTATTGGAGATGTTAGGGGATCCTCCTAGCTTTAATTTATGTCCTGGTCATTGCTGCATCTCGCCAGGAAGTGGCAGTAATCGCATTTGTTTATAATTTCTTAAAACAAAATCAATTATCTCGGCTTCTACTGGGTCGATTTTGATCAACGACCTCTCACATTGAAGCTCTCGGTTCAAGGATCAATTCTAATTCTTTTAGGAAGGCCCTCGAGTATAGTTTCGATGCAATTTTCAAACGAATTATTAAATTGTTTATTAAAATTAAATAGCCTATACTGGGTTTGTAAATCGGTTATTATCGTGTAGCAGTATCCTTTACCTTTATTTTAAGCAGTCGATCATTAATCTAGCGCTTTCAGAAGCCGAGATAATTGCAGTGACTCGGAGTGCATTTTTGCCGATTTTTCAATTGTTAATAACATTCGAACCACAAATGCCATATTGTTGCAACTTTTGGAGCAGATAGCTATGGTTCATAGCTCTCATTTAAGATAAGTCCGGTTAAGAAATACGCACTAGAAGCCGAGAAAAACGCAATTGTTTAAATTAACGATGTAATCCAGGAATTCGGTTTTGAAGCCGCGGCAAAGTGCGAAAAAGGCCGCAAACGCGAGATGGCGCCACATACACGATTACCGACATATCGTTACCGACAAAATATTTAAAAATTATTATTTCTGCTTCTACTGGGCTGATTTGAGTCAACGACGTCTCAAAAGACAAGGAAACTAATGAGCTCCACGAGGAATAATACCTCGTTGCTGTAAGTATATGCAGTTGGCCGTAATAACAATTTCAATTGTTTAATTGTTTATAACAAATGAACCGCACGTGGAATAATGTTCACACATGTTGGAGACTAGCTCTAAGCGATGTCGTCTGGTCATTGCTGTAGGTCGCCGGCAATTCGAGGTAATCGCATTGCTTTATATGTTCTTTAAACAAATTCAATTATCTCGCGTTCTACTGGGCCGAGTTTAATCAACGACGTCTTAAATTAAAGATCTCGATTCGACTAACGATCTGTCCCTATTTTAGAACATCCCTCCACTCCTCATTCTACTCCTTTTCAAAGGAACCTCTCTTTCTCTTATGCTTCTCGTTTGGCTCGCCCTTCTTTCCTTTTCCCCTGTATATCCCTTAACAATCTGTCTCTCTTCTGTTACGTACTTACTAATATATTTTTTGTGTGTGCAGGTTTCGCAGGCATAATGTAAGGAGAATTGACCGGCACTTCTCATTGTGCATAAGAGCAAGAAAGAAGATGGAAGAACTTTTGTCACGTACTTTAGTTATCCTTTAGTCATAGTAAATTAATAAAGCTTCTACAAACAAAATATGTAAATTTCTAGCATAAGTTTTATCTTATTTGTGTCTATTTTACTTTTCATATATTACATAAATGTTATTTTAAAGTTGATAACGATTTAGTTGTAAGTTATATTGTAAATAAGTATAAAAGAATAGTTCATAAGGATCAGCTTGTAAATTAGAATTAGATTTTTGTAACATGTATCTTCATTGATTTGTTTAAATAAATTCTCAATGAAAAGAATTCAACTGCTCTTTTTATTTGTACACCTTAACAATCCTTGAAAGAACCTAATTCCAATTCCTTATACAAGAAGTATCGTGGACGAACTTTAAATGCAAAGTCCTGAAGCGAGAAACTTGTAAAAATGGTCCTATACGTTCTTAAATTTGGCAGCAGGCAATTCTTCGAAATAACATAATTTTTAAAGTCTTCATTTCTTGCAAAATTTGTTGGCACCTGTCCAGAAAATGAAGCCCTCAGGAATTCTTGAATGCACGAACTACCGACGTTCGGATACCTCCTCGCATATCATATTCTCCTGATACAAATCCACGATTTTCGGCAAGATATTTCTGCCAGAAACTCGGAAATTTTGCGCTCGGAAATTCCTGGAATGTGACGTCATTTCTGAGAACGAATACCTCCTTGCATATCATATTCTCCTGATACAGAGTTCGGTTATGGCGGCGATGGAGGACGGCGGTCCCGGTGGTGACGGCGAACACTTTTTGCCACCCAGCCCCCGTGGAGCTGTGCAGAAGGCTGGAGACCGCGCTGGATCCAACCCACAGGATTGGCGGACGACGTGCGAAGATCCTCTTGCGCACGAGGACTCATCCAGGCTTCACGATGGACGGAATGCGTCGCTCTGGCCGTTTCGAGACGGGACTGTGACAGGACGGGTGAGGGGAGCTGCAGCCTCCGACCCCCCCGGCGATGCGCAGTCACAGAAGCCTGCTCAACCGCCACCCCACAGACGCGTCCCTGCGGGATTGATCCTGGACCCATCAGGATGACGGGATTGCCCGATGAGGGGCGTCCGAGGTGGTGGCCAACGACCATCAAGCTGACACCATGACTGCCTTCCCGCCTTTTCGGAGGAGGCAGCCATGACGCCGTCTACTGATGCGCCACCAGTCGCCCCAACCGAGAAGACTAGCGACCGAACTCCCCCCCCTTCACCATCCAGTGAGTGCGACTCAGCCAATGAGGTCTCATGTACCTCATCTGGTTGAACGGTACTCCGCGCCGCGGCAGAAATGCCGCGTCGACGCGATGAAGCGGGAAATAAATACAAGGGCGACTGACGACTCACGACTCAGGATGAACAACCAAGGCGGACATGAAAGGCTCCCTACAACCGCCACCGCTCAGTGGCCGAAATGCCGCTTGGAGCGATGGTCTACGGAAATACAAGGCGGAAATAAATTAGGAGCTGGTAGAGCAGTAGGGAAATAAGGAACCAGCCACTGTCTGCAAATGCATCTTTATTAAATGGATCCCCTCTTCCTACCTCCGCTCTGCCTTTGGCAGAGAACACTGCTGGAAGAGGAGACGTGCCAAATCGGTGACCGTCGCCGCTTCGGGCAGCGAGGCCACCCCACTAGCCGCGGAGCGAGGCGCGGTCCCCTGGAATTGAAATACGGCCTCAATCAAGGCTCGACAAGCCTCAAGTAGGGGCTGCGGTGTGGACGTGGAGGACCCACCGGCTGTACCGCCGGCTGTACTCCCTCTAGTCCCCGTGCCCCCGCTGGAAGACGCAGGCCCCGGCAAGGGGGCCTCGCGGATGGCTGCACGACGTCTTCGGGCAGGACGCCTATAAGGACGTCGGGCGAGATGCACACTCTGCTCACGGGACCCATCAGGCTCAAGGACGGCGCCCCGGAAACGAAATGTTAGTTCGTCCTCCCAAGCCCGGAGGACGATCTCCACCCTCCCCCGAGGCAGCTGGGTGGCGGTCAAGGGCTGCAGCCCACTCCTGGGCGAGCGGGGAGATGACCGCTGGCTCCCCGCTGGGGAGGCTGTGACTCTCCCCGCCCCGCAATACATACAGGTACGGCGGCAGACCGCACAGGCCCTCCTCTGCCCTCCACGGGGTGACAACGATGACGAGGGACTGCGCTGACGCCCTCGTGACACGACATCCCTCCGCTGTTGACGGCGAGACCGACGACTTGGGCTAACCATGCCTTAGAACCCCCAGGGATCGAATCCTCCCTCCCTATGCGATGGAAACAAACCCTGAAACAGGGAAACGAACTCCTGAACCGCTCCTGCAACAAACGCGGAGATTGAAAAGGGAAGGAAACCACATGGTTCCAGACGTGGGAGTCGTGGAAAGGAGACAGGGTGGCAGACCGGCACAACACACGAACATAACCTAAATGAGTTATAGGTTATGGCAGGAAGCCCGCCACCAACATGTGCTGTCGGCACACATCCAAATCACGACACACACGACCAACTGGACAACACACTGGCTCCACAAACCCTTGACTAAACCCCGTTAACGTCAAGCGGCTCCCGGATATATATTCCGTTATATAGTCCGTGCGATAAGTCCGTGTCTACGTGAGGTTTACTTCCCAAGGGGGAGACAGGTACGAAGCCAACTAACGTGGAACCAGAATAAACAAGATAGATAACTCGAAGGATGACCACCGCCCGCAAACATAGAGTATGCGCGAGGCCCTACGAAACGCAACCCGACGGCAACTGAACTGATCATTCAGAATGCCTGCCGGTCCGCAGGGGCTCACACAGGAGATCGTAGGAATGGTTTCGCCATCCATAAGGATAACGTCCAGGGAATGGCGACTTTCCTACGGTCCTCGGCCCACACCCGAATATGGAGGCTGCCTGAATTTTTTACAGGCAGCAAAATTAGAATAACAAGACTGTTAGTCTTGTACAAGTCACAAACCAAGGTGTAAGGTAACGTGCCGAGGGTTGAATGGCCGCAGTGACTTAAAACATGCGGTCACGAACGTTCCCTGCAGGGCACCTGGGGCCACCACTGCAGTATTCCAGTCCCCTTGCCCGGATACGAGGCTCTGTTCGGGTGGACCTCATAATTCCTCACACCACATTATTGGGAACTAACAGGACAGGATTCTTTATACGACCAAGGCTACGACACGGACAACGAGACATCCCAGATATAATATGTAATGTCGGAACGACAAGATATAGTTTACGGTGCAGGGGAGGGATACCCCAGTACCGGTCCGAGGGGTGGTGGGCAAGCGGGCCCCCCCGGATCGTCAACTGACGACCGTAACACAAAAAAAGAAAGAGAAAGCAGCTTGGCGACTTCCACCGTACTGCAAGACATGCAGTACGACAGAGTGCGCCAAACAGAGGAAGACGAGAGGGGAAAAGGGGGGCATTCAGGGGAGCGACGGAGCACCACACATGCAACCCACCCCCTCCCATACACTATAAAGGATCCCGACTCTGAATCGGATGAGAGATCGACGACCCAATCAGTTGTCTCTCTCTCCACTAGAAAGGAAGGGACATCATCCGTGTCGGACTCCGACACGGAGGAGGAAACCACCCGCCGGCGTCGGGAGAAGGCCCACCTTCCAGGGGAGGGGAAGGTCGTGCAAGAAACCTTCCACACCCCGGTTGGGAAATACCCAATGGGACTTATCACGGCCCATCTTAGGGGAACCTCAGGAGGGTCGATGAAGTTGGGTTCGAGTGAAACCCAACTTCCATCCCCGCCTATAGGACACCCATGGGGGGTGAATACCCCACAGATCCTCCCCATACGAATGGGGGATGTTGGAACCCCAAACCCGTTTCAACCACGAACAAAGCTGAACAGGAGTCCACCTCGCCCGATGATGACACCTCCTGTACAGCTATCGTACAGAAGGGACAAGGAAGGGTTGGAGGGAACAGTAACAAAACTGGCTCCCTCCCCTCCACGTACAGCTCGAAGGGGCTCCCCAAAAGAGATGAGCCCCAAGGAGTTAAAACTACATCCGGGCGAACCAATGGTGTCCCAGCGACACCTTTGGGCCCTACTGGCCGAACTGGAGGCGCTGAGGGCACAGGCAGAGTCCTCCGCAACGACATTTATGGAGTACGCAAACTCCACAAAAAACGTTAAAGCGTCTATGAGGGAGAAGTCCATACAGACGGTGGCCACCCTCCAAAAGATGAGGAGGAAAATCCTGGAGGGCAGGAAAGCCCCCAGCAGGACCATCTCCCCCCCTGCCAAACCCCCCATCAAACCCCCCGTGAAACCCTCCACCCCATCTAATGGGGGAAGCGAGGTTAAAACGAGGGTCCATATTGGTACACAGACGGCACCTCAGGACGGGAGAAAAGGGAGGCCCAAAACGGGCCAGAAGAACCCATTCCCACCCCCCTCTTCTGTAGCAGAACAAAACATAAAGGAGAATTCTGCACTCCACAAGAGGAAGGTGAGATCTCCCCCAGAGGAGGGTGCCTCAAAGAAACCCCGCTCGGGAGCGACACCCACCTATGCTGCGGTGGCAGGCAACCCCCCTCCGACTGAAACTGCGACGGACTCGGACTTCCAAGAAGTCCGGCTCAAAAGGAGGAACAGACGAAGAAGAGGGAAAACACCCCTGCCGTCGGCGGAAACCATTCCCCAACCACGGAAAGGACGGCAAAAGCCCAGTCATCCCGTGGAACCCAAATTGGGAACGACGAAGCGTTCAATCCCGCTACGGAGGAAACCCCCGAAGGTTAAGCCGGAGGCCCTCCTGATTAAGGTTAAAGAGGGGTCCACATACCTGGAAACGGTAAAGGACGTCCTCAAAAAGGGGAAAACCTGCCTCGCAGAAACAAGCGCGGTAAGGAAAACGCGAGAGGGACACGTTCTGATAGAACTGTCCAAAACTGCCAAGGCACATGGTGTAGCCGAAACACTGAGCAAAATGCTCGGGGAAGCAACACCGGTTGCCACACTACAGGCGAGGTCGACAATGGAGATAAAGAATGTCGACCCCACGGCAGAGGCAGGTGATATCGTGGAAGGGATAGCCCAGACTTTAGGGCTAGACCCAAACATGATACACCTGAGAACAACGAGGATGACCCCATCGGGAACTCAGACGGCGATTCTTGACATACCATCCGGGGCCATCCCGAAGGATCTTGAATCGCGCAAGTTCAGGATCGGGTTCACCCTGGTGTCGGCGAGGATACTACCGAAGGTCATGAGATGCTTCAGGTGCCACGCCTTAGGCCACACAAGCCTGACCTGCAAAGCGCTCCCTCAGGGAAAAGAAAAATGCAGGAAGTGCGGCTCCATGGAACACTCCATAAAGGAGTGCACCAACGAGCCAAGATGTACCCTCTGCGAGGCCCAAGGCCTGGAGGGGAAAAAACTGCATCATGTGGCTGCATCACTGGGATGCCCACAATACCAGAAGGTTGCTCAGGGCCGACGGGGACTAGCTACCCGAAATGGCTAAACCTATGGTGATCTTACAGATTAACCTGAACAGATCCCGCCTCGCGCAAGAACTCCTGGTGCAACAAGCATCAGAGATGAATGCCGACGCGGTGATCATTTCTGAACCTTATAGACAAAGACGTGAGTGGTGCAATGACACAACTGGGGACGCGGCCGTATGGATAACGGGTTTCAACGGACGTATGGCACACCCCATCAGCATCGCACCACTACCCGGAATAGCAGTTGCAATGCTTGAGGAAACAACCCTTATAAGCGGCTACTGCTCTCCGAACATCACGCAACCGGAAGTAGAGATGTATCTAGATGACCTCCAGGAGGTGCTGAGAAACGCCACCTCGATAGGTAGACGGGTGATTCTTGCAGGCGACTTCAACGCCAAATCCCCGGCCTGGGGTGGACGCAAGACCGAACGGAGAGGTGCGCTGCTCCTTGCCATGACCATGGCAGCGCACCTTGTTCCCATTCGACCGCAGGGGATGTTCACCTTCTTCAGGAACGGCGGGACATCCTTCCCGGATATTATGTCTGTGGACAGGCTAACCCTGGAAAACCTACAAAGAAGCGAGGTGCTGGAAACCTACTCCGCCTCGGACCACCGATACATCTTACATACCTTCAAGGAAGGTAGATGCAGTCGACCACACACGGCGTGGAGACCATTCTCACTCAAGAACTTGAAGCCAGAGGAGATACTCGACTCATACGACATCCTGAGCAGAGAATCCACGCCACGACGTGCAAGGAACCATTCGTCACAGGCCCCCACGCCCGACAGAGACCTGGACTGCTCCCCGGAGGCGATGCAGTCCAGGCTCGAAAGGGTATGTGAGAGAGCCATGCGAAGGAAGATACTTCCGAAAGGCACAAGAAAACCGAACTTTTGGTGGAACGATAAAATTGCCAATCTTAGAACGGCAACGTTCCAAGCCAGAAGAAGGTATCAAAGAGCCAAGAAAAAGGACTCTCCAGAAACCCCAAACCTCCTTGATCACTACAGATCAACAAGGAAGAGCTTACAGGTGGAAATCTGGAAGAGTAAAGAAAAATCGTGGTCTGACTTCTGTGCGATTCTCGATCAGAATCCATGGGCACGACCGTACAGGGCAGTGATGTCCAGATTGAGGAAAGCGAGAGGTGTGACAACCTCCCTCCCGGCGGAAAAGGTGCAAGAGGTGCTCAACGCCCTCTTCACCACCACAAAACCCTCACAGGAAGTGACCTCATGGTCAGCTACCACCCCAACGCCCGACCCCCTGTGCACAACCACAATCACACAGGAAACTGTGGTGAAAGCGGCAAAAGCGCTTAAGGTCGGGAAAGCACAAGGGATAGATTCGGTACCGGCGGAAGTGGTCAAGATAATTGCCGAGAAATGGCCAGCTGACCTCACGACGATGTGCCGTCTTACGCTATTCAAGGGAACTATACCACGTACATGGAAGACGGCTCGAGTGATTCTACTCCCGAAACCAGGAAAGGACCTGTCAACTCCATCGGCATACAGGCCCATCAGCATACTCCCGGCGCTATCCAAGCTATGGGAGTACGTGATGAAAGACGCCATAGAAGCGCAGATTGGACGCGACCCCTTTCACGGCCGCCAATACGGATTTAGAAAAGGCGTAGGCACCGTGGAAGCAATTAAGGAGGTAACGCGGTTCGCGGATATGTGCCAAAGCAGGGGCGCACTGTGCGCCCTTGTGACAACGGACATAAAGAACGCATTTAACCGCCTAGAATGGAAACACACCCTGGCTGAACTTGCTCGGAGAGGAGTTTCCGAAGACCTGATAAGGGTCATACGGAACTACTCCGAGGATAGGCGAGTGGTGGTACATACCCCGGAAAGTACAGTGAGCCTACCGATTTACGCAGGAGTTCCACAAGGCGCAGTACTAGCACCGATGCTGTGGAACCTCGTATACGATGGTGTTCTGTCACTCGCGAATGGACTCAGGAATACTGCAGCCTTCGCGTACGCGGACGACCTGGCGCTTACGATCTCGGCAAGGAACTTGGAAGAACTCCAGTTCCTGATAGATATCGGCCTGAGGCAGATCCAAGAATGGTTCACACGCATGAACCTTGAGATCGCCCCCGAAAAAACCGAGATCCTGATACTGACGGGGAAAAGAATCCATAAAATAATCGACCTTGAATGGGGCGAGACCTCCGTGAGGACGCAGAACACTGCGAAATACCTCGGAGTAGAACTCGACAACAAGCGTAACTACAGACACCACATCACTAAAACCTGCGCGAGAGCGGAGAAGATGATGGGTGCCCTGGCGGGACTCCTACCAAATACCAAGGGACCAGCCAGGAAATGTAGAAACTTGTACTACAAGGTATGGGAGTCGGTGGTCCTGTATGCGTCTCCAATCTGGGCGCAGGCAGCGAACACCTGGCGCTTCAATAATACTATCCTACGCAGAAGCCAGAGAGCGGCATTGATTCATACCACGACGGCATATCGTACAGTGGCATATGATGCACTATGTGTGTTGGCGGGAAAAATGCCAATACACATCAAAGCCGATGCCCTCTGGAAAATTTACACGGAGAAGTCCAATCACCAACACACCGAAAGAGAATGGGAAGATGCCGCAGGAGAGCCTACCCACCTCCAAATAATGAAAAAGAGAATATGGGAAGAGGCCATCGACCAGTGGCAGGGCAGATGGGACAGTTTTGACCCTAATAACTGGACCCGGAAGCTGGTCGGCTCGGTCAGGACCTTCGAGCATAAGTCCCCCGACCTCTTCCTGGACTTCCATGTGATGCAGCTCCTAACGGGGCATGGCTCATTTGGCAGCTTCAGGAAGAGAATAGGCAGGACGACCAGCGAGGACTGCTGGGACTGCGGACACCCAGTGGACAACGCAGACCACGTCATCTTCTACTGTGATCGCTGGGCGGAGGAGAGACTCCACCTGGAAGCATCCTTAGGAGGAAGACTGGCGATCACGAACCTGATCCCAAAGATCACCGCGTCGCTGGAGAACTGGAAAATATTCCAACGGTTCGCGGCGAAGGTGATGAAGGACAGGGCGAACCAGGAGAGAGAAAAAGAGAAAATGGGCGACCCCTCTTTCCCTCCCAGAAGAAAGAGGCGACGCCCATTTACCAGACTCTTGATGGACCCCTGAGAGCTAGCAGGCTTCGCGCTGCAACCACGGAGTCCATCTAGTCATTCTCCGATTCGATGCCGGCAACCCTCGTTGGTTGGAATCTCCAACAAACAAGGGGCCACTGCAGTAATGAGGATACTCCGGTGAGGAGCCCCCCCCTCGTAGTATTACATAGTATAGGGCCGAGGGGCGTGGGTGCGTATCCTATGCGATGGTGCGATAGAGGAGGGGTTTTTAGTGGGTAGTTGCCGCATGACACCTTAGGCAGCAGAGTCCCACATAACCCGGCATAGGCCGGGTATGCATAAACGCATTTTCCCCTCCTCGAACACAAAAAAAAAAAAAAAAAAAAAAAAAAAAAAAAATATTCTCCTGATACAAATCCACGATTTTCGGCGAGATATTTCTGCCAGAAACTCAGAAATTTTGCGCTCGGAAATTCCTGGAACGTGACGTCATTTCCAAGAATTGCTGGCGTCGGATACCTCCTTGCACATCATATTCTCCTAATACAAAGTCCAGATTTCCAAGCGCTGAAATTTCTGAGTTTCTGGCAAAAATATCTGCTGAAAATCGTGGATTTGTATTAGGAGAATATGATATGCAAGGAGGTATCCGACGTCATTTCCAAGAATTGCCGGCGTCGGATACCTCCTTGCACATCATATTCTCCTAATACAAAGTCCAGATTTGCGAACGCAGAAATTTCTGAGTTTCTGGCAAAAATATCTGCCGAAAATCGTGGATTTGTATCAGGAGAATATGATATGCAAGGAGGTATTCGTTCTCAGAAATGACGTCACATTCCAGGAATTTCCGGGCGCTAAAATTTCTGAGTTTCTGGCAAAAATTTCTCGCCGAAAATCGTGGATTTGTATCAGGAGAATATGATACGCAAGGAGGAATTCGTTCCCAGAAATGACGTCACATTCCAGGAATTTCCGAGCGCAAAATTTCCGAGTTTCTGGCAGAAATATCCGCTGAAAATCGTGGATTTGTATCAGGAGAATATGATATGCGAGGAGGTATTCGAACCTTACCAATTCTAAGACATGACGTCGTGTTCCAGGAATTTCGGACTGTTTTATTTAATAATGTATAGGGCCATTTTGACAAGTTTCTCGCTTTAGGACTTTGCATTTAAAGTTCGTCCACGATACTTCTTGTATAAGGAATTGGAATTAGGTTCTTTCAAGGATTGTTAAGGTGTAAAAATAAAAAGAGCAGTGGAATTCTTTTCATTGAAATTTATTTAAACTAATGAATGAAGTTACAAGTTACAAACATGTTGTAATTCAAATTTATAATCTAATATTTATAATATACCTTACAGATAAAACTTAAATTACATTTTTACGTACTATATGTATATGTAGAGGCCTATAAATTTAAATTACAGCAATTGTGTAACTTGTTGCATATGTAAATTATTTATTATATCTTTCATTTTATATTTGGCACATTCAGTAGAATAAACTAAATATAAAATAAAATATATAATAGATATACATAACAGTTAATTACACAATTGTTCTAAATGAATCTTATGCGCTAATAGTTATAAACTAATTGACAGTAACTGAAGCATATAACTAAAGTATACGACATTATTCTTTCTTCGTTTTCGCGCTTGTGCAGGATGAGAAGTGCCAACCAATACTCCTCTGATTTTGTCCAAGGAACCTGTACACACGAAAAATATATTAGTAAGCATGTAACAGGAGAGAGAAAGATTGTTATGTTATGATTAGAGGAAAAAGAAAGGAGGGAGAGTGAGTAAAAACAGAAGTATAGGAGACACAGGCGATTGTTTGAAACGGAATGGAATGAGTTAGTCAAGCAGGAGTGAATTTAAATTGATGAAAAGGGAAAGAGGGTCACAAGTTTGAATAGCGCGCGTCACTTCGGTCGCACCACGCCATAGAAAATACATTTTGACTCCGCGATGTAGAAAATAGTCCAAACTTTAATAATATTTTTAATATACATGCAGTCCACGATCGAAGGAAATTTTTTGCAAACGCATTATTGGTATCCTATACTAGATACTGGCAAAGAATCCTGGCTGCTTGGGACCTGTCAGGTCTGAATGTTTCCTTGATAGTGGATTGTTGTAGCAGACGAAAAACCTAACCTTTTACTACAGGGTAGTTTATTGTTATTGAACACACGAATGAATTAAAATAAGCGTTATCTGTCATTGTATGCATAATGGCGAATGACAGGGAAGTGCTAAGGGAAGTGTGGGATGGTAAAATACCCGTTTGTTTTACCCTTGATTCCGAGGAAATATGCGAGTTGCAAGGACCTGATCCATTTTATCTTATGGTACCTAGGTTAAGTTATTTCCCTCTTTGTACAGACAAGGTAATTATTATTTATAATAGCCAAACTTTATTTAAACTATACAATGTTATCATCTTTATATAACTGCTTTCACTGTGCATTCCTTCAATTAGGTTCGAAAACATTTTATAAGACATATACAAAGTGACAGTAAGCAAGAGCATGAAATGTGGTTAGAGTTTAATGGTATACCCCTGAAATGGCATTATCCAATTGGTGTACTTTTGGATATTTACTCCAATGATGTGCAATTACCTTGGAATATTGTTGTCCACTTTGACAGGTTTCCAGAGAATGTATTGATGCGATGTCAGAATAAGTAGGTATATCGGATCTAAACATGATCTTGCTTGCATTCGGCAAGGAGCTCCAAGTAATTGAATTAAAATTTTAGGGAAGTGATAGAGTCGTACTTCCTATCGTGTATAAAAGAAGCAGACGTATTGAAACACAGAGGCCAGGTGGTGTCCAGTATGCAAAAGAAAGATCACAATCAGCTGTGGTCCGGTTTGCTCAATGATAAGTTTGATCAGTTTTGGTCTGTAAATAGAAAACTTATGGAGGCCAGCAATACAGACGAAGGTTTCAAGTACATACCATTTCGCTGTTACACAAGCGAAGATAAATATGTACAGAAACTTGTGAAACCTGTTAACGGGGAAGGGCAAAGGAAAACTTTGAGGCATCTGTTCAATGAAGTATTCCCGGATAATGAAAATGGTAAATATTTACTTGATATCCTTTACATCTTCACAGTATTACGTGTGCATTGTACATTTCATTCCTGCAGTTACAGTGCTCACTCATGGCATTTCAGTACCCATGGAAACACCCCTCCAGTGGATGTCGGAACATATGAGTTATCCTGATAACTTCCTGCATTTAATTGTCACGTTATAACCCATATCGAATCAGCCAGTTTAATTAATTATGAATAAGAATGCCAGAAATCGTGAGTTCAATAATATTTTCTCTTGCCAGTATTTCTGGCAATCCAGGATCCTATTAGTACAGGTTCTGTTTTTGTGTACATGTTCTTTAATTTATATTTATTTTATACGAAATCATAAACGTCGCATTATTTTTTCTTTAAAAGATAACGACTAAGCGCGGGATTATTGTTGCTTCAATTGTTGTAACGCACGAACGTGTGCAAATTTTATCGCCATTGCAATGCCTAGATCTGTGCTAAGTTTGGATCGACATTAGACCATATTTACTATAGATCGAACGAATTATAGTTCGATCAATAATAATGTATCTGGATGCTAATATATTGTACAATATATATAATATTTAAAGAATTACTCATGTATATAAGAATGCCATCTACGATTGTAATCAATGTTGTTATAAAACTATGTATATTGCACTGCCGTGGAGCGAAAATTAATTTAAACCTAGGTTCTATGAACGAGGAAAAGAAAGAAAGAAAGAATATTAGATATGTCGAACAACAAGATGGCGGTTCGTTTAACAGTTTCGATCGATTTAATTTGCAACTGAAAGTAGTAATTAAGGCTACGATTAATTAATTATACAACTATCCCGAGGCTTCCGATATATCCTTAATATTTGTGAGGATATATTACCGCTGTTATGAGCTACTAAAGGGCCTACTGGTCTTCGTACAATAACGGGATCATTTCCGTAACTACTGTACTCCATTGTTCTCCGACTTGCTCCGAAAGTTAAATAGTTAACAATTTGTTTCTTATTCTGCTCTTCCTGTAACAAGAAAATGCACGAACCATTGAAATAATTACGGTTCATATTACTTCGGTTTAACTGCATTACATAAAACAATCACTTGGAAAATGTTTAAAGCTGTATCTTGATATCTGTTGTGAATCTCTTCTTTAGTCAATATGGCCTTCACCTCGGGCGATTCATAACGCTCCGTCATTTACAACTGTTCTTCAGCCAGCTCCAGCTGGGGAACCTGTAACACGAATCAGTGCTCAAATTAAAATGCGACGTTCCATTTGATTATAGCCCTCGATCGATCTGACCTTCCATCATTGTCAAATATTCGTTTACTCAACGGATTGACGACGAAACCCTCCACCAAGGAAATTTATCATTCTACGCCTCGAAACACGATGTGTACCAAAAGAGAATGAAACGAAAGATAGCGAAAAAAGAGACGTGCTCGAAAGGGAACAAGCGGGAGAAGCGATGAAGAGAAGGCACCCGTCGTTCGTCTAGGGTAAAAATAAACCCTGGCTGGACTTTCACGAAGCGGTAAACAGTATCTTCTCGCTGTCCCCGGAGTTAAAATACTTTACTTTGCTCGTTCTTTTTACTTTCCTATACGATTTAAATTTGATTTGCTTTTTCATTTAAGTGTACGCGTGCACTCTCTATGTATTGTAATGTCCCTCATCTTCGTAGTAGTAAAAAGAGAGCAATTTCCAAGCTGACAATTAATGAAAATTTTCCAGCAGCAAATTCGTTATGCAAATGTAATTATTACTGCCCAAATGAATGTAAATTCTGAAATAAATATTATTTCCAAAAATAAACTCGTGATTAGTTTATTAATTAATGCAATGTACCGTTTAATGCAGGGCAATGTTCAGCTCGGTTAAACAATTTCGTTGAATCAGGGATCGTGGATCGCGAACGGTTTTTCCCCTGGAACTTTGAAAACTCGCTGACAATCTGCAACCACCGCCCGATGATATCGAGGAACGAACGAGAAGTGCACGTTAAGAATAATCAACGAAACTCGAGACTTTGTCTCCACGCTGATCTTTAACTCACAAACAGAAGACACGTTATTCGTCTATTGGAAAGAAGCCAAAAACTTTTTGGTATACCTTTCGAATTTCCGGTTGAGAACGCCAGATGCGTGGAATTCTGTCGTGAATATTTTTTTTCACGTTGCAGACGGCAGTTTATTACTCCTGAATACGAAACGATTCAGCAAAAGATGTAGCAGTTTACTGTCGCAGACTTTACGACGATGGAATTAAATGGTTGCATGCTAGTAATAGTTTTCTGCTTGAGAATTTATTCTGAAAAGTATGTGACTGGAATGAACGCATCTTTTTCTTTTATTACTATTTTGTATTTACATATACCGCTGCGCCCTTCCCTAATTTCATTGCACCAGTCGGTGACATTTATTGGCGTTGATTGAGGCGTTGCATCAGTCATACATCGATTCAAGGTCCGCTTTGCGCGCATACTGTGGCCTCAATAAAAACGAGTAGCGTTCTTATTGCGATTTCATATACGGAACTTTCGACAGCCACCGTATCCCCATTCAATCTGCGTCCCAAATTACTAAGTACGTAAACTGTTAGTGCTTAAAAACGAAGCTGATGCAAATTTAACGTTCCTGCACCTGTTGCTGAAATTACGTAAAATGTTTAATCGCGTCTCAAGGGAATATCCCCATGGCATACACAGAAGACGATAAGATATTTAATAATCTTTCAGAGAAATTGCAAGGAAGTATCGATAAATCAGTATAGTTACCCTGCAACCGCCGATAAAACCAATGCCTGTAATATACGATGACTTTAACAGCTTTCGTAAACCCACCGAGGGATTAGCGATCCTCCGAATGAATCACAAACAGCGAGTCAAGTAGTGCAGCTTCAAATTAATTATCAATTATTAATTCCTTCTTCAAAGAGACTTAAATTATTGAAATTAATTACTTCTCCGGTTTAATCACCGCTTATTCCGTTTCATCCATTACTAGCAGCGCAATGTTCCAGGGATTCATAAGACTACGTTGCGTCACACGCACATGTGCAGCTATGTGCATACCTTGGCCTTGCTGCAAGTCCAAAGAAATGTTCAATAAAAATTGCAATAAATTTTGCACCCATTACGCTGCGACTTCCTACGCTTGATTGTGCACGCAGATAAAGTCGTCGGCGCTGCATCTTAAAAGCCTGATAAGACATAGGAATGAATGCGCGCTTCGCAAATTAAAAAAATAACCGCAAACCGTGAAAACCCTTTACGGCATTTTACGTCATTCATTGACACACCTGCATAGTCGATGAACAGCAACTGCAGGAAGGTAAACAGGCGTGCAGTTACGTGCTTAGAAAGTTTGGCCAGTACGTTAACCACGATAACGAAAACAATGCATCGACTGCAGATCGCACAGTGGCATGGGTGTGCATCCGATGTGAGTGATTTCAGTGCACGAGTCATTATGAGTTGACTTCTACTTATCTTCGGCATGGCTCCAGCCCTCGTTCGAATGCTACGGAATTATTCAAACATAAGAAAAACGTACTACATACTTGGGCATAAAAATTGATACGCATAACGTCCGTATTACAGAATACATGCTAAGGGATTTCGGGCAGGCGCTGCGCTCTTCAAAATTTGAATACGTGAAAGTAGCGCGAGATTTTGACTCGAAATTTCGTGCTTGGCAACAGTAGGCACTTTACGCGTTCGTCAACCTGTGAAGCACTTCATTAGATAAGATTAACATCTTTGTTGAGTGAAAAAAATTGTTAAAACAATAGGTAGAACGATACCGATTTGCATTTTTTCTTTCTACTGGCTTTGGCTACAAAAGCTAAGCACGTACGATAAACAATAATAATATTACGACTTCGCTAAGGTATAAAAATTCGAATTGGTTGACAATGTTATCTACCCCTTCTCTAGTTCGGTTTTCGTTCTTCCTAAAGGGATCGTCCGGTGGACGCGCAATAAATATATGGACGAAACATGGTGTTGAAAGGCGATGCCGAGCACTTGAAGTCGACATAGAAATCGGCGCATATGCCTTTGTTCTTCTATGTCAACTTTTCTCAAGTTATCAGCTTCCCCGTTATCTCGGAGACGTTCAACTATCCAAGTGTGCATGAGCTTTCGACGAATGCACATAATCAGCGATGTTTTCTTTTTAATTCGGCATGACTACATCTGTCTAAAGCTCTCGATAAAAACGCTGTCGCAATCCGTTTTTATATTAGATGGTGTGACGTACTTTGTCAAAGGGAAGTTGTTGATAAGGTGTTGAGCTAATCGCCTAAGGAGTAGCGGACACTACAAAACGAAGATTTCTTTTAAAATAGTCTCTTATATTTCTCTCAAATTATCGTAATCTAAGCGCGTGTATATAATATAATATTTAATACAATGATATTTATTGCTGTACCGTACAGAAAACGACACGTCAATGATACTCCTCTCTATCAGCGCATAATCATTTTCTCTTCCTTTCTCTTGCAATCTGTCAGTCTCTCAATCGCACGTTTTCACTACCTAGCTCTCGGTGAATCACAATAATAGATACGATCAGCGATTTTGCTGGCAAACGAGAAATACGCTCGCTCGAGAGTCCTCGGCAGTGTACAGAGAAAAGGAAATATGCATGTACGTAAGTCCCGAGCGCGCGGCATCGACGATTATTCGATTATCACACTTTGAGCTGCCTCTTGGCCAAGGAACACTCATTTTTTCGTACCGCGTCTTGCACAACCCTCGAAACGAGTAAACGTTCAATCGACAGTTTCCCGTTTATCCTTGAGCGCGATTAAATGCCAGCTGAAAAGGATGATGCACAGTGGACGGCTGGATAATAATCAAAGGAAGGAAAAAGTGTAAAAAAAAAAAATATGTCTGTTTTATGTACGCAATATTTTCAATCGATCTTGTTTATTCGATAAAAAAAAGAGAGAAACGAACTGTTGGTTTTCTTTTTCCGCGGTCGAAATGGCGACCAATAAATAAACGAATACTGATATTATTATAACACGCATGTACGAGTCACCGGTGTCTCCTTTCCGTGGAACGTATCCTTGCCAAGAGCCGCGCTTCGTCGACGAGGAGGACGAAAATGTACGTGGCTCGTTCTAAGGACACGAGACACTGTGGTCCTTGATTCCTCCTCGTCCTATCGAAGCTATAAGGCACGTGCGATCTTTAAAAGGCACCGGGCGAGTTTTCAGGCGCTTCGTTCTTACACAGATATAATTCGATCGTATTAAAATATAATAACTATGTATACATATTTATATATATATATATATAAATATATATATATATATATAAACTCGCTCTATCTTTCAACGCTATATATAAATTTGTTTGTACATATACGATACACGAGCATTATGCTTACAACACAATTATTTGTATGTGTTTGTGTGTGTAGTTCTATGTATTCATTTCTCTGCCTACACGTATGTACAGATTTTAAAACGCGAGGGCTCGCCCACGATACTTTCTTCCCCACTTTTCTCGCCAATTACACATAACGCTCCCTCCATTCCCTTCCTACACATCGTTCACACACTTTGATGCACTTAACAAAATATTGCTTATACAATGCTTCATGCCTCGTTTAATAGACTCTTGTGGGCTGTGCACACGAAACACACGCGGACGCACATTAAAAATGCGCACCAGTAGCACGCAATTTCGCACGCACGCGTCTATTTCTCTCTTTCCACCCCTTCCTTTCCCCTCAGTCGATTCGACGCTTTATTATGTAAAACGCTGTTATGGCATTATCTAATTCATTATGGCTTACGATTGCGCTACGTTTTATTGTACATTGCCACCTTGACCCTAACGACGAGCGCGGGCAAGTCCAACACGGTTTCTTCTCCTGTTTCGCCATTTCCGATTTCCGAGGCCGTACGCTTCGTTAAAATTCGCGTGGACAAAAAATCTGTGTCAAAAGAAAAAACTACGAGGTGAAAGATTTACCGATACGCTCCTTTGTTTCGAATCGATTCATCTGGACGGAGAATGACTTGTCATCTACTCCGAGAGAGAGAGAGAGAGAAAGAGAGAGAGAAAGAGAGAGACGCAGGTAAATATCGTTGACCTGTGCGCGGTGCGATCCACGCGGAGCGTAAATGCATCTGGTTGTCTGATAATGCGCGCAGTCGCAACGCGCGATATTAGAAGCGCTTAAAACGAGCTCGATTGAGCCTGAATATTGAAACATTGACGCAACTGTTCCGTCTGCGACAGTAATTTACAAAATTGCCCTTCTTTAGCGCGTCGCGCTCAATTGCTGGGATCGTAGGACATTCGTAGAATGCTATTTTCGGTTTCCCATCCACTGAGTACTTCCTCGGGGAAGCAAGCTCTTATGGATCGCGCCGCGCACTTGGATTATCTCCTTCCGATCGGTACGGACAGATAAGGATCGATTATCAAAAGCGTAACGGAACGAGGAAACTCCGAGTTTCTTTTTCTCACCGATCAGCCGCCGATTAAAAAACTTTCTTCGCGACGAACACTCGAAGGTCGTTCGACGATAAGGTGATAGAAACGTTATCGGTTCGAGAATCGGAGCAAGCCAATCGAGAGACTGCGAACAGAAGAGCCAACGCTAGAAATCACGTACATACACTGCAACGCGAGAATAATTTATAAAGAATAGTAATTAATATTTCGTGGCCAGGGTTACGCGTACGAATGTGCTAATCTAAATTCGAATTGCGATTAAACACTCGATGCGAGTCGACACTAGAACCCTGGGTGCTTCTAATTTTTCTATCGTATGTATGTACTCGCGTATATATGTATACATTATGTATATCGAGTAAGGCACGCTGGATTTTCGGAGCGCTTTCGCGCGTGTCCCCTTCGTATTAACCCCTTCGCGACCAGGCTTGGGTCGCGGTTGATCGAAACCACGGGACGAATCGTTTCGCTGTGGTAGTACGTTCGATTGTCAAAATTTGTCGCGATTAATCGTAATAAAAATATTTACAAGTACGTTTTGTTGCTCCGTCGATTGTTTAAAAATTTCTCTACAGCGCAACGATTCGTCGGTATCTCGACGGAACGTAGATACAATCTTGTACAAAATATAACACTATGTACGGTTAAATGTCTACGTGTAAGTATTTTCTACACCTATATCGGACTACGAGTTGGCTCGAGGATCAGCGAGAAAAAAAGGCACGGTTGGCAGCCTCGAACGGAAGCGGTCACGACGATCTTCGAGTGAAATCCTCCTCAATCTTTCGCCCCCTACTTTCCTCCGACGAGTCAGAAGCTACAATAAAACCGAACCACGTCAAAGGTGCACTGTTCGTCGCTAAAAATTCAAATCTGTTCGTCTCGCTCCTCCTACATCGTCTTGCACTTTGACGATCGCAGATCGATCGGTTCCAAGTCGTATTTACATATGTACACGCCATCGATCGTAGGAGGAGGAAACGAAAATCTGTCGAAGAATCGCTAAAGTCAACGCAATAATCGAGAGGAACGAAAGGGGTGCGAAAAGGAGAGGAAAAACGGAGACGAAACCTTATCGGAATACTTGCAAACCGTGCACAGCGCACAAGTGCGCACATGGAAGAAATTCTTTGAGCAATTAAACGATATCCAGAGATCGATCCTCGATGCGACGCGGAGTCAATAGAGCGTCGGCTGTTTATGGAAAAATTTTGTATTGCCGAAAAATCGACCGATCGTCCAGTATAGAAGAACTGTATTACAGAAGGATGGAAATTCGTGGCGCCCTTCGTCTGAAAGATCGATTCGTCGTTGATTAGATTGAGCGTTTTCCACGAAAGTAATTGACTGAAAAGTGAAACGGCATTGTCGCGTCGTTACGTAACGACGGCTCGCGAGAGTTTTCCGCGCGCAGGGTATCATCGAGAGGCTGACATAATTCCGCAATTATAGCGTACACACTCGACCTCTAAACGGCCTAGCCGATATCCGACGAACGTTAATCTCGACGATAAAGCGGTGCGAAAAATAAAAATACATAGCGCGGATATCTGTGGCGAGTTTTCGAGGGGGGAGGGTCAGACCAGATCCAAAGAACTTAAAGGAAGATGCCAACCGATGACACGGCAGAGTATAATCTCCTTCCACGCATCCGTTCGTCCAATGGCCGATTAAGCCTTTTATCTTGATATGTAACGCAGCCTGGACAATCCGGGGAAATGATAACATGTACGCGGTGCACGACGTGTCGTAGATCACGTACCGATCGATCCTTCCGCTGCGAATCCTTTTTAGGAGATCCTTGCTTTCGATAAGACGGTTTTGACGCTCCTAGTAAACTATGTACAGTGTAATTTGTTTCCGAAATTAGTATCAACAATAGCAATGAATTTATTACTGTACCCTGCGCGAAATATCAATTCTATGTTTCCAAACGTAAGTCAATTCGAACCAATAGACGCAGGCATAAAATATACCGTCGCTCTTTTTTCGCGGAATCGAGGATCAGACAAGATTACGAATTAACTGTAATGAGGACTCGCTGGATATCTAACGAACGCGCTCCTGACCTGCGGGAATTCGGTGTACGGACTCGAATGAGTCCTCCAGGACACTGGCAGCCTCAAGCTAAGCTCCAGGGCGTAATCGTGCCCTCTGCCTTCGTTCAGGTTGCAGATACTCTGGCAGTTGTTGTTATTGTTAATGATATTTTGATTGCTGACTGGCGACAGGTCCCTCTGTATCGCGTGCTCCTTCGCAGGCTTGCTAACGGGATTGTCCAGGTAGGGTTTGAACAGGATAGCGTCCTTCGAGGTTGATCCTGGAGTCGCAGGTGCCGCGGTCGATGGTGGAGTCGGCACGGTGCTCGTCACCGGCTCCGTTCGCGACGGAAAGGCATCGAAGAGCGTCTTGGGCTTCACCAGACAGAGCGGTGTTTCCTGGGGAGGCACTTCTTGGCAGGAGTTCGTCCTTGTCGACTCTTCCGATTCTAGGCAGATCCGCTTCGGCGAACGCGAAGGTTCGTAGCAGCAGGATAGCGTGCAGTGCTGCCTCTTGAGCGACGAGGACATCTCCTCTGATTGTTCAGGAATCGAAGTGATCTCCGACGAATACTCTCTGGGGGAATAACAGTACAACCTGGTCTCCGAGTAGCAAGATCCTCTTATGGAGGCTTCCTGATAGCACGATGCAGCCGGTGTCACGGCATGATGACTGTCCATGCAGCAGGAGAGGTTGCAAGAAACCAGCGGCTCGCTTTCGGAAGATGATGCATCTATCGTTGCGGGATGCTGATAGTACGGAAAATGCTGCGCGGAGGATCCTATGTCGCAGCAGTAAAGAGGCGGAGGCGATCTCTCGTAGTCGGGTTCGATTCGATCTTGCGATAAGCTGGAAGCGTAGTTCGATGTCCTCAGATCGACCGGTGACTCACCGGAAGCGGCATCCTGGATGGGCCCGAGCCGCTGCCTCGAGTTTCCACGAAGGGCGATCTCGCCCCTCAACTCCGTCTCCTGTCCCAGCCATTTCTGTACTTGACGCCGATTTATGCCGAATTTCCTGGCGGTGGCACGCTGATTGCCCGCCACCCCAACGTCCCGATGGAAAGCGTCGAGAACCTCCAGCTTGAACCGCAGGGAGAAGGATCGTCGGCGAGCTAGATCGTTCGATGTATGCTGGCTACCGGAAGAACAGTCGAGAGGGTCCGTCTCGCAATCGGAGCAACTGGCGCTGGACCTGTCGGAGCTGTTCGGTCCACGTGGGCTCGAAGGTAACGAATATCCTTCTCGGTCGTGGACAGGAGTGGTTGGACGCGAGTCGACGGTAGGTGGTCGCTGATAATCGGCGTACGAGGATTCAACGAGGGCTACTCTTCTCTCTTCTTCTTCTTCATCCTCCCCTTCCTCCCCCTCCTCCTCTTCCTCCAGATGGATTTCTTCCTTGACCACCGCCCTGCCGATTTTTGCCTCCACCGCGAAATACTCGATTCCCTTCTCTTCGCTGACACGGGCTGCTGCAGTTTCCTTCGACTGTCTTTGCTGCGGCTGATGCAGAGACGAGATCGGCTTCTCGGAATCCGGTGACGGTGGCGGTGACGCGTGTGCGTGTACCCGTTCTCGCTCGTTCACGTGCACGTGCAAGCAGGGACTCGTGGAGGCCCTCGGAGAATCGAAGTGAACGGACGTCGTGGAGCTGGTGCTGGAGCTGGAGCTAGAGCTGGAACCGATGCTGCTGGCTGCATGCGAAACGGGCGAGAGAGGTGTCCTCGATGCACCGGGAGAACTCGCCGGCTCGCACGGCCCTGGCGTCGCCGCCGAGTCTGGGCTCGCTCGTTCCGTCTTTATCATCGACGGCGCTAGCAGCAATCCGTACGACGATTTCCCGTCCATCGGCGAAACCGCGTCTCCGTAATTTTGCTGAGATCGATGATGAATCGTTGGCGAACGATGCTGATGCATTTCTACCGTATTCGCGTACCGATTCTCTGGATGAGGCGGCACTCTGTACGCCGTCAACGTTTGATACACTTTCGTCTCGATGCGGCAGTCGAACGACGGTGAATTTCCCAGATCTCGCTGACCATCCGAATTTGGAACGGAATAATTCACTTCCGGATCTGCGCGAACGTCCGAATAGCTGTGAAGGTCCACCGTTACCTGTACTCGATCCTCTGCCTCCCGTCGAAGATGATGCTGCTCCGAATTGGTAGAATATTCCTGATATCCGTGCCGAACGGGCAAAACAGGCGCCGTGCTGGATTGCGTAGCATATTGGGTCGAAGAGGGTGAACCACCATGAGGAGGATGAGGAAGAAGAGGTGGGGGCCCTTGCTGTGTAGCCAGCTCGTCGCCGTGCAGTCTGGCGAGGCTGAGGTTCAAGGCCGGCGCTGCTGGAGTCACAGCATGCCCCGTGGCTTCCGTCACGGTACTGTCCGGCTTGGAAACACCCGCGGGAGAAATCACTGTCGTCGCGACCACTACGGCATTCTCTGCCTCGGCGCATCTGTTTCTCAAACTGTCCTCGCACTGTAACCACTTTTGTATTTGACGCCGATGAATGCCGTATTTTCGCGCGGTCGCACGCTGGTTTCCACGACAGTCGATGTCATTCCTGTACGAATCGAGAACCTTGAGCTTGAAGGCTGCAGCGAATATGCGCCTGCTACCCATCACCCCGACCGATTTTCTCGCGCTCTGTTGCTGCTGATGTTGATGCACCGATTGATGTTGCTGTTTTTGATGCACCATTTTCACCGAGCTTCCCTCACCGAGCACTTCGTTTACGCCATGAGCCATAATGTGTTTTCACGCACTGTACTTTGTCGCGACGCAGTGACGGACCCGTCACGTTAAACACTAGAACGAGAACGACAGCGACGATGACGACGATGAGCTTAGAAACCGGGCACTGCCAACGACGCACGGGGGTACCTTAACGCGTAACATTGCACGAAGTGGCCTGGCCGCGCCGCGCACGGAGTTCCTTTTAGGTCTTGGTAGATGCCGTAACTAATTTTCATCCCCACCACAAACGAGGACTGCGGCTGCTTCCCACTGAAACGGTCTTTCCCTTCCCCCTCCAGTGCACGGCTCGCTCACTCACTGTACCTTCCCTTGCCGCGTGAGCCCCCTCGCGGTGCCGCACTTGGCTCTCTCGCCGTGCTTCCCCCACCTAGCGCAATCGTGCTCGCATCTTTTCTCTCTTCCTTTCGCAGTTCTTCGTCCTTTTCTCTCTATCCAGCAGGCGCCCCCCGATGTTCCCTCGTCCACTCGAGCAGCACAGGCGCTAGTCCACCGCCACTGGCCACCAGTCATTCTTCTTTCTTTGCGCCACCGACCTAACCTCCACCAACTTCTCTCTTTCTACGGCTCTCGTCATCCTGCCTGACTGCCCGCACCCGTAGGCGCCCCACCCGCCTCTTTCCCCTCGCACCCTCTCGCCTAGCTCTCCTTCCTTTCACACCTCTGCGTCGTAAAGCTCCGCCATTTTGTGTGCTCACTTCCGTTAATGACGCGCGCGGGAAACGTCACGCCGGCGTGACGACGCTCCCGGCGCCATGTTGTCTGCCGTGCTCGTCTGACTGACTGCCTGCCTGTTTGCCTGGCCGTTCGCTTGCTCGCTGGTTTACCAGCTCGAGCCGCGCTAGCCAGCATGGAGCCGTGATTTTTGCTCGCCTTTCTCCTCGCAACAAGGCGGTGCTTTTTCTCACCTTCTCCGCTCCATGCTCGCAAATATGCTTTGCAGAATTCCATTCCAAACATTTCGACGCTGGACGAGAGGGCAGCGAAAGATTCGCAGACAGAACTCGCGTTACGATGTTTCCTTGTGCCGCTGAGATTAGGCTTGTTATCTAGGTTAAATCGTTGAAGACCTACGTCAGGCTTCGCATACGGTACGATTCTTGAAAGTTTGCCGTACCGAGCGCCAACACGGCGGCCGTCGCCTAGGAAGTTTTATTGGCATCGAATAAGGGGAAAGGCCGGTGCGGAAAGGGGATTTTGCCTTCCAGGAAAATCGCCCGTGACCGTGTTGGCCTGTCGATGCGGTAGTCTCGTTAGGGTTGGAGTTGTCCCTATTATAGATAGCGAGGTAATGCGATCTTATTGTTCTTGCTGGTTATTGCCAACGTTCTACCGGCTTACCGTTACGAGTCATTGTCGGTCATTTATTCGACGTTTTCCTCGCATTCTTGTTATTTTCGTTTCTGCTCGTTCCTATGCGTTCCCAATAATCACTGAATGAGATTTCGAAGCATGCATGCGAATCTCGTGTACCTCGGATATACGTAGCGAAATGATATCACGTTGTTTTTGTGGTATGGGCCGACAGTTAATATGTTTAGCTTTGCGCGCAGTTGCCATGTGTTGTGCCGCACGTAGGCCGCAACGTATGCGGCCGCGGAGAGACTCGTGAGCAATGACGCAAGCTGCGCGTTAGTACATAGTACATACATTGAGGATTACGAGCAAGTGAGACAGGTCGCGTAGAAAGAAACGAGCGAGGCCTCGTAAATTTCCACGATTCGCGCCACTAGCAGAACCGGGATCCGACCGATCCTCCGACGGTTCCACGAAGGAGCACCCTGCTGCACTTCTAGGAATCCCGCTGGTTATTCTCGCACCGTCGATCACGCTGACTCCAAGCCCCTCCTAAATGCATACATACATATGTACATCTGAGGACGATCAGTAACGTCGTGACGAGATATACCTGCCTTCTGAACACGATTCGACCTTCGCATAGCTTTATAAGCGTGTCTCATCCTTTTGGTATTTCTCAACTCGTCGTTAAAGGAATCGGATTTCGTTTCCTTTCATTTTTGTCAAATTCCGTCAGATGATCCATTGGGACAATTCTCGCGGCTCTTCAATAATATCGATCGGTGGCGCGTTTTGCGATTCTGGAGCAGCAGCGAGAGTAAGAACGATCGTGAAACAATATCGGTAACAGGCATATCATGTGGAAAGCGACGTGGCGGCAGCAGACCGACAGTCGCCTAAGTACGCCACGACGGCTGGCACGTTCATCGGATTTGTCCTTGGGGCCGAAGGTAGGCGCAGCCCGAAGTCCGAGGACGTGGCAACGCAGCGGCCAGGCTCCCCCTCCTTTGTCCGCCGGCCGGTCTTGCCAGACAGGGTGTCGCCAGCTCGGTCGGCCGGGCCGTCCGGGTTGCTGCGAGGGGCGAGGGGACGAAGAACCCGCTGGTGCAAAGAGGCAAGGGGGTTCTGCGGGTTAGTGTCTGTATAAGCGTGTGACGGAGCAGGCACTAGGGGGAACGGGCACGCTATGGGAGGGAATCGTTCGGCCAGATTACACTGGAGAAACGAAGAGGAATGCGACAAGGAGAAAAAGATGGAGTGGTCGTGTATGCGTCCGTGTTATAGGATCGGTCGTGGACCTTCATTCACGCGGGTAGCCATGTTTGAAAACTCGTGTCCCGCTGGAATGTAGCCGGCAGGGGCCCCCTCGTTGATCTCCTACTCTCTCGTCTTCTCGTCCCTTTTTTCCTACGTTGCCCTACGCGTTCCCCGGTTCAGAACTCGACGGAGACACATACATACACATACTCGGACGCCTACCGGCCCCCTTTCGGGCCCTCTTCTGTTACCCCCTTTACCCTCCTTTGGTTTTTCCCTTCCATCAGTCTTTCCTCCCGCACCTCGCTGCACCGTGGTGTTCCCTGGTTGGCGCCCCAAATGGTCGCGTAACCAGAGACGCGCCTCTGGTCTGGTCTGGCCTGGCTCAGCCTGGTCGCGCCAGACTTCTCGGCGCCCAAATGATGTACATCGGCTATACTCTTTCTCTCTTTCTCCACCATGTTCGTTTGCTTCAGCTTCATAGCCTTCGCTTTCCTTGCTCTCTTTTCACGTATATACATGCTTGCTTGGGTGTGCGTGCGTGTGCACGGGTACGCAGTAGTCAAAGGATAGATATGTATTACGAACAAGAGTGAGCAAGACAAGGCGCGTCTATTTACCGTCTTTCCCGACTTGCGACACCTTACCTTTGAGTCCTGTGCACCATAGTACTCTTATGGCCCTTACCTACCTTATTTGCGCGTAAGAGCCACGTGAGAATGCGAGAGTAAAGAAAAGGGCGTAGCGTTCCGCGATTCCTTGCGAATAGAGCATTAAACAGTCCTTTTCGTAAAACTTCATTTTCTTGAGAGGAGAGGCGCAACTCGAATGATCTTGGCAGACGCCTTTGATACTTATTTTGTTTCGGACGGTTGATTGAATCTTGTTTGTGGCTGAAACTCTTCAAGTCTTCGTATAGTTGGCTTTTGTCCAGTATGTAATATCACTTTGGTACATACGTTTCAAACGAGCTTGTGTCAAGTCAAGCATTGTTACTTCATTCAATTAATTATATTTTCGTTCGGCTTCACATTTGAAGCATATAATCAAAGTCACCGGGTCGTATATCTCTGTGCAGTAGCGCGATACGTATTATAATGCATACAGATAACAGGGGACGACAGGACACGTAGACATTAATTGTCTTCTTCAGAATGAAGAGCGGCACTTGCTAAAATCGCAGGCCCCAGCATGTATAGAGTCCAAGTTTATTTACGAAGATGCTAACTGGGAGAGCGCAACACGTGCACCAGCGAATACAGTTCCATTGCTGCGTGACGGTGTTTGCATTGCATACATTATCCTGTGTGTTGTGTCTGTTCGTTCTGAATCTAATCGCATTGATAAAGGTAGCATATGCATGAGAATGATAATACTATTCTGAATGTTAAATGCCAGATGTAATTTTTCTTTTTTAATCGGAGTAAGTAAGATACTGAAAAGTAACAGGAATTTGGCGCTTTAGAGAATTGCTTCCCGTGGTTTAATGAACAAAGTTAATCCTGACCAGCAAGATATACATACACGTAGGTTAAGCGTCACAGTTTGCCCACGTACAAATTCAGATATATATCTTCTCCGTGGGCGGTCACACTATGGCGCCTACTCGCGCATACCTGCGCATACCTGTGAACCCGAGGCTAACCTCGCGGAACGAAACCCTCATTTCATCGAGATTCTTCGATTCGTGCGTTACAGTGCAACCAATTCGCTTTCTTTCGTGATACCGTAAAAACAAAGAGGGTAGACGCAAGAGGAGAAAAAGAAGGCGTAGAAAGCAGAAGCTTTATCGAGAACGAACTCAAGGATCGAAGTGCACACGAGTAAAGCCAAATGCAACAACGCCCACGTTTGTAACTCTACGAGGAACGTACACATGCTAACCTTTATCTTATCATTGGCGAAGGCGTATCGAGGTTGACGAGGTTGCCATGCGTTTGCCTTTGGTTCGACGACGCGGATGACGACGATTCGAAACGACTGCTAGCATCTTCTGTACTCCGTTTCCGCGAAAACCTTGAATTCGAGTACGAAATCGTTACGGGTGTAGTCTCTCTGACCTCGACGAGCACCACGTCGCGATTCGCTTTATCGACCGAGCGGTAAAAAATTAAAGGATTCCGAAACGCGCAATATTATCCGCGATTCGCTTTATCGACATTTGCACGCTATTTTTCATTCGATTTTCCACCCTTAATTTGAAATTCGACTTTCTCTCCGTACGATTTATAGATATTCTTGATTTTATGTAATCTTTTATTATCCTCTTTGGTATATTGACATACATTAATTCCTTTAAATGTAACGCGGTACATTCCTATTTTGTATACACGAATTATTTTAATTTTTGCAAGCAAGTTTCTCAATTCTCAAATTAGATTACCCGCGAAGTTAATTGCGGCCACAGATATTCGCAGCCGTTGAATTGATTCACTCGTTTCATCGGTATTGCAAAACCGCTTTTAGCAAGCGGCTGAAAATATTTATCGTCTAGATAACCGCTGCCTTCGAGGGTCGAGAGCAGTTAAGCTCGTTAAATTTGTTATCGATTAATGCCAGCTTTTGAAACCTCATTAAAGTATGACTCGTCACCGATATACGCTTCTGCGGATCGTGTGTCGTACATCGAAAAGTTTGAATCATCGTATGTAGACAATTGTTTAAGATTGCATTGCTTGTTATGGAAATTCTGTAACTTTCACTGTATTCATCGTACATTTTTCAATAAAGATATTACAATAAAATACTGCGATACGTTATTTTCCAAATGTCCTTCTTTTCCCGGTTACTCCGTTGCCCTCGTTAAAAAAATTTGGTTGCGAAAAATATATATTAAATCACTAGTTATCGTAAGTAGACTAGGCCATCGAAATTAAAGGAGCAACGAAAGCTTTAAATGTGGTACAATGGTAGTCTAATTCCTATATTATTTGCTGTACGCTCTCAATCCAGTGTAAATGGGTGTGTTTTCTTTCATACTTATACTTGCTCACAGTGTTGTGTTACCTGCTAAATTTCACAAACTCGATCAACTATCGGAGTGAATTTTCACACGGACTTGTTTTCGTTGGATGCAACTGCAGTCTATTTTTAAGCAGAGATGCCGCAATTATTTTTATCTAAAGTCAACTGACTATTCATCGACTGCAAGCGTATCAAGTGATTCATATTATTACTTGTCTCAATAATAAACGCATACACGTGCATCTTTAATACGTCTCCGCACACATAGATCAATTAATCGCAAGCTCGAGCCGATCGTTGGCCGTCCACCAATTGTTTCAATTTGTTTACACATCTGGTTGTTCAAGAAACTCGTGGCCCATCGGTCTATTATTGCAGATAATGATCTTGAATGGATATTGCAGCAGAAATCAAAGACATTTCGCAAGAATTCTGTCAGCTTGCTGGAAACGCGACGACATTCCTTGCGTCGGAAACGTTAATTCGCCGCGGTCAAATAGCTAGAAAGGGTAAAAGGGTTTTTTTGAAATTGTTCTTCCTTTAATTATTAAAATATTCGCGTACATAAATAGAGTACAAATACATTGTGATATTGATGCGTGTATGTGTGTCTCCATCTCAATACCTGCTACGATCCAATAATATATACACTTGTTTTATTCGATTCTGTCCTTCGGAGCTGGGCCTATCCAAAATCCTTTTCAATTAAGTTGCCCTTTCAAGTTGAACAATATTCGTCGTAATTTGTACAAAAAAAAAAACATGGTTATTATTGCTAACATTTTATGTACTATACTATTATGTTTTTTATTGCAATTCTTCTGACGTATATCGATACGAAACCACGATCAATTTGAAACGTACACCTTAAATGGAAATCGTACATTTGTGTCGCTCGAATTGTATAACATTCGTACGACTCCATTATCACGGGGATTTAATTAAAAGTATACCTCAACATCGATCGTGTAGAAATATTTCGCGAAATGATTTAGTTGCGACTGTCTGTTGTGAGCGACTGCGCCCGACTGATTAACAGCTGATAAATATTATCGGACGGAAGTTTATCCACGATTCGAATAAATCAACGTCGAGCTTTAAATTTCAATGAAAAGAATTCACGGCTCGATATCGAGGATCGAAGTATATCTATACCTGCACCTAAGAATCCCGAAAGGAGGATGGCTTCACTCGCAGCCCGTTCCAAAGCGATCAGCACTTTCACCGACTTCAATTTCGCGGTCAAATCTTGCCGGACTTCTTCGCCCATTAGCCTTCCAGCTGTTCAGCGCACGAATTTACCATCCATTTCTTTTCTGTCACAGCTACTGGAATTCTTCGACGATTCGATCGTCGATTGAGAAAAACTGGGAAAGCAATTTTGAGTCGTCGATAAAAGGGCCAACACAGTCTCCAAGAACGAGACTGCCGATTGCGATGAAAAGAAATGCTCCGTCGTTTGTTCTTTCGCTCTCTTTCACCAATGCTTATATGATCCGTTTATCTTCTACCTTAAACACTAGTTGTATCGTTAGAGACGTTAGTGAAGCGTGAACCTTTAAATATCGCTAGTCTTGATACAGGTTACAAGTCGAATTAACGCGGAATAAAAAGCGGCCAGGGCCGTGTCGAACGATAGTTGACCGAGGAGACGTTTATCTCTCTCGACAACGACCAGTAAAATTCTGCGGTGGTTTCTACGACGAGCAACGAAGGAAGAATAAATTGTTGCCCGTTCCACCACGTTCTCCTTGCAACCCGATCAGAAATAGCTCTCAATAAGAGATAGGACAGTTTTAGCTGTGTCCAAGATGTCCTTAAATAATGTGTACTTATTATAACGTTTGTTATCAGGGGGTCTGTGGTTGCCCTCAAAGAAAAGAACGTAATGATTTGCGGATCGAGAAACAATTTTCGTCTGGTCGACGTTACTGTGCATCGAATAGATTCTTTTTCTCGGCACGAGGAGGCTGACGTCCCCGAGACGTCCTCGTTAATGGTGATTTACTTAACTTCCGATTCTTTCATCGTCCTCGAGAAAATCAATGTTCCACGATTCGCTGCGAAATATTGCACGCAAGATCCTTGCGATCTTCGTCCCATGCGATCTAGAAGATCCGATATGCACGATAAATATAATGTAAACGTAAATGAGTGGAATGTCAAATGTAGAATGCGTAAGTGCTGAGCATGTCCCGTAAAATATTCTGAACCCGATGTGTCTACCCCCTATCGTCCGTCTATGAAATCGGTCCTCGGCTGTATGTAAAACTAATCCCCGTTGCGAGGCGTTGCACAAGCGGCAAGCCTCGTGATTCTCGTCACCCGCGATCGCTAAATGTCGCGTGTCCGCGTGAAATTATATTTAACGTGTTCTATAATGAGTGCGCTTTAACATCATGGATGAAAAGATTTTCGTCACAGTGTTGCACAAGGGACTCGTAACTTCCGCCATGCGCAACACGTCGATCCAACGACGAATCGTACGCTTCTATCGACATAGCTTTCTTTTTTGCAGAGATGCCCTTGATTTTTCCACTTCCATTCAATTTTCTTTCGTTTTTCCAGCATTACGCATCGCAAATTATACTTGGAAGTTCCCCGAGGCAAAGGATCATCTGTACCGTAATTGATTAAATTCTTCCACCAGTTGAACGTGTCGTTCGCGCGACATATCCCTGCCTGATCATACTTGATAAGTCCTCGGTAATGAGCACGCGCTACGAGAAACCCGAAATCGTGTTTAGCTTAGAATTTGAATTGAACGTGAACCGCCTGGAAAAAATGTGCCGAAAGGTGTATCGTGGGTAAACGGGAGGTATGCCGCAATTTTCCCATATATGCGTCTACACGTGCACGCGACACTCGGGTTCGTCGTGTGCAATGTCATAACACGCACGACACGTTACGCGAGGCTGAATTTGCACTTTATCCGAAGTTTTCCTTGCCGCTCGTCTCGTCGCCGTCTCGGCTTCTCGGTGGATAGCGAGCCGCAGCGGAAATTTTTCAGGGCATCATTTTACGAGGCGACAGCCATTTCTTCATGTAGTAACAGAAGACAGTGGAGATGTAGATGAGGACCAGCAGGGCGCACGTCACACCCAGAACAAGCACGGAAGTCTTCGTTGGGCAGGGCTCCACTATGGTCACTGTCTTGTCTGAAAAATTTAGAGGAGTTCCTTCTGAAATACTGTGGAACATTCACGCGGGCGAAGAAAATCGTTGCTATCGTACCGGCTTCGTTGAAGTCTATGCTGGCGTCGCTCTTCAAGAAGTCCGACTGCTTCTCGTCGCCGAAATCGAGAACAAGGATTTCCTGGGACAACGTCATGTCTTCCGACTTTTCTTCCGTGGCATTCGCGATGCTTCTTCGGCGCCTCTTGCCCCACGATTCCACGGATTCGCGTCCCCACTCGCAGACAGCCTGCAATCAATTTGCGTTCCTTCGTTCTCCATCGACAGAATGAAATTTACAGAACGTTCGATGAAAATCGTTGAATTACCGGCTCGCAGGGACCCAGGCAGTACTTGACGTTGCACTGGAAGATGACACCGTACGATTCTGTGAATCTGAACGCCTCGTAGACGGATTGAAGGGCGTTTCCGTCGGGCGTAAAGCTCGGGAAGATCGATGGATCAACCGGGCATCTGAAAGTTGAGATTACCGCGTTCAATGGTGCTCGTTATCGCAATGAAATCTTGCACGCATAAAAAAAAGACTGACCCTTCGTCATCGATGATCTGGAATGTGCTCTTCGAGTCCTTTGCCATGGCGACGCAGCTTCGCGCGAATATTCCATACGGAGCTGTATACATTAAAAGATTGAACGATTAACGTCAACGATCGATGAATTGCAAATGAGCGCGAACAAACGTGTGCTCACTGTCTTCCGGGATTTCGATTCTGAATGTCAGCTTGTCTCCGATTCGGACGGTCTCGACTTCCCTGGATCTGCTGTCGAGGATACGAATTCTTGGCGGGGGGGCTTCCGGTGCGCTGGTGATGCTGATCATTTCCGGGTCTCGGATAGGCATCATCCCGAAGGTAATATTCTTCGAGGACATGTCGTACGTGCACTTCACTTTGTATATCTTGTCCGCCTTGGTCATCACCACGGAATGGTGTTGTAGGACGACGGTGTTCGAGTAGATTCCAGTCTGAAAAGCGGCACGCTAGCACGGTGTACAGACAGTTTGAACAGGATTTAACGACTCGAGCGAATACGCTGGCCAGAGTGTGAGCGCGTAGTGGAATTGTTCACTTACCACGCTCTGGGTGTTACAATCCTGCCCGCTCATGGTCAGGTCCAGCCTAAAGAGATCGCTGTTGATCACATCGATGTTGCAGGTCTCTGAACGGCCGAGAGCATAAATCCGGCCGTTAAACGGTTTGTTCGTGCGCACTTGAACGGCAATCCGCGTGTCCTTGCAATCGACCGACACTGCAATCACATTTTACGACTGCGATTACTTTGGGCTGGGCAAATCTTCATTCATCGTTCAGGTGTCGATAATCGATATCATACAAAAAGAATTCCGGTACTCTTTTGTGGTTCAATTAATGGATATGTCTTTTTTAACGACGCCTTTATAGAGGAACTGTACGCACCATCGTAGCAGGTACCAGTTTTATCGCAGTTTATGTCGCTGCGTGTTAGGTTGTTTATGGTGGGATCCTCGGTGGTCTCGAAAACAACTGGAAGCGGATCGGCAACAGGACCTGTACCCTCTGGAAACGAATTTGGATTAAGTTAACAATGCCCATAAACTCGCACAATAGCGAAAGCTCTGCAAGGTGTTCTTTTATGCGCTCACTTTCACAGTAATTCTCGAAGTAATTTCCAACCCTCTCCCCGTTATCGATCAGCGGTCGTTCCGCGTTGAGATACGTGGATGGACCATCGGGAAGGGTCCAGTGATCCAGATGAAATAGCTGACAATTATAAGCGGATCCCTGAGGAGCACCTCGATAGAGGAACGATCTGCAGAGAAATTCGTTTTCGATCTCGCAGGCCAGCCTGCACGCGGATTCGCTCTGAACTTGCAGTTCTTTGTCGGTGTAGTAGTGCAATCCCGCGTACTGCGCGACCTTATCGTCGGCCACGCCGATTCTTGGCATTTGGAAGACCCTCTGAGATTTGCAAGCCTCTTTTCCTAAAAATGACAGATCCTTGAGCAACTTCCAAATATAAGTAAGCTTGTAAATGCAGCGCAGAGTGTCGTCCGCGAGCTTCACCTTTTAGACAGAGATTTTCGAAATAATCCACGCCCTGAGCGTCCACGAATTGCACGTACTGGCCGGTGGTGCGTCGATCGGAATCGCTTAGATGACATTGCAGAGTGACGTAATTGTACTCGACGGAACGGCAGGTGAATCGATGCTCGTTCAGACAAGCCGCGAGGCAAGCCTCCTTCGTCGACGTGTAGATCAGAGCGTTGTCCAGGCCGCGGATCATTTTATTTGGCACCCTCTCGAACGACCATGGTCGCAGGCAGACGTTCTCTGAAAGACATGAAAGAAATCGACTTCAGCGTTTCTGCCATTGCAACGCGAGCATCGATATTCGTTCGCCGGCAGGCAAGTGCGAAGACGGGAAGCATCGTTGCGTGAAACATGGAAAGAATGTGATCGTGGCGTACATTCGGGACATGGATCGCCGATCGGGGAACAGTTATATATCCGGTCGTCCCGAGGAAGTGTGACGAATTTCTCGGTTGGTCGATCGCGTCACGCGATCGTGGTGGCCGCGAGGCAAGCTCGACAGAATCGCACCGATGCCGAAATCACGAGCCAAGAACATGCGACTTGGCGCATCGTCTTTTTGGCTGGCAAACAGCAATAAGAGGGCCGGTCGAGGAGCGCTCCGATTTTTGTTCCGCCCTCGAAACCGGCGCTAATGTCGACGACGACCGGGACGATGCCAACGAACTGACGCGACGCGTGACTTCGACACGAATGATTCACCGCGACCCTGCGAATCCTTCATCGCGCTCGATCGAAGATCGCCGAAATAGATACTCAGGTCGATACGCGTGCCGAACCGACATATCGACGCTCGCGATGGACATTCCATCTTGGAGGAATGCTGAAAAAACATTTGGCAGAGACCCGGGGATTTTTGCGTCACTTTCTCGGGCATTCGGCAGGAACGATTCCCCGTCGAAGAATAGAATTGAGCACGAGTTAAATTCCAATCGCGTTCCGAATATTGTACTCGGAATCTTTAAAAATACGCTGCCCTGCTGTTTTCAGACGCCAACTATTCTCGTACCGTGGCGTTTCTGCGACGCGGCGTCGTCGAGGAGGGACGCTTCGCGATTTCTACCCGCTGGAAATATTTTGGTGCTGGTGGCGAACCGCCGTTGAACCCTGTCATTTCTGACTCACGCGAATTCGCTAAAATTAATCATCGTCGCGGGCCGCTTTATTTTCTCGAATTAAACGGCGAGATGCGGGACGAGGCTCGTTACGTAAATTTTCTGCGAGCCAACTACCGACCCGAGTACGTCCAATCGACCGTGCCCGTGCAAATTCTCAACGCGTCGAGGCCTCGATGACGGAGGCCCGCTTCGACTGTTCCTAGTTATTTTAAGAGAGGAAGGTTTTGGAACGGAAGTTGCCAGTCGTAGTAGAATATTATTTGTCACGCGTTCTGTCCACTCGACAGAATTATGAAAGTATGCTCGTATATAGAATATTCCGGCGACGCTACAGGCGCCTAGGCAAGGGGCAATCGCGTACTTCGAGGAAGCGGAAACCTTCCTCGAAGTCCTTCGTGATCCTTCGAAGCGCAATCCGAACCCAGGGAGTCCCTAGACGCCTCCGCAGGGTCTAGTCACCGTAGATTTTACGACCAGGCCGAGATAGTTGGAAGGACCGAAGGTACCAGCAGGCTCGTTAAACCAATATTAGGAGTTTCTTAGACCCCCTTGGGATCTTTTCGACACCTTCGACGGGCCTGCAGGTACCTGTTTACAGCGGTGACCGTGCTTAAAGGATCCTTCACACCACCCGAAAGGTACCAGCAGATCTTTCATTGTTTGCCGTCACCCGGCTCTCCTCCTTGGCAAATTGTGCACTTTCTTGTCGACGTAAAACTGACCGCCTGCCTGCACGAAGGGTACGCCCTTTGTATCGGCGTCTGGGGGGTTGACAGCTCCGCCACGCTCGTCCCTAGGACACGACGGACGATGGAAAGGAACCTCATAAATTTAAACATCGGAGAAAGCTCGAATAAAAGCGCATTTTCCTTTTTTTTTCTTTCTAATTTCGATTTTCTCCTGCCAGCCATTTTAATTTCTCTTACTGGAAGTACGCGCGCAAGTCAGAATTTCGTGCGGCCATCGGGAACAAGTCCACGGTCCAAGATCCTTCCGAAGCGCTGCGCTCCGAGACCAGAAGCTTTCCTGCTTTCGTGTTTATTTGCACATCTACCTGCTCTCCCAGGAGACTTTCACGCTAGCGTTTAAACTTGGATTATCGCACCTTGCCCGTTTCCATGCTCGTTCCTTTCGACGGTGCCGTTTACTTTGCGGGACTTTTCATTGGCCTGCTGTCCCTTCGATCTGTTGGTCCTCGTTGTTCTCTCGCTGGCCTCTCGAAAGGACTTAGCCAACGGTAGGGGGGAACCGGTCGGATACGCGAGAGTATTAACATTCATTAACGAAGTCGTGCTGGTGGCGCGATTATGCCCCAACGTTTAAGCATTTAAGGGTTCGGGTCTTGCGAGCAGGTGCACGAGGATTACAGGGTTTTTGGAAAAAAATACTTGCACCAGCGGCACTCGTCAGCGCCCTCGCGCTCGATCGATATCCAGGTACAAGCACAGCTTCGAGCATGCTCGGTTCGCTCACCTGATCTGATCTGAAGCTTCGTCATGTAGTACATGTTCGCTGCTCTCTGCGGCTGTGCCGCGGGATTCGTTGACGCGGTCTCGTTCTGCAGCTGGCACAAGGTGTCCTGCATCGGCGCCAAAGGATTTACGACGAACGAGAACGCCGCTGCCTGACACTCCGCTTCCTCGCGGCACCATCCTTGACACTCGTACAGGGACAGGTTCCTTACGCTGTAGTAGGTCGTTCCGCGGTAATCATAGTCCGTCAGTTTCTCGAACGCAGTCCTAGCTGAAAAGGGACCGATTAAGCACCTTTAGAAACGATAAATCATCGGGCGCCCGTGGTAAATGACGAGGCGTGACTTACCCAGGGCAGCGTGAGCAACGGCGACAAAAGCTAGCAGCGTGACGATAGAGAACACAGGTGTCATCCTGCCGATCGCGGTCGAACCCATCTGTAACAGGAGCAAGAAATATCGGTTAGAGTCACGTACATTAACGTCTATCTCGGCTCACGCTCGGCCCTTGTCCTAATGAATTACGGGCACGCAACTGGTGTACTGGCAGTGAAACGACCGAGTGTGTATTTGGAACGGGTTTTCACGCGCGTCCTTATACGCGAGCAAGGAGAGATATCGAATTTTTCTGCTCGATATTTCTATACCACCGGACGGCCGGTCGCTCCCTCGACGTTTTCGCGTGCCGACGTTTGCAAAAATTGACGGGATAAATTGGATGAATTATTATCGATCGTAGCTCTGATCGCTTAACTCGAGGAGAGTACGCGCAGTGTTTGTAAATCAATCTACCGCAGAATAATTCGTTCGAGAGCGATAGAGAGCTGGTCGAGCGGGTTCCCTCATAAAAGTGTTAAAAGACGATCTCGGCTCGAGGAAGTTGCACGAGATTGCGGTGGTGCTCGAGTAATTCGCTGGTGCAAGCTAGAAGCACGCAAGTCACCGGCTTCCCGCGTGCTCCTTTTGCTCGTGTTTCGCCAACTGACTGTGCACTTCCTGGACTTCTTCTTTCCCTCGCTTTTTGCTACCTTTCCACCTCCCTGTTTCTTCCCTCCGTCCAGCTTCTTTCAGCTTCTTTCAGCATCTTTCAGCATCTTTCAGCAACGCGTTCTTCCTCGACTTCTCCTGTTCCCCTTTCCCACTGTTCGACAGAGGCGGATTATCTCGATCGTTCGCCTTCTCCCTCCACTTGGTCCTCGTTTTTCCTCGCGGCCGATTGAGCGATCCAGCGATCCAGCGATCCTTACTGTGGGTTGCTGCGTAAGGTTCGCTTACTTCACAGGTTTGTTATATGCTGCTCCCCGTGCGATCTCCGGAATCCTGTTTGCGAGCACGTAAGCCCTGCTTCGAGACCAGTCATTACGTCGATCGCCGTTTATTTTTCTGCCGCTTGGAGCAGATTCCTCCAAAATCAAACGTCGTTTTCCCCATTCGATTATGCGCTCGCGATATACGCAGGTACATACATGTATGCACATCGTGCATGCATGCTCTAGAGAAGGCCGGTTCGTTCACCCATGGTTCGGTTCGCTCGTATCGCAATCCCGGCTCTAAAAACCGACGGACTTTATATACGTTCCGTCTCGTCCGACGTGCCCTCTGGTAATTGCGGCAGCACGTAAATGACGCGAGATTGCTCGAGCTGGAATTAACGTAATGCGATAACGGCGCGTTAGGCCTTCGGAGGATGGCGTTGTTTCGTAGCCTTACTTTGAGGTCATCGAGCCAGGAATAGTCGAGGACCGTGTAACAGAGGTGGAAAGCTTTGTCGTGGCTTGTAGCGGGGCCAAAGGTTCAACCCGGGCCCTCGTCTCGTCTCCTCCCCCAGACCGCCCTACAGCGACGGACATCGGCGAGCTTCGAATCGCTTTGCGCGTTACCCGATACTGCCGTCTGACGCGTGTATGCATGCGTGCATGCACAATTCGGAAATGCACTAAGATTCGTTACAGGTGTTGACTACCGGTAACGTCGAGCGACGCGCATCGGTGTACATACTCGGTGCACCGGTTGTTGCACTGGCGAGATCGATGTTCTCGCAGCGGCCACCTGTCAAGAAGCCGAAGGAAAAGGAGCTGATTTCTTTCAGCGACTGGTCGCGGAGATACCTGAGAGCACTGGGTTTTCTAGGAATGTCGGAACTACGGGAACGAGCTGCTATATCGCGTTACGGTTTGACACTGCGTTACTTTCTTCCCGAGGACGGGGACTCCTAATGCCACGCGTGTCGCATGACCGTCACCTTCGAATTTCTGGGATTTCCAGAACAGAACATATGGGAACATATGTGAACATCCTGGCGTTTTTACGTCCAATTTCCTTTTGCGTTACGGAAAGACTGGATATTAGGTTGCCTCGTATCTCAACCGTCCTTCTCGTCTTTACAGATTTCTTTTCTTTCGTTCCACTAATTTCTGTGGGATTTTCCTAGCTTCTCCGCGCTCGGGAGGTCGAACGTGCACAGCGATTCGTCGAAAGGTGCGAAATGAAATAATAGCCGAGGAGACACGCGAACTTCGCAGCGCATTGTCCTCGCTCGTTCCTTACACCCACAGGAAAAGTCGTTTCGCGTGTAAAGGTATCCCTGACCTTTACGTCACAACCGGTCTCTCGGCGATACGAGTGAGAAACCCGGCCGACGAGTTCTCGCGGGATGTTCCACGGCTTTTCAAGGCCCTGTTAGTGGAGCTCGTGGCTTCCGGTATTTCGTTCCGCAAACTACGCCGTTTCCGGACCCATCCTTCGTAACGCTCCGTTTTTATGGAGGGTATTGCCTTTAATAAACGTAATCTCGGATATTTCCCACTGTAATCGTGGGTACGTTACCACGGCTAGCAGCGTCTGAACCCACAGACTATTCAAGCCAATTAAATCTACCGTTTTGTTTTTCGTGCGTTTATGAAGATTGTAAGGCTGATCGATTGAGGAGAATAGAAAATTCCCCCTGCCAAGCCTCCCGTGAAATAACCCCATAGGTGCCCTGCGTGTGCCGCAACGCACAAAGCACTCGCGGCTAATTCATCGGCTCCGTACATGACGTACAATCGTGCAGATCGAACTGGCTCGGGCAATATAATATAATATAATATATTGACAAACGTCCAATCGGCCCACAGAAGAGGCTCCCCAATTGTATGCAGTTTGCAGGTTACAAGCGATACGCGGACTCGTGCACCGCTGCACCACGAGCTCCGGCCATTTAATTATCCCGTTTATGAAAGGCCTGGGTCCCCAGGATTATCCGAGGGGCCCATCCCGCGCTCGAAATCGCTTCGTGAATCATAGCCAAGTCCGCGACGTCCCGGCGAGGGCACGGATTTCCATTTGTCTTGGCTTTCTTGTAGCCAGACTCGTGACTAGGCACAATGATCTCGTAACAAATGCACCGAGCCCTCGCGGAGGCGTTCCATCGCATCCTTGGGACGTGGACGGGACAGCCCCCGGCGAATCTATCCTCCTTATTAACTCGTCCACGGGTAACGAACTGGTTTTAGATATCTCGTCCGAGCAATAAGCGGTCCTCTCGGCCCGCGGACCGATCGAATCATCAATATTAAACAGGTCTCCGGCGCTGGGACGATTTATCGGGGACCCTACGGACGGCCACCGCGGGCTTTTCCTCCCTCGACCGAGAAAAACCAACCCCCGCTGTCTGGTGAGGGCAATTAAATGTTACCCGACGTTCGTTAAACGAACGAGTGGCGCGGCGCATACGTTGCATGCATAAGTGACGCGCTTCACCGGCGACAACCTGTTTCCTCGATTATTTTCGAAGCTTCAATGATGACGGTAAACGGCAGAGAGTCCCGTGTAATTACGACTCTATGCTAAGCAGCTTTCGAGTGCCATTTAACGGTTACCGTTGTAGCAGAGAGTTCTAGTTAAATTCTTGGAGCAGCCTGTATTTATGTCTGATTACACGCTGCCCGTGCGCTGGCGTGACCGTACAACTGTCTGTTAATTAATTTCGCGGACGGCTATCGATTTGCTTGCACCTGCTTAGGCCGTCATTCCTAATGGCCTATGCTTGCGCTTTGTTTCCCGCGAATCGCTATAATTTCTATCGACAAGACTGCCCCTACAACTTCCTGCATAGTCGTAGCGGCCATCGTATTTAATTAACACGCGCGGAGACTGCCCCAACGATTCGATCGAGAGGATTAACGCGGTAACGAGCCGCACTGTTCGCCGAACGAACTCCGCGTAAAATTATCCGGAGTCGTTTGGAAACCACTTCAAGGCGATATTCGCCGCGTGAACGGGGAATTCGATTTGGAATTAACGAGACACCTAGACGGTCGCGGGAATTGTCTCGAGGCGAGATAAGAGTGCATCACCGGTATTTGCCAGTAATCGGACGTTTCACGCTGGTGGTTAATTAGAAAGTCGCGACTGCATTTGGTCTGAATTATGCGGAGCCCTCCGGGCGATTCTTCCGCGCAATTACGCGATGGGATCTTCTGGACCCATAAAGAATCAGTTGCAAAGCCGGAGGTAGCTTCTACGCGGGATCGTAAATGAACGTCCACGAAGACGTCCAACGCAGCGCTTGCTCGGAATTTTTCAAATTGGGCATAAAACTCGTCGAGAAAGATTAGCACGCCGACCGTTACTTTTCCAAATCTGCCGCAAGATCTATTCCCGTCGCTTGTCCTACCACTCGACTCGATTAACACAATTTTACCGTTTTTAATTTCTCGGGGACAGCTCGGCTGAAAATAAAAATTTCTCGTCGGGGACAATTTCACGAGTCTCGCCTCCGGCAAGTCTCCTTCCGACTACGCTACACCTGTACGCTTGCCTCGCTGTTTTGGTCGCCGAACCACTCGCGTCTCCAGCTTTCGCGTGCAATTCAATTAGCCCCGACGCAAATCAACGGGAAAAGGAGCCTCACGCGTCTTCGCGAGGCCTTTGACTCGAAATTGATCCAAGCGCACCGTGCCGGTTTCCCATGCAATCTAAACTACCTCTATGCGAAAAGTGTGTCGATCGACGGTTCTCCAGCCATGATTGCGGACGAATTACGCAGAGAGTAACGGTGCGACGACATAGTCGGAAGAAATTGCCTCTCCACCAGGTTACTTTCAACGGTCTTCGATCGAAACGCCGCTCGGTCCTATGCAATTTCAACGATATTCTGCGGTCAGCTCGTCCCGAGCTGGATAAAACAGATTCGCCAAGGGAGATACACTCTCGGGGCGTACGATCGCGATCGTGGTCTTGCGTCCCCGACGAGAAAGCCCGGCACGAACGCAGCTACCGGAGCATGCAGATTTATGCTCCTTGGAACGTCACCGCAGCTTGGATTAATGGGCCACCACGCGACGCGACGGCCTCTGTCCGCTTCGCGACGTTCTCCTCGTTAACGAGCCCCGGAACGTCCATTCGACCCTCGTCCGATTGGGCCGCGCGCGACTTCGCGACGCGTTGTCGCGCTTTATTCGCACCACCGGGGAACAAACGAGGCACTGGAGCAATAGAAATTCGGGGGAAGATTCGTTCGCCATGTTTCGTTCGCGTTCCACGAAAGCGGATGCTCGTAGGAGAAGAAGCGTTCGAGGTGAATTCGCGGGCACGACGTCGGAGGGTAGCGTTGCTGATTAAAAGCCGCGATACTATCGCATCCGCCGGCTAATTTCAGCCCACCTATCATTTCCGGCAGCGCGATTGTTATTTGCATAGCTCGCTCGGTAGCTGATCCGGCGATAGCAAGGAAGCCTGCGCAGGGCTTGGGGCCTCATCTTCGCGCCACTCGCAGTCGGTCGGGAACGTATATCGTCACGATATCCCGACGCTCTGTGTTCCAGGCGCGTCGACTCGATCGCCATCGGCGAGAAGACATTCGCGTCGGCGCAGAGATTAGGCCCACGCGAGTCGCGTCGCGGGAAATACAATAAATAAATTGACGGGAGACGTCTCGCAGCGCGCGATTCAACGGTAAAACGAAGCGCAGCTCGTAAATTTCCGCGGCGTCCTATCTCGCCGAGGCAACGGCGCGTCACGCGGGTACCATCGCCGTCGTCGCACTAAAGTGTGCGCGGCGTATTCAATTTTCCTCTTAACGACGCGCTCAATTTCCCCGATATCCATTGCTCCGAGCCGTAAACGCTCGACGAGGATATTATGGCCCCCGACAGGTTCGCGGCGGAAGCTGCGGAGAGAGATCGAATCGATCGGACGAGGACGCGAGGGGTTATCGTGCCGCGATCCTCGCAACGGTGAACTGCACCGATCTGATTTACGAGTGCATCTCCGCCGAGTGCTTCGGCGAACGGTAGCTCGGTAGTAGATTCATAAATAATGAGACGCCGCGAACGGAGTGCGCAGGGCCGAGCGGACAGCTTTCCTTTCGGGGAATAAGAGATTCATAAACAATGAAGGCACGTAAATCGGTGCCGAGCTGGCTGCTGGATTCTATCCGGGGGGGGAATGGATCACGTTCGGTGTTTCCTCTCTCGCCCTTCTCCGTTTTGCTCGACGATCGCGCGCAATTTTTCAGCCGTTCCGACGATCGCGTAGATCGCGCGTTTCACCTGGAATCTGGGCTCGCCTTCCGTGAGAAAATATCGCACGGCCTGCCGGAGCTGTGGGAGAACGCGTTCGGCGAGTTCCTCGCGAATAAACGCCAGAGAATTAACGCGCGCATCCCTGTCGCGTCGCGTCGGCCGCGCCGGCGCGTCCTTCGACGGAAAAATGACAGGGCCGACGATAAAGATCGATCCATCGATCGAAAGGTGCACAGGCTCGTGAGTCGATCTCGATAAATCTTCCGAGTAATTAGCAGCTGCTTCGCGGCCGTCTTCGGGGCCGTCCGAAGCCACGCCGGACAGGGATGCGAGAGCGGACGGCAAGGGGGCGAACAGGGCGAGGAAGGAGTCGAAGGACGAAGAGGACGAAGCAAGAAATATGATTACACCTTCCTCTGCCGGCTAGAGATGTCGGGGGCAACGACCCCGTCCCGCCGGAGAAGAAGCCCTTCGCCTCCCTTGCGCTATCGTACCGGGGGAATAATAATCTGCGAGAGGGCAACGCGGCGGCGACCTCTCCGCTTCGATCCACGCCTTGAAATTTACTCAAGATCCCAAGATTAGCTCTATCGTTCGCGTCGTGCTCCGATCTACACCCGACCGTCGTCCCCATCGCGAGCGAGCCCGTGCTCCTGCGTTAATTATGACCTTAATCGATCGCGATTATCCAGCGACATCGATGCCTTTTGCCGTCAATTTTATCGGGGCCGCGGTTATTCGATCCGTTCGATAGACATTTTTGTGCGGCTTTAATTGGAAGTCGCGAAGAGATTGGCTCGACGGGAAAGAGCGGTCGTCGAACAGCCGGGGCAACGGATGAGAACTCTATTCCAGCTTGTCAGCTCCTCGTCACGCTGCCACGTCGACGCGGATGCACCGTCCAAGATGCAGCAACGCGCGCCTGCCACCACGGTCGCTTCGTTTTTCATGCAAATTTAATCATCGCGGCGAACGCCGAGCGCCGGGGTAGGTCGTTCTCCGAGCGGATCCCAAGAAGCGTCCGGCTGAACGACGTAATATATCAATCGGGCAAGCGGCGTCGCTTCGATTGCTGCTCGATGATGTGGCAGGAGCGGGAACGCTCGCGGTTAACGTCGTCGACGAATGTTCCGTGGGGAACGCGCAGCGTTATCCCGCTGACGCGCTTCGACGCTTCTTCGTGACGAAGAGTAAGACAAATTTACCTAAATCTGTATCGCGCGTCTCTCTCGACTCGCGAACGTTGCATTACTGAAACGCTTCTTCCACTTCTTGCGACAAATTCCACGGGACCGCGAGTCGCGTGATCGCCGCGCTCGACGGAGCGTTTCTTCGATTCCACGATCTTCGCGGGCGCAGAAGCTGAATTATTTTCCGTTCGAGAGCACGGCAAATTGGCAGTTGCGCGAAGAAACTCTCGGGGAGGCTGGCGACTCGATTTCCCTTTGGGATTGCTCCCTTCCGGCGGATTACAGTGTTTAGTCGGCCGATGGAGAACGATATCCGCGGAAACGCGCGGAAACGCGCGGGCACGTCGACACTGCGGTCGACGGAGTCGCGAGAAATACCAGGAACCCGTTGAATTTCTAGGCGGCGAACTCGACCAGCTCCGACGTTCCTTGGAGCACCGTCGACCGGAGGAAAGTCGAGAGACGAGAGTCCAGGCGCGACTAAGGTGAATCAACGGACGCGCGATATCCATCGAGATTCGTTAACGTTGCCGGCGTAACACGTATGCGGAGTCGTGAGCAGAGTGACTGCGGGTGGCCGGCCGGATCGACGCCGGGGCTCGACGTGACTTCGTTACGCGAACGGCGCGCGGCAAAAGTCTGCCACGGTCACCTGAAAGGATGTCGCGCGAGGGTGGCTCGGAGGGCACGGCGCGGCGGCGTGTCACGGAACGAGTTCACGGTGTCGGCCTCGTCGTATCGGCTGTAGGTTATTGGCGGCATGGTCGGCCGCGGCGCGAAATAAGAAAAGTCGAAGGCACGATCGCGGAAAAAGCAAACGAGCCAGGGGGAGCTCGAGCTGGAGGGCGGCTTATCGGATGGCAGAAAACGCCGGTTGCAAATTCACGACACGGGTTCGCTCGCGGAGCGAGTCGAGTCGCCGGTCGTTCGTGCAGTCGGGTCAGGAGATATTACGTAGCCACGGCCATGTAAAACCGTCCCTCGCGACATTTTGTCTTCTTCCCTCGATGCACGAGCGGCCGGCTTTCGTGTTCCGCGATTTTTCCACCCGTCTAAGCGGATCTCTCGACTTCTCTCCTCCGCCTCCTCTTTCTTTTCTTCTTGCCGGGCCCCATGCAAATGGAGTGGCCAGGAATAGGCGAGCTGGGAGCGAAAGAAGCCTGTCGAGCAGGAACGTCGGCAGCCCCGGCAGAAAACGAACACGAGGAGGAGGTTGGAGATGTACCGCTCAAGGACACGATCTACCGCAACACAGAGCTTCGCGACAAGGATGCTCAGCGGTGAACAAGGAAGAAGAGGATCTGCTTGGGAGAAGGAGAGGATCGTCTCGGGTCTTGGGCTCTCGGTTACACGAAATTTCTTGTTCGAGATATTTCTTTGAAATTCGTCGTCCAAGCGACGGCACCACCGCGGTGCCGCGGCGCAGATTCGAGAACAACGATCCTCCCTGACCTCCCTCCCTCCCTCCCTCTTGAACGATGAACGAATTCGAAACCGGCTACCCCATCCTGCCTCTCCGTCGCGTGGGCGGAACGATTCAACGAGCTTCGGGAAATTATGCTGTGGCGAATAGTTCGCAGAAATACCTGTCTCAATTTGCTGGGCAGGGAACATGGCTGGTGCTTGCCCGCAACCCGGAATTCTCCGGTGCTTGGCGGGCCGCTCGGTATGCGGGGCGCTCTATGGCGGGCGAAGTGTTGCTAAAGGGATCCCTCCTCGGCGGCGCAACTATTCCACGGATTCGTTTTGCCTTGCAAAAGCATAACTGAAGTCGAGCGCGCGATCGAACGTCGGCAAGAATGCTCGGCCGACGATAAGCGATGATCGAGCGTGTGAGCTATTGCGTGCGATTTCGCTGCTGGCCGTGTAATTTTCTCCGCGAGCTTGTTCGTCGATGATTTGCAAGCCGGGTCAAGCCTTTTGCATAATTTCAGTTAAACGGCCGCGGACGAGCGTGGATTACACGGCGCAAGGAAGCGCGTGGAACGAACGCCGATCAATTAGTCAAGCACGAGGGACCTCGACGTATCGACGCGATCGCACGCGGAGTCGTGCACTTTCTGTCGACGTCTCGATTTGCTTTCGCGCAACGTTAAACCCCCCGATTAACCCGATCCCTGGAGACGAACCGCGGATTCGATTTCGCCGGCTTTCGGGATCATCCTGCAGAGCCGCGTGCGCTCGCGTAAGGAAAGTTCCGGGGGTCTGTTTCACGGTCGCTGAAAAAGCGGGTCAGTGTCGGACGCACTTTCACCAGGCTTACGAGACGACGAGGTAATCGTGATTGCGTTCGCGTAACACGAAAGACGCGGACACGCCGGCACGCGACTCTCCCTTGCAATTCTGGAATTCTGCCGGTCGGGAATCGCGGGAGCTCGAAAGTGCTCAGGCGATGCGAACAGCTCGTTCGCGACTAATGTCGGGCACAGCGTTACCCGATATTGACATTGCGTGTTTCTTTTGAACGCAGCCTACTCTAGAGCTGCTTGGCAAAATTATCGTGGAGAGGGGGAGAGAACGCGACGAGAAAACGAATCTACTCTTCCCGATCGCGATAGCTTCTTTGGGAGTGGGTTCGGCATCGCCCGCCGCGTAACGAGAAATCATTTAGAGTTAATGAGCTGGACGGTCGATGAAGCTCGCGCGATACTTGGCGAACACGCAGCTCCGTCTTGCGGTCGTTCCGTGGCGGTGAGTAAGGTATTCGCACCGCGGGAATAGCGGATGCGGTTCGCGTTCGAAATTGAACCGCGATGCGCTTAGTTTTTGCCTAGACCAGGTAACGTCGTTGCCACGCTTTTAATATCGTTCAAGTATTTTCAGGCGGAGCACTCTATTTCTGCCCGGCCAATCTTCCTACGAACAGAAATCAGCGTCAGGGATAATAGGGGCAAAAACGGTGCGCTGTAATTACACGCCACTCGTTCGCGTACAGGTTCGCTACGGACAATTCGCCGATGAAACTATTCCCGGCCGGTGAAAATTTTTGCGCGGCGAAGACAATCGCGGAAAAATTTCATGGACAGGTGGTTGCGACCACTGGGGTCTGTCCAGCAACCAACGAGCGAGATCGAATTGCGCGGAGTGCCGCAATGGAGGACTAGAATCAGTTCCATTGCCGTTCTTTCGTTTGGTCCTGGCAGATGCATCTGTGGCGCGCTGCCGCCTCGACGCGGCTGCATACCTTGTAATCAATCCTTAGGCGCAATCCGTGCCTACGCCAGCTGCGAGCAACCGCACTCGCGATCCTCTATCGCGGATCCTTCCTCCCTGGACAATCCTTGCCACTCTCGTCCACGAGGAATATCAAATTAGAGGGCAACCGGGGCCGCGCAATGGAACATCGTGGCCGTTAATTGAAGAGCTCGCCACGCTGTTTGGATTGTCGATTTTGCGTCACGGTTTGCTGCATTGCGAATTCCTGTCCGCTGATTTACGACTGGAATTTTTTATTAACTCCATAGGTTTATTATCTGGAACCTCGATGCGTTGCAGCCACTGAAATTCAACGACTTTGAATAATAAGCTTCTAGAATTTCCATGCAACGGAGGGGGCAGAACCGTCGGCGAAATGAATAATGCGAGGCATCGCGTTCCCATCGAACCGCGTTTCCGTCGAGATCCGTTCAGGGACCGGCTCGAATCGTCTAATTGCTTCGTTAAGCGAGTCGATCGTGCCGCGACGGCTCTCCCGGCTAGAAATCGGCAAAAACCGGGGACCCTATTCTTCGATGCTCGCTTCCCGCAGAATCGATCAAAGGGTTACCGGCGCCACTATCGCGTCAAAGGGTTTCGCGTTGGCGCGGCGCACGCCGTCACCGCCGCGCCGATTCCGGTCATCGCCACGTTTTTCTGCCGCCGAACAGACGTGACGTACCTACGAAGTTTGGGCCCGTTAGAACGGTACACTTGTGCAACGCTCGCAAGATCAGCTCGCGTTCTTTCGCAGTGCCGCGGGTACCGCGAACAAGAGGTCTTCTTGATCTGTTCGCGGCAGGCCAGCTCGCGACGCGAATTCATCCGTGCGAGGAAGATTAGGAAAGAATGGATGGGCCAAGAGCGAAGGACAGATTCCGATAGCCCTTCCTCCGAATCGAGAACGTCCCCCCGTCAGAACTAGAATTCCAGAGAGAGAAACAGAAACGGGGGGATAACGGTACCGAGCAGCAGCTCGCAGGGCGGAAAGGAGATACGCTCGCTTATGCGTCACGAGATGCGAGTGGGTGATCACGAAACAATTAATCCCGGTGGGCCCAGCCTTCTTGCGTAATTTCAAGATTGTTCGAACGCTCGGTTTCGACCTCGTTTCGACGAGGCTTTACCGTTACGCGAAGACGAGTAAGTACAACTAGCGTGTCGACGAGTCCTCTTCGCGTAGCACCTTTCTCCGTCGATGCCGTTTCTTTCCATCGTTACTCGATTGCAGGAAACGGTTATCGCGATGGATCGTTATCGTCAGCCGTCGTTATTAAGAGACGGTGGGCCCGTTACCTGCGACAATGGGGCTGCGCAAGTTCGCGGTTGGTTCATATGAATCCCGAGATGGAATGCACCGCTGGCGAGTGTAAACGCGTGTGGTAAAAATTGAACCGTCCGCAGTGTTCAACTCGAAGCATTTTATATCGTTAGGCCAATGCGCCGCTTAACGATCCCGCGATGGAGCTGTGCCAGCTACGCGATTCAACAAACCGGACCGGCATGCGATCCTTTTTAACGAAACGATTATTGCCTGAGAATAATCGCGCAGTTTAGAGCTAATAGACTGCTCCATCTGGGTGGTCGAGGATAGGCAGGCAATCTCTGTGTCAAGTTCATCCGATCCCTCGGGCTATCCATCTCGTCTCTCTCGCGAAAGAAATCCATGGAGATGGTTGCGCGCGTGCATAACCTGTAACGCACTTGAAGCCGCGCAATGCACGACCTCCGCAATAATGGAACAATTATCGCGAAAGTATTTTTCTATATTCTGCCTCGACCGTTAGCCGGGGTCGGACGAAGAGGGATCGCGAAAGTAAGCTGTCCACTTGGTGGTATCGATTCTTCCGTGCCATTGGTCCGCGACAGATCGTCGACCAGCGGGGAATCATTTTGGGTCACTGGCGGCTCGAAATTTGTTACCGAAAGGGGAACGGAATAATCGAGGTCGCTCGGTTTCCGTTTGGTTTTAACGGTATCGCGAGGAGACTATCACTCTCCCTTTAAGGCCGAGCAGCAACTCGAGCGTGCCTTTACCCAGCCGAGTGTAGTCCAGTTTTCTTCCATTTAGAGTTACTATTAATCAAGCCGACGCAGATGCTATATCACGGTCACGGAGTAAGTCCTAGCATCCCGGTTTCCAACAATGGAGCCGTGAATTAATTTGCCGCTGACGCGACGTTCCGTGCAAGAAGCTTCGAGCCGATCCTGGATCACTTAATGGCACGGCCGGGAACGAACGAAAATTTTGTACCGGGTGTCGGGGGGTTTCGACAAATACAAAATTATACCGAGCGCCGCCTCGGCGGGTCGGCCTCTGAAAGATAGAACACGTTAGCGGTCCCTGTTCAACAGATTCGATCGTTCTCAAATTATACGTTGCGAGCTCGGCGGGCCGCGCGTTTTTTGCTCCTAATGAGAGCAGGGTGAATATAGGTCCGAGGGATGATAAACAGCCTTCTAGACCATGGGTGGATGGCGTCGTAAAGGCGAGAAGCAAGGGAAGAGGAGAGAAATATGCGGGGACGAAGATTTTTACGACGGCCTGGCGCGTTACGAGGGCGAGCAACGAGACAAAACGAAAAGCAGGGAACGATCTCGCGGATCGGGGCGGGTACGATTACCGCGAAGCTTTTAAGCCGGAAACTCGTTCTCGGGTTAAATTAGTCGAGGCGACGCAATTTTTGCGAGGACGATACACGCGGAACTCCGCGCAAAGGTGCAACGTGTAATCCGCGGCGAAAGAATAATTCCCAGCCGGTTGATTCCCAGGTAATTCCTATACCGGTAACGGTGCGGCTGCCTGTCGTTAAAGTCGCATTAAAGTCGACAAAGATTGTTCACCTTGTGCCACAGTTGTTGCATACAGTTAGGCACGCATCGCGCGTGGATTAAAATCCACGATTCTATCTGCTCTGTCTCTCGGCGCGGTTCACGCGTTCATCGCTCCCTCCCCGCGTACCGATTTATCTTGCTCCAAGCAGAGGAACGTAACGGTCCCGAAAGATGATAAATCGCGAAATATTCCCGGCGGACGGAACAATCGGCCACGGTGTGTCCCTAATTGATACAGTTACTCGTTAATTGAGCCTGCTTTTGGAATCGCGCGTACATCCGACACCCTCGATTCTTTCGTCCCGCGGCGCCTGCGCGGAGCTGGGAAAAAACGGAGAAGAAACGCCTCGCGAAGATTCGCCCCCTCCGTCTGGAATAAAAAATACATCCGATTCCCTTCCACTCTTCGACGTCGTTCCTTCTCTTCCGCTCTCCTGGCACGCGTCTCGCGCCTCCTGCCAATTAGCCCCTGGGTCGCGACCATTGTCGCGGAATCGTGGCGATCGCGTCCCGGGTGCAAACGGGATCCGCAGGGAAGTGAACCGGTTAACGGGAGACCGGGGCGCGGGCCACGGGCGAAGAAATAGAGGCGAACTGTGGGCGTCGTTCGTGGCCGTGGCCTCGCAACCACTCCGATAACTGAGGTCGTAGCGTTTTATGGAGTTCGCGTTCATAAGTGTAACGGTGTTCGAACGCAAGGCTCACGATCCGCGCTCGAGAGGAGCGGTTACCGTTGCGCGGTCCACAAACTCCGGGTGAATATTCTCCGGCGGCCGTGCCGCGGCGAGTCGCGTGTCCCTGTTTGCTTCTTCTCCTCCTCCTTTAGCCCGCTCTTTCCCCGTGGCCGTTCCCATGCCTTTCCCGTCTGTTTACGGGGCTATTACGGACCGCGCGGCCGACGTCGCGGCTACTTAGCATACCGCGAAACTTCGATTGCTCGTGTGCTATTCTTTTCTCTGGACAATTTACGTCTTCCATCGAGCGGTCTTCGCGAATCGGCCGGGGAACACGATTACAGGCTGCTGTCGATCTTTAAACGGTGCTCGAGAGCTCTCGACGGGGCACTTTGGCTGCCGCGAGACTCCGGCGTCGAGTGCATCGACGCGGTACAGAGGGGGGCACGGCGGTGAGTGCGCAACGAGGAGTTGCCGAGGTAGCGTGTACGTACTAGCATGCTCACTCCCACGTGGCGTGTAAGCCGTTGCCAGCGGCCGTTATCGCGCAGAGATTCTGCAAAAACTTACTTACCGTTCGCTGACGCGGCGCGGATGCACATTTCGAACGATATCGGTCCGGGTTCGCGTGAATCGCACGGTCGTGCGCGCTCTCCGCGGCGTTAACTACCTCGGCGTCGAGCCGTCCATATATTATACAAACGAGGAGGACCTAGGTTCCATCGACCGCAGGAATTTCTTCCAGCCGGCGTTTCGCGAAAGCTGCTCCACGAAATTGACGTGGCCGAGTCGCCTGCGAAGAGTTCCGCTAGATTCCGATCTAGCGACGCGACTCTTCCCTTTCCCTCGGGCTCAATGAGCAATCGTGAGCGCTGAACAGGAACCGGCTTTTTCTTTCCGGCGTTCCTCCCGCGAGAGACACGGTTTCGATGGCCTGTCTTCTAACGGAATACATGTACTCGTTCTGCCACGGCGCTAGATCTATAATATTACACGTATATGCATTCCGGTCCCGTGTATTCTCGAGGCCGCTAAAGGTGTCCAACCGTGGCGATCGCGGCGTTACAAGGACGGCGATAATTGTGACGGTCATGGCGTTAAAAAAAATTCGGGAAACGAAGGGAAGGGAAGGGAAGCGGTCGACGGACGAAGTGTGTTTTTGGAACAGTGGAGCGCGGTGGTCCAAACGAGCAGCCTCGGAACCGGATCGTGGACCGGTACAACCGTTGTGCCCACACGAAACGTTGTGCGAAAACGAAAAAGCGAGGGTGGCTGGCAGGAGGAAACGCACTCGGGGGGGTTTGGCGAGGCTGAAACCGGACGCACGAAGTAGCACTCTGGGTCAAATGGATAACGCTGGGAACACGGGATCTACCCGCGGCCATTCTTCTTCTACTTTCAATTCCAATCGCTATTCGGATCGGCTATCCCGAGCGCGAGAATGACCCGGTTCTTCGGCAGTGGACGCTTGCCGATCGTCGTACCGTTAATCGATCAATTTGCAAACGTCTCGATCTCTGGGCTGCATCTGCCCCGCCGAAGATCCAGGCCGATTTCGCGTCCTTTTCTCTGGAAGTCGCGCATGGGTCGAGGCCGTGCAGTTTAAGCGGCACGGATTCGTTACAGCCTCGGTTAACCGGATCACGCTGGGCAGTCCGGAAGGGTTTGCTTCTATCTGCGCGTCAAACGACGAACGTTACGCCACACAGTTGCCGGAATATCAACGAGCGTTAATGTTCCCGCAAGAAAGGCGATTTTCCCTCTACGTCGAGAAGCGATTGAGGTAGGAAGAAGATTGGTTACATAAACGATGCCAAGCGGGACAAGCGATCGTTTAAAATGGAATACTTCATCTGGCTGTTTCGTTTCACATTCAGACCGCGGGACAACCCGCCTCGGCTGTAATCGCGAGGAAACGCCGACGATAAGACGGGGCATCATTAAAGCCCGAGCGAGTGGAATTGAACAGATGCACTCGCCTATCTGTGCCCCGTGCAGTATGGCCAGGAAGTAGCTTTAAAACGTGCGAAGTGTTCGATAATGAGCTCCTGTCGTTGTCTTCCGTCGTCCTCTTCTGTCTCGCGGTCGCTCTTCGGGTTCGTTCGCCTTCGCGCGCATTTCCCGTCGCGTCGGAACGATAGTCGTTGCGTTTCTATCCTCTATCGACGCTACATCGATCGGCAGTTTCGTGGATCTTCCCTACGGTTCGCTACATTTTCACTTTCCAGCCGCTCGCGAAGCCTGTTCCTCCCGAGCGTGTGCACACAAGCTGCGCAAATTGCGAGGTAGAAATTGAGCGTTACTGATTAAGGGCGGAAGAGATAATAGGCGGAGCGCGTACGAGGATATTGTTAACCGTAACGAGACACCTCAATCTTCCGTGCCCGAGTCGCGAACCCGACTCCTCGAATAGGGCGCACAAATCGATGCAATTTACCACGGATCATAATTGTACCCGCGTGGTTCCACGCCTTCTGTAATCAGGCGCGATCGGCTTTCATTGTTCGCAAATGGTAATTCGCGCGATACCTGTTACGCGTCGGACGATACGCAGTTGGACGATAGCCAGGCGGCTGTCCCTTCTGGAATTCCCTTAGCTAGACGTTCGAATTCGTAAATCAGAGTCGCGCGACAGCGCGTTACACGAGTTCCCTGGTAAAGCGTCGCGCACCTGCCCGCATCTTTCCGGCAACGGGTGGACCGGTTGACGCGATTCACGGGGGAGACGAAGTCGAGCGGAGCCGCGTTGCACCTGGAGCGGTGGTCGGACGGCGAAGAAACGTTAATTAACTGAAAAGATTCCGAGGGACAAAATTCCTGAGGGAGCCGGGAAGAGCGGGACGCGGCTGTGATCTAGTCGAGCGAAGGCAGAGCTGCTATCGTAGGATGGAACTCGTCGGGTGCGGAGTGTTGGTCAGGGCCGCAGGCTGCCTCGGGGTCAACGGCCAGGCGGCGCCTCGAAGATCCTCCATCGGTTGGACGAGAGATAGTGGGGCAGGTCGTGGCTGCGACTCCGGGGAAAAGGAGAAGAAACCGACAGGAGAGAACACCGCCGACTCGGATGGCAGATCCGCGAACGGACGAATGAAAAAGGCTCGGTCGACGCTTTGGGAACGACCTGCCGAACGATTTTCCTCGTCGTACGATTGTCCGGCGGATAATCGTCGCGGCCCGAGTGCCTCGCTGGACGAATCGTTTACCGCCAAATGCAATTCGGCGCGACGGTCTACGATGCTGATTTCGAAAGCAATACCGCAGCACCGAGTGCTTGTTCGTTAGACAGATTTAAGTTCGTTCAACTCCGCGCGCCTGGACGAGGTCGGTAGCGCAGCAATTTCTAGCGTCGACAAAGCAAAAAACAAAGCTGCTCGAAGAAGAAGAAGAAGAAAAAAAAAAGAGTATAGGAACGATGACGACGAAGATCGCGCTGATGATGACGAGCAGGACGATGATCGCGATGATGATGGGTATGGCGGTGGCGATGAAGAAGGAACTCGTCACGCCGCGGTGAACTCGCGTACATCGAGTACTTCTCTAGCACCGAGCCCTGCCGCTTCTAATTTGTATCCCTCTGGAAAGGATTCGATGTCTCGTTCGACCCGTCGCTTTCGTTGCTCCAAAGCGAAAAGAGCACGGCAATTGTGCGTCTCTCAGGCATCCTTCCATCTTGGTGCAAACATGCGAACGGCTCACCGCGCGCACAGCACGAGTACGTAGATATTTCCATTATTGTCAGATGCAATCGGGTTTCTTTCGCTGGGCGCAAGACGTGCGTGACACGAAAGTAGTTATGCTCGCGCTACTTATACAATTAGCTATACGAACATGCTCGATGATTTAATGGTTGTTGAACTTTTCGTGCGAACCTCGCGGTCGATTCTCATCGGCGAGCGTTTTCTAATAACGTTTCCGGTGCGCGCGTACTCCAGGTAGCTGTTGCACTTTCGATAGCGTAACGCGAGGCGCAATTTATTCCAGGGCGATCTTCAAGGAAAATGGCGAACGGCATTTTAACGGAATCTAGGAGCAGAATCCAGACGCGCATGGCAAGCAAGACGAGCGCGGTTCGATTCGCATTCTGCTGGGAGCGATAATCGGGGCGAGCATTGAAACCCAAGTGCAAACTTCCTCCAGCGAACGATTCGTAATCTTCGCGAAACAGCGCGAGGAATATACGTGCGCCGGCGCGGCGCGGCGCGTATCGGAAGGCGTTACGCTTCTCTGGCATTGAACTCACGAGCTCCTGGCGCGCTCCGACGCTAGAATACGTGCACCTGCTCGCGACAGCTTCCACTTCCGTTTTCGAACGCTCTTTGCTCAAAGAGATTAACCGCGACGCCCGATTCATTCTTCACCGGCCCGCAACAAATTCTATGGGCTTCTTCGGAACTTTCGAACCTATAGATGTGCCAGCGGTGACGTCGCCGGAGGAATCGGCCTACTCCTGCGTCTATGGAATTCACGTTTTGTGGGACTCACGTGCCGCTCGGCGGGTCGACGGACTTTCGATCGGCCGAAACGCGGTACCAGCATGAATATTCGGTAGGCGTCGCGGAGGCCGACACGAAATCGGCGGCCTATTTCGTGTACGAACGTTTTCCTGCCCCGATGCTTCTTCGGTCCGAATAGAATGCTCGCGCGTTTCGAAATACCTTGCTCCCCCTCCTCTGCGTAGTGCTGCGCGCAGAGGCCGTCGAACCAAAACGGCTAGACCATTGCAAACCCGTTCGCCGTTCGCAATTTCATAGGTAATTTTCGGGGGCAATTTGACCCTAGCCGCGCGGCGAAACGAGCGCTGCGAAGAAACGCGTTTCAGCTTTACGCACGGCTTCTCGCGCCTCTTCGCTCGATATTACGGGTCTCGAGCGTTGCCCGACACGGCCGCGGCCCTGACTTTGAACCGCGTTCGCCCGACTCTCGTCGTGGGAACGACGGCCACGAGGCATCGAGTCGATCGTCGCTAATGCTAAATACTTTCCCGCCCCGATCGATCATGTCTCGCGTCAGCTCAGCGTCCTCTACGCTCGATCATCTCTCGGTCGAGATGCAAATGCGTCGCGTGAATTTCGATAGGCAACGGAGAGCAAGATTCGCTTCGCGTCAAAACTTCAAAGATTTATCACGAGCCCATCACTTTCCGAGATAGTCGCGGGGACCGTTGGCGAACCCGCTCCCTATCGGGCACGGAGAATCTTCGTCGCCGGTGCGCCCGGACACTTTTCTCGCGCAATCCAACGACGAAGCGAAGAACACTCGAGACGATGGCCACGTACCTTGACCGGAAATCCACTCGGTATCGTACCCGGCTCCTGGACCTCTGCGGTGCACCCGTTCTCTCTAATCACTTGCTTATCACACGTCCCTCTCTCGAACTTGTCGCGAAACTCCGCGAACCGGCGATTCCTGGGGAGCCAGCGGCGGCGGAGAATGGGAGGGCGAGGACGAGGACGGAGAGGAGCGAGAAAACTTCACCGAATTTTCTGCACCGGTCGATCACACGCGGCGGAACACTTTTCCGATACGGTGTTGGGTGTGTAAAAAAAAAAAATGTAACGTTCCTGACGGCTGGGCTGACGGCACGGTTCTGTCTTCGAGGCGGCGCATCGGGCCCACTTTATAAACGGAGATGGTCGGGTGGTGGTCGCGTTTGCTTGCCGGTCAAATGTAGCCGGCGATTGGACGCGTTCGTGTAAACGGGCAGCGGGATTGGCCGCGAGATCTAGCGGTACCGTGGCTCCATCCAAGGGGGATCTCTCGCTTCTTCGTGGCTACGATGTTCCCGTGCGTCTCCCTCTCTCGCCTTCTCTGCCTCTCTTTTCCTTTCTATCCTTTCCCACTCACCTTCTTCCTTTCCGTTCGCAGGCAACGCAAGGCTAGATACTTGCCGCAATTAGGGAACAGTGATATTTTACCGTTTTTCTCTTTCTCTTTCTCCTCCCGATATCTGTCCCCGCGTCGACCGCCATCGAATCCTTCGGGGGGCGATTCGTGCCCGCGGCGCGCTCCTCGCGAACTGACCACCGGCAAGAATTCGAAGCTCGCGCCGAGAAATGGGTCGGAATCGTCGTCCGACCTTGCCACTCCTTTCCGATGGAGTTCCTCGTGCTGGTCTCGCGGTCCTCCGCGAACAGAACTTTAATTTCGCTCGGCATACGTTTGGCCGCCCAGCTGCGGGGGCACCTGTTGCACCCCCGTCAGGAACGGCTCTGATTAGAAGCCGCAACTTTTTGCAATCATTTGCCGTTCCAGCGCCTTGTACGTTTCTCTCGGAACCGTATCGTTCGACAGCCGATTTAATTTCCAGGTGCAAGCCCGCGGATCTATAATAACTTTTCGTTCGTCCGTTCTTCATTGGGCGTCGCGGATTCCGGGAAGCTCGGCGAGGCCGCGACAAAAGCGGCGGCAAAATGAGCAGATCCTCGGCATTCCGAGGATACTGCATCCAGCCAGCTTTGGACGCGTGCTGCTTGCTCCGGTAGCGCTCGCACGCTGCTAACAAAGCTGTTAAGCGGCGCGAGAGGCAAGCGTAACGACGCGACCCGCCCGGCTCGTAACGGCGCGCGGCGCGCGGCGCGCGTGCACGCAGTTGCGCATAATTTCCATTCGGATAAATCGACCACTAAATATACATAACTGTCGCTAACGAGCTTCCCCGCGGACGGCAGACGCACACGCGGCGAAAAATTCCCCGCCGTTTACCTGGTTGCCACCCAGCCGCGCAAACGCGTTCGCCTTTGCCGATGGAGCTTGACCGTGAAAGTGTTGCTCGCAAAGGGGTGATCCCCTTCGAGTTGCAGAAACGCGAGACGTTCGAACGTTACTCGTCTACAAATTTTTTCTTCGCTTCGCTGGGAATCGCGTCCTTGGTATTTTGCCTAGGCTCGTAGGACGTAGGAAGATTTATGTCCAGTTATTGCACGCTGACGAGACCGACGTCCGAATGGAAATTTATTGGGTTCGCAATTTACATCCGTGAATGATCGAAATAGAGGGACGGCCCTTCCATGACGGCGATTCAACGAACGAGCCCCGCTTGATTTACGATTCGATGCCGCGCGCACTATGTATCTGGTTCACTGGAACCAAGTTTCTTTCCCTCGTTAACCATGCAGGTGGATCGTTAACGGATGTCATAAGGGAGAGCGCGCTGACGCTGTCGCCGGAATATTTATGCGGCGGGAAAGAATGTTTTTTAATTTTTCCCCTTATACATCTCCAGGATCTGCGTCAATTTTTATGAAGTTCTATGAAACGACGGTGACTCGTCGCGCCTCCGCCCGGCTAGTGGCCTTTTGTCTTCTACGAAATGCGCGGGGAGCAAATTGAAGCGGTTCGCCTTAATGGCTGTTGTTAGGTACACGCAACGTTGCCGGCGATCTCGAAGGGAATCATCGAACGACCGAAGCGAGAAAAGCTTTCGTCTTCCCTCGAAGGTTTACCAGGGAGCGCGATAACGATATTCATCGTTGGGCACTAGGCATCTCGCCTGACGATCTCGCTCTTCTCCCTCGCCAATTCTTCTTCATTAGCGCGATCCTTTTAATAATTTAGAATAATTTAAAAAGGTGCCGTGACCGTGGTTTGTCGCTTGATTCCTCTAAATGCACAGTCATGAGATGTCATCGTCGTGTCGACCCTATTCAAAAATTGAATGTATTTTAATTTATTTTGTCACCATGATGGAAATATGGTATCGCTTTGTTTATTAATGGGTTGCATCTCTCCCGTTCGAGTAAATAAATAAATAGTCAGTCGGGACTGCCGCCGGGGTTCTACGTCGAGCAACGTCCCCCTGCGTTCCTGGGACGCTGCGAAACGCCAGCCTCGATTACACGCGCGTCGCGCCTTGGTAACTCGTTCCTCCGGTGTAAAACTTCGAGAAGCAACCTTTCCCAATTGTTAGCCACACTTGTCGACGATTAAGAGCAGCAGAGAGCGACATGTTTCGTAAGACTGGTTTGTCGGGCGACAACGCGGTCACCTACCGTAAAGACAACCGTGGAAAACCGTCGGTCGAAATCGGCGTTACTGTTCGGCCTAACTGTAGCGCTCTATGCTCGCCGATCTAACTCGCGCACTTACGTCCAAGTGACCGGCTGCGACCACGTGGCAGCATGCAAATAACAGATAACCCTTCCGCTGTCTGCTACCAGTCGCCGTGCCGTTGCTTAACTGTAGACTTTTATGCTTTGCTAGCCTTATCCTCTTTACCGTGTCCACTCTTCTTTCGCCCGACTGTTCACCGGCTTGCTCCGGCCGGACTCCCTTTGTCGGCACCTTCGCGTCCCTCTATCTTAGAATTATAGTTGCACGGCGAACGTAACACTGCGGCCAGATAGATTTCCAATTAAACGCTCCTGAATCACAGGAAGTTCTGTTCTGTCCGGCGTCCGGGTCAAAGTGTCCGTCGCGGTGCTCGAGGAGGGGGCCGCGTCGAATCTCGTCGGATAAAATCAGCTCGTTTATCTGGGCATTCATCTGTCTCGCGCATTCGCCATAGCTTTAATTTCGAACATCCATTCGCAGTGCCAGTGGAGGAGGCCTCGCGTCGATCCATCCTGCGGCGGATCGGTCTTACGGTGCTCGCAGCCAGCAATAAAGTATCTATTTATCTGTCTATCCGTCCATCCATCGTTGCACGCGGGCGTGTATACGATTCTCCGTGGGTCGTGCGAAGTTATTCCACGACTATGATCGGGCACAAGCGTCCAGCCGGGGCAGGGGTTACGTCCGACGCTTTGCAAACTCCTTCGAGTCCGTCCGCCCATGGAAGTCTAAATGGTAAATACGCTCGTGGCTGACCAACGCGCGTGTCGACGAGGTTGCCACGGGTTAACCGCTTAATTGTTGCTTTCCTTGGGATCCGAGCGACCGTTCCTTCCGTTCGCGCGATCGCTCGATACTTTCCTCGCGCGGTGCCAGCTTCCGTGGATGATATCGCGTCAACGATTTCCGATCGCCGCTAGAACTGCAAAAACCGAAGCTCTTCTTTCGCTCGATCGCGGCAGTCGAGTGTGGTTGGGGCTCGTTGAATGAAAAAGCTGCAACGCGCGGATATCGCGGAGCCGCGAAAGGCTGTGGTTACCATGTAAATCCAACGAGATCGATCGAGGCTTCGATCTGTTTGCGTAAAAAAAATCTCTCGACCCGAGCCGAGAGTTGCGCGTGCAAATAGATTCGCGAGAAAAACAGCTAATGGAGCAATTGATTGCAGCGCTGGTAGGCTTCCACCTTCCAATAATTAATTCGATCGTTCGGATGGCTCCTCGGAGCTAGACGGAGTGCAGGGGCGTGCGACGGAGGACAGGTAACCGGATCGGAGTCCTGTCAAGAGACGCCATGGCTAATCGGGGATTAAAGGAAGAGGAAGTTTCTTGCGCGAATTCCAGTTTCGATTCGTTCCACGGCATAGGTTGATGTACAGCGCTTTTGTAAAGGGGACCGCGAACGAATTCCACCGTGTCCGTATCGATCGGCGAAGATCTCACGTTTGCGTTCCGCTCTTTCGGCGGCGAGGTTGGCGTCGCGACGCGCGGCGCTTCGCTCGCGTTCCTCGTGCACCGGTTGAACGATTAAGGTTGACCCTGTTCCTGCCAAGGCTAGCTGCGTTTAAATTGGTTCCCTCGAATCGAGACCAAATCATCGACGCTACGTCGGTCATGGTAGAATTTTCGGTCGGCCGATTTGGATCGCGTTTCGTGGCCGCGATACCGTTAGAAAACTAGAGCTCCTTCACGAAATCACCGACAGAAAAAAGTGGTTCCTGGAACGGGAATCTCCCGGTGAGCGACACGGGAGTGGAAAGTCGAGAGGAAGAGAAAGGTCGCTCCCCGTCGCTTAATTTGCGGTGAAAAAAATTAATTATCGTTGGTAAAAAAGTGTTCCGATTACCCGGGATCGCGGTGGTTCGATCGTCCGCCCTGACTAGGGCGACTCGTCGACTGACGCGCGTAACCAGAACGCAGCGTCGACGAGGAAGGTGTTCGATCTTGTAATTGATTCCGAAAGCGACGGTATCGGGCAACGACCTCTGGCTCGGCGAAGCACCACGTAACGAGGAAAGGATCGTTCGGGAAATAGCAGAGATTACCGCGGCTGGAGAGCTTCGACCGATGTTCCTTTCGATCGGACGTTGGCTCGGTCGTTCATCGCGACTCTTCCTCGGCTCTTCCGCTGCGTTCTCGTGGAACTTTGCCTCCTCCTACGCCGCCTCCTCCCACACCAGCCTCTCTCGTAATCACTATATTTTAGTTGGCCGGTTCGAGAGGCATCGAGTGTGGCGCGCGGCAGCCAATCAGGTATCAGCCAGCTTTCCACTCTTCCTCGGGGTTCAGGGTCGGTCAAGGACTCGCTGAGTACCTCCGCAACGCCAGCGACGCCACGACCGTCGCCGCGTCGTCGCGTCGCGACCGCACCGAACGGGCACCGAACGGGCACCGACGGTCGAAGGGGAGCTATGTACTTTAACCGTGGCTGCCCTGCGATTAATCGCTCGCGAGTCTCGTTATCGACGCTAATTAAGGTTATCGCTCGTTGCACCGCATCACGGCGACAGCCATCCAAGGTCGGTACGGTGCGACGCCGATCGCCACCTCCTAAGCGTCTTCGCTTTCCAAACGCAAATGCGTTTCCGCGTTCCACCCTTCGTCTACGCGTTCACCGTCTCCCTTCGTATCCATTTTTCCCGGAGCGCGATAAACGCTGGCCTAAAGGCTCGCTTATCCGTCTTCATTACCGCTATCACGCGACTTCTCTTCTCCTCGAGAACTTCCGTCGTCGCTCACCTTCGTTCTCACACGTTCCCCACGGCAGTCTGTCCCCGGTCGCCTCGCCTCGGCTAGCCCGCCTCCTTCCCATCCGATCCGGCGACGACTTTTACCCGGGAAGCTTCCTAGAACGCTAACTACTGTTCACCAATAATTGTATCGCGTTTCTCATGAGTATCGTGACTCTGGCGTTACGCTCGTCCGATGCTAGTCCGTAACATGTAATAGCACGCTGGAAAAGGCTCGGGTGCTCCACCTCCCGTTTCCCTTCGGCGTATCGGTGGTGCCTCTTCTTTGCGCTGTCTCGATTCCGCTCGATCTATCGGCGATTTCGCGCCAAGGTCGCGCGTTCAGGCAGAGCAGGTCTATTTATAGGTTGCGCGCGAATGAGAGAGTCATCGCGAGTCACAGCTTCGATCGGGTGGATCGTCGTGAAAAAAGAGCTCGCCTGCCTGCCACGGTGCTTCGGGCTTTTTCAGCCTCGAGGAATCGAAGCGGAAGGGTCCGATCGGCAGCGAGTTTTTCCGCGAAAGGTGAAACGATTCTTGCACGGCGGCGTTCGATTTCAATGGGGATGCAATATCGGCCGGAGGACGAGCGGGAATTGTTTTTCCGCGAGAGCCGAGCACCAGAGTCCCCGGTGCCAGGCTTTCCGCACATGAGTCAACTTGGCAGCTTAAAAGGAGGAATATACAGGCTCCCAGTCCTTTGGACACGTCCGCCGTCAACCCGGAAGTCGATTAGGTGCTTTGTAGGCTACGTTGAATCGTTTATGCGCTCCTCTGTGCGCCTCGAAAGGAGCTGCTCCTTTCTTGCCCCTTCTCCTTTAGTCCACTCCTGTGTTCGATTCGAAGGGAGCACGCTATCCTATCCGGTCGGCTACCGGCGAGCGATATACGCTTGACTTTCAGCCAACGCGTTTCCTTTCCAGTGAGCTTTATCACAGCAGCGCGTACTACCTTCGCCTTTTCCGTAAACACTTTCCGAGCATTCCGCGCATCTGGTCGTCCCTTTCTGCGCCGGTAACAATGATTGTTCGCCAAGAATCATGAATGCACGAAGCGCTAAGCTTACTTCCGTCCAGCATCGGCCCTCGCGTGGAACACGAATAATCGATTGCTCTCGCCGATCCGCTCGAAACCGCTTGTCCCGTCTCGCGGGGCTGCTTATCCTTCCGCGGAGCCCGACAGCGAAGTCACATTACACGCTTGCCTTTCGTTTTGTCGAGCAGCGTTTATCCGAGCGGCCGTCGCGCCGCAGGAAACTCGACGAGCTCGTTGTTTTCTGCACCGGACGAGATGGATGCAATTAGAAAATACTGGATGCTGATTCAGGGACACCCTTGACATAGGTGGGAGCTTGGCTGTACATGCTCCGCGAATCCCGGAAGCGACGGGCGGTGCGCATCGTCCGGTCGATCGGATCGGCCATGCGACGCGGATCCGCGTTCCGCGTAAGGAAGCGATCTTTTACGATGCTCCTCTTGGAGGGACTACGCTTACGGTTCGTCCGTGCCGATTTGGTTTAACAAACAGTCTAGCGCGCAGACATTCCTGCGGCTCCGCTTTCCTGGCCACGCTCGTCCCATTGAACCGGGATGGTCGGCTACCATCGAGGATTCGTCGAGGAACGACTCGGGCAAAGGTCGTGGCGTCGTTAATTGAATCCTCCCGAAGGTACTAATAAAAAGTAAATTGGAATCGTAATTACCAAGCGACTTCCTCGTTGCGGACTTTATTGCTCGTTCTCGAGGCAACTTTCGTTTTACGCTCGCTCCGCGGCGGCGTATGAACCGTAGCCACCTTGGAGCGGCAAGAAGAGACTCTCGCAGTCCTCCTCGGCGGTGGCTCGTAAACGTTGCCTCTTCGCGTCGCGTATCGTGCCGCTTTCAGCTTCCCGTGTTTACCCACTTATCGGCTTCTATTCGTTTCACGATTATCAGCGCTCGCGACGGAATCTCTTGCGGGGAAGAACTCGGGCAAATGTGCGCCACCGAATTCATCGCCGCTTGGAATTTCACGGAGAGGTTTAAAAGCGTTCCTCTCTTCGTTTCGCCGCGAAATCCGCGCGATCGATTTCCGGACAAACCGCTCCCTCGGTTATTCTCCCGCTGCCGGCCATTACTCGCGCAGCCTTTCGAATCGGTGCTCGATGCGGTTGCATTATGTGCCACCAACCAACCGTGCCCCCTCTGACGCTTTTTTTGCCGCGCTCTGCGGCTCCGCAGAGAGCCCACGTGCATCCACGATGGACCGCGATTCTCTTCCCTCGCTCGTCCGTTTTTCCATCCACCCTGGCTACCGTGCAGTTCGTGCGATCTCGAAAACAACAGAAGCCAGCCTTCCCTTGGAATTTTTACGGTAGACTTCCTGGCCGAAGCCCGCGCAAAAACAACGCGGATGCGGGATGCGTGGCGGGATTTTTAAGGGCGGAGTTGAGTCGACGGAAGACGGAACTTTAAAACGGTGGGAGGCAAGAATACTTGGGGAACGGTGGGCGCGGCGATTGAAATGTACGTTCGCGTTGACGACGTTCGTTGAACGGACAGGTACGACTGCTCCGCGTCGTTAGCAGAAGCGTCGCCGACTGACGCTCAAGTGTTGCAATCGTGCACCGGTAATTGCAGATGGAAGGGCAACAATATTTTCTTGTCCTTTGCGGAGTCCGTTCGCAGAGGGTTAACTAGCCTGCCGGTAAAACATGTCGGGACTGTATACCTTGTTCACAGCTGCTCGCCGCCCTTTACCCGGCCACCGGATGCCCCAGCCGTTTCCCGCGGGTATTCAAAATGCGCAAAAACATTTTAACGCTGGCACGGTTCGATCGTCTAGGGTCGCTATCGTTGCAAGCTCGTCGCGATGGACTATTTGTCCCTGTTACGAATGAAACACGGCCGCTTCCCTTCCCTCTCGGTACCGGTTTTTACGACCATACTCTCTTTCCATGCCAGCGTTTGCTTCGCGGGTACTTCCCGATCAGGTCCAACGAATATCCTTCGCCGTCGTGCAGAAACGACTGATTCTAATGACGCCATAAAGGCGTCCAACCCTTCCACCGATACATTGTCCTCCGCTAAATTCTTCCTGCCACCAAGCCGGCACAAGCACGCTCTTCTACGGACTTTCCCGCGCGCTTTCCAAAGCCAGAAAGCCCGTTAATTTTTCCCGTTCCATCTTCTTCCCCCGACATTCCGTACACCGACCGCGTCGCGTCGGTTGCTGCACTTGTTATCCACTCAGGCTTCGCGTAAAACTCTCTGTCTTTAAATTGGACCGACGTGCTTTCGTGGTTCACGGGGCACGCGCGTGAGCGGAATCCCCGATGCCGCGGTTCGTTCGATCCTCAGGAATAATTGGCTCGCTCGGGGTCATCGTCGTAACGAACTCGTCGCTCGTTCCTCGTCAGGTTTTGCCGCACCGGTACAGTCGTCCATCGAGGTGCGAGTCGCAAAGAGTAATATCCCGTCTCGTGGCGCGGGTGCGTTCTTCTTCCTGATCCGATACCCCGGTCGATTCTACCGGGAGTATCGATGATCCTTCGTTTCTTCAACGGTCAACGGCCGGGCGTCCCTCGTTCGTATCCGTCGGAGCGGAATACGAGCAAGAACGGGGTGGAAAACTAGAAGCGGCAGGAGAAGAAACGATGCGTCGGAAGAGCGCGAGGATTAAGGCGCGGCGGGAAAAGCGAGCGGGGCCTGCATCGCAGCCGATTCCTATCTGCCTGCCGCGAGATTATTTAAATGCGAACCCTCGTTTCTGCTTCTGGACAAGCGTGCGCGAAAACGAATGTAGCCTGTCCGTGGGCATCGATTGAAAACTCGCTGCCGGGGATAGACGTTTCTTTCTGCTCCCCGTAGCACTCGCGGCGCTGAATCTTCTTCTGCGTCTCTGCGCTCGACCGTCGACGTGGGAAGATTCAGTGGCGGAGCGGCTCGTTTCCGAGTAAATGCAAATTTTCCGAGTTCAAGGGGACTGGTCTGTCTGGCGCCCAGTGCATCGGCGTTGCGGTGGCGCGTTTCTCGAACTATTCGCTATGACGAACCTCTCTCGGTCGCAGCACCGCAGAAGCGGAAGCGTCCGACGAAGATGCGGCCAAAGCGGACGAAGGAAGAGGGGAAGAAAAATGGGTGGAAAGTGGAAAGACGATAGACGATGGCTGCACCAGAAGAGAGGGAGGAGGTTCGCGATGGAATGAGGAAACTACGAGGAGGAGGAAGCGACGACGAGTCTCGAATGTCACCACCGCGCCGGCTGGTCCGCGTCAAGCGTGTCGCGAACGGGACGACACGCTTCGCGGATGTTGCGCGGTTTAAGTTGGGACTGGAATATGAGGCTGGAATACCCGCGCGTTCATCGGCGCCCCTGCCACGGGCAGAACGACTCGGTGCCGCCTCGGTCGACCCGGGTTAGGAAAAGACCTTTTGCACCCGCGTGCGGAAAGCAAACGACGATGAAAGTGGTGGGCAAGATTCGATCGGTATCGATGGATGCGAGCGCGCGAGAGGACGGGTACACTTTAACCGAGATAAGGATCGGGAATTAACGGGAGCGTGTCTCGTCGCTGAACGAGGCTCGGATCGCTCGATGATGGACGATTAGCATCTCCGGTTGGCGAGAGGGAAGATTAATCGTCGATACCTCCTAATCGAGCGACCTTATCGACGCGGCCGTGTCAAAAATAAATCTATCGGCGTCCGTCGTTAGAGACCCTATTCGAAAAGGACGACGAAGGAGAACGTGGAACGCGTTTCTGTCCGCGGAAAAAGCGGCGAACAAAAAACCGCCACGGCGAACCATAACTCGAGAGGAACGCTTAGAAATAGCTGAGCATCCGAGTTACGCTAATTTTATAGAAATCCCGTAGCGATAACTTCTCGGGCGGCACTCGCTCCGCTGAAACGACCACAATTTACCAAAGCGAATGTTCATCTGCCGGCTGGGAAAGTATTTTATTTAACCTCTCTGGTCGTCGCGTCGCGACGAGCGCGAAGCTATCGGATAACCGACAATTCGTCGCCGTCGTTGCCCGGCGAGTTTGCCACTTTCCTTGGAAATCGCGTCGAGCACGACCGTTTCGCGTCCTTTAGAATCGTGGTCCGACCTTTCGCCCGAGTCCCGTTTAATCTAAACGCCACGCGAATACGCGAAGCGCCTCCGCGGGTCCAATCTTCCAGCCCCGTCCGAGGCAAACTGTATCCTCCGCCCTGTCAGACAATTTCCATTCCAGCGTAACAGTTCGTTGACGCGGCGAAGGGATACACTCGACCGCTGGAAGTCGTGTCGAGATTATCGACAGCTTGTTCTTGGCGATAGGGCATTAGAAGCGATTAGGGGCCCGGGGCTGGCGACGATAGAGGGGATTCGGACGAAACTCGTGGAAGCCGACAATTTTCCTCGCCACTTTCAGCTTATAACGGAACCGTAATGACATAATGCATAGAGCGGTGCACGTCGCAAGGGAGTAACGAGAACCGCGTGACATTCGGCGCGCACAATTGAGCGCTTACGTAGGCCTCGATCGCTTAACCGTTTCCCTTAACCGTTTCCCGCCGTTTCAGCGGCGGAAAAATGATATACCGCTTGCTCTCCTGCAAGCCTGCAATCTCGTTTCTTACGCCTTCGAGAAACGCCATTAGCGTACCACCGCGATTCTAGATCTTCCTTTTCCCCGGCTCTTAATTGAAGCCTGCACGCGGTCGTTTCCGTCTCTGTCCGTTTAGTTAGCGTCGTCAATTTCCTCCGACGGGAGGACACAGCAACGCTTTTAAGTTTCGCGAGTCTCGCATAATTCAACCGAGAAATTGCCACGATTCCAGGCTACCGCGAACTCCTATGAAACATAGGCCCGATCTATGGGGGCATTCCGCGCCGTTCCTTCCTGAATACACGCATACCTCGATGCGAGTTCGCGCCGGTTGAAAAGTCGCGAGGTGGGCCGCTGAGCCGAAGGAGAGCATTCCCGGAATAGAGGCGGCGAAACAGTAGAGCCGGGTACGCGCGACTTCGTTCCAGCGAAGCAGAACGTTTCCCCGGAGGACGAGTTGACCGGATCACGGTCAGAGTCATCGCGAGAGACTTTTCCGAGGTCGATTACGGAACACGCGGTGAACGAATGCTGGAATCGAGAGGCGAGTCGCCGACTCGAAGGTGCGCCGCCCGTCGACCAGTTCAAGGTCGCCCAAGGTCGTCGAAGGTCGCCCGAGAGGAGCAAAGAACCTTGAGTCGGAGAGCAGCGGGGAACAGGCCGGCCCCTTCGCGGTCTTCCACGTCGAAAAGTAGAAGAGCAGCCGTCTGCAGAAATCGTCGCGATCTTCCACCCGTTTTTTCGTCCCGGGTGTTCCCGCCTTTGTTCCTCGCGCGTTTCATCCTCCGGCTGGTCCCCGCGCTCATCTCGAGGCACGACGACGCAGATCGCTCCTCCGGTGACGCGACATTCTCGAGGGTCGTGGGACAGGGCGCGCAGAAACGATACGAAAATGGCGGGGATGGTTGGCAAATTGGCAAAAGAAAGCACACGGCCGCGGCGCAAAGTGCGGTTAATTTGACGAGAATAGCCGCTAAGCGTCTAGGATATGGGAGAAGCATGGCATAATCGGAACCGCCTTCGACTTCCTGCACAGTCTACTTTTTTCCAGGATGCGTTTATTCGCGCAAACACTTCGCAACTGCCCGGCCAGTTTCTGCTCCTCTCATGTTCCATCTGCGTTCTTCCTCTGATCGATTCGCCAGCCCCTTATCTTGGCCGGACTCGGGAAACGTACCCGCTCTATCTTCCGTCTCTCGCGACTAATAATCAAACGGCCGTGCATTTTACATATTAGCGAAGCGAGGCGCGGCTCACGCACGAACGGGCACGGCGAGATGCGCCAAAGAAAATGCCAGGATGGAATCCGGTCGAGCCTGCGACACGCTCGGTGCGCTGCGCTGCATCCGTCCGCGAGTGCGCGTCGTCTCTCGATTTTTCCGCCTCCATTCCCGTTCGGACCGCTTCTTCCCCGTCCTCTCGTCCTGGGTCCCGCGTCATCCCTCTTCGTCTCCTCTAGTCCGCGATTAACCGGCCGAGGTCGCGGAACCATTGTATAACAGGAAGGACGATAAAGCAAACTCGATTCGCCGATTTGCTATCGATCGTAAACGCGGGACATTTTTCTCAGGGAAGCGGGGAGATAACGGTGTTTTCGATCTTACAATTAGATCGACGCGTCTTGTTATAGGCACATTAACCATCGCGCGTAATCTCGTTCACTTTCAGGCGGGCAAAAATCTCAGGTTCCCGAGTGTCCCGCGACGAATCGGAGAACGCGTTACCGCGAGAACGCTCGCATTTATTTCCGCGTCTAAATATAGCCGCCAAGTTCCTGGGAATATCCCGCTGAGTTCGAGGATCGATCACCCCCGATCGATCAGCTTCGCGAAAAACTCGCCACTCGCGGATGAACCTGGCGGTACGATGTATCGATATCGACTTTGGGAAAAAAAAGTTGCGCTCCCCCGCGTCGCGTAAATCTTCCGGCAGGTCGTACAGATGGTCAGGTGTACCGATTAGGTGTTTGCGTTCGCCGGAAACCGAGGCTCAAGGTGCCCACGGGTCGCGATTCGTCCGGCGTTATTTTTCCCCATCGCCGCGTCGTTTCACCCTCTCCGCTGGCCGTATCATCCCGTTCATGCGTCGAACGAGCAGAAGAGCGTCCCCTTTGCCCGGCTGATCGGGGAAGAGGCGGATGGCAGCAATGGAAATCGACGTCCTGGAATTCCGTCGACCGCGGAGGAAGTCGTTTGTCATTTGCGGTCAGGTACTTAGAGCACGCGTTGCTTAACTGCTCTTCCCTTGCGTTCTGTTACGGAGATCCGTTCGACGCAGCCTAGCATAAATTCCTGCTCCGTGGCACGTACAAATCCGAAGGCTCTGCCGTCCTACGGCGAAACGGAGTTCAGCGATTCAACGCGAAACTGATATTCCGAGGAATAAGAGGAAGCTGCTGCGCGCGATTTGCGCGAAGCAGAGGTTGTTCACACCTAGACGAAAAGATGCAGACACATTCCCGAGATGACTTCGCGGTCGCTCTCCTCGGCCAACAATGAATCGCAGCTGGTAATCAGCCTCGTTACCCGGCTCTATTCTTCGTCGGCCGTTGTGCACGTTGCGTTCGCAATAACAATAATAATAAACAGTCTACCGTTCCAGCCGATTATCCTGTCAGTGGCGCGAGGAGAAACGAGACGGTCGACGACGCGCGCCGCGTCGCCAACTTTTATTCCGCGTTATTATTCGCGAATGGGAAGCGAAACGGACGGGACGAAAAAAACGGTACACCGTCGTGCCCCAGTGTCACGCGAGTATTTGCACGCTCAAAAAGGTTGAACGCCGTCCGCTTCCCTCGTGCGCCCTGCCCGTTCGTTGCCACCGCTTCGCGCACGCTTCTTTCCTCGCGCTCCCGTTTCTTCCTCCCTCAGCCGCATGCTTTTCCTCTTATCGCGTTTCCGCGTGCTCGCAGTCCGCCCGTTCAGCTGCCGATCGGCCGGGCCGCGCGTTTCCCTCGTTTCCTCGGTAATTGCTGCGCGCCAGGATAATCTCGTTCAATAATTGCTACACCAATTACCGTGTTTTCGATTGCAGCAATTAAGACAGGCACGGCTCCATCGGGCCAGAGCAGAGCAACGCTTTGGTTCTAATCTGGCTAGCAAAATCCGGATAGAGATGGGACAGAGAAAGCCAGCCTCGTATACGCTGTATCGATAATTAACTAAACGCGAGGAGGAAGTCGTATCTTGTCCCCGTTCGATGATAAGGTTAAGGAAAGACGAAGCACCCGGTAACTTAAAGAGATCCTTGAACCAGTTTAGGGTCGTAGCTCATTTCCGCGTGTTTCTCTCGCTCTCTCTCTCTCTCTCTCTCCCCCCCCCATGCTCTCATGTCCCCTACCGTTTGATCCGCGGCCAATTCTCTGCCTCTGTCTCGAGGACGAGTTAAATTGGCATGAAGCGTGACCGGTGTCCACCGTTCGTTCTCCTCTCCGGGTCGTCTCCTGCTTCCTTTCTCTGTGCCCGGTCGAGAGGCTGCCCCAACGGAGCACCGTCTTCCGTATCGCGCTTTAATTGCAACCGCGGTCCCGTTTTTTGCAGTACTTTTATTAATTGAGGGAACAGAGGGCCCGCTCTGGAACCGCTCCGCGGACAATGCGAGCGGATCGGAGACTCTCGCGTCTTCGCGAAGAAACGCTATTACGGTACTTTCTTCGTTCCCCGTGTGCGTATCAACGAGCACCTTCGCCACCTCTGGCGCGACATTCCGCGATCTATCAACGTCCTTACATCGCGCTCCTTTTCCTCCGAACGTTGGGCGATGCACTCGTCGGGGCTTGCTGAAAATTTCCGACGGTCGAAGGTTAATCGTAAAGAGTTCGTGGACCTCGAGAGACGGCGCTAATGATGTTCCACGTATATTAGATGCTAATTGCTTTGGCCGTGGCACCGAGCTATGAGAACGTTCTCTCCTTCCATTGTTCTGCGTTCCAGCACCGGGGAAAAGAATTGCCACGCGTGTGTGCGCGACACACGCATGCTCGCTATCGGATTCCTAGGTGTGCACACACGATCGCAGTTTTTTCCCAATCACCGCGTGGAAGGAACGTTCCTTAAATCAGTTGCCAGAGATGCGCTCGCTATTCTCGCTCGGAGCGCGAGAATGTGCCGGTTGGTGTAATTAAGCGCGTCGCTCAGACAACGTCGTCGCTTACCTTCGCTTCCGAACTGTGCCCCAAAGTTCGACGCAGACACCCTGGTCTATGATTTTGCAGCGAGCCAAGAGCGGACTCCGCAGCAGGCAGCGGCGAGACGAAGAGTAATTTGCAACTTTCGCGTCGAAAGTTTCGTCGCGGTTTGCTCGCTGCTTCGTTTTGGTCCCAGCAAATCGCTCGATTCGCCCTCGCCCCCTTCAGCTAGAGACTGGATGCCCTCCTTCGAGGGTAAATTGATCCCGCGGTTGCGCTCACCTCTCGCTCGCCCCGGCCCCGAGTAATATCCATCGGCCCCGAACAGCGAGGCGGACCACGGCGAAGAAAGTTTGGACGGCGGTCGAACGTTTTTACCGTAATTCGTAGCTCGTGCCTCCGAGTCGTTTTGCACGGCAGTGAGCTAACGATCCGAATAAACTGGCTGCAAATCGCTGGTCCCCGCGGTCGCCCGCGGCGTTATGGGGCCCGAGGTCGGCCATTTCTGTTTAATGGAGAACCGATCTCGCCTAGTCAGGGTACTGCCCCTCCCTCGCGAGTCATCGGCTCGGTGTAAACGACCTTAACCGATGCTCGACGCCGATTCTCCCTCTGCGTGCAACAGTTTCCGTCGATTTCCTGTGACGCCCACCGCTAGAAACGGTACTAGCTAATAAGATCTGGACAGACGGAGAATTCTTCGTCTTCGCCACCGTGCGTTTTCCGCATCGCGGCGCAGCTATTTCGTCGACTGTTCCTTTTTTCAGCTGTCACGGCGGACGATGGACCGCGAAGGAGATGGCCCGCGGATACCGTCCACCGTCGAAAATGTACATTCACCGTGGCTAATGCGCCGGATTCGCGGAGGAACGGAGATAATTTACGGCGACCGGACGAGTCCGGTTGGACCGCCGAAAACACCTGACCTAGAAATCAGGTGAACCAAAGATCGGTACCGCTATGCGTTTCCGACGGGCGCGTGAAACGCGTGGAAACCGATGCCACGGCCCTCCTTACGGCATGCCGAATCCCTTCATTCATGAAACCGTTGATGGGGTAACCTGAATCGCAAGTTCGTGGCCGACCATGGGAAGACCGGTGCCCGCGATGCGATTCAGCCAAGCTTCACCGATAGGATATCCCACCGGCAAGGAAATTGTACCGGAAGTTCACCGACGTTGTTCCGTCTTAATCGTCTTAATGGAATCGCCATTCCTTCGTTGCTATCAGCCGCAAGCGTAATATATTCCGGTAAAACTTTTCATGAAATTCGAGGCATTTGCACTTGTTGCGGCATAAATAGAATCGTTCCACGAGCGCAATTTATTTAAGGTTCTCCGACGGAATGCCTCTTCGGCTATAAGCGAGAAACGTTGGCGAGTGTTTAACGGACAAGTTGGTTTCAGCGAGAGGTAATATGCACGCGGCCCGAGTAAAAGCCACTTTACATTTGCTACAGGTAGAAGGCGTGCTCTCACCGATAAAACTGCCGGAACTTTTAAGAACCGACGGAACACTGCGAAGCTAATACCAGTCCGGGCACCTGCTTGCCAAACGATGCCTCGAAGAATGGGAAATTCGTCAACATGTTGCGCCGGGGCGTTCGAGAGCGTGATTGAAGGGGCTCGTTCTCCTTGCACGCGACTCCCGGTCATGCGCTTTCGTATTGGCTCAAGCTCGTCCAGGCTGTGCATGCGACTCGGATTAATCTCCCGGCAATTTATGAGGCATTACCTGTCGACCTTCCGGTACGCGGACGTCTATTACCGTGGACGTCCACGCGGGACGAGGAGTACTGGACGCGTCGCGCAAGTACCCGCGAGCTGCGTCGTTAAATCAAACGAGCCCTACCAGGGGTACTCGTTCCCTCCACGAATGAACCCTCGAGCCCTTCCCGCGCACTCAAATTCTCTCTCCCCGATACTTTCGATAGCGAGCACGTGGGCGCCAATTATCGCCCAGAACGTCCCGCGGCACTCTTTCATCCCGGCGCGGTGCACACCCTCGACCTACACCGATCCGTTGACGCTTAATTAATCACGTCAAGCGGCAAAGTGGCAAAAGTGGCAAAAGTGGCCGGAGCCCCGTGATCCTTGCCGCTTCGTAGATCGTGCCCGATTCATCCTACTCCGATCTGGTCGAGACTCTGGGGTCGATCTATTCGTCGTCACCTCGGTGGAGCGTAACGATGCTCGTGGGCAGAATGTACCGTTCGTGTCTCCAAAGCTCACGCGCGACTTCGCCGCTCTCGAGCTTCGTGGATCAAGATACGCCGTAGAATTCCGGCGAAACCAGCCGAAGACACTGTCGCGTGGTTTATCGGCCCTGTCGGGCTGATGCAGATGCGGCTAATAGATGCACGGATTACGTCGACGTGCTGTGATTTAATGACTGACACTCGACTATCGAACGGACGAGCGGACGCGCGGTCGCTGTCGCTCGGATGTGCAATTACATGTGCGACGTTAACGTTCAAGTAGAGTCAGGAAAACGTGGACAGTGGCGGGCCCAATTACGCTTTTGCTCGTACGAGAAGCTGAGATGTCAGAACGGAGGCGATCGCCTCGTAAAAGTTGCGTGACCACCGATTGAATCGCAAAAGTGCCAGAAAGACGCGACCCGCGGTTTCGAGCTGCGAAGCCAAGGATAATTGCACCGTGGATAATCGTGCGCTTAATTTCTCGGTGTCCATCGGAGATAGAAACCCGAGGGGGTTTCCGAGCCGTTCTTCAGCGAACGGCGTCGCCTGTTCTTTAACGCCTCGTTCCCTCGGCGCATCTTAAGCATAGCGTCACGGCTCGCGATCTCCGTGCCGCAAATTTGCATCCAGCGTCGCCGGATTCGGCTCCAGGTGTTGCGAAAAAAGAACCGGGGCGCCATTTGGAATGCGACCAACCATGGGATTCGAGCACGAAGATTGGATCGGACCGAGGCACCTGGGATTTTCTGCTTCGAATAGTTTTTCTGCAACGTCTCTTGTTAAACAGCCAGCCGAGATGTTCATGGTAGATTAGGTATCGACTCCCGATGGCACTCGCATTTCCGATCGAGCAACATATAGCAAGGTATTGATAAATTTTTTCGGACACGCTGCATCGAATACTAATTCCAGTCCATCTCTGCAACTTCGTATGCACGATCGCTAGCAAGAAATATCCCAAGGACGAACCAAACTTTCCCAACTAGGTACGAATCCGATGGAAGTACCGAGAACATCCGGTCGAAATCACGCGAGCACTCTCGAGTTTATACAGCCGAGCGCAGTGATCGCGTAGCGAATCGCCCCCCCCCTTTAATTTTCCGCAGATTCTCGAAACTCTGCGTCGATCCGTTCCGCTACGCTGCAATTGAAATGTCATTTCGATGATTGCAGTCTGCGGCGTGCTTCGAGGCGCCGCGATCCACCGCGACTTTACGTTTCTTTCGTACCGGTTCATACGCGCAACCCTTTATTCATTGCGCGTATTACGCGAGGGGGAGACGGAGCGCAGCCGTGCAAGAAAAGGCGATTCGAATTCGTCCAGCCGCTCGTACTGTTAGAGATGTTTTCTTGCGGCAACAACTTCAATGCCCGACGATAATTATTTAGAAGAGCATGGAAACGATCGGCCGTTCTAATAAACTCAACTTTCTACAGACGTCGACCGACATTTACATTACTGTTAAATACCGTAGCCGTAATTTGTTTAAGCCAAAGCTCGGCGATACGGCCAGCCGAACGGAACCCTTTCATCGAATCTGAGGAAGAATCGTAGATTCCTCGATTTATTCTCGTTTCGTTAATAGGCTGCGATAAAACGGAGAGCCGTTCGCATGCCCGTTCCGTTTAAGAATCCGCAAGGATGTGCTCAATGGCGTCAAGGTAACTGTACCGCGATCAACGCCTTTTCGCGTAACAACGTCCGAGAGAGCTGGTCTCCCGATCGCCAACTGGATAGGTCTTTGGTGATCGTTTTGTCGACAACGTAGCAGGCTGCGATTAGGCTTGCCGGTTGCAATTGGTACCACCTACCAGCCTGAGATATTGCCCTGCACGAGGAACACGTTCCCCGGTGGTTTTTTGCCGTCCGATAAAAGGTACGTAGGCAATCGAGCGACCGAGCTTCCGACGCGGACACGTTTTCGATACTACCCCTCTTGTCCGCTGGCTTCTGGTCACGACCGATTAATTTCGAGTTATTCCGGCCAGATAGTCATTGCTTACCATTCTGGCTCGGTTTCTGCGTTCGCCGTGCCTAGTAGCGTTGCTTGGAAATGAAATTGTTTCGCGATATCCCACTACCTGTTTGTTTTTTCCCTCGGTCGGCTTGCTGCGTTTCTCACGCAGATACCGTCTTTTGTTTATCGATGCAAGGGTTCCCGATGGAGGCATTTTTTTGCAAGAAAACTGAGTAGCGGTTCCGGCTGAGCTTTAATGTTCTAATCATTCTACGCGGACCGAGAGCAAGCGAAACTAGCGGTCTTAATCGTTCCTTGCATACGTGGCACACTCATGAACGGAACGTTCATTCGCAGTTAATCTTCTCTCGATCTTAATCTCTTTCATTTAGGCCTCTGTGAAACAGCGCGCAAGAAGGAGGGCACTTCTTTCGGCCGGATAAAGGACTGCTCGATCTCTTATAGATTCGTGGAGGTCGGTCACGTCCTCGATAATTACGTAATTTATCGCTCGACTATTTCTTCGATGCAGCCAAACTTTATTCATCCGGCCGCCTGCATATGCATAGGAAGAAATGTACATGGACATGCCCTCGTGCTCGGCAATTTATTGACGACGTAGTTCCACGCTGATGCTCTCCGTCGACATCGCCTGATTGATAATTGTGGATTTCTCTATCGCACCAACAACCGGCTAATATTTTCACGATCAACGACGCCCTTCGATTCGTCAGATTTTTCCAGCAATTTCACCGGCTCGCGCAGACGGCTTGCGCCGCGGAAGGACACGGCTCGAACGTTCAAAAGCACCGGATGTCCCGGCGAACGGAACCTCGATCGACATCGAAGGTCTCGTTTCGCCGACCTCGATAGATCGCCAATCGGTACACGCGGTAACGGTCACCGATAGTTTAAAGCCGTGACCGCGTGGAATCGTGAGCGACGCGCACTAATCAGAGCAACGCGGGATGACGCCAGGTGCAATGAAATCGAAGATGGAAACGCGAGCAACGACGCCGTATGTCGCTGCGATTCTGCCTCGCTATCTCCTTGACCGAGGCTCAATTCCTCTCCCTTCTCCTCTTGCAATTTTCTTTCAACTTCTGTTCGCGTCGTCAAACCCTTTTGTCCTGCCGCTTTCCAGAATTGATTCTGTTCCTGCCGCGTCGGGTAAGAGCAACACTTTGGGCAATTTGTCCGCGGGGAACCATTACCGCGGTCGTGATGCCGCGTTTCGCCCAAAGACATCTCGGTGCTCGACGTCAAAGTGTCCTATAATTGTGCTGGCAACGTTCCCTCTACCCTCGGTGCCGCGAAAAATTACAAGCTTTGGAACGAACGAACCCTGCAAGGGCAGTTCTCGAACTTCGAAGCCAGCTGCCAGCTGCCGGTCGATCCAGTACGAATTACAAGTGGCCGACGATCTTCGACCGATCCAGACGAATTATCTAGCTCGTAAGTCCACATTAATGGCCTGCGTAGATGCTCATAATGCGTTTCCAAACAGTCGGTTAGCCTGGGGCCTCCGAGTTTCCGATAGACTGGTCGCACAAAAAATATATCGGTTTCCGCTCGAAAGCAGTGCGCCGTTTTATGGTGCGTTTGAAATTCTGCGAACGGAAGCGATGCACCGTCGTCCACCTTGCAATCGATGCTATCCTCGTTGCCACGCAAACGGCCGTCCCGTACCGCAGAGAACCTCTTGGCTGCCCATACAATTCAATTACCGATGCTGGTTACCGTAACCGTCGACATCCTGCTAAGTGCGACGAAAGCAGTTTGTCCCGCCACTTTCGCCACCGCCCGCCGCTTTCCTCTGCCGGCCACTGCGTAACTCCGCAACTCGATGGTGCAATTATTGCGCTTCCATTTCGCCGCCCGCATCCAACGCGCCGAGAAAGATAATTGTCCGTTCGTTAGCGCTGCACGCCCTGCCATTCGGCGGAACATCACCCGTAACGATCCTTTCTCTTATCGAGCGTCGATCCCGATCCTTGGTCGACGATTCGTCAAGGTGGACACAAGGCCGGTCCTCGGTTAGATTACTTTCGAGCCCGCGCGAAAGGGCAGATTATATTCCAGGCTTGTGCGCGGTGTTCCCCGCTCGCAAATCTGCATCGCCCGGAGCAGCCTGTAGCCGCTGGCAAGGAGGATTCGCTGAGAAGAAGCAACGACCGCATCCTCGTCCCCCGGACGGGTTTATACCCGATCTTGAATGAAATTATTAGCCTCTTAGTTGGGTAACCGCGAGGGGCGCGAAATCCGCCGGGAGAGGTAGACGAGCTGCGTGGAAAATTATGCGTGTGCACAGAGGGCCGAGTTAAGTGTCCGGCTAATGGACAGGTACATAATTTTACAGGAGTTCTTTCTGGCTCCGCGCAACACCTCGCCCATGGTGGGACACCGGCTTCCCCTCACAGCCCGACTGGATCTTTGATCCGAAATGAAATTACCGCTACGGTTTCGTGCAGTCCGGTGCACGATAATTTTCATCCACCGTCGCTCCACGGTGTCCTGTCAGTTTCATTCATTTACGAGGCAGCGTACGACGCCGCGTAACGCGTGTTCGCCGCTGGAGCTTTCACGGAACCACGGCGAACACCACGGCCGATTTGGTTTATTCGTGGCAAACGTAATTGACCACATACACGGGTCCCCTCCGTATCGGTCACTCGATCGTTTAATTATTTATCAATTCGCTGCCGCGCCACGTGAGCGTGGACCCGACGCCTGCGCCTTTCCGTGACGTTCGAAAACGACGAAAAGCGAGATCGTCGCGATACATCCGCGAGGAGAATCGTCCCGGAGGCCGCGGTTCGTTAAGGGCGACCGAAACGCCGGTGCGTTCTAGGATTTTGTATTACACTAATTGTAAGCCGGCGTACAATTTTTTCGACGGCCATTATATATGTTCGTATATCCTCCGCGGCGTTATTAGCAAGCTATCTGACCGAGCATCTATGGAGCATGAACATTTTCTACGGGACCTGTCAATTATACAGATTTATGATCCCTCCTTCCCCTTTCACCGCTGCCTCGATTCACCATTCGCGACTATCCGCCGCGTTTTCTGCGAATACACCCACGACGCCCGCAAACGTAGTACAGGGTACATCGTTTCGCGTGTCCCTGCCGCGGAGAAAAAGAACACGACCGACTGATTAACGATCGTCGTTAATCGCCGCTGCTTTAGTTACGGTTAAACGCCGGCCCCGATAGTTAATCACGCTATTCTTCGGGTGGATCGTCGCGTGGATCGCCGCGTTGATCGATGAATTCTCATAGGCCCCGCCGAACGAGTGGGCCATTGAACAAGCGGCATTCTACGTGGACAGTGTCGAGGTGCGTGTCCATTATCTCGTTTCGAATGCGGTGTTAACGAGCGAACAGGGAGGATCGAGGAGAGAAAAAAAAAAAGTATCGAAGCACGCTATTCGAAGGGTTGAAAGGAGGGCCACGCCCGCGAGCAGGCGTGCTTGCATCTTTCGATTCGACTAAAAGTATTTCCCTTGCACGATTACCCGTCAAAGATTTCGTCACGATGCACCGACGGAATCCTCAGTCGTGGAGGAGCTTGACATCCAACGACCTTCGAGGGACTTCAACCTACCGAGGTACCTTGGCGTGCGCGAAAAGCAAGGTAAACTTTGGCATGCGTGCGTGCAAAAGATTTCCAGGCCAATAATCGAAACCGATCGTTAAGTGGTACACAAAATATGCGTTCTTTTTGTGGCCATAATTTGAAGCTGTTCGACGCACGCATTACTCCGTTCCCGGTAATTTTCTTTTCTCGTTAGATTTCTTGCGACGGTAATTTCAATAAGCGACGCGAAGGATTATGTCCATTGCGAGTGGTTTACGCCCAGCGAGAAATCGTTGGGGTGTCTCTGTCTGGTACGCGATCGAAACAAGTTTCCAGGAAACTTCTCTTCGTCCACGATCGTGGATGGAAATTCCCCTATTAATGTGCATTGTAGTCGGATGAAATATACGAAGAACGAGACCGAGTTTCGTTTCGTTCGCTAAACCCAGCGTCAATTAAGCCAAGTTTGTATAAATTCAGCTGTCCGAAGGGGAGCCGCGCCAGAGGACAAGGATTTATCTCGATTTCGATCGGTCGATACCGTTTGAGTAACGACACACTGCGCACACGATACTCGGTGTAGCGAAGCTCGAATGCAGCGGAGCGAGCGGGAAGAAAAAGGCCGAGGCACCGCGGTAGATGCCGGTTTTTATCCGGTGATGACAAATCGGTAATACTCACGGTATCTTGCATTCGGACCGGTTCGAAGGCCTTCCTTCCACCGTTTAATTAATTTCCGCACCCATGTACCATTCGGATTAATCGTTTTGATAAAAGGGAAAGCCTCTTCCGTTAGAGGAAACTGACGTAATATATCCTCCCGAGTACTCGTGCCTCCGGGGGGGAATTACTCGTCGAATTCAATTTTTCAGGGGTGCAGCCGCTTGGAAATTCGCACTCGAATTCTCGTTCAGCATTCGATGGTCAATACCGGGTCCAGTTAGGAGTAGGTGACCTTAAAGGATGCGAATCTTGGTCGAAGTAACAGTACCGACGTACTCGAAGATACGTACGTACTTCGAGACAGAGTTTCGACGGCAGGTGTTGGATGTTTCCCTGTCGCCAATTATCGTTCGATCGAGCTCCCCGGTTTTTTGTCGACTTCCTTTTTCGTTCACTCGACTTCGATTCGATCTAATGTCTGTTGCGCGTGCGAAATTACTCCAGTCCCTCGACGTAGTTAACTCGTCCAACGGACGGTCTCTATTGTCCGTCCATCCGGTAAATTACTGGCGCGGAGACGTTTTTAAAAGCTCCTCAGAGGCCGGCAGGAATTTTCTCGACGTCTACCAACGCCACGCAAGATCTTCGCCTCGAATCGGAAGAAACCTCCGGCTTTAATCGGCGATTATTCTGCCAGCTGTCGTCGCGCGCACGATCCCTCGGCGCGCGGCGACCCGCGGCCAGAGAAAAATCAGACGATTTGTAAGAGCTTTTGTTCTCTGACCGACGCGAGTGATTTATTGCCTGTTTGTCCCCGTGCTCTAGCGGCTCGCGAGTCTCTCCTAGGGCCATCCACGCCCCGACCCAGAGGATGTCCAGAGCGGAATGCCAAAGATCGATCCCAAAGTTCCCCGGAAGGAAAATAGTTGAAGGAAGCGTTCGTGGAAGAATATTCAATGCGATTTACGTCCTTGCAAGGAATGCTCCGAGGCGGGAGCCAAATTTCACGAGCTAGTCACGGGAGCACTAATTAGCTGGCTTTGGTCCGATCACACGGTGCGAGGCAAGGCTGCGTGTTTAGCGTGCAGACTAGCGTGAGCCCGAGTGCGTGTGCTAATGGCTCACGGAACGGTGACCTCGGGCCCATGCGTTTCACTTCCATCGAGGCGCGAAACAAAACGGAAGGTGCCTCGATGCTAATTAACTCGAAATACGCGGGCCCCTGTTTCCCCTCGGTCCTTCGTCCGCGAAGTTTCCGAGGATCGAGTTCGCTGAACGGCACTCGGCCATGCGCTACGGATTAATCGCGCCACCAGACGAGTCGATCCGTGCAAACGGAAATTGATATCCGACGAGAAGCGAATCTCGCGTCTCTCGTTGACGGTGGGCCTGAATCTAAAACGCGCAATAAAACGCGAATCTCGGTCTTTCGCTGCAATTCGTCTTGCGGTTCGTAACGGTGCGCGTACTAAGAGGGTTGATTAACGCAGCTCCTTGGGATCTTTTTCTCTCGGTCGGTTTAATGCGATTACGTTCGTCCGTTCAGAATCTCATTATATTTTCATTAAACGTGGTCGCGGTTTTTTGCACCCATTACTCATAGCGCAGACATGCCTGGCTCCTTCGGACCCGCGCCCACCGGGCACTCGTGCAAGCGAGATACCTGTATATCGATAATTAGGTAAAGAGTTGAATGGTGTACAGAAGGTTGCGAGGGAAATGAAACTTCGGCAGGAAATCTAATTTACTCGAAGCCGACGAACCAAAGGAACAGCATCCCTTCTGGGTCGACTAACAGTAAAGTGGAGCTTCGCGCGATTGCGTATACCCCCGACGACATTGGTCAAACAATTGTTAACAGTCGCGCAGGAATTCGCCGGGAAACAATAGCGCAACGTATAGTGACCATTCCGGTACCGTTGGAGATTAATTGCCGTCTTTAATCGGGGTCCGCTTCTAATTAATTGCACGCCTTCCACCGCGATTGCGACGCCTCGGCGTGCAGCGTGCGGCCGCATCCCTAAGCCCGTAGCACGCTTGACACGGCCGAAGCAATTTTCTTGTTCTCCTTCGCATAATCGCCGATGCGTTCGGCAGACATTCCACGGGCCGCGCGGTGAAAATATGCTTATAGACGTGCTCTAACGGTTGTCTTCTGCATTGAAGCAGGTTTCTGCGGCACGAGAAAAATATTGCCTCTGCTCGACGATTCTCAACGAACGTTCCCCGACAACCTCGTTCCTCGTCCACCCATTGAAATCTCTCCACCGTGCAACTTGTTCCATTCAGCTCCTCTAAACGGCGAGCAAGTTTCGTCCGCGCCTCCTCCTCCACGATCGAACCGTCTCGACCCCTCGCCGAGGGTGCCATCCCGCGTCTCCCTTTGAGCTCGTTATTTCTTCGAGCAAATATCGGCCATCTTTCCGCGAGCGGATTCGTTGAGAACCGCGAGGGTCGCCGTGCCGATGTAACAGTAGCGCAGCGTAGCGTGCACACGCACAATTTCCCAAGGTGTGGGCTCTTGCGTGCACGCAGGTCGCAGTCGGTTCTTTGGATCGATCTCACGCGACGTATCGAGCCGAGCATAAACACGTAATTGGACCAGAGTGGTTGCTCGCTCGTGCGATTCTAACCACTCGGCTAATCGAGCCGTCGCATGCTAACGCGATCGCAGCTAATCCGTGAAACGACGCCGTACTCGCGACGACGAGCGACGCGCATCAACGTGCGTGGGTGCGCGCCTCGTTCCGGCGCGGTTTCCTCTCGATTCCGATCGTCCTTTTGCTCCGCTGGGTGGTCGCACGGGCGAGCATCTCGTTGCTATTGCCGGCAATACGCTGGAATAATTAGAGCAAAGTCGAGTTGCAATTCCGAGGTGGCGGACCCAGTAATTGACGGCTGGCACGATCGACGCACCGTAGTCGGGCATTGTGTTATTTTATCTGTAGCTGGTATTTTCGATGCTTAAACTCACTAGTCGACGTCCAAGCTACTTGGGCACGTATCTTCCCGCGTATGCTACTCTCGCGTATCAACGATAAAGCCTACCGCCAGCTATTTTACGACCGTGACCGGCGACTATTGCACTACCTGTTCGAAACGTGATTCTATGCGTCTCGCCGACTCTGGCACACACCTGCGCCGGAGATACAATTATTGCTCCCGAGTTTGAAAAATCTTCTTTGCAGAAGATCGTTCAAGACCACCGTAAACGTCACGGCTCTGCATGTGCGGAACGAATGAAGAGCTCCGACATTCTTGTCACTGGGGAATTTTGTACACGGAGCACGCAGCCGCGAAATAAAACCGCTGCACCTACATGCGGTTGCGCTCATTGAACGGCGTGCCTTCATCCTGAAACTTAAAACGCTCGAGTCGTCGGCGCCGTTCGCGCGAGAGGAGTGGGCAAAGTGCCGCGTGCCAACCTGAACCGCTTTGCCCCGTTATCGAACGAGAGGAACGCCTGGCAACGCTCATTAACCAACGCCGAATGGAAAAGCATTAACAGACTTCCACCTGATTTCAGTTTACGAAACTCATCCGGCAGGTGGTTTTCAAATTGAACGAAAAATTAACGCGCCGATGATCCAGCGGTATCGTAGCGGAACGGACAGTCATCGGCTAGTTACCGGCTTCGAAAAACAGAAAGTGACGTAATCTCGTACAAATGCCGCGCGCATATTTGCACGAACGGTAACACGGCTGGAGGGCAATTTATACATCGGCATATCATCGAACTTCGCGATTGCGACGTGTTCACGGTGAATGGGCTAACTACTTCTGGCAAGTGCGCCTCGCGCTATCTCGAATTAGCCTGGAATGCAATGTGGCGCGATTTCATTTGCAGCCATTTTCCTGCTCGCGCCGCGCGAACCGAGGCTGAAAATTGAAATGACCGCGGGACTTTTCGTCAAACTGGATCCACAAGTTGGAAGCGTTAAACCCGCAAGGTCGTTGCGGGACATCCTAAATAACGGAATGCTATTCTTTATTCCACGTCTCTCCTCTTAGCCCCTTATCGCGCTGGTAGAGGTAGTTACCGCAAAGACTGGGCCCGTGGCTGGGACGGGAACGAACCAGCCCACTCGTTGCTTCGAATCGTCTCGTAGAATCCACGATCGAATCGCGAATCAAGATCGCGGGCGAAGAAGCGGCGGAATAAAGAACAAAGGGAATCGAGCGATTTCTTTCCGATCTGTACGAAAACGCAGACGGAAGGCGGCGTTCGTTACTCTAGGAACGTGTTACACGAATAATGGCCGGCTATGCCTGTAATGATGCTTAAACGCTCGTTCGAATGGAAGTCTGTGGCGTGCCCTCGGTGTGCAGCGAGCGTGCAATCCATTAGTTTCTCGCGTGAACAGCGGCAAAAAAAAAAGCCGCACAATATTTCAAGACTTCGGACCCCGGAGTTAACTGTACACCTTGCCCGGTCGTGGCCGGTAGCAGGTGGAAATGATATCTCCAGCCGTACAAAGGCTCCTACGAGGCTCGGCTTCGTCTTTTTTGCCACTGCCTCCTTCGTACTTCTAATTAAGATTTCAAAGGGCTCGGCCATTTTGTCGTCGATCCCGCCTCCACCTTCTCCTCGGGCTGCCGATTCCGATTTAATCGCAGCGCCGAGCTTCCACTCCGCTTTCTATGCTACCGCGAGCCTGTGCGCGCCTATTAGTACCTGTTTGCTAATTAGGGATACGGTCTTTCATAATTCCATTCGACGCTGGCGTTTCGAGGCAGATTTTCTCTCCAGATTCAGCCGAGCAGCCCTGTCATTCCTAACGCACGCACGCCGGTGTACCGTTTTCTTCGTCGCAACCGGATAGAGTAATCGTTCCGTCCGCGTACTCCTCTTCTCGCATTTGTCGCGTTCCTGTTATCGTCGATTGTCGCGGAGCCAGTAAATATATGCAAATAACCCCCGTCCTCGCAGCGATTCGACGTCGACGTGTAATTTCATGGTGTTCCTCTCCGTTTTACGGATTGGCAGTTCTTCCGCGACGAGCCGAGTCACGCACGCATATTTGCGCTCATGAGCGACGAGATCTTGCTACCGGCGTAACTATAACTAGAATGAGTCGCGGTACCCGCGGTACCTGCAGCTTCCACAAAAACAGCCCGCAATATTAAAAAGAAAGGCGGAGGACGAGTGCAAGAAGAACGGCGTCGTAGGTCGGGAAAATCAGCGTTCGCAGGCGCGCATCCTGCCGGTTTGCATCGCGTAACCCGGCGAGGTTTCAGTTTTCTCACGTAGCCCAGGTGGTCGAGGGGGGGGAAAAAAAAAAAAAAAAAAGAACAGTAGCCGTGACTCGTGGTTCGCTGATGCCGGAATGCTCGTTGGCACGTCGCGGTCGCCTCGAGAATTCCGCGCCCCACGTATCAAACGTAACGGCAGAGGGCAAACAACCGGAATACTGTCGGAATACTGTAGCTACCTGCCGCGAGTGGACAATTAGAATATCCGTTCATGAGAAGCGGACGCCGGCGAATTAGTAAAAAGTGTACGCGTGGACGGGTCGCGACGAGGATGCGTAACAGGTTTAGTGACAACTGCATTCGCTTCCTGAAGTGCGTCGCTTCGTACTTGGATTATGTTTGTCTCGCCTGGACGTACGAACTGGCGTATGCAAATCGCTTCAAATACTGGATCAGGTTTCGAGATGCAGGCTGTCGCGTAGGAAGAGACGGCGCGGCGGTTGCTCTTTAACTGTCGTCGATGGCAACCGCAGCCAGCACGACAACGTGACTCCGGTGCCTATGAAATCGAAAGATGAACTCCCTGACGGCGATACTCGGGTAACGGGACAGCGAGGGCATCCGATGCACTTTCAACCGATCAGCTCCCCGAGCGAATTCGATATTCTAGACAGGGCTCCCAGCCGGAGCCCATTTCGTGGAATCGCAGCTCGCTTCTTGGCCTCTCGTCATTTCAGCTAGAAATCCCACCGCAGTCGCAACGTGTCTTGGTTCGCGATGGCAGCGGCTCGACTTTTCACGGGAGCATCGGGAAAACTGACGAAGCCTCATGCCCATGGATCGGTCGGATGGCGCAGTAGAAAGAAGGAGCGAGCAGAGGCACGAAACCGTTGCCACGAATCGCAGATCGGTCGGTCCGCTTTACGAGATTCGAAGAGCCTCGAATATCGACTCGGGCAACGCAACGGCAGTGCGTGCAAACGGCGTTCGAGTAACTGTACGTAGATTTGAAAGCCACTCGTATATGGGCCAGTCGTTCCGAGCCGACGACGGTGATTTTGTGGCAAAATTTTGTGCCCTCCGTTTCGTTCGCCCGCGAATTCCACGTCCATCGACGGGGTGGTTCGAAGAATTGAACAGTTCAGGATTAAACGTTCCCACCGTTTCGACTAGGGTTTGCCGTCGGCTTATACTTAGACAGAATCGTCGGACGGACTAGGCGGTTCCATCAAAGCGGTCATTACTGCAATTGGTCGCTGCAGTTGCATCTCCATCCGAGCGATTGCTTGGAATTGCACGCGAGTTCTCTGTGAATTCGTAATGCTTCAAGGACATCGGTGAACAGGTTTGCCGCGATGGAAATCTTTTTTTGCGTGGCGCCACAGCATCGCGGCAGTGGCAATTGTTGGACTCTTAAGTACCTCCAGGGTCCAGATTGGAATGTTCCTATCCGTTCTACGCGTTAAAACCTTGTTATCCGCTTCGTTACACCTTGTCACGTGCCAAACGCGATCAAGAATGAAATAACCCTCGGCAAATAACGAACGATGCTTCCACCGATGAAAGGGGCAAAAACGAATTAATTCGATCGTCGAGTGCACGATTCAATCTCGTACCATGGGTAATTGAAAAAGTGCGCGTTTTCACGCAGTCGGTCCGATCGTCACGCGGCTCCGCGGTGCAATTTGCAGGGTAATCGACATTACACGCGATACGCGCAGGAACGAAATTATCGTCCGCGAGGGTTTACCGGTCGTCTTGCCGCGCCAGTCCTTTGCTGCACCGCCTATCTATATGCACAGCCCGTGTCAGTTGATCGGGTCAATTTATTCGGGTAGATAATTGCTTCGTTCTTACGACCGGCTCCATTGGCACCGTTATTCGCGCAACCTTCTATCGCGTCTACTATATCGGTCTCGTCAGAGTCTTATCCTAACGCGACGAGAGAAAAAGTCAAACGATTGGACCGAATGGCAAACTATTACTTTGCTATTGATTCTCGGCGGTTGGCCAGGCCATGAAATAGAGCCACGAGCGTGGAGTTTTACGACCCGCACCGTTTCAGAGGACAACCGAGTGTGCGGATCGCCTCCGAGTCTCCTTTAGCGATTCACTCCACTGACCTGCTTTGTCACGCTGCGCTTATTTCGATACGCGAAATTCACTCACGCTGGACTGCCACCGTCGCAGTTTAAATGCAGCAGCTATGCGCCAAACCGTAACGCGTTTAAAGATTCGAATCGTTGGGAGGCACGAGGAATTAACCGCGTATGATTAATGAACAGAGTCTAAGTAAGGAGCCGGAGAAACGGCAAGGAAGCCGAGATCGGCCTCGCGAGTATAGATCATTAACCCCAGAGATGGTTGCGCGACCAATTAATCCTCGTTATTAGTTTGCTGGATGGCGCGAGTAGGCAAGATAGCGCGGCACAGAAAAGGCGCGAGCTTTTCCAAACGGACGATTGAGAATCTCGTTATCGCTGCTTTCCCACGCATGGAAAAATTCGCCGGCAGGGTCGTCCGCGGACGGTCCCGCGATTCGATAGGCCGCGACGCCGGCGCGAGTCGCGTAATTAGTCTCTCCTGTGATCGCGAAAACACGCGCGAGTGCCACTAGAGGGAAACTGCTTGCTGCGTACATTATGACAAGACGGCGATAGGTAACGGTAACGATCGGCAGTGCCGTTCGTAGCTTCGGTCGAGTTCAAGATTTCTTCGAGTGGCGGGCATCGGTAATGGGTCGTAAACGTACTTGCGAGCGGCATGGAAGAACGGTGGTCGAAATATAGGCGATTCGGAAAGAACTACAGGCTGGCGAGTTCGGTGACATAAGCGTGTTTGCACGCCAACCACGTCGTACCGTTGCCGTAATCGTCGATGAACTCATTACCGACTCTGCCACTTTCGTGACACGGCAAAAATGGCGACGAGCGGAGATTATTTGGGTTAACGAGCTACAGCTAAACGATCGGCTGCGCGATCAATTCTAGAATACATTGGCGCCAGGAAGCATCCCGTGATTCGCTACACGAAGCTGCTTCCTAATCCACGCTTCGTTCCTCGTAAATCATCGTAAATCGATCCTGATGCACGGCCGATCGGTCTTGGTGAATCGAATTTCGATATCCCGTTGGACGGAATTGAATTCGGGTGAACTTCGGGTCCTCTTCAAATCCTCCCGCCAGATCCTCGACGTTCGTTTCGCACCCTGTTACACGCTTCGTCCATTCCGCTCCTGCGAACGGTACATTCGCGCTGGTATTCTTCCTAGCCTTTTTACCCCGCGTTCTTAGCCGCATTCGCGAGTACGTAGCCGGGCAATAATCGCACCGAATTATTCGTGCCGCGGTCGTTAAGACGCTTCGCGGTATTTAGCGCCATGGGACCTACTTCCGCGACATCGAAGCGAATAGTCCACGCGCCGGCTGTCGCTGTATATGCATAATTAATATTCTTCGTATGCAGTCAGGCGTTGAAAATGGTCAACTGGGTCAGCAGGATATCGAGCAGGTATTTGGACCGTTCCGTGGCGTTTCTAATCCGTGACCAACTGTAACATCATTTCTGCCACATATTCCCACATGTGCGCGTCTCATCGGCGACGACGTTCGTCGCCAAACTTCCGTGCCCGTCCGGGCATCGACGTTCTCCCGAAGAGACGAGCTCCTGGCTAACGTTTACGAATCCTGTCGTTCGGCGCGCAAATCGAGCGCCGTAGTTACGCGTGCCTTCGCGCAGTACCAGGTAGGTGAAACGCGTTTTCACGGTCTACACCTACACGACCGAACCTCTTATCCCGCGCCACCGGCTACCATTTCCGCTGATAAACTGGTACCAGAGTATTCCCATTGCGTCAGTCCCGGAGAATCGATGAAACCTTCGTGGCCGATTCGGCCATTCTCTATCGCGTGCCTCGCCAAGAATGATTGAGACACTACGCGAGCCCCGTGTTCCCTCGTTGCCGTGTACCATGCTATTTGGAATACATTTTCTCGCGATATCCGCATCTTCGCTTGCCCGGAGCGTGCATTTTGCGGAATCCTGAACACCGTTTTAAGATCGCGTCCGGGGATAATGATTTGCACGCACACGGGATACAAGCGGAACTGCGATACAATTAACAAGAAGGAAGCTTTAGGGTAGAGGCAAATCTATCCAGGGTTCCGTCGTAATACGTATTCATTACGTGGCGAGATTAATTGAAAAGAGATAGGCGGAAAGTATGTAATAGCTTCAACGGCATGGTCACGCTTTCGACGTTACGCTTCAGCGGCGGTGTTTCAGCTGACACGGGCGCCCGGGCGCCCGGGCGGCGAGGATTCGCCGGGCCCTTACGAACCGGCGGTGGAAGAAAAATCGAGGGTTAAGCGTCGATCCGTGCAGCCATCCCGCGGCTATCGCGGCTCATCTCGAAAAGAATCTCTTAACAATCACTGGTGTACGTACACGAGAGACTCGGCTCGGTGCCGCGCGCGGCTTATCGAGATTCCAGCACGTTTCCAGGCAGCGGGATTATCTTTCAGCGAACCGCCTAAGGAGGCAACCGAGTACCCTCGTAGGAGGATGATTTATTAGTCGACGAGCTCGATAGGTTTTCCGTTCCTCCGGAAAATTGAAAATGTCTTTGGCGCTTCTAGGAAAACGATCCCCGTTCCAGGATCTCGGTGGCTTCACGGCGAAACTGTCCACGATTCCCCGAGCGGATTAATTACCGGCCACTGCGTCGTTTGCGGAATTCCAATCGAACGACACGCTGTTTCGTCGTTCGATCGCGCGTTGCCTCGCCAAAAGTAGGTCCCCTATAAACGGAATCTCGATACCAAAGGAACGCGCGCGATGCCGAGGTACACGCGATCCGTGGACCGCTATGTCTGAGCATGTTCGCGTATACTCGTGGTAGCGAACTCCAGACGGCCCCGACGCGCGAATCGATGTGCCATTTAATTGCATTCGATAGCAAACGTTCTTCTGCCTCGATCGCCAGTCTCCATCGTTTCCAGCAACTTCGTAAACCAATTAACCCTGGCGCTCGGCGTTAGTTAGACCGAGGCGACGACCGTTCAAAGACGACCGAACGTTTCCCTGGCCCGCATCCTTGGGTCTCAAAGGTAGTCTCCGATTAGCGTGGTCGATCCAGCAACCCCCTCGGCGAGCTGCTTCGACACGATTACTCGCGTTATTGCTCAAGGTTGCCCCGTGTACACTTCCGACGTACAGCGGAGCGGCGATGTAACGCTTAATGGCATCGTTCGGTTCGCAAGCTGCTCGTGTTTGCTTTATTTCCCGAGCGACCCGTGTTGTTCGCGGTGTGTTCCGCTCGTCCAATTCCTGACAGTTAACCGTGCACGAGCTCGAGAACTTTCGTAAACGCTCGGCGGCGTGTAGAACCGACCATTGTTTATCGACAAGGTATCAAATATTATTGCGACACGATGGAAATTGGGTCCCCGCGGTCGGCAGATTGCATACCGTCGCCTCGCAGCACCGCTACTTTTGCGCCAGGTGGTGCAAAAGCTGTGGAATCATCCGCCTGCAGCGTGTAAACAATCCGCGTCTCGAAGCATGGCGCATCAATCTTGATCGCCGCGCTGTACCGCGGAATCGAGCGTTGTTAACAATAAATCCAGTGTTTATACGGCCCTCGTGTAACAAGTTTCCACGGGACGCGCGATGCGGCTTTCGCGAGGTTGCACGGCCATATGTCGCCTGTCGTCCCGCTTAATAATCGTGCTCCGGAGGTCGCGTAGAACTATGCACCGGTACACGGTGCCAGGGAAACGGTAACCGAACAATTTAGATTTCGACTTTAGACAATGCAGTGGCGCGAACGCGTTTATTATGCCGCGATCTTGAACGATCGAGCGAGAGATACGGCCCAGCGAACGATGCACTCGCCTGGTTCAAATTGCAACAGACTCGCGGTGCAATTAATTGGACCGCGTAGACTAATAAGCCGTACGAGCCACGGTCTGCTATTCGAAGCAGCGCAATGCCTCCCACGCTTTGTGTGCAAATCGAAACGCGCGACCAGTCCCTCAGCCGCGTTTTGTACCGTGAACAAATCGAGTTCAAGGATCGCCTCCTTGTCGTTGCATCGGTGCATCGGTGAATCGTTGCATTGTTGCGGCCAGAGTAGCCGACGACTCGTTCGCCCTATCAATGTTCTCGGTCTCGTGATTCGATCGGGCAACCACCTGGCCACGGGGAACGCGTGGATCGCGCTTAAGAATTCGCGAACACGCTCGTGCACAACTTGTACTCGACAATGAGTCCGCGAGTATCCTACAAATTCGCAACGACGACTCCACCGTTCGCATAATCGATCAAACGGTGAACAGTGCTAGCTTCTCTCGCGAGAGGATCGATCCTCCGCTTTGCTCCTCGACCCGGCTAGCTTAACTGTTTACACCTTGGAACAGTTATTTCTGCCATTATGTTCCACCGTGAATATCGAAAACGTAAAACTCGTGCGACTCGAGGCCCGATAATATAAGTGGAAACGTAACATCAGCGCAATGACTTTGGGCTCCGACAATCGGCCTCGGACTCTGATCACCGTTATCTACATTATTTTTCATTTCATGCCAATTTGTAGTCAGCACTTTAATAGGAATCGAGCAACGTTCGACCTACAATCGATGACAATTAATTCATCAATTGCTATATGGCGAGGTTCGGCGCTGCTGCGAATTGCCAATGCTGCTTCTGTTGCAAAAAGTTTGTTGTCGTTAATTTTTCGGCGCAAAAAAAAGTAGATTTGTCAGAAGTGGGATTCGAACCCACGCCCACAGAGTGGACTGCGACCTGAACGCAGCGCCTTAGACCGCTCGGCCATCCTGACATGTTTGAAGTTTTCCGAAATTTAGTACAAGTGGTCACAGATAGGTCTATATTTAAACTTTTTATTATTAATTCATAAAACTTTGTTGGAAAATCAAATTTAGTCAAGAACAATCGTACGCCATTGTTTAAACAATGTCACAGTACGTCGTTCAGAATTCATGGAAGTGATGAAAGTAAAGGATACTGTAACACGACCATGTACGATTTATGAATGCTACTAGCGTTACTAATTTTTTATCAATAATTTGAGTATATAAGACGTTGATTAAAATCGGCTGAGCGGAAGAAGGCGAGATAATTGCATTTGATTAAAGAAATGAGAAACAAATGCCATTATTCCGACTGGCAGGCGAGCTAAATCAATGCTCAAAGGACATAAATTCAACAATTGTACAATTCAAATAATAATTATGTGAAACTGGAAAAAGTTACATCAACGAGATCAAACTTTTTTCAATTGTAGTATCAATAAACGAAATAATGTTGAGAGTTATACTTTACCATGTTTTCTGGTAAATGACAGTGAACTATGTACAGCCCATCACAGCATTGAACGTATAGTAATAAGAAATTTATCATCGCAACAGTATATGGAAATCTAAGAAACAAATTCTGTGAAAAGAAAAAAAAGCTGTGCAGAGAAGGAACACGAAAATTATTATCGCAACGCTAAAAGCAAGTACATCTCACAAGTATAATTTAATACAAAAGCACCTCTAATTCAAACCACGATATACTTCATCGCAACTCTAGTTGCAATCGCGATTTGATTTTATTCGCAACTCTACTGCAAACCGCTTTCAATCGTGCGCGACGCTAATAAAAATCGCGATTTGCCCAATACGATGATGAGTGCTGAAAACAATAAACTACAACTACAGCATACAAAAGCGAGCATAGTGACAAAATAGTAACCAAGAATGGCTCTCCATCCAAAGGATGCAGAGCCATTGGTAGTTGCCCTCTTGAGCGACAGTTTGTCGGGCCTCTTCGGCATATAGCCTCTTCTTTTCGTTGGACCCGAGGGCCAACTGAAACTTAGTCTAGGCTCGAGACTCTATTCGCAAACAAAACAAAAAATTAAATGAAAATCTAAACCGCGCAGCTAAGTGGAACACACGTGGACGAATCACGACCAAATACAATCGTAAACATTGCGATAATGGAAAATCGTAAAGATTACGATTAAAATTGTAATCGATCTTCGCCTACACGTGCAGCCTCGAGCATAACGTAGCACGTTCGTTTCGGAGCCAAATCGCGACCACGACCGCGGAAAATTCGAAAAATCGATAGGCAAAGACAGAGGCGAACGCATTTTCGTTCGCGCCACAGCTTCGCCGTCGACTTTTCAAATCAGATTTCCAGAAACAGGTTGAACACGCGAAATGTTGCCTACCCGACCAGAGACTGTGTCAACCTGCCCGGCCCTACCTACTTACATCTATCAGACGCACCAGAAGGTATACTACCTATCCTACCTACACCTATATTTAAAGGTGGCAAAGCATTCACACAAACACACCTCATTCCACGATTCTCAATCAAACACTCGGGTGCAAGAGCCTACACTAGAGAGACGTCCCGGGACGCCTCCGACACCCGAGCTTGGCATACAATCATTCACACTCTAAGGGTACGTACCAATTCCTGAAATCGGCTGACAAAGGCTAGCGACCATTGCGTAAACATACAATATATTGTATATTTTCTTTCAACTAAGTATACTTGGTTCATATTGTACTCTGTTGTTATTATTATTTGCCATATTTTTCATTATGGTATTCCATGTATATTTGCAATTGTAAAACATATTGCCATTCGTGAAATCATAGTATCTGTTTTGAAATAAATTCGTTCATAATTTGTTATCAAATTCCCGAGCCGACGCAATTCCACAGCCTAACCACATACACACACAATGTGGAAAATACGTCGTGCACGGTACACTAGCAAATGTCAGCCGCCACACATTGTTATAAATTTAAAAACTATATGATCATCGTGCCCATTGCCTTTCACTCACCCAAGTAGCACCTGGGCACGTGAGTGAGTTCCTGGCAATGAACACGGAAGGGGTTAAACCTGAAAATCCTGATCTAAAAAGATGATTAGTACACGTAAAATTGCAATAGCTAATAGCATATTTTAATTTTCAAACTCTTTGAAAACGACATGACTTTGCAATTTAGGAAACATCAATAAAAACTCGAAAGTTACTGATAAATAATTTAATTATTAAGGAAAATGACTGTCATTTAAACTGAATTTACTAGAATAAGTAATGAAATTAAGAAATAAATGGAATTAAATAATTACTTTAAACATTGACAAGCTATTAAATAAACCTCGGGTGATTCCTTAATCGAGGTAAATTGTTCAAGATAGCTACTCCGATTTGAAATTCTACCCGTATACAGAGTGCCTTCTTGTACATAATGTGTAACAAATTTCATACGAAAAGGACTCGACTATAGCATATAAAAATTAATATTAAATGCTATCATTGGCATATGCATATTCAATGCTGATTTTTATACGTATCGTTATATTTATTTATTTTAACATATGATTACTAGGATCAAGAAACACTTGCAGTAACGAAGTCGGAGGGTATCCGACTTCTGCACTGCTCAACAGTGAAAAAAACTTTCAATTGATTATAAATGCAATTATAAATTTAATATACACTGTCCTCAATATATGTATAAACATTTGTTCAATGTATTTATTAATGTAATCATGTATTTTTATCGAAATAGAGGAACCTACATGAACAGCACTTATTTTATCAAATATTTATTTGAGTAAGAAATATTTTTATGGTTCCTAATTTTTTTATATTAAAAAACGCGGAGTACAAGAAGGCAGATCTAACCTCGTATAAGAAATAATACACAAGAAAATAATGGCGGTCACTACGCTCGCAAAACTACTAAAAAATACAACCAGTCACCCGTGCCGCTTCGGACCAATCGTCCTACGGCATGATTGGGGACCGGAGGAACCAAAATGCATGCGACTCACCACCTCGTTGATTGCAAAAATAGACAAAGTACTCGTGGACGACGATCAGGAACGTCACCGAGGCAGCTCAATTCAACCCAACCGGCAGGAAGTGTACAAACTGTAACTAAACAACAACGCAAAGAACATTAAAATCTGCTGTTAAAATTACAGAATTTAAGTCTTCAAAGAAAACTAAGAATTGTTTGAAAGATACTTACATTTCTCACTTTATCAGTGTCGCATAAAACATCCCCTTCAGTGATGCACTGACTCTACTTCCGAAAGCGAATATAAGACCAAAATGTAAATGAATAACAAATAAAGATGCTACTTTCGCGATTGAAATAATTGAAAAGGAGCACCGGTGCTCTGGTAATAGTATGAATAACTAGTACGCGAAGAACACTGACTCTACAATCGCGTGTAGCTAAAGTGTAAACAAAAACTGAAGCAGAGCCACTTGCTCTGAAAATATGTACTAATAAACTACGAAGTAAACACTGACTGTACCGACCGCATTGCACGCGGTCACAACATTTTCCTAAAGAAAACATGTTCATCCTGTCGTGTGTTTATTATCAGTGATATTTCTGCAGAATAAATATGCATTAAAAATATGAAAAATATGCAAGTGTGCACGAAAAATATGTAATTATGCAATAAAAATATGAAAATATACAAGTGTGCATGAAAAATATGTATATTGGCAGTGTGCATTAAAAATATGAAAATATGCATTAAAAATATTAAAATATACATTAAAAATATGAAAATGTGCAAGAAAAATATTCAAGATTAACAATACATTTTGCGATTATTGTGACATACCACAAGAAAGACATATACAGGGAAAAGAATATATGCAATAAGTTATTGCATATGTTTTTAAATATAAAGCATAAAAACATATGCATTATGGAAAAAGTGCGAAACAAAAAATATATTTTTAGAAGTCTAAAATCATAAAATATATTTCTGCTCAGGTTCTATTGATCTATCTGGTTTCTATAAAAATATGCATTTGCATAAACATCCGGAGTCTAATTATCACCATTAACGAAACATTCCAATTCCAATAACTCAATTGTAATTGATATGAAAAATCAAATTGTTATTGTAAGTAACAATTAATTACTTTAACTGTTGTTGTTTTATCTTAATATCAGTCTCAGATCATATAAGGCCAACATGGAAATATAATTAAAATGCTCACATACATACTCCTTGGTTGGAATGAACTGTTTTAGCACTGAGCTTAGCCTGATCCTGTTTAGAACTGAGCTTAGCCTCATCCGTTTAATCAACTCTCGTCATACTCCTGTGTCATACTCCTGTGAAAAAATAATAACAAATCAATAAAAGAAGTGGACGAAATTAATGGTAATTGTGATATAGTAAAACAATGAATCATCTGGAATTCTATAGGAAACGTGAGTATTCGATTTGTAAACATATAGGTACGGTTACGAAACAATTGTATGTCGTGCAAGATTTATACGTGATACGAATAATAAATTAATCGATATATTACTAGTATTTGTATAATTCTACTTATTTCAGAAGAAATTTGAGAAATCCTTGCCTGTCAACCAGATCGTCGGACACTTCTGCCTGGCTTGCCGCCATTATGCTACAGCGCCTTCCCGCCTGTCAACGTCGCTTTGCCTCCGATTCTGATTCAAATTTCGCGGCAAGCGAAAGACACGCCATTGAACAGAATTCAACTGAAAGCAGAGATCAATGCATTAAGAATCACCAATATTATAAGAATATTGCTAGAAACTGCAGAATATATCGCAAGATAATGGAATTCAGAGCTGAAATACGTATATGCATACGTAAAAGACGATACGTATATGCATACTCGAGTCGATTTGAAATAGCACGCCACGCGGTGTGATACCGTTCACTGCACAATATTTCCTGAATTTCTTGCAAAATATTCATTGATATTAACAAAGATACTACAGAAAACTTTGAAGACAGGGATAACGAAAACAATGTATATAATTTCCTGCCCTCAAGAATATATTAGACTATGTGACATACCTTAATTCGATGAACACTGAACACGTCTAATCACTACGAGATCCGTTGGGGGAAAGAGGGCGATTTTTGAAATAGATTGCGCTAATTGGTGGACAACTGGCTGGGTGGTGGGGGTAGGCTTCTTTCTTTAAGGCGGTGTTTTTGAATATTTTTGATTGCAAGTGTTACGGTATGAATATTAATCGAATAGTGGGAGACGAATGCATTTATTATTAATAATAAACACATCTGTGTAATAAAATGTTTGCAATGTTTGTTGCACTATAGAATAAGTAAATTATTTTCGTCAACGTAATAGTGATCGATCAGATCGTTTTATTGGATCTTTTGAACCACACGCCGACGAGATATATCAATCGTAATATCTCGTCTGTAGAAATTGCTTCTCTTACTCCCACCATAGTATTCACATATGTTCACACAATATTCACAAAACTTTATCCGTAACGTTGCGAGTGACATGGACAAGGATCTCGGGCGCTGGAGACCAGGCATTGTCCGTAAATAAAGTAATTCGTGGCGCCATCTCGCAGTACCGGCGTTCCGAGCAGATTACCGCGGCTTCTAAACCAAATTTCTGAATTGCATCGTTAATTTAAACAATTGCGTTTTTCTCAACTTACAATGGGTATTCTTTATTCGGACTGGTCTCAAATTAAAGCTACGAGGCACTAGAAGCCGAGCAAAACGCAATTGTTTAAATTAACGATGTAATCCAGAAATTTGCAAATGGCAACGCGAGATGGCGCCACATGCATGATTAGCGACTGCCTATGGTGCGCTAGAGCCACAGTACCATTTCTATGTCATACACAACATTACCGAGACATTTTTAAAACATTTTTCTCTCGATTCCGGATCATTTTGTTTTAAACCATAAGGTGTCGAATGAAAGGTAAAAGAATAAGCTACTCGCCTGTAACCATCCCGTTGCTGTAACCTTATCCAGTTTCACGTAATTATTATTTAAATTGTTAATTGAATACTTTCTGTGCAGCATTTCTGCATTACTTTTAAAACCTCGTTAATACCTGTTTTATTTATACAAAGGGAAGTCGCCAGCAAACTATTGTCCGATCGAATAAATAGCCTTTATACAAATCAACGCGACACGCGTCACTTGCTCCAGTATCTTTTATAGAGCTACGTAGGTATGGTTATTCCTGTCCAATGCTTCATACAAATGTCATTCCCGGGACTGAAAAATACTTTCGCGTCCAGCATCCCCGTCCCTTCCCAGGATGTTTTGTAGAGCACCTATGTAGAAGACTCGTCCCGTAATTCCTGCGTAACTGTTTCCCCAAATCGCAATAACGTCACCTCGATTCCAGGCTAAATTGCTCTCTGGCTGATTCCAAGTCAATAAAGCGCTTTCGAGATCCAGCTCCTGCTTCCTGGGCGAGGACCGGTTGCCACTCGTTACTGTGTCCGTAGAAAGCTCGGTTGCGCAACACATAACCGGATCTCCTCGAGAGGCTGTTTCCTGGCGGGCAAACCGGCCGACAACCGAACTGACCGGGAAATCGGAGAAGGACGAACTCGCCGATAAATTCGGCGAAACTTCTGGAGCTTCGTTACGCGAGGAAATAACGCGCCCGTGAGAGCGAGAGCCACAGGTAGCGACCGAATCTCTCTTCGACAGTATTACGCAAGCATCAGATAAAAGTGAAAATGCACGACAGCAATAATTTAGGCGACCCACCTAATCTTGCGAGGAAAGTTTGAATTTCCAAATAACTCAGTTGGCAACTTGGCAGTCGGTGAAAGTTTCGAAATTTCACGCAGAGGAGTAAGCAGCGTGGTTTATGTTCCGCTAACACGGAGTGATTTTATTACGTTTTGCCTGTCGAGTTTAAGGGAGTCGGAGGACTGTGGAGGATTCAATTTCCCGGGGCAATCTGAATGAAACCAACGCGTGCTTCGTTTAAACGTTTCCCTTTGAGAAATGGAACAATTTCCTTCAAGCAGTTCAGGGCAAAGTTGAAGCGAAACTGGCGGTCGAATAATATGGTGGGTGGTCGATCGAACAACGCCGAGCGAATTCTTCCCCTTGTCCCAAGGGTTTACGAGTCTTTGTGAAAATTTGTGCGGATGGTATTCATCGTTTATCCCGTGAAATACGAAAGCACGGGAAAAAACTATTATCCCTGGAAGCTAACGGACGGCTTAGATGCGACTGTTTCTCCACAGGCCGCTTTATTAAGTACACGGAACAAAGTACATTTGCTCATGAAATTGACAAGCGCCCGGCTGATGGAATTATCGATACACGTAGCTGGAAAAAATGAACGAAACAGTACGGGGCTCTGTGCAGCTGGTGCCGTGTGTAAACAACGTGATGCTCCTTGCTTCATCCAAACATTGTTAACGAAGGAAAAACCATCAACGCGGTATCTAAGAATTATGGCGTAACAAATTTTCATGCACAAGCACGTACTAATTGTCGATGCTTTTCGCTTACAGACCTACTCACGGATGAGAGCGGTTCATGGTTTCCAAGATTAATGTAAACCGAAACTTGAATAATTGCAGGGTAAATTCCTTAGGCTGATTTTGCGCGGTACGAATACTGTAATACGGAGAGAGCCCAGGGGCAAGGATCATCGGGATTTATGGAGAATTTCTTTCGAAGCAGACACGTTGCGACAGTGTTTGTGGGGCCGAAGAAGGAAATGTATTTACCACGGCAAAGTATATCGTCAAGAGAGAAAGGGGGACCGGCGCCCGCGAGTAAACGCGACTGTTAACTCGATTCGCTTCATTCAGTGCGTGATCCTTAGCCTCGTATGTGCGTCTACCTTTGTCCTCTTAGGACGACAGTTGCTAAATTTATATATTCGATTATGGTGGCGATACGGTGATCTGTATTCCCCGCGGATTCGCTATCGTATGGTACAGTTCAGCATGCGCTGCCCTTCTGCTGCCCTACTCGACAGTTACTGAACACGAAATTTCATTCAGTTGATTGAAGTTTGTACGCGAGTCATCGATAGAACGCCACCTCTGGTTTGCGAGGAACGAAAGTGAGACTTGTTTTAGCAGAAGTCCGGAATACCAGCCCGCTCTGACATTGCTATAATTTGAAAATGACGCCCGGAGGTTCTATGCGAAGGAATCGATGAGGTGTTTAGAAATTAGCGAAGTCGTTCGTCCATCTACCTCGAGGAGCACGAGATAAATTGCGAAGCCGGGCAATCGTTCGAGTATACTACAAGTTCCAAGATGTCTCTTCTTTTCAATCATTTTGTATTGATCCTTTGCTGCATCGTGCACTCGGCGATTTCCAAGAACGAGTCCAACATTCTAAAAATTGGAAAGTCGAAACACGCGTCGTCGGACACAGAGAGAGCGTCAAATTTAAACGCGACCGACTACGATGGAGAGAAGCAGGTATCGAAGGATCGGGGCCGTTTAATTGGATTTAGCAAGAACAATCCGGAACTAGATTGGAAGAAATATCTCAAGCTCTTCGACGAGAAGAAAGAGGAGCACCGAGATCTCGATGTCGACTTCATGAAGGAAAAGCTCGAGAGGACGGCGAACAGTATCCAGTGGTTGGCGGATCTTTACGATCCCCTCAAGTGGTCCAGAGTACCTGGTAAACTCAACGACGATTGCAGGAAGGACCTGGAATTCTTCCTCAAGTCCCTTCAGGATGGGAAGCTATGGGCTGCCAAGAGTGAGTAGATCGAGTTGGTTCGAGGTGGTTCGAGGTGGTTCGAGTACGGTCAGCAGACGATCGGAAAATTGCGGGTGGCTCGGTGCTTCACGGCATCAATCAAATATGTAGTAGCTGCTCGACTAACAACGACACCCCTGGTGTTGCGGTGCCATCAGAGAGATGTGCATTTTCGAAACGCGTTTTTCGACGCTGACACGTTGCACCATGTCTTTGTTACTTTAACGTGGCCTGCAAGCGTATCCAGAAGTTCATGCTTGGCTAAGTTTCCGAGTGCCGTGTCGTTGGCATACTCGATTGCCAAATGCGTCATTACTTTGCGAAACTGCAATTTACTGCTTCGTAATAGTTAGGTTGCTTGATAGCTTTTGTCGCGCTCCTTTCGTTGCCTTTCGTCCTAGCAGCTTCGTCGCTGAGAAAACGAACTTTCACGCTTGTTTTCCGTAGATAGAGAGACGGCGGAAAAATTGGCCACTCGTGCCAACTGAATTATTAGGATGTTTCCGTAGAGATTGCTGCGAATTCAGGTCTCGCGTTAAAGACGCAAATCGATTACCGTAAATCATAATAGAAGTTCACCTGTCCGCCAGAGTTGCAAAGTTTCCTATTTCTGATTTCCGACTCGTACCGAACGCGAGAAACAGGAGAGGGGAAGACCGGTAGGTGCTTCGACGATGATTAAACTTCTCGTTGAAAATTTTACACTCGACTAAGTCTGACCTACACCGAACCCGGAGTCCATGATTTGTGAAACCAATGGAATTCAACGCCACTCGCGGTTACGCAATTGCTTGATTTCCATACAGCAGCGTGGCATTCACCCAAGAACGCAGGAAAATACATAGATTTGCTTTCTATGCCGTGGAACTGCTAACGCTTTATGTAATTTGATTTACCGTCGAGCAGACGCAAGTACCGAAAGTCGATCGTTTCATAATGGCCTTTTATCTCGACCATCTCTATCTCTTATCATGCCGATAAAATATTCGCCCACTAAATCACGGGCCGTGTCTGCGAATTTCCTTCGCTCGTTTATCCATTATTCCGCCTACGAAGCCAGAATCTTTCGAACAGTAGAATGATTCGCCGTGCGATGCCCCATTCGAAGGTTAACGCGATAACTCCAAATGTCAAAGAACTTCGAACGCGATGGATCGCAGCGCAATCCGGGCTTGCTGTCTTGCCAAAGTTCAAATTCCAGCAGGGTTGAGGTCGTGCGATCATTATCGTTGGATAGAAGGCGCGGAAAGGACTCGTCCCGTCGCGGTGAATCGATCGAAGCTGCGGTTGCAACTCCGAGCCTAATACAATCCCACGATTTTCCAGATTCACGATTGCTTCCGGCAACAAGCAAACGTCGGGTTATCGACAGTCGCAGCGTCGAATTGCAATACGAAAATCACGCGAATGTTCGTTCACCAACGAACCGCAGGCGGCATTATCTTTCTCGCAGTAGCACAGCCACGTTGACTTCTGACGTGTAACAAATGTTCCCCGGACACCACGCGACACATCCTTCAGGGGGACGCACCCTTTTTTCGTGGTACATCGTTGCAGGAGGAAGAAGAGATACGACGCGTCAGCGAAACGGTGTTTCGAGGGGAAATTTTTTATCCAATTGGACATAACTTGAACCGATTAAATCCTTCGCTGGCAAGAGGCATTCTAATTACGGCGCGCTGCTATGCGCGATGCGGGGGGTTATTTAGCCAAACGCTATTCGAATATTAATGCAGCCTAATAGCTGCTGGCTTAAACAGATATTGCCCGATTATCGCAGAACGCATATCGTTAAATTTCTATACGCAGGCGATGGCCAATTAAACACGCGTCGGGGGATTGAAAGTGCAACTTTTGCGTCACTGTTTGACATTTCATAATACCAGCAACAACAAACGGTGCTATTAAAAATTGACAAACTCGCGGTTTGTAATGGAAATCCGGTGAAACCAGTGAGCGTCATGTAACGCACACTTTGGACTTATTTAACACGATAATGGAAACATAGAAAGTGGAGGTAACGATGCTCAGAAATTAGAAGGCACTTGTATTTTAAATCGCGGAGTGGTAAACGCGGACCGACGCACGCTATTAATTCAACAAGTGTTTGCCAAACGCTGACCCTTTTCAAACCATTATTCGACCGTCCAAATTCGTACTTTCATCGATCGATACATATTGCTCGAATATCGAAATGGGTCACGCTTTCGAACGTACTGAGATTCATGCGAGCCTGTGTCCACGTCGTCGCTAGCGGTCGTTCCATCGTGCCGATCGTGCGTCGACAGGCAACTGCACTTTCTCTACTCCTGTGGTCACCAGCTGGCAATTTGCGTAACTGGCAATGAACCTTCCAGGTGTGGTCGTGTAATCTGGCTTTCGAAAACTGCAGCTCAGAACATTTTGCGCAACCTCCAAGACAAAGTAAATAAAAACAAGAGAGAAAGGACTGTTGAAATTGCCTGTGTAGAAGTCTGGCGGAATGTCGCTATCCTTTTATCGGTCAGCTCGTCAAAGAGCTGCCCAAAGAGACTATAAAGAGTGAAAGGGTAGCGCTCGCTTATCCAGCTCATTCCAGAAGACTGCTCATCATCCGGTTCGATTCCTCAACGACGACGATCTTTTTGTTTTTACAGTGTCCGACGCGAGCGGTCGTTACTCATCGCAATACCATTTTGGTAACGGCTTCTGGCTCGGTTCGAGCAGCCTCTGCAAAGAATTGAATGCCACCAATCGAAAAATTCGTCTGGATCTCCACGACGCGCCACCTTATCCGGTGAAGTTCCACGTGGCAAGGATGTACCTTACTCTGCCCAAGGAAATAGAACATTCCGTAAGTATCCTGGTCACTCAGCTATCCGAATATCTATTCGAAACCAGGAGAACCACCGTCTCGGTGCAACGCCGCGCTAGTTTGTTCCATTAAGCCTCGATACGGGGATTAATTAACTGGAGCGGATCGGGGGATGCGCGTCTGCTAGACGAGTGATGGATCATTTGTCTACGGAACGGACTTATTCTAAATTAGCGCTTTGCATACGCGGCCTGTTGAGCACTTATAATAAATGAAAAGAGCGGGGATAATAAAGAAAACGAATTGCACGGCACATTCAAAGGCTGTTAACTACGGAGCAGTGACTGTTACAGCATCGAGGTTCTCGGCATTTTAATTGTATTTAAAGTACTTTGGAAGTTTCGCAGCAGCTGCCGGACGAACTTTGTTCCAGCATAGAGTCAAAGTTTTAGACTTCGTGTTAATCGGATTACGCGATGCTTTATATTTCACGATTCACGGAAAGCAACATTGCCGTCCGCGGCTATTTTCTTTCGCTACTGCGATAAGTTCGCTGGTCGAATAAAGTTAATCGGGTTAAAAACGCACCCGAGCCGGTATCTTTCTTGGATAACTATTCGAAGATCGGTGGGGCGTGGACGCGAGTCGCTTTCTTCTCGCGAAAACCGGCGCATCTGCTTGCTATAAACGTGAGTTAATGTTCTAAAATATTTGTCCGCGAGCTGACAAATCCCCCGAAATGTGAGCAGCGGAAAGTTTCGAGGGAGCCTCGGCACTTGCCACGAAGAAGCTCGGATCCTTCGATCCGAGAAAGATTATCGCGAGAAGATCCAGCTTACGTCAGACACGTTCGAAACCACGTTTCGACTTTCGCCACGGATCGCGTGGGCGGCAAAGTAGCGCTGCAAAAAGTAGGACTAGCAGGTAAAACGAGGAACGAAACCTCGGACAGAAATGAATTTTAAACTGCTGGTCGAACTTCAAAACGATTTGGGAATCGTACCGCAACGTAAACTCCGTTGAACGAAATCGAATAAAAGTTTAATTCATTCTTGAATTGAATCTCCTTGCACCGATTTGTCATGCGACCCGGCGCGCCGTCTCAAGTTTAATTAAGAAGCGGCGGTTCGCGTTTTCCCTCCTAGACTCGCGTTACGTTAAAGCAGAGCAGCGGAAGTGTCTGTCACAGCGTTGACCGAGGTGGAACGAATTTGTTTTCAGACGCGACAACTGTTTTTGGGTCTCTGTCTGCCAGCTACGTGCGACCAAGCATCCCTGACCTCGATGCTAAGAGCGAACGCGGATCGGGTCGAACGAGAGGGTAATTCGACCTATCTATCGACCGGACCGAAGATTCACATCGTTGCGGTGAAACCTGTGCCTGCCAGCAATTACAATCCCTGGCGCGATCCCAAGGTGTACATCCTGTCGTAAGTAATGTAGAAACTTTTCTCTGGCCAGGCCGGCCAGAAATTTCTGCCACGCTTCGCCACCAATAATACAATCCCAGCCAGCGATCTCCCGACGAATTATTCTTTTACCTCCATCCACCCAATTTCCCGGCAGATGATTACCCGTGGCTTGTACTTCTGCCGCTTTAGCTGTGCTCATTGTCAGTTACGATGCAAAATAGAACTGTGTTGCTGCAACGCGCGATAAAGCAGACTTCGTGTAAGTAGATCCAGAACGCCTGGCTGGACCGGTCGAAATTTCTTAGTCTCATTAGTCGTCGTTACGCGCAATAGCCGTCCAGGTACTCTTACCTTAAATCAACACCGCTGTGAGAAATTTTACGGCGCGTTTTTCGCTGTTGCAACAGCACAGCGGGGAAGAAACTTTCGCGGTGAAACGGTAAAAGTTTTTTCCAAATACTTTGCTCTACCCCGCACCGTACTCTGTACTCGCAGAAAAAACATCGAAGAAGAGCGGCATTGCGCAAGAACGTACGCAGTAATATGAAATAACGTGGCGCGTGTAACACGGCAACACGGACCTCTGATCAACCAGAAAGTCTACGCACGACACTCCCGCGCGTGAAATACGAGTCGTCGGAAAGTAGGGCCGTCGTGAGTTACGTAAAAAAGTTTGCGAACCATTTCCGCGTGCGGCACAATTAAATATCGCGAACAAATCACATACGGCGAAGAATCGTATTTCCTTCAATATCGGTTTCAAGTAATTCTACTTCGTCGCGCAGGATTGCAAGATCGTCCATGTTTCTGGAAATCGCCCATCTTCGGACCACCGAATGTTCAAACCGGCCGGGGAATTGGAATTTGCGGACGAAGTTGCAGCAATTAGAAATACCATAGAAGTTAATAACGCAACAAAAATATACTTCTTATTGCGGCAGCTTCAGTTACACGACCGGAATTTGCGCAACGGTTGTGCTCGCTACGATAAACAAGCACGAATACCCTGGAGAATTGCGTGCCAAGATTCGCGGTGTGGTTGTTTAATTTGCAAGAACATCGTAATACGTTCTAATGCACCTTATATAATATAAACTCTCCCCTACAACGCTCCGTCGCGAAGTTCTATGAGGAATTGGGAATGCATCCTGCATACCACTTGAACGAAATCTGGCCTGCGTTAACATTGACACGAGAAACGGGAAAGAAATTTGCAAGGGTATCTGCATACTTTAATCTTGAACGAGCATTCGAGAAATCTGGTTTTTCGCCCAACTGAAACCTCCTCGAGTTACTTGTCTGCAGCAGAGTGTCGCGTGGTGCAAGTTTGTCTCGTTGCAGCAAGTCAGCTTTGATAAATTTGCTATCTGGACGTTTGGGCGCTTAACGACTTCTTCTGAAACGAGATCTTTTTAACTTTGGAACAGGACTTCGGCACAAAGTTCTTGTGTAAACGGTAGCAAGTCCCTTATCGCGCGCGTGCCCCTCGTTCGTCAGAAAAATTCCTCGCAATAAATCTATTGCAGCGTTTCCACCGGGCAAAAAATCTTATCGAGCGATGATTTCTCGCAAATAGGGTCGTCAATGCGTCCGCTCTACTTTCAATAAATTAAAGGAAAAGAACGACACGTCCGATTGAACACGCCTCGGTAAAGCGTTATGCAAGCTGTGCAACGGTTACATCAAATGTGCTACACAACGACGATTGCATCAACGGAATGGTGGTAACGGGGAAAAAACGGAATACGCTCGACGCAGATCCTTTGGTCTATTTGCACAATTAGCTACACATTATACACCATGCTCCCAATGCACCCGTGGCTCATCCCTGCAGGCGCAACCAGTGTGCTTGAAATATTGCCAAAGAACGTCTCACCTCTTGGCCACCTTTCCCCGACGTTCCTTGGAGGTGCATGAATCGAGATTCGTTCGGGGCATCGTTGCAGGGGGCGAATTAAAACTCGATAAACAGCGTTACGTCACTAATGGGAAGAAGCAAGAGAAAGCGAAAGTTTGGTAATCATAATGAACTACCGAGTGCAATTTGCATCGCATGCGTACGCTTGAAACCCGTTGACCGATGCAGAACCGATTCAGAACAGAGATTGACGAGGTGAGCGTATAGCAAGAAAATTACGAGAGTCGCTGTAAGAAGGTTCGCGCTGCATAAACCAGATCGAGCATAGGAAAGCGATTAAGTGCGCGATCGCTGACGCATTCTTTCAAAGCTTTTCTGAAATTTCGAGCGAACGTCTCGCCGAGTGCGACGAAGTTTAATAAATTCTAAGAGAAGCACCGCCCCTGCAGAATGCCAGCAACTTGAATCGTCGCGTTCCGTAAACGAAGAAGTATGCAAAACGAGTAAAAAGTCCGAGCGCGCAAGCACACCGGAGAGAGCTCGCCATTGTATTCGTTTTCCATTAAAAAATAGTCAAAGTCTGAAGCCGAATCGAGAAACTTTTATCATAAATGATCGAATTCCTCCCGTGTACTTGCCTCGTGTCCACATGCTTTAACGAGCCCTTGCGCGATATGATCGGTCCCGGGGATGCATTGCTTTGCAGCCGGTAGCTGTGCACTAACTTCGATTTGCGTCGATATTAACCTGTTGCTATAAATAGAAGTTAGCACCTCGTCGCGTCCTTGCACGCGATGCATATTAACTGTAATACAGCGAATCGTGTGTTCAAGATTCAAGGCAAGTTACAATCTAATGGCCCAATTTCAATGAAATCGAGCGTCTCGGCGCTGCTAGGTTCCTTCAGGAAGGGCCACCGAAAGCTCGAAGGTTTTCATTAAGGTCAGGGTTAAAATTGTCGTAAAATCCGCTCGTTCCACTTGCTTGACCCAAAACGGTTTAATTATAATGAACGGCGTACGACTAAGGAGTTTATTAGACAGATGGCATGTAGAAATATATGCAATATATAAAGATATCTTTCATCGAGAACGAACCGGTCCACAGCAATTATGCAACGGGAATTGCAGTTGCCGATGAACAGATGCGAGAACGATTGCTCCGATGTTTACACCAAACTTATCATGGGTCGAAGCTCTCGATTCTCTAGGGAACAAGCCGTCTGGCTCGCCAACGCTCCGCGCTATGCTCCTTCCGGTGTTCCAGTCGAATGTATATACCCTGGAACGTGTATCGACAGGTGTGCATGGTTGCACATATGCCTAGAATGCATTACGCAAGATCATAGAAAGCCTGAAAGCGTCGGCACGTGAAAGTGGTCGCGCTACCATGTGCATTCCAGTCGAATGCGGGTTCGTTCAGTTCGATGCGCCACGCACCTCGCCGATTTCAATGCTGCATCCACGAGAAACCTAGGACGCTGCTTCAAAAGGAACTGTTTCGAATTCTCTGCGAATCAATTTCGAAGGCGATTCGCGGAATCGCGTACCGAGATAGGGATCGTTTACCTAGACGCGTTATTATATAAATCGAAACGGTAATGGTCTGCGGTGGTTGTGCGCGACACGTTGCATACATATGGTAAACTTCGTCGATTCGGATGTCGTTGAATAAAATGTGGACACTTCGTTGTACAAAGGGTGAGTGATATCCGCAATGGAAATGCGCGTATACTCGTGCGAATAGAAATTATATGAAAACGGAGGGAACAAAGCAGAAAGCGGCATAACTCGGCGAACAGTGAGTCACTGCTCTGTTGGTTAATTTAAATTTATGAATAACGTTAGACGCAAACTTTTCTGTGCAAGTCAGAGGCGAAGAATCCCGCGGCACCATACTTTTTCATTTGCAAGCATTAAAGACGGAGGAAGGAAATGTACAAGTGCACAGTTGACTGAATGCCGAGCGGAACAGGGCCGCCTTTTTTCAAATGCAAAACATTGAAACCCTTCTGCATAGAAAATGATGCCCAACGAGTACGCGTTAATCGTGCCGCCAGCTTTTCGATTCATTTTGCTTCAAACCGATTTCTCGAGGGATCGCACGGTATCATTTAAGGATAAATTGAAAAGTTGTAACCGCACGTTACAGTTGCACCCTCGGGGGATTCGTATAGATAGGGGTGAAAGTAATCTTTAACCTGAAAGTGGCTCTCTGTAAGTATCGCGTTCACGGATCGGGTGCAATATGCAGCAATGGATACTTGGAAAAAACTTACCGTCCATTAGATGAGAAAAAATAGCTGTCCATCGAATAAAAAGAAACAAGAATGAGTGTTCAGTCCTGCTTGTGAATTAATTGGTAGAGGCAGAGAAAGAATATACCCTCGTGGGAAATTGCCCAGTATCGTTACGTTTTAAGAGTGGTTTAACGGTTGCTGGCATTAATGTTATGTTTCAATATACGCCTCCGTGCGTTGCTTTGCTTCACCGCGGCAATTTCAGCTGTTTAAAATAAATGGGAATTTGTCCCGCAAAAATGCTCTACTAAAATTATCATCGTAACAGAAACCATCTCCTGTTCTGCGTCGCAAATTACTTCTCGCCTATCGTCTTCGGTAATGCACCTCTTTAGTTTATGCACCTCGCGGTGCATTAAGCTTGCAATGCATCGGTTCTTGGTGATTTTTCAGAGGAGTCGGAGGCACGATACTATTTCTGATGCTGTGCGCCGTAATCTACGAATACAGAACCGTGGCAAATGTTAAGGACGTCGAGTCATCGAGTGTGTCGAATAATAACGAGAGGCTCAGCAATTTTTCCAACAAAAATCTGGATCAGATTCGCGGGGTAGTCCAGGAGAACGGAGAGGAACTGATCGAGAAGGGGAAGAGTTTGCAAAAAGATCTGCCCGATCATCCGAAGGAGAACAAGAAAGGTGATACCATCGATCGCGTAAGCGACCCCATCCACATTCCTATAATCCATTCTCCCTTAACAAGACTTTTACTCGTCGTCTCTTTTCCAGGATTTTGGTTAACATGTCTCATAGCTTTCAATCCTATCACGAACGGAGGCAAGATTATTAGCACCGAGCCCGCAGCTAGGGAAAGTCTAACTTGCTTGCACGGTTTACGAGTGTTCTCCTTAGGATGGGTCGTCATAGTGCATACCTATCTTCAAGTTTATTCCATCGCCGGTAAAGTTATAAAGTTATATGTATACCTTTCGATACAAAAGGTTGTCACGAATCTTTAAAGTTTGTCTACGTCAGCGAATTTCGCGATTATCTTGGCACAGCCTTTCCGATTGCCGCAATTTATGGTTAATGAATCATAGCTGGTGACGATGAAAAGCGTAATATTCGCAATGGGTAGAGTGGCTTTTTTCCTTAATAATCGTTCCAGGTATCGCCGCGTCGATTCATGGTTTTCTTTTGTGTTAATTCGCATTGATATGCAATTAAGGCGGTTCACTTTCTACGTTCGATTCTCGACGCGATTCACTTTAATTTACTGTGATGTAACAAAATGTACCGGTTCTGGATCAATTCTGGACTTTCGCTAATAATACCAAGATGATGACTCTGTATCGTGTATTACAGAGAACAAAACCCTGCGCACGGTGACCGAGCGAAACTTCATGTTTCAAACAATCAGCAACGCAACCTTTTCCGTGGATACATTCTTTTTCATTAGGTAAGGGACAGACAGCAACGAATACCTGCTCTTGTGTCGGGGCGGCCACCTATTAAATCCAACCGAATAACACTTTTTCAGTGGCTTGCTGGTTACAATTCTCTTCTATCGATCCTCTGGAAACTTGAAGAACGACAAGAGCAGCTTCCTGAAAACATGCTCCACCAAGTTTGCCATCATGATCCTCTATAGATTTATCAGGTGCGTAGCGTCGAACTAGTGTAAAGTGCGTTTTATCGGAAAAACTTGAACAGAAGAAAGGGAAACTCTTCCTTCCCCGTAAAAAGTGGGACAACATGTTTCGACATGCTTAGGGAATGGGCAATCGATCAAATCTAAAATCTAGTTCGGGGCTGTTTGGCCGTGGATGGACGCGTCAGTTAAAGAAAGACGTTCTCAGACAAGCGTCTATCCAATCTCGGTCCGACGAATATCGGCACTGACCTCATTCAATTTCCTTTTAACAAGATTGACACCGGCGTATCTCTTTGTCCTGGGAATAAACGAGATCGCCATAAAGCATACTATATCGAGGACAGTTTTCTCACCGGCGATCATCGATCACTTGACCTGCGAGAAGTTCTGGTGGAGGAACGCGCTGTATCTCAACTCGCTCTATCCTCGCACCGAAATGGTAAGAATTTTGATTAAACCACGCGGGACAATTAACGTCGCGTCACTTAGTGAGAGTGGCAACGGTTCTGTTAGATTAAACCAAAGGAAGAAGATGCATTAGAAACGGATGCGGCGAATATTTCCAACAGGAAGTATGAGTTCGCAGGGGACGCAAAACTGACGAGGTGTCCGCGTCTCGATCGTTTTCCGATAATTAATTCTATCGTTCGGTGAAAGTTCCAAAGTGGTTGGATAACGCAGAATGTGAAATCATTCGAAAATCAATTTGACCGCGAATGGCAAGTTAATTGTCTGCTAATCGATCGATCGCTTTCCAAGCTTGGCGATAAAAGATGTCTTATTTTTTTTTATTTTTATCGGGTCCATGGTCATTTAAATTGTTTGGCGAGAGCTGCGAGCCGACAGCCGAGTTACTGTTGCGTCTGATCATTAACTAGTTTGACGTTTCATCCATTAGCACTTTGCGATTCTGGACTATAGATTGTCCGTGGACCGAGCACTCTGCGATATGTTTGCTCGAATACTAGTCTAGTCCGTGCTACGTTGAACTTTCGACGGAATTATTCGATTCATACTTCGTTAACAACTTTTCAGTGTATGCTGTGGAGCTGGTATATGGCAAATGACACGCAGTTCTACGTTCTTGGAATTCTTCTGCTGCTCCTGTCAGTAAAATACCTAAAGGCCGTGCTCGTTGTTATCCTCCTGCTGATCGTTTCTTCGTGGTTTACTACCTTCTCCGTGGCCTACGCCAACGATTACGTTGCCAGGTAAATTAAATGTTGAATATTTCAAGCTTGTTAATTACATGCATGTAAAAGCGCTCCAATTAGGCCCTGTTTAATACTAAAGTTCCTTTTTCGATTTTTACGTGGCTCGTTTGCCGTCAGGATGGGCAACTTTGTCTGATTATCGGCCTAAAAGTTTTCGAACACGTTTCTCGAATGTGGGTAAACTTCTATAATAATTAAATTGGGTAGAAGGGCCGAGTCCCAACTTTTATCCCGTCATTATTAGTCGAGCCAACGTTATGGCCTGCTAATTGTAACGATGCAATGGAAGCTGCGCACCGTTAATTTATATTCGCCAGTACATCCGCGAAGAGCCATACCCCTGCGCAAAGTGTCATTCTCTCTCTTCATTTTCCACGCAGAATCCAAGAACCGTTCGCCCTGTTCGACGAGCTGTACGATAAGCCCTGGCTGAGGGCAGGCCCTTACTTCGTCGGCATTATCACCGGTTACATTCTCTTCAAAACGAATTGCAAATTAAAGTTGCCCCTGGTAAGTACTTTCGGGCCAAGATATATTCAAGTTGATCCTAGAGAGCGGAATGGAAATTTCCACCTAAAGTCTTCGCGCACATTTCGACGAACGTAAGATGAAAATCGCGTTCGCGAACTAATATCCGAGGAATTATCCGACTGTCAGCTGGCGTACGTAGTTTCGCCGAGACGAGGTCGAGTCTAATTGTAATCGTTCCAGATCGCCCGAACGCTCGGCTGGGTATTATCTACCGTCATAATGTTCTCGCTGGTTTACGGCTTGTATCCGGAAAATTTAACTGTGCCGGTAAGTTCCGTTTACGCCGCCCTGGGACACACCGCTTGGGCAATAGGCGTATCCTTCATCGTGATTCAATGCTGCACGGGATCCGCCAGCATGATCGACAGTTTCCTGTCACTCAGGCTGATGTATCCGTTATCGAGGTTAACTTACTGCGCGTACCTGGTGCACCCTGTCATCATGATGATAACTGTTACCCAGATGGATGGTCCGCTGCATCTTCATAACAGCATCGTGGTAAGATGCCTTCTTTGTTCAAATGAAAAAGCAGCCCCGCAAATTCGAGTCAGTGAAACCGAAATGGGTTCCGCTCGCTGACAATGCGCGACCTATGTTCGCAAGATTCAGTTCAAAGGAAGGAACCCAAAGATCGCGTTACTTTGCTTTTCAAGCTGATCCTGTACTTTGGTAATCTGGTCGCCTCCTATTTGATGTCCTTCTGCATTTCCATCGCGCTCGAGGCGCCCGTAGTCAATCTGCTCAAGATCGCTTTCATCTCGAAGAAGAGGACAAGGTAGAGAAAGGTCGAACGTGGTGTACCGCCATCGACGGTGAGTAATGAACGACGCTTCAATTGTTCGCGTAGCGGACATGTTGCTGAAACGACTGTATCGAGTTTTGTCATTTCTCAGGAAATGATCTTGGCCCTCCGACGAAGGGAAGGAAGAAACCGGTTGGATGGTGGTGGATGTTTTTTAATGAAGAAAGAGCCGCATCGTGGATCCAATTTGCTCGACAATGCCACAGCTGCGTTTCTTCGCACAGTAGATGGTGTGGTGTCGACGCACTTCCAACGTGTCGCGAGTATTGTTCGACGCTTTGATTCGATTTCGCCTCGAATGGAACAGAAATCCCCAAGGATCCATCAGATTCACGTTCCCAGCAAGCAACGCGAGCACATCGATTATGCGTTCACGAGACGGAACGCAAGTTTTCGCCAGAGACACTTTGTACCTTTAGCCTTCTTCCTCGAAGTACGTGTAAAAACAGCATTCGATATTAAACGAAGAAAGATCAAATTGATTGTACTACTTCGGAGCAGACATCGACAGCTTAACTAGTCTATATCGAAATCTATTTAATAATGAAACGTTCCTTGCATCCTGCAACGTACTCGTTAGCTCCCTCCTGGAAACAGAATTCTATTCAAGCGAAATACCCTTGGGTAAAAAGCTTGCAATCATTGCGATACGATGAAAACTAGAGTTACAAGTTGTCGAACGCGTAATACGTTTCGCTATTTCGCTTGCTCGTTTTTTGTCAAAAAGTTTGCGCACAAAGTGCGTGATCGCCTGCCGTGTTCGCTATACCGTTTCGTTCTATTAACATTTATGCCATCGGCCATGAACAGATGCGTCACGAAAGTGTTTACAATGGATTCAATAAGAAAACTTCGATGAAACTTGGACGACCAACGATGCCAGCAAAAGGGGAAGAAACAGCGGCATACCACATCGAGCTTCGGGCTTCTTGTTCGGCAATTCGAAGTAAAAGCAGGAGGAATTGGAAACACGAGTAGACGCGACGAAAGGATTGCAGTTCAGAGGGAAACTTGGAAACACAGAGATCAATAACTCGCACCTACGAGTGCTAGACTCGGAAAGAAATATTTGTGTAGGAAGTTGAAAGAAGTTGAAAATGATTCCCCTGTTGGTAGATAAATAATTTATTAACTTTGTACCCAGACGGAACGCGATAAATAGAAATGTATTTGACCATTTATAAATCGACTGTTGATTCGAAAGAAGAGTTGCAATGAAAAGCAAAGTGTACGCGGAAAGTGAGTAAAGTAGAGAACAAAGGGAAAAGGAAAATTGCGTGCATTGCAATTTTGACACAGCGTTACTTCTGCACCAGGGTTCGATTCTTCCATGGCATATCGTGCACGGAAGCGCGCGATTAGTAATGCAATTAACGTGCCGTCAATTACGGCCACATAATGTCCCACTCGCGTGATTATCGCGATGCGACAGTTACCTCGCTCCCTCGCACTTGCATAATTTGTCACCTGCGCTAAAGTGCGTGCCTTATCAGCTCCCTCTTCTTACATTTCTCCCTCAGAATAGAATGAACAATTTTGAATCGAGTTTACGATTTGACGAAAGTATTTGGATTTACGCGGTAGCACGTCCGGCCTCGGGCAAAGTTCAGTGGCGAATTTCTGGCTCGTTATTGAAATCGCATGCAAATCAATCACGCCTGCATTCGAAATTTGTAGGGCTAATCGACGCGGCAGCTAGAACCTAGTGCTAATACAAGTGGGAGCATTCCTACGTTGGCAATCCAATTCACGCGAATCCCCCTTGCGCGTTGCTTCGAAAATGCGCTGGGCAAATTGACCAACAAAATTCTCGTCAAGCTTCTCGTCAACATCTGTGCAACCGTATAACGACTTATTCCATTAACGAACCGAAACGAATGTTAGTAATTTAGTATTCCGCACGATCATTCCACAATGCGATAATGAGCTACAGACATTGAGATATCCGATACGATGTTTAAAATTAAATATGTCTCTTGCATACATTTCGAGCATTGGCCGCGCGACGTTCGCCCGCTCGGACACCTCGATTAATTTGTCATTTTAAATTGCATACAAGCGTGCAACGCGTGTTGCTCCAAAATTTGTAACCGAGCACTGATTCTCCGATCCATTTCGCGTATTAAATGGCAGGTAAGCCTTTCGCTATCCCAGCAGAGCGGAACGATTCAATTTTCAGAAGGTCAATACGCGTCGAACTGAAACGAGGGGGATGCTCTCTGGCTATTTGTCAAAGGCGAATATGCAATGCGGTCGGTGTTACGGTGTAAACGTCGCATCAAGTTCGGGTCCGTTTCATGCGATTTCGTGGCTTCGCGATATCAGTGCGCGTATGCATAGAAGGGCACGGCTTTATTGCAGGCATATCAGGTTTCGTATTTGCCAAACAGGCGTCATGAAATTACGTCCGCACGGTAAGACAAAGACAGGTAGGCGTGATAGCGAGATCGTGAAAGCTGCACGTGTCGTCCACGGAATCGATCGTTCGTTAATTAAACCCCGGTGCTCTGTGGCCAGCCATTTAACGCGGCATGCGCCTATTGTCCGTGGCTGATTAAGAATTCGACGGAAAATCGCTTGACAACGAGGCGCCGTTGCGATTTCGTCGTGCTTTCCCGAACAGTTGGTCGAAAGGAAAACCATTGATACGCGTATACGGAATGGGTTTAATGCACTTTTGTCTTGCTTCTTACTTTCCGCGCTCCCGACGAAGGGAAATATTTCTAGAGCAACGAAGGTATGCAGAAATACCTCGTGTACTTCAAAATATTGCACTTTAAAGAAGATGTATTCGTACCAGCATGCATACTCGCGGCGTCCCGGTTCCACGGAAGAGAAATATACGTAATACGTGGTGGGAACAGCCGCGGATGAATAACCATGTCGGACACAATTTTAGTTTTTCACCGTCGTTTCTCTTCATTTCTTAAGCTTGCATTTTCCGCAACTCATTCCGATAGCATCTATCACTGGCCAGGGAAAACTTGTATTAATCATTCGAAATCATCCTCTTCGCGCCGACTCTCGTGTTTCTTGATTACGCGTGCACGCGTGGAAACGCGCGAGCATCGATATTGCAATGAAAAACCGTTGCACCCGAGGAACATTGTATGCATGTGCGTCATATTCCAGCGTCATTCCCATTGAATGATTGTCTTCGCGTATTTTATTGGAGCAAAGTACCTACGTGTAACGGAAGTCCATACGCATACGAAACAGTCTGGTCTCGAAAAGTAATTGGGGCAAAGACTGCTTCTCGAGATACTGGGGCGGTCATTAAGTCGTGCCACTTTTCACATCAATCTTCCTCTAAAGCGAAATGGTAACACCTTTCGAAATTGCATTGCTCTGGGAAACAAGAACGAAAGGGTGAAATAAAATATGGAGCAGCTCATATTTCGCACCAACTACTCGTTGACTGGCGTACCTGGGCGAAAGTGAATTAATCAAGTGCTCGTACCTTGTCCGGAAACACATCGGGAAACGTATCGAAGAAATTCGTGGTGGCGCAAGCGCTGGGAACGTGGCGCGCACCAAGAGCACCAAGAGTCGCATTTTCGCGAGCAGTCGGCCTAAAGCCGTGACAGGTCGAACACGCGCGGTACGAATCGCCCCGTGGCGATCCAGGAGCACGAGGTTTCCAAGCGTCGAGAGTTCAGCACTCGCGTGTTAAAATAAGAAAATCTGATAAACCCGCTGCCACGGCATTCAACTCAGCTCGCAACATAGCAGTACCCGATCTCTAATATTTCATTGTTAATTAAAAATTATAGGAGCATAGACGGGCGATCGTGTATCAAATTAACGCGTGTCGCAAGATAGTGATGAGAAATGGCTTTCGTTCGTGGGGCAAACATTTCTTATTGTTAGAGGCAGAGGAAAGATGCAATTAATCGTTCGTGGGTAAGATAACGGGCGAAGGAGCGTGGAAAATTCGATCGTGTGGACAAACCTCGAAGAGGACTGGATACGTGACCCGGCACACAGGGGTGAGATCGACGAACTCCTAACAGCGGTTGGCTTCCTGAGATACGCGGATGTCGTGTCGCTGACAGCAAGAAATCAATGTTCACTCTTCGATCATCCCGAGACTTTGCATCGAGCCGGCTGGCTGACGGAAGCGGATGTGCATTATGACGCCAAGAAATTCAAGAAACCAAGCGACCCTGCTCCGCCAGTAGGGAAATGCGGACGAATGTCGAAAGAAACTTGGCGATAGCTTTTTGATCGCTGTGCGAACAAGTTGAAAACTTGGTCCATAGAGAAAAGTGCTGCACCAAAGTCATTTATCGTGTCACGAATGCAAAGTACTTGTCAATTCATTGAACCGATTGAGAATCTTTCGATCACTTCTGCCAACATTGATTCTCATAAATTAAAGAAACTCGTACGCTACATGGTAGAAAATCAAATTACGTGTACAATGCAGCAGCTTTAATAAATTGCCCAGCAGTAAAACGCGAAGGTACGAGTATTGCTTAGAAACAGCTTGTTGCTTCGCTGCCCTGCGCTGGTCATTGCTTCAGCGCAACCGCTTTTAAACGTTCGAAAAGAAACAGTTTGCTGTTATTTAATTGCTTGGACATTTCGAGAACATGGTGTTACGGGGAATTGCTTGCCGTTCGCATGCATGGGTAACCATCGCTGTAGGTTTTCCCCCTTCACCGTGCTCGACGTCTGTACTCAAGCTTTCCATGGCGACATGCCGGCTTTCGATAATCAATTTCATCGACGATTGCCTAGCGAATGGTTTGGACGGACGTCGTGCTGTTCTTCGTTCGCTGCTGGCCAATAGTCCACAGATAATGTACAATAATCTACGTGCTTACATTCGCCGCGACCATTCAGCTTTGCACAAAGTTTCTCCTGCTCGTGGTTTTACCCCCAATTTCGTAGAGTCTTTAATATTCGATTTAATACCCGCTTCGAATTACATTTGTGAAGGATAGGAGAATAATGACCCATAATCTTATGAACCCGTGGCGAGCATTTGTCAACGTCGGAGAAACATTGCGATTGAAACGGAAACAGCATCGATCATTGATCTCATGAAGCGTCATTGCTAGAGGAGGGAATTTCGCGTTCGCACAAAATTATCGTTCAAACAATTCGGTTATTTTGCCAACATTCCTGACGAGCAAATTTCACGATCCAAAGTCTATTTGATTTGGACGAAATTGAATTTCCGGCTCTAAGTAATAACAGCACGCATCAATTGTTCAGTTAATTTCGCGGGGAGAGGGTAGGAATTTATCGTATTTCGACACATTAAAATACTTGCCTCTGCACACCCCTTTCAACGTTCGAGGATCAAACGTCCTCGACGAGTTAGTTACGTCGACACACCCAATAGTCACCGGGATCGTTGCAGCTTTGTTAAATTTCACTCGCCCTAGCAAGGAATCAAATAGAATCGCTTTTCTGCGTTATTTTCATTAGCTGAAAAGAAAATTTTAAACGCGGCGGCTGCAAAAGTTTCCCTTCCGCCTTAACTTCTTAATTACCCCCGTCGCATTTGGTGCCTTAATATCCAGCAGCGGAGAATTTTCTCCACTAGCTACTTTATCAAAGGGAAACCTGAAACATTCTATGCCCGGGCGCGTTATAAATGGCGAGAAGCACGAACAATTTAATAAAAACGGTGAAACCATGCGAAAGAAGAGGTAACGCGTTATCTGAATAAACGGAACGGCCGATGCACCCCGTCGGAAATATTCGTGCAAAGAGTTTATCGAACATCGGGGTAGAAATCGGGTCGCGATACGGTGTACGTCATCGCATCGATTCAATTACCTCGTATTCGACCGCTCCCATCCTTTCGAGTTGCGCAAAATCGATACGTAGGTAGGGAAGCGGGCCGTTTCAATATTATCGCGCGTGTTAACCGCAGATAGAATCTTCGTTTACAATTCGAGCTAATTCGACTGCACGCGCCGCTCAGGAATCGACAAATACGAACCGTTCGATGCGGCCAGATGTGTGTTTAACGATCGATAAGTAGCGTTGATTGTTCAGCGTTAAATGTGTACATACGCGTCGGGAAAGTTTCATAAAACCGTTCGATTTTCCGTGGGGCGAGCTGCGACTTCGTAAAGTACATGTAATAAGATCGCGAAACCGTTTCACAGCCGGCAGCTTCGCTTTCAGTTCAGTTTAAGCGAAATTCCACCTAAAATTGATCGCGCTGAGTCACGGAATTAGCCAGACGCGAAACGGGGATCACGAATTCGCGGACTCTACACCCCAGGGCATGGTGTGCTGTTCGTGGAACAGAAGTTGCGCGGCATTGAACTCAATATTCAAAGGATTATCCCTTAAGTTGCTTCGTCGATGCTTCGAAACAGACGCAGCCCAAATAGAGTGCATAGAAAACCGAGCACAGGGATGCTGCGAAACGCAAACCCTCGTCGCTAAACGAAACTGCCATTTCGCTCGCCAATTCCATTTTACACGACTTTCTTTTTCGGGCGGTGAACACACGACGCTTTAAAGCCTAGACAGTATTGTTTCGTTTCTGAACAAGCCTTTGCCTCGGCGAGACAGCAAATCGAAGAAATTGATTTCTGCTCCTTTCATTCGTCTCCTTCCTCCGCAAAGTTGTACCTGGCGGTGAGCTGCCGGTGGCGCGTTATTGACTCCCCTTATGAGTTTGTGGAATGGCCCGGCACAAAAGGCCCCGTCCAATTTTTGTCCAACATTAATTCGGGACGTTAGATCCTGCCGGTGTCTATAGAATTATAATGAACTGCCACCAGTATCCGTCAGCCGAAGGGCGATCGAATCCCTTTGAATGTTCCGAAAATTCAAACACGTATTCGAACCACTGAAGTAGGGCATTGTTCTGCCAGCAGCAAGCCATTTCATGCACAACAGCTCGATGGGTTTCCTTAATTACTAAGCTTTTCGGCTAACTCTTCCAAACAGAGATTGATTCCCTCTATCATTGGCGTTCCTGATACCTCGGAGCCTCTGTTCCATTTCGCATCCTCTATAACAAATCACTCATCGCTCTTTCCTTTCAAAAGCATCTGTTTCCGAAAAGAAATATCGTGTACATAACAATTCTCGTAACATCCGCCTCACTGAATCTTTTATTTCGTTTAGAAATAACAAAAAACAAACAAATTACGGTGCAGCTTCCAGCAATGAAACGCCGCTAAAATGTCATGCAGAAGTAATTGCGGCACGACCGTTTCAGAGCAACAAACCGTCTCACTCAGCTCGAAATTAACTTTAATATGGTTAGGCAAGACAGCAGGTTTCCCTTAGATTTCTCCAGCCAATCTGCAGAATTCTCTTATGTCTTATAGGAACTTACATTTTTAAAATCTAATCGCGCAGCAAATTCTTTTTTCTTTGCTTTCTTAACAATTTACCGACTTGTTCCCATTTAACGATCACGCGGTTATTGAGCGCGATAAAAAGAAATATTGCATCTTCAACCTGGAAGAACTTCTATCCGGTGCTCTAATAGAGGTAACAGGTAATAGGGATCGAGAAGATGCGAAGCCTCACCGAATCGGTATAAACTTACTTAGTTATGGGCCACCTGAGCGCCGTGATGTGCAATTTTCGAAGCTTCTGACGCGCATCAACTTTTAATACTTCGTAATAAACTACCGACGCGCAGCTATCAGTTTTTATCATCGCTTCGAACGCGAATCACCTCCGTGCAATCTTTAATTACGAGATATTAAAGCACCGGAGGGGACATGAGCAGTCGTCCCGCGATGCCCGTAGTTGAATCTTAACGATACGTTCGCGAGAAAAAATTACAAACTCCGGTGCACTCGCTAAATAAACCTATTATAAAGTCCCGTGCAACGACGCGAAAACACTTTTCGCCGCGGCTGCGAACACGGCCCTCGGCCGTTTCCATCACACGAACCCTTCTCTTCTTTTTTTTTACTTCAGGACAAATTATTTCCACGTTAGACTCAAGTCGTGTCGTCGTGCTCATCAGCGCAAATTTACTTCTTAATTGAACTCCATCTTTGAACGCAGAGAACGTACCCCGCCGGAGGCCGAGATGTATCTATTATACATATACGGAATACGCGTGGTTACGTTGACCCAGCAAGAATTATCGGAGTAGCCCGAGATACATCAAATTTCTAATTCCACCAGGCATTTGAATAGATAGCATCGTGGATACCCGATAAGATTAACCAGAGCAGTAAAATTGGTTTCTGAAAAATTCGATCCGACCGATCGATTTAAGAGCCTCCAAGGGTATCTAAAAGCCCGTAGATACGTAAAGGGGAATAAACGATACGGATCTAACATAAGTGGCAGGCATGTTCGGAATTTCGTTGATGTACGCATCAGCTGAAACGATTGTATCACCCGGTGCATTTTTACAAAGCTGCGGGTGCATCCGTCAGGTAATCTACGGTGCATCGTGCCCGTGAAAGATACAGCAGGCCCGAAATCCCGAAAATTTCAGACGAAAGTGATTCATCTGGCAAGATTGTAAGTGGACCGGAGAGCTCGTTCGCCTCCTTAAGTATTTCGCGGCAAAAGCACGACGCGTCGCCGCAAAAGCGAAAGCATTGGCACGAATGTCATAACGTTCCCGCCGACATACCAGAAATATCAGGTCACTTTGAAGCGAGCAACTTCGTACGTGACGCGCATACGGCAAATAAACGAAAAAATACAAACGCAGCGACGTATCGCGCCCCAGACTCTCGCGTTGGTTCAATTACAAAAAAAAACGAGCTCTCCTCGTCCACGCCACTTCGATACTCTCCGCGTCGACGTACGCGCGGCAGAAACAAGCTCCGCCGGGGATTCGATTTGAATAAATTTTAATTAATTCCGCCGACGCGACGCACGCGGAACCGCAGCTGTCGTCTCTCTATTTCGGAACGTTTAGGGTTGCGAAACTGAAACGGCACTCTAAGCTGCTCGACATAATCGCTGAAGCTGAAATTGAAACAGCTTTTAGATCACCGCGGCTTCGAAAACCGAAAGCCGCTTCAAACCGCGTCAAACCGAATATTTTTCGACGCGAAGGCGCTGCCGCCAGTTCGATGCTCGTCTGATGGTCCGCGAAACGGGAAAGCATATAACGCTAGACATGACCGAAGAGGAAAACGATGTAGACGGAAATACTGGTTCGAGAACGGCAAGGTTACGCAGAGATAGCCGTTAGAAAATGCTCGAGCGTAGGGTAGAAGACAACAGAAGAGGAAAAGGGAAAAGCGCAAGGGGAGAGACCGTCAGTCGCTCTCCCGAGAGCGCTTTCAACCCCTATTTCGACCATCATGAGAGGGACTAACGAGGCTACGGTAACGGTGTTCTATTTCTACAGCCCCAGATTCTTCTTTTCAAGTTTATGACGCAAGTGCCGCGCGCGTTTACAATTGCTAGAATTGCCAAGAGAAGGAGGCGCTCGCACGCAGCGTGTTAGAAAGGGAGTCGTTCTTCGAAAGTCATTTGTACCTGCACTTACTCGTTTCGAAAGCTCGAGAAGGACCGCCCTTAAGGATCGCAATTGCGCGATCGATGTCGAACCTTATCATGCACCGTTGAGAAAGCTGCTTCAAACGAGCTGCACTGATAGCGACTATCAGGCCGCCACAGAAATGGGCACGTGCCAAGGCACGGTGACTTAGAAAATCCGATAGACGGAACCATTGAAAGGGGAGCTAGAGGGACGGACGGGCTGTGGAAAGAGACGGGGATAGCAGAAATCATGAAATGTGGACCGTTGACCAAGCACGATATAATGGAACCAACTCTCGGCTCGTCTGTCGAGAGACGAGGGACAACTGAAAACGGGACTGAGGCAGAACCTTTAGATAAATGAAACTGGACGGTGCAGACTGTATACCTATTCGCCCCGTTTGTCTTTTCCATCTCTATCGCCCCGTTTCAAGCTCCGCCTCGATTTCCTTTTTTCGTGTCGGCTGGACACACGGAAACGAATTGGTTGGTTAGTTGGATGGTAATGCGCTACTAACTGTGCACGATGATAGATAGCACCGTATCGGAGCGTTCTATCGTTTCGCATAATCGACCCGATTTATGTACGCGTGCACGTGGAAATTGAGAAATACTTTTCGAATGCTGCATGCAGCTCGAGGCGGACATAGTCTATATGTACGTGATATCTTGCACCCAACCATTTTCGGTACCTGCACGCTCCAAAAATTTTAATTCAGGTAGATGAAAATGTTAGCTTCAATTCCATCAAATACCAAGCACATTTCTCGTTTTCGACCGATTCAACGGCATATAATCCGTATTTGCAGACGAAAGGTCGCCGTTGGTAAAAAGATATCAGAGCCAACGGATTTATTCGACCGAGCATCTGCGATTCATTCTTCCGATTCGGCTTTCTCTTTAAACGCTCGGCGGATATCTTTGCGCCTATTCAAGCCCTATATCGCAAGTTTTCCGATCGAGGGCTCATCCCCGTGACGTCAACCACTCTCGAACTTGCCGAGAACTTCGTCTCCTTTCCGGACACAAATCCTAACTGGGAACTCCAAGGATTATTGCGATATCCTAACGGGTCGTTCCGTTTTCCTACGACCGTCAACTTACTTGCGGCGACGTGACGCGTCGGCGAAAAATTCTAATGCCCGCTCGGCATCTATAAATACGCAGCTCCGATTAATTGGATCCAAGATACCCGGGGCTTGACGACGTTTGATGTGCTAACAAATGGTGCACGCTTTCACGAGGGTCATATGCCTCATTCCCTTTTTTCGGATATCGTGCCATCGTTGACCTGGTTGCCGAATTCGTTCGAACATGTCCGGAAAATCAGTGCCATAGTAACGAGAAAAAGCAGTATCCTCTTATCGTAAAGTAGATATTCACTCAGATTTGAGGGTTACCGTCGATCGATGCTTTTTTTCCTCCATTCGTTCGAATCCAACGTCTCCGCCACCTAAGAAAAACTACCCCTGTAACTTCTGTGCCGTTAAACGCTACGCAGTAAATCACGCTGCGTGGGGCCCAAGACGAAATTTTAGCATTGCGATTCCGTAAATCTTTATTTCCTCGGGATTGCTTAATACTCGCCTCGTAGAATGCATGATCTGATCTTCAACGACGCGTTGATAAACGCTGTTTGTCGAGGGCTGTTATAGGGACAACTTGATCGATTGAATAGTCGTAGCACGTGAAGAGTTCACTCGCCTACAGACCACGGAAGACAGTAGGTAAATAAAAGGGGGAGATCGAAGAAAATAAAACCATTTGGGTCAAGAGTAGAACATATAGAGCATATAGTGCTGGGGGAATCGAATGTGATGGAACAAGATATTAAAGCAACAGTGGACGCGCCGAATAATGCAAGGCAGAGCCATTGCTGCGATTGTGACAAACTGTGAAGCTGGACGATGCAAAAGAAAAACGAGACGCACGAATACCGCACACATAGTGTCCCGTTTATTGAAATTTAATAAATCGTCGATACAATTAACGGGATAGCATTCATATTTTAAACGAAATATGAACTATTATACAGTGTTGAATTAACTTTTCTATCGGAGGAATAAAAAGTCCTTGAAAAATGAAGGAATACAGTGACAGATAGGGACTGCAAAGTATAGATACCCCAGACCGAAATAGCCGTAAAGTTGACACTAAATCCGCCCGGTTCATGTAAATTACGTGCAGAAAATCGATGGAATGTCAAATAACGGATTCACAACGCGTCGAAAGTGTTTCAGGATTCAAGCCACGTGCATCTTTTTATTTTAAGCTTACGCCAACTTTTGCGATCCCTTTTTTTGACGATAGTTACTCCATTATAGACACCACGCTATGATTGACTGCTCCACTGCGATTCGATCCATTTCAATTCGATCTTTGGCCTTAAATCCTGCAATAATACACCCCATGTGTTCAAGTCACACTAAAAGACATTAATAGCCATGGCTTTTGCTGTGAAACTCAAATGGAACATGCTCCGAACCCTGGCGTGAAATATCGCGCTTGTTGCGAGTAGGTACACAGAAGAAGTTTCTCGATAAATCGCGACTTTGCCAGAAAAGTCTATTGGCCCAACAGTGGCTACATAATTCTATCACGGATTTTCCAACATAAGGTTCAATTAGACCGAATTCCCCTAAATCTTCACCTAACATCGAGCAAAGCTGAGGCAACGAAAATGAACGACTTGTTGACTTCGTCGGAAAAAATATTGAAGAAAGCATATTGCTGTACTGAATCTTTTTCCAAATAGGAAACAGGCACAAAATTTCGTCCAAAGGTACAAGGGATGAAAAGAAGCTCCGTTAGACATTGACGCGCGTTATTGAATCAATGGAACCATGACTGCGCTAAATCCTGCTACTCCGACGATTACAATCGCAGACCACCATTTGCGATAACGTCACTTAACGCCAACATTACCATTCCCAGCGGGAGTACACGCGACAACAATGGTCTCAAGCAGATAAAGTGCTCCAGCTTCAATCCGGAACACGATCTAACGCTAGCTGCTATGAACTCGCAAATTGTACCGCGAATTAAGCTTCAGTTTCTGCTGTAGGAGTTCGCTACCCAAGAACGGACTAGGTCCCAGGGCGATGAGCCGAAATTATAAATGGACCGTGACTAGTGGTTACAGAGTCAGACGAGACCGACAGTCTTGCCCGATATCTATAGTGTTCTAGAATACGCGCCTCGTGCTTCCATGACGGAGTGTTTCAATTACATCCAGAAGCCAGAATGTGTGATTTACGAGCACGAATTGGTGTAATGGAATTCGAAATAAACTACACGGAACGTGCCAGGTTAGAAACGACACAGGGTCCCGTATACGACGAGCCGAAGCTGTAGAAAATGCGTTTGCCCATGAAAGGTACCGGTCGATAAATTTCATTGACGCTTGTTTCACGGATTAGATGTCTCGGGCACATAAATTTCGATGGAGCAAATCCGAGCTCGAAAGAAATGGAAGTTTTTGCTACTCGCTCGGAAGGCAGAACGATTTCACGCTTGCGAATCGCAGAGAAAAATGATTCCCCCGCGAATTCTGCATGAATATCGGAAGTCCTTTTTTGAATGGTAGAATTTATCGAAGAATCGAGTGGACGGATGGAAGCGGATCGACCCAAGAGTGACGTTGGTTCGGCTAAAATATCGAGTCGCGGACAAGCTGTCAATAAAATTTCATCTCAGCACAGTTTTCGAAGTTGGCCTCGCTACCGAGGCTCCGTTTGCGAACGTAATATCGCGGTCCATTACCGTCTATAACGCGTTTGCGCTCGTCGATATTTCGCGTGACACCCGATAAAAACTTGCCTCGAGAGGTCAAGTAGCTCGAACCATTCATCGCTCCGCGGCTAGCACTTCTCCATTCTACCTAAGAAAAATATTCGCGAAGACGCGGGTCGTTCGTTTTTAGGAGGGATAGAATCGAATTTCTAGGACGTCGACTATACTTCCAGAAACACTGCCATCGTTGGAGAGCGAGCAATAAAAGGGATGCGATTTTTGCCTTCCCGTTCAGAGTCGAGAGAAAAATCTCCACTCAGTTGGTTATGAACTCGCGAAGGAATTCTTTGCTAGGGTGATTGCTGCATGCAGGAAAAATTCGCGTGCAAAATTCTTTTTCCACGAACTGCTGAACGGCGAATTGCTTGAAGATCCAGGGGATATCGTGCTAACATCGTTTGCGATCGGAGAGACGTTGATGCTTGATATTTCGCGGCGTGGAAAATTGCTAGCCGGTGTTGACGATCGTTCGACGTTTTACGCGGCTGATAGTTTAGATCAGTGATGAGAAAACTGTGAAAGAAAAAAATACATTTTGCATGGGTAGTCTGTCCTGAAAAGCCACTGCGTTGCAAGATATCTCGTCCAAAGCATATCATGAACGAAATCACGCGACGAGATATCTCGTCCTCCGATGCGAAGGGGTTAATATTGCGGCCCGCGTAAAGTAGTAGATTTCAACAGTTGGCCCACTGCGAGCCAGAGGTTACTCACCACTGGTTTAGATGGAAGAACATAAGCTAATAATAGATAAAAAAAATAGTAGGGTTAACGAAGAATATTGCACGCCCGAAGGAGCGAGTTTAAAGAAGTATCGAGTGCAGGAGCCCACAGAGGTATAAGGGATTTCTTTTCGGAAGTAGCGAAGCAGTGAAACGTGCAGGTAACGAAATTCCGATTGCTGCCCGATATGCAGGGATTCGTACAGCATAATAGTTGTCCGAAACTATTTGATCAATATTGCACTGTTTCAGATTTCTTCGTGCTGGCAAAAAAAAAATAAAGAGAGAAAGGCTGCGCCAGAAACAGAAACGTATTTCATGCTACGAAATAAATAGGTCGAAGTCAGCATCCTCGTACCATATTTCCTATAATATTTTAGCATTCTTTCACGCGTGTCATGCACGTACGCTTTTATCGATCCTATTCTAACGCCAGCTTCCTGCAAGCTTGAGCAGTAACGATCTCGCGTTTCCTAATCCAAATTCCGCCTTCAATTAAGCCCCACATCAAAGCTTACTACTAATCGAACAGTGATTAATTTATCGAAGGATCGAATGCGGCGCACACGTAGTCCACAGAAAAGATTAATTGAAAATATTCCGGTATCTTTCCCTTCCGGACGTATTATACTTCCGTTAGCCGGAACTCCGGTGGTTATACGATCTGCATGGCAAGGTTCCGTAATTAATAAAAAGCTAGAATATCGAAGATGACATCACTAGTACGCACTATGATAGTATGGATCGCTTTCTGCGCTAAATTTTAGTCGACACGTTGTTCTGAACTTTAAAGATTAAATTTTTAATCAAACTACCTAGTATCGCGTGAACAGCTTTTACGCAAATACTGTAGGAAAAGCTCATTAGGATAGCCTAACGCCAGAGTTACTCTAGCTATACGAAGTATGCCTTTCAACAAATCGTTCGCTATCTTCCAAACGGATGCCTTTAAAACGTGGGTTATACGTTCATAACGAGCTTCAACTTTCCGTTCCAAATCCCTCTCAAAGGTGAAGTTTCGCGGTCGTGTCATTTAATGGAAGATTGCTCCGTCATAAAGCCAGGGATACGAAGAGTAACCAGGAGATTCGGACTATAGAGCCAAGAAGGGAAACTCGCGGATCGACTTTCGTAAGATGTAACCGCGAACGATTTAATTAGCAAAAGCCCTACAGTAGACGTGTAAAGTAGACGTCTCTTGAAGGGACTTCGATAGAAAATGATTACCGGAAAATGATCATCATGATCCGAGACCAGCACCGATCATTTAAAAATCAAGCGCTCCGAAAACGTTCCAACGTGACTTTCGCGTTACAGCTCACAGATCAAGCCTCGCTGGTGTAAACCTCCGGCTAAGAGAGCGGTAGGATTATTGGGAATTACTCGACGAGCCACGCAACATAGCCCAGGGAAAATCGAAACAACGTTTGCCGGGGACAGTGTAGTCGCGAACATGCGTGCTGTGTTTCGATTTTCGCTGGGTGTCCCGTGTTTCGTAACCCGTTACCATATTACAGCCGGGTGTTTCCATGTTGTCGGGCGTGTTGCACGGGAACACATCTTCGAGCGCAATTGTAGAGTCGCAAGCACGAGTTCGCAAACGAGACCGTACTCGTTCAATTGTAACGCTCGCGTACTCAAACACCGTAGTACCGAGGCAAAAGCACGGAGGTTACATACCACCGATGATGCAGATAACCGTAATCTAACCAATGACGCGCACCCCGTCGTTTACTCTGTACGCTGTGGATTCTCGAAAAATAAAGCTCGCCGGAAGCTTGGCTGGTGTCGCAGTGGGAAGAACAGAGCTTCTGTAGCGGCGACGATAAGGCTGAGATTACTCGAGCATAATGCAAATGCACCTCCTTCGCTCGGATATATAGTGGATAGCGCTTTTGCACACTAAAGGCATTCTTATTTCTCCTCCAAAGGGGTTCGTCGCCCGAGAACGAAGTGTCGCATAGGAAAGAAATCCGGACAAGCGTTTTTGCGGGGCAATGGATAAGATCCGACTGATTCCTCAATTTCAATCCAGTTGCTTACTCCTATGCCGTTTCATTCCATGTCTAACTCGAATTAGGACCCGCTGAAAATTGCCCGACCTATATTTGCCCAGCGCTGCCGGGAAGCCAAGCTTCGGCTGGATACGCTTCCGAATTTTTGAACTGTGACAGGTAAATTTCCGCAAGCTATTTCTTCGGTCGATTTCTGGGCCACGAAAGGCACGGGAAACATCCCATCCACTACTTTGGAACGATTCCAGATGGTTCGATCCAATAGTTTTGTGTTCGGTCTTAAATATTGTAACCTACGGCGTTGTAAATAAAGGAACAAGACCGTGGTCGCCGATATACGCATCAAACTCGATGGAGAAATGGGTCACAGCCACAGCTATTTTCATGCTGGCAACCTTTAATAGATAAAGTAATCGCAGAGGGAAGGAAAGACAGGCCATCTTGAATAGAGAAAATTGTTTGCTATTTTGGAGCTGACTCTTTGAGGCACGATAACAGCGTTTCTCCATCGAAGATGGCGTCCCCACGGGAGCTTGTACCCGACCAACTTCTTTCCAGCTAGCTCGTATATATGTCGGACAATTTATTGAGGCACTATTTGACAAGCCAGTAGGACAAAAAGTAGATAAAGGTTAAATGGACGGAGAAGTACAGATATCTGATGCAGGGCCGTTTATCCGGCCCGTTTCGCAGGCCAGCGAGCCAACACTGAAGCCATTCTCAGAGAGTTCAATTTATTTATTTGCTGCAACGGACCTCCGATCAATTAGGATGACCATATGCGGACGGTTAATTAAAAGTGTAAGAAGGGTGTGGCTTGATTGCGATTTTAAGCGTTAAGGGCATAAGAAAGAATTGTAGCAGGGAATTGGATTAGGAAATATTTCGGTAGATAAAATTGTTGAGCTGAGAAAATAAATCGTGTATATCGGGTGGAGACAAGGCGTCATGAGTAATTTAGCATTTGCTTTTTACTCCCTTGGAGAACGTATATCTTCCCTGGCCAGAAGACTAATACTAGAATGCTCCGTTAAACTCTTTGCGGCTTTAGGCTCCACGGGGAATTAGCGCCGCTCGTAATACCCTCCTCCTGGGCGTCCAAAAACTAAAAGAACGCTAAAAGCTTCTGCACTGAAACAGACGCAACCAGTCTATCTCAATATTCACACCAATGCGGGTAGCGTTATTGCTTTTCTGATCACGGGGAAAGGGCGAAAAGGTGAAGGTGCCAGAACGGCAAAGGAACAGCAATAAATAGCATCTTCCTTTAAAGTTATAAGAAACTTCATTTTCGCGTAAGTAGGTGTATACGTATACATGTTTATGCGTCCGGCGTCAACTGCATCTTAATTAAATTCGTGAAAAAATTTGAAGGCTCTGGTGCATAATTAGCACCAGAACCAATTTCAAAGGGATAGCCTGGATTTTCGCATTCTGCCTGCGGTCGTGTTCTCGGCTTAGAGAGTGTGGTGAAAAAACTTCAAAGAACCGAGGAAGAATTAAAATACCGGCGAAGGCTAGATGCTTCTTTGCCGTTCCTTCCATAAAAATAGTGCACGACGAAAGAAAGGTAGAATAATGCTGGTGATGACCAATTTTTGCAACAACAGCGAAATCGAAGGCATTGATGGACAGTAGCAAAAGAACATCCATTAACATCTTTTCGATTTCAATGAAATCATTTCGTTTCAGATCGAGAGCAAAATGTCGCTCGACGTGAGAGCGGGTCGACCAACGATGCCTACAATTCCTCAGTCCAAGCGACCAACGATTTTAGTTTATCCGACAGGTGAGATCCCGTTGGTTCAAGTTTCACGAAAAAAGTTTCAGCCAAAATTCTTTTTTGCTTCTTGCCAATTGTGTTTGCTGTACCATTCTGTTTGCGAAACCACCGAGGCGCATCAAAACTTGTCGAAATTGACAAACGAAACAATCAGAACTAAAAAACTCGAGTCAATAAATTTTAATTAAACATGAATTTATTTACGCGAAGAGGCGAATATGAAATCGATTATTCGGGCCCGAAAATCAATATAGCAAATTGAATTCGGATCAAATGAATTTAATAGTTGCGCGGTAAATAATAATTGAAACCTCCCCCGCGGTATCAGTTAAACAGGAACTATATAAAGTGAAAATGTCCATATTGGAAATAACAGTATAGAAAGATTGTTTATATGTATGTTTTATTCTAGTGCAGTCGGATCCATTTACAAACTACAGGACGCTTGACAATTTTTTTTAGTAACTCCGGAGAGTATCATCATCCCAATAGTATCGTGCATACTCGGATTTCCATTGCTGGCGCTAATGGTCATCTGTTGTCTAAGAAGAAGAGCAAAGCTTGCAAGGGAGCGAGCCAGAAGAAGAAACTGTGACCTGGACCATGGGGCCCTTAGTCTTGTTCGTTTCAGTCCTGTTCATCGTTTAGGTGAGTGTCAATGGTAACTCCGCTAAGATCAAATTTACTTTCCCTTGTTCCAATTCCTACGTTCAAAACGTATAATTTACTTGGCTGCATTGTTAACAACGGTACGTTGCCTGCACTAACCGTGTGCATATCTAAGGGCGATATTTTCTTGTACGCACATTTTGTAAAGAAAATGGGTTGAGGTCATTACATATTTGTGTTTCAACACTCTCAACCGTTTTAACAACCGCGATCCCCGTGGTCGTGTTTCTGCTGAGAAACATTGACAATGAGTACACTCGTGCACATAGGTGCGCATTCAAATGCATATGCTTCTGTAGATGTAGGAATGCAGGTAGATTTTTGAAAAGGGTAGTCACAAATTCGGAAGCAAAACCTACAATACGTACATACACACATGCATTTGTACATGCATAAAGAGAGCGGAAGAGGCATTAAACCAGATTGAATGTTGGCCTGAATATTCGACTTCATGCACCAATTTCAGAATATTTCAACCGCAGGTGTCATGTCGTGTCTATGTTTGCGCGATCTATTCTATCCGATAAAAATGCTGAATCCTCGTCCAAGTACGAGCAATTGCTTTAAAATTTGTATTACCCACGCTGTCAATACGTAACGCTAATTTTTGTTTATTACAAAAATTGTTAAGGGTAGGAATGGGGAAATAGTCGTATTGGTATTCGAGTGACAGGTCCCACGAAGTTGTTAAAGGAATTATATCCTATTATGATAACAACAATATGGCAATAAATTAGTTTTAAAGAATAGTCTATGGGCTGAAATATATATCCATTATTTTATTTATTATCCGGTCAAGCGCAGCATCCAAAGAGGATTTAGGTAAATTTCTTTATTAGAACAATAATAGTTCTGTTCCTTTAATGCATAATCGTCGTTACTGCCATCGCTACTGATATCGCATACGTAACATGGAATTTAATTGCATTTCCGCGGATTGTTGCGAATAGAATTAATACCTAGAGGTATATAATTCAGATGAAATTGATGCTTGCATTTGGAAAGCGCATTAGAGTGTATTGAAACGTGATTTAATATAATCTCGCTGTAGCTGCATATTTCCAATACTACATTGAAAATCCTCAGTAAAGAAATTGTAACTATTTTACGCAGATAGTATAGGCAGTTTGGCTACATTTAAACGCAATTCTCGATGCAAATGCATAAATACATAATATATAATAATTGCTACCGTTAAATAATCGCATGATTATCAAGTATTTGCTATGCAGGTCTTTGTAGCATACGTTTGATTATATTCGGAACGTAGAAAGTATGTTTTAGCAGTTATGCAATTGAAATAAACAAGTTACACGATAGAGTGTACTTATTCTTTGCCAAACGTTTTTTAAGGAGCGCTTTAATTTAAAGATTTCTTAGCTGGTAGATAGCTCTTGAACGAGTGCTTAGTAAGTTTCTCGACATAATTGAATGCCCTTTTAATTGTTAATACACATTAAAATTAAGGTTTGTGTGCCATAGCTGGCATTGACCGACCAACGAGGACAGTATCACTACGAAGCGATCGAGGATCTAGAGCTATTCCATCTCTAGAACTAGACACAGTGGTAGAGGAACGATCCGATCCTGAACAAAGTACCGCATTGGAACTCAGTAGTCCAGATTAGCATCCAGCTTTGGTACCGTCCAGGTCAGTTTTTTATAGTGTTCACCTTTTTTTAAAGTAAGTACAAGGGATAAGAGTCTTTTGAATTAATTAGCGTTAAACATTTATTATTTTCTACAGGTCTCCCAGGCCATCGAAATCGGCGGTACCATTGCCAGTTGATCACAGCCCTTTATGGACAGCGTTGACACAGGCCAACGCTATATCTTCTGCTCTCGGAGATACCTAGCAGGAGGTGGAAGAGGGCGGATATATCGAAGCTCTCGTCCTCGATTTGCCCATAATTTACTGAGAAATGTATTACAAAGGCACCTATTTCCAGGAATTAGCATGAGACTTATCTCAAGAGATTACAATATGTTGGAAGATCATGACATTGTATTTTAAGAAGTGCCGCGACATAAAATATTAAAGTTCAAAAACTGTAATTATAAAGATATTCGACAAAAAGAAATATGAAACTTTATAAACACGTATAAAAATGTAACTTTTGTACCAACAAGCTGTACAACATCGTATAGAGAGTCCGCTTTTTACATGACGAAATATATTCAATGAAACAATGTACACAAAAACTATATTGATGTAAATAAGAGTTTGTTAACATAATGTACAAACAAGAATCGCATTGTAAAAATAAATCACTGCGAACTATTCTGTTGTGTATACAACATACATATTTGCTTACATTAAATTTCATATCCTCGTGGATTATATATCTTACGTTCATTAATACACGTTGTAATGACTCCAGATATCATAGAAAAGTTGAAGTTAAACGGATATATTTCCACATAAAGAAATGCGGCTTAAAATGAGCATGGTATTAACGTACATAGAAAAACTTTCAGACGTCGAAGAAAAGATAGTGCGTGTGTCGCCCAGTGATTAAAATTGATTTTCGCCCGTTTAATATTAAAAACTACCATGCGCATATGAAATGTAAATGATACCACGAGATATTATAAATAATACCTGACAAAAAAACATTTCAATAATGTACACACAAATATCAATTAGTAGAACTATATTCTAACAAATATCGATGTACCATTTTATACTATTTTATTCTTACTTGTTGGTTTCAAGATTCAAAATGATTTCAGTATCCTTACTTTGAACTATTTGCCACGTAAAAAAATGAACTAGATTATACACAGTGAACGTCTTGTAACTATATTTTATATCATTAAAATCCGGGCATTACTCGCCCTCTACTAGCTGCTTTTTTCATCTTATATAACTTCTTCTCTTTTTTCCGTTTCATGATGTTATCCTGCCGTTTTTCTTGCCTTTCTCTAATTCCATTTTCTACATTGTCCATTCTGGCCTCCCATATCTTAGCACTCTTCTTCTTTTTCTGTTCTATCCGCTTCAATGTTCGTTTAAGTAAATCTGGATCATCTTTTACCTATCAAGGAATGTAAATAGATATGTAATTTCTCTTGTGAGGTAGAAGACTGAGCAATATTTTTGTAATACTTTTGCTTACCTTTGCACCACCTGCTTTTGCTAAAACAGATTTCCATGCATCTTTTTCTTTAATATCTTGTGCCTTTTCTGTTTCGCCAGATTCCTCCAATTCTTTTAATTTGTCTTTCTTCTGCTTCAGTTCGGTTAAAATTTGTTTAGGGTTTTTTTTAGAGATTTTCCTTTTGATTCCAATTTCCGAGAAATCAAATTTACTGAATACCATTTTACCTTCAGAATTAAATACAGGCTTAGGTCTTGGAATTTTTGGCGCTTCGCCGTCTTCGATTTTAATTTTGGGTAGCCCTGCATTTTCTTCTGTTTTTATTAATTTGTTTTGTACCAATCTTTCTTGCTTCTTTGTTATTTTTTTCATTCTTGTTTTCAAATTTTTTTTCAATTGTTTCTCTTTGTATCCTAAACGTTTGGTACTTTTCAATTCCTCAAGTTTAGCATGTAATTCTTCAAATGTTTGGGCTCTCTTTGCTTTTCCGCTCAAATTTGGAAAAACCTTACCTGTATAAAATAACAATTATAAAATATAGAGAATATTACATTATATGCAGAGATAGTAATAAATTGAAACCTTCTGATATGTTCATTTTATTATGCGTGATTATTTTCTCCTCGTCAACTGAAACTAATAAAAGTTTTATTTTTACATTTATACTAAATATCGATTAATATTTCGGAGGTTAGGTTATTTCTTGATAGTTTTACCTAGTTCAGACATAGATAACGGCATTTTGCTGAATATTTTCGATATAAATTCATTTTCCTGGAGCAGTAATTGCTTGGCAAAATTTTTGTTAAACGGTTTGGACATTTTTAACTGCATATTTCTCGACAATCACGTGGGTGATACTACAATGTAAATAAAGTCTAACGTCACACGATAGCAAGCTGCAGGCTGCATGCGCGTTCTCTACATTTATCGTTGAGATGAAAGTTAACATGTAGGTTAGAAATCATATGTTAACGCGCATACTCGAGAGCAAAAGGATTATCATGAATTCCAATGATTTAAAAACACATTTTATTAAAATAATAAATTTTATTTTGTTGCAAATTACATTGTAAAGTATATGCTCTAAAATTAATATTGTAGAAGCAGTATACCATATTTAAAATGTAAATCTATTGTAAATATTGAACTAGATCTGAATGTATTTACAATTGTATATTCAATTTTTAATTATAAATAGAATTAAAAAACATCCTTTTAGAAATAATTAGTCAAATTATTGATAGCACAGTAAACTGAAGAAATATCTGCGAGATTAATATTTGTCTTGCAACAGATTATCCATCGTCGATACAATGAGTTTTGTTCCATGAATAGAATATCTATCGAATTCTCTCAGCGTTGCAATTGCTTCGTCCCGTGTTTGGAAATAAACGAGACAATATCTTATTCTGAACTGCACTGTTACCCTCATGCCCGATACAGATAATGGATTATGTTTTTCAATAAGATGTAATATGTAGTGTATACCCACACTTGGATGGATATTGGCTACAATAATTTCATGTGCTGGAATAATTCTGACTGGCGTAAGAGCAAGGTCTTTGAACGATCTACGTGTATGATCAATAGACATTAACCCTGTAACCTTTTTTTCATCTGCAACTTCTCTTAATCCTTTTGATGTCCCATTAGTAGTTACGGAAGAAATTGAAGTATTTGATGCAATTAGGTCTGCACTTTCTTGGTCAGCTTTAAGATACCTCTTAGAAGTCCTAGTTTCACAAAAATGATCACTATCCGTTGAATCATTACTTATATTATATTTATCTTTGATAGATAATCTTGACATATTGAAGTCGGATTGCCTGTTTTTCTTACATTTGTCATTCTCATTATCTGTTGATTGCGTATCATATATATTCTTGCCTCTGAAAACATCTTCTGAGCTACCTCTTGTAATGTGCTGTTGAAATAAGTTTTGACTTCCATTGCATGGTATTCTGTTTTTAGTGACAACCTTTGGTTTGTTTTTATGCGGCAGTATACTTATAAATTCATGGTTTCGAAAACCATTGATACACCGTTTGGTATCCTCAAGGTTTTTATACTTTACGAAGCATAATCCAAAAGCTCTTCCACGATCATCTACTGATAATACATCACCAAATTCAGCAAACATTTCTTCAATTTTCTCCATGCTTAATCCATTAGTGTTAGGGAAGTGAATAATATAAGATCCATCAGATCTTCTATCATAATACCTTTCATCATTCATTTTTGAGTAAAATATTTATTTGATAAATACTATCAAGCAGTGTGTCATCAAGCAAATGTGTATACGATTTTATATCTTATATTCACGTGTACGTACTATCGCTATAATACAAAGTCTTTAAATTCCTTTAAAAAATATTCAACTGACTCCCAATGCACAACGATATCTAATTTCAAGTAAATATTTTGTGTTACTTGTGTAAAGGCAAATGCGAAACAACTCTCAGAGTCTCCAAGGGGGCACTAAAATTCAAAATGTAATGTATCGCACAAACGTAAGCGTAAGAAAGAGACCATGTTGTACTAGAAATATGGCGGACAAAAGCTAGCGCACAATTATCTTCAGTTCTTGAAGTAGTATAATTTATATTTCGCTACTGACATCAAATATTTGCAAAGCAATAGCAATAGTAATTCGTTCATTGATTGATGCTACGCGTTGATACATGAGTCTCACTTTAAATTTAAATCATAAATGAATAATTCGTATTTTCCCGCCTAATACAAATGGTTGCCTTTCGAACCATTTTCTCCTCTTGACTTGCGCAGTGCCGTGGTCATAATTTACATTTCTGAAGTACGAAGTTCTCACACTTTATTTATACGACTCAATAAAGTGATAGCCAGACTAAATCGTTGAGACTTATTCATTTTTTGTATAAGAATCAACATAGTAATCATGTAAATGTTCGCGATTTAATATTAGTGGTGACGAAAAAAAGAACTCGAAAGAATGGGCGGAGTTTGCGCCTGTCGGGCTACGTGGTAGAGGACGTTGATTTATTTCTGGAGATGTAACATTATTTTCAGCATCACGTATAGTGTTTGAAGGAAGGCGTCCGGATAAATTTGGAGCCCATGGTTACAGGTTAAGCGGACGGGATTACGAAAAGACGCGAATCGCATCGTAAATAAGGTAGATGCGCACGCGGACAATAACACGCGAGGGCAAGCGAGGAAAGCTCTGTAGACGAAGAAAGATGGAAATGCATCAGCCGTTCTGATTGGACGAGGCGGCTGTTATGGCCGCCGATTGGCGCACAAACGTATGTATGCACAGTAAGGTTGGTGCACACACGACGCACGAACACGCGCGTGCATCAGGAGCGCACTAGTCGCTCGTGGCTGAGAAGAGTGAAAAGAGCGACAGAAACGGTCGGTCCGCGCGTTGCCTTGTAAGGCGGAGAGCTGGTGTGTGACGTCCGTGCGCGGATGGCTCGAAGAACGCCGATTTTCCTCAGCTTTTACGTGTATCTTTGCTGAGCAGAGGAAGGAAACAGTGAAAGGGGAGTGCGGGCCGGGCGCGACGCCGATCAACGACATAACCGCGTATACGTAAATTTCGACAATCCGTCAAGTTTAAAGCTGCCGAAGGCACCATTTTCATCATCTCTGTAGTGTGTATATCAAACTAGAAGCCGATTGTTAGACGCAACGTGAGTGTTTCTGAATTAGGAGAAGATGATGCGAGAGTGAACAAGAAAACGAGCAGCAAGAGGAAGCAAACAGAAGTAAAAAGGATAACGAAGGGCAACAGGAGCGGTAGAGACGGCAAGAAAAGAGAAAAAGGAAAGAGATAGCCATAGAGTGAGCGAGCGAGCGAGCGAGCGAACAAGAAAGAGAGATCGCGCGAGAGAAGCAAGAGCAAGTTAAAACGCCAAACGATACGTAAGAGACAAAGGCCACCGCGGCATAACCTCCAAGCTGATCGTACCGCGCTCCACAAGGATCTTCTGTCCACGTAAATCGCTTCTGTTTCTCTACAAATTTCCTACATTATTTACAAGAGATTATATTTTTGCAAGTGCGTGCCTATTCGGGCTTCCATATGAAGTGTCACACGAGTGTGAGAGAGAGAGAAAGAGCACGTGCATGAAACATATTTTCTTGGAGGTACAGAAATCGTCGTAAAGTGATAGAGCGGGACGGTTGTTTGTATAGTCGTGTTTTCCTGCGACACCTGGTATACGATACACGTCCGTGAGTGTTGTGCGAACAAATTCGCTCTTGCTACGGAAAACAAAGAAAAAGAAAAGGAAAGGAAAGCGGGGGATAATATATACAGTGCTGTTGTCCACGGTTGATGGATGAAACTGGCAGGATGCTGCAACACGGTGGATCAGGTGTAGGTCTAATGGGAGGAAATCAGGGCCAGGGGGCCCAAAATACCGCCGGATATGGTAGCATGGGGCCTGTGGATGGTACTGCGACACAGGGCCAAGATCAGGCTGTCGAAGCCAGAAAACAGGATATCAGTGAAATTCTTCAACAAATTATGAATATCACCGATCAAAGCTTGGATGAAGCGCAAGCAAGGTTAGTCCCAAACAAGATCTGATCAGCCGCCATTTTTTAATACCTCGTAAGGTGTATCGTTACCGTTGTCAATTTGTACGGGAGCTTTTCCGCGATTTTGCTTTCGTTTCACTCCGCATATATGTATATATTTATTATTATTATTTTATTATGACGATGAGCATTATTATTATTATTGTTACTTTAACAATTCTACGTTATCACGTATAAATGTATTTCCCAAGAATATTTTAGATGCTTCGCGCTACCTGTTACAACGTCACTTGATTGTAGAAAGCAGGGTCGACCTCAGGTTATGCTGCATATATACTTTAAAATGTCTCGCAGCAGCGGTTTGTTCGATATTATATTTATGTTTTAAATGTGGTAGGTGTATTGGTAATGACAAGCTATTAGATAGGTTGTATACAGTGCGTCTGAATGCGCGATAAGACGGCGTTTATCTTCGCATTATTGGTCCATGATCGTGCGAGTTTGGCAAAACGTACCCATTTCTTACGCTTGAGCACATCGCGCGCTAATTGATATTATGTATTTTTAGATCCGAATTTTAGTACCGCGAACAACATTGTGTAGTAAAAATTTTGAATTAAATGTTAGACATGTAATTTACGTTTCTTGGTTATTTTTTCAGAAAACATACACTGAACTGTCACAGAATGAAGCCAGCTCTATTTTCAGTCCTATGCGAAATCAAGGAGAAGACAGGTGAGTTTTACGATCTTCGATCTTTTTACTTTGCTTACCTTTTTACCACCATAATAATTGTCGGTGTACATATCGCGAATACCTTTGGCAAGTTGAGATAGGTATTTATTTGTCGAAAAAGGATGAACAATTGAAACAGCAATGAAGCTAACATTCATCGATATTATTCACGATTTTGTTGTTCGTTTGAAGTACGTATGTATATAATTCCCAGCAATCGAATTTTGTATCGGCAATAATTATCGCTTGCCAAAAATCACGATAAATGAGCGTCGATTAAATACACTCCGCAAAGATTAGAGTCCATCTCCATAAAAGAATATGTGTAAGGGCGATCACCTCGTAATTCGAGCGGCTGTCTGTGCTTCACATGCGCGTTCTAAACAATCTAAGAAATTCCTAGGAAGAGATCCCTATCTAGACAAGAGGATGGTCTGTTGATACGTTTTCGGCTTGCGATGCTGTGTCGTCTACCCTGCAGGGTCGACCCCTGCGCCCATTCGAAACTCGTAAACATAATTTTTATGCGATGTTTGGATTACTTTTACGCGCGGATCAAGAGACCACGAAACGCGCAATTATTTTTGGGGTGCAAGGGGTGGCTGGCTCGGTTCGAATGGTCTCCGGGGGAAGGGGCTGGGGATGCGAATGGTGGAGGTTGAGGTGGAGAAGGAGGTGTGTGGGTCGGCTACCCCAAAAGTAGTTTCTGCCTGGTCGTTTGATGGGGGTGGTGCGGCCACCACGCCCCTCATGCTAGGCCACCCTCTTTCACGTCGTTCCGCCGTAAGTATATGTGTGTATCTGCACACATTTTTCTCTCTCGTTTTCCCCTTTTGAGCGATCTGCTCGTTTTCTTCTTTCTCGCGAGCGGCAGAGGGGGATGGGGGTGGTATTGCTGGCCGAGGGTTCCACGTCGACAGCATTCCATGTACGGCGGTCCTTGTACGTTTCTTCGATAAAATTCGACAAAGAAGCGGGACTATCGTGAGACCTGAAATAATACTGCTCTTAGACGTTTTAAGAAACACGAAGTTGTTGGAGGAGCTCAGTATGTCATTTATTGATTCACAGCTTATCCCTATTACACACTGTTGCAGAAATAAAATTCCTTAGTTGATATTAGCGTCGCGTGTATTGAAACGAGAATAGACACCGCGCGTGTTTCTATTGTATCGCAATTGATTGCATAATTAAAGATTCAAGGTTTCCGTAATTGTTGACTATGTGTTGGCTGTTTGCAATTTTTACGGACGGTTTCCTTTTACGAAGCTTATCGCGTGAAACGCTACGTTTTAGGGACTCGTTCAGCATCGATTAAACGAACGTGTTGGCGAAACAGAAACGTTCAGTCCCCGAGGATTGAATAACTCTCCGTTTAATCATGTGCAATGAAAGAGCTCTTTCGATGCGTGATGCAGAAAGTGAAACAGTGTCGAGACCGTAAGGAGGATTTACGTAAACAAAAAGGCGTCAAAGTATCATGAGCGTACTCAAGAGGATGAGTCGTTTTAATGATTCTATATTCTTTATGCGTAGTGCTAAGTATACACGGTTGCTCGAGCAGACACACTGGATGCGCATGTATATATGCACATACGCGTAGGTCAGGCGAAGGTGCAGAGAAAAATGTACAGGGTAGCTGGCAGCATGCGACTGGGGATGAAGGGAGTAAAGGAGGCAAGGCTTGTAGCAGAGTTTATGGGCAATGGCTGACGAGGCAGTGAAAAAGTACTAAAACCAAGAGGAGCAGATAAACGCTATGTTAAGCAGACCGTTTTACCAGCCATTTAATATAATCGGCCCTCTCGCGAAGCTCGGATAACTTCGGATCAGGGCCGTACCGAGTCAGATTTCTCCCCACTTGATATTTTTTCTCTCTCCTTTATTCGCAACCAATAAACGTTGCAGCGGCTTGTGTCGACATTACGAAAGTTGCGTTTGATTTTTATTGCGCCCACCGAGCAATACTACCTGCTTCAACCCTTCGGCGATTAATTCGTACGCGAGTTTCTCGTACAACAGTTTCGATTTCAAAGTGGTCTCGCACCAAAACAGAAAATTAATCGTCTTTACCCCTCGGCGCGCCCGATACCTATTTTTAATGGACTGGTGCGCCATTTGAATATCTCGCATCATGATTTATAGCCTCGTAGCGTTAGTCTCTAGGCGTTGACGATTTGTCACGGTCAACCGAAGCAGCTACTCTTCGAAACGTGGTGATATTCGAAAACCTGTTTTGGACAATCCTGTTTAGGCCGATTTCCCATGGGTCGTACAAAGATCCCGAAGGGTGGCACAAAGAGGGAGATGGAGCGAGGGAAAAGAAAATAGCGAGAGAGAGAGAGCTAGCGAGAGACAGATGAGAAAGGCCGAAATCCGCGGGATCTTTCGAACCCGCCTTTCGACTAACCCCTAATCCGTTTTTTCTTCTCCTTCGTCGCCAGAGATCTTTTCTTCGGATAGTTCTTCGCAGCGGTGGTATAATCGCCGACGCCACATACCGTGGTTTCCTAAAAATATTCCTGCCACTATCGATGTGAATTCGACACAGCCGGCACAGTATCTCCCGGCTGTAAAATCTTTTTAAAGAATACGTGAAATTTCTCGTCGAATTTTCTCGTCGATATTAAACTTAAATATTTGGTCAACGATGCATGCGTTTTTCTATTATCGAGCTAAATATCGAAGCTGCAAAAAAGAGCAGTCGCTATCGATTGCTGGTCCGACTGGTGGATCGATGGTCAACTTTATTTATTGTTTGTCAGCGTGCATAGCTTTGGTGAATTTCGAAATGCAACTCGAATGCGAACGGTTTTGGACCTTTTTCCCCCTCCCTCCTTCCGTGGCTCGGGTCACCTGTCACCTCTGCTCCTATCTCGCTCGATTTATCGTCATTTAATTAAAGCAACACGGACACTGCGTCGCATCGGCGCACGGCACCGCATTACTCTCGATTCTGTATTTCAGAAACATCGCAGCCACGGTCGCGTTTTGTCGTAACAATTAAAAATCCATACTCGATTTGGCTGCGTTCCAGAGGTAATTCTGTTTTATTTCACACATCCACGCGGTAAGTGTTTTCGTGGGTGTTCCTCTCATCCACGACACCGCTGGTTTTCCTGTAATCTTAAATTCGAATCAACTATATACTTTTTTCCATGGAAACGCAAGTATTGGAAGTTTTGTAACATCCCTGTGTTGTGTCTTACTTTAACAATCGTTACCTTTCTTTCAAATAATTGTTCGACGAAGGCACAGCTTTTCAAACGTTCACTTCGATACGAGCGAGATATGAACGAAGCTACTTTACCGTGCCAATGTGCGCGTCCTTTTTGTTTTATTGATATAATCGAAATGTAATTAGCGGGCCACTATACAATTTTCGTAATGAATATTGCGTACTCGTAAAAGTAAACTGTATGTTCTTCGTTAATTAGACGGCGCTCACTTTAATTAAGGCTCGCGCAACGTTTCACGTATTTGTTTGCCTCACGCGATTCTGCACGCGATTTATGCGCCGCACTATGGAAATTTTAAGCATACATAGTTCCTTTTTGCATAGAAGTTTATCGCATTTGTTGTCCGTTTCTCTAGTACATACTCGCCTAGCACCTTAGCTTACAAGAATTCTCAGCCGCTTTCAATCTAAATTTGACGTTCGACGAAAAATTTCCTTTCAACTTCAACCTTTGACGGCAAAGTTTGTTCTTTTCTGTATACAGCCACAATCGGACACAATTACCAGCACTCGTATTAACGATTCGCAGTTTTCCTTCGTCATAGAAAGTGCCGCTAAACGAAGCATCGTGTTCGCAGTATTAATAATGTAATTTATTCGGTCAACGTAATGCGTGCCATACATTACGATGCAGCGCGCTATTCCCTGTAATCTAATTTGCGGAAGTTGTATCGAGACCGGGGCTGAAATATTGTTTGCGGGATACTTGCTGGTGGACCGCAATCTACATTTGCAATTCGAACGGAGACATCAGACTTCCAGTTTTTAATTACTTCCATCGTTTCTTTAGTTCAAACTTTTGTCTCTACGCCATACGTTCGTCGGTATTAATTGTTCGAGAAGAACGAATAACTTGACGCAATTGACCATACCGATCGTCGTCTCATCGCTGCGCCTGGTTCCTTCGTCGGCGAAACATAGGGTGGCAGAGGCGGTTTTCCAAGAGATGACGCTTCTCATCCCGACCCCAGTTGGAATGTCGTTCCCCTAGCTTCGATTTCCTTTTATTCTTCTTCGTCTTCTTCTTCTTTCCCTCCTCCTTCGTTTGTCCTTTTCTTCTCCCTCTTCTTCATCCGCGGTCCCCGCATGCAGATGGGTTCCAGCAACCAAGGTGAACCGGCCTTTCTGCTCTCCCGAGGCTCAAACTCCTTCGACTCGACTAACGAGATTTGTCCGATTCCAGCCTGTCGTATTGTGCACTGATTTATTACGAAAAGTTTTTAAGGTTGCACCGTGTCTCGGTATATTTGCCCGTGAACACAGAGGCGAGAACTTTTACCTGCTACCAAGACGCCGTTTCTCCGCGCTACCTTTTGTCACGGAAAAACAATTCGCGTCCGTTCAGGAATCGCAAACGCTCTTTGTTGAACAATTTAGTTACAATACGATAATTCTCTACGCTCCACGCGTGGCTAATGAAATTAATGGGCAACTGGTAGAAGAAAAGCTATGCAAAACTATGTGTGCCCTGGATGCAGGCTGTGCAACAGCACGAAACAGTCTCTCGATACACTCGGTACAATTCGTTGTATATTTATAGGCTGAGATAAAAGCTTATTGCATTATCAAGCAATAATGTTACCGTAATGCTCGAGCCGCAGATAAGATACACGTGCATTCATTAACGAGGGTTGACGTAGGCATTATTGCTCGGAAAACAAGTCGAGCGTCGATAAAAAGGGAAGATCCGAAAATACACCGGCGAACAAGACGTAACCTTGCGGTGATGGTATTTTTGGAGCAGCCGCCCGACCAGCTATTGTCGGGCAAATGCGATGGAAATTTCGTGCTACCCTCGAGAAAACGTTGATTTTATTCGCGGCGCGTAATGGAAAAAGTAGCAGTAAGGCGCGACTCGCAGAACGGAGTAACGATATCGGGGGGGACAGAAGAAAATCCGAAAGAAGGAGCAGGCATTGTGCTGTCGAGCCGTACACGACAGTTACCCGCTGTTCCGTTAACGGAATTGCACTTAAGTCGCTTTAATTGCGCCGAGTTAGTGACCGGAAGTCGTCGTTATGGTCATCGCCCCCGGAGAAGTATCTTCCTTCGCTGTTCGCAATCTGATCGATTGCGAATCCCGATCCCAGAATGCGCCGCTGAATGTACAATTAACAGGTTGTGCCCGGGTAAAAGCTTTCGCGCAGTTAGTCCTGCATTCTACATAATATCTGCTACGTTTTATCGCGTTCGAGCGGAGTGTTTCGTGGCGTTAACTCCATTATCGACGATAGTAGTTCGCGAATTTTCGCCAACGCAATCGTTGGTGTCCCCAGCGATGCTGTCAGCAGTTGCCGCGGATGGAAAAGGGGGTTCTCCTCGATGCTTTGGTCATTGGTCGGACAGTGTACGAAAAACGCGTCTGGGGGTTTGGAAAAATAAACGAGCGATACACTTGGGTCGTCGTACCCCGCGATAAATATCTACCGGCAAGAGGCCTCTTTGCGGAATTCATCGTGCGTGTTTGAGTGTGCTCGTACATGAATCTGCGGGCACGCGTGTATTGTGCAGGGGGTCGATTTAACAAACCATACGTTACGCCACGATAAAATCTCGCAAACCTATAAACTTTGAGCTGGAGCTAGGTGCGGGTACGTTATATCATAAAAATCCAGTAAAATAAGCTCGTAAACCGAAAGACAGAGAGAGAAAGAAGGAAAGGTTGCACGGCGGGAGTATACTGCCGTGTCCATGATGCAATATACTCTTTTCTGCTCGCATGCATGTACATACTTACATACGTGCTTTCACGTGTTTTTCCGCGCGCCTGCGTGCACGGCAACCCGACCCACACGCGTGTACTCCGCCCGCGGAGCTCCAGTTTTTGTCGGTGATAATTAATGCAAAGGCTACAGCCCGTGCACCTTTTCCGATAGAAACTCGAGAGCTTGATTAATTATTTTCTTCCTTTTTTTTTATCACGGATGTCCATGTATCGCTACGTTGGGCAGCGATGCAAAAAGGCTGGAAAAGGGTCGCGTTCAGGTTCCAACAAAATACGACGCGGTGTTGGCGTCCACTTTTTACCTTGGACTCGCCTTACGGTTATCCTGATTATCCGGCTCGCATATATTCACGATCTTATGTTCTCTCCGGTAACTCTGGCGCGATCTATATAGACGAGAGAAGAGCGATCTTTCGAGAGGCTAATTGGAAGACTCTCGAGGGCTCGCGTTGGCTCCACTGTACGTACACCGGTGGTTCGTATTCTCTTAATCGTATGGTAATTCTATGGAGATTGCATGGGGCGAGGAGAAGCTCGTACCGTGGGTCGTTAGGCCCTTTTCGTTCCCGATGGCATACAACCTTGCCCTTTTTCTTTCGATTCGTCGTGCTCTCGTTCCGATTGCAATCAGTTTCCCTTTGACTGTCATCGGTTTCTCTGCCATCCTTAATTTATAACGATACTCCTCTGATTAGACGCTCCTCTTTCATCGTAATGCACTGCACGTTGATTCGGCCGTAAATAATCCCGCGATTCCGTGGTTACATGGTGCAGCGTTCTCCATTCCATCGACACCTCGTTCGAGGGGTTAGAATTCACGTAACGGGTGAGTGGCATGCCGCCCTGGGGGATAACAATAACCACGCGCTTCCTGCCATGAAATAAGTATCATTGCATGGACGTATCTTGTTTTGACGTAGAAAATAGGCACGCGACGACTTTCTACTCAGCGGCGAGGTTCGATTCTCGGCCGAGCAAGTTGTATTTGTGCTCGTACGCGTACGTTATTACGCGTCGCACATGCAGACGCAATCGTTATCGTTAATTTAATTCCATTTCAATTCCGTCGGAGTGCAAGATGACAAGAGAGTGACAGCTCGTCCTTGAGCCGAACATCGTACGTCTGTCATTGGAAAAGCGTATCAGGATAATTTTATCGCGGGAGGAATTGTTCACGTGCACGGTTGTCGACCATTGTTGCGACTGTAATGCGAGATTTTATCGCGTGCACGTTAAGCTTGTCATTAACTGATCGAACGGCAACGCGCAGTTTACATTCGGTGCAGTCAATCGAAGGGATGAGCACAATAGTAATTGTAAGACACACCGCCGCCTTATCCGAAGCAACTTGTTCCGCCACTCGTGCCGTGCGTTATCTTATTAGCGTTATAGATGTACGATACGTTCTGGTAATCCGTTCGTCGTTAATCCAGTTCGAACATCGATGCTCTATCTCTATATGTATTCTGTTAAAACTCGAGCTGGGAATACAGCTTCCACGGGGTACTCGAAGGGTCCCTTCTAAGTCACCAGCTGTGCTGCATGTCCTATGCATGTATATACGTACATAGTTCCAGAAGGCGGGTCTGCGTAGCGTTCGCGGCGGCTATCGAGCAGCACGTAAGGAGCATAGATCAGGATGAAAAGCACCAACAGCCGCGCGTGTATGCGCTAGAATAAAAGAGAAAAAGGAGAAGATGGAAGGACAAGGAGGAACACGAAGGAGCTTCCATCTCCGGCTCGAGATTTCATTAAAATTCATGAACCGTGCGCGACTTGCGCCTCTTCCTGGTGGTCTTTGAGTTTTGCGCGTTACGAAGAAGCACATCCAGTGCCGAATCAGCGGGAGAACCGGCCGAGGGTGGAACGGCGGAGGTAGGAAAGGAGAAGGAATCGTGGGACGAGGAAGAGCAACGTTAGCTATGAATAATACAGGGAACTTCTAATTGCGCGAGACAAAACTCGGTAGTTGGAAAGTTTCGTAGCCAGTGCCGGGGACGAGCAGAAACTTTCTCAACTCTCGCTAAACTTGCCGCTTGTTTCTACCGACCCGACCCTCCATGTACGCCGTGCTGTCTCGTCGGAAGTCAGCCCCACCGAATCTCCTCCGCGACTTTTCCCGCAACTCCCCATCGACCGTTCTGCCGAAAATTTCTTGCCGCCGACGTGGATGGGATGCACGCGGGTTCGATCTTCCTCGAGAGCAAAAGATAGGTGCCTACAGTAAATGCATATCACCTGGAAACTCTTTCTGATTCGAAGAGCATAGGTAGCCCGCTTGAACGGGGCAGTGCTATTTCGTGAAACGCGTTTTTGATCGACATGTTAATTCCGATTGCACAGTCGAGTAGGGATCCAGGCGATTATTCGTCGGATCGTTGGCTGGCAGTAAGTAACAGAGATAGTTGTAGGAGCAGAGATAAACGGATAGTCGTTTCGGTTTCTATTCCACCCTTTTCCCCGTCTTTTCCTCTAGCGTTCACATAGGTGTTGGCAATGAGAAGAGGGATATCGTTTCTGCGGGGAGGGTGTGTTCAACCCCCGTACTCAGGGGTGGCTGTAACGTCGCTCGTAAAAACACCGTAAACTCGACAGCAACAGGTCCCGTGTGTCTGGTACACAAACGGCGGCCACGCTCGAATATGACGTTTCGAGTGCACGCGGTGCCCCATCCTGGTATCACAGTCCTGCTTTAATTTTCCGCTCGTATCGCAGCCGATTTTCTATTTGCGTTGCACGCGAGAACGACGAAATCGTTGCAATCACCGATCGTAAAATGAAAGTGAAAATATCAGATTAAATATCAGTCGATACTGTGGGCATGGGCAAAGTGTGCGCAACTTTTGTTTCTCTCTTCAAGCGGTCGAGATGAAATTGAAATAGCCAAGAGAAAATTTTGTGTTCACATTTCTGTGCAATTCTATTTAAAAAATTGTATTGCGCCGCGCAGCCAAAAGATCGCTGCGTCGTTGATCCAATAACGATGTCTGTTACAGCAGTCTTCCCTTGTAGCGAGAATTTTCGCGACGAACGATTTCGAATTCTCGACGCGTAAAGAGTCTGCGGCATCCTGTCTGCATGCATTATGCATACGCAGCAATGTCGCGAGAAAAATGTCTCGGCAGTCTCAAAAGAGGGTTGCGTTTATACGCGTGCAACGCTCTTACCTGCATGTACGCGGGCTATTGCGTTGCGCGCATTTTTGCGCGGCACACAAATTTGTAATATCATCGTTGCCCAGTTTTTATAACCAGCAGGAATTTTTCCTCTTTACCGTAATCACACTTTCCACCGGCAACTGCGAAGAGATTTATTCATCGAAGTAGCCGCACGGAGGTAATTGGATAAGAAATTAAATTGATTGCTGGTATCGGAAGGTCCGCAAGGTTATCGTCGTCCATTGCGGTTAATCGCGATGCGCGAAGCAAATTGAAAAATTGCTCGACTGTGAGATTCCATGGATTAACGAATTTCGTAGCGATGCTTTCGTCCCCGATACTTCCACAATGGTTTTTCGACGATTTGATATCGAGCGCCTTGTCCTCCCCCTCGATGGACGGCTGGCGGGGATGAAGCTGAGCCGACAGTGGCGTTGGTCCACCCTTCCTCAGGGTCGGATTACCCTCCCTTGTTCCTTTCGAAGCCATGCCTGATCTCTATGGCTCCATTAGAGCCTTTGCGAAGGACGCTATTATTCGATTTTTTTTTTATACTTCTATGTGCATAATCAGTGGCCGTTGGAAATATTCGCCGTTTTTTTATCAAGCTTATTTCTAACGGCGTTAATAAATTGACGTTTGTTCCAGGTAATTTTGCGCGTGCCTTTTGCATCGCGAGGTGTGGTATCTGGGCGAAACTTTCTGGCCAGAAATATTGGTCGCTTTTGTAATATCTCAGGACGCAGTCAGTTCTGAGAAAGTGAAGTTTGCAATAGATTACAGATTAAGAGATGAACTAGATTGTCCCTCGTGACGATGCTTGGTCGAGCTTTTCAGCGTTAGGCGCGTAAGTGCAGAGAGTCCGTCTCGTTAGTTGGAAACCGAATCGGAACGAGATAGAAAGGTGAGGGTAGTTTTTCCAATGGTGCTGCAGCGACGCGAGGCGTGCGTTTATGATGCCCACGGGAGCCACTGGCATGAAAATGAAACGCGAAAGAGTCTCCGATCCTGTTCATCCGTGAAAAGGGATACTGGTCGGCTACGTGGAGAATTTCAGAATTTCACCTCGGGCTCGAAGTTTCGCGAAACCCGGTTTCATATGTAGGTTCGGTTAGTTGCAGGGTGTAGCAAAAGCTGTGTAGACTATTTCATTTGGGCATGCTAATTATTTGTTTCATTGGATTGCCAAAAAGCAAACAAGTCACGAACAAATGAAACGTTCCAGAGCTTCGGATTATTGTTCACGGAAACAGTTGCCTTTTTTTAAACGATCTTGTGGGAACATTGAACCGCCACCCTCGTCTTTGAAACGTACGATCTCTCTGATGGAATCGATCCTTTGGTTACACGCGAAGAACTGGGATGATACAGCGTCAATATTTTATCGCCAATAATGTTTCAGCGTTGTGTACTGACATTAAATATATTTAAATATAAAATATAGTAAGAGTTAAAAACGATTTTATATTTGCAGCTTGATCGCTTAGACAATTTTTTAAATTAAATATTCCAACGCTTTTTGCGCGGTTCTACCTTGCAGATATACCTGCAAACCTCTGCCCAACCATGCGAATACGCTTCGGAGATTTTCCAGGCCAAGTGTCACCACGTTATTCGTAGGATGCACACACCATATATCATGGCGTTTTCAACGCCCACAGCCATGCACGCATACGTACACATGGTCGTGCACATGGGAACACGCCGACTGAGTTATTTTCTGACCATTGCCTCTTGTCCTCCCCACATGAAACACTCGTGCACAGTTTGTTGCACCGCACATACACGCGTGGTTCGGCGCGTATGTCGCACATACGGAAGCGTGCAGGCTGATTCAGGACAGTTGACAAACGTCGAAGATATGTTTGAGGACCGATTTCCGATCCCTCGAACGCGCGGTCAATTGTCCTCGCAATAAAGTCGACGGATCTCGTTTCTCCCGTAGATGATTGATCCGTTTGGTTTTATTTAATATATAAACACAGAAGAGAATAAACTTCCCCGTTCAAGGCCCGTACCCAATAAAAGGATCGCAGTTTATTGCTCGTTTTCTAATTTTTGAATCATCCACTGTGCCTACGGTGGATACATAAACTAGTGTGACAGTGTGCCACGGGCATATGTACATATGCATTTGAACGACGCAACGTTGCGGTGCACGCACGTATCCTCGTCTAGGAACACGGAACGCAGACGCTCACCTATACCGGGTGGCTCGAAAAACGGCGCTGGCCGACGCGAGAGCCACTCGATCAATACGCCACGTTGCCTCCTGCGCCTCCACCCCCAGGAACGTCGCTCTACCCCTGTCGCCGCTCGCTCTCTAGCCCACCAGCCAGCTAGCCTCCCTTCCCATCCCTTACCATCCCTCACCATCCCTTGTTCCTTCTGCTCGATGCGCTGCTCGCCCCCGCCCCTTGGAAAAGGAACGACGGAGGAAACGTTCCCCGTCTCTTTCTCTTCCTGGCCTCCGAACGATAACTCCGAAGGAAATACTCCGCAGCTCAGCAGGATTTTTCCAGCCAGGAAATAACAAATATGCACTTCTAGGAGAAACGAGCAGATTTTAATGCGAAACTCACGGGACGCCGCGAACGATTCGGATTTGCAGGAACGGCGGAGGGACGGGCAGATAGATTGATACGCGGTATCTGCTCTGGCCGGTGATACATATTCGGCGGGACTAGATCCATCGAACTTTTCGTCTTTCGCGAAAAAAAGGGTCGTCGAGTTAGTATAAATTTTTGGCGCGGAAATGGTCGATATTTCGCAGCGATTCAAATCTCTATAAACACGCTCGATTCGCATCAGAAGTTACTCCCCCGCTCGCCGTTTCAGATCGCTGAATTAGATTAAGCTTCGGCGACCCCACGCTGGAAGTTGTAGCCTCTGTTCGGGTTTCCACGCAGGTTATCGAGCCGGAAGGTAAATGATTTACGCAGCTTGGAACGGGGCCCGCGAGAAACTCGTTTACCAGTTTCTCGCGGATGCTCGGTCGTCGCTGGTATAAACCAGGTTATAGAGTCATTAGGTGTTACAGAGGTTAGCAGACTTTTAGGTTCCGCGGTGTACACGGCCACCCCTTGTCAGCTTCGTTCGATCGATTACCATTTCCCGTTGAATTTTGCAACGGGTTTAAGTATAAATCGACTGCTATTTTTACACGTTCCACTTACAGCCATTCCATTTCACTCGTAATAAGAACGTTCGTTTCTTGTTTTCCACCGCAGCTAGTTTCGCCGTCGAGGCTATAATTTTATCGGCCAGAGGCTCCGTTTCTCGTTACTGGAACTTCGTTCGACCATGCGGATAAGGTCCTTGCGAAGGAAATAAACTTTCGTCGTACGTTTCGCTGTGAGTTGCACGCTTCAACCACCTTCCGAAGGAGGGACGTAATAACGACCGGGAAAACGATACTTTCTGCCTTTTCTTTTTATAAACGATACGTCCAGTGTACAGCGTTAAAAAAAGAACGGACGGATATTATAGCCGAGAAAAACGAAACAAGACTAAAGAGTAATGGCCTTCGCTAGACAGAATACGGTCCTGACCATGCGTGCACGGGGCTGTTTCTACCCTCACGGACGAGAGCGTGTACGGCAGAGGGTGGGATGGGGTGTACACATTCGGTACACCTGTGCTGTATATTGCGGAAAAACCGGACTTGCCAGGCAATAAGAATTTCTTTCCCGATCCACTTGCTCGCTCCTTCACTCCCTCGTCCGTTCTTTCGCTCCTTTCCCCTTTTATCTCGCTACGTTTTCTTAATACCCTTTCCACCCCTTTCGCGTATTTATTCTCCACGCACTCGCGTCCCACCCTTTTGTCCTCCGTCTTAGCTAGGTCGCGCTGCCTCCGCGTTCCCCTTTCGCAGTGCAATTAACCGACGCCTCCTACTCCCATCGTTTGTCAGAGCTTCGTTAATGCTGCTTCTTCTAAAATAGTAGCACAGCTTGCCCGAACGGAGAAGACCGTTCCCGCATTAATGTCGAGGGACACTTTACGCCTTTCCCCGTGTATAGACGGGGCCGTAACGGCCGTGACAGGGGACAGGGTGGAACCGGGCGATCCGCGGACCACTCGTTTCTCGTTAACCCGTCGCGAATATCTTCGGTCGTTATTAAGCTATTAAAAAGTCTAGTTATCGTTGTCGCGGCGCACGCAGGAGACAAGTCCTCGAGGGTTCCCGAGCAGGAATGCTACTTCAATAACGAAGCCGAAGCTGAGTCGAGGGGCTTAATTTGCCTCGAGACGCTGCCATGTACGTTCCCCCGAGCACTCGCTCGTGCATACATATATCTCTCTAGGTGGATGCTTTTCCTACTCCGGAGTTCACGCGCGTTCCTCTAACGTGCAAACCGTGTACGCGTATTCGAGCGTGTCTAAGCCGGATCGCGCGTCTGTATATGTAACACGTTGCATGCAGAGTACATAGCACGCCTAGACCATTTTGCAGCATTCCTGCCATTCTAACATCCGCGTTTCATTAAAAGATCTTGCCCGACCTCTTGGTGTACCTACACAGGGACCTACTATTGCTGCGCCGTGTACACAGAGCCACGCTCGAGCCGCGGCGTCTCGACCATCTCGGAATAAGGGAAAGAGGGAAGCAGGGAATGAGCAGTGGAGAGGCCACGTAAACGCACGGACTCGGCCGAGATATTTCTACGCTGTGTAATATTTTTGCTTGAATATATCAACGATAGTTTTTCGGCTGGAGAGAGATTAGAGAGACCCCAACGAAGGGGAGAAAAGGGGCAGGCGAAGCGCTGAGATCGAAGTTCGTGGTCCTGGGTTCCGGGACGACTGTACTCGTAGATATTGCTCCGGACGGAAGAACCGCTGTCCGCTGGCAAAGCTACTTTCGAGATAGAAAGTTTGAAGCGTCGCCTTTTGATGATTGTCTGTCGGACGAAGCTAATGGTACATCGACTTCGTACACGCGGCAAGATATTATAGACACAGGGGAATACTTCTTCGTCGACCGATGGAAAGTTGATGTTAATTTGTTGCGGTACGTGCAGTCGAGTATGCAGTACCTACATGTCGAACAGCTATTGAAATGCGACAGAATAAACGTGCGACTCATCGGCAAAATGGCAGTTAATTAACCCGAAATTGAGAACCGCTGACACAAGACGAGCTTCACCGCGGGATACCTACCCCTAGAACGCCGTTGCTCCTTTTGGTGACTTTATGGGGTGTGGATCTAACCGAACTGTCACCCCGTGCCGAAGGATAAGATTTCCGAAGGGATAGAAAGTTGCGGAGCGAAGGAGATATAGGAAGTGTGCAGACGCAAACGCAGCATCGTCGGTAATGCGGCATAATACCCCGTAAGGGGGTTAAGAGTAATTCCTGTCGGCCAGGGGGTCGTCCCTTTTGACATTTACGACGTGTTTTACGCGATCAAAGCGAGCCGTAACAATTATTGGACGATTTCGCGGCCGTAAAATTTTATTCGACCCCCACAGCCGCTGACGATTCCACCCTCTTTTCTTCACAGAGCAGTGGAGGGAGCGCCTCCGTGCTTCTTACACATTTTTACCTCCTCCTTATTCACTCGTTGTTCTTCTCGGCCGTTATCTGATATTTCTCTTGCGCGCAACGAAACGCGCCAGCTCGATTGAATAACAGGCGTTTATACCTTAATTAACTACCCGGAGGCACCTTCATTCTCCTTCGTCCGTTAGATGCGTGCAAGTTGAGCATATCTGAGAGGTCCCGTCGCAAAGTAGGAAGCCGAATAAATATATTTCTTGATTATCGTTCAGCTAGTACCGCGGCGCTAAAACGGAAGAGGGATCGTCGGTCGTTCGGAACACCCGGTACATAGGGTTTCGCGCACACTGTACATATTTGGCTGCGTTTTCGCTCCGAGTTTTGATTTACGGTGGCTGGGAAAGCCGCAACGGCGAGCGGAAAAGAGACGAGTATACCCCGTCCCGTGGCGGAAGTTGCTCGAGAAAGGAAGAAAATAATAAAAGCAGAAAAGAGGAGAACGAGTGGAACGCGTCGAAGATATGGTCGAGCGAGTTCGACGCGCGGAACTCGGAAAGGAAACGACGCGACGCCTGGCCGAGAAAAGCGAGAGAAAAGCGAGAGAAAAGGGAGAGAAAAGGGAACCGCGGCGACGACTGCGAGAAACCGTTCGCGCAGAATTCTTTTTGAGAAACGGAAGCACGGAATTGCCAAAGCGCGAAAGAAATCGCAAGAAAGTTGTAGCTCGCGAGGGACAGGAAACGTGGAACGGAGGCGCGTCTCAAACGGATACCCTGCGCACCCCGTCACACCCCGTCACACCCCGTCGTCTGTTCGAAACGTTATTATTATCCGTGGAAAGAAATTCAGATCGCGGTTAGGAACTCTGCTTCCAGCGTTCACTTCGTAACGTTTGTACGCTCCAAAACGCGCGAGGCTTTTCGTGCGGTGTGTTGCGACGCGCGATGCAGTCAGATTAAAATGACCACTCCGTTTGCCCTTTCTTTTCTCGCGGAATGAGTTCTGCCGATACTGTTAATTCCTGACACTCGACGATCCAACTATTCTGTCGGTAACGAAGCGAAACACGGCATCAACGACGAAGAATATCTCGCGTCTCGATTTCTTTCGTAAATCAGAAAAGGCCCGGATATTCTTGCAGCTCGGTGTCGATATCAGATCCCTGGGGTAACGCTCCAGCGCCTTCTTCTAGTCTGTTACCCTTCGCACCCCCGTGGAAGCTCGTCCCTGCTAGCAGGATTCACCCTCGAATTAAAAGAGCAGCCATTCTAGTTGCCTTCCCTCTTTTCCTTCGTCTCTCACCCTCTTTCGTTTCGCTCGGCTTACATCTGGAACGTCCAAACGCTTTTCCACGTATTACGGTCTGACGGGGAAAAGGTTGAGAGCGAGCAAGCGGGCCAGGGAAGAATTGAATATAGTTCGAGAAGCGTTTCTTTTTTTACACTCTGTCAGATGCGGGGAAAGATCTTTGAAAAGATCTATTTCACGTCCGAAATCGAGTTCGTTTGGTATAAGTGTTAAGAATGGAGTATTATTTATTTCATGGTTGCGGCAATTTAAATGCATCGCGCCCTACGCTCAAGCTCAAGTCGGTGTGTTATTGTACCTGCTACGCGTGACATTTATTCGCCTCAGTCTTCGTCTGGCGGTCGGCGTGAACAGTAACATTTGTACGATTCGGTATGAACATCATTTCGGTATTCGACCCCGTCGCTATTTGCCAAATGTCGCGCATTACGCCAGCTATACGCGGCATGCTAATGAATAAAAAGGAGCAATTTCTTTTGTTCGCGCGAAACGGATGGCTCGATGCCGACTGCATCAGCACTTGTTTGCATGCGCACATTTCCCAGCAAATTCATGTTTCAAATAAATGCCGATTCCTCTGTCACGTTACCAATCCCGTTCAAATTGATAGGGCCATTATTCAAGTCCCGATTATACTCCCATACCAGTCGTACCTTATTAATCGCTGATATTTCGGTGCATGCAAATGTAAAATTTGCAATTTGAGCAATTGCCGTTCGCCGTAATCCAAAATTAGTGCCGGCCAGTAGCGAGCGATTTTCATCTTTATTTGCACCATTCACTGGAGATGGTTTAACTTGTTCTCGTCCGATTGCGTTTTACGCGATCCTGTACCACCTGCGACATCCTGTAATTTATCGAATTAGACCAGACTGGATGTGTTTCGTGGAAAACCTGGCAACCGGCGGAATGTCTTCGCAACCTCGACTCTGGTAGAGACGAGAAGACCCGAGAATGATTTAGCGATTCGGAATATTTCTGGTGCCATGGTAACCGAGGGATTTAGTCCAGGACGAAAATGTGGGTGTTCGAGAGATGCTTTTTAACCCCCTGCTGATTTCGTGCCGCGTCCTTCCTCTATCGCGTATCTACTTTCAGCCGGTTCGTGGCTCTTTCTGTGTTCCCCTTCTTCCTCTCTTTCTGTGTTTTCCTACGGTGAAAAGCGGGTAGCAGCCGACAACCCTTTGTTACCGTGCCTTATCTTAATTGCTTTCACGGGTTCCCGTTTAGATCAATACACACCAGCGGCGTTCCACCGCCGCTGCTGTTGCCATACCTCCGCACCACTCGGCTCCGCTTCGCGAATCTAAATTATCCCAAGGGCTGTTTCGACGAGGGATTTTCGATTTTCTCTTTTCCCCTTTTCCCTCCATTCCCTGCTTTCCCTATTTTCCCCCTTTTCCCCGTCTTTCGCCCGCGTGTGCACGCAACCCTTGCATATTTTAAGACCGTCCGCCAGACGCGTGCCCCGTCCAGCTCGTTCGCTCAATCTGATTTGTTGCCTCGCCCAGACGCGTTCACTTTCGGAACGCATACGCGGGGTAAGATCGTACGATTATTACGACAATACGGCAAGCCTGAAACTTTCGGTGAATTAATGCGACGCGATGCGAATAAGCTGATCGCATTCGTTAAAGTTAACTCGTCGCAGGAAAGAAATGCATGGAAATTTCGCGGCTAATGATGTTCATAGATCATCTCGGGCCCCGGTAATAGCTGTGTAACATAGCGGAATCCTAGGTGGTATTCTAAACGAGAGAAATTTTGTCTTTATCATCATAAAGCGTAACAGGACAGGAATTAGTCGGGCAATTAGCTCGATGTTCAACGGGGTGTCATATTAATGTAGTTCGCTTGCTAACGACCCTCGAAAACGACGAGCGTTACGTTGTCGCGACGTGTACGTCTGTATGTATAGGCGGTGTTTCTCGCGAAACCGTGTGACGAATCCGTGTGGCTTGGCCGACAGGAAGCTAGGCTAGAGAGAAAGCGACGGGAACAGGAAGACATGTGTACTCGCGCCAGTAGAAACGGGAAAGAAACTAGGAGTACCGAGCCAGGCAGACCGTCTGAGTCGTAAAATGTTAACTGCTAGTAAAACTGAGTTTACGTGCTTGTAAGGACCCCCGCAGGAGGTTAGCAGTCCCTGTGCCTTGCCGACGTGGTACCAAGGGCCTCCCCCTACGCCCCTTAATGGTCAGATTATAGCCCGTAAGCCACCCCCGATTACTTTCTTCCTGCTCGATACTCAAAAATAATTTCAGCCGAGTGTTTAATTTTGCACACTGCCGCATGCGTCTTCTTTTCGCCGGGTCTGCGCCGGTTATCCGATCCTTTTTATGCCACTCCGATGGGAAGAAGAGTCGATAGAATTTATTAAAGGTGGTTCCCCCATTTTTGTGTAACCCTTCGGTAGCTCGCGAAAGTCCCCCACCTCTGTCCAACAAATAAACGAAAGTACCGTCGATGGCTCACGGTCTTTTAACTTTCAATGGAACAACTTCTTCCTTACGGCATCGCCATAAATGTACGTTTTATTTCGCTGCTTCTTGAGCGAACGACGTGGCCGAAGGTTTTTCATTTTTAATTACCCACAGTAGCGGGAAAAGTTCTCGGCCGCGGTACCTCCTCGGGCACCAAAGTTTTAACGATATCTTCCTGACTGCTATTAACCTTCCCTTAAGTCGTTCTTGAAAACTAACAGCTACTCGTTTCTAAGGCCTAACCGTGTTTCGCGTTGCAAATGCTCGGCGAGAAAATTTCTTATCGAGATATCGAAACCCTGGAACTCGGTCTAACGAGCACGGCTAAACACGAAGGTTGTAAATCAAGTTGCCCAAGTATCGGCGAAAAGTTTGAAAACGATTCCCCCGTGCGGAAGAGAGATTCATTAGCTAATACGAAATCCCTGACAGAGCGAGCGCGAAGCGCAACGTCTTTCTCAAAGAAACGGTTCCCCAGCGATCGACTTTGTGTCTTCACCCTTTCAGCCGCGATCCCAGAAGGAACTTGAAACTCCGACCCCTTTGCTGGAACTGCAGCCCTAATTGTTACACTTCGTATAAATGCATTAGTTCCGCGCATTCGTTTCACGCTCCTGCGAATCTCGTCGAACGTTCACGCCCTTATTCGCTCCTCCGCCGTCTCTGGAGACTTTTTTCCAGCAGCGTGAAAGCGGAGAGAGAAAGAGGAAAGCTCTAACGAATTTAAATTGCGACTCGAATAACCGCAAATGTGATTAATTCAATTCTCAAATCTCTACCCAGGAGGAATACCAAAGGTAGAAACCGCGCTTAACAATGCCCCGTCATATCTTCTCTATCTCGTCGTTTTTTGAACCGCGCTTTCTTGTCAAAATTGCAATGCCATCGTTTTCTCTTTCTCCTTTTATCGAAGAAGTATCCTTACTTTTAAGACTCCGTCTTTGTCCCGGCCAACTTACCTCGCTCGGCAAACATGTTCATCACTTTTGAAAATCGCAGGAAGAATAATCGGTTCCGTGGGGAAGTACAACTCGCAACAGTTTCCACGAGTTTCCCGGGCCGGCGTTCGTGCTTACTCGCGCGTGCACGTGTTGGTTTATGCGTCTAGGGGGTGAAAACTGTCGAAGATGGGGGTTGCATCTTTCTAGTAGAACTGTCAGGCTAGATGGACAAGGAAAGCCCGAGAAGGAAGGAGAAAGTTCGTGGGTCTCTGTGGTTTTATGGGTCGTCCAGCTCCATCATGCGCCGTAAAAGTGCAATAAAACCACTGTTACAGCGCGGAAAACCACCCCGCTTTAAAGCACTGCGTGTGTCGGCCCTTAAGACAAAGAAAAGGATAGGGCCGAGAGACGGGACGAAGATACGAGCGAACACAGAAGTAAAATTGATTCCTTTATGATCGGTAAACGCGCGACTTTCCCGACTTCTCCCTTCTCCCTTCTTCCTCAATTGTTACTTGCCAGCTTTGCTTATCTTTCGCTCCTCTTCCCGCGATCTTGAGATTTATCTCATTGGCTAGCTCGCCACCTCGGATACGTACGCGTCGGACAATTTTCTGTAATTGGCCAGAGTCCAATGAGTTCAATTCTTCGTTGATTCGGTTTCGCCTGACTTCTCCCGCCTCGTATCGCGTTTAACATTCTCTCGATGCTTTGCTGTTCCAGTGCTATCGTTAAGGAACACTCAAGAAGAGGAACCACCCGATCCGCAACTAATGAGGCTGGACAACATGTTGATCGCGGAGGGTGTTGCTGGACCGGAGAAGGGCGGCGGTGCGGGAGCTGCAGCCTCGGCATCGGCAGCAGCAGCGGCTGGACCACCTGGACAACCCGACAACGCTATCGAACATTCGGACTACAGAGCGAAGCTTGCCCAAATTAGACAGATCTACCACCAGGAGTTAGAGAAATACGAACAGGTTTGTGTGCAATATTTTTGTTCCAAATTTAGCCGGTTATCCTCGCCGAAAGGTAACGCCTATTTGCGAACAACCCCGCGTAATCGAATCGGACGAGTCGGTGCGCGACTTTTTTCCACCCCCGAGCAAAACGATAGGGGAGGACCAGTTACGTATACCGGCAGAGAAACGAGACTCGTCTCTGTTCGACAATTTGCGTGCTAATGAACCAGCTCGCTTGCGCTAAGTAAAATCTCGCGTGTCGGCCAAGCTAGCGGCTGTATCGCGAACCCCGGATCTCTTTAATGCCAGGAAATTCCCCGCGGGCTATTGCGTTTTGCGTTTGAAATTCGACGAAATTGTAAAACTTTACGGCCACCACGCCCCCGTGTGCTGTGCCTATAAAACGCTCCATTTTCGCGATAACTCGCTGACACGTTATCCCTTTTCGAGAACGCTTCCAGATTGTTCGAAGATCGGCTTGGGGAATATCCACGGTTCTTCCGGTTCGAGTTACTTACACGGACGGTTGAATAAAAAAGGCTCGACAGGGTGCAACGCGCGCGAACTCTCACCCTCGCCTCGCCACGCCACGACTCACTTATCAACGATAAAAGCATAATTCTTTTCAACGCCTCTCGCCTTTTCTCCCTTTTTGCATACTTTGCGAATAACCCGTGGCCGGTCATTCGTACCGGTTCGCGTATTCACGCGTGCATAAATACCAAATCACTCGCGCACGGTTCCGCGAGGGAGAGAGAGCGTGCTTTAATTGCCACACCCGTTTCGACCCCATATTTCACCGGGTGTCGGCGGTCTTGATGTTTCCCCGCAGTATAATACGCACACTCTTGCCTCGAGGTCCACGGTGTGCACACGGAAGCGTGTGGAATTCTCTGCAAATGCAACAATATGGACGTCGGTAGCTCGTGCCGAGATGTATGCGCGCTCGCTTGCACACCCCGATGCAACAGCAGTTAACCAAGGGTAGTTGACGCCCTATCGATAAGCCCGATCATTAACAACTTTCAACCCCGGCCTTTTTTTTCCTCCCCCCCAATCTAAGAGTCAAAGACCGTCGAGCCGGTGATTTCGTTTCGCTCGCACTGTTCGCATTCCCTTTTGCCACAGCTAGCCGTGGCACGATTTCGCCGAGTGTTTCGAGTTCTGCCGTGGGAACGTATCGCCGCGCTTAAAAGTAACGTTACTGCGGCTGATATCGTTGCGGCCAAAAGTTTTATCATAACCGAAATTTACTATTCAAACTCGCGGCGGAGTCACTGCATTAGGGTGAACGTCTGCCCGACTATGCGAAATGGCGTGACAAGTACGAGAATAGAACCGCACCGAGTTTTACGAGATCGCGTGATCACGGCCAACAAACATCGTCTGGCATGAATTTTACTGCCGCATATCCTCCTTTATTTCGTCCGATTTTTAGTTCAGATTTGAACCATTCCTGCTCGAACGCGCCTGTTCCAAAATCTTTCCTCTGCTCCCCACAACTGTGCGAGGCTGGAGCTCAAATTTGCTAACGAGAAAAATAACGACATGATTTCGGCTACGGACGACCGCGAACGGCCCCGTCCGTGAAATTTGTTGCAAATGCTAAATTCGATTACGTAAGAAAAGAGGCTGCCGTATACGCATATTGCGGTAACCGCAGAACAACCGCACCAGACGTAACCGCGACCAGATATATTTAGCAGCGCACAGGTTGGAATTTCGATAACGCCTGCGAGCCAGGAGGCCCTCGGTCCTATATCCTCGAAATACGTGCGCACGTATTAATAGAGGGAACCGCAGTAAAATTAGAGCCATCACGAGAAAACTCATTTGGCGCGTAGACGGATTAACGACCGTCACCGGGACACTTGTTGGCTTTACTATTTAGATGGATGGATATCGACGTCTCGAAATTTTATGGCCGCTCCGAAATGTCCATCGCGTCTTCATTGAAAACGGTGCCGCGATTCTACGGCGATGCACGACCGCGTTCGTCACCGTTCCTCTCAGATTTACGCTTCTCCCGCTCTTTCATAGCGCACGTTTTATCGCCTAAACGGATGCTTCGCGTTTTATAAATCATGTTTAGCACTTGCCCGCGTCAAAAGTTCGTCGTTCCGTGCTGCGAACACGATTGCCGCGCGATAAACTCTCCTTCATCTGGAAACCTGTACCTATCGGTCTGTCGACGAATTTCTTTTAATTGGCCGAATATGCGAGCGCCGGCAACTGTTTGCGATAATTTAAAAATTGGAAGGAACACCGACGCGGAGAGGAGGACATAATTCTCTATGGGTTTTCCATCCAATCCACCTACTCGAGATCGCCCCAAGCCCCTCGTCCTTGCGAGCAGCAAGGCAGGAACGAAGCTGATCCACCCTACCGAGTCTATGTGCTCGTGCAAAGAGAGGAGAGTAGAGAGGAAGAAGAGAAACTAGGTGGACAGAAGAAAGACGACGAGAGTGCCGGGGTATGGCGGCAGAGTGGAATCCATTTCGAAATTGCGACCCACCCTGTCCGACCTCTCTCTCCCCTGCCAACCTCTTCCTCCTAGCGCCTTCCCTCAGGAAAATCCACCCACCTTTCATTCTCCACTCCCTTCCTTCGCTTCTTTCTCTCGTACATTCGCGTTCCTTCTTCGCTCCCTCCAGAAGGTAGCGTGCTCGCCTCGAATACTGATATCGAGCAAGGTCCTTTTTCCCTTAAACCGAGCAACCACCAGGAATAATGCATTATACGTACGCGTCTTGCTTTTTCCCTTGCTTTTCTCGCCTTTTCCCCTCGATTCTCGCTCGTTCCCTTTCCCTTTACGGGCTTCTGCCCTGCTTGGACACCTATTTCTCCGCTTCCTTTTGCGATTTCGTTCTTGTTTCGAGGCGTCAGCGTTATTCAGGCTCTCTCTCTCTCGAGAGAGAGAGAGAGGGACGAACGTCGAGACGACACTTCTCGCGATCGTGCATCGAACGCGACACCATGTTTCTTTATTTCTGTACCGTATTTAAACGGTTATTTTTATCTCGTTTCAGGCGTGCAACGAGTTTACCACCCACGTAATGAATTTGCTGAGGGAACAGAGCCGCACCAGGCCGATCACGCCAAAAGAGATCGAGAGGATGGTCCAGATCATACACAAGAAGTTCTCCAGTATCCAGATGCAGCTTAAACAATCCACCTGCGAGGCCGTGATGATTCTGAGGAGTCGATTCCTTGACGCAAGGTCAGTCACGGGTTGCGTAAAAATTCGTTGCTCCCATTAGCAGTTCCGTTGTGCATTTCTCGCGGAAAGATGATTGGTAACAAGAAGAGAGAAATTGTTTTGTTGTAGGCGTAAAAGACGGAACTTCAGCAAACAGGCCTCCGAAATCCTGAACGAATATTTCTATTCGCACCTCAGTAATCCTTATCCGAGCGAGGAGGCGAAGGAGGAGCTCGCACGAAAATGCGGAATCACCGTGAGTCAGGTAAAGTGAAACGAAAATATCCTCGGTCATATTCTCGCGATAAATAGAATTTATGCACCGTTCGGGATCGAGTAACGGAAGTAGCGCGGCCCTCCGCTTGTGTTGCGAGCTTCTCAGATAATCGCGTTCCGATATCGATCGAGATGAACGAAACGTTCGATCGCGAACGTTCCTCAGCGATCTTGCACCGCCGTCTCTTCTGCTTGCAGGTTTCCAATTGGTTCGGCAACAAGAGGATACGCTACAAGAAAAACATAGGTAAAGCACAGGAGGAGGCGAACTTGTACGCAGCCAAAAAGGCAGCTGGTAAGTTCCGTCCTTCGCAGACGAGCGACGGGTGTTCCTTGAAGAGTTCGTTTCGATGGCTTTCTCGAATCAAGGATATCGATGAAAGTCAGGAAGAAATTTTTTAATCAAATCCTAAACGGCTGAAAGACACGGTTCCTTGCTTCTCTCGTCGCGATTCAAGTTTCGATACTCGTGGAGCGTTGCTGGGAGAACGACGACAAACTCATTAAAAGCGCATCCCTTCGCACGCGACAAGGCGCTTCGTGAAATGTTCAGTTATTGCTGATAACGCTGTTGGGTACCAGCCCCGACTTCATTGTCACGATCATTTACACATTGGACTCGAAATTAGGATGGAGAAGAGATTGCATAGCGTGGCGGTTTCTCATTACTGTAAATCATTATGCGACTGAGTTACCGCTCATTGTTCGGCTCGGTTCTACCACTGTTATTGCACCTGACCAATAAATCTTCCAAGGAGAAACGAAATTATCGATTGCTATTCAGAATACAGTTTTTCGTCCATAGAAAAATATCGCTTAATTCTGGACTGCGCAATCACCGTAAATTATCCAGTAGCCTCAACGTATTCCGCTCGAGTGTGAAACGAAACGGACGATCTCGAACGACAGCCACCACATCGTCTCGCTTCGTTTGTATTTTTCTTTTCGCATACCTAGGAAAATTAGGAGGGAGATTCTGGTCGTGCTTTCCCTGGAAATTCTTCGCATTCGTGGGCCTTGCTGGTCGCAATCACGCGTACTTTCTCCAACTACCGAGGCGTTCTCCTCATTTTCGAGAGCAAATGCGAGATATTTTTAACTTAGCAATTATACAAGATGAAGAGAAAGGGGGAAAGAAAGACGAGAGGGGAATACGAGAACGCGGTGGGGTGACGAGCTACCAGCTTTTCCTGCGTTTATTTCAACGCCCTTTCAAAGTCTGTTTGTCTTTCCTCAGCCACGCTCCCGATAAACGGGTCACAGTCTTTCCGTAATTAAAGAAACGGAATTCCAGCTATACTGGCGGCAGCATTGCGGAACTCGTGTTTCGTTGCGGATGACGTAAATGTTTTCGCGTCCCAAAGTAAAAAATTATTCCTGCTGCTGCTGCTGCTGCTGCTACTACTGCTATACGTAATATGGCCACTTTTTGAGCTTCTCGCTGTCGTTGACCCGTGAATGTTCGCTAAAGATTCGCTTTCAGACGGATATGGATTGATAATTCGTTCATTCTCTGCTAAACATCAATCACAGTTTAACGATACATTTGTCGATCTCATTAATCGGTGGCGTGCCACGCAAATTCGTTCAACGAAAAGGTCGCGCGACCAATCATTCGGTCCTGAAATGTCAATCAAACGAAATACGATGACGATTTTTAAGATGGACGAAATGTATCGGTGTGGCGGAAGAACTTAAAAGACGCACCCTCGAATTTTGTATGCACCGCGATTGTTTCTACAGCAGCTTTTGCAGGAGCGTCGCCGTACAGTATGGGTGGTACCAGCCAAGGTACTCCGACGCCGATGATGTCGCCGGCGCCACCCGGTGGCCCGCAAGACATGGCCGGGTACGGAATGGGCATAAATGGTAGCGACTACGGTTCGCAACCGTACAACGACGGCTCCATGGGCTACGATCCTATGCACCAGGTAAACGTCAAATCTTCTCTACCTACGTGAATACATTTCCCTGTAGTCAGCGATCATATTGCCTCGCTTTCTTCAACGCCCTCTTATATTCTCTGAGCATGCGCTGGGTGAAAAATGATTCCCGATAACGCTTGGTCCCAGTGTAGAGGGACCTTTTCCCTGGCTCGAATGTATGGAAAGAGACGACGAAATTTTTTTTCCTTTACCATCATCTCGCGTTAAACGGTAATCGCGCTGTTTGGAACTCTGCTCTCGATTTCCATCCATTTTCAAGCCATCGCATTGTATCGCCAATAAATGCATGCGCCTCTTACCGCATAATCACACATATCGTGAGAAAGGAAGTGTGGCTGGGGGAGAGAATGCAAGAACGAAAGAAAGGGAGTAGAAATGAGAGAGAAGAAAACAGGCGGCGACGAGTGACAGTGGTGGTGAAACGGTGATGAAGTGAATTTTTGTTGTCCTCGCGCTTGCACATAGAGTGATTGAATCGTCCAGGCTACGGGCTCGGGTAATGCGTCTAGACTACGCTAGAGTGTTTTGCGACGAAAATGTTTGTCAGTAAGAGGCCCTTGATAACGCCGGTGTGTAGTACCGGTCGTGCACTCTGTGTGCAGCGGGACAACGCGTGAACGTCGCGCAATGGTAGCTTGCATAGAACCGCGAGTGCGTGCGTAGGTGAATAGATGCGTGTTTTTAGAATATAGAATACGGTCGGGTCGGCTATGCTGTTGCTGGCCCATAAACATGGGCAGAGAGAGAGAGTGCCGATAGTGGTGGCAGGAGCTGAAGGTTAGAGGAGGAAGGAGAGTCAGGGAGTGCACTCGATGTTAGGGGCAGCCAGTAGAGTAAGGGTTGCTTAGTATGCATTGGAGTTGCTAAGTCACTTTTTAGGTAGGGCTGCTCCCTCGCATATTAATGAAGTTGGTAGCTGCGCGCCCTGCTTCTAACGAGCTGCCTCTGTTCGCCCGATGAAACGTAACAGAACAGTATCTTCGGTGGGGTAATTTCTCTGGATCTGACGTGCTATTCTTCTGTACTCGTTTTTCTTTTCCACGTGCGCGCAGCTCGCGTGGACAGTTTTTTTTTTTTAGAAGGACGGTCGCGAAGCAATCGCATCGCGTCTCCGATTTCTATCCTCGTGGTTTTCCTTGTTCCATGCGTCATTCCGAAATAAAGATACAAAATGTATCGCACGGTGTCTGGTTCTTCGTATCCAGTAAATCTTTCTGACATGCAATTTCGACGGTGTCACGCGATATAGAGTGACGTTGAATTAAATTCGTGCACAGACACGCGAGGCGGTCGCTCGACCAGCTTGGGAATTTCTAGATATTTCCAATTGCTGGATTAAATATCCCCCTCGCCGATATATCGACCGGCTGTCGATGTATGCACGTGCCTCGTTACAAATGCTGCACTACGTCTACGGTGATTCGTTTAAAAATGCACCGCGATCCAGGACCGCGTCATCCAAACCCGCTTGAATATTCGTCCCATTGAAATTGCATCTCTTCTCGATATCGCGCTACATTTGCCGCGATTACTCTGGCCTCTGAATCTCTTCTTTGTAACCTCGCCGTTCACATATTCGCAAGAAACAGAAATAGGAAAGCAAGGAGAAGAGAATGGGTCAAAGCTATTGTTCTCCATCTGGCTGTAACGTGCTCTTCCTTGTTCGTGTCTTGCTCGTTACCGTTGCGTTCCCTGAAACTCGAATCGGCCAAGGAAGGCGGAGATGTACGCAAGAGAATTAATTTCGCGGTTCATCCGGTTCCGCCACGGCTCTAGTCGCAGTGGCGAGAACCCGTTCGAAATGAAGCGACTAAAATGCATGCCTCCTCTTAGCTGCCGCGTTTTCGAACCACCCCTGCTTCCCGTTTCGTTTTCCACCTTCGTTTCGTTCGGCTACATCGGAACTTACCTGTTCCTCGCTGCTTCCTTGTTACTGCGAGCGGTCAGGAATTTTCTTGAACCGTCTACCCGAGCTCTTTCCTCCTTGATTCGACTTTCCGCGCCAACGAAGTTAATACTTGCTAGAAAGGATCCAGCTTTTCACGATAGTTCTCGATATAATTCTTCGCACAAGATAGAGTGTTTCGATTTGGGCGTACTATCGTCGATTGGTGATCAAAATTAAGCTTAAAAGAAACAGTAGAAATGATGAATGCCTTTGCCGCTGCAGCTGGCACTAACGTTTCCGTAATTGCAACATAACAAAAAGCAATGGCTTGCACACAATTACATAAGCACCAAGAACCTTCCTGTACATCGGTCTGTCTAACAAACACCCGTTTGACCCGTCTATAAAGCGTTTTTCCGTTACACTATTCTCTTGTCTGTGGTTTCATTTGTTCTTTTTTTTTTTTTTATATATACATATATTATAATCTCGTTCTAATCGCTGCTGGTTGGTACCCCGAATCTAACAAAACGAAGCAAAGAACTGTGTTTGTTGCAACAAAAATTTGGGTGCGGAGTGTCTAGTGCGCGCGTGCGCAACTTTGAGCCGCGCGTTATTTTTTGGATCAACGATGCAGAGGAGAAAGTTCTAAATTTTGGCAGACTGTTCCTACGTTTCCATCTTTCTCTTTGGTCATTTTTGTTTTCACAAGTAATCGGCTGTCGAATAATCGCACCTGCTTTCACATGCTTACCGGGAAACTATCTATCGATGACTGGGGCGCGATTTCACAAGGCTCTCAAGATTGTTTCATCGGTAGATACCAATTTACTTCTCTCGAGGTTCGAACTTCGTTTTCGATCAGGGCTTTCTTCGATCAGAATATACCGATCAGAATATACTAGCTCTACGTTACTTAAATTACACTCGAGCAGAATGGCATATCGCGACATTTCGGTCCGACACGACAAGGCGCGAGATCGTTGAATTTCGAGAGAAGGCAAAACGCACTAACGGCCGCGTTCTTTCGAGCGCATTGTTACAAGCACAGTTCGCACGGTCTGGCACCTGTAATAATACTGTTACGATTGATTGGTCGTCTGTTCCTTGGTCTCTTCTACTCTCCATCACCTAACGATTTGACTGGTACACGCGAATTTCGTCGGCAAACCGTCCATCTTCCCGCGATGCGAGACTTCACAATGAGATCTTCGGCTCATATCTCTCCCCCCTTTGGTCATTAAGCTCCCCTTGGTCGTTCTTCCAAAATTAATTTCATTGCACCGAGCAGGATGAACGGTTCGGCGGGCCGCGATGGTGGGTGGCAGGCTGTTTGCTCTCGAATGAAAATTCACTCAGCTCTTTTTCTCTTGGCGCAGATGAAACGAAATTCTTAGAAGGCGACAGAGAGTGAGAGAGACATCGAATCAGACTTCACGCAAAGATAAGCGAATAGCGAGAGAGAAAGAAAATGAGAGAACGGAGGAGAGTAAGTAAGGAAAGTGGATCGAGAAATGAGAGGAAAAGACGGGAATCACGACACTTGGCTAAATTAAAGAAAAAAAAGCCTGAACGGTTTGATGCGTGTCCACTGATCTCGGCCTTTTTTGGCTTTCTATTGTGTTCACAGTGACGCGTCGTGCCGGCGAGAAATGAAATCGCAATCGTTGACTCGTGCTCCGTGCTCGACATGCTGGGTGCCCGCGACCGGTCGAATCCATTTCTATTTTACGAGAGCGTGGACGAATGCGTGATGTATGCCTGAGAGAGATTCGAGAACGATATTCAACATTTAGAAATCGACGAGCCAATCAGGATGTCATTCTTCGTTGCAACAAGCACAGGTCTCTTTCCCTTGAACGGTCGAGACGAGAAATTTCAGGCGAAGAGATTCGCGTTGGATCGAGATGTTCGCTCGTCGATAGTGCAATATACGTTTAAATAATTATATAGATCAATTTCCCGCTTGTCGTGCTCGAAGCCGGGAACTTTTCGATTTTATTAGACGAACGTACTTTTTCAAACTTCTCTTTCCTATCTTCTATAATAAATATGTTTGTTCCCCGCCCAGTACGAGGGTAGGTTTGTGCGCGATGTTCGCGTCTTCGAGTTCGTTTCTAGAACAACGCCGAATGTGCAATAAAACTTCTGTTAACGGGGCCTCGCTTGGGTAAGAAGAACGCGAAGCAGCTCGTTTATGGGTAAATTATATAACTGACGGCAGCAAGTAGTAAATGGTCCCGATCCAACCCGTGTCGGTGGACGCAATCGAGAAGCGAGAATTTCTGTTTCCCTGACAGACCTGTGTTTAAACGACAGTGATAATTGCGAAGGAGTCGATACGTCAGCGGTACCGCAAGCGTATCGCAATGCATATCGCGGTGCAACTTTTGCAAGAACAGCGAGATCGTTCGCCTGGATCACTTTTTTTTTACTCGCGACTGGACTCTTTTTCGCACTCGCAATCATGCCACCCTTCGAGACCAGGCAGACGTACGATCCCTATTCGCGTTACGGCTATCTATAGGCAATCTGTGCTATGCAAATGCATTCTCGAAGAACGCACCATGCGGTTTCTTGTCGCTCTCGTATGGCTTTCGATACTTAATCTTAGAATATCTTCTACCGACATTCTCGCAGTACACTGCAACACATTCGCACATACGCGCGCGCGCGCGCGCGCGCGCACACACACACACACCCAATCGTAGATCCTGATGACGTACGTACGCAAAATCAGGACGCATAATGAGTTGTGCGGATTAGATAAATTCTTCGAATGACATTTTCGTGGCACGCATGGCTGCATGTAGAATTTACGTTTATACGTGTTACATTGGTTTTACACGGTAGTACGTGTGTTCGTTTTAAATTAGTCTGTCTTTTTTTCATTTATATATTTCGGTTCGATTGGCTGGGGTTTTCTGGTTGAATAGGGGAAAGACGAAAGAAAGATGCGGAGTGAGAGCGCGTGAAAGTGTGTGTGTGTGTGAGAGAGAGAGAGAGAGTGAGAGAAAGGGTGATAGAAACTACATGTTTAGTTCGTTTGCAGAGTTCTAAATTTTTCGCGTAGATAGTAGAAAAGGCGCCGGTTCGATGCATTGGCAATTTAGAGTGAAAGGATTTCTAGTTTCGCTGTTTTGTTCATTTGCTCGCAATCATCTCGATCATTAGTATCCGTGGTACCACGTAGCCAACGAATCCTTTCATGCTCGTAACGGGAATCGATTCGTCCTTTCTTTTTCCTCGTTAAATAAGAAATGCAGGCAGAGGCACACTCAAGGAAGAATCGATATTTTGTTACGGGCGGCCAATTCAAGTAGCCCGCGCTTACCTGAACAGAACAAAAAAAAAAAAATTTCGATAACGCCTATCCCGCGACATTGGAAAAGAAGTCTGTCCAAGCTGACATAAAAGAGCGCAAAGTTGAGAGTTGAAGGCGAGGCTTCGTGACCAATGACACGCATTTTGTCGCCACCTGCAGGGAATAAAGACAGAGGGCTAAAAATCAATTGAATATACAAACAAAAAAATCGAAAAAAATGACGCAGGGCAAGGCATTGGCTGGGGGGCCAGGCGCGGCGGGATGGATGCAACAACGCGAGGCGGTGCCGGAATTTCCGCCACTCCACGATTCAGCGGACTCTGATTCCGACCGAGAAAATGAAAAACGACCGCGCGTCTAAAATTACTTTTGGAATGGGCGAGCTAGAATGGTAACGAAACTAATAAAACACATACACTCACGCGCACACACACACATACAAAATAGAAACAAACGCGGCAACGAAACCGGAAAGAAGCAAAAAGCAAACAGGGAAAGAAATGCAGAGCGGAATGTACGCTAGAGGAGAAGAGAAAAGCCGAGGTATCGCCACTGGGCGACAGGATTACACCGTCACCGATCATCAACAAGCATACACAGTCGTTGCACCTATACACACACAGGTACACGCGTACACCTATGCGACATACACGCAGCTCCGAGCCACATACGATGGAGAATGTTCGTGGTGTTCCTACGATTAATAGTAACGTTAGTTTCCCGTTTTAAAACCCTATTCTCTTTTTCTGTCAAGACCGAAGGCGGACTGCGCAGGAAGATGCGGCAGAGTATGAGCTTCTGCCTCCGCGGGAAGTAACCGCGAGGCGAGTTTCGATTTGAACGTCGTTCGACGAATCGCTTAAATGGATACTCGCGTCCGCATCTTCCTTGCTTCTGCCTTTCGATCTTGGTACTTAATCTTGCCTTATCGAGTGACTGTGCCCGAGTCTCCACGTCACGTATTTAAAGATGATTTAAAGAACGAATAAAGAGGAGGATCAGGAAATGAGAGAGAGAGAGAGAGAGAGAGAGAGAGAGAATGCGAGAGAGAAAGAGTGTGAATGGGAAAGACGACGAACGATAAGAATCCGTAGGACAATGTGCTCCTAAAGAACACGTAGGATCGCTTTTCTCGTGACAATACGGTGGCGTACAGACGCCTAGCTAAGGAGAGAGAGGGAGAGAGCGTATACAATCAACTAGTTTTTACTTTTCTTTTCATGATTTTATTTTAAGTAATTGACTTAGTTTTTGCAATAACTCTTTAACGTCATGTTATGTATCCCTCCACTATAATTGCGTAGCGTAATTTTATGCTGGGTTAAGATTTAAAGGAACAAGAAACATAGGAATGTAGAAATATACGCATATATATGTATTTATATTTTTTTTATGGTCACCACGTTATTTTTCTCACCTTTTGTCGAGTGGCACTTACACGAACCTGTATTTTTTCATAGGCAGCTTTAGCGAATTTCATTAATACTTTTTCTTAAATCTAATCCCAGCTCCGTGTACCGTGTAAAATGCTAGAGAATGTTTCCTACGTTCAACTGTGGTTTAAGTTCCGTGTTTTAAGTTTAGCTTCGAATTATACTTTGCATCGATACGTGGAAAATGTTTGCGTGCTGATTTGTACCATTTCGTTTGAGCGCGAGGACACCATACGCTGTACTCTCTCGGGGAACAGATAACAGTAATCTGTTGCAATTGATATCGAACTTTTCTTCAAGCAGTCTTCATATATTATTATTTATTCTTTGAAAGCTGAATACAATAATATTGGTAGATTGTACGAATATAATTTTCGGGTGTCCTTGCTGTAAAAAGCCAAGTATATCGTACCTCATGTTACGTTGAAAAATTGTGTGCATGTTTGTATCTACGAGCAAACCGAGAAACTCAGACAGTTTCCCGTTTTTTTTTCTTTTTCTTTTTGTAAGCAAACGATTCAGCACGAAATCTTATTAAAATTCGTTTCCTTTTACGTCATTTTTCTGTTTCTGTTAATTTCTACACCCGACACACGAACCAAATGCCGAATCCAGGATTCGCGTTCTGCCCTCTCTGCCAACATTCTGTTTTGTCCGCGCGTTTGTTGCGCTCGAAACTATGTCTCGGCAAGGGTGAAATTTACGTTCTGTCGAAAAAAAGAATGGTTCGAGGGTGGGAGGGGAATCGAATCGAATCGAATCGAAGTAGAATTTTCATCGACATAGCGCATTTTCCGATCGAATGGAAGTGGAGACTTTGAAAGCGACGCGGGGAAACGCTATTCAACTGGATTCGACGTTTGAAATATACGATTGCGCCTGTCTACCCTTAGTTGGTCGTACGTACGTAGGTACATATGTATTGTGTATGCGTATACATGTGTATAAACATATATATTCTATACTTTCGTATCTGTACAACTCGTGTATCAGCATTACGATGACAACATTTTATGATGAACGGGGCAGAAACGTAAGGTTTGCGTGCCGACCAAGTTTCCTTCGACTGTACGCGTGCATGAATAGTCGCTGGGAAAATGTATCTCGGGATAAACGTTGCAACAACGTTACCAACAGATCTCTATTCTTTTATTCCTCCAATTGTTTCCAACGGGCCAATCATTGGAAGTTGATGAAATTCGAGCAAAATGATCAATGGTGAAGGAGAATATGGTGCTACCTGAAATTTTTGCGCGACTATGATCCGCTCGCGTACACGGCCGGTGCTGTTTGCTTTCAGGAGCTGTCGCCTTGAAATACTTAGAAGAATCGTCAGAAGATACGCGAAATAAAGAATTACGGGAACGAATACGATGTAGGAACGCATTATATATAAGATGTATCGTGAAAATGCTCGCGCAATCCGATCACCTCACTATCTGTGATCCGAGGCTCGCCCTTAACATGGCGAGTAATACGAACTAAAAATCGATATTAAGCTATTAATGTTATGTAATACACAGTCTTTAAGCGAGAAGCGTTCACGTCCTTAAGCGATGCGTAAAGCGGAAGTAGCTCGAGCTTTTCGAGATCGAGACGGTCGGTGGTTTGTCCCTTGTTGAGAAGTTTTGTTTTACCGATCGTGGGCTGACGACCAAACAAGGCACAGCGTTATCGAGAGAATTGGCTCAACACGCGGAATTGTGCGTCGTGGAATCAAGGAAGGGTGGTTCATAGTCGGGCAGAGGAAAGAAAGGGCGGCCAGAAACGTCAGAAAGCTCGTCCCGGTCGTTCTCTTCTTTTTAACCCCTTCCTTCTAATCTTTCTCCATCTCTAGTTCTTTACTCTCCCTTTCTGTTCGGCGCCCGTTATTCGATCATCAAGCGTGAACGCTTCTATGCATCGACGCCACATTTTTCCCTCTCAGTGAGACCTATTGACCGAAGATAGCCGAAACGATACGACGGTAAAAAAAGAGATAGAAAAAATACGAAAAAGCGTACAGAAAAGGGGATGATCAAGCAGATGAAATGTACGAACGGGAAACAGAACAGAAAGGAAGCAATGGTCCTGCGACACAACACTAATGTATACGATTTTTCAACATGAAAATATTATATATTGTAGCTATACATATAGAAATATATAAAAGAGAATAGTACATAGGCAAAATTGTAACAGCTAAGTACATCATTGTAACGACGATGCTAATTAGTAAAACGAAATTTATTTTATTATTATCATTGTCGCTATTATTATTATTGACATTATTATTGCTATTATTATTATTATTATTACCGTTATTATTATTAGGAATATTATTGATATTTGCGGTTTACGAATTGCGAATGACCGTATTGCAATTATATTATTATCCCATGGACGACGAATATTAATATTACGAATTATTGAAATTTATTATTGCCTGCGCGAGTTGGACGTATTTTTTAAGGAGCACGAAGGTCGATCGAAAACTAGGTGATTTCTATCGATTTATTAACTATCGGTTGTCGATAATTATTGTAATGAATTGCGGCTCGAAGATTTATTACTTAGCACGTAGGAAGGAAGAAAAAGATATCCATTTATTGTATAAACGATGACATGGCGAAGGTGAGACTTACGAGTATCCTCCAGAAGATTAGGTGATTAAATTCTGTTGTTAAATAATATGTCGCGGGCGAAATAATAGGCTGAAGATTGACTATTGAGTAATATTCTCTCCAAATCGAGATCCGTTCATTTCCGGCAACAAAAAAATCCAATGGGAATTATTGATTTTCCATCGTGTAGTTTCGTGCATGAGGTTTAGATTATCCTCGGAGCATGTAGGCTGCCCCATATTGTACAAGTGTTCAATTTTATTCGTTCATCTCAAAAACCAATCTTCAGCCGATTTTTCTTTGCCAACCGTGCGACCAGTACAAGTGCGTTCGGCACAGCTAGTATACGACAAAAGAGCGCCTGAAGTTCGCCAAGAGACCAGCTTCAGGTGTCCCTTATAAACTCTACCTAACATTTAATAAAATGAAATGAAAACGAGTCAAAAGTACGAGATCGATAAGACGAAAAAAAAGAATAAGAAATAACGTTTAACATTTATGGATACATGATATAAGATATTATATATTCATATTCCTCGCTCCTCCCTCCGCTCGATCCTTTCCTCCAAATGTCCATGATTTATTTAAGATAACCGACATGAAAAAGTTCATCCGCAAAATTTATTCGTGGCGTACGCCGGGGCTGGTTATTATTGCATTTATGTTACTCTTATCGGATGAAATTTCAACTGGCTTTCCTGCACATTTTATAATATTGTTTTTTATTAAGCTCAACGGTGGATACTTTTTCGTGGAACAGTCATTTTGAATACGTTTGGACGGCGTAGTAATTATTGTTTTATGTCATTATTATTGTTCATGTAACAGATGGAAGATTATTATATATTTTAAATATTTTTAAAAAGTGGAAAGAAAGTTGGAGTCGCGTCTCGATATGTACAACAGTATACCACAGAAATCATTGTATCGATTAAAATCATGGTAAACTCAATAAAACGCTCAAAAATAATATTGATTCCATCTATGCAATTGTCTTGTGTTATTCGTACATGGTACACCCTTCTTGTAGTAAGCTACCATCTCCAACAGGTGTGAACATTATTCCACGGGAGGTTCACTTGCTATAAACAATTAAAATTGTTATTCCGGCCAACTGGATATAGTTACAGCAACGGGATATTATTTTCCTTGTAGCTTATTCTTTCCCCTTTCATTTGAGACCTCATCGGTTAAAAAATTACCACTAGGAGCCGAAATATAAAATTTTTAATTAACATCGCTTTTGATAAGGTGTCGGTAACGTTGTCAGTGATATAGAAATGGTACTGGCCTAAAATTGACCGCGGCGCCATCTCGCGTTGTCGGCCTTTTTCGCAGCTTGCCGCGCCTTCAAAACCAAATTTGTGGATAATGTATATCGTTAATTAAACGCAATTGTTTATTGCGATTTTCTCGGCTTCTAGTGCGTATTTTTTAATCGGACTGGACTTAAATTAAAGCTACGAAGGATAGTTGTATCCACCAACAGTTTTAACAATACGGAAATTGTGATTTTAAAGTTATTAATAATTAAAAAATCGACGATAATGTTCTCCGGGTCGTTTCAATTATCCCGACTTCAGGAGGCGTTTGGCTAATGTCTGTGGTTAATGTGTTAGGCCAGTGTAGACAAAAATCCTTCTTTAGCGTTGAACGTGAAAATGTCAGTCGAAGTTAATTTTAAATAAATTTGAAGTAATTACTTAAAACAATGTTTTTAGTTTTATATCGTATTTTACACTGTCAGTCACCAGTGACTGACGCGCCCGAAACGGTAAGGTTTCAACTTGACTTATATTACTATTACAAGTTCTACTAAATGTAATAAATGTAAAATAAGTTGTGCAATTTCTGTAATTTATTCTTATAAAGCTTCGCTACATACAAAGTATGTAAATTTTGAGTATAAGTTTTATCTGTGAAATGTCTTGCAAGTATTAGATTAGTGTGCTTACTGTACCTTTTGTATTACATAAATGTTAGTTTAGAATTGTGACAAGATTTAGTTGTACGAAGTATTTTGTAAATAGATATAAAAGAATAGTTCATAAGGATTAGCTTGTAAATTTGAATTACAACATTTTTGTAACATGTATCTTCATTGATGAGTTTAAATAAATCTTCAATGAAAAGAATTCCACTGCTCTTTTTATTTTTACACCTTAACAATCCTTGAAAGAACCTAATTCCAATTCCTTATACAAGAAGTACCGTGGACGAACTTTAAATGCAAAGTCCTAAAGCGAGAAACTTGTCAAAATGGCCCTATACGTTATTAAATAAAGCGCTTAGAAATTCCAGGAATACGACGTAATTTCTTAGAATTGCTAAGGTTCGAATACCTCCTCGCATATCATATTCTCCTGATACTAAACCACGATTTTCCTACGAAATTTTTGCCAGAAACTCGGAAATTTAAGCGCTAGGAAATTCCCGGAACGTGACGTCATTTCCAAGAATTGCCGGCGACGGATACCTCCTTGCACATCATATTCTCCTAATACAAAGTCCAGATTTCCGAGCGCAGAAATTTCTGAGTTTCTGGCAAAAATATCTGCTGAAAATCGTGGATTTGTATCAGGAGAATATGATATGCAAGGAGGTATTCGTTCTCAGAAATGACGTCACATTCCAGGAATTTCCGAGCGCAAAATTTCTGAGTTTCTGGAAGAAATATCTCGCCGAAAATCGTGGATTTGTATCAGGAGAATATGATATGCAAGGAGGTATTCGTTCTCAGAAATGACGTCACATTCCAAGAATTTCCGAGCGCAAAATTTCTGCGTTTCTGGGCGAAATATGTCGCCGAAAATCGTGGATTTGTATCAGGAGAATATGATGTGCAAGGAGGTATTCGTTCTCAGAAATGACGTCACATTCTAGGAATTTCCGAGCGCAAAATTTCTGAGTTTCTGGCAGAAATATCTTGCCGAAAATCGTGGATTTGTATCAGGAGAATATGATATGCGAGGAGGTATCCGAACCTCGGTAGTTCTTGGATTCAAGAATTCCTGAGCGCTTCATTTTCTGAACAGGTGCCAACAAATTTCGCAAGAAATGAAGACTTTAAAAATGATGGTATTTCGAAGAATTGCCTGCTGCCAAATTTAATAACGTATAGGACCATTTTGACAAGTTTCTCGCTTCAGGACTTTGCAGTTAAAGTTCGTCCACGATACTTCTTGTATAAGGAATTGGAATTAGGTTCTTTCAAGGATTGTTAAGGTGTAAAAATAAAAAGAGCAGTTGAATTCTTTTCATTGAGAATTTATTTAAACTAATCAATGAAGATACATGTTACAAAAATGTAATTCAAATTTACAAGCTAATCCTTATGAACTATTCTTTTATATTTATTTATAATATAACTTACAACTAAATCTTAATCAATTTTAAAATAACATTTATCTAATATGAAAAGTACAATAGACTCAAATAAGATAAAACTTATGCTAAAAATTTACATAGTTTGTTTGTAGAAGCTTTATTAATTTACTATGACTAAAGGATAACTAAAGTACGTGGCAAAAGTTCTTCTATCTTCTTTCTTGCTTTTATGCACAATGAGAAGTGCCGGTCAGTGCTCCTTACTCTTTGCATGCGGAACCTGCACACACAAAAAATATATTAGTAAGTATGTAACAGATGAGGGAAAGATTGTTAAGGGATATACAGAGGAAAAAGAAAGAACAGAGGGCCAAACGACAAGCATAAGAGAAAGAGAGTTTTATTTGAAAAGGAGTGGAATGAGGGATGAAGGGGTGTTCTAAAATAGGACCAAATCGTTCCTCGAATCGAGACCATTAATTTAAAACGTCGTTGATTAAACTCGGCCCAGTAAAACGCGAGATAAATGAATTTGTTTAATGAAATTATAGACAAATGCGATTACCTCCACTTGCCGGCGAGCTACATCAATGACCAGAGCACATAAAGTAAAGCTAGAAGTATCAGCTACCATCTCCAATAGGTGTAAACATTATTCCACGTGCGGTTCATTTGCACAATTAAAGAATTGAAATTGTTATTACAGCCAACTGCATATAGTCACAGCAACAGGACATTTTTATCGCGCAGCTTATGTGTTTCCCTTTCTTTTGAGTCGTGGCTGATTAAAATCGGCCCAGTAGAAGCCGTATTAATAATTTTTAAATATTTTGTCGGTAACGATTGTCGGTAATCATTTATCTGGCGCCATCTCGCGTTTGCGGCCTTTCTCGCAGTTTGCCGCGGCTTCAAAACCGAATCCCTGGATTACATCGTTAATTCCAACAATTGCGTCTTTCTCGGCTTCTAGTGCGTATTGTTTAACCGGACTGGTCTTAAATTAAACATACGCACCATAGCTATCCGCTCCAACAGTTTAAACAATATGGTTTGGTTGGTTTAAAAGTTATTAACAATTGAAAAATCGGCAAGAATGCACTCCGAGTCACTCGAATTATCTCGGCTTCTGAGGGCGCTAGATTAATGATCGACTGCTTAAAATAAAGGTGAAGGATGCTGCTACACGATCATAAACGATTTACAAACCCAGTATGCGCTATTTAATTTTTATAAACAATTTAATAATTCGTTTTAAATTGCATCGAAACTATAGTCGAGGGCCTTCCTAAACGATTGTTCCTTGAGCCGAGAGCTTGAATTTGAGAGGTCGTTGATCAAACTCGGCCCAGTAGAAGCCGAGATAATTGAATTTGTTTAAAGAAATTATAAACAAATGCCATTCTTTCGGCTTGCAGGCTAGCTACATCAATGACCACAGGACATAAATTAAAGCTAGGATGATCAGCTAACATCTCCAATAGGTGTGAACATTATTCGATGTGCAGTTCGTTTGTTATAAACAATTAAACATTTACAATTGTTATTACGGCCAACTGCATATAATCACAGCAACGGGGTATTTTTTATCGTGTGGTTTATTGGCTTCCCTTTCATTTGAGACGTCGTTGATCAAAATCGGCCCAGTAGAAGCCGAGATAATTGAATTTGTTTAAAGAAATTATAAACAAATGCCTTTATTACGGGTTGCAGGCTAGCTACATCAATGACCAGAGGACATAAATTAAAGCTAGGATGATCAGCTAACATCTCCAATAGGTGTGAACATTATTCGATGTGCAGTTCGTTTGTTATAAACAATTAAACATTTACAATTGTTATTACGGCCAACTGCATATAATCACAGCAACGGGGTATTTTTTATCGTGTGGTTTATTGGTTTCCCTTTCATTTGAGACGTCGTTGATTAAAATCGGCCCAGTGGAAGCCGAGATAATTGAATTTGTTTAAAGAAATTATAAACAAATGCCTTTATTACGGGTTGCAGGCTAGCTACATCAATGACCAGAGGACATAAATTAAAGCTAGGATGATCAGCTAACATCTCCAATAGGTGTGAACATTATTCGATGTGCAGTTCGTTTGTTATAAACAATTAAACATTTACAATTGTTATTACGGCCAACTGCATATAATCACAGCAACGGGGTATTTTTTATCGTGTGGTTTATTGGTTTCCCTTTCATTTGAGACGTCGTTGATCAAAATCGGCCCAGTGGAAGCCGAGATAATAATTTTTAAATATTTTGTCGGTAACGATATGTCGGTAATATAGTATGTGGCGCCATCTCGCGTTTGCGGCCTTTTTCGCAGTTTGCCGCTGCTTCAAAACCGAATTCCTGGATTACATCGTTAATTTCAACAATTGCGTTTTTCTCGGTTTCTAGTGCGTATTTTTTAACCGGACTGGTCTTAAATTAAACATACGAACCATAGCTATCCGCTCCAACAGTTTAAGCAATATGGTATTGTTGGTTTAAAAGTTATTAACAATTGAAAAATCTGCAAAAATGCACTCCGGGTCACTCCAATTCTCTCGGCTTCTGAAGGCGCTAGATTAATGATGGACTGCTTAAAATAATGGTAAAGGATGCTGCTACACTATGCTGTTCTATGTCAGAGTTTTAAAAGTAATCATGATCCTAGTAAGTAACCAATATCGCGCATTTATAAATTCTTGTAGCTGCTTGGAGAAATCAAGACTCGAAACTGTTTAACATGGTTTAAGAGCATGGCAACAAGTACGTAAGTACGTGGGCAATCCTGCATCGAAAGTACAATTTGACCGTACTTGTGCCTAGGTCACAGAGATAATGAAAGTGTTTAATAAATACTAGTGAAGCTATAATAGAAATTGTGACCGAAATGCAGCGAAACGTGAAAGTATTTCAATTTTTCGTTTAAAATTAATGAAATTGACTGTCGCTAGTTTCAATTGCGAATATTGTAAGTTCTATTTCAAATGTTTTCATTATTTAGTGAACGTGGATATACGAATTGAGAGAAGTAAGTATTGAAATCTATTTATAATAATGAAAGTTCAATAACTTTCAACCAAAGGAAACGAACTTGAGCCGAAAACCAATCACCAGATAACAAGAGATATAGATAAACCATTGAAATTATAAGTTAAATGTTACCAGTACTTCATCAAAAGTCGTCAGACTAATTGTTAAGCGTCGTAGTAATTGTATCTCTATACTCTATTCCTGCAGCTTCAATATATTATTCTCTACCAACCAATCATCCATTGGACCTGCAACAAAAAGAAAAGCAACGTGATAAATCGGTGCTAAAATCGAAATCGGTATGTAAGTGCCATTGCAAACAAAATAATCGTGTAATAAAATATAATAAACATTCGAAGTGCCGTTCAAACTAATAAATTAATTAACCCGATATTTTAATAACCGACTAGTTATCGAGTATCAAAGATTCGGTGGTACCGGATGACCGGTCAAGCGTCCAGCAAAAGAGACTCGATAAAGAGTTTAATGTACATCCGCGATAGCCAAACGATTGTTAAATAAATGTGTATTAATTGATAGAAGCTAATAGTCAAGTGTATGCGGTGGTAAAGTAGACTCCGAGATGTTATTGCATTATAGGGTTATGTATGTCACTAATCTTCGACAGCATAAACGACCCATACGCTACGACGCTTGAACTCATACTGACACCGCGCGCACCGCGCACGCGCCGGCGCGTCGCTAGCGCTCGGTCGCGCTCGGTGGTATTCGCCTTATCGGAAATCTCCGTACGCCACCGACCGCTGCCGGGCGCTCTACTATCCGAGGGTCATACCTACTGGACTTTTGCAGGTTCTGACCAACTTTTAGCTGAGCCTACAATCCTTCGGTCACACCTATTGGACTTGTCCCCAAAGCATTTAAGGTATCTACACTTATCTACACTTAAGGTAAATAAGAGGCGCGAGTAGTTTCCAGGAGTTCTGTATAGATGGTAATACCGTAGCGGCGCGAGTAGTTTCAAGGAGTTTTGTATAGATGGCGATACCATTGCAGGCACTGTAGATATGGCAGAGACCCGCGTAGTTTCAAGCATATATTTACAGGTATTAATTAATTTATCAATTAAAATGTACAGATGGGTATTTGATTTACAAGAGAGAAGGCTTCTTGGGAAATAAGAAAATGTAATTCCCAAGCCGAAATATACATGAATTATCTTACTAAAGAATTATCTCTAGAGCGTCAGCAAAACCGAAGAATCTACACAAGTAGCGGGGCAATAAATAGAATATAAATAGAAACAAGAATTCAAAAGTAATTGCAGTAAGAACTTAAGGTTCTGTCCATTTAAGTAACTACAGTGGGCAGTAATGCCCGCTTAATGTTCGCTGTATTATGGCTGCATAGCGAACCCAATCCGGGGATGTGACTTACCAGTAATTGTTCATGCTTATCGCTTTTCGGTACGCTCTCTTTACACTGCGTTGGTGAGATATGTTGAGGGCAATTGGTGATCACAAGTTGAGTTAATTAATTAGGAAGTAGATATGCAGTGTATCAAAAGTTATGTTGTATCATTCTTTATTATAGTAGTAATAATAATAGGGTAGTAGTAATCTTAATATACAGTATACATTTCTCATTATCCGTATTCCCCAAAAACATACATCGATCGTTTGAAGTGCAAAGTGCGTTAAATGTATATCGTAAAATATATTACACTAGCCGAATCGCATCGTATATAAACCATCCTATACATACATAACGTACAGTTCAATTAATTCTTCTACTCAACTTTAACGTTTCATCTTAGAACCTTCTTTCGACGTTCGCTATTTCACTGCAGGAAGAATATCACTTCGAGAGCTTTCGTGCAGATCGATTGATTTCAATTGCAAAAGAAAGTAGAAATTGTTTAATTTTTATTGCATCAAGTACTGTTAATTAATTCATAAGTCACTGCCCGAAATCTCTCTTTACTAAATGAATTGGTCGTTGCGAAACGATGAACTAAATAGCTGTACATACAATAAAGTAGAAGTATTTAATAGAAAACAAAATTCACCGTTGAACTCGACTAAAAAGAGATTCCTTCGACGAAAAGGTACATCATTCGCAACAGAATGCCATCTTTTACAAGAAGAATTATTCTAATCTTGATGGTGTATTTTTGATCAACAATGTAAGAACGAATATCTTGAATTTCCTTTAACCGCACCCATGTGAAAAGGGTAATTCGGCAAATTGTTCTATTTGACGTATCAACATGCGAATTTGATATTATTTCCCAAAGAGATTTATGCTTATATATGTACAAATCATAAATTTCATTATATATATCTATATATACGTATATACATGTAACGTACACGAGGACGCGTTTCACATTATAATATGCTACAATTTATGCGTAATATATATGTTGAAAGCACATTATCATGTCACGAGTATAAAACCGAATAATCTACTATATTGTACATGAATCGACAAAACCAGGTTTCACTTCAATTGTGATTAATGGCGAAAAGAAATATCATTTGGTTTAAACCAAGCGGAACTATTTCCCTCTCGTAGTATCTTTCGCATTTCAGAAATTGCATACATTAATGGAATAAAGGGTCTTTCTTTTTTCACAAACGAATGCGCACTATTTTCTTAACATGCACGTTCGATCACATTTTCAACATATCGGTTCATTCTCGAATGTTATCCTATCACAAAACGCTGGACGTTAAATAAGATACCGATCTCCAAGGCTTACCCTAACGTTTGTACATTGCTTGAATGTTAACCATCGTTCGTCAAATTGGCAAATTCGCCGCTATGGATTGGCTTATTGTATGCAATACAACGAACTTTCGACGGCAATGTTTACGAGAAATGTAATGTGGAATATATGTATGTACTATCGCTGAAAGTGATGGTACCAAAGGGAACATGAACTTCCGGAATAATCGTACCACGCTCATAGAAGGAAAATGCGAGGCAATGTAAGAAGCGCCCTTGCTCAATGTTCGCAAAATATTCTTTCCTCCTCAGGTTGAGCAGATTGAACATTTTCTGGCATACGAATACGTAATTACAAACTGAAATGCTTTAAAAGCACCCATTTTCTTATATTATAGACGCCAGACAAATTATGCACTTTACTTCAACGAGGAAAGTAGACACTTAGATCTACCGGCCAGCATGTACCTACAAGCTCAAGGATGTTGAAGAAATATAATGTAACTTGCAATCACCTTTGCAACCATTAAATATCATGAAACCGTATAATAGAAAAAGACAAAATATAAAACCTTAAAGCACGCGATTGCAACATGGAACACGGAGAATAGTGTCTAACAAATTTGAAAAGCTTGCTCATAAGAGAAAGAAGTGTTCATAAAATACTAAGCACCAAATGTATAGATAACGTTGAAATGACTTTGTTTTTTACAGAATATACGTGGGGCGACCATGAATTAACACGTTGGATGATTTAAAATGGAAACTTAGCTCTATGATATCCCAAATTCTTACAAAGCAAAGAAAACATTTCGCCACCTGTGTTTTCTACGTGGAGTACTTGAAAAATTTACTTGAAGAAAATTGAAAAGGGAGGAAGGTAGAAATTCGACTTAACGCATCTTGCCAATTTCTCTAACTAGAATAGATAAATGGCAGTTCCGCTTTTAATCGATATAACGAGGGTATAGTCTGACGATTTATAACAGTACCTGCAGGACACGTCGCCTAACAATAGGATCCATAAAATTTTCATATTTCTAACATTCCTTATATTACCGATATCTGTTTCGTTTCCTATGCATTAATTGTTCTTCCACCAGGGTCTAATCTCAGGCTCGACGGTAAGTCGTCGTGTTTCTACAACGTTTGCAAGAAATGTTCACCTGACGCAGACAATACGATCAATATTGAATTCGCTATAATCAATATTGCACTCGCGGAACATTTTTTCGAAAAAGATTGCTCATGCACAAGCTGATTTTAAATTCTGTAACGAGTACAAAAAAATTTGTCTTCGTTTGGGATGTCGTTCAAAGTAACACACGTATTTCTTTTCACTATGGGAACTTTCAATTTCACCCTCTCTACTATAGCTTATATTAAAACATCTTCATAAACTTATTCAACCCATTTGCTGTAACACTGGGTACCATCTGTTTCTCCATGTAGGAATTTCTATCGATGTAAAAACGTTACGGGCGAATGGATGAAATATTGTAAGAGCTATGTAATAATAAACATATCTACGATTCGCGTAATAATTTTTTCATAAACTCGTTAAAAAACATTCCGTGAAAAGCTGAACTTACGAAACAATTACCCCAGCATGTAATTACCAAAATTCGATGAAGCAATGAAAAGAGTACATATTCTCCAAGTTAAAGACGAAGAAACGTATACCACGAATTATTTTATACACTGCACGTTTCCAAGTATTCGCGGTATTCTACTATTTAGAAGCAGTTGCCCGTTTTGAAAAATGTATAATCTATCGTTTCCACGTCTCAGGATACTAAATAACTTTCTTCAAAATTCAAATAACTACCCCGCGTGTACTTGACTAAAACATATGGCGCACCTGTTATTATTCACTTACTAAATTTGAGGTATAGTTGTCTATGTAATTTATGAAAGCTTCGATTCGTGTGAACAACCGCGATTCTTGTAGAATGAAAAATCTTCCGTTTATCGAATGCACCCGGCGTAGAAGATCTTGCGAGTTTTATCGTGGAGGATACCGGCTCTGTTGCACGTTCTTCGCAGAACGATCCTTCATATCGTTCGGGTTGTACATCATTGGTCCCTAAACATCATGTATTTCTCTCAAATATAAACTGGCAAAAACGGCAAATGTTAATTACATTCGGGGATACCAAAGGACTATGCTATTACTATACCATTTTGCCTAAAAGAAACGGGTTTCAAGTTAAAATATTATTATTATTCGTTTTCACAACTACGAATGTCTTGACTTGGTCGATACTGAAAATTATTAATTAAATCATTCTATTCTTCTCTTACGTTTTTTATGCCTCAGAATTTAGACGACTGTGTATGATACAATGCAGAAAACGCAAGCTTTGAAACTAACATGTGACGCATATGACATCCTTCACCAAGCTTTCCCATAGTTTTGCAATTTAAAATTCACGAAAATATGTATAGTGCTCGACGTAAAAATTGTAAGCTTGATTTAAAGGCGAAAGCTATGTGACTATGGATTATGAACAGGGATGTTAACTTAATTCTATCCAATATGTAAAGTACATTTCAAACAGCTTCATTGCTACCGGCAGATTTGAATAAATAAAGCAATCCCTCGTAAAGAATGCTATCATTCGATTACAAGAAATCTACATATTTATTTGCGCGAGGAACGCCAAGTAAAATATACTTTACACTGTTAAATTAATTACGCAATATTGTACTGTAATAAATAAGTTAGAATTTCTAATACGTATCGCTGAATGGTATTTAGAATTGAGACCTACGCAATAATATGATGTCTAATGCCAATGAATTACCTTGTTCTGTGGGAGCAAACGCGGATCCCTCATAGTGTAGCTCTGCACCTCTCGCGATAACGAGCTGGTTGAGCTCCATCGAGAGAACTGTGTGCCATATACATACAACACAACAATCTTGTCTCACTAACCGATACTCATACTGTTGCTATGATAAGGCATCAAAGTGTGTGAGAATGCAATACCGACTATCTTTATCGCACAGCACAGAGACTTGTTCTGTTTTTCTCGATAAAATCATACCGACCCAAAAATATAATCTATTAAAAATGCGAATAGTCGGTAGTGCGAATCTCTGGCATTGTCATGTATAAAAATTGCGATATTGTCTATAAGTATACAATTCAGTTGCGGAAATAAGTCATGCTGAAAATTGTAATATAACTGCACTAGTGCATTATTTTAGTATCCTGTACCATGTGTTAATTATTCAAATCACCTTTCTCCTTGTACAACACTACCAAAGAATTGTATACACGCGCACAAAAAGAATTGTTCAAAGCAGCATTAAGCTGTAGATAAAAGATAAAAAGAAAAAAGGACGATGGTAAAAGTACATTGCACAATAGCCATGTGAAACACTTGTTTTCTACCCAATCTTTCTTCCCTTCGTCGTTATAATTTTCGAGTGTCGCAGCGGTGCAAAGCAAATGAAGTATGTTGCATTGGATATACCCCAAAAAATTCATACTGCAAACTATGTTACTATACACACTTTACACACCATGCATGTACAATAATGAAGAACAATGTATAAAATGAATAAAATAGTCCTTACTATCAGCAACAATTATTATTTGGCTAGATCATTCTGCCTCCCCGACTGCTTGCAAAAGAAACATAAAAAGAAAGGTGGATTAAACAGAAGTTTGCAAGGAAGAGAATATCTATAGTAACTTTTGGAAAATCTATTTAATGCGATGGAGGCTAAAATATAACACAGAAGGAAAGCACGTGACCGTTAATCAAATAAGAATGGCACAATAAAAGACATTTCACTGTTATATACCCGAACGAGTCGTTTGTAAGAACAAAAGATCTACTAGTTGCGAATTTAAATCGTCGGCGTCTGCATCGTTTAAATATTCAAGGGAACGAGTAAGTGTTATACAAATGGACTGTACATGTGAGTATCAGAGTTAATTTAAAAGAGCAGTAGATACTTTTGGATATACAGACAATGCACAAAACTAGGGGAAACTTACGCCATATACAAATTGTCATTGGGAATGAAATTGTGAAGGAGTTTCGCGAAAAGTAACATTTTAACATTACAGTTCCAGAACATGTTTAAGGTACAGCAAAGCTGCATACCAGCATACTGCAGCCATAACATAAAGATAAAAAGGGGGAATGTGTTCGAGTCTGAGATTGTATATACATTTATATATGAAACTGTATTGTTAACGTAATTCTATGCGCGTGTGTGTGCGTGTGAATGGTCTTGTCTGAGCGAGCTTGAAATTTTATAAAGATTATTCCACGTCACAAAGAACTTACCCCTTGGGATGTATTGTCAGAGACATTCGTAGCAGGCGCAGCAGGTGTTAACGTCTGAGTTAGAAAATCCACAGGAGCAGTTGGATCGTTGACTGAAAAAATGAATAATTCGTTGAGTTGAAATAAAATAGGACCAATTGAAAACCTACGGAATGTTGTAAGTTATTAAAGATTTACCTGGAGCAGGAACAAATAACTGGGGTGACGAACTTGCCATTGGTACCATAGGCGATGTTGCTGGGGTCGATATACTAGAAGATGCTGCGCTACCCTTTGGCCCACCAGGATTCATTACATCTATATAATTCGCACGCATACTTCTACCCTTAGGTAGCTTGAATCTGTTCACAATACATTCATCAGCTTGCGGCGGTGGCTGAGACAATTGAGAAATTGGTTCAGGCACGGTGGCCCCAAATCCCATATCGGAAGCTTTTGGAGGAGGTGCTAGGGTGGCGGAGCTACTATCCCCGTCTTTGTCTTTGTTCATCCATTTTTTAGCAACAGGGTCCCAAACAATCTATTTAGAAAATCAAATGTGATATAAGCGTTAGTATTTTTTTTAATACACAAATACAAATACAATGTAAACCTCAAACTGTATTAAAAGCGCTAAGACTGCAGGGCTCGAGTGATTTCACTTGTTCAACTTTCGGTGTTAAAAACGGAAATTGGAATGTTAAGCTTGAATATATATATCAATAATTCATTAGCTTGTTAATCAAATGACCAAACATTTAGTATACTAGCCTTTTGATCTTCCATCATAAAAGGCGTCATAATTACCATAAGTACCCGCGTGAGCCCTTAAGCGATAGAAAAAGATAAAACCATCTATCGTAACTTTTTAATAAAGTAAAAAGCGTGTTATAATATATTATACTGCACAAATCTTACCGTGGGATTACTGTCATCCGGTAGAATCATCTGATTTTTGGGTTTTGGAGCAAGTTTGCTGAAAAGACCGCCAAACCAAGAAGAACCACCGCTGTTAGAGGGCTTTTTCTCAGAACGTTTGTCCGAAGGTTTCTTGGCTAAAGGTGTGGTCTTGGAGGCCGCATTAGGAGTCTCAAGTGCATCCAACTCCTCCAGTGGATCGTACTGATTTCTTGTTGATGGCATCATCGAAATAGCCGGTTGCGATTGCTGAAATGAAATATACAATTCATCATCGCAAAGTTGTTCCAGCAAAGTCATTCACTATTCGCTGCAGTAGCATATGCACTCGTTGCTCTATATTCGGTAGATCTTACGAACAATTCTTTCCCCAGAAACAATGAACCACCACAGTAAATAGTGAAAAACTTTGCTTGCATGCTATGCTTATAATCGAGATACCGGAAAACAATAAAATATATTGATGAACTAAGCATGTTCATTTATGGCGAGTAATAGAGAGGCGAATCTTTGAAAAATTCAGAATAGTGAATAACATTGGAAATTTTATTATATCTTTAACATTAACAGGCTTATATACATAAATATTATCAGAAATAAGAACAAGCTTTACAAACACGTTCTGTTTCTGTATCAAACATCTCCGTTAATTACTGACATCCTCTAATAGCATGTTCTTCATTAGATATAGTATTCTGCGATAAGCAGAAGGACCGATTTGCAAACGTAACTTAGGCCGTTTTGAAAATACAGTCATAAATGCGCAATAACATTAAAATTTCAACGTTGCGAATCCTAACAAAAATGTCATCTACTCGCAATCTGTGGGAGCATCAATATCGTAAGTTTTAGGAAGCGATTTTTTCACAGGAACACCTTTAAATTCAGTTAAACAAAGCTCGCTCCCAGATCTAACTGGTAAATCTATCGGGTATGTTCCACCAAAGATAAGTGGCTTATATCCACGCCATTCAGTGGAATTCCGCGAAGACTTCGAATGAGACCATGCGTCTACCGTATCGCAAATAACATCTTTCCTTCGGATTTGCGGAGCTATTCTCGTAACCGTTTTCTCATCGAAATTGCAGTACTGTTGTAAAGATTGAGTCTGTCTTTTGCAAGGTATTGATGCCTCCCTTCTTGAATAGGAATGAAGCTTAGAAAAAGAGTCGCAATTTATCTTGCTAAACTGTATATCTAAGTCAGTAGTTGCAGAGGAAGTTAATCTACTTTCGGCCACGCCATCCAATTCTCTATGATCGTTACTATCCGTTTTCTTTTTCACTTTGCACCTTAAAAATACAGGCGGCTGCGAAGAAGGCGGTTTCAAGTATCTACCGTCCAACTTCTTTATTTTATTTACATCTTTCGGATGTATTTTATTATTTGATACGATTCTTGGGTAGGCTGCCGTTATTTTTGGGTATGCTATAACTTTGCGCGATTTTACATATTTTTCATCTAAATTGGTAGACCTATAAAGATTAGAAGTTGACGATGTATGCGTAGAGATACTAGTGTTTGACTCAGGAGATTGAGAAGTGTTGCACCGATCAGAATTAGTTAATACTTTGCGTTGTCGTAATGAACTAACATTGGTGTCATCCAATGACCACTCAGGAGGACCGAGATTACTATCCGCAGTAAGCATATAATTACTCACTTCAACGGTAGGTGTTTTTTCTTCCTTTTCTGCCTGCCCATGTGTAAGCATCAAGAAAAAAGGCGAAAAAAAATTATTTCTACATCTAAGTATGATTTGAGGTAAAATTTAATACACTATACTACGAAGAAAATCAAGCACAGAATATTTGCAGGGGGAAATAATAAATGTTCAATGATAGTTGTTACGATGTTTAACGAAAATGTGTAAAAAATAACATAGAACCCATAGATATGATATTTAAAATGAAAAACTGTTATGTTACGAATCGAAGTGATCGATTTACCTCATAGTTCCATTTTTCTTGCTGCTGTGAATTATCGATATCACCTTGCTTGGTAGGATACGCGCCGTGCGTAGGCTGTTGTTGCCAATTTGTTATAGTACTATCATTTCTGCCATAATTGCCTTGATAATAGGAGTCTTGGTTCCAATATTCCTGCTGTTGTGATTGTTGATATTGCCCAGACTCCTCGCCATTCTTTGCGTATTGCATATTTTGATCATATGTATCCGGTATATTTGATGGCAATGAAAGTGGTTGCCATTCTGATTCCATATCAGTCGTGGCTACATCCATCATTGATGTTGGAGCCTCTCTGTATTCAGATTGAGTCGCGTTCCATTGCTGTTGCTGTTTCACCTCGTGCGATTCCTGATTTTGCACAGTACCATGCGGCTCAGTATTTTGTTGTTGTGAATTATAGGCCTCGTTTTCATTAATTTCACCTGCCTGTAAGAATGTAATACTCCTATTCCTGCGTTGCCTATCTAATGGAACATTTAAAGCATAAGCTTTTCATTTAAACTTACATGACATTTGCCAACAATTTCCGCTAGATTATTGAACCACGTTAAAGTTGTAGCTTCATCAATGGAATCTTTGTAAACTGGGTCGTGATATTTAATCCTATCTCCCAAATTGTGCACAGAATTGATAAATGACTTTTTGTACTTCGATGGCTCGTTGACAATATTTACTGCAATTTGCTCTATATATAGAAGGGCTTTTTCTATTATTCCGTGATCTATCATCTTTACTGCCAAATCAAACTTGAAGGTTTGCAGATCTACCAACGTAAATCCTGGCTCACTCAGGTTTCTAGCATATTCATATATCTCTGTGAGCATTACAGCTTCCGTTGTCAGGAATGTGGTGCATGGTTTATGATGGTTTGCACCAATCAAGACAAGTTTCACGTTGTTCGCCCCGTAGGCACCAAAGTCAACCTGTGCGAGTATGTAACAAAAATGAGCTGCGTGGATATCGCCGCGGGCATAAAGTGTATCTCCGAGTGTTGTAATCGAACGACAATTGATTAACGGATTAGCAGATGTGTTCGATATAATCATAGCTAAATGGGGCCTCCAATCATCCCACCGTGGGTCTGATATACCGGTGACAACAGCTGGTACACGACCAGAATGAAGTTGATATAAAGTTTGCAAAGGATCATGATATGGTAAGCTGTTAGCAAAACGTGTCATGACAGACGCATGTGTACGTTTGTCTAATTTGCTAGCCAAAAAGAGCGCATGTCCCCAAAGTCCTTCGTTCATGGCATATTCTGCGCATTCAAAATATTACAATGAAAAATCAATTTCTCGCTGAATAAATTTCTGCCTATTCAATTGCACGAATACATACCTAAAGCTTCTTGAACTAATCCGTAAAGTAGTGTATTCCTGAACTCATCTGTTATTTGTTCAATACTTTTCGGCGGATTTTTTTCGGATTTTTCGAATGCGACAGCTGCATCTTGATTACCCTGAACGCTATCTCCAACTGCAGCACCCGATCTTTGTGATACCACCGATTCCCTTCTTCCTGGATCTTGCGACTTTTGCTTGTTTGTTTCGTAAGGATATGCGTCTTTATTCCTGAGCAGCAATGCTGCTATATCAACACCAACAACATTCTACAAATGTGCATACGATCTGGTTAGGTAATGGCACGCGAAAGGTGAAGTATGTCGTGTATGATTGAAATATATATCTTACTCCGTTTTGCTGAATCAACAGAATCATTAATTCATATAATAGGATATAGGAAGCACAATCGGTCATCTCTTCGTTCGATGCTGCCTTTTTAATTTTACTCTCACAGTACTCGATAATAGTTTTCTTATGCGTGACACCTCTGTATAGAAAAAGATATATATTATAATGACAAGTAAGCATACGCATGTTTAAATTGTTGATATGCTATTTCCACTTGCTTAATTAAAGGCCCAGGATAAGCTCGTAGATCACGCGTTACAGGATCATTCGAAAGTAGATTGTCCAAACGCAGAATGTCTACTTTGGCTCTCTCGCCATCAGTCGGATAAGCTGGCTGCACGTGTATCAAAGATCCAATAGAAAAGGATCCTAAAGATAAAATAGTTTTATAGAAGACAATAATGTGTTTCATTAAATAATTTATACAACTTCAAAGCATACCGAATGCATGAGAAATGGAAAATTTGGTTGGTGTCATTCGTGCAGAAGTAGTTGTCGAATCTTCTATCATAGACATATCGGCCAATGTGCGTTTATCACCAGGTGTTCTGAAAAGTTTTATTTCAATTACAAACATTAACTACACACAATATACTCTCGGCATTACTGGAATACTGAATACTCAGAATAGTTCTACTTTGCCATACGTTTTATCATATCTACATGCTACCTACAGGGAAGAAGACAGATTATTGCTAAGTTCTACAGGTATGCAAAATACTCAAGCCACATAAGTTCTACTGTACAAGCTAAGGAAGAATATTTTAAATTTCGCAAGAACGTTTTATCTAAATTCCTTTCTGTAGCAGAAGCCTTTGATATTGTCAATTATTTGTAGAACGAAGGGTAGAACCGAGGGAGTTCCCTCGGTCTCACCTATTTAAATTTTGATAACTTGAATTCTGTCTTCGTAGCGGACTCGTGGCCCATCCAGGATACCCAAAATACGGTACATATAATGCTTTGTTTGGTGAGTGGAAGCATGCACTTGGATTTGTAAAAAATCTAACACACAATCGATATTATAAAATCTATAGAAAAGTAGTATCAGAATGTACAGAACCAGTCAGTATACAATATATATAAATATATTTTTAATGCCCACCTATCATCGCAAGAACTGCGCCCAGAATGTACACTTGCTCTATCCTCTGGATAATTAGTAACGCTACGAGAAATATGTTGCTGCTGCTGCTGATTGGCGTAATATTTATGATACCATTCTGTGTAAGCAGCAGGATTTGTACGTCTTAAGTTTTCAATATAAGCATAGTAATTATTAGCATAATGAACACCATAATCATATCCAGGATATCCTGCAATACGAAATGACAAAGCTTTTATGAAAGAGAAAACTTGATTAAGCTCGTAATGGAAGACATGTACTACTTACCATTATAAGCATAATAAGGATCTCTCGTTCGCATATAATACTCTCGATCTCTGTCGTTATAGGAAGATCTACTGGATGGTCTAGATCTAAAAAAAATAGATGCATATATACGCAACAATAAATTAAAATTGGCAATGTGATGATAAAAATATGTACCCTCTACTGTAAGGATCATCGTAATATTCTCTCCTGTACGGCTCTCTTATATCGTAATCATCGAATCGTCTCGGCCGTCTATCATCTCTCCTTCTTTCCCGATCCAAATATTCGCGATCTCTAGGATATCGTGAATCATAATCTCTACCTTCTCTTTCCCTTCTTAACCGTATTCCATCATCAGTTCTATCTTTCCTACGATCATCAGGCCTTCTTCTAACGTCATCGATATCCTCTTTAGCTCTGTTCCTCCTGTCGGGCTCTTCTCTTGCATGCCTATCTAAGTCATCTCGACTATTATGCTTTCGATCATCCTCCCTGTAAGACATTTCTCGTCGATCAAATTCTTCGCGTGTACTATATGTTCGATCATTCTCTCCTCCGCGACGGCGATCGTAATAGTAATCATCGTCGTATTCTCGTTCTCGATCGTAACTGCAAGCAAATTAATATTCAAATCTCTTGGAAGTGGCAAGTAGCTTCCACATTGTTATCAGATTTATTCATCATGAGTGTAACTAACTATGCGTTTTTTCTTTCATACTCGTATCTTCGGCGTTCCGAACTACTGTCGCGTCGTCTTTCCCTACTGTCGTCTCTACTGTTTCCAGAACCATCATCATCCTCATCTTCGTACGAATCTCTACGATTAGATGAACTGGGTACACCCTGGCTTTCGCGCATGGACGCACCAACAGCTTCCTCGCGCTTACTTCTCGAGTCACTAGATTGATCCTGTATAGCGGCTGAAATAAAATTCAAAAATATACCAACAGTAGTTGAAGAAGATATCAAATTTACATAAATATAAAGCTTATTCTCACAGCCTAAAGGAGGGACTTCTTGAGAACCTGTAACTACTCTTCCATTAGATCTGTCGTCCAAAGGCTGAGTAGCTTCAATTGGAGATGCTCCTCCCGGTATTTGCCTAAGATTTTCATCCGTTTGTTGTGCAGTATCTTCCGGTTCATTTCCCCTTCCAGGTACTTCCCGTGTCTCGCTCGGTTCTAACATAATCTGAGGTTGAGACTCATATCTTTCTTCTCCGGAAGGATCGTTTCGTGATTGTTGAGGAGGTAAGGATCGTTCCCTACCAGACGGGTCGTTACGACGTTCCATCGTGTTGTCGGAATCTGATCGTGAAAGCAAGGAAATGTTTCTTTCTTGTCCGGGCGGAACATCCCGACGTTCTGATCTATCCGACATATTTCTCAGGTGAAGACCTTGCTCCTGGCCAGAAGGATCGTTCCTTCTTGGATCAGACGGTCTTTGCCCAGATTGGACATACTGTTCTTGTCCCGTTGGATCATTTCTACGCGGATCTATAGAACTTGACTGTCCTGGCACTTCGCGTAAGAAGGGAATGTCGTTAGGCACTTCGTCATTTTCATCCTCTTGACTTGGCGGGGTTGATTCATGCTCCTGGTGGGAATCCGTTAATTCTCCGGTTTCCAAAAATGTATTTCTGTCATTAGATGCGAATTCGTAGTTATCTGGTACCTGTAAAATAATTATCATTTAGTTTGGTTACATAAAACACAACTGATCTCTTATGTACCTGCTCTGGTTGGAAAAGTGAATGGCATCTTGTTGATTGTTGCGCGGATGGTACTTCGATGTTATTCACTTCTTGTCTAAAATCACGGGCACTGGCTACCTCCTTGGCAGGATTCAAAGCTGGTTTAGGGTCGTTATCTAGGGTTTCCTTATTTATGGAATCTCTAGAGCCATATATATCGCGTTCCTGTAACGATGGCGTAACTACTTCCAGATTTACAAATTCTGAGGGCTGCTGAATATTTTCGTAGTTCTCAACATTTTGCTCACTCGTCCATTCTTTCGATGGACGAGCATGATCCTTTGAATACCATGCATTTTCTGGAGGTGGCAGTGCATTTTGGCTGTACCATTGATCGTATCCACTTTGTGCTATATTGTCTGTTGGTTTAATATTCGACACGTGATATGCGTTAAGCATTGAATGCTCTTGACTAATAACATTTTGATTATCATTGGAATGAGAACTTTCTGGGCCGAATGCAGCATAATCTGGGGGTAATCCAGGTATATTATCGGGTGTAGCGCTACTATTGGAAGCTGTATTTTTACTCCACGTATCTTCGGATGAACGAAGATGCATTTCTCTAAGCTCGTCCTGACTTTCTGAATGTTTATGCAATTTATTCCCAAGATTCAAGTGCTCCAATTTCGAAGGCAAATCATCTATTATATTACTTTTACCCCATTCTACAGAATCATTTGCTAAATTAAAATCATTTCTATCTTGTACAGAAATACTTTCAGAGCTTGCAACCATGGACAAAGTTTCAGGAGTAGTAGACATGTTAAAACGCGAATCAGGTACATGTGATTTAGTAATACTTGGTTTTGCATGGGTACTAGTATCCTTAGAACTCAGAGAATTTGTATTTAACAATGGTATAGATTTATTTCTTTCACCATGTTCCATACCAGGTTCTGTTGTAGGAGTTACATTAAGTAAAGCCTGATGGGACGATACTGCACGAGACTGTTGCCATTCGTTTGAAACAAACGTGCTGATGTTAACTTGTTTGGTACTCCCCTCTATAAGATTATTATTATCCTGCTGTTCTTGTAACCGGTCGCTGGTGTGTGCATCGTCCACCGTTTTCCAAGATTGTGAAACATCAGTATTTGCCTTTTGAGACCAAGAATTGAATTCATTATTAGCATTATAAGTTTGTGCTTGTGTTACTTGTTGACTTTGATTTTGTAATATAGCTTCGCGATTTTGTGTGTTCCATTGAGAAGTTGACATATTAACTTGATCAGACCAATTACTGGCTTCATTTATATCATTTATGGAATGTTCTTTGTTCTCGACGGCAAGAAGAGCCTGTGGCGGTCTAGTTGGTTGCACCAATGGTGTATACTGATTACCTATGCCATCAATATTCTGTGCCTCTTTGGTTATTTTTGGATCCTGCCAATGACCCGAGAGACCATCCTGATTTTGCCAATTTTGAGAACCAATCAAATTTGCTTGATCAGGCTTCGACCAATTATAATTGCTGCCAGCTGCGACAGGTCGTGCTACTTGTTCTTTCTGATTCTGTATATCAGATTTTCTTTCCAAATATGGAACATTCCGGGGCTGTTGCTCGTTTGACCACTGTGATTGATCAAAACTTGCAGATCCAGATTTGATGGAATTATTTCGAGCCAGTGGAGGTGGATACTGTTGATATTGGGGATAGTTTGAATAAACTGTAAATGAATCTGCATGGTTTGGAATAGGTGGCTTGGTTGCAACTGCCCCTGGTGTGTTTCTACCAGACACTGCATTTTGATTAAGCAAGTCGGACTTGTTGCCATTAATATTTTGATAATAATGATCTTGATGCGAATTTGGTATAAATGGCCCTTGATTGGTATACGAAGGTATATAATGTGGCTGCTGTGTTTGCTCCGGTTGTAAAGGTTGCTGCTGTTGTTGGTGATTATCCGTTTGCTTGTCATAATCCCAATTCCATGAGTTATTCCAAGGATCGTTTGATTGTTTCGACTGGTTCACAACTGGTGGTTGATGTTGAATGGAATCATTTGACTGTACTTCTGACTGTACCCTAGACGACATGGGATTCCATACATTTTGATTATGAGTTTCGTATCCTAAAGTGTGATCTACTCTAGACCTAGTTGGCCTGGCTCTATAGGGATTCTGCAAAGGCATTTTTAATGTTAATATATATACCAAATTTTGTATAACAATGGATCACCCAACAAAAGATTTAACTTACACTCATACTGCCTTCAGGACAATAGTGCTTGCTTTATGATTTATGCAAAACCTGAAAATAAAAATGCATTGCATTGAGAAATAAAAAGGTAATTAAATTGATAAAATTTGATGTTAAAGTGTAATATAAATTATTATTATCTAACAAAATTATATATTTTAGAAAAACACTTATGCAGAAGTAATGCTTTTAATGTGCATTTAATTTATAACTTTACATAGTATAAATTGACTAATACGATTCAGAGAAACCTACTTTCACATTACTGTGGAAAACATTTATAGGTCATTAGTTATCTATTTTTTTTACAGGTTTAATAAAGGCTTCCCGCGAATATGTCAAACTATGTGGAAATGCAAGAGAAGCTACCTTTTCGCAAGATGCGAACAAGTAACGATTGGTCAAAATTAATAATAAAATATGGAGATATCCGTCGACTGCTCGGGATTCTCTGATTACAGAAGGAAATATTCTTTAAGGGTTCCGCGCGATAAACATCAAAATTGTTGTAATTATGTAACGAAAATCATGAACGAGCAGTTTTTTCGGAGTAATAACACGACTGGTCGATAAGGGGAAATGAAAAGGCGAGAAATTAGCATTGTCGTATCGAAAGTTCGTATACCAGCTGTGATATCCAACTTAGCGTTCAGGGACCTTTACGTACGTTCACTCACCTAGCTATCGAGTCTGGCACTGGTGTCCGTATGCGAATACGAGCATTATTTTCTTCCACGAAACATTCGACTTGTTACTTTGGCAGATCCAATCGTTTATCGTTGTAGATCGAACTTTCACAGGAGCAGAATGAAAAATCACAAAAACACGAACATTTTACGGATACTACGAGGAAAATGTGGGTTAAGCACGTCACGAACTTTTCTCGTCGACTTCGCACGGGAGCAGAACCATAGACGCGCACAGCGCGGTCGCGTTGATCTGAAACGTCAAAGAGATCTCCAATGAAACGTCGTTAGATGGCATTGCTATAGGTGGTTCGAAAATTTGTCAAGAAATCCAAAAACATGAATTCTCTATTTTTAATAATGTAAGACCATAACATTCACAGAGATTTGATGAATTGTCTTTATAAATCCACGGTACAATGAGATTTTCCTAATCCGTCTAAAATTGGCAAAAAATTAATTTCTTTATGAATTACCTATTTTACTATAATTTTTTATTTGCGTAGCACAAAATGTTGTATATCGGTATTGTGGAATTTTTATTTTTAACAAATCCATCGATTATAATGCGACGAAAAAGCGAAAAAAAACAGAAAAAACATGGGTGCGATACTTTCAATGGAAACTGTCAGAGTGCTACCACAGCGACTGACGTGGTATGCCGAGAGTGGATGCTTAACGAAACGGTCACGTCGTGGCCAGTTCCGCGTAAATGGGTTTCAGGTGGTGAAGTGTCATCCATTCCTCTAACATTTTAATATTTTTTTTGCTATATTTCGTGGGAAAGTTTAATTAAACTTAAAAAATGGTATTGCTAACGATGATCGCAAGGATAGCAGATGGTTTGCCACTTGCAGCGACTATGCAAGAAGATGAACAGGTTAGCGATCTGTTATGATGAAACGTCAATCTTTATTGTTGAACTTGGTACCTAGTATTTTTCTAAACGGCTTGAATTTAACGTACATTCAATCAAACGAAATAATATAATTCCAATACATCGTTCTTATTTATAATTCTTTTTTTTCATTTAAATCTAATTCGAATGATTTGAAAAAGGTTTCTATTACATAGTTCGTATTATTTAATTAATTACTTGCAGAGCGGAAGGAGCATCTTAGAATATCAAAATCAGGCGAAGATGTTATTTAGAAAATTGGGTCCCCAATCGCCGGATAAGTGTACTATAGAAACAGGACCATATTTATTCCAGTAAGTTTCATCGTGGTATATAATTTATGAATTGTTTAACAATAAGTTCAAGTTATCCAATGTTTAAATTTACAGCTATTTAATTGAAAATGAAGTATGCTACTTGGTACTGTGCGAAAGGAATTATAGCAAACGTGTGGCATACAGTTATCTTGAAGACATTGCACAAGAATTTCATTCTTTGTATGGCAAAAGGGTCAATACAGTGACCAGGCCTTATAGTTTTATTGAATTCAGTATGCATCTTCCCTTTAAATTTTGTTTTGATTAATCAAGTGTCGAAGTATATAAAAACATGTGATATTTTATATTTTTGCAGACACATATATTCAGAAAGCAAAAAAAGTTTTCTTGGATGGTAGATCAAGGAGAAATATGAATGCACTCAACAGCCAATTACAAGATGTACAAAGAATCATGGTTCAAAATATAGACGATGTGTTGCAAAGGGGCACAGTTCTTTCAGGTAATGAAGGAGTTACTTAATAGCCAGCAAGTTACATTTTGAATGTGTACATGAAACATTCTGAAGAATAATTTATTTTGCAGAACTAGACACAAAGACTCAAAATCTGTCGATGCTGTCGCAAAAATATAAGAAAGACGCGACTCATTTAAATAGCAAATCCATGTACATAAAGGCTGTGGCTGGGCTTGTTGCGTTTTTGGTCTTCCTACTGTATTTTTTCATTCTTTAGTTGTTCAACTTTATCATAAATTGGTTACCATTGTGTAAAGACTACCAACATTTTTAATTATTCTGTTGTTTAAAAATTGGCAAATACATTTTTGGTAAATTTACATTTCCATATAACGTATTTCAATTTTAAATCTACTGGAAATCAAAGGAATGTACATAAGTTAAGTATTCAGAGAAAGACTAGTCACAAGGAATATAATATTGATATGAATATAATATTATGCAAAACATTCTGTCATATATTACCATGTAATAAATATAACATGTGTTTACATAATTAATATATTGTACGACAACCTTTCTTCTGATTTAGCAGAAAACGATATTGAAAATTGTATACAAGCAAAAGACAATATGTACAGCCATAATTATGTGGCATTACAAATCATGCTAATTCCATTATGTGCAAACTGTAATGGTCTGAATTCGTACTGTGTTTCTATTTAAAGCTGAATTTTATTATACATATATATTATTATTTTATGTAATATTGCAAAATTTTCTTTATTTTTAAGTACAGAGGAATTTATTGTATTTTATTTATTCTTGTGATTTTATTATTCTCTGAAATATTGATTATTATGTATTTATTTTTTGGGAGGGTATTAAACGAGGGTGTTATGATTGACCATAATTGTGTTATTATTAAAATTAGTTTTTTATTAATGGACAATTCACATGTATCAGTCTGTTGAAATATTGTATTTACAATAAAATATTAAGTTTAATATTATTCATGTAAATCAATACTGTTTATATCAGAAGTTTTCATCGCGGCAAAAAAGGACAACAAAATATAATGGCAACGGTAATTCAATTTCCCCGATAAACGATTGCTTGTACATAGCGGAAGGCAGAATGCAGGCCACTATAAATTTCGATGTTCAACTTCGGGTAGTATGTACGTACTGATTAAAGTTTGCAAAATGTTATCCCGATTGATTTATAAATTTCCCGGCATTTGTAATACAAGGCACCCTATTGTTCCATTTGAACTAATTGATTATAATCGGGTATATTAAAGTTAGACAAACATGGACTTTTACCAATATCATCTGTCTTTTCCTCTTCAGATTCCGAAAATTCTGAAGTAAAGAAATAATTTACGGTTGTATTTTTTACTTCTTTAACATTCATTTCATTGTATGTTCGTTTTTTCTTTCTTGATAAATTGCCATTATGAGGTATATATTTTGAATCATTTACATCTTCGTCATCTGAAATATATGTTTCAAAACATTCAAAATTATATACATTCAAAAATTGATCGTAATTTTAGCGGCCTAAATTAACAATTTAAAATTAATAATAAAGAGAACATACCGCTATCTATAATTTCATACATGTAAGAGTGATCTTTCAAAACAATATATATTGTTGGAAATTCGATTACAGTCTTGTTTTCTAAATTTTCCCTCAATGTAAGCGTGTTGTCCAATTCATAGTACCTACACATCGGTATGTGCAATTTAGTAATTTAAACTTTATGCAAGAACAAATCATAGAATTAGATATACTAACTTTAGATCTGATTTTACAACTTTCTCTGCTTTTAACAGCACTTTTATTCCAGATAATCCAGCTGCTTGATAAAACTGTAGCCTGTCATTTAAACACATTCTCAAATTAAGTGTCTCTATATCATTGTTTTCCAATGATTTAACAGGATTTAAAATTTCTTCTATAAGTAGCGATAGTCTTGTGGTTTCTAGAACTCTGTAATCATGGTAGTATCGCAATTGTACGATAATAGTAATATTGTATATATCATACGAATGTGCATAAAATATTCTACCTTTCTGTAATCCACTTGGTATATTCCGCTTGAGGGAAAATCCATTCTACTCTCCAATATAAATCATCGGTCTTCCAATTTAAAAATGTGGTATTATTTTTGTGCCTACTAAAGTGTTGCGGCATAAACTGTAATGTAGTTTTCCTCTTGTACGCAGCTGTTTTTAGTTTATTTAAATGCTGCAAAAATAATATTTGTGAAATAAATATTCTGGGTTGTATTGAAATGTATGAGGTACATCTTTCTTTCTCTTCTTCCTTTTTTACAAACCATTGGTAAAGTGAGCTGGCGTGTACATTTTTTAAATGGATCTCTTTTCAAATGATCAACTGTCCTCCCTACTTCTTCGAGAAGTCTGTAATCTATAAAATAATACAATCTCGCTACATTTTTTTCAGTTATTGAAGAGAAAGTATAAGTATAAATCGTATAACTCACCACTCGACACGTCCAAATCCGTAAAAGAATTTAACGGAATAAATTTTGTTTTATCTCGAATGCCATCGCAGTCCAATTCTTTTTTATGAAGGTTTACACACTGTAGGCAGCAAGTTCTAACCTCACATTTTGGACACGTGTACTTTGCTTGACTTGAACCGCACACTTCGCAATTTGCTAATCTGTAAACAGTGTTAGCTTTAATTTACAAGTATAACATGAAGATTTCAATCTTAAAGCTTATATTATTTCTATATATGTTAGAACGAGTAAACAATTATTGAACGTCATACTTGTCACTCGGCGCCGCCATGTTAATGCTATGCAACGAGGCTTTGTACTTGCACATTTGTAGTAAAAGTTATTTATAAGGGAACGTCTCTTCATTGATTTTTTTTACGTCGACACTTTGTCACGTATACAAGGGGAGAGGCGTAAATGCGTTAATTTTTTTTGTATACATTACGATTTATTTATATATATATATATTTTTTCTTTACACATAGTAGTAGATGCTGTATGTATGCTAATTTGTTGTAGAAAGTCATAAATATATATGTACATCAAAATATTGATAGTTTAGCTCTGTCTTTCCGCTGATCTTGTTCAGCCGTAATACTTTTTTCCGATGCCCTTAAATTGATAAGTTCCTCTTGCTTTTCGTTATATTTCATTACAATATTATTGTAATGAACGCTGCCTTTCGCGTGTCTGGCCAAAGTTTCTTTTAACTTTACCGATTCTCTCTCTAGTCTCAATATATTTTCTCTTATTTGAAAGCTTGCTACGTTCAATTGCCGATTCGATTCTCCTTTCAAATTAGCTTTATTTTTTGAAAAGCTTCTTTGCGTTTCGGTGTCAGCTGGCAAGGAATTAGTTAGAGATTTAATCAGTTATTTAGATTATAATAAATTTAAGCTCTATAGATAATATTATAGACATACGTTTATCACCTAATGTAGCGTTTATGAAATTAAATACATTGCTTTTCTCTTTCTCCTTTTCCCTCTGATATTGTCGTTCTCTTTGCTGTTCTAACATCTGCTGTTGCTTTCGTAATCTACGTTCCACCGAAAACAGATTTTTATCTCCACCGGCATTTTCCTTTAATTCCATACAGTGATCTAATCGCAAGAAGTATTTTTTTTACACAAAGTAATTGGACGTAGTATATGCAATAATAAAATAGTAGACGAAAACATAGTATTCATACCTAAAGATTTACCAGCGGGTAAAACTGTTGCTTCAACTGGTTCTATTCTACCATCCGAATGCTTTCCAAGTCCAGTCCCCACTACATACCCCATTTGAGCCATTAATTTGCTTGCTATACCACGCGTATGCTTTTCCCAATTTCCCAGCGGTGCACTACTTTCTACCGAGAGAAGAGATTTGTGAACCACCTCTTCTTTAGAGTACTCTATTGAATCATTTTCACTGTCGCTATCTTCAGATGTGTCTGACATTTCCAATTCTGCGTCGTCTACGATAATAAATACATTGAACTAAATATGAAATTTTTAATTCTAACATACAAGTACTCCATGATACCTACTAAGTGGTAAAAGATCTTGCAAAAATACTTCTGCAATGTTACCATTCGATTCAAATTTAATTCGAAAAACGTCGCCTTCGTTCTCGGGCATTTTTATTACAATACTTCGATGCCACAATTGATTCTTTTGCTTTGCCAATACTCTACTACCCATTTTGATAGTTTGAAAATCAGGCTCCCTGCAAGTATATACATAATTGTACTTTTGATCCATATATATATTTCAATTGTAAAGAAGCTACAGATTTATTTACCTATACTCCTGTATGCTAGGTAATGACACTAGTTCCCCATGGGAAAATCTGCAATCTTCGTCGGAAAATTTACACTTGCCATCCAAATAATAGGGACACGGTAGCATTTCTTTGTGTGTTGGATTTAAAAAAAGTACCCTGACCTAAATGTGTAATAGTGTTTTTAGTTAAATGTTTAGAATTCAATGAAACAGCTACAGGGAAAGAAATATTTTTGTTTCCATTGGCTGTCTTCTAAAGGATACATTTATATTATCAGTCAACACATTTTAAATCTGACAGTAATTAACATTTATCTCACCTTTATATCTTGCATATTTCTTATTCCTGTACTGTCATCCTTATAAACAGAGCATATCATCGCATTGTGATAGCCAATTCCTCCCCAACTGCTACCATGAGGTGCTCTACATTTCATGCCTTCAAGCTGCCTCAACTCATCCTACAAGATGAACTTCAACCGTATAATTGTGTCAATCCCATGCCATAGGAGAATACTTGCATACTGACTTCTATATTATTTGAAGCTCCACGATCTTGTTTATCCAGTTCATTATCCTCACAGTCGTTTGAGGTTTTCTCCAGCTCTGCCTAAGTAGTTTTCATCGTCAAAGGAAAAGGACCACAATTATTTCTCTAGACCCTGTTTAGTGACAATCCTATTTTTTTTTTGTTTTTAATTATTTATACAGCTTGTATAACCTGCTTATTAATACACAGTAAAAAATATAAAAAAAGATCACCTTAAATAAGGTATATTCCTTTGCCAATGGATCTTCATCGTCGTCGTCATCATCCTGAACGTCGTCGTCGTCGTCGTCTAACTCCTCGCTAGCGGATTCAGCACCTTGCAAACTTTCTTTTGTTAATGCAATCAGCTCTTGTATGTCTGACTGTAAACTTAATAAATTGTTTCTATCCGGTTCCTGAGTAGTTACGGACAGAGTCGCTTGAACCTGAGCTAGCTGATATGGTAAAAATAGTATTTAGGAGATCGGTACGAAACTTATTCGTAGTAAAATTGCAGTTAAATGGACGGATGCATGAAATTATAAGGTTATATTATTTCTCCGTCATTAATTAATAAATTTCTTACTCATACCTGCTGTTCGTACTGTGCGATCGCTTCCGTTAAGCTATCGGCGTCTGTCATATTATCCTTGGCTTTACTTTTGCTAATTCAGAAATGTTTGAAAGAGGCAACGATAAAAGAATCTGACAGTTTGCATTCGGATTCTTGATATGTATTCTCAATAATTTAACGATCGTAGGGGTTCGTCAATACCAATGTTCAGAAGATCAAAATTAAAAAACCCTAAACGTCGTTGCCCGATACATAGCGACATCTTTCTGCTAGCGCAGACGAGTTGCAGCAGTGCTGTCGAAAGATTGGGTTCTCCCGGTCGGGGCCCCGTTGTCATGGACACGCACGACGCTACGATGGACTACCAAGAAAGATTTCTGTGCAGTCAACGCATCGAGAAATCGCAAACACTATGAACGCAGAATGGGCACAGTATAAGCGTACTGTGGGGAAAGAAGTTCCGAGTTACAGGATTCGTTTCTAAAAGAATTTTGTGTCACATATTCTGAAATACCGACTATCCAAAAAAAAATGTATACTTTGTTTGTGTCACTCGAGGAGGTAACATTAATTTACATTACCAAAGATAGCTAAAGTAAATAAATATATATAATTTTTAATTTAGATATTCAATTTTAATTATTTGAAGTTATTTAAATTCACATATTTTGAGGGAAAAGAAAGGAAATGGAGCCGACTACCACCGCCTCGGTAGCGCAGTAGGCAGCGCGTAAGTCTCATAATCTTAAGGTCGTGAGTTCGATCCTCACCCGGGGCAATTTTTTTTATAATCAACCAGCTACATCCTATATTTTTCTTATTAATATTCTTATAACATAAAAAAGAACATTCTCACATATTGGTTAAGCCTACATTGGAAAATGAAATCATTAAAGACAGAAAGAAATGTGTCACTATAACTAGTACGCTAAATTAGAGTTGCACGCAGTAGATATCAAACGCAAAGAATAAGGAGAGAAGTATCCACAACAGAGAATAGAGCGAACGAGAAGGAAAGCAAGAAACAATTATGTAAATGTGACACTCGCCGCAGGGACTTGAAGCTTCTTGGAATTGAAATGTGGAAGTTAAAACGAGTTGTGAATTGTTTGCTGCCCTTTAGCGATACCACAATTTGCAAGCAAACAGCCCATTAAGTTGAAGCCGCCATAGCCGCTACCTTTCCACGGCGGGTAGGTGTTGCGACCCTTCCGCCAGAATAAATCGAAAGAGATGCGCGTTTTCACCGTATTTAATCACCTCATTCTCGTACGACGGTCAAACCATAACGTATCCTGAGTTTACCTTTCGATTTGTAAAATTCTCCAACGTAAATACTCTCGAAGACTGTGGCGGAATTTTCAGGGTGATTATGCGTTCGCGGATATCGACGAGCCGTGGCAGAAAATGAGAGAAAAGGGGTGGATCCGCGTTTTCGCGGGTTATCTTATGTAGTTGTTATGCATCCGTTACGTATAAATGCAGAGACGCGGCCCGGTTTGCAGGTGCACAGCAGGCTCGTTGCAAGCGCGGTTGATTCCGCGTTGATTCAGGCCGTATTCAGTGCATCGAGTCCCGCGATGAAAAGGCGTTCCGCTTTCTGAATATATTCCAATTAAAAAGTCGGAGCTTCGTTACACTCGTCCCTGCCCCCGAGCACCCTGTGCCCTGCACTTTGCACCATCTCTACCCTCGTCTCCCTCTCTCTCTGTTTCTCGGCTCACCCTTCCTTCCCGCGGTTCCACCTTTTCCCTCCGCAACCAACCTCGACTCCTCCGATTCCTTTTACTTCTGCATTTTGCCTTCCACCAACGGAGCCGGAAACCCTTTTCGCTACTGCCGTGCAGTCAGCCATCCTGCGCTCCCTATCTCCCTATCTCCCTATCTCCCTTCTATCCTTCATCCCTTCCTCAGTTTCTCCAGCAATTACTCAGCCGCTTTTTTTCTGAAAAAGTAGAAATGCCCAGATTCGTTGGCTACGCTCGCTCGTTCGCTCCACCTTTCGACATTCGTTTCACCCCTTTGCCCGTTTTTGCTTGTCGACATCCGCGCCCACCTTTCTACTTTAAACGAAAGCCCACTGTTTCAAACAGATCTTTTCTCATCTGAACAATTTCGGCAACCGCGTGCGATGGTTACGGCTGAGAGACAGCTTATGTTTGTCGCAATTAAGGAACCGCGATCGTGATTATTCCCAGCTAGGAATCGTTGCTCGATATTGGAACGCTGTATAAACTTTTAATTGCCGATTGGGGGGAAGCACGTTAAAAAGAATGGGGCGCACGAAAATGATCTATTCGCTATCAGGATCCCCGGGGGGTTTCAAAGGTTTCAACGATCTCGAAGACTCGCGGGATGGCCCCCCATCAAGTATTTAACGATGCCGCTCTTCGAGGGTAAGAGGGAGGCGCGCATCGTAAACTGAAGAGGGATAAGAAGCGCGTGTCCAAGTGCCAACACGACTTACGCACGTACATATGCACTCGCGTTCACGGTTATTCGCTCAACGACAATACGCACGTGGCCGAGTGTACGCGACGCCACTTCTATACCAGGGTATCTCGTTCGAGTCCTAGTACGAGCAACCCTTCGCCCGGAATCCACCGGGGATCCTTGATCCCGATCGGCTCTATACAGAATGGACAATTGGAATAGAGCCGCCCTTTGACGGGTAAATTATTAGGCGTTTACACCATTGAAACGCGAGCAACTGCATCTCTATTTGTCTTTGTTTGTTAAATCGATTGTTCCTCCGCTTTTCTGACCGACCAATTACGTTAAAGCTCGTTAGTTTCGTTTCACAAATCGTTAAAAGATGAACGCGGAGGAATGCAAAATGACGAGGAGAAGTTGCTCGTGGATAATACGCACGGTAGAAAGTTATCGCGAATAGCATCCGATTCATTATAGCGAAGTAATTACGCGTGACGAATTTCTCTGCGACCGGCTCGCCGCGGACGAATAGAAGCAGAAAGAGATACACAAGGGCGAGGGTTTGCAAGAAGAATTCTTTCTTCGCTCATGATTTCATGCTCGGCAAAATGTATATACATGTATGTATATCTATGCTTTTTTATTATTCGAGAACCAGACGCGGAAAATCTCCCGGTTTGTATCATCCTGAATGAATCGCAAAAGAGAGCGTCCTCTATTCTAGCGTGGCCTTTTTTCTCATCGCTCGTCCGGTACTCATAGAGAAGACTGACGAGCGCGTTGCGTGATTCGTCGTCGTCGCGCAACAATTTCTCTTATCAAACGCCACTTCCCCGTACACCCTCGCCGAGCCCACTCAACTTTCCATGCGTCTTTTCCCCCAATTACGATATGTTCCATTTTTGCAATACAGCGCGCGATTTCTTGGAATTCCCCATTAATTCCGACGACGCGATGCGAAGATTCGTACCTATACGTATCTATCGAAACGGTGACATGTGTCGAGTGAATTTTGGAGAAAATGAATTTTTCTCGTGGAGACTTCTTTAGAAACGTTCAGGAAATAAAGGAAAATGGTTAACGACGTGATCGCACAGAATCGGCTTAATGGGATCTAATCATCCGTGCAAAGAGACCGTGCACTTTTAGTTATTCTATGCATCTCCCGTCCTTCTCTCTTCTTCTCCAATTAACAAGCGAATCTATGGTTGGCTTGCGAAAAAATCATCACGACAATCGCAGTCGTTCCTCTCTTTCTCTCTCCTTTTGCTTCTTGTCAATTCCGTTCAATTAGATCCGCCAGCCAACTACAGCCACGAGTGGCACTGGCACTCGACTTGTATCGGTTTCAGCCAATTACTTCCTGCGGAGGACCGCGAATCGCTGTTTCTGGCCACGTGCCCATTGTCACGCGCGAATTGCTACCTTCGCGATACAGGCTCGTTACTGTTGCCGCTTGTCCATGTAGGAGAGCTCGGTTTTGAGCGTCCGCGTGTACACCGTAATTCGCGCACGATATCGTCTGGGATCGACGAAACGATTCCTCTTTCGAGCGTTGCTACTCGGCGTTTATCCCGTCACGGAGAACGATAAAACAAAACGCAACTAACAGAAAAAAGGGGAATGCAGGGGCAGAGATTGTCGATTTAAAATAGTCGTCTGGCGTGTTTCTGTTCGATAATAATTTATTTATCTACAAGAATTCTTTGGTTGGGCGATAGATCCCCATCTAACTGGAGAAAGTGATCGATTATCAGCGGAGAGCGTTAAACGGATAAAATCTCTAAATGGAAATCGACCAGCGACTGCGAGAAATGGCCGCGCTCCGGGTCGAGCATCGCACGCATCGTACTAAACGTCATTTCCACTTTTTCCCGTTCATAGTTGTCTAAGGTTCTATTATATGTCCTACGAAATCGACTCGCTACCGACTGAACTAGACTGCGTGATTAATCGACGCGTCGCGCCGGCTTGTTCGTTGCTATTGAACCACGAGGCATTTGATTCTTTCCACGGCATAAACGAGAAGAACCCGACCAAAACTGCCGGCCAACTTCGTAATCACGTATGTACACTGTCTCGCATGCAAGAATAAACACGTGAAACAACTCCAAGACGGAGCGTGGAAACGGGAGACCTCACCGTCGCAATAATACACAAGGAGATCGGCAAGATCGCAAGAGCAAACACCGCGAATGGGTCATTGTTCTACCGCGTTTTCAACGTTTTTGTGATTAGCGCACTTCACTAGGACGACTTGGCGTGTCTCCCCTTGCACCAGGATACGACGCAAACAAACGCGAGGCTCTTCTCACGTGCACGAATTACACAGAGACAGGCATGAAGAATTCGGTACAAAGTTTCAGCAACTGCTGCAACAGATAGCGACCCGCGACCGAAGATTCGTGCTCGCTCGATCGACGGTGCATCCGCTTCAGAGTTGCGCGGTGATCCTTCGAAGAGAAGAGGGTCGCCGACGACGGCGACTGGAAAGCAGAAACGATCCTGGAACCGCGGCGTTAGGCCGGGTTAGAGAGGGCAACCGTGAACGTAGGTGACGTTTCTAAAGAGGGCTGCTGCCGTCGAGAGGAACGCCGCCGTGGATGCAGTGGACGCTGCTGGTGGCGGAGGCGGTGGTGGTGGATGACCCTGTGTCTGATTTTGAGCGCTGTAGGGTGGACAATAGGCGTCTATACTTCCGTGATGAAGGCCCACGCCACGAACAAGCAACTCCTTCTCCACCGTCGCTTGGTGCCGGAGCTGTTCCAGCCGTAGTTGGTTCTGCCGTTTCCATTTCGTTCTGGAATCAAATCGTCTCAGTTCACAGTTTCTTACGCAACCGCGCTGCAAAATAGGATGGACAGTAACCTTCTGTTTTGGTACCACGTCTTGACCTGGGTCTCCGAGAGCGATAGAGCGTCGGCGACGTCGCTTCGATCAGCGACGCTCAAGTACTTCTGACAGCGAAACTTTCGCTCTAGGTAAGCCAGCTGTGCATGGGTGAAGGCTGTTCGTCTTCTCCTAGGCTTCCTGCCGCTAGCCGGACCATTGGTTGTACCGCAAGGCTTGCCGGATGTTGCTGGGGCCAGCGACGGTGACAGAGCTGGCGACGGACTTTCGAGCCGGGTACACGGACTACTTCCAGGGTCAATTGTGTCCTCGGAGTCTGAATGCACGGCCGAATCGTCCTCCGAATCTTCTGGAATAATGTGTTCTCGGTTGAGCTCAATCGTTGGCTACATTTCGAGCGCAGTCTACGAATGAAGCTGCACGCGTCGAGCGTTAGCGGGACAGGATTTAACGAAGACCAATCCAATTTCGACGTTCCCACCCTTCGTCAAAGTCGATTATCCGGACAATGCTAGAAAAGTTTGGCCGATCGAGATCGCTTCTAGTTAACGATAAACGATCTCAATTAGGGACGGTTGGTGCATGGTCTCGATTGGCCAGCAAAGGCGACGGGGCACAGCGGGGCGCGATAATCATCGATGAAAATTCCAACTAACGAATCCTTCCGCAGTTCGGGCCATCTGTAGAATCGTCGTTAATAGGATACCACCCTGTTGGAGCCCTGGACGCCTCTGGGGATGCGAATCTTGGCTAAAAATAATGCGCCGTAGGGTGCCCGTATAACGAGGATCCTGGCGATAGGCCACACGACAGCCACCGCGGCTGAATAAAAATCTTGATTTCTCGATCACTTGCGTTCGACTCGGCGAATCGCAATGCTCGATTCTGTGCGTTGTTAGCCGGCAACAACGAAGCTACACGCGTGGAAACGATCGCCTAATTAGACAGAGCTTTCCTTCCGGCGAAAAAAAAATTCATAGCCAAGAAACGATGATCTATACAAAACTAACGTCAAACGTCAAACGTCAAACGTCGAACCAAGAGATAAATAATTGTTGATAAGGATTTTGCGAAACTTACCGTGCACCCGCTCGGACAGAACATCCCCCAAGAGGTCCCTTATGAGAAAGGACTTGTGCTCCTGCATCATCGCACTTTCGTCGAAAATGAAACAGACAAATTATCGAAGGAACGTAGAACGCAACGGCTTCCTTAAAGAAACAGGTACACGCGGATCAGCTGAACGGAAGCTGACTGTAGGTGCGGATACACCTTGAAAACGGACGACCCGAGTTGCATGCTAACGTGCAGACGTTCAACGTTGCTCTGCGTTGTCGATGATCGCGAGGGATGACCGGATCTGCCTGTTCGTGCCTGGTATCGTCGTCGTTGTCCTCCTTGACGAGCACACGTTGCTGACTATCGAGGTGGGGGTGGTGGAAGAGTTACCACGCGAGTTAGGCCAGGGGTTGCGCCGACCAGGCCCCGCAACCCCCGCTCCAATTAACCCGCCCGTTTATTTTGAACGGGCTGCCTAATGCTCGCGTGATTTCGCAGCCATTTTGGGGGTGGAAGGGGTGGAAATCGCCGAGGGGTGGAAGTCACGGCTGCTCGACGGCGATTGGTCGGAGGAAAGCGGCTTGCGCAAAGGGGGTTGGTTCTGGTAGCAGCCCCTAGAAAGCACAGGTGGAGCGCAACGAGCACCGGGAGCACTGTGCGCGGTGGCAGGATTTCGGAGAACGTTTCGCGGGAAGCGTACGGTCCGGCAGAGCGTCGCAAGCTTCGGGAACTAGGAAACGAGGAGGAGAGAGTTATTGGCGACCGATTACCGCGAAACGAGAGGAACAAATTGGATGTGAAACGTCCCCCCGATATCGAGAGATCGTTCTCCCCGAAGGTGGCTCGGCAGCCGCGATTTTTCCCGGCTTCTCCGCGCTCTCTTTTCCCGTCCTGCTTTTCCGCGCTGCGAGTCACGACAAACGATACAATGGAAGCACCTGTGTATACGTATATTTGCGTTGAAGGAAATCTTTGGACCCGATTATCTTTCAGCCGTCGACGCCGCAACATTTTCTCCTTCCGTCGCTCTTCTCCCCTTTTTAGAAAACTGTATAGAATCGGAAGAGCCGGGCTAGACCGTAACGAAGTCAATTTGCTGGGTGAAACGCCGCGTAGAAAAAATGGCGCACGGTGCATCGCGAACGTGCGAGAATTTGCATAAATACGGTGCCCGCAATTTGCAGAACCCTCGCCGGCCCTCTCCGTCGTCTTCTGCAGCTAGTATGTGAGCGTAAATATGCATGATGCATGAAACCACCAATCCTCGACACCGGCTATCCCCTTTCACTCCCTTTTCTCCGTTCCCAGCTTTTGCAGTGCCCCGTTACTCTATTCATCGCGTCGCTACTTATCTTCCGGAGGTATTCGCGCGACTCTATGGCCCCGCATCTGCTGCCTTCTATACCTAAATATTTCACGTTCTGCAAAATCATCCACGCTGGATTCCCGTCGATCTAGAATAAAAACCGAACGAGCGGGATACGCCGCAGCCCTTTTGGATCGCAAACAGTTCGCCGACCTCCTATTTCTTTCGCGTTGCTTAATTAACGAATTTCCTGAATTACTTTTCAATTTCTGCACCCCTTTGTGCGGCCGCGTTCTCCGCAGGTTCGATGCGACGCGTTGCGGATATTTGTAACGTTGCGTTGCAAGATAGACAGCTAAACGTACGCGAAATGCATTTGCGAATAAATATTTATCTGATCGACCGGCAACAGGGATGAACTGGAAAGGGGATGCTTGTAGAATTTTCGGCAAACGCGGCCGCGACGTCGCGTGGCGTCGCATAAAATGCGAAAGTGCAGGAAGAAGAGGGAACATCGGTGTGCAGACGGGGTGGTATTTTAATGGCTCGCCTTGCGGCCTCGAGTTTGCGTGCTGGCACCTGTAAGCGAAACCCTCCCCGATGTATTCCCGTAGTTGGACACGACGGGGCGCGTTTGTGAATTCATTAAGATTAACGTATGCAGGGGATTAATTCAAGGGGCAGCAAAGCGGCTGGGCATCGTCTTCGTGTTCGCTGAAAAAGGACCTCGGGACGGAGCAAACGGCGGAATAAATCCATCGAGAGGAGATAAATTGAGCGGCACCGAGCTGTGAAAGCAACGGTGCCTCGAAAATAATTTCGACGACCAGCGCCCCTTCGAGAGACTTTTTTTTTATACGGCACGCGTACCAGTTTCGCCCAACTTAATTAGAATAACAAACGGCCAGAGCTTTCGAGATCCCTTCGAAGGTGTTAATTGTGTACCCCAGTTGATAGGATCGTTATTCTTTTATCCGGATCATTGGAACGAATTCTGGAGTAATGGTTTTGCACGCGGAGCGTAATACAGTTGATCGCATCTGTCGCGATTTTCGTGGAGACGAATCAATGGAAATTAGAGCAGAGGGTTTCACGCGAATTGCCTGGAAGTCACAACAGCCAGCCCCTTGTCGTCTGATTGTTATCGGTAATTTGCTATATTTGTTCCCTCGTGGTACGCGACGTTTCATCTCGACGCATAACCACCTCTGGCTGCGTTGGACAAATGGGATTCGACGCGGGGTGAATATCTCTCCTCGATCTTGCGAGGGGTACGATTACGGATTAGAGATAGAATGGTATTTAATTGTACATTTCTGTTGTGCATCGTGCCCGTCTAAACAAATAGCGCGTAATTGCCTCGAAAAGAATATAGGTAATTGGGTTGTCTGGAATCTCAACACGGTACAGGAATGGTACAAAAATTTGTGCAACAAAAATTATTATTTATACGAATCAATAGAAATAAATTGCAAAAAATGTGGAACGCTTCACGATTTTGCGTGTCATCCTTGCGCAGGGGCCATGCTAATCTTCTCTGTATCGTTCCAATTTTAGTATATGTACTGCCGAAGCAAGTACACTGGGTAATCTAACGAGGGTATATATATAGACAGCCGAGTAATATCGAGCACTAACGGGAAACCCGTCTTTTTTTATCCTCTGCGCCATCTCGTGACAACTTGGCGAATCAATGACCTGGATGATTTCTGACTGCAATCTATTGCATTAGTTAAACATGATTCTATTCGATGCAACGATACTGCACGAATTATAATAAAACAGTAGTTGATTACTCTCCATTATTTCCGGCTCGACCACAGGTGTGTCAGGGAGAACAAAGCGCCGTGATTCTTTCGAGAATAGAATGTTTCTCGTGGAAGTGTGCAGGTGTAAATCGTGGCCGAGAGAACCAGACGTGGCGAAGTCTGATTCGTTGGAGGCTGCAAAGTCTGAATGATTATCAATAACAGAGAGTCGCAGTTGTCGATCGGTTCGAGACGAATTGGTAAATACAGTTAAAAGAGGGAAAAAAAAACAGTGAAGAGGATCACGGTGGAACGATTTAGAACAGTAAGAGCCGAAGAGCGAGTCTCGGGCCGTTGAGCAGAAAGGGGCAGGGGGTGAGGGTGGCGGATCAAAACCGCGATGCCGCGAGGGCTTCGAAATCGTTAACAATCGCGGCAAAAGCAAAAACCCCATTGAGGTGCGACCACGCGTGTGAATATAACTGTCGATCTGAATATTCTGCACGAAGCAGCATCGTCCAGTACCGTATTCGCGAAAAAACGAGGAGGGAGTCGGCTCGTTTTCATTGTGGCAAAAAAAAAAAAGGTGACATCGAAATAGACGACTCTGTTTACAGCGCCTAACAATTCCCCTTGATATTTCAAATATCGAATCTTTCTTTCTCGCGCCGTGCTTCAATGCACTGTTTTGCTTTTTTCTTTCTCTTTTTTCTTGACGTTGCCCGGCTCCCAAGCTGTTCGAAGTAAGGCATAAAGAGTAATAATTCCCGCAGTGTTTTCCTCGCGCAGGAGAAACGTACGCGAATAAGAGGGAAGATGAAAGACGAGAGGGTGTATCCGCTCAGTCCATTTCTACGAGTTCACGAGTTAAACAGAGCAAAAGGGTCCGTTGTATACGTTCTCGTTTCTCCTCGAATGTACCGACATTCATTTATATTATGCCTTTCCTTTCAGTTCCTCCTTATCGTTTCAATACGCCTCTCGTTAACAGTACCCCGTTTTCAAGACGTCCAGGCGCGTTGATACGGCGACAGAAAGGAAAATTAAAATTCAGTCGATTTACTCCAGCTTCTCTACATTCTTAAATGTAAAAGGGAATACAAGATTTTTGTTGACCGTCGAAAAGCAACAGATGTTTTGGATTCTGCCAAATCTTTCGTTTTCGTTTCTTGATTCTGAAAATTACTCAACCTGATTCGGCGAAGAATCGTTTGAAGTTTACCAGACACGCCGTGTTGGTTCGCCAAGTAGAAACAATCGCAAAGTTTATTCAAGCATGCAGCGACATTTCGGCTGAATTCTGTGACCGAGTATATACAGCCTATTGTGCTTCTTCCTTCGCGCAGAGCAGGAGACACTCTGAAAGAATAATGGTTATGGGAAAAAGAGTGCTTGAACACGGACGTTGGTCAGGCTCCTGCGGTTCCAATTACGATTGAAAGGCGGCCCTGTTTGTTCAACTCCTATAACTGCGGACTCTTCAGTATACCTCGTACAAGGCACTCTTACCCCATGGCCACTTTTGAGTTTCGACGCGCGTGTTTCCATGGCGAACGTCACGATTCCATCGAGCACAAAAATCTTCCTCATCATTTTGAAGCCTACAGCAACGATTATTGCATGCCCCACAGTTGTTGCAATCTGATCAACGATATCCGTTCTTAATTTTAAATCAGGCTCCGCATAATTTCCAGTTGCGGCGCGTTTAAAAGATGGCACGACTAAAAGATAGCAGCGCGCGATGCGGTTTTCGAATTTCAGCTCGCGCTGCTGCGTTGGGTCTCCCAGCGAGTTATTTATGCAATTTATCCCCAAACCCCCCCGGTGTTTTATCAGAGACGAAAATGATCGTCCGATAGAATCGCGACCCTGTTTTCGAGCTAAGTACCGTATAATCAAAGGATGATTGCCGGCACAAAGCCGACTGATTGGCTCGTTTACGTTACGGTAATGCTCGGGTCGCATCGAGGTGACGCAGAACATCCCTCGATGCCGAGAGATCGTCCCCCCGTTCTTCGTTCTAACGAGATTCCACCGAAACGTTCGCGTTCTCGTTAAGGTATTAAACGAGAATGTTCCCGTGCGGCGACAGCGGATACCATCTATCGCAATGGAGAATCGTCGAATTAAACGAAGGAAAGTCTTCTTCTTAAATTAATAATCCATGAATTCTCGTGAAAGTCCTCAAATCGTTCGTTAATTTCGCGTATCAAAAGTACGCAGATTATTCACACGCATTAGACGAATACTCTTCTCGTCTAATTTATTCTCCCCCCCTATTCATTTAAACTGTGTGCTTTATTCTTGCTGCTGATCACGAAGCGATTGGAATACGAAGAAAGAGTTTAAAGGAGAACGAGGGAACGAAAGGCACAGAGTAGATATCTTGACTCGGGTGAAATTCTTGAAAATTGTCCGATAGCGTAAAGGGCAGCACGGGAGTGGGTCCCAAAGACGTCTGAATGGTGTCACAAAGATACCTCGAAGATGGTGTAGATTAGCGCGACAAGCATCGACCCCGAGAGAGGGTTGCTTGTTTATAAGCGACAGTTGATTTGACAAAGCCGCGGGTCCATTTATACGAGTGAATATTACAGGGCAAAGTCGAGGGGTGGCTTGTTATCCGCTCATTGAAGTTAACCACGGGGCTAAGTGCGCCGGAGAGTGCCGGTCGGGAGGAGCAAGGAGAACCGGCGACTAAAGGTTAGGTATACACCGACGGAGGGGTGGTTCTGCAGTTCACAGAGAGAGAGAGAGAGGAGAAACAGAGACAAGGTTCCAAGGAAAGAACAGATAGTCAAATGTCGGTAGCTGAAAAGAGATATGGTGAGGAAATTGAAGTGAAATATAGATCGAGGGAGGAAAGTGATAGCGAGGGGTGCGACCCTCTCGTAAGCAATTTCGACAACTTTGCAAACAATATTGCACGTTAGGTAGTGTATCTGCAAGTATCCCGTGGAAAGTTGATTTCACGTGAAACTTGTCGAAGCGATTCCGAATCTACGCGATTGTTCACGGTGTTAATCGACGAGCCTACCGCACAGAGATTACGCCGCGTAGATTTGATCCTTGGTAGCAAGCGAACAATTCCTTTATTCTCGTGCCTACCTGACGAAAAATGTTACATGCATTCCCGCTGTTCGATTGTTACTTATAGCTGATAGGAAGCCTCGTATCGTTAATTGAGTTGGTCCCATCGCTAGAAGAGGGTGATGGAACGAAAGATGGGTAACAGCAGGGACGCACGGAAGGGTGTAGAGAGAATGGAGAGGCGAAAGAGAGAGTGAGAGAGGAGGGCAGAGAGGGTTGGTAGGACACCAGCGAGCCAATGAAAAGCCAGATCGTTGCCGAGGTAACCACGGGGCTTTCCGACGGATTATTCGACCGAGATTGAAAAGTTAGCGCCGTGTTGCGGGCGGGGGCTCGTCGACGGAGCCACTCCTGTTCCTCTGGAACGAGCGATCTCCTCGCGGCGGGGTTGAAGGTGGGATTTACCACCAGACGCGTGCGTTTGGACGTATGCGTTAGACACGTTTGCCAATGCTTTATAGTAAACGTATGGTGTTGTTTGAACGAGAAGTTCATGCACAGATGGACCACAATCAACCTTTAAAGAGAAACACAATGTACTGTCGCTATTATCGCGAGAATCGAAGGATCTCAAAGCGGTTTCACTACTCTGCTGTTAATTTGGGCTAGGTAGAAGAGCGTGGACAATTTTCTGAGTTGAATAAGCAATTGAGAAGGTGATTTCGTTGTAAATCCTAAATAGCAGAGGTAGGAGGGGGAAACATTTAGTACCATCGGTAGAAAATATTCATTCCTGTTGCAGTAATTTGTATTGGATCTCGAGTACAAATGATTAAATTCTCCCAGTATTAATAGCCCTTAATTGATTCAGGCAGTACTCTGGAAACGTCGCGACGCGTCGTCGGGCCGCAAGACGTGTTTGCGCGGTGATTTCGCTAAGGAATCGTCGGCGATGCGTTCGCCGGTGACGGGTCAAGCGTGAGTTCGTCTCGGAAATGTGTTTATTTCTGCACGTACACGGCGCAGACGGTGCTGGTCTACCAAGTTGCTTATCAGGCAACCACTCGGGGGTTACCTGACACGGGCATAATTAATGCCCGCGATGACGAGAACGCGACACTCGTGCGTGCACAGCCGCGCGAACGGAGATTATCTGTGCCGAGGGAATAAAATAAGAGTACGCGGATGTATACGACGCATCCGAAAATCAGAGTCGCGAACGGAAGGTGGAAAGGACGGGCGATTCTTGCCGAATGGATGCCGAGGAGAACGAAAGGAAAGATCAGAGCGTCGGGAGGGGGCGATGAGCAGAAAAGTTGTCCAAGTAACCGACGTGGAAACGCGGGATAATGACTACTTTTTCATATTTTAATTACGCAGTAATTAATTGAAATGTTTCCTCGTTCGCGAGGGCACTCGAGCAAAATGAGAGGCGAGTAACTCCGCGGAATCGGCTTCGGCTTGCTTTTCTCCCTTTCTTCCGCGCGATGCGGGCCCCGCTGTTTCCGCCGCAATCGCGCTGCGAATTTTCCATTTCCTTCGTTCTTTCACTCGTTCCCGCGAAACGTGAAATTAGGTAGAAACCTTTTCACGGGGCTCGCTTCTCCTTTAAAAATCTCAGCGTGTAACTAATTGTACCGCTAATAGTTTTAACCTGAAAGGATTCCTCTGATAGCTCGAGCCCCTTCTTGCCCCTCTCGTTGCGGTGAACACCCCGCCCCGTATTATCAGCGACCGAGTGCGCAGTGCTTAAAGTACTAATTAAATTAGTTTCGTAAAGCGAAACTCGGCGGCCAGACTTTCGAGGCTATCGATTCGCCGCGATCGTTAAAATAATTACGGATGTTTCGCCGGTAATTGCACGGATACTCCGCAGACTTTGCGCTGTAAGCGTTGCCTACAAGTTGTTACACATTATAACACTGTGGCGGGCAATTATGGAATAACAAATTTCATACAAATCAATGGACAATTTTCCCCGAAAGGAAAGCAGAATGCTCGAAACGTGAAATAATCACGAAATATCATCGTTCCAGGTTGCAAAGCATTGGCGTAGTTTTCCGGCAAGTTAGTCTTCAGTGGTTTTCTTGCGGTTGCTGCCTAGAAGGTTACTCTCGCACAGTATATTCCAGAGACCGTTTCGGGCTAGCTGTCTCGATATCTCGAGAGTCGCGGAGGATGCTTCGTTACTCGTTATGTGACGCTGAAGCTCGTTGCGCCAGCAAGGGAACAATAGCGGGACGAGAAGTAAGAATGAGACAGAGAGAGGATGGGCAAAACGAGGACTGGTATGCACGCTTTTGTTAGCGCGGATGCTTGCTACGTGCAATTGTCGTCTACTCGTACCAGCCATTGTTTCCGGTAACTCTTTCGCGGTAACGAGGAGAAACCTCAATTAGAACGGTTTGAGGACTTAAACGCCCAGAGGCTGCCGGGTTTTAAGAGGCAAGAATGCACCAACACCGTTGCGCGAACATTGTTTCTTTTGAGCGATAACTCGGTGATACTTTTAGCTATATCGGTGCTCGTGGTACGTCGCGCACCAACTTTCTACGTCGAGATAATTACTAGGCACGCTCGAGGCTATGATACCATTACACAATCCGCCAACGAGTCTTCGTTACCGTTGCCACAAGTTTTTTGGTCTAAATTGAATCAACAATATTTTCAGAATTAGCGTGCCACTATTATGCTGCAACCACTTTCGGCGAGAGAATATCCTAGTACTGCTTCATCGTACAGATATTGTGTTATACAATGTTGCTCCAATTATGTATGCTGCCAGGAGAACCAACAATCGTCGAAACCTGCAATCCCTCGGCCCGATCAATTGTGGGTGGACGAACAATAGAACCGCGTGCCTCCGCGTCTCTGATAATACCCTGATGGACAAACGAGTTAACGCTTTGAAGTTCCAATTAAAAGAAATCTTCTTGCCAGTTTAACGTTGACAGGGCTATTTAGAACCTCGATAAAAATGTTCATATATCCCTTTAATCGTGAACAAAGCGGGTTCTTAGTTTGTTGCGCGCGGTCTACTTACTTTGCGACACTTGCTTGTATCAGCGCTGGCCAGGAACTGGATTCATCACGCAATAGTACACGTATACCTTAATACGCGTTACTGCCAAGACAGGGTGTGTTCGTTAACTATCCATCTTGTTCTTGAAAAAGAAGAAAATACTTAACTTAGCAGCGCAAAAGGTGTAGAGGCAATTTCGCGTCGCGCCGACTGAACTGAATCGATATTTGTTTCATCGGGGAACTGCCACAGAGAGGCATGCTACGTATACGCATACATAGTGCATATAACCACGGCCCGTTATCGGAAATCCATCCGAATATGTGGAATTTTTTTTGGTGACATGCACGGCTCGTTTCATGATCGCCTGTGATACATGGTCCAAATTAAGATGTACAGAAGACGAGGTATGTACGTCCGATAAAAAGTAACAAAGTCTTAAAGTCTTATTTCAGCGTTCCTGCGAATACGTACCTAGGAAAATAGAGGAAAACGATGATCGCGCACATCGTTACTAGAATCCTGTTATTTTAGCTGGTGTGGAGTATGAATTTATCCCTGAACTCGAGGTCCTGGGACCGCAGGATTTGTGTGAACGTCGTTTCAAAGTTATGAGATCCTGGTGACACAGATGCTTCTGGCGCCACGCGGTTGACGAGTGACAAGGCGTTGACGAATTTGACCGACAAGAATAAGTATTGAACGTCCATTAACTCCTGGAATTTCGGCATGCCGTCCGTTCGATCTCGATATGTACCCGTTCACATGATATCCTAGTGCCGTTGAATGTTTGTAAGATACAAGCGCATGTTATTGCATCCACGAATGCAAAGCGCGTTTGCTTATTGATGAATGCAATTAGTTGGCAACGAATGGGGAGAATTCCAGGACCGCAACGTTCTGTATGAACATGGAAAGGTTTTTAGTTTCTTATATCTCCCAAATGTTTGATTACATACTATCAATGGAGCGTGAGCTATGATAAGTCAGCCGATTCTTTAAAGATAAATGGATAAGAAAATGAATGACGAGACATCTAAAGTTGTCCAAAAATTAATACAACCCTGATGGACTCGAGTGCTGATCAAATTGTTGCCGTGTTATACAAGCCTGATGCATCTGTACCTCTAACGAAAAAAATGCACTTGTTTGCGTATGTCTGATAGTCATAGAGTACACATATATACATGTACATACATACATTTGATTTTAAATGCATACTCGTAAGGACTACAAAGGATAGGATTTCAGGCGATCCAGTAGGATAATATGGGGAACATCCTGTTCCATTCCGCAGGTTTCCTTACAGCCTGATACTTAGGTTTATTTCGTCTTTTGAAGTCCTTCCAATATCTCAGCATACATATTGCTAACGCTTATTGATTTACCGAAGAAAAAAATATTATGTATATCTAACTGATCCTCAATATTTTTGCAGGCATGACGAAGTTGCTTTAATGAAATTTTGACGAGGTAAAAATGATTCAGGTGCCCGTAGAATAATTAAGTCATCGATGACTCTCCTATCACATGGAACTTACAAATATAATTAAAAATTGTTCATATATTTGTATTTTATCAAATGTCAAATAACGCGTCTAAATGAACATTGGTGTTCGATACTAGAAGTAGCTTCAGCGAATGACTGGATGACGGTAACGAGTAAACTGCTGTGTGCAAAAAAATGTATTTAAATGTATTTTGACAAACTTCTCCGCGAAAAAGGCAGCAGTCTTATTAACCGCGAGACGAAATAGTCAGGATATCATCCCTCCTAGCAAGCTCTACGCGAATTCCGTGATATTCTGTGACCTATCACACTCTATACATCCTTGATCCGGAAATATGCTTCGCGTTTGAGGCAATTATCTCCATTAGTATAGGCGTGTGGTATACTTAATTGAATGTGTCTTGTCTCTGAGAAAAATTGTCCACCTCTACGCCGAGATACTAGCCTCCGTACGCTTTCCAAATAAATAGACCGACGTAACAACTGTATAGCATTCGACATGTATTCGCAAACTTTGTGTAAGTTGAATTAGTTATTTTAATAAGAGAAAAAACGATTCAACGAATACAACTAACTTTCCGTGTCAATTTTTGTTATACAAATTTCTTTCCCCAAGTAATTTTTCACATCGATTAACCCAGTTCCTAAAATAGTAAAAATGGAACAGTCAGGTGCACAGCTAATAGATTCCGGTATATCAAATAATCTATACGTAACGTGTAGAGTTGTGACGTTGCGAAGACGAGATGCTTCACGTGCCAGGATAGCAGAATATCCCAGGTACATCCGATTTTCCACCCCCGCAAAGGGATGAAACTGTGGATAGGCAACTTAAACGAAGGTGTATATTGGTTCAGGGGCGCGTATATGATCAAATACACTGGGATCTGGTTCATCGTCTGGATCGAATTCAATGGACATCGGATCGATCTCAGGCGGAGGTCTTGGTACCCTGGATATCATAGACGGAGCTGGGCGCATTAAACATGCTTCCACTTTTTCTCGAACGATTCGTTCCTCCTCGTTTCCGTCAATTTTAACTGCCGATTCACCCGCATATTCCATCATGTTAGTCACATTTTCTTCGTACTCTTGAAGCTGTTTTTCAACAATTTTTCAAACGATTAAAATCTCATTTAAGAAAGCGCCGGTTCATCCGACTGCAAACGAATTGAAGTTCATTCAAGTTCACTTTAGTCGTGATAATTGACAGGCTCTTACGTCTCGTTCCACGTTCAGTCTGAAATCTTTCGGCTGTACGCTCAATTTGCAATCAGTTTTGTCGGTGTATTTTATCGTGGACAAATTATGCTTGCTTCCAGTGACAATGTTGTATCGTCGATTGAGCAACCGTTCTCTGCAGATATCACCGTTTACTTCGACAAATATCACCCTAAAGAATTTTATTCGATGGGCGATAATGGGGTAAGATAGATCATCAATTTATTCCATTTTTTTTACCGATTCGGTGGGGTGGGACTCAAGTCCAATAATTTGAAATCTTCTACCGTCTTTGGATATCCAGTTACAATCCAACCCCTTTTCAAGCATTCGTATCCGGATATATGTTTCTAGAAATTATATCATAAAGAATAGTTTGAAGGAAGAGTTCCAGGTGGTAATTTTTGGTATATACGTACTTCGATAATTTGAATACTAATTTCAGGCTTGGGTCTTTCTCCCCACTTGCACTCGAATAAACGAATCATATGTCCCAAAGAATTTTGCTGCATGCGTGCCTGTTGCTGGATGTAATCGTAATCGACTGAAATAAATGGAAGTTATTCGCAAATAATTCGCGATGAAATATCGACCAACGGGAATTCAACTTTACTGTGCACGAGATTGAATCGTTCCGACAAATATTTCGCTAATGTGGTGCAACCGGATCCTCTGGATCCAATGAGCGCGATTCGGAAAAGTGACGGTGCTCCGCAATGTTTTTTTATTTTGGTTAATTTTGCACAATCTTTTCCGAGTTCATCCGTGGATCTAATGCCAACCTCGACTTCCTTGAAATCAGTTTTGATTACTTTCTATTTGTAGCAATTGTACGAAACATAATTAGATGGTTTCATTGCAAACATGTCTACTTATTCAAAGTTTTACTAACTATTAAACAGTTCGCATATACTTCCCGCAAGCCTCGGAGATTTTTCAAATAACGGCGATTCTTCAGATCCTTCGCGGGATTTGTGTACTTGCAAGCGTGGTGGCAAGCAATATCTGTGCACATGTTTTCCCAATTTTCTACAAGAAGAAGCTATGCAAATTTATCGAGTTTCAGTGATTACAAAAATCAGCAGCATTACCATATTCGCTTGAAACAATTAGGTGCATCACATGCGTTGGTATTATTCCTGTGCGCTGAAATATTTGCGCTTCCTTTTTCGTTCTCGGTAAATCTGTGCGACAAATAAAAACAGTTCGAGTATAATATTCTTAACATGGTATATTATTTTGATACACTGCACTCGTTCTTGTAAGACATTTTTACCAACGAGTAGCCAGCCGGATTCATGAAAAGTTCCGCTTTGTACAATCTTCTTCATTGCGGCTGCGAGATCTTCCGATTCCTCGCAACGACACGTTACCTGATAAATAGAATTCGTACGAAGAAAAACAGAGTAGCAACAAGATTACTATAAATATCTCACTTACATCTTGCTCAGAGCAAGCTTCGCGAAGTTCTTTTAAAGTTATCGGATGTACACCTAATTCTTCCTGAAGGACAATGGCTAACGCAGATCTGTCTATACATGTAAAAAATTGTTTCCTGTTTAAAATGCATTTCGAAAGCCAAACCTTTGTCTATTAATTATTCTACCAAAACTCGGAGGTGCAATAAGGATAATCCTAGGAACGTCGAGCCTTTTTGCAGCTAGTTCAAGATATTGTTTCATGAATACAAGATGGTCGTCAGGCTTTTGTATTATCAGTTGCGTAGCAATTTCCTAAGTACATTATGTTTTAGAAGTGTTAATAATATTGTGTCACGAATAGCGCATTATTTATGACGCAGATGCTATTTACATAAAATAATTCGTATATCCGATGTTTCTCCAGGTATGCTACAAAGCGTGCGTTATTAGCTCGCGCTCTTTTCTCTGCTTCCTGCAATCCCGACATCTTTTATGGCAAAATATTCACGTTTATAGAAAATGCTTATACCTCATTTTATATTATTAATGATTTCTTTTTTTGCATGCTGTAGTTCTCAATGCAATTATTTCAACTGTTAAACACGTGTAGTGTCTTGTTCGAATATCATCTACGTATATGTATGTATAGTACATAATTGAGAACGAGTGCATCATTATTTTTCTACTTAATTCACGTACCACAAAACTAATATAATATCCGCAGTTTCCAAATTCTCTAAAATTCTTGCATATTTCTCTACTAAATTCTAATCTTTTTACCAATTCCTCCTTAATTTTGTTGGTAAATATAAGTATGCATTTGTAAATTACTGCAATATGCTAAACTATGCGGTAGATTGGATGGCGCCACGTGTTTTTCAGATTTCTCTGTCTGTTAGATAGTACGTATTGAGAAAGTATAGAATATCGAGGTTAGGTAATCAGGACACGTTTCAGTATGTCATCTGATAAGAAGGTATCGGACGTCACGAAAAAAATATCCGAAATGGATGTGGAGGAACCCGAAAGAAAATTGACACATAAAGAGAAGAAAAAGTTAAAAAAGCAGCAAGAATATGAGAGAACGATGCAAATGTTAACGAAGACCGGTGGTCAGGGACATAGTGAACTCGAGAGTAATTTCACGGTTTCTCAGACTCAAACTCAGCAACGTGGTAATCAGCAATTAGATAACGCTGTTGACATTAAGGTAGAAAATTTTAGTATCGCCGCTAAAGGAAAGGAGCTTTTTACAAACGCAAGTTTGTTGATTGCACAAGGTAGACGTTACGGTTTAGTGGGACCAAATGGGTATGTATCTTTCAGATTTGAACTGACAAAGGCACACTCGCAATTCTATAAAAATTGTTTCTTTCATTACTGCAGTCACGGAAAAACTACTTTGCTTCGGCATATTGCAAAAAGGGCTTTTGCTATTCCACCCAGCATCGATGTTCTTTATTGCGAGCAAGAAGTCATTGCCGATGATACCCCAGCTGTAGAAGTAGTACTTAATGCAGACGTAAAATGTAAAGAATTAATGGATGAATGCAAAAAATTAGAAGCATTAGTAGAGCAAGGAGATACGTCTATTCAAAATAGGCTACAGGAGGTATTTATTATTCAATAACAAATGAATTTCGATGTATTTTATCATTATATTATACATGTATATGTTCATTAGGTTTATGAAGAATTGAAAATAATTGGTGCAGATTCTGCAGAGCCACGTGCTAGGAGAATTCTTGCTGGTTTGGGATTTAGCCGATCCATGCAAGATCGTGCAACAAAGAATTTTTCTGGGGGTTGGCGTATGCGAGTTTCACTTGCTAGAGCTTTATTCTTAGAACCCACCTTACTATTACTGGACGAACCGACAAATCATTTAGATTTAAATGCTGTTATTTGGTTAGACAATTACCTTCAAGCTTGGAAGAAGACTTTACTTATCGTTTCTCATGACCAGAGTTTTCTAGACAATGTGTGCACAGATGTAATTCATTTAGATCAGCAAAAATTGTTTTACTACAAAGGCAATTATAGTATGTTCAAAAAGATGTACGAGCAAAAGAAGAAAGAAATGATTAAAGCGTACGAGAAGCAAGAAAAACGGATTAAGGATCTGAAAGCTTCTGGCCAAAGTAAAAAACAAGCAGAGAAGAAGCAGAAAGAAGTTTTGACTAGAAAGCAAGAAAAGAACAGAACAAAAATGCAGAAACAAGAGGACGACAATGCACCGACGGAATTGTTGCAAAAACCTAGAGATTATATAGTGAAATTTAGTTTTCCTGACCCACCCCCGCTACAGCCGCCAATTCTTGGACTTCATAGTACGTTGTTTCATTCTTTGCGCATTGGTTCCGCGTAATGAATTTAAAAACTAATGTTTTGTTTTAGATGTAAATTTCGCATACGATGGACAAAAACCGCTATTTATTGAAGTTGATTTTGGTATAGATTTAAGCTCCAGAATAGCAATAGTAGGGCCGAACGGTGTTGGTAAATCTACATTTTTGAAGCTGTTAACTGGCGACTTGCAACCAGGCATTGGAGAATTAATGAAAAATCATCGACTGGCAAGTGAAAATAGAAATTGAACTTTTTACTTAAATAATAATCGTACACACTCAAATTGTATTTTGTAATGTTTATAGAGGATAGGAAAGTTCGATCAGCATTCTGGTGAACACCTAACAGCTGAAGAAACACCATCCGAGTACTTGATGCGATTATTTGATCTACCATACGAGAAAGCCAGGAAACAGTTAGGAACATTCGGGCTCAGTTCTCACGCGCATACAATTAAAATGAAAGATTTGTCCGGTGGACAAAAGGCACGAGTCGCTTTAGCAGAATTGTGTTTAAATGCGCCCGATGTTGTAATTTTAGACGAACCGACAAATAATTTAGACATAGAATCCATCGATGCCTTGGCTGATGCTATCAATGAATATAAGGGTGGAGTTATTATCGTTTCTCACGATGAGCGCTTGATTAGAGATACAGAGTGCTGTCTATATGTTATCGAAAATCAACAAATTAATGAAATCGATGGAGACTTCGATGACTATAGAAAAGAATTGTTGGAAAGTTTGGGAGAAGTTATTAACAATCCAAGTATAGCCGCAAATGCTGCGGTTTTACAATGAATAATTAGAAAAATCGATTCTATCAGTGGCCTATGGATCCTTTCAGACAAATATATTACTTCCTCACAAGAACTCTATGTTCTTATTATCAATTTTAATATACGAGAACTGCTACTTCGAGTGTGAAATATTTTTTTTACATCATGTCTGATAGAGCAAAAATATTGTTAAATTGCAATAAAGCCGTAATTGTTAATATATATATATATACATATGCTATATGTTGAACGAACTATAATTGTCATTCATACGAAAAGTTAAAAGGTACCATTGTGTTTAACATAAATTTGATCATTAATTAATGGGATATCTTAATTTTTCATGTTTGGCAATTATTGTAATTCATTATCTTAAATAGATGTATTAATCAAGTCTTCGAAGAAATATTTATTTATATATGCATAACTAATTGTAAGTTGTGTACAGCACTGTGTTTTGTATTATAAATATTTGGACTTCATGCTTGAATAAAAAAAACAAAAAATAAATGAACGTGATTTGAAGATTGTCTTCCTATTAAATAATGCAGCATCGTTGCATCGATCTTGCATATTAAAAAGACAGTATATGTATACTTGCTGATTGTTTATACACTCAAACGAATAATTTAATGTTAGCCAAGATTTGTAAAATTATTTTATCGTGAAATAATCTAGTGATTTCCAAGAAAATAAAAGAAGTGTTGGTTCTACTGAAATGCGTACAACCGGCGGCGCAATGTTCGCTGCCAAAAGGGGCAGACGAGTGATGTGAAAATTGTCAAATATTTTGTGCGAGGTGGTGTCCCGCGGTGAATTTAATAGTGCTCCAAAAGACCGTCACAATGTCTAGTACTCTGGAGAATAAGATTCTGAATTTGCAAGAACGTCTTAGGGCAGAAAATGAATCAAGAGATAGAGACAGGCAGAGCAGCGAGGTTGGACCAGGAACGGGCCTTCAATCGTCATCCTCGGGAACTGCCTCAAGTTCTGCCTCACGGCGTGAGTTTAATTTAGATATGATTTGTGAACATAATAAAAATTTTTCTTGGCTTCATTGCCCCAAAAAATTCTTATGTAATTCTGATTGATTTTACTTGTCGTACAGGTTATGTTGATCATCACAATTTATTCTGTTGATCCTATATACGATACCCTCTTTGCTTTCCTCATTTAACGCGTAGTTTATATCGTTCAAGCTACCCACGAATTAATATTTCCACGCACTAATACATATCGTGTTCGCGTGAAGCTAGAAATTTGATATAAATAGGCACATGTTTAAACAAATTGTAAACAAAAACAATATACTTTTCTGTTTAATAGGATGGAATCACTATTATTGACGAAAAATTCAATTTACTTTGACATGTTCTTAATATTTTTGTTCCTTGTTAATGTATTTACACAATAACACTAAAAAGTATTTCCCTGGGAATGAATGCAAATCATCCGTTTGTATATCTCCTATTCGACACAAGAATGATATTTAATTTTGATTTCCAATGCAGCACCAATCCCAACTTTAAAAGTCTCGCAGATACCTCCAAAGAAACAGGACAGCGAATTTGAGTCAAAATTACAAGAGATTATGAAGATGAATGGTATTTTAAACATTAATGGTCAGAGGTATCAAACTGAAATGAAGGACTTAGAACATCTAGGTGAATTGGGAAATGGTACCTGTGGTCATGTGGTTAAAATGAGGCATAAACCTAGCGGTGTCCTCATTGCTGTAAAACAAATGAGACGGTCCGGTAATGCAGAAGAAAATAAAAGGATAATTATGGATCTGGATGTCGTTTTAAAGTCGCACGATTGTCCATATATTGTGCAATGTTTGGGTTGCTTTATCACAGAATCCGATGTGTGGATCTGTATGGAGTTAATGGCAACTTGTCTAGACAAATTATTGAAGAGAACCAGACAGGCGATGCCGGAAGAATTTTTAGGAAAAGTTACAGTAGCAGTAAGTATTGTTATAAGGTTCAAAATTGTTATTAATTATATTCCTAACGTTAATTGAATGAAAAATTATATTTTTTTAGACAGTGAAGGCACTATCATATTTGAAAGAAAAGCACGGCGTAATACACAGAGATGTAAAACCTAGTAATATTCTTCTTGATGAAAGAGGAGGAGTTAAGTTATGCGACTTTGGCATATCCGGTAGACTAGTTGATAGTAAAGCAAAAACTAGGAGTGCTGGATGCGCCGCTTACATGGCTGTAAGTATACACGATATTTTGTTACATTAAAAGTTTAGACAACATTTTCTAAAATATTGTTGCTGTATTTTTTTAGCCTGAAAGAATCGACCCCCCAGATCCAACCAAACCAGATTATGACATTAGGGCAGACGTGTGGAGCTTGGGTATCACTTTAGTAGAATTAGCTACAGGAGTGTTTCCTTACAGAGATTGTAAGACTGACTTTGAGGTAACTAATACATTTATTTAATAGCATTTAATAGATTTTGTATTTAATACATAAAATGTAACATTTCTTGAATTTATATTAATTAATAGGTACTAAGCAGAGTAGTACAAGATGATCCTCCTTCCCTTCCATCGGATACACCCTTTTCAAAAGAATTTAGGAATTTTGTGAGTTGTTGCCTTACAAAAAATTATAAACACCGCCCAAAGTATCACAAACTCATGGAGCATCCGTTTATTCGAAAACATGATGCACCTCAAGATGAAGAAACAAACTCTTCTGTTTTAAATTCTGGCTGCCAATGGTTTGGCAGAGTTATGCGGCAATTAGAACCAAGGTAAACTGCTAATAAGTATGTACATCATAAGCACTAAAATATGGATTTCAGGCACAGCATAGGATATTTTCGATTGAAAGAAATGTATACCTGATATTACAAACAGCTGATAGCTGTGTGCTATTAGGAAAGATCGTTACGGGAAAAAATACACGAATAGAATTTTAAACGTGGCATGAAATTCCCAACTAATCATAATATCATAATGATTTGGTTTGGTTTAAGGATAACCGGGTATTGTCTTTTCATATTAGTCTTAAATAAAGTTTAACACATTTCGGCATTGATGGTTAATGGGTAGGTATTAAAACAGCTCGTAAATTATGTTGCGTTTTAAAGTTGGGTTTTCGTTGGACATTAGTTATTATATATTTATCTTTTATTCATTGCCAAATGACAATTACAAACCTGTCCGTACATTTCGATTAAAAGTTTGCGTGCGTGTTGAATTGTGTTGCAGCGTTGAGCTTGAGGGAGGCAGCGCAGCATAGCATCCCCCCTCCCTCGCCCCTGCCCCCATTTCCATTTTCTCCCAAAATATACCCATAAACTCCAAAAAACTTAAAAAAAAATATACCTCACAAATATCCAAAAATCTGCCCGATTTTCATTTCGAGTTGTTTGGTTTGTGCACGCGCCTGTTACACACCCCACCCTTCAACCCCCGCTCATGGTAAGCATTGTTTTTATTTATTTGAATATTTGTTTATTTTGTCTTTATACTACGTAGCAATTGCCGGTGGCACAAACAATTTTTCCCTGTGCACACTCCATTCATCAGGAAGATAGTTCATTTACATTTATGTTTTTATCCTTCTCTTAATTATTAGATAGTGTTAGCCGATCGTTCGAGTTGTGTTTTTAGCATGCGATATTTTTTACTCTTTTTACTTTCGACCACAGATATTCTCTACAATCTATTACCTTGGAAAATATTCCTCTATCCTCATCTGTGTTGCATGATACAATGATTAACGCTCTAACTTCTATTAACAGTCTACAAAAATACAAGATTTTGCAGACACGTGGTGGTACAGTTATCTTGGACACCAGTGCCATTTTCAAATGAAGCAGGCCACTTTTTCGGAGTCGATAACTATAACTTTTTGCAAACTACATAATTTAAGACATTGCGGAATTCAGTTTCAGATTGCCAGGGTGGCAACAGAGAGTCACAGGCCATGTGTCTCTAAAGCAAACAGCTCATCTCAGGGCTCAATCCGAAGTACCAGCTTTCCTACGAAGCAACGTCACCAAAGACTCACAGAACTCCAGCTTTTTGCCATTTCATCAACGATCAAATAGTGAGAATGGTGCGAACTACGTATCTTATAGTCCATACGCGATTAGACGAAAGGAAATTTCCAGGCCGTTCTCTCCTCCTTCGTCCAATGATATGGATACATCAGAAACGAATTTCCAACGACCATATTCACCGTATAGACAGCACGTCGATCAAAACAGGGATTATTCTTCGAATCATTGTTCTACTAATGGGCAAGGTAGACAAGAGGGAAGATCGTTCTCTCCTTATCGGCAGGATGCTAGTACAATAGATGCAGGAAATAGACTCTATTCACCGTACCATGGACGATTTACGGAAGATCGGGATACCAGTAAGGAACGATGGCAAAGTGTCTCGAGATCTTTAAGTCCGTTTGCTCGTGATTATTCGCCTTGGAGAAGAGAGAATGTTGATCCTCCAAATGTGATACAACCGACCGAAAGTGGGCGTTATTCGCCGTTTCTTCAACAACGATTACGACAGACTCCACCTGTGCCTCAAACCCATCATCCACAAACACAAGATATTTATGGTAGTCCAATGATTAGTCGTAAAAGGTAAATAACAACGAACAAAATAGCCTGCTACGATACGATTTACACTTTACATCTTTCTTAGCTATGTTATCTGTTTTCAATATAGGTTTCCCTCCGAACCTCCGCCGCAAGGATCTCATGGTTCTACCAGTCCTGAATTATTAATCTCTCGTTTTGCTCATCAGTTGAAACAAGAACCTTCGCCCATTATGCCACCAGCTCAAGGTGGCTCCAAAGAATCAGCGAAGAAGCGCTTTGCTTCTTACGTTCGTCTCAGGCTCGGAAGCGAACGTGCTCCTTCGCCGGAGCCACCACCGAGATTGAGTCGGGGTGAATCACCGCTTGCCCTTAGAAGAAATTTAGTAGATCAAGCGTCCCCTTCTTTTGCGCGAAGGTACAATTACCTCAGACTTTGTTAAAAACGTAGATTGGAGTAATTTCTGAATTGTATGCTTATTCTATTCCAGGTATGTTTCATCTTCTCCGCCTCAACCTCCGCCTAGGAGATTATCGGAAAGCAATTCTGTACCCGGTAGTCCTCAATATGTGCGAGCTCGTTTACGTTACACCCCCGAACCTCAGAGGAGACCTCCGCCACCATAACCCACCGTTACGAGTAAATCATATTCCTTGTTGGTGCCATATGCGATAAAAGTAACTGAATTAATCATATGTACCACGTAGAATGGTGTTTATAACCGACGACGGTTGTGCACACAAGTGATCTGTGCACAGTGTGCTTGAAAACACTTCTAAACCAAAAAATAGTTCTTTGTAATACTCGGCGACACCGTGATTTCTGAATGTACGTATTTTGAACAGACTTCGTATACGTACTATGTACGATATTACCAACGAACATTGGAAATTGTTCGCGAGCAGAATGAACGGCTAGACTTCTAGATTGGAGACGACGGTCTTTGGGATTAAATTAATTTTCGCACGATTTTCGTGGCTGTAACGTACCGCGTTGAACTACTCTGTCAATGAACTACTCTTATCGACGTGTATTTATATAGAATGCAATCACCGATGCAATACGATGCTCAACTTTTTATATTGCTTGTAAAGATATAAATAAATGTAGTATGTTCGACGTTTTTCTAAAAAAAAAAGTACAGAAAAAAAACAAAACAAAAAAAAAGGAAGGACTAAAAGAGGCAAGGACACCGTTATTAGGAGATGCGGCATCGTACTGAACGCGTAAACCGTTCCTATCATTCTTCGTTTACGCTTCTTTTGTTATCGAGGGACAAAACGAGAGTTCGGAAACCAAACTCGCGAGACAGTTCTCTCATCCTCGGGCGGCCTTGCAGTATCTCTGCAAATCGACTTAGTAACGGCGACATTTTTCACGTTTCATTAATGTTTGTAAAATAATACCAAACGCATACGACGATCACAGTCAGGATCGAGCGAGTGAAAACCAAATCGTAAGAACTATTAACGACGTTTCCGTGAGGAAAGCACAATATTCACGTCTCCTAGATTCTACGAGTTTAAACAAATGTATATTATTTAAATAAGAGGCGTGTCTGGGCTAGAGCGTTGTAATTATTATTTTTAATTAACATTTATTCATTAACTTTGTTCAGTCTACACTCGTAATCACCTTTGTCGCTTGTTTGACAAAAGGATCTGTTGCAATGTAAATAAACTTATATTTATACGATATCTTTGGTACATCCCATTCCTCCCGCAATAAACTTTGGTATTACTGATAGTGAAACAGTAGTACTTGTGCCTACTGTAACAGCACCGTATTTACCTTGACATTTTTATTTGTTAGTTACAATGTACATTATTTTTATCACATAGTGCCACGTAATGCCAAGCAATTTCCTTTGTCGGCGCCCATGCGCGATTCTATTATTGCATCGTAATGGAATTCATTTAGTGAGAGCTATTATTTTTTTTTTACGAGCAGTAATAATGCTGTAGAGCAAGTAGTCATATTTGCTCCACAGATAAATTAGACATATATATATCGTTGTTTTATAAAACCATAAATTTTCATTCTTGCCCAGCAATAAAATGATATTAGTCATACCAGTTCCACGTAAATATGTACAAACATATATATATGAAAACGAGACCGATGAATATTTTAATGCGCTTATAAAGCCAAGCTCTAATATAAAATTATACAAGTGGTTAATTGACCACTAGATTTTTGTTGATCTTTTCATTGTAAAGAAAATAAGGTTTAAGAAATTGTAGAAGCGATATAGAATATTTCTCTGATCTAATAGGGAGTAATAAATTACCGACGAAATCATTATCTTTTCTGTTTTCTATGTGTGAGTGTACAGCCTTCACGATCGTACATTAATATAGATACGCATGGTGTACATTTCTCGCGCAATTCGTGTATTCTAACGTTCCTTAAGAAAATAATCTAGTGCAACAAAGATATCGTATAACTTTCCAAAAGTAGGAAAGTATACTGGAAGGGCTTGGTCGAAGATCATTTTAAAAATAAATTCCTCGCTCAAATCGACCCGTCCCTGAGCAATCAATATGGCCTCCGGGTCTACGCGGGGCACGCTAGCGTAGTGTATATATTTCTTCGAAAATCTTTGGAACAGATGGTTTTTGTGATAATATAATTAGTCACGTTGGTGAAGAGTGCACAGAAAGATATTTTCATGGTGTTTGCCAGAACATCAGTGATAGTATTCAGTCACAAAGAAATTTAGAAGGCATTCCACTGCCGTTCTAGCTACTTGCACTTTGCTGAAGACATCGTACGTTAGAGTGCCGTTCGGTAGTTGTTCGGCGTTTAGCGATTAATTAATGGGCCGTTCAATTTTATAATGCGGCGACCTTTTAAGTGTAAAGATTCATAGTTTCCACTTAAAATCTACTATTATGTCGGAAAATAAGAGCAAGGAGGATGCCACGACGGAGGGTTGTCAAGAAGGGGGCGAAGAGGAAGATATGGCTGCCGAGAGGGTCGAACATAAGGTCAGTATTCAACAGATCCTCGAGGGTATGACGAACGAATTTAACAAAAGCGTGAGTCCCGTAAAAAGTACAGAAGACCGTTTAGAGAAACCGGATCACGAGGAAATCGAAAAACCGGCAGCGACACTTGATGAAATACCAGCAATGGAAAAAGAATCCGCAGACGACCAAGAGGATGAAAGCGCCTCGACGAAACAAAATTCCGTGGAATCGGGACTATTAGATGAAAATCATAAAGAAGATGAGAGCAGTGGAAAACAGGAAATTTTGAAAAAGGATAACGGAATTCCGCGAATAGTTCTAACATTCAGAACGATCGACGAAAATACTGATCACGGTAAAAAAACGAAAATATCAAGCTGTTCCTCGAATCTTACTTTAGTTCCTGATGATTTGGCAAATTGTGATCAAATTGGCGGTGTTTCTGTCAAGATTGAGAATTCGGACGAGAACTCCGACAATGTTGAAAAATCAGATTCAGAGGAAGGTAGAACGGAAGAAGCGATGAAAGAATCAGAAAGTATACAACCGGAGAAGACCTCAGAGAGTACAGAACCACCAAAGGACGATGCAGGAGTGACAACAGAAGAGAAGAATAATGATTCCATTGAAAAACCAAAAACTGACCAGGCAAATATACCTACAGAACCTACAGAGCAGGTGGATCAAGTGGAAAATGCAGTTCCGGTTACTAGGAAAAGAAGAACAGGCCGACCTAGATTAAGAGCACTTAGGTATTTCATTTTTCTTTATCTCAAATATGTAACATGCTGTACACAATGTTTGTAAACTATCAATGAAATTTTTAGCGATCACCCTGAAGAACCGCCGGGTCCCAAACGTTCTGCAAGAAGATTATGCAAAGAGACATTAAAGAGCACTGTGCTTGAAAGTGCAATGGCAAGAAAAGAGAAATCCAATTATACAGAAGAGAATTTGCAGTTTAAGAAACAAAGGAAGTATAGTAAACCTGGCAGACCCAAGAAAGTAGTACAATCGAAAGATCAAAGTAAACAATTACAAGTTAAGCCTCCCGACATACGCCAGGAGGCAGAGACATCTGTTTCAGAAGGAAACATTACTGCTTCTGAGTTAAACTCAACATTAGAGTGTTCTCGAAATTCTTCCATGTCAGAAAGCAATGCAAATGACACACTTCTGGACGAGTCTCAAAATTTCTCGTCTGACTTCGATGGTATGCCAAAATTATCTCCTATGATAAAAAGCTCAGAATCGCAAACGAAATTGAGTAACTCGATTAGTAGTCCTACAAGCGATGATATACCTCTAGCAGATATTGAAAAACCATTCTTGAAGCCGGCTACTGGCAGACCTAAAAGAGAGAGGGGACGGCCTAGAGGAAGTCAAGCTGCAAGAAAAATAGCAAAAGCAGATTCATTTGAAGGTACAAAAAAAGCCGAAAAATTACAATCTCTTTCTGATTATACTTATTTCAGATGGAACTGTATCAGTTGCAGAAACGGGCAAAAATAATGATTATCCTGAGGGTAATATTTTAGTTCTTTTCTTTTCTTTAGCATGTACACTTATCGCATCGATTAATTGTGCTTGTTTATATCCTTCTTTACAGAAGGCACTGTACCTGCTAAAAGGACCAGGAGAAGTATGGCTCCAAGTCCAAGTCCCGCGGAAGGGCAAGCATCGAAGCCAGAGTCAACAGCAATTATGAGCGAGGTTGCTATAATTCTGTATTTATATGCCAATCGTATATTACATTTATTGCACTCAATTTATACTTCAAATATTCATTATGCATTTCAGACATACGGGCATTCAATGTTATGCTTGTGTCAAGTGAGGTCTCAATTGTACGTGACAATAACTGGTTCTGGGGCACCATTGTATTGTACTGCAATAGATTCGATTGACAATAGATTAGTAGGTTGTTGCAATGAAGTTGATAGCAATGACGTAGCAATGAGAAGACCCAGTACCCGTGTTCCCTTTATAATTTTATGTCGAATGCACAAGGAAAGACTTCTAAGGCACAATTGTTGTCCCTCCTGTGGATTGTTTTGTTCACAAGGGCGGTTTGTGCAATGCATTAATGGCCACCAGTACCACCGTGAATGCGAGATTTATCCGAATAAGAAAGGAGTATGCCCACATTGTGGAAGTGAAAGTACAGTATATGAGGTAATGGTCTCTATGGGTGGCTTAAGAAAACCCGTATTCATTCCAACTCGAAAAAAATTTTCCAAACTGCCTTCCGCAAAAATGAGCTTGCCCGGGAAAGGTGATAATACAAAGCTGGCCGAGCGTCCCCCGAGCCCATTGATTCAACCAGACATTATTAAGATACCTGAACCATCTGTTAATTCGGAGAGACCAGAACGTTATACTATTATGAGTCTTTATACGTCGGTCAAGAACGGGGATTTGGAGAAATTGGTAAACGTTTTAGGTGCGTCATCGCGCAATGCATACTTTGAATTGTCGGGAAATCGCTCATAAATTATAATGTTTTAGCATGTGGATACAATGCAAATCATACATTCCGAGATTATGCTCATCGCACTGGTCTTCATATCGCCGCGGATAAAGGACACCTGTCTTGCGTGCACGTTCTAGTACAGGCCGGAGCTCAATTAGACGTGATGGATAGAAATCAATTAACACCATTAATGTTAGCTGCCAGTAAGGGTAAAGCTGACGTGGTAAAATACTTGATAAGGATAGGTGCTGATGTTACATTAAAAGGAGAAGATGGTATGACTGCGTTGCACATGGCTGCTAAGTCTGGTCATTTAGACGTCTGTAGAATAATTTTAACAGAATGTAAAGCACCGAGAACATTAGTAGGTAATTAAGGTTCTATTAAATATTGGTAATTAGTATGAATCGCTTTAACGTTATATGGAATAATAATTTCTTATACTGTATTAGATTCGGTGGACGATGGCGGCTGGACTAGTTTAATTTGGGCATGCGAATTTTGTCACACCGATGTTGCACGCTTTTTATTAGACAAGAAGTGCGACCCTTTAATTCGCGATGCAGAGCAGAATATTGCGTTACATTGGAGTGCTTTTAGCGGAAGTTCAGAAATTACAGAAATGCTACTTAACGAAGGTTGTGACGTGAATGCTGTTAATGTTCACGGCGATACACCTTTGTAAGTCTCTTAATACGTTTCCGATAATACATTTGACACAGTTAACATTTTCCGTTTTTTTATGCGTGTGTTTTACAATATTTTATAACATAATAGGCACATAGCTGCCAGACAAGATCAGTATGCTGTTAGCGTTCTTCTGTTAGCACGTGGTGCTAAGATAGGAGAAGTTAATGCCGCAGGCGAAACAGCAGTAAATTGTTGCACAAATGATGGTGATACTATGTCCGCTCTCAGATTAAATGCCAAAGTGAATGAGCTTTCGGAACACATGTGGGAAAAGACAGTCAAAATATTAACAAAGTGACTATTACTACTATAAGATTGTATATTTTATATGATACTAATAAGATATAATTATCGATTGATTTTTGCAGTGATATTTCGCGTGGAAAAGAGACGAATCCTATACAGTGTGTCAATGGATATGATTCAGAAGACAGGCCAACCGATTTTCTCTACGTTACCGAAAATTGTTTTACCAGTAATATAAACGTTGACCGAACGATAACTTCCTTGCAGTCCTGTCGATGCGAAGATAATTGTAGTTCCGAGAAGTGCTTATGTGGAAATATAAGCTTGCGGTGTTGGTACGACGAAGAAGGGAAACTAATTCCTGAATTTAATTATGCAGGTACATTAAATTCACCTCTTGGATATTATGTTTAACACATGCGCGATACATGTTTCAAGCAGCCATTTTTTATATAGATCCTCCAATGTTGTTCGAGTGTAATCCTGCTTGCGATTGTAATCGTATAACATGTAACAATCGTGTTGTTCAACATGGCCTGGCACAAAGATTTCAGTTATTTAGAACCAAAGGTAAAGGATGGGGCCTTAGAACGTTGAGACACATTCCCAAGGGTTCCTATGTATGCGAATATGTCGGTGAGATTATTTCCGATTCTGAAGCAGATCACCGAGAAGATGACTCCTACTTGTTCGATTTAGATAATAGAGTGAGTAATTAATAGTGTCCTTATTTTTATAACATAGAAGACATAGATCTAACATAGATCTTTTGTTCTCTTCTTGTATTCTTTGTGCACACACTTAGGACGGGGAAACATATTGCATTGACGCCAGACGCTATGGAAACATTGCTCGCTTCATAAATCATTCTTGCGCACCAAATCTCTTGCCAGTGCGAGTCTTTGTTGAGCATCAGGATTTGCATTTTCCTAGGATAGCATTTTTTGCCAACCGCGACATCGAGGCAGATGAAGAGCTCGGGTATGTTAAAAAAAAAAAACGATTGCCACGTGGAAATCACAACACATGTACACATTAGTAAACGGTGTTTTATGCTATTTCTTTTGGTTAATAAAACCATCTCTTGTTGGGTTTTGGTTGGCTAATCGTTATCGCTGGTAATTTTAGTTTCTTCGCCTTGTTTTTTTTCTTCTTAAAACTCTGCTTTGCTCTTCAGATATGTGAGCTTAATATTGTTTTCGTGTCTTTAAAAATAGATAAAGTGTCATATCGAGCACGATATTTTATTACTTTATTTTCCTATTCTCTCATTGATTTTTAAGGTGGTAAGTTTCGGTATATGCATTTAGTACTACGAAGAAGAACGTGTTATATAAAGTCTACTATATGAGAAGCATTTCGTGGTCACCAGAAATGTACATATTCTTTCTTATTATTCTTGAACATCGATTTTCATTAATGTAATGTTTTTATCACCGAAGACCAATACGGAATTGTTTGCCTTCAGCTTCGATTATGGGGAGAAATTCTGGATAATAAAATGCAAGTCATTCACGTGTACCTGTGGGGCCGAGAACTGCCGGTATTCCGAGAAGACTATACAAGTTACTTTGGACAACTACCGCCGAAAAATTCAGCAGGAAGAAATGCTGGCAGCTCAATCGTCATAATCCCAAAACAATTTAGCAAATTTTTATACACATATTTACTAGTTACTATTTTTAATGTTCTTCCTTCTTATTACTCGGAGTGTTAATAAAGAATCTCCAAGTTTTTTTTTATTTAGTTTGTATACGGTCTTTGTAAGTGGATCGTGAAATTGAAAGAAAGTACAAGTACAAACGGTGGTGGGATTCGGATACGATGCAAGGGATCCCTTGCTGTTCGAGCTAAGAAGGAACTACGTTTTTCTTATTCCAGTTCGTCAAATCGAACGCGTGTCCACGTTAAGTTAATCAACTTGACTATATTTTCCTATTTGTGCCGATTCTCTCGTGAACTGAACATGAGATGTGCCACTTTATTAGTTTTTTTTTTAAATTAATATGCATAATATATACCTGTTACATAGCTTCTGTACACAATGTACAAGTTGTAAATGTATGTCTGTATTGTTTATAATTCAATTTGGTAAAATGTGAGGGGAGTGATTAGATGAAAATATACTATTGATTGATGCATGTTTGAAAATTATGCATTCGACATTTGCTTATTCAGTTTTAGAGGGTGGTTGTGTACAAGTGTTCGTTTCATTACGACAGTTTAGCCATAAGAGTACATCTTTTTGTACAAACTATTCATTCTTTTGTATAATAAAAAATGTAATTCTTTTTATCTATGTGTACGCAAATGTGGATATATACCCTATTCTGTGAATAATCCTTTGCTTGAGCGTGAAATTCATAAAACAAAGAATTAAAATTCTAACGAAAAAGCTTCGAAAATATTTCTGAAGTTGTCCAATAGATGTCAGGAAAAGTTCATTAGTCTCATTCATTCAAAAGCTGCATAGCAAAGACGAGATATAGGAATAGCCAAATCATCTTATGGGCATTCGTGGCTCAACGTGACTGCCATACCGACTCAGATATCCGACACTGATTTGAGCGTCCTCTGCTCATGAACAGGGATCAGTTGCAGTACTATTATTTACCAAAGTAGTGTTAAGGACAGGAGTCATGCAACTTTGTGAATATTGTGAATGCTATGGAGCGAATCAGGGAAGTAATTTCCACAGACGAGATATATGAATTCTTATATCTCGTAGGTGTTCCTGTCAAAAGATTCTTGAAAATGATCTAAACGCTCACTACGGTGGGAATTGTAATTTAAATAAAGTTAAAGCAAGCTAAATATTAGTTTGACGGAAATAGTTTACTTATTTTATAGTGTAACAAACATTGCAAACATTTTATTACACAGATGTATTTACTGTTACCAATAAATACATTTGTATCCCACTATTCGAATAATATTCATACTGTAACACTTGTCATAAAAAATATTCAAGAACCCCCGCCTTAAAGAAAGAAGCCTACCCCCACCACCCAGCCAGTTGTCCGCCAATTAGCGCAATCTATTTCAAAAATCGCCCTCTTTCCCCCAACGGATCTCGTAGTGATTAGACGTGTTCAGAGTGTTCGTCGAATTAAGGTATGTCACATAGTCTAATATATTCTTGAAGGCAGGAAATTATATACATTGTTTTCGGTTCCCTGTCTTTAAAGTTTTCTGTGGTATCTTTGTTAATATCAATGAATATTTTGCAAGAAATTCAGGAAATATTGTGCAGTGAACGGAATCACCGCGTGGCGTGCTATTTCGAATCAACTCGAGTATGTATATACGTATCGTCTTTTACGTATGCGTATACGTATTTTAGCTCTGAATTCCATTATCTAGCGATATATTCTGCAGTTTCTAGCAATATTCTTATAATATTGGTGATTCTCAATGCATTTATCTCTGCTTTCAGTTTAATTCTGTTCAATGGCGTCTCTTTCGCTTGCCGCGAAATTTGAATCAGAATCGGCGGCAAAGCGACGTTGACAGGCGGGAAGGCGCCGTAGCATAATGGCGGCAAGCCAGGCAGAAGTGTCCAACGATCTGGTTGACAGGTAAGGATTTCTCAAATTTATTCTAGAAATAAGTAGAATTGTACAAATACTAGTAATATATCGATTAATTTATTATTCGTATCACGTATAAATCTTACACGACATACAATTGTTTCGTAACCGTACCTATATGTTTACAAATCGAATACTCACGTTTCCTATAGAATTCCAGATGATTCATTGTTTTACTATATCACAATTACCATTAATTTCGTCCACTTCTTTTATTGATTTGTTATTATTTTTTCACAGGAGTATGACACAGGAGTATGACACAGGAGTATGACGAGAGTTGATTAAACGGATGAGGCTAAGCTCAGCTCTAAACAGGATCAGGCTAAGCTCAGTGCTAAAACAGTTCATTCCAACCAAGGAGTATGTATGTGAGCATTTTAATTATATTTCCATATTGGCTTTATATGATCTGAGACTGATATTAAGATAAAACAACAACAGTTAAAATAATTACAATAACAATTTAATTTTCCATATCAATTACAATTGAGTTATTGGAATTGGAATGTTTCGTTTGCATTTTTAATGCATATTTATTCTGCATAAATATCACTGATAATAAACACTTGATAGGATGAACATGTTTTCTTTAGGCATATGTTGTGACCGCGCGCAATGCGGTCGGTACAGTCAGTGTTTACTTCGTAGTTTATTAGTACATATTTTCAGAGCAAGTGGCTCTGCTTCAGTTTTTGTTTACACTTTAGCTACACGCGATTGTAGAGTCAGTGTTCTTCGCGTACTAGTTATTAATACTATTACCAGAGCACCGGTGCTCCTTTTCAATTATTTCAATCGCGAAAGTAGCATCTTTATTTGTTATTCATTTACATTTTGGTCTTATATTCGCTTTCAGAAGTAGAGTCAGTGCATCACTGAAGGGGATGTTTTATGCGACACTGATAAAGTGAGAAATGTAAGTAACTTTCAAACAATTCTTAGTTTTCTTTGAAGAATTAAATTCTGTAATTTTAACAGCAGATTTTAATGTTCTTTGCGTTGTTGTTTAGTTACAGTTTGTACACTTCCTGCCGGTTGGGTTGAATTGAGCTGCCTCGGTGACGTTCCTGATCGTCGTCCACGAGTACTTCGTCTATTTTTGCAATCAACGAGGTGGTGAGTCGCATGCATTTTGGTTCCTCCGGTCCCCAATCATGCCGTAGGACGATTGGTCCGAAGCGGCACGGGTGACTGGTTGTATTTTTTAGTAGTTTTGCGAGCACAGTGACTACGGGTATATTTTTATACCCGTCAGTTGTAACGTTATTTTCTTATGTATTATTTCTTATATCAGATTAGGTCTGCCTTCTTGTACTCCGCGTTTTTTAATATAAAAAATATTAACCATAGAAATATTTCTTATTCAAGTAAATATTAGATCAAATAAGCAATGTTCACGTAGGTTTTTCTATTGCGATAAAAATACACGATGACATTAATAAATGCATTGAACAAGTGTATATATATTGAGTACATTGTACACAGAATTTCTAATTGCATTTAAAATCAATTGAAATTTGTTTTCACTGTTAATGTAATATTAATTTTCGTATGCTATAGTCGCATGAAATTTATTACACATTATGTACAAGAAGGCACTTTGTATACGGGTAGATTTTCAAATCGGAGTAGTTATCTTGAACAATTCACTTCGATTAAGGAATCACCTGATTGTGAGGCTTACTTAATAGCTCGTCAATTTTTGAGGAAAATATTTAATTGCATTACATATGCTAGTAAATTCAGTTTCTATGACAGTCATTTTCCTTAAGAAATAAATTATTTAGCAGTGTTTTCCAGTTTTTATTGATATTTCATAAATTGCAAAGTCGAGTCATTTTTTAAGAGATTGAAAATAAAATATACTATTGCGATTGTACGTATACTAATCATCTTTTTAGATCAGGATTTTCAGATTTAACCCTTTCCGTGTTCAAAGCCAGGAACTCACTAACGTGCCCAGGTGCTACTTCAGTGAGTGAAAGGCAATGGGCACGATGATCGTATGGTTTTTAAAATGATAACAATGTTTAGCGACTGACAATTGTTAGTGTATCGTGCACGACGTATTTTCCACATTGCGTGTGTATGTGGTTAGGCCGTGGAATTGCGTCGGCTCGGGAATTTGATAACAAATTATAAACGTATTTAGCAATATGTTATAGTATTGCAAATTCATTGAATATCATAACGAGTAATGAAAATATTGCAACACATAGAGTACTATACAAACCATGCATACTTAGTTGAAAGAAAATGTGCAGTATATTATAACAATCAATATTTTATACGAAAGTAATGAACAAGCATATACGTTTGCGCACATTTACGCAATGGTCGCTAGCCTTTGTCAGCCGATTTCAGGAATTGATACGTACCCTTAGAGTGTGAATGATTGTATGCCAAGCTCGGGTGTCGGAGGCGTCCCGGGACGTCTCTCTAGTGTAGGCTCTTGCACCCGAGTGTTTGATTGAGAATCGTGGAATGAGGTGTGTTTGTGTGAATGCTTTGCCATTTTTTAAATATAGGTCTAGGTAGGATAGGTAGTATACCTTCTGGTGTGTCTGATAGATGTAAGTAGGTAGGGCCGGGCAGGTTGACACAGTCTCTGATCGGGTAGGCAATATTTCGCGTGTTCAACCTGTTTCAGGAAATTTGATTTGAAAAGTCGACGGTGAAGCTGTGGCGCGAACGACAATGCGTTCGCCTCTGGTTTTGCCCATCGATTTTTCGAATTTTTCGCGGTCGTGGTCGCGATTTGGCTTCGAAACGAACGTGCATTATGCTCGAGGCTGCACGTGTAGGCGAAGATCGATTACAATTTTAGTCGTAATTTTTACGATTTTCCGTAATCGCAATTTTTACGATTGTATTTGGTCGTGATTCGTCCACGTGTGTTCCGTTTAGCTACGCGGTTTAGATTTTTATTTTATTTTTTTGTTTGTTTGCGAATAGAGTCTCGAGCCTAGACTAAGTTTCAGCGGGCATTGCGCCCGAAGAAAAGAAGAGGCTAAATGCCGAAGAGGCCCGACAAACTGTCGCTCAAGAGGGCAACTACCAATGGCTCTGCATCCTTTGGATGGAGAGCCATTCTTTGTTACTATTTTGTCACTATGCTCGCTTTTGCATGCTGTAGTTGTAGTTTATTGTTTGGCCAGTCACCATACGGTGACCACCGTCACCGTATTGGGAAAGTCGCAATTTTTATTAGCGTCGCGTACGATCGAATACGGTTTGCATTAGAGTTGTGATTAAGTATATCGTGTTTTGAATTAGAGTTGCTTTTGTGTACTTGCTGTCAGCGTTGCGATAATGATTTTCGTGATCCTTTTCCATACAGTATCAAGCGGAACTTTTGATGTCCTTTGTTGCCTCTGCTGTTCCGCAGACAACGGAATGTGGTATGTATATATGCCTTTCATTGCGGCAAAGTACAAGAATATATTTTTTAAATTATTAATTTCAATGTCTACGATAGAGAGCGTTAACATCGTTTTCTGTAATCTGTAGGTAACACCTTGAGTGACACGGAAATGGCATGGTGTTCTCGGATCCCCGGGAATTGAGGCCGAAAACATACATTGGCTGATTTGTCTAATCCTATATCTCGTCAGTGACATACATTTCCGAGGTAAGAAAAATTCTCATGGAAGAATGCTAAGAAAAAGAAAAAAGAGCATTATTCGTCATGCGAAAAGGGTTGTAACATTATCGATTCATGATATTAATTGCAAGATATAATGCATATATTCATAGAACTGATATAAAATATGGTATCTAGTATAGTTTTCTTCTAATGAATTATTTATATTTTTCATTATTGGTTCCAAAGGGATTAATTGCTTCCATTTAAACAATTTATCCGAATAAGCCGTACGAGAAATGTATTTGAAACATAGACACATACCTTTTGCACTTCGGTACACGAGGCACCAAACTCGACTACCTTTCGTTCCATTCTTCATCCTTGCAGGTCATCCTCGCAGTACAGTTTTTTTTACAATTTAACCATTTACCGCACTTGCTTGAAAAAAAGGAGAAACGCGCCAGACACTTGAACTTTATTAGGCGGCAGAATTTCGGCGCCATATCGGTCGAGTCTGTTCGCGCGTTCGTTTGTTGTGGAAGTCAATATGGTGGCGCGCACGTCGGGGGTGTTTGGCTGGGGGTGGCCACGAAATTTAAGCGAAGAAGCGGCAGTTAGTGTAGCGTCTGTCGAGCGCTTACGTGCGCTATGTGTAGCTGCGTAGAATCGTAGTTCCCTTTTTTTTTTTTCTTTTCATTCGGGTTGTGTGTTCACGATTTCGGGCGTGTGTGGTCACGTTGTTATCACTTTTTCGTTTGCTCTGCGGTTCGCATCGTATTTTTTTTTTGGCGCGACGCGGCGTAGAACGCAGAGTATCGTCAACGATGAAGTATTGCGGCGACACCGTGACACGTTCTGTGACAGTGAATTAGTGGTTGTAGGCGTTATCAGGCAGCGATTACTATGATGACCAGCTGACGGATAGATTCCCTCTTCCACGTCTGTACGGCGTCAACGGGGTTATCAAAAATATTGGAAGGTTCGTCTCTTATTTTCATATGAAAGGATGGCCCTTTATTAAGCGAATATTTCCTTGCAATATTGCGCGCAAGCATATCCTCTGCGCGACACACAGATTTCATCGTGCGATTTCTGAAGCAACTTTCGGCCCCGCGTACAAATTTCTGATCCGCTGTAAAAAAAAAAAGAATAAAAGGACCAACAGTATCGGAGTGTACATAGTATATACGATATACGATACACTGAATAAATGCAAGAGAGATTGGGACCGAAGCATTGCATTTAACCACCCGAGGTGTCGATTCACGCTCGGCGGGAGCCGCATGGAAAACTAGAATCGACACATAGGTTAAGCCATTGGAACCGTGTTTGGGGGGAAATAACGTAGAAATAAGTTAGTTTTCCTGTTCCGAAGAGCGGTCAGGTAACTAAATGTTAATTACTGATCGGATAATCGGGACTTTATTGTACACAGTGTGTCGAGTTGCATTGCTGGGTGGCAAATTTGCTATTGCTAGCTGTGCGTGCGACACATTTTCCTGTGATCCATTTGCAGTCGACAAGGCCGAAATTGTTGTATACGTTTGCACCCTGTTTGCTCTCTATCCTCGTTCCTCGCCTCGTGAATGTCCATCCCGCGCGCGAAATTATCTTGTCGAAAGTAATCCTTCCGACTGGACAATATACCCCGGTGTCTTTTGTCGTTCGTCGTGCATGTGCAACAAACAGTTCGCATTCCATTCGCGGAGAGTTAATGTCTGAATGGTAAAACAAAGGGCTAGAGTCTAAAAAGCAAAAAAAAAAAAAAAATAGAAATAAAAAGCTTTGACAAAGAAAAGATGGAAGAACACAGAGTTACGTGACACGCGAGATATTTGTCTAATCTAAAATGCACGTTTAACGAAATAGAGTCGAGCTTTATGCTCTTGAATATTTATTCCCAATTTTATTCACGGTTCTCTGCTAACGATCTGTGTTTAAATTCAATATTTCGCAACCACAAACGGGGCTCACACGGGATATACGGTTCCACGTATCCAAGGTAGCTGAGTCACAGAATCATCCAATCGTTTTTTGTAGTTGCAGAAATTCTAGCTCTGCACGTATAGAATTGTTTCTTTTGCAGAAATGAAGCTGCCCCTTTTTTGATCGAGCTCCCATTTTTTGTATGCTTCAGCCCGATTCTTTTAACCTAGTTCAATTGTATATTTAAATTGCTATATTGTATAATCGAAATTCCACTGTATTGTTAGTATATTATTTCAGTATATTACAAATAAACTTTGTAGAAGCAAGTTTGTATACCAGTTAAATTTACTACTCTGCTCTGGAACCAGCAATAAAAGTATTCCCTTTATGATCTAGATAAAAGAAATCTGGGATCCCATGGAAAATGTACTTGACTATTACCACGATAACCCTGGGACAGTATTGCTATTGTGAAACTTTAATTTCTCATACTAACGGTAACTTTTCTCAATTGTTATTATTATATCATTATATTAACAAAATAAGAATAAAAGGAACGAATGAAGTTAGTAGAGTCATTAATTTCTTTACATGTGGAGCTTTATGCGGTTCCCCATTGAACATGTGAGTTCTAATGTAGATCGGACGAGAAGTATGCAAGCTCCGTAACCCGTGGGAAATGTTGAAGCTCATTTCTAGCGATCCCTTGGAGGAGCACAACAAAAATGCTTCTCGATCGAGGAAATGTCACGTCGACAGGTTCTCGTCTCTTTTGCATGGGTTTTAGAGTACTGCGTTTTAAAGGGATTACCAGTTTGTTTGGGGCTTGGGAATTTAGTCGACAGGCCAATTAAATTCTTCGGCTTCTGTTATTTAGAAAATGGAATATTTAAATTGCATTCACTTTGTGCGCGAAATGACCGAGAAATTCATCAGTTTTCGTAGTTGTTCGGCGCTTTAGGTTCGACATTCAGGAATAAGCTCCTTAGGGAAACCACGAGGTATCTTCCATAGTTGGTTGGGTTACTGCACGACTCGGTATACGAAATAAATTGATTTTCCATTCGTTTCGGAGCCCGATGAATTGTCTTGCTTGACGCTTGCTCAACTTGGAAGACTTGCTTTTTGAAATTATGCAATAAATTGATATTTTACGGTGCAGAAAAATACGTTGCATTGTGAAATTCATATATTTTCGCCACATTTTTCCATTTTTTATTGGAATCGATATGTCGTGCAGCGTATGCAGGTACATAATATGATGGAAAAGTGTTTTTAGACACTCAATGTGATCGTTAGAAAGTATAATGCATACTACATGGCGTTAGTCGACAAAAAAGGCGTCAAGCTATGGTGAAAGATTATTCGGCAAATGCGTACACGCGAAAGGTGAAGTTCGTTTCTCCCGATTACGATCGTACCGCCTGGTTTTCTGTGTACAACCCTCAAACATGCACACGTAATTTCTCATGGACATCCGGTAGTGGCGAGGTGGTTGGCCTCTAACACAGAGATCTTCCCCGATAATCGAGACTGCTCCGACGAAGTGCACGAATCGAATCTAAATAGAGGTCGGCCTAGACGAATTTCGTTCTAATTCTCGATCGAACTGTTGACTCATACTTCTCGTGTCATTTGGATGCTTTACATCACGCGATGGAAGCATAAGTGTGCAGAGAACGCTAAAAGTTCCCAGGTACAAATTGAAATTAAACTCTTAGCCACAATAGAAACCAATTTGGCGTTTCGACGAGTTTGCTGATTACGTGGCTTTTATTTGAAACTTGCAACAATCGCGTGCGTTTCTTATTTCTATTTCCTTTTGCCGCTTGCTTTGGAAATTGATGTTCTGTAAATTGAATTGGCGCGTTACGTTTCGATAGACCTTCAGCGTACACGATTTCGCAGCGTATAGCACTAGGTTGCGAAGCGATACCTGTATTATACTATTGTGTGCTTGGGATTCATCGGATCGGAGGGTAGCTTAATGCGGACACTGTAGTTTACCATGTAGACATAAAGTTTATAGGGTGTCAAGAAGAGACATGCCTTTATTCTTTAGGCTTTGCTCGGTGAATAGTATGCCTCGTTTAACTAACAACAAGACCACCTATACGTGTTCTTTTCTATGTTGGAAAGAAGATCTCAGATACCCCGCCCTAAGCAAGCTGTATTTCCTCGAGCTTCATTAATTCTCTACTATAATACGGCTGCATATTTTCCGGCAGTAGCCGTCCAAATTCAGGTCTATTTGACGTTAGATGGAAATAGACGAGCGCGTTGTTCTCATTGTATTTTCAACGTTTTGCTCTTTTCGTGAAAGAGAGTGTCGGGGTGTATTGTATTTAGCTAATAAAACAAAGAGTGACACACCGGTAAAGATACCTGAGGACAAACTACCGACAGCCCCGGATGTAAAAGATGACTGTCGGTGTCCGATATATTTTTTAATGAAACTTTGGTAAAGGAAGCTTTAGTTTATTTACGATATCATGTGTATTAGACGAATCGCTATACGTTTCCGAGTGGATAATGTTTTCGCGTACCCGTTACAAGCGAAATTAGTTCCGCCTGTGGAGCCATGAATCTATACAACCACATTGGCACATGTAAGGCTGCAGCTCCTAGATATTGTAATCAACTCTTTGATTCTAGGTAGTTCCACGCGTTATCGTTGCGTATTTCTTCGCTTAAATTTAAAATTTGATTTAAAGAACATTGTTCTTATTGCAGTGCGCTCCGATTACAAAATACAGCACGATTCAAGAGCTGGCGAATTGGTTTCTAAGCCGGTGAGGCAGCGCAGGACGCGTATATCATTGTGATATACTAATTTTGGAGTTAGTTCATCCCGTGTAGCAGATAGATTTCTTCGAAAGGCAGGCCATCGGATAAGTCCAATTGCCTTTAGGTAGAATCAAGTTACACGCGACCAAACGAAACACTCAGTGAATTGTTGACCATCGTAATGATGCAATTTCATTTGGCACGGGCAATTAGTGGATGCGCTGGCTTATCTGAGCGCAGGTCGAACGAAAATTAATCTTCCAGCTGAATGGAATGCCACAGGTCCTTGTATCGTCCGTTTGCAATCGTTGATAGATTATTCTCTAATTGGATATGTATAATAGAACCGAGTAGGGGTGCAAGTTTTCGATCGGTTGGAAACAGACTTATGTATATGTCTCATCGATTTTGAAGTATTTTTTAAACCGGCGCGGTGGTCGCGGAAATACGACGGAGGATGTGACTGAAAGTATGATATATACGTTTCCAGAGGAGCGAAATGCTCGCATGAAAGGCAGGTGATAGAGAGGGCACAGGTCCTCCGCCGTAGGTCGAAAACATAGGTGAATGAGAGAGAAGGGTTAGGTTGGATGCAAGAGAAAGAGAGGGTGGCGGAGCGCAGGGGTGGTTATATATAGCAGCGCGCCCCGGGCATCGATCGACGGAGCCTGGGAGTCCAGATTCGACACTGTTCGTTCGCACAGCCTCTGAATCTGAGCTTGCGATCCATGCGTCCTTCCGGTACTTTCACCTGCCGCCACAACCGCTCCCTTTCTATTAAAATGTACCAGCAGGGACGTCCCGAAAGCTCTTGACGATCATTCACGGTCGTTCACTTTTCACCTGTTCCACAGGGAACCGACTTCTCACAAGTTGTTCCTATTATTTCCATAATTGAAGCGGTACCATTTCTCTTCCATAGTTCCACGATTTTACGAAGCTGTATATTTTAGTGATAGAGTTGTCGATGGGAACTCGTGTCGGAATAGCTCATATCCGGGCCATCCATTAGGTGTCACAGTTCGTACAGGTACGCGGATTGAGGATACAGGAAAGGAATCGTGGTAACAGAGTTGGAATTCGTCCAATCGAGAAAAGTGCAGCGACACGGTGTGCCATAGGTAATTGGGCTCTCCTGGTCGGGTCACGGAGGTCTGCGACTTGTTGCATTCCCTGGAAAGTACGACCGGATTGCGCACGATGCATCCCGATGTTTGCACACTCGCTAGCCGCAACTTTCTCTGGGTATATTGATTTTTGGATCGATCAGATCGTTATTCTTTTCACGTTGCTGTATTTCGTTGCGTTTGTAATAAAAATCATTTGAGTTCCAACGAAGGTTCGGGGAAAGTTCTTTCCAGGGAATTGCTGAGGTATGGAATAAACGAGCACATGCTTTCAGCAACGTCGTTTTTCGACTCTGCGTGTCTCGTGGTTCAAAGTCTGCTTCTTTCCATGGATATGTTGTTAAAAGCCTTTTCTTGTTTAATCTGCGCTTTTCTACAAAAATTGACACGAAAGCTGAAGGCTCGTTGATTGAAGTCTGTCGATCCTTCTCTCGACATCACCTGTTGGGAGACAAAGAGTTCGCGTAACATTTTTTTCTTTTCGTCTTCACTTCGCTACAGGGAAAAAGTTCTTTCCGCTTCTACGTATAAATTAGTTCCTTATTGAACGTCGTTAGGCGACAGAGATCCTTTGATGGACGGACTTTGCAATTTCCACGCCTATTACTATCACTGGGAAAATTTTGTTCGTGTCTCTTCGCTGGTATAACGAGGATCGGATATCCCGTGGCACTCGCCACGGACAGAAATTTATCCTTCACGCTAACGATTGTAGTTTCGTCTTCGACTCCTCGATTGTGTTATCGGTAGAGCGGCGTATTTAATCCTAGCAGGTTAACGTTGAGCCTAAAGCTGACATTCGGTAGTATAATTAAGAAAAATCAATACCTACCTGCTGGGCTCGTTTTACCCGGGACCAGAGGTATTCGCCTAGGTCTGAATTCAATATCCAGGGCAGCGTTTTTTCGCGACTCCTTGTTTCATTAATTTAACCTTGTCGCTCGATCCAAATTCGTCGTTGATTCCCGGGCAGCCTGTAGAATATTGTCGAGCCCGGGAGCTAAGTGGCTCGCTATAAGTCGCGTACAGGATGATCGTAATTGCGTCTCAGCAATTTAACCAAATACGCATCCCCCGGTCTATTTCGCGACCCAGCTCTTCATGTCAAAGGTTTCATTACACGGAGCGTTCGGTGCGCAAACATTGCCTTCATTCGACTCCATTAAGTTCGGTGAATTTAACGGGCCTCCACAAAGCCACCGCGGAGTTTCCGTCGTATGTCCGTGAAGAGGCCTGCAATTTCGAGCCACGAAGTGGCCGCAACCTCCTCTCTACACGCTACGCGCTACTTACCGCCTTTCTCTCCCAACCTTTGTCCCCCTATCCCCCTGCGATCTTCGTCTTTTTCCTTCTACTTCGCCGCCTCTTGACACCGCCGAAGGGCTAAAGGATTACGCGACAATTTCCGCTCGAGCATTACTCAGAGAACCTATCTGCCGGCAACGTTCACCCTCGTTCGCTGGCGCACAGTTTTTTTTCCCTCGATCTTCCCCCCTGTTCCGCTATTTTTCTAACCCCGAGGCAATTAACATCGACTATCTCGATATGATTCGCGAAAGTTTACTCGTTGCCGAATTACTGTTTTTGTATTTTATTCCGTAATTCGTTAATGCGATTTAAAACTTTTGCTGAATGCGAGGTGCCGATAATTTAATCTTATTTGAAGCGCAGATCATTTGTTATGAGACTTTTGCCGACAAAAGTAATTCGCCGAATTCGGCCGTTTGTTTGAAAGGGAAAGTGGACAAATAATTGATTTCACGTCCCAGATTTTATTTGCCGCGGTCTGCCGTTCAGACCGCCTCGGTAGGTTCGATACCTGAAAGTGTAAAATGACTTTCGAAGCAAGAACCCGCAGAACAATTTGTCTTTGTTTGAGGAAAATTGGACGCGTCTTGTTTCTGCAAGCGCACGACTGAAACTCTATTCCAATGGTTTTGCGAGCTTTCTCCTTCATAAGAAGACTTATGAAATTCGTGAATATGCCGTCGAGTGAAAATACCATTCTTACTCCCTTTCGCGAGAGAAATCGATTCGTCTTTCATCGATTGTTTCGTTCGTTCGTTCACGATAAATGGAGAGTGGTTCGTTACTCTGGCGACGACATTTAAAATGCTTGCTAAACGATCCAATTTAATGCACTGGTTGCCGATAGAGTCTTCAATGGGAGTATCGAGACTTTTTCCCCGCTTTAAATTCAAAGTACCACATAACGAAGAAACTTGGCCGAACTAGGGAAGACGGGAGTAATGGTGCGAAATGGTAAATTGATTTATTTTCATTATAGCCCTCACGACACGTTCGAGTGTACGTAGTTTCGTTGGTACGTGGAGGAGGAGGAGCAGTAGCAAGCCTTGTTTTCGAGGATATTTACGCGCAAGAGCGAGTGGATAATTACTATCGATTACCCGCGGGCTCGTTTGCGCTCGTTCTGCAATGAAACCGAGTCGTCGACTCCACCTGTTGCTAGGCTCTTCCTTGTAGCCCGAATCGTATCGAGCCACTGTGAAACGTGAATTCAAAGAAATTATCAGAACATTTTTCTCCTCCATACCAATCGCAACCTCGTGGAACCAAATTTCTTGTTAAGAACCAGTCAAAGACGCTCTGTCTTCCCTTGACCAAGCCTCAAGTTCGTTTACACGTATCTTGCTGTTATGTACGTCACTCGCATGGGTATGACTTGAAGTACATTCGCTTTGACGATCGTGGTCGTGCCTGATTCTCTAATAACGCGGTAATGAGGTTACACCGTGAAATTGTCCATTACCTATGCAACAGGCTCTCTATGCAAATTTGGCACGTGTACCGGCGTGTCCAACGATCGTTAAACGAAGCTCCTTTGGCCTAGTTACTCGAAATCATCGCCCAGACGCTACCCCGAAATTCATCTTCGCTGTGGCCGCTGTATCTGTTAGGTCCCGTTAACGTAATGGGATTTTACCTGTATCTTAGGTGTACACTCGCTGAACCCTGAAAAGAGGCCTCAGTTCTCGATGTTTGCAAACCGGCCCGATAATTCGTTTAAAGTAGAAGGAAAAGAGGGAAGAGCAATACGGGATGGAACGAGGACTATGTGTTCTTCTTTAATTTCATCCTGTAAATAATTCAATACGGTTATTGAAGTTGGGTATATAAAATGATAGACAATTATCGAATCGTCGTCGTGGTAACAATTGCATTTAGCGGTGGCTGCATGTTCGCGTGTTAAACGCGAACTCGTTGCGCCTTTCGAGGTTGCACGAATAACTCACAGCACACCTTGTAATCGTCGCTGTAAAGATGTCGAAAGTAGCCTACTTCGGTTATCTTCGTCTTCGAATATCTGCTGTCTAGTTTTCATAAATCAACTCTTAAATGGCGAACGTTTTCTACTTACTATTTGCTTTCAATAAATCGGAGAAGATTTTCGTCTGCAGTGTGGCTTTGATGCTTACTCTGTGATTAATATGTCTGCAATTAGTTAACTCGATTTCATGCAAATTAAAACTTTATCGCTGGACAAATCGTTACCGACTGCAGCCTGAACCTGGGGGCGTTTGCGTAACGTAATCTCTAATTACCACTAGTCCTCGCGAGACTCGTTCATCATTCTCTTTTATCCGATGATTTTACTTTCCACTTAACATTAACTATCCACAATTCAAGTAGACTGTGTTCTCTCGCGGCAAAGAAAAGGCCACGAAAATATTTGTGAGAACTTTAGGGCGGATAAAGGGGAATGAAGCACGCTAAAATAGACAGGCTAGATCGTCGTAATAAAATTTGGCTGGTATCGATTGAACTAAGGAGGAGGAAGTCTAGTCACGAATTAGCAGAGCCTCGAAATCTATTTAATTTCGCGTAATCCACTGCTCCATTTTTGTAATCCCGAGTAGGATATTCCTCGAGTAATTTGAACCTGAGGCTTTGAAAATTATCGATCACTTTCGTAATATTGCCGGCGTAGTAGGCGATGAAATAATCTGGTCGATGAATTTTCTTTTCAAATATTTGTTTGAACAGGAAAGGGTATTTTGTTTTATTCCGTGGAGGCACGCGATACATGAATTGTTCCATGCGTTTCATTATTCAGCCATATGTCACTGAATATGTACAATTTCCTAGTGGAGAAAGAAAACCCATCCCTCCAACCATTGTCCACCCGTGCAACAATCCTTATCTTCTTCCTGTTCACCGACGATAAGAAATCGCTCAGATAAGATAAATCGATACGCTTCTCGACGGCGCCTGACTTATATCGGGCGTGTACTACTTACTAGTCCGCGTTAGATTTGTTTCCCTTTCAAGAAATCGCACCGGTAGACAATGAAACGTGACTTCCTAAATAAAATTTGCCCAGCACTATTTCAATACAGGAGAGATATATATTTAGTGCAGGAATTTGTCCCGTTATAAATGTCCTATCGTGGAATTTCCTAACGGGTAGAAAACGTGTCTGCGTCCTGCCGGTCTGGAAAATTCTTTCATGATTCCGGTCACGTTCCTTCGTCGCAGTCTGTAATGAAACGTTTTAGCTGTAAGGATTTCTCGCAACGAGGCAACAAATTGTCTGAAACGTCTCTGAATAAATAAAAATTACGGGCAATTTTCAACTGGTACGCTTTATTGGTTCGTGTTATTGTCTCGTTTCCCGTGATTTCATCTAATTTACATGGAACGCCTTGTTCTACACTTTTGTTCACCTTTTTTGGTGTTTTCCTACGATCTCTTTTATTCGCCAGCGAAAGCATTTACGTGGACGTTTCAGTATACTTTGTCTCCCGCTTTCGGTTCTTCTGGCGAAAGGTCATTATAATCATAATGTATCGTTGGTCAAATCGTACAATTTATGTCTGCGTTTGCTAGACAAGCACAACGGAGTCAGAAAACGCATGCTCGTAAAAATATAACGACTTCTTTATCTTTTTGCTTCAATAAACTTTTTGCCACTTTGAGCATGATGACGGAAGAATATTTTACGCGAACTTTCGTTCCGACACGAATGAGCTTCCTTATAACTTTCGTTGCACTTTACGCGAGCTTGGAAGAAAATGGCATAGAAACTAGCCACCTTCATTTTCAATAAACCAGGTAAAAAATACGGGGATTGCGCACGGTTATCTCCTGTATAAGTGGTAAACGTTGACGTAAATGTTTATCTTGAAACGTGAGTTGCTGTACAAGGAAGAATGGTCAAAGAATGCGTGATTTTCGGGAAACTGTATAAAAAGTGATAAAAGGACAGAAGAAGAAAGGTTACCATGCATATTGTTTTCTTATCTTCATTATTTCATCGTCTCGTCACTGAATATCTTCCGTGAAATAGGTTGAAGTATTCGGAGGAATTCGTTTTGCGATAAGAATTTTAACGAGCTGTAACTTTTGTTAATTAAACGAATTAACGGAATGAGTATAGGAGATCGTCTCGTCGTATCGAGGGACTTGAATAAAATATTTTACTGAGGTGATGTCGCATAGATAATGAGCGGTAATGGACTTTAATTTCATTTCGCCAACCTAACGACCGGTTTCGCTTCTTGCTAAAACTTTGAGTTTCGTTTTAATTGCATACCTTTTTCGTTCCATACAAGCGAACGCATGCACGTAGCCGCCTACACACATGTACATGATGGTATATTATTAATCGCCTTCCGTGCTGCCAACATGTTTAATCGTATTTTCTAACTCAGTTTGCAAAGTTGACTCGAGCACAATTATTGTGTCTCGTACATCGTTATAGAACCATCATCGCTAAATTATGGTAACTAGGTGGACGCTCGCGAGTTAACTTGATAATAATTAGTCAAATTTCTGTACGACGTAAGATTTACTTTTTGAACGTTGCAAGCACCTGCATCGCAGCGATATAAACACATATCCACGATTCCGCTGCGTCTAAATTGGTTTATTCTATTACTGTCGTTGCCTTGCATGAAACCGTATCGCCAACTTCCGCGATGCAACACGGGCGTGCCTGAGTAAAGATTCTGTCCACGATGAAAATTTATCTACTGCATGCCATTGATACTATATCTAAGTACACTCGTGCGAAGCACTTTCGGCAAAACCGAAGTAACTTCGATGGAGATAAAGAAAGCAATTACTATTCTGGATCCAGGATTAATATTCTAATTAATGCTTGGATTTTGGTGTCTTGCTTTTGTAAGCCGCGTTGCGTTATTTTCACCGAGACGTTATCGATCGCACGGCATTCGACAAACCGATTGAGAGAGCAGCGTGCGAGAACGATACACGCACGACCTCACGTTCGTGTACGTACGTATACCTGTATCAATGAAACGGAGCAACAGGGTGTCGATACATTTATGCCGTTTTCCCCCTGCTTGGAAATTCGTGTATTGAATAAACCGACAATTTGGACACCTGTCTTGCGTGTCTTGCTGTCGTTCACCAGAGTCTGCCTGGATTTCATTGATGCCTAAACTCAGTAACGTGGCGAAAAAGCCCGACAGGAGTTCGTGCCGAGACTCTCCTGTTGGAATTTAGTTGCATATTCGGAAATTTCATGCTCTACAAAATTTTCTACACAGATGGTCGATGGTCTCGTTCCAAAATCTCCGGAAGAGTTTGCTTTTAATTTTTTTCGAAGGCTGGGGTGGATTTCCAGGCTTTGGTATTGAATTTCTATCCCCAATGCTACTGTCACAATAGTTACTTATTTTTTTACGAGGGTCAGATAAAAGAAGTTGCATTTAAATCCGGCTGCCCCGTCTGCAATGGGTTTTGTTTTTCCTATTTCAATTTTAACCATCGAGAAACTTTTTTCGAAGTGTCATAACTTTATTTTCATACGAGCAGCCTTTATTGATATGTCATAAAATTCCCTCCATCTCTTTATTCGGGCTATAAATGATACGGAGACGAAACAGCTGCAATATCTCTATGAAAGGGCAGTTATACGTATGGGGTGACTCGATGCGCAACAGCGTGGTCGTATATCTTCGTACATCTGACAATATACTCCATGGAGTTTGCACGTCAGTCAACTTAGATTGTGTTCATTCGTCATAATAGAAATACTTATTCCTCGCGGGAGCATGCTAGTTTATTTTGTATCTTTCTCTGAATGCTCTCCTTGTGCTGGAATGGAAGAGAGAAATTTCAGTGCAAACTATTCATTAAGTGACGAATAATCTTGCCTTGTATGTTGTATGAGAAAGCTTTAAGATTGTACTCGAAAGAAAGGGGTCCAGATTGAAACATCGTCTAGTTAATTTGTGGTTCTGTTGGACGTTTCTAAGCACAAGGCAAACTAATCGCTCCGCGACTCTTCTCATGAGAAATTCTAGGAAGTTACGAAATTCTAGTTGCGCAATGAAATAAATAAAATAAATAAAATTCGCGAGAAATCAAAGTGTTCGTTATTCCGATTACAGCGAGCAATGGATTGCGTAGGCCACTCGTTTCTAATTGAGTTACGTTTGTCGATTCAATCATTTTAAACGATTCACGTTGCCCCGGGCGTTAATATTTAATCAAGACTGGTAAACAGCGTAAACAGCGATCGAATGCGACGAGATGCTTTCGACGGCGCGCGTGACAAATTCTTGAGGACGTCGCGACGCGTCGCGGCGTCGCTTCCGTAATCCAATTTGTTCTAATCGGAAAGCAATTAATGAAATTTTCGGCGTATCATCGGCGTACGCGCGCGAGTACTTCGAAGGTAGAACGCAAGCGCGGCGTGTTTTAATCAGGTTGAAAATCAAGAAGTTAAACAGGCTTGTAATTTAGCTCACCCCTTATGAAACATTAAATTCGTTAGCCACCGTTGCCGTTGGCAACGTAATTAATTCCACGTCCGACAAGTTTTGCAAGCAAGGCACTCAAATGCATATAAAATACATGTGGAATTCCTCTTGTCGAACACGTTTTCGCATTTGCGAAATCTCGTCGACGTAACGGTTACTTCCATTCGTGGTCTGCGTTGGTCGAATTCGCAAAGTAGCGAAACCTGGGGCGACGTATTTAACGAATCGATGATTGATAGGGTTGCCCTATTATTATTTCATTTTGCCGACGGCGGACGATACAAGTTTTACAATTAACAGAAACTAAAGTGATCAGGGGGAATTATTTTTCATCGAGTACAAAGTTAACTGTCCACAGCCATCCCCATCTACAGAGACTAGTTGATTATTTACGTTGTCCTGGAAATGAGAGCAGCTTTTTGCATCGTAAAAAGTTTGTATGCTGGTGTGGTATAATTTCTTTACACTTCGGAGAACGTTTAATAGCGGTGTGTGCGTGGTTTTACGACACTTTCATACACTCCCGTTCTCTCATATTGTGATACAGTGGCATCGTGTGAAGTGAATGCAAATTACCGCAATCTCCACAAGTGTGGACGGTATTGCTTTTAAAAAAGTGCGATAGGGGAAATCTGTAGTCTTTATCGCGACTGTTTGAGCTGCCGATGGGCAAACAAGTCGATCGTTGCGAAGGAAAGACACGATAAGCTAATACGAAGCTTTGGACTAAATGGAATTAAAAATTGGATCGTTTGACGAACAATTGTCATTTACCGATTTCTACCGCTAATTGGACAGGTAGGAACATTGGTCAGAGTTTACTGAAACTAAGGCAGTAAAGGGATTGCGGCAAACATAATGAAGTTAAACTATCTCTGAGATTCCACGATTCCCCAAGATTCAACCTAGTCACCGTTCGAAGCTTTGATGCACGTAAACTAGATTAAGTAGCAGGTTAACTTAGAGGGAACATCTATTCGATGTCGTGAAATTCAGCCTCCACTACGGCCAGGAAATTGTTCCAAAGTAAGAAGGGACGAACGCATTCGCAATTATTCTTCGATATTGACGCGTGAACGAAACGATTGTCGTTGGTCCAAATACTTTCAATTTTCGATGGAAACAAAAGGAATAAAAATGGGAAATAAAGGCGCGTCTCTTCTATCTGCAGGCAGCTAGGCTCTATGAAAGGTGTTTCGATTTGAGATCGGTCGGCAAACTGTCCGCCATTCTCGTTCATCAGACGAAACATTGAAAAATCAAGTGTTCTTCTGCTTCTTCGGCGATTTCATATATACTTTTTCCACTCGTGTCGCGCGATAGTTTTGAAGCCTCGATCGCATTGGTCAATGTAAAGACTGTATGCGCGATCTGCCAATGGGCTGTCAATCTTTTGCTGGCTACCAATTCGCCTTCGATATAGCACTCTAGATTTCGTGCATGTAATTGTCGACAGTTGGAATATGTTTCAAGCTGTTGCGAACATCTCGATATCGATCGATTGGTTTTCCAATGTCACTGCCGCTTTCGGAATGCATGCATTTTTCAACGATAATTCAAGAATTCGGCTATCATCGAAGGAACGATGGCTCGCCACGCAGGGACCACTCGAGGATCGATATTCACTGGCCACTGGAACTGATGGGGAAATAGCTTTTCCGGTTGACGAAGCTGTTGCTCGAACAATGCTCCATCCCAACGATCGATCAGGAGATTACGGATAAAGCCAATTCGAAGGGGTACCATTGAGTAGAAAAAAGGAAATCTGGCATCTTGCCGGAGTACTTATTTTTCTCCAACAACGATATAGCTATTCAAGCCGCTTGGATGTTACAGTCAAAGCCGAAGGCGGCTTTCCTTCCACAATGGTCGACGGTGATGAATGAACTTCAAGGCACTTCGTGGATATTTTACGCTGCACTGTTGCTCTCGTGCGGACTGCAAAGTGGCGATTATGCGAGCTGCTTCATGGAATTCCCGATGGGCATCAGCCAACCATCATCAATCTTTTATGGTTCAGTCTTTCAATTGTACTCGTTCTTTCCTGACGGAGGGGTAGTGCAGACGGTTTATTCGATTCCCTGGAATCCATATTTCTCTCATCGAATCGATTGCGGCACGAATACTTGCTATACCTTTGCGACCGCTCACAGAGAATTATACAGCCTATTAGTGAGCCAAAGTTTCATGCTTCGTTTCAAAGAAAACTCGCACATAGTTCGCGTTGGCTTTGTAAAAATTATAAAAGCGATCGCAGCGGTACGTAATACGTGTCAGTGTCCCTTTCAGTCAGCTAGGAAAAATTTCAAGGCAACGTCACGTATGCGCGTAAATTATTTGTGACCGATGTGCGTATATGTAGACAATTTTCCAGCAGCTGAAAATCGAGTATACATACTTATAACAGGCTCTTTTGCGTAGCGATTTAAAGCAGTGGAGAGTTTCATTTATACGCTGTAATGCATTGTAATACCATTTCGAAATTAATGAAAGTGCAGCAAAAATTGAAGAAGGGGGAATTCCATGGGAGTAAACAGAAGAAACGCGTACGAATAATAGGTTGCAAGGAAAATCAACACTGTTTACATATGACGTGCATTTCCAGCATGTGGAAAAGCAAAGCGAACTTTACCGGGATTAAGCTATTCCCTATACGTGCATATTTTAAGCATTAGCTTTTACGTTTAAAATAACAGGCATTGCTCGAGCAATTCCAAAAATGTGGCACGGTTTGCAGGAGAAGTTAAGTCCGCGCCGTTTGTCTGAAACGAACCCTACGTACAATCTATAATATGTCAATGCAAAACCACCAGGTATTTGAAAGCGGAGATATTAAATAAGGACGGAATTGGCTTGCGAATGGATCGATCGGTCAAGTGTGAAGCGTTATTCAGGAAACGATCACCGATGCTGACACTTAATTTCGTTCTGCGTGCAAAACTCTGAAAGAACGATGCGTTGAACGCGCCTCATTCGCGCAGATAACACCGATATCGACCGATCGAGAAACTAGGAAGCTGCCCCTCTGCCCACTTTCGTTCTAGAGTAATTCGCGTTTCGCCTTTACCCTTTGGAAATCCTTTCATTATTGTTGACTCTTCTACTTGAACGTGGCCTGCTACGGCACAGAGTTTACTCTTCGCGGTTTCGCCGATTGACACGCGTTCCTATATCCAACGATTCCTAACAATCTACGCTAACTGAAGAGCTACTCCGAGAAGAAAATGAAAACAGCTGCCACGCCATTCAAATATCTTTAGTCTGAAAAATTCAGTCATATAATAAGAAAGATTTAGCGGGCAACTTTCTTTACTGTCCTTCGCTTTTTCATTGTCCCATTTTTTCGAGCTACTTTCTATTGGTTCAATTAAGCTATTCTCATTTTCTCGAGGGGCGAATGAGGCTTCAATGGCAGTTTCGGACTCGGTAATTCACGTTGAACGATTCAGATGAAAGGTATCCCACTTCAATTACAGCAGCTCGGTACGCTACTGTAGAAGCTTCGCGTCGTATCGAGAGCGTAATAGTGTGCGTCGCGCTTTGTGTTTCAGCAGTCTGTGGATAAGTTTATTCTGTAGGTGTCGGATACAGAAGAACGTTAAATGAACGGATCTTACAGCGGTCCGGTCCAATCCGATCAGCAGATTTTTCCTCTTTCTTGCTAATAATCGGCGAGGTGGACGACCGGGGAAAAAATGGGTACCGATGTAAACGGTCGTTCTAACGCGCATCTATATATTCTATGTATTCATTGTCCTCTATCTGTGTGATGGATTTTAGCTTGGGGAGATATCGTATTTCCCTGTACAACATTTATGGTGAATATGCGTATTAAGCTTGACGTAAAGATAATACGACTTCTCGCTCTAAATAGAATATTCGAAATACGTCAAATAGGAAGATATCTCAAACGCAGGCAACAATACGCTCCTCCATGCCGGAAGGTGTTTTCTAACGGAAAATTATCATACAAAAACGAAAGGTTGCCCTGCCTTCGAATGTACTACGATTCATCTTACGAGCGATTCTTCTCGCGAAACAGCCTTATCTCCCTTCTAGCTTATTTTTCTACCCCGAAAGTACTCCCACCCCCGTTCCATTCCATTCCAAGGAAATTCCAAAGAAAATACACTTGCTATCGCTCGATTTTTTTTAGGTATTTCGCCACGCCGATCGATCGCGCATGTTCATCTCGCTACGGAAGTGTCCCATCGCTTCTTGACCAGAACTTGCCACTTAACCGTTCGTATCGAGTTTCCATTGCGCTATATCTCGCTCACATTAGGTCGAACTTCCCCATCGTGTACTGTGAATACAGAAAACGTCAGATTCACATAATTGCAGGCTGCATGGAGCACTAATTTCTCCGACAGATAATAGATTGTCCCTTGGTCGCAACGAAAGTGCTGTTCTTTCTCGCCCGTGCTTCAAGCTCTAAGAGCATTAGCCAAATAGGGTGATACATAGCCACGGAACATGTGTTGCGATCGAATATATATATCACCGAGGAGGAAACACGATTGAAAGATTACCGGGAATGGGAGGAAGAATATTTGGATTTACGATCAGGAGAAAGTGGCGGATATCGAAGATTTGCCGCTGCAACGAGGACTTCGATATATATGTACGTTTTCTTCCCGCCCCTTACGTAGTGCCAAGCTCTCGAAGGGATTTTCGAGCTCCGATTTCGGCTTGGCCCGGCACCCTCGGCAGGATTTTACACGAGGGTCAAAATGCTGGAACTAATTTCACGGCGAGTCGTTCGATCCCTTCGACTCGTTATTGGATTTTCCCGTGGCTAGTGTACACCGGTCGAACGAGCCGAATCCCCAGTGCAGGGAAGAAATGAAAAAAGAGGGGGGGGGGGGGGGGCAGATTCTATTGGTAAGCAAGTGACCAAGTAAGCAGGCCATGAGAAAGATAACGAAAAACCGTTTTGGTTCAGAGAAGAGGAAGAAATGTTCATAGATACGAGGGAAAAATGAGACTGCCGTATGTTTTTCGCGAGAAGAAGTTTTCGGTATAACTTGGAGGATCACTTATCACAGCGAGATTAGGAAGAAAACATTCTGTGGTTGGTTGTTTCAATGCTTATTAATTCGTCAGCTTGTTCGATCTCTTCGGGAAAATATCCGGGAGGGAGAGAAATTTTCAAGGCGCGTGGTAAATAATTGGGGAGGAGGGAAAAGCAAAACAGATTTGAACGGAAAAGATCGAACAGTAGCCAGCTTGGCATCCCTTTAGATATTCTATACACGTCACCAGAGGGGTGGCTGGCGTGCGGGGTTGTGGACGAAGAGAGGGAGAATCAGGGGTTGCCGGGAAACAGGGAGGTGGAATAAGAGTTCCCAGGGGTGCCTAGCAACAGGTTGCTATCCTAAAATTTCGACCAGCGGGAACGTGGCGTCAGGGCGGGGATGAGAGTATCGATAAATGTATATAGGGTGTTTTCGCAAAATCGAATGCATCGCTACACTTTATAGTTGACGGTTTCTGTCGGCGCCAGAAAATGCACGGTTCTGTATCAATTCGTTTGGGGAATAAAATGTATTCAGTCGAAAAGAAAAGAATACTTAATCAACTTTTTATTAACACATATTTTTTTAATGATTTTCTTGCTATCGAAAGTATGAAGGGTAGATATTATCGGAGGCACGCTGTATACTCTGTGAATTGCCGCGTAAATGCCACCAACACACGTATCTTGTCTCCCTCATTAGTCTGCCTAAAGCTGTTGCCAGACAGGCCTACGAGCGTAGATTAACGCACTGAAATCCACTGTGCGTCGTGCGTGCACCATAACGTCGATTGCACTATTATTAATAAAGCGATCGAATGGCGCGCTGCTCGTACGCATATTTATATTTCATGCTGGAACCTCATGACGCGGCAAGGATGATAAACGAATTTCCAATATAAAAAAAGTATATGACTGGAATTTGAAAGTTTGTAGCGCATCAATTCCAACGGGGAGCAACGTTTAATATAAAATGTCGAAATTGGTCCACTGAAATTGCGTGAAATGTATATCCTCGATAAACGAATTCGAGCAATAAATAAATTTAAAACTGCAAGAGTTGCAAGAAATAGAAATTTCATTGTTTCGGCGAATCGATGCCCGATAGCAATTAAAAATGGATAAATTTGTAATGTGGTTGTCGTCGGCGTGTCCATGATTCTGTTACTTTCGGCTAGATGGACGTAAGTTAGTTACGCGTGTAATAGATTGGAATTCATTTTATGCAGACGATGGACGAGCTCGATATTAATCCGTTCGTGCAAATAACGTCAGTGCGGTGTGTTAGGGCGGAAATCGTGGCCGATGAATATTCCCTGTCACGATTCAATCCGCCGCCTGCCAGTTGATTCGAAAGGAAAATCACGTATTGCGATCTTCACAGAGAGCATTGTTTAAGTCTCGAACACTTTTGCGTCTTCGTTGATTTCACAGAAATTCCGCTTTTTGGTAAAAGTTCGTTCGTTTTCCTTCGATAGTTCACCTCATCGAAACACCTGCATTAAATTAGAGTCATATAATATCAAAACGATACGTACTGCGATACAAATCCATGGTACAATTTATTTAATACGGAAATCGAAGAAACTCCTAATGAGATTTGAAAGTTGTCGGATGCGCGTAGCTGTATGTTCATTCTCCTAGTTACCTGTTACGTCGAACTCTGTCGAGTGAACATCATTTTCAAAGGAATGTCGGAACTTTGAAAGGCTGGTTAATTAAAAAACTACACCGATATCGATTTGGATGGTCGACGTTGAAGACGAAGGGAACGAATGGCGGGGAAATGATTAAATTTCACGATGGAAGCTATCCTAGAAAATGTTGGTTTTATTCCAGTTGCAATGGCTCGGTCTTCTCTAAACTGAAAGCGAAGAAACACCGCTTGTACACAGGTTCCTTGTGGAACTTAATAATGACAAATAGCTTGGATGAGTCTGTGTAAAGGAAGCGAGCTGCAGAAATAAATGGAACACACTTTACTAGGAACTCGGAAAAAAATACACAGGGATAACGAGGATACGCGTGATGACAAAGGACGAGAATGGAATTTATGGTGGTCACCCACTCGTTGTCCACAAATTATAATTATCAAGTGTGCGACATAATCACACTGTCCGACCTTTGCCAACTTTACTTATCCTGGAAGAAAGAAGTAGAAATGTTAATGCAGCAGTTATACAAATCGGAATACACGTGTCCGTGAAACTAATTGTTCCGTTGCTTGTCGCGTATTTTTCGCCCACGATATTAATGCATATTATTTCGAATGTCATGCTTTAAATTGCAGAATATTTCGCGGAAACTACTTAGGTAGCGCAAACACCGTAAACTTTTCTCAATCTTTACTCGAAGAAAAATTACTCTAAACACCTTATCTTCAAAGAAGTACGTAAACGCTCGAAGCGTTTCTATCAGTGAAGCGTTCTCCAATTGAGAATCGCATAGTCGGAATAGCGAAGAAGTTTCACCATTTATTGTTAGTAGGCCGCTGTCTGCCGCTGCATACGAAGCTTAATCACTTTGGATAGTGACTGGCACGGGGCGGTTCAATTATACGAACGAGATAAGACAAACACCGTGTGCAATTATTCATTTCTTTCGCTCGTCCATGCTTATAGCGCGAGGCAAGAATGGACCTCTGTTATACAAATTGAACTCGGGTATTGCTTGTTTCTGACACCTAACATTTTTATATTTATGCATCAATTCCACAGAAGTTTCACCGCCCTCGTAGAGAAACAGCGGTTATCTTGATTGAATTCTTCTTCCTCATTTTCTTTGATATCCATATTTTATAATGCTTCGAATCCGTTGAATGTGGAATCAACAGATGTTCGAAGAGAGAGAGGGAGCAGTTTGAGAAAATAGGAAAACCAATACATTGCAGACAGTTATAATTTAAACGAATATTGCATATATGGCATATATTCGTATTTGGTTCATTTACGAGTAGATTGAATTGAACGAACCCTCGTGCCTCGTGCTGGGTGTTTCATATAACGGGGTTGAAGTTGGGTAGACGTCGAGCAACGATATCAAACTTTTCCATGCAACGGCGATAAGGTGATATGGGCGATTGTATAAAAGTGGCGTAATTCGGGATAAACCTTCCATTTTCCTATATAGAAATGCACAGAAGCGAGGTAAAAACGAATTCCCGTGAGAAACGTCTGCCGATGATGCGATACGCACGAGACTTAAACTGCAAGTATTAGTGCTCGATCGCGTGACTCTGTGTTCCTGATGCTTCAAGATTAAGCTAGTCAACGTAACCCAATTAATGCAAAACGGTTCTACCAAATTTCCTTCTAATCTTGTTGATCCTCGTTCACCGTGCCGTCTCATTGAATGTGCTAATTTTGCGTCGAACAATCCCTTCGATATTTCGGCTATATTTGTGTGTAACAATTGGTGCATTTTTTTTTTACAGGATGTTGGGTGGCGTGGGAGGCCGGCACATGTCTACGCGGCGGCGTGTCAGTAGCCCGTTGGTGCGTGGAGGTGCGGGCCTCGCAGGATATGCCGGACCTGGAGCTTCTGTAAATTCGACCGATGTTACCGGAATGCCACCGGATATGCAGAAATACACTGCAATAAGGCGCAGGGCCGTTACCACCAGCGATCACAAGAGCTGCGCCCTGGTTCAGACTCGTGTTAAGCTGGGCGATATCATGTGAGTCTCGTTGAAAATTGCTTTCACGTTGAGCGTATAAAAGCTAATAGAAGTGGTACAGAGGTGGTTAGGCAGACTGTCCGACCAGTGCTGTTGGTATCTACTGGAAGGGTAACTCTGAACAGGGAGGTCGGTAACGCAGCATTCCCTTTACCTCTATAAAGCTATCGATTATACGGAGCACTACTGATAACGGGCTGTGGGTTAGTTACCCACCAATGGCGAAGCACTGAACAGATAGCAACGCACGGTAGACAGTTCTTGGGTACTAGCTGCTACAGAATTTCATAACCGTCTGACCATAGTCGAATTATACTACTGTCGGCAACACGCAGGATTTCTCGAACATCGCGCTACTGTTTTCATTTCATTATCAGTGACGTGCATGGAATGGGTCGTAATCAATTTCGATCCACGAAACGTAATGCGTTTCACGCGATACCAGATGGCGGCAGCCAATGCTTGCGGCTGACCACAGCGAAGTATACACTACTGCGGTTGAATTAAGGTCTAATGTAGCGAGGTGCCTGTACTCCCGGCGTGGTCTTTGGTGGTTTTCATCTTATCGATTTGTCTTCGATTGTTCGACCATTACTTTTTATTTTCAGCGCAGACTGCCGTTGCCCGATCCATTAAAATTAATGACACGTTCTGTGTATTCGGCGCTTCTTGCCCCATTACGTTTTCTCCTGGTACTTAAAGACGAACACGTCTCAATTTCTCTGCACTCCGGGGTTGCCGAATTTTACATGGGTCGTCAATTTCTCTGCGCCAAATAAAGAACTGATTTACGTGCCATTGCAGCCAACCGGCAGAGATTTTTAGCTGGGTACGGCCCGATCTACTAAAACCGACGCGCTCGTTTGGTCTTTACGTGTTGCCATTTTTGTTTTTAAATATCGCCCAGTCGCGATTGACCGTGCAGCAGCTGTGGGTGAAATCGTTGCGAAGGTGACTGCTCTAACCCTGTAAAAATAGAATCAATAAATGGGATTCACGTTACATGGAACTAGGTCTGCGCTATCGCGAATAAAATGGCCAAGGTTCTCGACCTTTGTTTTATATTAAGACGGTCGCAAACGTCGATTTTACGATTTCTTTCCCGCTAGATTATTCTTGCTATGCCGGATTTGATCTCTCGGTAGACCGACGTTATCTTAGTTGCCATTTGTTAAACGAATCGATGCTGGTGCACATTCCGTCGTTGATCTTGGAAAGACGTGTTCCGGCCCACGCATTTCCCGCATTCCCGGCGGTGCTAAATGGCTGCAGTCCCCCAGAGCTAAACAGTGAATCAAACTTCTCAGAAATTAGCTTTCAGTCGAGGTAGAACGATTATGGAAGAATAAAATAGATTCCGGCGTCGGTGAGTGCCAAGGGGGGATACATTTTGCGCAAATAAGTATGTACGCCGTGCTCAAAGCTGCGCGTTCAAAAATTGTTGCCAGCACGGGGCAGCCTTCCGCTCCCTGCAGGCTTTCTAGTTACGCGGGCCCTCTATTTGCGCTTCGAACTCGATTCATGGGGGAAAGGGCAGCTGATTCTCAGTGGAACCGCAAAGTAGGCTCGGGTAGGTTCGACGTACGATTGTCGGTTTACAGGCGATCGGCATCGAAGCGGAGTCAAACCGCCCATCCTCTTCTCCGGTGGCTGATGTGTCGCTGTGGTGAATCGAGTTGGAGTCAGAGTCGCGAAGTCGAGTCGGCACGACTCGGTCGTGTGTTTCAGGCTGGTTGCCGGCTGCCGCCGTGAATCAATACCCGCATTGCGCGTGCCACCTCTCTTTCTCTTTCCCTCGTTTCGCTTCTCGCTCGCTCGTTTCATCCCTACCAAGCTTCTTCTCTGCGTGGCCGTCTCTGTTCAGCGCGATACCATTATCTCTTTCCACTCACTGTTTCTCCCTTCGTTTGTCCCTCTTTTTCATCTATTTCCACGTGCTCTCCTCCTACTTTCTCCCGCGAGTCTTTTGCCATTGCACTCACCCCTTGGTTGTGCAGCTTTCCTTCTTTCATTCGACTCGCTGTTCTCTCCCTTTACTCGTCCTCTCTTCACTCTCGTTCTATTTCCCGCTCTGCTTCACTATTCGGAAGCCCTCGCGTTATCACAATGTCCGTTTTATCGGCACCCCTTCTTTCTCTACGAGATTGCGCTCGTTTTGTTTCCTTCTCGCACCTTCGAAGAAGGTGGTTACACCGAAGCGTGAGTGCGAGAAAGAGGCGAGACGCAGGGACGGACGAGGAGAGAAAGTGACGAGCATGGGACGCGTAGAGTAATGTGGAGGGACAGAACGAGCCACGGGTGGGGTTGAGGGGTGAAATCGGCCTTCGATAATAAGGGTTGTCTAAGTGTGGCGAGTATTTCGGAACGGAAAAATAACTCGCGTCCCCTGGACCGGCTGCAAAGACGATGTATCATTTTATAAAGTTCTCTGCGACTAATTGATAAGGTGGTCGAGCTCGTGGAAGCGTCGAGCTAGGGGGCACGAGCGAAGAAGAAATGGAACTAGGGGAACATAGACGTCGACCTCTCCACATTTAGCCAATGCTCTCGAAGATTCGAACAGCGTTATCCGTCCAAGATGTCGAAGATTTTCGTGGCGCTGCTGATTTGCGATACGGTCGCGATGAAAACAACTGCATCGTCCCGAGGTCAGTAAACTCGAGGATCGGCCAGGTTCGCTACAGCCCCTTTTGGGAGCGATGCTTTCTTATAAGACGTTGGGAGTGCAACGGGTGCCCTGTTACTTGTCGGGATTTTATTTCGCAAAGTAAAGGGTATTTTAGTTCCATAAATCCAAAGTCGAAACGCGAGCTGATAATCCACCTTGGTTATTTGCGACATCGTCAGACTCGCTGACGCGTCGCGACAAATCCATTATTCTTTCGTTTAAGTAGCAAACGAATACAGTTCGCCGCGATATTTGCGTTCCAACTTTGCGTAGACAAGATACATCGGGAGGACGCGCGTTACACTTGTAGAATAGAGGCGCGGAGTACCGCTTCTTTCTCGCGTCGGTGGATTAATTGGAGCGCGTAAGCCGCTGATAATGTGCCGGAAAGGAAGCTCAGAGTTCGCCGGGTGTAGTTATCGTGGCAATGAAAGCATTCGATAGTTTCGCCAGAGGTTCTCAGCTTGGTCGTGGGAAGTTTTACAGGGGTGTAGAGGCGTTAGCGAGGCGCGTGACGCATCGTTGGTCGCGACATTAAATTAGCGACGCGATGCAAATAGATCAAAGGAGCCGACGAGTAAAGAAAAGCGACGTTCGTATCGACGTAAGTATCGGCAAAGGAGGAGGGTGTCGTAAGGACGAGAACGAGAACGAGAACGAGAACGCATCACGTGTACCGATAAGTACGTTAACGCGAGAGAAACGGATTAATTTACGAATAACCGATCGAAAGCGAAAGAGATGACACGACGCGGAAACCTTACGGTTCTATCCTCGGTATAAGGAGACGTTAAATCCATTTGGCACCGCTTCGCTGCAAAGCAGCCCTTACGTTAGAAAACCAATAGATGACGAAGTTAACGGGGTTCAGATGACTTGACTTACGAAGCCCTGTACGTGCAACTCGGTGCAACGCACCGCTTTCCTTTCGTTCTGCCCAGCGATGAAGTCGTTGTGAATGCAGGTCATAGAATGCGTTCTACTTTTCTTCGATGCTGCTTTCAGTTCGTCGTCGAACTGCCCCCTCCGTTTAAAGGGGAGTCGTCGAGCTGAAAGGACCGACAACTTTTTTCCTATCTTTGCCACGCGGACGGCTGAAATCTCGGTTTCTCGATCCAAAACGATTTTCGGAAAGATTCCACTTCTAACAGGGAACAAGCGAACCGACCTAGTGGACGGCGGGATCGATTGGTCGGTAGATATCAAATTAACGGACCGCGCTTTTCCGTGGACGATTTTAGCCTAGGTGGAAAACCAGCTGCTCTATCGGCCGTGCTACATTCGAAGCCCTCGGCCAATCTTGATTGGCGACAGTCCGAGCAACGTCACATTCGCGCTTTGACAGACCGATCGAATGATTCGATTAAAATTTTCTCAGCTCGGTCCAGCCTCTGATCAACCGCGATTCGACGAAGGCGCCCACGCCTCGAAGCGCCATGGAATGACGGTACACACGTGCATAAAAAAAACGTTGTTTTTTTGCCACTCGTCTCTCGTCATCTGATGGAATACCGGCCTCGTCGACGAGGTCGAAAATGTCGCGCTAGCCAAACTTCAAAATTAACTTTAAAATTGGAAATTAGAAGGTTGAGCGACGCGATATCGATGCCGAATATTCCTTCCATTATTTTCTGTATCGAATGGCCGAAGCTGTGCTGCATTATAAATAAATCGTTTGCAATTAATCGGTGAGAAGTTAGCCCTGCGCACGCTTCAGTGCACGGTCGCGGGCGATATACAGGACAGTAGAGTTCCCTTACAAATTTCATGTCGGCTATTGTCGTGCACGGTATTTATAAAGTGCCGTGCACGCTTCGCTCGAAGATAATTACTTTCGCGATGCATTGGAGCTGCTCGTGGCAACGGAAAGTTGCAAAGTTCTTTCGTTTGAGCAGAGTTCAAGCTTTCGTAGAATGGAAGAATATTTTTTATTCCTCGTCGAAAGTTTCTCGATTACCCAGGCTCGAGTAAAAAAATGTCAATTCTATTGGGGTCGATACACAGAGGGAAAGCTAAAGCTAGAGGTACGTATTCTGCTGGAAAAGGTGACTGAAATTTCGCTTACCTTCGAATAGCCGATACTTGGATAGAATCCACGAAAAATGGTATTTTTTTTCTCCAGCGCGTCCCGACCTTCGACATTTCGGTGCAAAGTTCAGTATCTAAATTGCCTGCGTTCGTATCGAGGTTAGCAACATTCTGTTCGTTAGCAAGAGCAACAGGATGTGCAATAATTATTAAAGCTGACAACGTAGGAGATATTTCGTGGCAATCTTTTATTCTCGAAGGTGTAACCAATTCTAGATCCACTTTAAAAAGTATTATAGAGCGACGTCGCTTTCCGAAGTTTACCTTCCGATAGATCTCGTAAGAGCTAGATACTGGGACTTATAATAACATAGCTTGCCGTTACACTCGTTTGTTAATTTAGTTAGGGAAGGAGAGACGATGGCAAGAGAGCCGCGCCCCTCTGCGTCTGCTAGGTGTATTTTTCATCGGTCTCCAAGGGATCCGATTTCCCCGGTATAATTTCAATCGCGGGGGAGAAAACCGCCACTTCTAAACGAGCAGGACGCAGGCTAGTGGTTGTTCGACGAACAACCGTTTGGACGAGTGCAGATAAAAGGATGATATTTGGCGTAGAAACTTTGAACAATGTTCGCGTTCAGCTTTCGAGCGATCTCATTTTATTTAATTCCCGGCGAAAGAACAGTGCGAGCAGAAATGATAGTCGTAGTATGAAAAGTTTTGCTGTTCACGGAAAATCTTTTTCCGCGGTCGCTGAAACGGCAATTGGAGTTGGAATGTAGGCCGAGTCTTCGCTAACGACGGTCCGACCCATAATTAAATTCTTCTACTTGATCGTCGATCTCGGTCTTTATCGATGGTTTCCGATGTTATCCGCGTGGTTACCTTTATTCTTCGCCGGCACGCCGAGGCAAGAATGGTGCTATTTCGATTGGGGCTATTCCGACGTACCCGTTAATAGGTAACTATCACAGCGAGAGCTGCTGGCCGGCCAAGTTCAAGGCGCTCGCAAATTTTATAGCAATGACGTTTCAGACGTGATAAATAAATCGTTCGACGTCTCCTCCGTTCCCCTCTTCTCTTTAGTTTAAACGGACCCGCGGTATTCCTCGCGCGAGTCGATTCTTTGGAAACTACGGTCGTATTTCAGGGAACTTTTATGGTCGTTTACTCGGACCGGCCGGTTGGAAAGTACTCAGAACGGTGACCAGCAACTTTTCTAATTAGACTCGCGCCACAGTTTCCCGTGGAATACGCGGCGAGCAGTGTCTACGAAACGATAAGGATAGTGGTTGGTATTGGCATCGCGTGGTAGCGTATCGGTATCCCTCGCGACCTACGCTGCCGTCGGTTGATAGCATGGATTGAACGTGGCGAGGGGGGCTGTTTGCTAGCGAAGGGTGGTTCGTCGGAGGAGGAAGGAGATGGTTGGATAGGCAGTCCAGGAAAGTTCGACGTCCCACATTTTCTCCAACCCCTGCCAACTCCTCTTCCGTCTCTTCTTTCCCTTCGTCCTTCCTGTTTTATCCATCCCTTCTGTCGTACCGTTTCACCCACCCCATTCCGCTACCCCTCGGCTCGCTTCCCTCCTCCAGGCCCGACACAGCGTTTCGCGCTCCCATCGACGAATGAAGGTCTACCAGCACACCGGAGACTCGACGACGTGGCGCACTTCGTTGCACTTATTCTCTCCTCCAGGCGAAATAGAGGAGAAGAGGGAACGACGAAGACGATGAACTGTAGAGGTCGGGGTTGCGAACGTGAGCAACCTCGCGAAACAAACATACAGGGCATAGCGAAAGGCTACCGGCCATGGTTTCGTTGGGAAATTCTGCAAGCTTTCGTGGGAACTTTTTTCTGCTGTGAATTAGTTTGTCGGTGGTTTCCGTATTTGGGATTTCGAACACAGCCACGGCTGTGCGCTGTATCTCGGGAAACAACAGCACAGCCAGATCGAGTGGAGCAACTTTGTTTCTCGCTCGAAATTGTTGCCGCGTATTCGCCCAACTTCGCGATGCTTTGATGAACCGTGCCGACAGAGTCGATATAAATGCAAACATCGGTCGCTATTTAGATTTCCTCTGGCAGCTTTCGTTCCCGCGAGGAATCGGTGACACGCAAAATTCCCCGCGAGAATTCTTCTCGGTGTAAAGAAAGCAACTATATCACCGGGCGGTACGTAATGGTGCATCGAATGCATCCTCTTAGTCACGTTGTCAAAGTGCACGCGTACTTAGGATCGATTTCTTTCGCCTCTCTGTCGCTCCCCCGTGCTTTCCTTCGTCGCTCCTCGCTTTTGTCCCTTTTTATCCCACTTTCATGAAAATGCTTGGGAAATCAGCGCGCACGGGCTGCCGGACAGGGACAAAGGGTTTTCTCCGTCTCTGGCCGTCAGGCCAGGGCCTCGCTCCCTCGGGTTCGTGCACGAAAAACTGCAATGTAGATGGTAATAAAGGTAATTGGGGAAATAATTTTTGGCACAGACCGACGTCACGCGATACCTTGCACTTACGGCACCCTGTAGAATTTCAATCGGCGCAGGAGCAATTCACGGTGGAGCCGCGCACAAAATTTCATCGTTTCCAAGTTTACTAGAAACAGCCCTCGCTTCGTACGCGCGTGGGCGTGCACAGTGGCGAGCTCGTGGAAATTCAATATGGGCTACGGTGTTTATAGGCTAGCAGGCAGGCCGGTAGCGGGAGCAGGTACGAAACCTGGACAAACAGCCATTAGTAATCGATACTTGCGTAAACATCGGGCTACCGCGCTTCAAGACGAACCAATTAATTTGCGACTTAATTCGCGTCCCGGCTGCAGCCGCGCGTCCACGCAAATGTTTGTTGGCGATTTCGTTCCTGGGCCACTGGCGGGTCGTGAAAAATGTTTGCTCGATCCGTGGAAACGCGTACACGGGGCCGGTGGGATCGTTACCGTTGCCTCGGCTTGCGTTCGTTTCGAGACGAATTGCCCGCTGACACGCGTTCGAGATCTCGAGGGCCTTCGTTACGGCACGATCACCCGACACGCCTGAAACAGCCCCAATTACAAATGAATATTTCCGCGCGGAAAGCTGTCCGATGCTGCGGCCTTGCGTGGAACAGAAACGTCGCCGTCTAAGACGTTCATCTCCGTTCTTAGCGTTTATGGGATAAAGTGGCTGGTTTCGAACGAGGACAAGTGTATTTTATAGCTCAGACTCCGCAAAGGATATCCGGGGGCTTCGTTACCGTACGCGGCGTTCTCGATTCAGCTGATCCGTCTTATCCATAAATTGTGTAGGCGCAGGCTGCGATTTTCGTGGAAACTGTATGAAATTCTGCCGACACATTGGTGATAGGGGATGGGTTGGAAGGCGTGAGCGGTAAGTTTGAAATGAAGGATAGCTGCCGCGAGGGGTAGTCGTTGGAGTCGTTGCACCGGTTGTTCAGCGGCTTTCTGGAGCGATTTCCAGCTGGCGTGGCAGCGAGGACGCGGAAAGAAGAGGGAAGACGGATATTATATGGTATCGCAAATAGAAAATGTGCGACGATAAAAATGGCGGAGAATGCCCCGACGTTCGACCTGCAGGTGCAGAAAACTTGACCGAGTTTCCGAGGCACACGCGGTGCAGGGTGACCTAGATTTCACCCCGTCGTCCTTTCTCCCTCTATCGCTCGACCGTTTTTCCTCGCTCGCAACCCCTGCGTCGAAAATCCCCATGTTCGCATCGAGTGCGTACCACGACCCTCCCATAGCCTATAAACCCCGTGAATCGTGGGCATCGAGGTTGAATTTATACCGCCGCCCTCGTTCCGTCGTAACTCCAACCGTGCCTTACACGAGCTCGCTACATTTGTATTAGTTCACTCTCACTTTTTTCTCACATACTTCTCGATGTATCGTACTCGTCGAGTCGACGATTCACGAATGCTTCGAAAAGTAAGGCACCGTTGCCATCGGAGAAACTAATTTGCGCTGCAACGTTTCGATAATCCGACACGATTACCGTCTTCTGCCAGCAACGTAGTGCCCTTTGTTGGGGGTTCACTTTTCAGTATTCCCCGGGCTTATTAATAGAGCGTATTTATATCGCGCTTAGCGCATCGTAGAAAAACAGATCGATGAACGAGGACGATCCCTTTTTTCCCCGAGATATCATTAGGTATGATAAGATCGATCGTAGTCTAGCTGACGTCACGTAGGCAGTGAAAACGTGTGAGTCAGTCGGCCGATCCAAATGGACTCGAAAACTCTACGCACGCATAAGTAGTGTTGTACGCGAACAAAGTTTCCTTGCCTATTCGAACGAGCGGAAAGGTTTTTCAGCCTCGCAGTGGAGGAAGTCTTTGGGCGTTTGGCCTTTAGACGCTCGCCAAACCGCGACAAATTTCATTAAGCCTCCTTCGAAGCGGCCGCGAAACCTTCCAGTATTCAGCGCCTACGAAACTGTCTCTCGCATTTTTTATTCCACGCACAATCTACGCTCGTCTCGTTTCACATCGATCCGAGCCGAATGTAGAACGAATGCTTTGCTGGAAAATCTTGGTCTATCGAGCTTCGATCGGTCGTGCGAAAAATGTGAGACCAATAAACGTCGACGACAATGTTTTGATCGAGAACACGATCTTGTCGGCTTTTCTCCCCCGGTGTCGCCAATTTCACAGGTTTTCATTGCAACGATCCGTCACGATTATTCTATTCGTTTATACACAAGTTTCTATCGCAGTCCTTTTCCGTTCGAATCGTTCGAAGCGCCACTCCAATTGGCTTTAGCTGTGATCCGTATAGAAAACCTATAAATGGCCCATTTGTACGGTAATATAGAGATTCGATTGAAATACAAATGGAACCCTCCGGGACTCGGTACCGCCTGGCCAAATAATTCCATATCTTGAACACATTAACCGGAGTATCGAGAGGGCAACCATTTACCAGGCAGGGATAGGTAAAGGTAATGTTTATTGGAATATGCGCAGAGGCCAGATCGTTGCCTGCATTTCGAGTGGAGAATCGGTGGGTTTTTTTTATTTCTACGAATAATCGGTTCCAGGAACATTGCCTTCGCGAGAATTGAATGGACCATTTTAATACTGGCGAAACGGGGGATGTTATGCGACCGCGTTACGTGGGCGGCCAGCTCACTAGCGATTACGATGCGTCATCGAGATACACAGGCGCCGTACTCATATTTTAGATTTATTTCGAGGTTAGCAGCGACGTTGCAGGATCATTGCGCCATATTTTTCTCGGTAAAGAGGCGTCACCGATCGCCCGTGATAAACCGAGACAGCGAGCGAGCTGATACGTCGGAGAGCGCAACCAAATCGCAAGCCAGACGATGCTCAGTAGTGTCTGTCCGAGGTTGGAAGAAAGATTAGGTATTTTCTCTGCTTTAGAGTCGAAGTATTGATCGAGTACCTATTGCGATAGATTGGACTCACTCGACGAGCCTTTTACCTTCCTAAGATTCTATTTGCGCGCCCCTTGAGACGACAGGTTGTCTCGCGGAGTTAATTGCTGGCGCTGTTTGGAGGTAAATATGACGACACGGCGCGTGCAATACTTTCTGTTCGCGTTTCCCATTCTCGCGTACGATCGACGGTAGCTGGGTGAACATGTATCAACAGTGGCTGATCGAGATTCCCCGAATTCCGTGGCGCACTCGTTTCGATCGCGGACGAACCGAAGGCGGCGAGCAGTCGGGAAAAGAAGAAGGAGAAAAGATTGTAGTAGTTTTTAGTAGCTGTCGTGCATCGATCCCCGCGCAATGACCAGCCGGTCGGCGCGGCGCGCGGCGGTCGAAGTTTGGGAAGTTCGATCGATGGCGTCGCGCCGCGAATTCGGCCAAAGAAGAGGAAAAAGAAATAATAGGGGGACGGGACAAAGGAGAGAGGAGCAGAGACATATTGATTTTATCGCGTTCGCGTGCACCGGATCGTATCATCTCGGTTCGCGAGCAAGTCGTGCGTATCGCGAACGATAGGTTGCCAAACGACCTAAATAAAATCGAGCGGAGGCGAGGAGCTGGCGTCGGCCACGCTGGTTAAACGCGCGAGAGCGGAGCACTCGGCGCGTCGAATTTCTCGCTGGAAATCTTGGAACGGCTGGCCATTCTGGTACGGAGAAGCGGTCGCATTTGGTGGAAGTCGGTAACCAGACCGATCGCAGAGTTCGATCCGCCGCTGCTCGTCTGGGCCGACTCGTCGCGACGGTCGGACGCCGCAAACGCGTCGGAGGAGTCGCTGCGTTTCACGCTATCGGCCGAACTGTATCTACTCGTACAGTTGCGGTAGCATAAGGCGACGGGGTCGGTCGGCGAAAGGGAGGGCGAGCAGCAGAGGGAAAAATCAAAGGAGCAATGAGAGGAGAAAGAGGAAGAGGAAGAAGCAGTGGAGGATGAATAGAATGGAGGTGAGGGAGGAGGAGAAGTAGTAGTCGGTGTGGTAGCGGCAGGAGAGTCGGTGGGACGTACGTATCGCGTCAGGGTGTATGCACCGAAGAGGGGTAGGTCGCGGCGGGGGTCACGGAGTGCGCTGACCTACTGTTCCACATTCGTCGCGCACAGCAGCCTTTCCGAACTTCGTAGCAGAGCGAACCCAGAAACCCAGAACGCCACCCCTGCGCTACCCTCCAGCTCCGCTATCCCTCGACCGCTGCCCTCTCTTTGCTTCTTAACCGGAGTCTCTCCTCTTTCTCTCTCGTTCTCTCTCATCCTGTCTCACTCTCTCTCTCTCTCTCTCTCCCTCTCTCCGTTGTGTCCCCCTAGCCTCGCTTCCCTATAGTCTCGCGGATTTAAAGCTGAATCCTTTATATCGTGGAATCGAGCGAAACGGTGCAACCATTCGGGCGCATCGCATCGCATCGCGACGCTGTGACTTTCTTTTTCTTTTTCAATTTTTTTTGCTTTTTGTTTTCTTCTCTTCGAAATGTATGTACGAATACAGAGAGGCTTTCACAATCGGGCGCCCCACCTCCGTATTCGCTGCACTCGTTTTAAACACCGACATTGCCCGGCCAAGTATGTACCAACGGGCCGGCTGTTTATCGGGAAATAAGGGATTTAATGGCGCTCCAAGATATATCGATAGCCAGGTCCAATTTCGGTCACCCGCCGCATGAAATTTTATTATACGTCCGCTGCCTGACGCGTGCCTAGAATGCGAAAGAAAGTGATTATCGTTCTCGTGGTATAATTCGTGAATTGATCAATCAACAAACTTTCCGGTTCGGCAGATTTTTAATACAAAGCTGGAAACGCTTTACGCGCCGTCTCGATTAGTTTCGATTTCGTTGAATACTCCCCGCGGTTTCGCGTACCTAATCACGTTTATAGCAGCATCATCGCAGTCGCGCAGATTGTTACTGTCGACGAAGAAGCTTCTCCAGACGGGAATATGGAAAGGGGGCGATTGATTCGACCGAAAGCTGCGAGGGAAATAGTTATCGGAATCGATATTGGGATTTATCACGATCATGCGGCGACAACCCGGCTGTTACCTCGTTTCGTTCGCGAGGGTGATTAACGCTGCTCACTCGCCGAGATCGTTGAACCATCCTGAGTGGTCCATACTTTTCTCGTCCCGCGGTCCAAGCGATTTTCGAAAATCCTTCTCGCTTCTCGACTGCGATTTTCGCGGTCGATAATGTCGAGTGTCGCTGGCGGAAGGCGGGGTGCAACGAAACGCCGCTTTCGTGCAAATTATTCGAAGGGGTGAGAGAGAGAGAGAGAGAGAGAGAGAGAGAGAGAGAGAGAGAGAGAGAGAGAGAGAGAGAGAGAGAGTGAACGGGGCGCCCGGATTTCAAGGAACGGTCATGCACCCGAAAGCTCGTTTCCCTTCCCGTTGCAAGCACAGCGGCGCATGTCTTGCCGCTGCCGGCAGTATCGGTTCGACGCACACCGACGAGAGCGAAAGCTCACTTACGGTCATGAATTGTTACGCACACCGGTGGCCGGTCTGCGCATCGTGACACCTGCCGTTCCGACCAGCTAAGCGCCCTTGTGCGGCGAATGCTTTTGAAAATGCGCGGGGAAACGTCCCACGAGTTATCGAATGGCTACTCGCGCTTGACCATAACTAGTGTTCCTCCGTGAGAAACTTCACAATTGCGTAGTTCTCCCAATTCTCCAGAAATTACAATGTGTTCTGAAACTTACGTTTAAGGAAATTGTTATGAATCTCACTTATAATAATTGGTAAAAGTCCAATAGGCACAACTATAGAGTCGTAGGCTTAGCTAAAAGTTGGTCAGAACCAGCAGAAGTCCAGTAGGTATAAGCAAAGGCGAAAAACGTTCGCAACGAGCATTAAATATTTTACCTTGTGCGGTGCAAGCTGTTTGAAACGCGAGGTTGCACGTGCACTGAACGGAAATCGTGCAAGCGAAACGCGTACATGTACGCGTCGCTGACGGACTAATCGGAGTCGAACACGTTGCGCGGGAACTTTAAGCGGGGAGTCATCTGTAAGCTCTGAGCGGTATCTATGTCGGTATCGCGTTTCAGCCAAGTTAACAATGGTAGAAAAGGCTGCTCCGCCGGGCGTATGACGGTGCAGGTCTGCCACGAAATTCCGAAAAAGGTGCAACACTTCCAGCGGCTTTAAAAACAGCGGCCCCGGCACGGAATATTTTAAAATCGCGCGTCGCACTTGGAGAGCAATGCCGAGGGGACTGACTCTATCGTGATACGCACCTGTGCCTACTCACCGGGGGTGCAACTCTGCGGGACAAAGGCAGACGACACACAGAGCGGGCGCACACTCGATGAACGAAAAGAGAAGAGAGGTCGGTGGCTGTTACTGCGGGGTGGAAAGTTGATCGAAGCAAGAGAGCGAGCGATAGATAGAAAAGGGAAAAGTCGCAAGAGAAAGAAGGAGCATCGGGCAGAGGAACGGAAACGCCGAATCGCGGAATCTCGAACCGAACGGGAAGAGAAGCTCGGGAACAGCGCGATGCGTGAGAAGGAAAGCACACCGCTGGGGTGAGTGGGGCGGAAAGGAGAGGGAGAATCGCCGGCGAGCAATCCAAGTGGCACGGAGTCGAAACGGAAGCGAGAAGGAGCGATCGTGAGAGGAAGAAGGGAAGGGTGCGAGAGAAAGAGGGCGATAACGAACTCGGCGTGGTGGTGGCAGGGTGAACGAGAGAGAGAGAGAGAGAGAGAGAGAGAGAGAAGGAGGGCATAGTAGAAAGGGACGACGAGGGTGTGTGTAGGTGGTGGTGGAAAAGCGAGAGAACGTAGTCGAGCGACCGTCCCGCTGTGGCCACGAGCTCCGACGCTCGGGGAACGTAGGTAGTGCGTGAACTTCCGGCCGAGTGAAACGGACAAGAGAGAAAGAGGAAAGGTGAAGAGAGAAGGGCCATTGGATTCCCTTGGAAAGTTCGTACGGGATTCTCCCTGTGACAGTGGTAGGACTTTGGGATCGCTCGGCTCGGTGATTATCGGCGGGCGACACGGCCACTGAGAGACGCGTTCGCGGCACGAGTACGAGAACGCGAAGGAGAAGTGGAGTGTAGCAGCATCAGGAACAGAAGGAAAACGCGGGGACGCCAACGAGCAGGAATCGTATCGAGTGAGGAGAGAAAGCGAGAAAAAAAGAGAGAAAGAGCGCGCGCGCGTGTGTGTGTGTGTGTGTGAGTGTGCGGGCGGGTGTCGGTGAAAGGGTTTTCGTGGTTGCCGCTCGATTGCCCTCGAAGACGGTGAGGGACGCGAGTGCGTTTGTTATGTGTACCAAAGCGGGGTACAGTGGCGGTTGACGGCGGCGCCGACGAGGACGACGACGACGAGCAGGACGCGGACGACAACGACAAGAAGGAACAGAAACGCGAGAAGCAGCGGCTGCTTCCAAGGAGAACGTGGACGCGGTCGAGGAGGTGGAGGAGGAGCTGGAAGAGGAAGAGGAGGAGGAGGAAGAGGCGGTGGAAGAGAAACAGGTGCGAGTGCGAGTGCAAGATCGGGATCGGGGTTGGAAGCAGAAGCTGAGGAGAGAAAGGAATCATCGTCCTCGTTGCGAGACCGATCGAGAGTGCCTTGTGGTGTGTTGCCGCAGGGAAGGAGGGGAGGGAGATTCGAAAGGGAGGAAAGACGACGACGTCGGCGACGAGGAGGAAGAAGGAGAGGAACAGAGGTGCTGGAGGAAGACGAGGAAGAAGAAAAGGAAGGTAGTGGCTGGTTCTGTTTGTCTCGCCGTCGAGATCGAGAGAGTTTAGAGCTTAGGAGAGAGGAAGAGGCACTCCCCTCGTTTCTCTCTCTCTCTCTCTCTCTCTCTCTCCCTCTCTCCAGTTTCTCCGGGTCTCTCTGAGCGACCGTTTTTGCACGAACGAGCATTTCGTAAGGGAAAGTGAGGATAAGAGCGACGCGAAGGTACGATCGGGCAAGAAGAAAGCGAAGAAGAGGGAAGGATATCGAAGAGAAGCTGGTACGTGGTGATATTTTTTGACTCCCACGTTCCTCTCCGTTCGCCTATTGGGAAATCGGGGTGCTGTGTTCGTCGTTGCGACGAAGCCTATCGTCGAGTGCAGTGTGATTTTTTTAAAGTGGTGCCTCAGCACGAAGAGGGAATCGCCAGCAGGGCAGAGGCTCGAACGCATGTAGGAACATGGCCGCAACCAGCCCCTGCCTCCCTCTAGAGGTGAGTCTAGCGAAACCGGAACGTCGTTCGTTCCGATTCTTCGCCCTAGCGATTTCATTGCGAAATCAATTTCTTATCTGGAACACCTTATCGCCTATCCGACCCGAGCGAACGTTTTCCCTACGGCTACAAAACGTTGCTGCTCGTTCGCCAGTAATTGCGAAACTATCAACCTCGTCCGATTCCCCCCCGACGCGTTCATTCGAGCGGAGAACTTTGCGTTCGCGAAATTGGTCGCCTCGATTGAGAAACCAATCTGGTCGATCACCCTGACGCATGCAACAACATTGCGCATCGACTCGCTGCACACACTTGCGCATTTCCGCAATTCTTTCCGACCCGTGCAGACGAAACGCATGGCTCAATTAATTAACTTGTGCTCCAGAGATCGGTCTCTCGTTAAGGATACTCGTGACTGTCGCTCGTCCGACTATCGACGGCTCGAATTAATCGTACACTGCTGTTTGCATTTGACCTCTTTACGAACGAGCACCGCGTTTGCCCCGTTGACGATCAATCAGCTCCTATCTGTTTAATGCATAAACATTTCGAGGATGAGGGTGAGGTACCAGGTCGCCCTGGCCTTTGGTAACTCGTTTGCTAAAATTAAGTTTCCGAGCGAAGAGAAAGCATTCGCGAATATGCGGAGATCTTTTTCCTCCTAGTCTGTAAAGAAATTCCTCGATCAATTTGCCCGTCTGATGAGCAGAAAAATTGAAAGCTAAAGTGCATGCCGAGGCGAATTTGTGGAAAGAAAATTAGCGTTCGCCGAGCGAGCGTTATGCCTTGATAGATCGTTCCTTCTGCTTGCCGTATCGTGTTGCCCTCTTTTATCTCGTTACGTTATCGAGCTTTTATCGCATCGCTTATCAGCGCGTACTGTCTGCTCGTGTACCCAATTGCAACGCAACCGGTTAGTTAAAGAGAGCACCACCAAACCCACAGGGACGTCATATGTATATGTATACATCGAACGGCTACGGTCGTGCGGACGCAACTGGCTGGCCTGCTTTCAATTTTGCCCCCACGTTACAAAGTTTTGACTGCTTTATTGTGTGCGAGCGAACTGTTAACGCCACCGTGTTTATTAAAAAAATGATCGCCGCTGTTGAACCGTGCACCGGTTAGTCGCAAGAATATTCCGACCATAGTAGAAACGGGCGCGCGTGGTCAGACATCCGCATTCGCTTGCGAGCGCGCAGGAAAATGACACTGTCCGTATTCATATGGAGTTTCGAAAGTATCGACGTTCGGGGAATTTTGAAACAATCACGAGGTTCGGGTTCAGGATTAATTCAGAACAGGCAGTGGTGTTAATTTCCACGGTATCGTTTAGCTCGCGGTACGGTAGCTCGTAAATACAAAAAGTGCCACCACCTTGAATTCTCGTCGACCCAGTCGTAAATTGGCGCGCCGCGTTTAAAATTTATATTATACGCAGCGATTTATCGCTTTCATTAAAACGCCCGGACAGTCGTGAACATTTGTCCACTCGAAACTTTTACCCTGGCTTTGCCAGTTAATTCGCGTCTGCTCTCTACCGATCTTTTCTACCGTTTCATTTTGCTTCCTGCGGGAACACACGATTGCCGTCGAAAATAAAGGTCGACAACCCGAATCGTAGCGTTCCTTTCGCCAGCAAGAACGTTGCTCTCGTTTTCCGCGATTCTGAATCCGCATTCCATGCTGCGCATTCGGTAAAGATCTCCTCGGATAATGCTTCAACGAAATAAACTCATGAACGAAATCGTTCGAACAGCAATATCTAATGGGCCTGGAAATAAATTTGTGCTGTCTGACGATGCGGAAAATACCACTTTGCCGTCGTTTTTAGAAAAAGCAGTTCACCGAACATCGTAAAATTGCTTCTCTATAGGGTGTTGTTAGCAAGGTGTCTTATGCGCTCTAGAATAGCGCTCTCGAAGCAATTCCAGCTCGTGGCTCTACGCACGAGGTTTGTGCTTCGCAGAACACCTAGAAGTGAAACCTTCTTCCCTTATAAGCAAGGGCGAAGACTGTCAAGTGGCACGATAGTTTGCGCGCAGTCAAAATTTCGAGGCCCGTCCAGAAGCACTCTTGTGCGACGAAGTAAACCGATATTAATTTTCCTGACTGTCGACGAACACGGGCTCTCTCAAATATTCGCTCGCAATTTGCGAAAAGAGGTCGACGATCTCAGACGGAGTGTCCTCGCGGACGTTAATTGATTAGAGATCCGTGGGCTGGTTTGTCACGTAAAAGCCGGCGTTACGTAACTGCCAATTAAATAATGGCTCGAAGCATGCCGGCCGGTCGTTTCGTCGTTGCCAGGGCTAATCGCGTCTCTCGTGTAGCCAATCTAGATCGATCGATTGAAACATTGCGCTTTGGCGCGACGATCTGTAAAACGAAAGGTGCGGATCGCGGCAGAAACATTTGCGACAAAGCTTTTCACGCTTTTCGCCATGCATTTTTCTCAGCCTCCGATACGCTGTCCCTTCCTTTTCCGTTGGACGAGTTTTCAATAGCTTGGTCGCAGAATGGAGAATCTGTTGTATAGGAGGAAGAAAATTTCTTATCTAGGCGAAAGCAAATTTCTCGGCCGGCAAAGAAAGCTGGCCTAGCTGCCGACCTAAAAATTGCATCGGACGTTTCGAGGGAAGAAAGAGGACAACCCCCCGTGGCGTAAACGCTCTCCCGCCCCCGCTTGAGTCTTGGAACATAAAAACCCGCGAAATTGGGGCGAAATTCCGACGGAAACGTTACGTCTACTCGTATCGAGACGATTGTCGAGGCTGATTGCTTTCCTGAGATGGGCTGAGCTTCCACGAGGTTGGCAATAGTGTCGACAGTCGGTGAACGGCACGTGTAAGCGGCCAGGCGCAGATTCACAGTTGGCAAGACTGGCTCTGACGCCCGTAGGGTAGAACGGGGAGTACGACTCGAGGAGCCGTGGACGATGGAAAAGGACGCAAAGGGGGTGGAAGGAGAACGACGATCGTGGAGGGGGGCCGAAAGGGCGGCATGAATGAACGATCAATAGATATATAGTTACTTGCTACCAGGTATCCACCTTTTCGTGTACTTTCTCGAGACATGCAACTGATCTTTAGGAAAGATTCTCAATCTCCTTAGAATGCCTCGACTCTTTTCATCTGTGCTTGATTACACAGCTATTAAAATTGCTAGGGTATTCCTTTTACACGAGACGTTTCATCGACGCCCCACAACGAACACGACGATCGTAAAGTAAAGTTGCCTGAAAGAAAGCCATCTCGATTGCTTCCGAGAGCAATTGCCAGGTCTGTCTCCGTTGGTGTGATAATACGCAACGTTTGGAAAGCGTTGGAAATTGTAGCGCAAAACTATATCGTTGCTCGTCCAAGTTCTTTTGTAACAAACAGAGCTTAGCAATATTCGATCGCTATGCGTTGCAAGCGTACGTAGACTAAGCAGCAGAATTGCATCGAACTGTTGCAAACGATAAAACGGAGTGAAATTTGTCCAGCAGCAGCAGCGGCGAATTTAATAGGGGTAAACTGTAGAGCGATTGGCCCTACTTTAAAATGGACATGAATATTAAGAAAAAATATTTGTTATGCTTTTTCTAATGAACAGATTCAAACACTGTGCAACATATTTTCTGTTATTTTATGCATCCTTGATTTTATTTTTCATTACACGTTTTAATTTATGTTTAAACTATTAGAGTCTTTTAAAGCTACTTATGCTGATTACGTTTTCAACTTTACTAAATTAGAATTTATTATTGAATGCCAAACACTGTATCATTTAGCCCTAATCGGGAAGACAAGCCGAATCTTTGTTCCCACTCGGAACCAGGCACGGACCGAATCGATATTGTTCAAGTTTCTTTGTAGACTATGCTACAACAGACGCATAGCTGTGCGTGCACACGCCTAAGCTACGCGATGCTGATCGCGCATTAGTGTCCTTCGTACATAATTAACTCCGCGATTCCCTAGGGCCGACTAGGTCACCGAGGGGATTCTTTTTTACATTCACGATAATATCGTGCGTGTACAATGCCATGGTTACATTCGCTCCGTTCGTTTAACCTAATTACGACGATAGTCTGACTAGCGTACGCTGATGCAACGGACCACTGGTCGCTGGTAAAATATTTCGTAAACAGGATTTCAATGCTTCGACGTACACGTGCAAATATAAAAAAAGGAATCGCGAGTAGAAACAGGGTTGTCGGCGAGTCGCGCGTGGGTGTCAAAGGTCCTGGAAGGAGGTGAGGTTTTGCGTGAGTTTGCGCGAGCCGGCTACACGGTCGGCGACGGAATTCCCGTGTTCTCCTCGGAATACCAGGCACGTTGGCGAGGATGTTTCGTAGAACCATTCTTGGAATCCCACAACATCGAAAGCTGTGCCTATAAATAGCAGAATGGTAGGCTAAAAAGGTTAAATGAAACGCTGTAACTGTCGTCACTATCCCCTGCAATATCGTCGGAGATATCAAGGGCTAAAATTCTAGCGTGCGAAAAGGATAGCTGGCCGGCAAGAAGCTTTCGTCCAGCGAAGAAGAAGGGTTCTCGCTTCCCTCGATGACCAATGCCATTTGAATGCTCGGTGACCTCGTGGTGTAGCCGAAAGAGGATCCTGCCAGCCTGTGCGTACATTTATGCATGTGCGAGTGCTCACACTGCGCACACGTCCACTCCGCCTGTGTTCCAGAGATCGTCCGTGTCCTCCCTTCTGCCCACTCCTATGATCTTTGCTCGTACCACTTGGCAAATGCTGGAGACGTCGAGTTTCCCCGGTTGACCTTACTATTGACAAGGGCACCTCCCCTGATTTATTACGCTTTGGCCGACGCAAGGAAATGAGCTTCCTCGCGTCTCACGACATAAATACTTTGATAGAGGAGGAGCAGAAACGAGCCAGGAAAGTTGAAGGGTTCTGGCTGCCTTAGAATTTCGCTCCAACGTGACTGGCTGCCCTTTTTGTCAAAGCCAACGGACTGACTCGTCGTCAAGCTTCATCAGCAAGGAGGTTATTCGTTCGGTGCCGCTATCGACGATAATAGGGCTAACGAAAGGAAACGCAGGTAATAAAGTTTGTTGGATGCGAAAGCGCGCGCACAACTTTCGTAACGGTTGTCGAAGACACCTTTCGAACCAAAGTCTCGAGGTGTGTCGCCGCGGAAGGAGCAACCGTGAATCATTGCACGAAATAAGCGCATTGAAATATTATAAGCAGCGGTAAGTTTTCTACGTGCAACCGTGCTACCGAGAATGTATGAAAAAAGTGAATACGCCGCGCGGTGCTGACGCCAATCGTTGTACGATTTTTTCCCCCGCCGTTTGCGATCCAACAATTTGCAACGTTGCTTATAATATTGCACTTCAAGGATGCGAGGAGCGTGTCCCGGCAAACGAACGAATCGCCCTTCGGCTCGACGATGCTGAGCGGACGTGCTTTCGATTAGACGAATCGCGATTCATCGAAGAACGAACGCAAATTGTATCGTTCCTGCCAGAATATTACCGTTCAAGGGTTCGTAATGAATACGTCGTGTAGCGCTGCCATCTGTTTACTCGGGCAGCCACGCGCTTCCTACAATTCATCGTGCAACGATAATGGCCCGAATTGATTCTCGATTCGACCACAATGGTATAGAGAGCGGAACGTCGAGCTTCCTTCCACGACGTGCAAAACATTGAAGTTTTACGTGTGCCCTACTTCGCAATTTACAATATCCACTTGATACGGCGGCGATGGTGGACTGCCAAAAGCAGTGCGAAACGTTGCACGGACGAAACGCGTAGCGCGAAGAGCAACGGTACGTCCAGTCTGTTAAGTAGTGCAAGTACGCGCGTGGCCAGACTGTCGAGAGCCGCTACGAGTTTGGCACGCGCGCTACCGCAATTACTAATTTCGCGATCAAAGTGTACGTAATGGCCGTTGGAATATTCGCGGGTTGAAGGATTCGCGGAGATTGCCGCTTACGGTTATTCGCGTGGCAACTCGGCAGATTTATAATGCAACAGCAAGGATATACTAGGACGGACGTCGCGAACATTAAGCAAAAAATTGGCAAAGTTACAAGGTAGACTGTGGAGATTTATTTTTGATTGCGGTCAAGTTGACGCGAGGTACACTGATATTATTCAAATCGTTTCTTTGCGCATTTCTGCGAGAAACTGGTGAACCCATTGTGTAGTCAGATTCGCTTTAAAGGTAGAACAGGTAGAACAAACTTGCAATTGTTTCCACGTTGCACTGTTCCAGAGAATTTCGAAAAAAAACCGACAGCGTATTCATTGAATCGCAAAACGTTTCCTGGGACCCTAAAATTTCCAGGAATTGTACGCGCAACCGAATTCGCATATCCCAATTAGCATTCTTCGGGGAATCGTAAACGTCGCTTAATCTATGCCTTTTATCAATGAACGCGAGCTTCTTGGAACGGTTCTTTCACGGTCGCGTGTCCCGCCCATTCATTCGTAGCAGTCACCAAATCATCCATTCGAATACGTGGAACGATCGCTACCGCCCTGTGCTGTATTTTCTGATTCATGAAACCTCCCACTGCTCCCTTTCTTCCTTGCTCTTCTTTAGCTTTCAGTCACGTAGGATCTCGTAATCCTCGAGTTGCTGTTCGCGGTACAGGGCGAGCTTTCCAACGCAGAAGGATATTTCAAAGTGGGAAAGCAACGTTGGCGTATCTCTGGTTAGGTGTCGTGCTCAATATGAATCGAGCTCCACCGTCTCGCCAACGCTGGGCTTCGTTTGGACTAAAATAGGTCACACGTATCGGTGTGCCCCGTGCAACATATCGCGAGGTAATTGAATCGTATTTAGAAATGCTTACGAATACGAGGGATTTGATTTGCGCGTACCCCGTATGGGGGCATTGTCGGTATACATATTCGACGCGCGAAAGTAAGTCCGAAGTAGTATATGCGCGGCGCTAAGACAGACGAGTCTCCTGCGTCTGATCGTGACGTTATTCCACTGTCCTCCACGGCAGTACTAGATTGGTCCCGGTTCGTTCAGAAGAGTTATAATCGTCACTGCACGTCCCACAGCTGCACTTTGCAAAACTCTAAGGCGCCAGACAATCGCGCCACTTTATGGTTTTCTCTGTTCTCGACGTTTCGTGCCACACAGTTACGTAGAGCTGTCCTCTCTGGGCGGGACAGCTACTTGACACTCCGTCAAATTGTAGATCGCTCTGGCTTTATTTTTCTCTTACTTTGAAGCGAAATTTATCGAGCACCACCCTATTCATAATTCTATCACCTTTTCTTTCGTCTTGGTGGGTGCCTTCGTTGCCGAGCCCGCGACAGCCGTTTCGATTTAATTGGATTAACTCGGACGCGTCAAACAGACGGCATTGATCGAGAGACCGTGCTCTCCATCGATCGAAAATTCTACGTGACGAATTTCTTAGCGTCTGGGAGGTAGGCAAATATTTGCTGGAACAACGACTGTGCCTCCCTTTTCGGTGTTTGGTATCGATCGGATTGCTGGAATTATCTCTCCGTTTCGAAGTTTTCTGCCCGGTGAAATTGCATTTCTCGAGACTGATTAGCCGTTTTCTCCGAGATATAGTCGCCAGCATGGCGTTATCGTGTCACCCAATTTTATACGATTTACAATAGCGTACTCAAATTGTTACTGATTGCACCGATTGTTCGCATAAATGATTCCTCCACTTGTCCAGCGTACGTTCAGTCAATTAAAACTTTCAGTGGAAATTAATTTTGTTGTCTTGCGAGCTACTTTCTTACAAGCAACGATTTCCAGGAAATTCGAGCGATCTTGGCACGAAAGCACGGTTTCGACAGCTCGAACGCGAGTCGCATTTCCGATCGACTCATCGCAATCGAAAACCGCGTACACTGTAATCGTTCCTGACTGACACGGTAAAACGCATGCGTTCAGACGCAGACGTTTATACCAGCCACGGTGAGCAACGCGTTAAAACAAAATCCATGGTTTCGACGCCCACGCGCCTCTTCGTTTACAAGTAAACGCAAACTCAAGTTACAGAGTGAAAAAATAAAACAAAAACGATGCGGACTTGACATCGCTATACATACGATTTGCACGCAAACGTACGCAGCGTCATAACTCGCGATTGCAGAACAACCAGGAGGTGGTGGCAGGGCAAGGGCGCATTGTTGGCGCGGAGGGGTTCGTCGAAACGAAACGGATACACGCATTCGTCGCACACGTGTACAGCTGACGTAACCCCGGTTTCTGGGGGCAAATAGACCGAAAGGTAATTTTGCCCGAGCATGTAGGCGGTTATTATGGCTAGGCAGTTCTCCGGTGTTGGCCTTCCCTAGCTTTCTCCCCGTTTCCACCGACGTTGGCCTGCGTTTACACGGGCTTAATGCGCAGACAATGCTATTAGCGCTATTTATGGTCCCTTAGTTTCGTATTAGACTCCTCCGGATGGCCGTGGGTATTTTAATTGCGCCGAAGCCACCCGCCGCTTTCCCTTCTCCCCCCGCCCTCTCGAGATACAAGTGGAAAAGGGAATTTGCGAAAAGAGTTTAAAAAATTGAAAATCGATCCCTGTCCGCAAAGAATTTTTCTCGGTCTCTTTCGGTCATGTGTAGCGTTAGGGACGAGGACAATCAACCCGTCTAAATTGTATTCAAAGAGGACAGAATTATTGAACAGTCGGTACATCGAGCAATATTTTATTTTTATTCCCATGTACACATAGGTCGATTGAAGCTAATTCGACGAAGGTGTTCCAGCTAGAATCCACGAGTTCAAAGCGTTCCGAGCCGCATGGCAGTCGTGCTGTCGATAACGCGCCGATCGATCTTTCGCCCAGTCGCCTAGTTCCACTAGCGCGTACGTTTTTGTTCGAAACTTGCAGCTCCGTTGGACTTCGTTACCGAGCTGGTTCCAATAACGAAACTTGTAATTGCAAAACTCTCGAATACGCGAGTAACGCGTCCCGTGCAAGCGCAGCGCGGCATTCATTTTCAACGGAGAAATGGTTTTTGTGGAAAGGGATGTTGACGTTATAGCAGAGAGCTATTCTTCTCCAGTTTTGTAGCCCCTTTATGCTTCACTTGCAGCATCGTCGAATGCATCGCGTCGATGTTCGGGCGACTCAGGGTTGGCTGGACAGGTTCCCCGAAGTTTCTTTTTGTCCGGAGCTTAATAGGAACGCGTAGTACAGAATTTCCTAGGATTGTTGGCACGGTATCTGCGCCGGATACGATTACCGTGGTCGATTCACTGGCGCCGGGTGCGCATAAAGCGGAATAATTAAGTTGAACATTGTCTGGGGTCAATGTGTCACTCGATAGCGAGTAGAAGCGAACCGCGGCATAGGGGTTCCTTCGAATGCCGTTGCCCACGTATCACCTCGACCTAGATCCACGCACTAGCCAGCGGTCTGATGGGTTTCTTCGACACCCACATGCCGGAGCTGGTGGGATGAAGAGAATTTTTGCATTTCTCAAAGTCTGAAGGGCGAAGCGTCTCGCGCACGGTCAAATTGCCGTATCTGTTACAACCAAGGAAAGTAGAGGAGAACGAAGCGGCACAAATCAGGCACACGTAGTGGCGTGCAGCTGGTTTACGGGAGAAGCCCGTGGACGCGTAGAGAAGGCTGGAAGGTACGCGGCCGGGGTAGTCGCGGTCGCGATGGTCGTGTCTCGGTTGACGTCACCCGACAAAATGGCGGTGAGATGACGTCATCAGGAACCCCCTCTCTGGAGGTGGCTCCGCAACGTCGGCCGAGGGTAGCCTCGATATCGCAGAGATGCCAGAGAATCGGAGAAAGAAGGAGAGATAGGGCGAAGGTGGGTGGAGGTTCCGGACGGGAGGGCGTCGCGTCCCACCGCGTTCTCGGCGCTCTCTGATTTTTGGCAAGATCGTTCCGCGCATTTAGAGGGCGACATTAGCCAGCTTTTCGGGTAACGATCGCGTTCTCAGCGGCGGTGCTGGCTGCCAGCAGGCGCCCCACGTCGTCGAAGACACGAGAGCGGTGCTCCAGCTCGTCGACGAACCGGCGACGATGTTTCTCAAGATCTGTCGGTCGTTTCTGCTGACGTGCACGTGGCGGAAAAAAGCAGGAGAGCAACGGGCAGTTAAGAAGGCAGCGAGATGCCGAATACACGCGACAGATGTACTGCGCACGTGGCGCAGAGCGGCGATTCGGCTGCGCGCCAGCCCGAATCCCTGCGACCCAGGGTGGTGCGACCGGCGCATTAGAGCTGCTGCGATTCCGAGTCGGTCGCCAATTTCATCCCTACCTTTCTTCCGCCCGAATATCTTCCTCTCGACCGTTCTGGGTTTAACGTTAACCTCTGTCGTTATATCGGGCGCAGCCCCGTGCCGCGTGGGAGCCGCCTCAAGGATGAATCGGGCATAGCGCATACTTTTCAGCCAATTCCAGCACCCTTCCTTTCGTAGCTTTAGACGCTGATCAATTTGCCGAATTATCCCTTGATATCCCCTGTTCCATCGTGCCTTGTGACTTGTCGAGACATTTTCTTACCGCCCGTGGCTTAAATATTTGTCAAACGTGTTAAACACCAGTTTGATTAGGAGTGTCTGTCGGTTGTCAGTTTGGTTACGGAATTTGATTTCAATTCCGTGACCAAATGTGTGCCACTGTAACGACAGCAAAGGAACGAACAATATCAACTAGAGAAAAGTAGATTGCTTGAATTATCTGTTCATTAATAAATAGGGGAACGAAGGGTAAAAGCAATTGGGTACTAGTGGCTGACTAAACGACTTTCGAAAGGGTTAACGCGAGAATCATGCACCGACACAATAATTTTCAAGGGGATCCGTTGTAGCGCGGCGTCACGTCTTTCATATTGATTTTCCGAAAGATATTAATAACTCTCGAGAAGAATCGTCGATAACTGATGAGCCACAATAAACTTTTAAGTGCCGTCCAAGTAGCTATGAATAGACACTAATCTCTATGCTTATCGACGCTGGAAGACTCCTCCGTCGTCACCACTATCGAACCAGGCGCGGAACGATTCATCTTTTCTTTGGCGCGGAATGATATGTCCTCATCGTCCAAACACGATTGATAAGTCTAACTGAGATTGTCTTCGATTGTTCCAACGAACGATAGCAGGCCGCTGGAGTCTGCCGGTGATTGATCGGGCTTCGAGTTCCGACATTATTCGTATTTATACCTGTGAGAAAAAAATCAAACAAAATGGTCTTCCGTCACGATCGCTCCCTCGTTAGTTCATGATCTGGAATCGAAGGCCAATTATTTTTGCGTGTGCCTTCGTCCTCCGGCGTCGATTCACCAATATCCCTGCCTTTCCAGGCCACGATACATATTCCTACCTCTTGTCATACCTTCGTCAATTTTTATGCAGCACATTCCAAAAACATCAATTAACCCAATCGATAAGAACTAGGATACAAATCTGTTTGCTCAGAAAGTGAAGCCCATTAAAAATTGCTACGCTTGACGGCATTTCGTTCTCGCTATCGGTCCGACCACTGGCCGACCAATTCTACTGAACTCCGATACGTTCGATAAACGGAAATCTGCTTTACCCACGAGCTCGAATATGGTGCAACGGCGTTTTTCGGTTCGTTGAACTATGCCAGTGATGCTGCCAACTATCTTCCCTCGCATCGTTGGGGAAAAGAATCGGTTCGTGAATATTCAGAGTTCGGGCAGCGTGCGAGTGGCCGCGAGCGCAGCGGTATCGTGGTAATTACCGTGAATAAAAACTCGAAACGGCCCGTAACACGACCGTTTGGCACGGATCTCGATGCTCCGGATCGTAACTCACTAATTGTAAGTTGCAATAACGCCTTTAGGTCGGCAGTGCCGACAATATGGCGTGTAAATTAATTTTACGCTCAGGTAGGTAGCTGGTCGCTGCTTAACCGTAATTTACCGAGGAATTCTAGGATGCCCCTGACTAGCAATAATTCCTGTCACAATTCTCCCAGAGACACGGTGCTTCCCGGGTCAAATTGCGAAGCATTTGACTGTGAATCTCGGCTACGTGGGCAAAGTTGCGGGCCAGTCGAGTTGTCTGTGCAAGTCTACCCTGCGATAGACTAGGCACGACTCGCACGTGCCAGGATCATTGGTTAAATTTAGAAAGTTTCGAGCCGTGCGTAATCAGCAATACGTTACACCTGTTGCTGGCATAACAATCATCGAAGCGGCGAACAGAGAGCGGCGTTTGGTGTCGCGATGAATCGTTCGAAGGTAGACTGTGCGGACTCATTTTCGAGACCGCTATCGATTTTCCCGCTACGAGGCGCACTTCATCAATTATTCTCCCTTGAATTTCAATAATTCAGAGACGTTCTATCGAGCCAGAAGCTGGCGGATGGGCAATCTGGTCGGGAATCGTTTTCGATTGGATCGCGTTTTTACGCACTTAATGAGTCGGTTCAAGGGACATTTATTTAATGGAGTGACAGATCTATCTCTTGAAGAACCATCGTAACTTGAGAGACAGTTTTCGACAGTTGGTTCGAAACGTGCCAGGTTAATCGATCTCGGTATTAAAAGTAGCATTATTGCTGTTACTGCGACAACTCGGTAGACCGATAGTATCGTATCAATGCTTATCGCATATATGGTACGGCACGATATGGGTAGCTAATTATCTCTGGCATCGGTAATGGACTTGGTCTGTGGAGTTGGGCGTACCAAATTAAGTCTTTGCGAACTGGTTGGCCAAGTGGCGCGGACTACTCGCCACTCATCTTTTCAATTAGGATATTTTCAAAAGTCTTGCACGCGTCTTATGTCGCGCACGCTTCCTTTGATTTGTTCAGATTCTTTGATTTGACATTCTCTTTGCGAAGACGTGGTAGCAATTACAGATTGGTAGCCCGTGCTGCACGTAGCGACAACTCGTTAACGATTCCGCCCATAAAATGAAAAGAATCCGGGGGATGACGTCGACCAAGGGAACGCGAAGAATTAGTTAGAGCATCTTCAGGATGCGGGGGTATTAATTTTCGCCGAAGACTGGAACAATCATAACTGAATTGCGACAATTTTCTGCTCGCGTGCCGACTCGAAATCGGGCAGAGCGTCCACTTCAAAAAGCAGGGGTTGAGGTCACTGCGGAACTCGAAAAACTTGGGCCGGATGCCAGGCCCGCGCGATTTCGAGATGTCGCTGTCGCGTCGCGACAAAAGTATCGGGGGTCAGTCCTGGATGTTTGAAAAGTACATGGTAGAATTTTCCTACGAACATCCCCAATGCGAGTACAATGCACGGAGAAGACCGCCGCGAGTTGGGCAAATTCGGAAGGCCGTTTCTGAAGCGATTACCGGAAAGGAAGGAGGTGATTCGACGCATCGTTTATTAGAAAGCTTTCAATGCATTTTCGTTGCATTTTTGGTTGGATAGTTTGGTTTGGTTTAACGCTGCAAAGAGGTGGTCATGTTGTTCGCAAACGTGCTCGACATTCTTAAAGGAGGAACGCCGATCGTTGCTGAATAGAGAATCAACGACCTGTGAATAGGATGCAATCTTGCACGACGCTTGTACGAGGTATCGAGCGCGTACTTAGTGGGAGGGGGGCACGCAGTGCACACATCGATGCAGCGCTCTATACCGACAAGATCGTTGTCGCGAGTTATCACGAGTTATTTCATTACCGGCTACCTTGATTGCAGTTTCCTACGAGCTGAGGCCGCGCACAGAGCTGGATCGTAGTTGCAAAAGTCTCGGCTAATGCAGTTAATTAGCTCTAGCAGCGCATTAAGTATAGGTCCGCATCGGCCATTAACGGACTCTCTCGTGAAATACTTTGGTAGCCTATTTCGAAGACGAAGAACCATCCGAATTCGTGTGCGATTAAATTGCATTACTCGATCGTTGCGTGAGTCATAGTGGGAGGATTAATTTGTTAAGGAGAATATAGATGCACAAAAGCGATCACCTTGATGTCTAGCGATCGATTATTCGTTTCCGCGTTTACTAGTGACACACGGCGAACGAGACGTTTGCAAAATCGATTGCGTTCTCTACCAGCAACGATGTGCTGTCACAATCCAGGTTCATTTCCTTTGAGTCTTAATGGGTGGCTAACGCTTTCTATCATCTGTTCCAGGTTGGCAGCGCACGAGGCGGCACAAAGGGACCCTGGATACGCGAGTCAGTACAGGAGAAGGCCGAGGTTGGCTGGACTGAGTGGTCTCGGTGACTGGACTAGCTTTGGAGGGGAGGTAAGAACCGATTCTCCAGGGATAACCCTTAACTCCCACTCGACGTGGTCCTTCCTACTACTTGCCTTACCCTTACCTTCAATTATTTTTTTCGCGTCATGGTTTTCTACCACGCGTGGCGGATTTAAATCGGAGAAGTATCGCGCTTCTGTTTCGTTGCGAAGAAAAATGCAGTCCTTACCCCGGAGGCGGTCGTAGTCCATCTCTAGAAAACGCAAGGTTGCTTTCGAGACTGGGACGAGCCGGAGCAAAGTCTGGCGTCGAATAAATACAAGTTTAAAGTGGAGGTAACATTGATTACAGGTACCTGGTCTGGTCGACATGGCGCCAGGCCGGGATCAGGGCGGAGGGGCGGGTGGCGGTGGGGGAGGCGGCAAGGGCACCACTTCGTTGTTTATCCTGTCGGAGGATAATTGCATCAGGAAGCATACCCGCTTCATAATCGAGTGGCCGCCCTTCGAGTACGCCGTCCTGCTCACCATCATCGCCAATTGCGTGGTCCTCGCCCTCGAGGAGCACCTGCCGAAGCACGACAAGACCATACTCGCACAGAAGCTCGAGGCCACCGAAATCTATTTCCTCGGGATCTTCTGTGTCGAGGCGAGCCTCAAGATCCTCGCCCTTGGCTTCGTCCTCCACCGTGGATCCTATCTGCGCAACATCTGGAACATCATGGATTTCTTCGTTGTGGTGACCGGGTGAGCGAAACACTTTCTCTTCCTTATGCCAAGAGGAATATCACCCCTTTCTTCACCGAGAATAACGATAAGAGAAAATCCTGCTTTTCGGTCTGTCGCGCTCGAGAATTCGACGTGTGCCGAAAAGAACGATCTTTCGTATCATTCGAATTACTTGCATTTCATTCTATTTCTCTCGTCACTTTGTTTCATCGCGAGCTCATTAACAGTCGCGAGTTTACCGTCTCTCTTTCCCCCCTCGTGTTCTCCGACGTGCAAACGAACGAGCGCATTCTTACTCTTTCCACTTTTTCTCTCTCTCTTATTCCCCCTTTCTCTGCCTGTCATACGATGCAAACGATGTATCATCGATGCACACTCTTGTACCCCCCTCAAGCAGACACACGTAGAGAGGAAAACAGTGGACGAGGAGAATGTTACTTGGTCAGGCTTCGATCGACCACCCATGGGGGTTGCGTTACAATGATTTCGCGATAATCGGTTCAAGTCCGCGTCGAGGTGTCCTGCTTACGGAGAAAGCCTTTCTTGTTCGTGCGCGTCGCGTTTTGCCTTTTTTCCAAATCGACGATCGCATCGCGGAAAGGGAACGATCTCGGATTCAGCGACGACAGAGGAAAGGATCTTTCTCCGCGCAGGTTTATAATTTAAGGAAGCACGTCGATCGATTTCGCCGGCAGAGCAGATAGATTCTAGAGTAATCCTTGGATTAGGTCGATGACCGTGTTCGCCGAAACAAACGTGGACGTCGACCTGCGTATGCTACGTTCCTTCAGGGTCCTCAGACCGCTAAAGCTGGTTTCGAAAATTCCAAGTGAGTCAGTCACAGTTCTGTGAAAAGGCAAACGATACAAATGCCACAGTAACAGTACAAAGTGCAGTAACAGAGAACAGTCGAGCAGCAGAATAACTAATTCCCCCGTTGTCCCTGGCAGTTTGTGTGCGTTCGACTAGTCTCCTTAGTTTTAAACGTTTCTTGATTAACCAGACACGCCTAGTTTCGTCGACCATTTAGTTTCTCTGTCAGTTTTCCACCTATCTCTATCTTTCTATTTCTCTGCCTATCTGTTCCTATCTATCTATCTATCTATATCTATCTATCTCTATATCTCTTGCTTTAGTTGACACGTTGGGTCGACGTTTAGTTCTGGCAAGTGAGACCAGCATCAGCTAATTAATAATATCTGCGTATACTTAACACCTATATACGTTCGTCTCTCTACTATTATTAATCTCCGCCTTAGTTTCTGCCCTTTTAGTTTCCTTCTTTAGTTTTCCGACTATCAAGTTTTACGTCGTTTAAACGTTCCGTTTTTATCGTTGATTGACCACCGCTTAGAGGCTATGGGTGTATTAGATCAGTTGATTGACGCTAGATGATCGTTAACAGTTGATGATCGATATTAATTAAACATAATGTCTATATATTTATTTATTATATATTCTGTGTCCACGTGGTTTGCGTAATTCGAGTGTCTTACACATATATACACATATATACCTACATATATATCTATACGTATTATCATAATCTACTGTCTCTATAGAGGACTTGCGTGAACTAGTTACTAGTGTTACAATGCGTTACTATTTGCTCTATCTTCTGTCGTTTTGTTCATTTATTTTGCACACGTTGTTCGTACTTTAGAGAGTTTCAAAGTCGACGCATTAGACACATACACTCACGTATACACGGGTCTCTCGCGAACGCGCGTACACGTCGGATAGGCGTGGAAATCGGCGACCTTTCGTTAGAACAGGAACACTTGCCGGATCGGTTCTTCAATTTCTTGTTCATATTCTGAAAAATTTCGAGACAATTTTTTGTACGCAATTCGCCTAGGTAAATTTCTCGAGTCCATCGCGATGATTAAAAAGAGTGTGTCATCAGCCTTGTTTCTACGCTGGCGACGCAGACAATTCTCGGTCCGATTCATTTCAATGTTCTTTGCAAGAATTTCAAGCAAGCGGGAATTAAATTTGGGAGGAGGGTATCGGGAGTTGAATGAAAAACGCGCGCACACAATAATACGAAAACACAAAACTCTGGCCTGCAGGTGTCTCTATATTTAGCAATCTCTATCTTTAGCTACAGTCACTGGTTGATTGAATTGACTATACGTTGGTAAAATAGGTACGTGTACTAGAGCAGTAACGTATTCGATCAAGCTCGTGTTTGCTAGACAGTCGTACCTTTAGACATCCTCGAGAGACCGAGTCTTTAGTCCTACAGACTTTGAAAAGTTCGACCGAGATATCCTCCCTTTTATCTACTTTCCCCTTTCACCGTGGCTCCTCGAAATTTTCTCTTTCCTATGTAGCTACTCTAAATGAAACACGCATTGGCGTTTACGAAAATTCAATGAAACTCCCGTTACAGGAAATGCTGCAGAGTTACGCAGATTTACCTTTCGAAAATGAAATCAATTTTTCCTTTCACGTAGCCGACGATTCGATGGAGAAACCCTATTATCCGGCATCGAATTTATAGATACGTACTCTCAATAGCGACGCATTTAGGTGCGAGAAATCATAGCTACATATATATTTAGGACGCTAACGCTGTCAACGATCCGTTGTGGTCGTGTACACTGGTATCATTTTCCCGACAAAGCAAGAGAAGATGTTTAAATGGGATATGCGCCATCGATATTTATAATCGCGAAAGATAGGGGCAAGCTCTATACGACAAAGTTGAACGACCGCGGCGGATGTTCCATTTATTATCTTCCTGGGACTAGAGTTATAGTTGGCAGAATTCAACGGCATCTAGAATTAGAATCTCGCGTGACTCATTTAATAACAAGCTCCCCTCTGTCTAGCATCGAAATTTTTTTGTAAGAAAAAAATCATCGCCAAACATTAACGCCCTTTTATAGCTGCTCGATTCAGACAGCTCGCACCCACGCTTTCGATATCTAAATACATTTTCATTGAATCCCGATCGGATCGACGGTAAGCCGAATTAATATCCTTTGGAAACCGTTCTCCGCACCTTCGCGAAGACAGTCGAAAGAGTAATCCATCGATGCGCTAATTCGATAAGCTAATCGGAAGCTGCTAGAATCGAATTTCGAGCTCCAACCCTTTGTTTGCGAATACGGTTGGACAATCGAGCGAGGAAGGCAACTTTTGATTTCTTCGCTGTCTTCGATCGAACGAAGAGAGCGTGAAAGAGAGAGAGATGAAGCGTGCAATTCCGCGGTGAGTTCAAGAATTGTCTTCTTCGTCTCGCAATATCGAAAGCTTGGTCGAAAGAGAACGGTTGCCCATCGTAGAGAATATCATCCCCGTTTATCCGATTATATTTTGATTACAGTTAGTTATAGAACGATCAGATCTACCACACACGATAATGGCAAGAACACGTATGTTGAATATAAAATTGATTTCGCATCGCAATCGATAAAAGAATCGAAGATATATCGGTCCCCGACGAGCTTCACCCCGATAGACATTCTCCTATTTCCCTCGGGTTAGGCCATAGAACGCTAGTTACCACATAGTTGTGTAGCTTAAGTACTTAAGTAGCGTGAGCATTAGTGTAATAGAGTAGTAAGTAGTAAAGTGTGGCGGGGTGTGTGTGTTTTGGGGCAGGTTCATCACGGCGTTCTCGCAAGGCATAAACCTGGATATGGATCTGCGCACGTTGCGTGCGATACGCGTGTTGCGACCGCTCAAACTTGTCTCCGGCATACCGAGTGAGTAGCGTTTCAATACAATCGGCCACGAAATCCAGCCGAATCGAACGAAATCGTCTCGTCTCTTTTGCCTTTTTCCACCGTCCTCGCGAGCAGACACGATTTTTTTCATAGAAGATTGGCTGCAAAATTCCTCGCTGTTTGTATGTTTTTTTTTTTTGTCGGTTCGCATCGATTCGTCGTCGAGTCGCGATCCAGCGACACTTTCCATTAGCGCAAGACGAAGAAACGCGAGGCTCGGTGCTCGAGGAACGCGCGTCGCCTCTATTTCTTTCCGTCATCGGCAATTCGGATACTTCGTGGATCGACTGGATCCGGCCTTCGAAACGTTTCCATTTATCGATTAGCTGCTACGTAGATCCGATTACGAGCGAACCAACGATTAACGTTTCCGACCAGAAGCTCGTAGATCAGTGTAGTATTAATATTATTGCAAGTATATATTTCTATATCTATATATCTACACGTAGATGCCTTGCAACGTTAGAACGATTATTTTCTTTACGTAGCACCACCCAAATAGATATCTTTTTAAGAGTTGTATGCTGTGTCCATGTAAGAGCAACGAAGTATCCCAATTGTAATCGTTTTATTCCACTGGACACTCCTGCAATTTGAACGCAACTTTTCAGATGCAAACATGTTGATTAAAAAAATACAGAGCACGGCACGCACGATTCCACGAGCAGCGAGGAAAGTAAGAAACGTGAAACGAGTCGAGTATAAGAGACACGTGAATCGCTTGGAGGGGTACGGTGGTTGGGTCTAATTACTCCTGGCGAATTTTTCCTAAACAGGTCTCCAGGTGGTGCTCAAGTCTATTATCAAGGCAATGGCCCCGCTTCTGCAGATCGGCCTGCTGGTACTCTTCGCCATCGTGATATTCGCCATCATCGGTCTCGAATTTTATTCGGGAACCCTGCATAAAACGTGTTACAGCATCAGGGATATCAGTGAGTAACAGTATTGAGGGCAGCGTACCTTTTCTTCCGTTCGAAACAACGAAGAACGATCTGCCGAGTACAAAATTGTTGTGGGGGAAAAAAGAAGGAAGAAAGGCTGGAAGGAAGAAAGGAAGGAAGGAAGGAAGGAAGGAGTAGCTCGCAGCGGCGAAAACCATCTGAACGATAGCACTGACGTTCACTTTGTTGTAGATCAAATCGTGAAGGAAGGCGAACAGCCGAGCCCGTGTAACACGGACAACAAATCCGAGGCGCCATTCGGGGCCCACGTGTGCGACGCGAACATCTCGACGTGCATGGATCACTGGGAGGGACCAAACTTCGGCATTACCAGCTTCGACAACATCGGATTCGCCATGCTCACTGTCTTCCAGTGCATCACTATGGAGGGCTGGACTGCCATATTGTACTGGGTAAAGCAAGAGATATGTCCTTCAGTGTTAAAATTCTCTCTTTCTCTCTATTTCCTGTTACATCGTACATTCCGGTCTCCCTCGCGTCGTGCACGTTCGTGCTTCACTCGCGGAACCATCGGTGTCGTTATCATTGCGGTACGCGTACGGTATTTTCAATATTCGCGCCTCTCTCTTCCATCGAGTCGACGTTTCATTTCGCAACCCAGAGTTCCGTCCTTTGCTTTTGCTCAACTTTCGCCTCTCGTTGTCAGAGCTAATCCCGCCACTGTGTCGATCCATTGCACGGATACGTTGCCCGTTTTACCTACTACCAATCGCACAAGAATGTTCCGCTGGCGCGCAGCCCGTTTGATCGCGAACGAACGACGAACGCATCCTCCTCGTTCGGACCGCGTGCCGCTTCGTTCCACCAAGAGCAAACAAATGAGGACCGTCGAAAATGATCGTCGATTCGACGAGAACGACTCTGTTCCGTTCTGTCCCATAATCGATACATGTGTACTTTCACCGATTGCTTGCGACGTTCACTATATTCTTTCATACAACTGTTAAATATCTGAATGTGATCATTTCTCGTAACAATTTGTCCTTGTACATCATTCTTTTCTGTGTGCCGTGTTTATCTGTCTCTTTCTCTCTGTTTATCTCTGTGTCTGCCCGATGAAGTTTCGCTTCCGCCGTTCCTTTCACGTTTATCGGAATCGAAGAGAAGTGCTTGCAGATGTTTACAGCTAACACTGACCTACATGTTCACCTTGCTCAGTATAACACTGTCAGTTTCAGCCCTCTCTGCAAAATCTTAGCGTTCATTGTGTTTTCTGTACGCTTCGTTCAGTGCGTTCCCGGAAGTCGAAGAACTCCGAAGAAAATCGAGCTCGAGGATTTCGGGGTATGGGAATGGGGGGTTCGCACTTCGAGGGGGAACTTTGGATTTCTTCGAGCCGGTCCCGCGCACGACGATCGAATACTTTGATCTTTCGAAAGGATAGAAAATCTTTCTTTGCGGCAGCTTGTATTCGAAATACACGACTGTCATACGAGAAACGGCACTGCGGTGTAAACTTTTCGGCGAATATCTCATTGAGATTAGTCCGCGCCAATTGGCCTACGAAACGATCACTGCTGTTTCTCGGAGTAGCAATAGTCAAGGAGAGAGAAAATATCTGATTTCTGGACGCGGAAAAAAAGGGGAGAGGGAAAGTGAAACGTTAAATGTTTCGATGTTTAAATGTCGTGTGCCAATGTGGTTTGGTTCAATCATCATCGCGATCGATGCGCGTAACAGCTATATGATCGCGGTGCATCGCGCTCGCACACGTATAACGGGCTTCACGTGGCTCTGGTCAAATTTTGCAGACAAACGACGCTCTTGGCAGCACGTACAACTGGATTTACTTTATACCATTGATCGTCCTTGGCTCATTCTTCATGCTGAACTTAGTTCTCGGTGTCCTGAGCGGGTGAGTATTTTCATTCTCGATTCTCGCCCCACCCCGCCCTCTCGTCTCCTGTCCGTGTATTCCCTCCCTTCTTCCCGTCCTCTCATTCACTACCCCACGTTCAGCCTTTTACGAAAGCACGACAATTCCACGAGACAAACCATAGCCGTGCACGATTACTGTGCGCCGCGCAATTTGCATCGTTATCGACCGCGACGCGATAAGACTTTACACGTTCTCGTGGATCTGTCGCGTTAGCGAAGAGAATTCCTTCCGGCGGCGTTCGTCGACCCTGTGCCGGCCCGGTCTGTCGCGTTCCGAAGAAAGAACAGCCGATTACAATCGTTTCTGTTCGTCAGGGAGTTTTCGAACGAAAGAACACGCGTCGAGCGGCGAGCGGCTTATCAGAAGGCAAAGAGAAAGCGTCTATTCACGACTGCGTTCAGTGCCTACTTAAAGTGGATCACTCAAGCAGGTCTCGATACGATCGATCTTTTCTTAAGTAATCGCGCGCTAGCTGTTTTTGCCCGTTCACGGGGCGAACCGACGGTAACAGTAGAGAAGCCAGGGCAATTATCCGACACGCCGCGCGTATCGCAAGTAGTAGTAGTCGCTAATATGTCGCCCGACCGATATCTTGTTTCGTATCGTGTTTGTCGCTTTACGTTAATATGCCAGAGAAACGGGAGAGCAATTATTTTACCTGCCAAATCCTCTACCCGACGTATATGCTAGAGTCTAGAGTAATGTAACGTGGCTCCGAATTGAATATCTACTCGGTAGAGAATCGCGTGCAACAAGCAAAGCAAAAAAAAAATAAAGATCGTAATCGCCCATGTAATATGCTCCTATCATTTGTGTAACGCTTGTAGAGAGTTTGCGAAGGAGAGAGAGAAGGTGGAGAACCGGCAGTCCTTCCTGAAATTGCGAAGACAGCAGCAGCTCGAGCATGAACTGTACTGTTATCTGAATTGGATCTGCAAAGCAGGTTAGAAAGTCAACATACCAGCTACATCGATTATCGATCGAGAGCACCCTTTATGGCTGTATCTCCTTGGGTCAAAGTCTCGTAGCTTTCGTCTTTTATGAGCCAGTAATTTCATGCACCGTCTAGCAGTAACTGTAATCTTATATTCGCTCGAGCAAATTTGATTTCGTTTTGTCTTCGCGCGATCGTTCACGGTGTAAACGTTCTCTATCGTTTATAGAGGAGGTAATACTCGCGGAAGAGAGGACCACGGAAGAGGAGAAGAAGCACATATTAGAAGGTTCGTGCCGGGAATCGTTTTAAATTTCATACATGTACGAAGAGAGTGCAATAAGGCGGGAAGAAATTGCGCTGATATTGTGCTCCTTTGCAGGAAGAAAAAGAGCCGAGGCGAAAAAGAAGAAGCTCGGCAAGAGTAAAAGCACGGACACGGAGGAAGAGGAAGGCGACGACGACCAGGACGACGGTGAGTTGTATTTCTCCCGCTATCGTGGAAGAAATCCTCGGATTTCCATTTGCAACGAAAAGAAAATTCGTTGAAAAAGTATTGGTACCTCGAAAGAAAACAGACGAAAAGAGTAAAGAAATTTGTCCGCAACTGATTCTGAGACGCTCGATTCGCGCCACGTTACAGGGTTCTCTAGGTCTTCTTCGACGAAAGAAAAAGGGCCCTGCAAGCAATTCTGGCTGGCCGAGAGAAGATTCAGGTACTGGATACGAAAGTCTGTGAAGTCGCAGAAGTTCTACTGGTTCGTCATCGTTCTCGTGTTTTTCAACACCGTGTGCGTAGCCGTGGAGCATTACGATCAGCCAAAATGGTTGAGCGATTTCCTCTGTACGTGAACGATTTTCACCGACTTGGAAGTAATCAGAGACGCATGTAATCACAGAAAACGCATGTTGGATGTTGACAGATTACGCAGAGTTCGTGTTCCTGGCTCTGTTCATGCTGGAGATGTTCATAAAAGTGTACGCGCTCGGCCCTCGCACATACTTCGACTCGAGCTTCAATCGTTTCGACTGCGTGGTCATCTCGGGATCGATCTTCGAAGTGATCTGGTCCGCGGTGAAGTCCGGCTCTTTCGGCCTCTCCGTCCTACGTGCCCTTAGACTCCTGCGAATTTTTAAGGTCACCAAATACTGGAAGAGCCTGAGAAACCTCGTAATATCGCTGCTCAGCTCGATGCGCAGCATCATTTCCCTGCTGTTTCTGCTCTTCCTCTTCATTCTCATATTCGCGCTGCTCGGTATGCAGCTGTTCGGCGGTCAATTCAACTTTGAATACGGCACGCCGCCCACCAACTTCAACACTTTCCCCATCGCGCTGCTCACTGTCTTCCAAGTAAGTTTTCTTCTGCTGCTACGTGTACATGTGTATATTTGTCACCGTGACGCTTCACGGGCAACGTAGCTAATTTGAAGGGAAAGAAAACACGAAGCATAGACTTTCCTGCGTTCTGTAATAATTGTTCGATCGTGAAGTCGAAGCGGCTGGTAGATTATTAAGCGAATGGCGATTGAGTGAAATGTTTGGTAATTTGGTAGATCCTGACCGGAGAAGATTGGAACGAAGTGATGTACCAGGGTATAGAATCGCAAGGCGGTCACAAGAGGGGCATGATCTACTCGCTCTACTTCATCGTTCTGGTGCTATTCGGCAACTACACGCTGCTGAACGTGTTCTTGGCTATCGCCGTCGACAACTTGGCAAACGCCCAGGAGCTGAGCGCCGCCGAGGACGAGGAGGAAGTAGAGGACAAGCAGAAACAGGCGCAGGAGCTCGAGAAAGAGATCCAGACCCTGCAAAAGCCGAAAGACGGCAGCGCGCCAAAAGTAGAAATCTGCCCTCCGAGTCCGAACCAGAATTTGTAAGTTTCCTTCTTCTTTTCTACTGCTGGATGATTTTTTTCTTCTGTATCCTTGAACGACCGATAAAACGATTGTCATTGAATCTCAGCAAAGACGGAAAAGGCGGGAAACAGTCATCCGAGGAAGAAAAAAAGCAGGACGAAGACGATGACACGGGACCAAAACCAATGCTGCCATACTCCTCCATGTTTATACTGTCCCCTACGAATCCGTGAGTCAAATTTCTAGCGTTTTAGTGTTGTAGGGTATCGAAATAGGCATCTGCCTGATGAAATAATATGTATTCGCAGTGTAAGAAGAGCCGCCCATTGGGTCGTCAACCTCAGGTACTTCGACTTCTTCATAATGGTGGTGATATCGTTGTCGAGTATCGCGTTGGCCGCCGAAGATCCCGTATGGGAGGACTCGCCGAGGAACGAGGTTCTGAATTACTTCGATTACGCGTTCACCGGTGTCTTCACCGTCGAGATGATTCTGAAGATTATCGATCTGGGAATCATTCTTCATCCGGGCTCGTATCTCCGCGAGTTCTGGAACATTATGGACGCGGTGGTGGTGATTTGCGCCGCGGTTTCGTTCGCCTTCGATATGACCGGCAGCTCGGCTGGACAGAACCTCTCGACGATCAAGTCGCTGAGAGTGCTGCGCGTACTCAGACCGTTAAAGACGATCAAGAGAGTGCCGAAGCTCAAGGCGGTCTTCGACTGCGTGGTGAACAGTCTGAAAAATGTCATTAACATTCTTATAGTGTACATATTGTTCCAATTCATATTCGCTGTGATCGCGGTGCAGCTGTTCAACGGCAAGTTCTTCTACTGCAACGACGAGAGCAAATATACGAAACAGGATTGCCAGTGAGTAGTATTTCGAGTTTCATTCGCCGTTCGAAGCAGATCGACGCTCGCGGAGGTGCACCCAGCGACAATTCTTTTGCTTCCGGCAATGATGTCGAATTTTAATCCCGTTTCACGTGGTCGTTCTGTGTGCTTCGCAGGGGTCAATATTTCGTTTTTGAAGAAGGCGCGCTGTTGCCCGAGCCAAAGAAACGAGAATGGTCGTCGCAGTTTTTTCACTACGACAACGTGATGGCCGCGATGCTGACGTTGTTCGCGGTCCAGACCGGCGAGGGCTGGCCACAAATCTTGCAAAATTCGATGGCAGCCACGTACGAGGACCAGGGCCCTATTCAGAATTTTCGTATAGAGATGTCCATTTTCTACATCGTCTACTTCATCGTATTTCCATTCTTCTTCGTCAACATCTTCGTGGCCTTGATCATCATCACATTCCAGGAGCAGGGAGAAGCCGAATTGCAGGACGGTGAAATCGATAAAAATCAGGTTCGTTCGGTGCATCGTTAGACAGGACTGCGTGGCTTGGGTGGTAGCGCGACAACAAACTCGATCCTGCCTTTCAGAAATCCTGCATAGACTTCACGATACAAGCCCGTCCCCTGGAGAGGTATATGCCGAAGGAACGAAACAGCGTAAAGTACAAAATCTGGAGAATAGTGGTATCGACGCCGTTCGAATATTTTATCATGGGTCTCATCGTATTAAACACAGTACTGCTCATGATGAAGGTAAGCGTGAACGATTCGTTTGCACCCCTGCCCATCGCCCCTCTCATTCTCTCCGAAAACACATCGGGGAGATGTAACCAATTTTTTTTGTGGACGTTACGAGCCTGATAATGTACAACGCAGAAGACGCGAGCGCCGGAAGGAAGCACGCGGCTGGTACCCTCTTTGCGTACCCGTGTACATACCGTGATATTTCGTGTTCTCCCTTGAAAAGGCAAAGTTTCCTTTGCCGGCTTACTCGATCTTGTCGCGTTTCGTCGTGTCTTGCTCACGTTTCGCAACTTTAACCAATCGAGAGCAGCCTCGCACGGGTTCTCCTCTCGCGGGGATCCTGATAATAAAGTCGCTCGTCGTTGTCGACGAACGAGCACAACGGAGAATTCGAAGCCACTGTAAGATATAATATCTGTACGAGGACATTGTTGTTCTTGCCTGCCAATTTATTTATTGCTCTCTGTATATTTGTCATCCTTGTACCCATTGATACGTGTACACAGCTGTGTTGAATACTCTTGTGTTCCCCTGTCGAACCGAAACCTCCCTTTCTACTCTCCTAATTTTGTCTTTTCGATTCGAATCGGTATGGACTTCGCTCGGAACAGTCGGGGTTCGTGTCGTGTCTCGATACTTTTTATTCTATGCTCACCATATTCGTTCCGCAATCGGGACACATTTATTTCCATGACATGCAAACGCGAGTGCCTCGACACGCGGACCCACCATTCAATTGGGAATCGGTTCGAACGAGTGCAGCCGAGTCCATCTTGAATGGAAGTGGACGCTCCTCGAGTACGACGATCCTCGATAATTGCGGCCGGTCCAATTTTAGTTTAGACTACTGGAATTTGATCGCGATGCAAAGTCAATGGGATATTTCGCGGCACTCGTAGTTTGGTCCTATCCTATCCATCTGAATCGATTATTTCTATGGTTTTGGATAGCCTTGCCTTTTCTTCTCTCGTCTTCCTTCGTTTCATTCCGTTTCATTCCGTTTCATTCCGTTCGATACGATTCGTTCTCCGTTTCTATCGGTTTCTTCTGCTCCACGCTCCTTTTCTTACTGCATGCCCGCTGCTGTGTCCTCGTTTTGATGGTAGACGTATTCGAAGATGCGTGGAAGAACGCTATCGAATATCGATGTGCTCCCACCTCCACACACCACACACATACACGCGACGTGCGATCAACTCGTACGCCTTGACAAACCCATGTTTGAACTGGTGGCGGAGTTCGAAGTGTTGCACAAGTGATTGGCTTGAACCGATGAAAGACTAACCGGAACCGAAAGGACAAGAGCATACATAAAAGCTGCGGCATACAAGAGCCCTGCACGCGAGTCCACGTGATTTTAGAGCACACTTCTATATGTAACCTTTTCTACTTTTTCTCTCTCTCTCTCTCTCTCCTTTTTCTTTTTTCCTTTCTTTGGTCACGATTTGTTTGTTTGTCTGTTTTGCACAGTTTGTTGCGTTTCAATCTCTTTTGTAGAAGCGATGCGCTTTTGCCTCGTCCGATCACGATTATCGTAGACTACGTAGCTACGCTTCGTGGCTCGGTTGACAGTCGATCAACGCGATACGATGATAGTTGCCGGATCCAAATCCCGTCAAGCTTGGTCGGACACGCACGCGTCGCTCCTTTCCTTCTCTTCCAGTTTCATTTTTCCAAACACTTTGCCTGACAATGCAAACAATGCCAAATGCCAGCAATTCACCTGCATACCTCTGTTGCACATAGTCTTGAGAATGGAGCGCACACGAGTGACACACGATACCTGGATGTTGCAAACAGCGAGAAAAGAGATACCGGATTCTACCGCTGCCCTTTGCTTGCCGTGGATAAAACGATCGACGGCAAGCAAAGGAACGTAGCGAGGGGGGTCTCGATCTCTTCCTCGAGAGGCACGTAATCGTTCCAGACACAGTCGACAGCACGTATTGTACAAGAGATGTTCACACGCGTGTGAGAAAAATCGCGTGTCGCATGCTGGCTGCCCGCAAGCAAAACCAACTCGACCGGACTGTTTGTCGAGCGAACAAAACACGAGACATCCACTGAATGTGCGTGTGTGTGTGTTTATTTGAATACCAAAGACACGTTTCTTGCACGGGGCGCTCGCACGACTTGATCCTCCCTCTCGAAACTAAAAAAAAAGGTAAAAGAGGGAACGTTTGATTAACTCAAGCGGAGGAAACTCGAGCAACCATCGTCCCATCCTTGAGAATCTTTATCTTATTTTCCTTCTGGCAGTTTTTAGCTAGCTCTCGACACACCTTTACCTCCCTTCCGTTGATCTTTTCGTTTCCTTTCGTCGTTTCTTTTGCCATCGCGTTTCACTCTCCCTTTAGTTTCTCGCGACTCTCACTCTTCCAGACACCAGACTCTCGTGTCTCTCCACCCAGAAACTTATCCCGACGTAAACGGCCGAGATCAACCATCCACCCACCCCCCAGCTAGCTGCAATATTTTGTCTTCTTCTTTCCAATAGAACGAGTGGCAACCCGATTAAATTGTTTCGTTGCCTTAGCCGTTTGCGTCACACGCAATCAATCGTCGCACAAATCCTTAATGTGCGATTAATCGACGAGGTAGTAATCGATCAGCTGTACCAGAACGAAGATCCAATTTTTCGACGTTATCCCATTAAATTACTAGGCTAGGAGGTCACGATGCCGCGACATCAATGTGCCGGCACCAATGCTGTCTGCACAGACTAGTCACGCGTAATATAGCCTATAAATCTATCCCCTTCGTTCCATCGATGTAAAAGAGGAAACAATGTCTGCAATGTCAACGTTACCAAGCACACCCTGTAGGGTAGTACAGGTACTCGTATCTAGGTTAATGCTAATATTATACACCTATGTGTGTAGAATATTCCCTCCTTTTTTCTCTCGGCTGGAAAGTCTCACTATATATACACCCAGTAATTTACAGATTTCGCACTCTATTTTACACGTCTTTTGTATAGATATTTGTGATACCGTACCAAGCAGGGGAACCGTCCAACTGTACGCGACTTTTACCTTTACATAAATTTAGCACCGGATAAGTTTAGAATCCAACTCGATTCTCGTTCGATCCTGGAAACCCGTTGCTGGACGAATAGTTCGATAACTAGGAAAAGGCTAGTACATTTCTCCGTGTCTCTTTCTCCATCCCTCTGTCTCTGTTTCTATCTGTTATTCCGCGAGAGAAACCGAGAGAGATATCCTTGGAGAAAGGGGTCACGGTGGTTGGAAGCGTAAATTTCCACCGGGCGGCTCGTTGTCGGAATACTTGAGAACACCTGAGAATACGCGCGTTCATAGGCTTGTACGTCTGTCTGTCTGTCTGTCTGTCTGTTTGTCTGTCTGTCTGTCTCCCTCGGCCGTGTGTTTGTCAGTGTATGCATTGCAGTTCCATCGGCAAAGCGACGCGTACAAGAACACACTGAAGTACATGAACATGTGCTTCACGGGGATGTTCACCGTCGAGTGCATACTGAAGATCGCCGCATTCGGCGTCAGGGTAAGCTCCACTATGCCAACAAAAGCCCCCTTTCACCGAAAAGAGTATCGAGAGAACGTATTATGCTCGCTTAAAGTAGCCGACTCGAGGGCGAACTGCTTCGGGTCGGATTTTGTTTTTTCTTTGAAAGATGATCCTGCGACACTTTGTGCGTTGATTTATAAAATCCTCAGTATATTCCGTGTACTATATATATTTAAAAACACGACAAAATTATTTTGCAACGAAAGATCGTCCCAGGATCAGTTTTCGAACTAGGCTGGTAAGTCCCGCTTCGTAGACAACAATTACATCTGATCTTTTTGTTTCTTAAAAAAAAAAAAGGTAGTACTTTGGCGATTATATTATTGGAAATATCCGTCTATTGCAAGAATACTTATTGTTAGAGAACCTTTAGTGTTCAGAGCTGAACAGGCGCTAAGCGCAGCGCTAGTTGTACCACTCGTGCTTTCGCTGGTTCTCCTTTCTATCTAGTAGTTCGTTTACGTAGAATTGTGTTGCAAAACAATGACTGCATCTCCTTAAATGAATTGTAAATCGTACGTTCGGCTCTGAGCATCGATCGAACAAGCAACAATTTTAGTTCAACGCGAAACACGCAGCTGTTACATACGTAACGAGAATGGAAACCTGTTTAACAGCGAAATGTTAAACAGGTTGAACGCGTTTCCAAAATTTCGCGTTGATCTATGGAACACTAACACACGCGCAACACGACACGACACATACTTGCATTCACTCTCATCTCACAGTCGTATTCAGTGCATAACTATCGCGTTAAAATTTGTTTGTGTTTTCCCTTCATTCTCTCTCTCTCTATCTCTCTGTATCTCTCCCTTTCTTTCTGTTTCTCTCTTTCTCTCTCTCTCCATTTTCTTTTCAAATTCGTCATTTTTATTTTGAACAAACTTTTCCTACGAGATACCACGAACGGGGTGTCGAACGCCTCGAAAAAGCAAATCCGCTAGCATGCAATATGAATGAAATCTGGAGATTTTTCAGCATGCCGTTCGCCTGGATGGACTCGCACATAATCACTGCACGTTTGGGTGTGTTTGTTTTTTTTTTAATCCTTGCATGCGTGTATCACTACCTCTATGCGGAGCATCGTTTCTTCGCGGTCGTCTTCGTAGGTGCATGAGTGTAATCAAAATGAACGCACAGAGGAAAAGGAAGACGACCGAGGAAACAATTGGTACTCGGTGTTGAAGAGTGTCTCTGTTGTTGCAACGATTGCGTTTTATGGGCCAGCAACGATTACCGTCGTAACCATTGCACCGATACTGTTTGCATTTCGTTATTTGCTGGCGGAATTTTGGGAAGGAAGACTCTCCTTTCCAACATTCCATTGAAACACAGGCGCTCAGTGCTCGTGATTACACAGGTGGATTTTTCAAATGCAAAGAAAATCGGAAGCTTCGGGAGCATCCGTTTTCCGTCGCGCGCATGCTATTCTACCAAAATCGGGAAAAACCAGTTACGAGTTGTTCTACACACGCTCACCACATACACACAGACACGAACACAAAAATAGTCGTTTTGTGCGCGCTAATGGTTGGGCGCGCAGAAACGTCGAGGAACCTCGAAAGATCGCTCTGACAGAGATTGGTTAGACTTGCTTGCATAATTTGGGGGAAATCAAAAAATGTTCGACCACTCGAAGGGTTTTGGTTATCGCAATGGGATTACTTTGATCATTTTCTGGTTGATTGGAAGCGAAATTTAAAAGTACTGGGATCTTTTTGCGCTTCAAATGCTGCCTCATCAAAGTATTCGCGGGGCGAGTGTTCGAGAATTGGTCGGGAAAAGTTCGCGAATATTAAGGAAGACGTAGATCTAACAAAGTAACCCCGTTGCGAAACGATTTCAAAGTTTGACAGACAAACCGAGCAAACTTTCCTTCGTTGGTTTAAATTTGCTCGAATCGTTTGGCTGTTCGGCTGCCTCGCGCAATCGAAGCAGCCTGATTAGCAAAACAGGGAGGAAGCAAATTTCCTTGACTGGTCGACTCATGAAAAGAAAAGAAAATCGAGTGAAACGCCTGAACAATTCCGCAGAGGGTAGCAAAAATTTACGGAGTAACGAGAAACGAATGTGCGACAAGAGAGTGCGCGCGTTGCCGTGAAAATATGACAGCCGTCTGGAAACTTTGCAAGAACATTCGGTGAAGTTTGGACGGGAAATGGAGGAATCGTAGGGGGGAATACAAGACGGGCAACGATATAAAATCTGAACTTGTGTCACGTCTGTGTGTTGGGTGTATTTTGTAGTATCACGAGGCGCCGCCAAAGCTAGTGGACACCTTGACCGTCGTGAACTTAGCCGTCACCCTCCTTTTCCTCATTGAGTGCATCCTCAAACTCGTCGCCTTCGGATGCAAGGTATAAAAAAAACCTCTTAATCACTAACTCCATTAATTTCAATCACACGCAAATAAATTTTATAGAGCGTATGGCCTTCTTTATCTTTTTATTATTTTTTTTTTTTTTTTAATTTTTTAACTTCCTTATGGTTTATTCACTCAACGATCACGCTACGCGATCGCGAACTAGCAACGTTTTGCGGAGAAAATCGAAACGCGAAAACTGGTGAGAGGTTACAGCTTTGTAGCTCTGTACATTATGATTTTGAGATCGAAAAATCGTTGTGAAAAAGAAGAGAACGCTCGTGAGTTTGATTGACGCCAGAAAAGAGGAGTACGATCCAAACGTAGAAATCGGAACGACAAATGGTTTGTCTGCATTACGCGTACGTTGTTTTGCAAACGTAAGATCCCCCTGTTGTTTGATCTGTTTCAGAGTTACGACGAAAGAGCGATCGAAACAAAAGTAGGATTAAGTTCGTCGGTATACCTATGAATCGCCCTGTATCTTTACTCTAGAGTAAAAGCTAGTGGTAACATATTTGCAATAGTACAGAGAGTTGAGATTGTTACGCTGATACTCTTACTGGCTTGCATTTTTTAAATGGTAGGCAAAGATGACCTCTTTCCTGGCTTGGAAAAGGAACGAAAAAGTAGAGCTTCTCGCGAATAACCGCGTGTATCTCTCTCTCTCTCTCTCTCTCTCTCTCTCTCTCTCTTTCTCTTTGTCTCTTTAGTTTGCTTGCTACTACCTATTACGGCATGCTCCCGTAGTAGATGCTCTTTTAGAAAAGATTTCGTCACTTAGAGTTTAGCCGATCATCGATATTACCGTAATGCGCGACTCGAGTATCTCGTAATCGTCGAAATACCTTCTCAGCCAGGTCTCTTCATCTTCCACGCGATAACTTTAAGTGAATGAACGAGAAAACAAGTTCAAAGGAAAAGTGGTGGACACATTTTTTCGTTGCATTACTTGTACCACGACTTCCATCCATTTAAACCACATATACTGTACGGTAAAAGTTGTACATATTTGTATAAGTGTATGTAGGCCAGTGTATTTAATGTTGGACAGTTCTATCGCGTAACGTTGACTGCTGTAGTAGACGACAGTTATAGTAGACAGCGAACGATACTCGACACAAGCTTTTCCGAAACACTTTCCTATACGTTCTCGAAGCTTTCTCACATTCCAATCGTTTACTATTACACGATATGTATTTGGAAACGAAGAGATATGGCCTTTACTCGACACTTCATTTCGAAAGCACGGCTCTTCACACTTAGCTTTCCACTGACATTTACGTTCATGAAGAGGTGCGTATCGGCACACATACACAAACATGCATACGTACATATCCGCGTATACACCGCAAACACGAATGATAAGCTCAAGGAAAGTTCGGTGTCACGAAAGCGAACCGAGCTTTCCCCTTTTCTTTCTTTCGAATCGATTACGTAGTTAACTTAGCGCTAGTTTCTCGAACCACTTGCACATTTCAATTCCTTCGAAGTTTCCTCAAATCTACCAGATGCTCACTGGACGGAAAAATATCGCGTCGATCGACGTAGAATTGCGTTTGAAGAAGCTTCGAAGAAGCGATAGGCAACGTTGACAAAGTCGACCCGTCTTAATCGATTTCTTTTCTCCATTCCCCTTGCGAGCAGAATTTCTTCAAGGATGCCTGGAACACGTTCGATTTCGTCACTGTGATCGGAAGCATCGTGGACGCTCTCGTGATCGAGTTCGGGGTACGTAGAGTTTTCAGCAAGTGTTGTCCTGAATTCACGGACGACGAGTAAATGTTAAGAGTGACGTAGTTACAGAAGGAAAAGTAGAATGTCCAAACAGTTTACTTTTCTAACGAAAAACCTAATGATACCTCTGAATCCCGTTTTAACTGTGCGCCCCAATGTTTGCTTGATTGTATATTATCGAGTGTTTTCTTTCCTTTAACCCTTTTGCTGCTTCTTTAGTTTCAGCAAATTGTACAAATATAACATGCTAGAAGGTAAATCAACGATTTTATTCGAATCCCCCTACTATCTCTCATGTATTTGCGTACCTTTATGCTGCATTCATACGCTATACACCCACACTGTACATTATCACACCTGCACAGTATACAGTGGTCACGACATAAGCAGTATACATGTACATTACGATAAATGTCTTTCGAAGGGTTACGCTTGGCGAGCTGTTTCGTTCCCAACGACAACGATCAAAAATTAAGTAGATACAAATTTCTTCGATACAATATTATATTACGTATCCATGCATACGTTTTTTTTAATGTTTTAATAAAGCTTGACAAACGTCACCTTTTTGAACAAACTCTCCCTCGCTCAGTCTGCATAGTGCAAATAACATTCTTCGAACAGTCGACTTAATTACAGCATTACCCATCAAGTATTTCTTTCACTCCTCTCTAGTAGAAGTATATTAAGACCTGAAGTAAGATCGTGCTATATACTTCCACATGCCGTAATGAACTCCAGTAAAAGCGTGATAATAGTTGAGAGTCGTTACCGCATCGAGGCTATCGAGTCGAGTTTTCCCTTAAATGCTTGCTCTCTCCTATGTAGTAGGTTTGTTGAACCGACAAATAATAAAGAGATCTGTTGGCTAACTTACTTTTAGAGATCAAGGTAAGCCAAGCCATACTTCTCCAAGCTACGCGTAAATGACAGTTGTTTAAATGCCAGTTTCTCGTCGCCAGACAGCTTCGTTTGTGTAAATCTCCGCTAGTTATTTCCTATAATTCGCATATTAAGAGTTCAGTGTGCACACCGTTCGATCGACCCAATAATTTTGCAATATCGTGTATTTTTGTACTAGGAGCGGTTTTCGAGTATGCCCAGTGGCGGTCAACTAGGCGAGAAAAAGGTATAAGTTTCGTTACATTTACACCCACAGACGTAAGTTGTCCGTCGGTTATGCATTTAACAATTTCTCCGATATGAAATCTCGAATCTCGAAGGGCGCAGTTCAATTTCAATTTCAATTTCAATCTCAATTGATCGGAAACGATTCGAGGCGAGGACAGTGCTACGTACCCGTCAGTTTCTTCATACACCGCATAAACATTCTCGACATGCTACTACTACTGCACCGACACGATGCATACTTTTCCGCGCGAACACACAGCAGTACACGAGACAGTTCAACCTCGAATGGCATATGAATGCGGTATTAACGCGCGATGAAAATTTTTATGCCGCTTCGTTATGCGGTCTCCGCTTCATCGAATTTTCGACTGCAGCAAATGGGTTAATCCGCGTCACGCGTGATCTTGGCGCCAACGTTGTAAGCGTTCCGCGTCGAAATCACGATCCGATTCCATACGATCGAGTCGTGGAGCTGCGGAATATTTCTACGTGGGGATGAAACGTTGAAACAAGGGTATCGTGAGATCCAGAAAGTTCGCCATAGTTTTGTTCGTGCACCGAGACGGTGTCGAAGGGGACGTCGAACCTGAAAGACGAAATCTATTCTCGGCACCGTGACGCTACACGCGGCGAAGCTTTCCTCGAATCGCGATAAGAACTCGACATTTTCGGGGGTTAAGTGCAATTTCCTCTGTCCCCTGCAGGAGAACTTTATCAACGTCGGCTTCCTGAGGCTGTTTCGTGCCGCCAGGCTGATCAAACTACTCCGGCAGGGCTACACTATACGAATTTTGCTCTGGACCTTTGTACAATCCTTCAAAGTAAGCGATCGTGCCTGATGAAACTTGATAAATTCGGTGCCGGGACTAATTCCGCGTTCTATTGCAGGCTCTGCCCTACGTTTGTCTCCTCATAGCGATGCTATTTTTCATCTACGCGATCATCGGTATGCAGGTACGTATTCCCCTCTCAGAATCCCACAACTACTCCGCCGACACGTGCTACCTTACCGCGTTAATATCGAGAAGGAAATTTGGTGTCGAAAACGTACCGAGAGTGTCCAATATGTTCCTCACGAGGAGGAACAGAATGTTAAACGATATTCGGTTCGGATTGGGACCATTAGTGACTGTGCAATTCCGTTGTCAGGTCTTTGGAAATATATCGAACGATCCAGGAACAGCGATCGATGATCACAACAACTTTCAGTCCTTCTTCGCCGGTCTTATGTTGCTTTTTCGGTGAGTCGAGCAGCTAAACGGAACACGTTGAAAGTTGGGCTAAAATGAATCTTTGTCGATGAAAGAGCTACCGATCCGTCGGCACACATTTCGTTCGATTGTAGAAAAGAATCGTGTTCCATGTAGTTTTCCGAGAATAATGCAAAGTGCGTAGCGTACATCAAAACGGAGAGCAAACAGATAGAAATGAAAAACACGAACGATCGGTAGCGAGTAACCATTATGGTAGAGTACTGGACTGTTGGCATGAGGTTTAACGAAAGTAAGCTGCTCGACGTGTCTAATCTCTGTTGTAATTGAACCCCTGCAATTAGATCTCCCATAGACAGTTGTTCCATAGAAGTGCTTGCCCTAGATTGTTCAAGTTGGTCACGTTACGGCGATGCTCGAAAGAGAATGGAAGCTTCACGAACGTTCTGAGTCGGATATATGTGCATATGTTTGTGCTTTCTTTACGCAGACAGCATACAATTCTCGTTCGAGTTACACTCGTATCGAGATAAAAGAGAAAACAAAGAACATCGTAGATCGTAATTAATCCGATGGATGCGTACCATTAGAGGGTAGATCGACACATTCACTATGTACACTGTTACATGTTTCTTAATCTCGGCAACTCGCAGAAACTGAACATCGTCTACAATCGCTTGGCCTTCCAGCAGAAAAAAAAGAAACGACGGTGCGCAACGATAGAAATCAATGAAACCGATCAAATTCAATAATTACTTAAAGAGGAGAAAATTGTTGCTAATGCCGTGCTCGCCCTTTGGCCCCGGCCATTTTCTTTCTGTCGGTCTCAGGTTTTCGGTAACATCGCGCTGGATGCGGAGACTTCTATTACCAAGCACAACAATTTCCAAAGCTTCATTCAAGGTCTGATGTTGCTTTTTCGGTAAGTATCGCACTAAAAACTACGATATGAAAGCGGCTATTTCTGTTCCGTTTTTTTTTTCTTTATTTTTCGTCAGCGTTTAATTGTTTGCGAAAAGAGCACCAAGCAATTGTGAAACAGCCACTTCACTTGTCGAGGAACTTAATTCTCGTTGGACCATATTACGGAAAATTGAAAAAAAAAGTGTATAGAGATCAAGGTGATTATTTTTATTTTGTTGAAGCATCGAAAGACGTATCGGTCGATGTTTCTAACACACTAACATAAACGGGCCAAGGTACGCCTCACGCGTACCGATCGAACCAACACGTAGCAATATAACCGAGTAGAGAATTGAGTTACTAAAACCAGTATCGCTTTTGGTGTTGCACTTAATTACGAAGAAGGTTCCATGCATGATGTGTTCTTAAGAAAGATCCGATGCTGTGTTCGAGTGCCGAACACACATATTTGCCACCCTGTATCATGCCGTAAAACTTGACTAGCTACTTGAAATTGAATCTAAGCGCTCGTAGTTATATCCGTAAAAAAGAAATGTTCATAGAATTTAATATTGACAATGTATCTCGCTGCTTAAAGTTGTGTAAATTGCATGCAATTTTTGACGACTGTCGGATCGACGACTTCTGGGATTCCCCTGGATTATTAAAAAAATTAAAAACATTTCGGCCGATGGCAATACGTAGCGCCGGGCAAAGAGAATATACATAGAAGTCGTCGATTGTGGCGTAAAAAGAAAATCTATCGACATCTGCTGGACGCAACTTTCGTGTCGCTGCAGACGATCGAATAAAAGGGATTCTATTCGGAACGATATCTACAGGTGTGCGACCGGCGAGGCTTGGCCGAACATCATGCTGTCTTGCATTAAGGGTCGTGCCTGCGACGTGAAGGCCGGCAAACAAGAGCCGGGCGGCTGCGGCTCGAACATCGCTTACGCTTACTTCGTCTCGTTCATCTTCTTCTGTTCGTTCCTCATGCTGAATCTGTTCGTTGCCGTCATCATGGACAATTTCGATTATTTGACGAGAGATTCGTCCATACTGGGTGCCCATCATTTGGACGAGTTCGTTCGAATCTGGGCCGAGTACGATCCAAACGCAACGGGGAAGATTCATTACACGGAGATGTACGACATGCTCAAGAACATGGATCCACCGTTGGGGTTTGGAAACAAGTGTCCGAACAGGCTCGCCTACAAGAAGCTCATCAGGATGAACATGCCGGTGGACGTCGACTTGAAGGTGAATTTCACCACCACGCTGTTCGCCCTGATACGGGAGAACCTTAACATCAAAGTGAGAAGAGGTAAAGGGACTCTTCTTTTCTTTTACTATCCGAGCCGATTGAAGAATATCAATTGCATAATCGATGCTACTTACAGCCGCCGAGAGGAATCAAGCGAACGAAGAATTGAGAGACACTATCAGAAGTATCTGGCCTCTGCAGGCAAAGAAAATGTTGGACCTTTTGATACCCGGGAACGAAGGTAAGACTTAAACCGTCACATGTCCCGTGTATCGAACTCTGTGCTCACGAACACGCGCTTCTATTTGTTTCAGAACTGGGCAGAGATAAAATGACCGTTGGTAAGATATACGTCTGCCTCCTGGTACTCGAAAATTGGAGGACAACTAGGTTTCAGATAGAACCAGGCGGACAGGTAAGCTTTCCGTTAATTAAAGTTCGAGTATCGAACTCGTACGAAAATCGAAGCCCCTAGCGATATTTCCCTATTCAAACAACAAAACCTCTATTTTATATTCCCACGATTCGTTCGTTGCCTCGCTGTTTCGTCGTCGAAAGATCCTGGATGTAGTTAATTCCCGCTGCTGGGTAATCGATATAGCAGCTTCGTGAAAATCGAGCGACGTTAACGAGCGAATTTCGTGGGAATTCAATCGAGGATTGAGTTCGAATGGATGTTTGTCGTTCGCTTTTTCGTGGTAGGATTTCACATGGCCGGTGTGAAAATCACAATTTCGAATAGAGACATTCCAAAAATTCCAAGTAGCTTCTTGATAACCCACGAAAGCTTAGTATCGCAGAGACTAGAAATTTCACGTGCAAAAATCGCGTCATCCCGCAACGATGACGCCGCAGATCGTTTCATCGAGCCACGAAACGTGTGAAAATGTGTTTGCGAAAGCATAGGCGCGATTCTAAGCTTCATCCCCGTGTCCCAACATTCTGACGCTGTATTACTGTGTGCTCAGTAGTGCTGAGAATTTTCAAACAGTCATACGTATTTGAACGAGTAAAGAAAATTTGAGACATTTGTCTGCGTTCTTTATCCCAGCGTGCCTCGTTATCGTTGAACGACGCGTGAGCGAAATTATCATCGAACGAAAGAATAGACTGTTTGATTGCCACGCTGGGCTAACGAAACAGAATAATTAGTTAACTATTACGGAGAAGGAAGACGTTCAATCTCTGTCTGTTAAGTTGAATTAGCCGAGTTAATATGTGTAGAAGCAGTTCGATGTCACCCCTCCTGAACGTCACGAATTAAATTTGATGCAACTGATTAACGTAGATTGTTTCGAGTCGATGCATCGATTGCTCTTTTTTCTTATGCCTTATGATAAATTAGAATGTGTCATGGACGATAAATTCTCCGATCGTTTCTTTCAATATTGTTTTCGATTACGTGGTAACCGATGTATCGACACGAATATGGACTACACATAGAAATTTAGGACAATATGGTTTTTGAATGATTTACGATTAGAATATTAGAGGAGAATCTATGTGTTGAATTTATACGTGTTTTTTATTAAAGAGTCATAGAAAGAGAGTACGACAACGAGGTTTGAACCTTCGAATTATTGAGAAATAGAATTATGTTGTTATTATTATAATTTATTATAATTTATTGTTATTTATTATTTATTATTATTGTTGTTGTTATTATTATCATTATCATTGTCATTATTATTATTATTATTATTATTATTATTATTATTATGTTTATTACTGTGAAATTAGCGTAGGAGTAATTTAAATAGGAATTTAATAAACAGTCTATACTACTTTTACTGTACTTATAAACCCAGACAAGAGGATGTTCACGCAACTCTCAATCATCTCTTTGTGTCTTTTCTCTTTGTTTTCCAGAACGATAACGATCTTATCGATAACGATAATGCTGGGCAAAGTCCTGCAGCCCAGGCGGTAGTACTTAATTTTTCTCTTACTTATTATCATCTTACTACGGTCTTCCGTTCCACTTTATTCTTTGTATATTTACATTTCATCCATTGACACGTTCGTTCGCAAATTTCACTGTTCGTTGCAAAGCCAAGAATCCAAGTGTAAAAAGAAATGAGAGGAAGTGAAATATTCGAACACCAATAATTTGCAGCGAGCGGTGGACGTTTACTGTACATAATATCACTTACGTTTATTTTATATTTATTCACTTACAATTAGTCGCGCAGAGACACAGTAGCCTATAATAGTGTACATATACATATAAAGTGTATTCATCTGATCGATTTCGAACGGGCAAATTTTTAACAGCATCATTTTTTACGTAGACATCGGCAGTTGTATCTCTGCTCATTTTTTCCATTTTGTATATTTCTTTACATGCATCGATACATACATATCAACGTATACGCTGAAAAACATAAGAACGAGACACTATTTGTTTTAACACTCGTAACACTTTTACAGTTTCTCTAAAATTATAATCCTTTACACATCGTAGAACATTATTCTTTCCACAACTTATATACTGGCACCGAATCACAGTCAGACGCATTAAAACGCAACAGCAGTTGATACGAATACGATAGATCATTTTGGTCATTGACTCGGCAGCCAGAATAATTGTCGATGAAACGAAAGCAACGGCGGAAAGTAAAATCAATCGCGGTTGCGTTCGAAACATAGTCACAATCACAGAGTCAAACTTTTCTTCTTTCTTAGGCACTTGATACACTACTGAAAGTACTTACTAGAGCATCCGTCGAGTTTACACTATCATAGAACTGTTAGAAATTTTAGTCTTTCCTTCAAAAGAGTTTCCTTTCTTAATAGCACGTTTCCTCTTCAACTAATAAGCAACTAGTCTAGGATAATACTTGAACCTAGTCAAACTCGTTCAACTTTATGCGTCATCGAAGTGGTGCACTTTATGATCGTTTGTCTCTCAATTCAAGATTACACTTTGCGCAAGATGTTTCTATGTAGTATTTACAATGATGCATAATGTTGCAACGTTTTGAGTTTTTTTTTTTTTAGCGATGGTGTCGATATCACGTGGGGATCGTTCGCACGTGTTCCCACGTGGATCGGCTCTTTGCCCCGCGAACACGATATAGCTGTGTGTAAGTAAATTGCCTAGTACGTTGAACCTCATAGAATGGATTGCCCGAAAAAATATAAAACCGGAGAGACTTGATCCTCGAACATAGCTCGCCTTTTGCCACGAGTATCGCTCCGTTAATTAGGCCTCATTAGCGACTACCAATTTCCGACTAATCTCTCTTAGATCGATAGTTCTCTATGCTCAAGTGTCTTTTCATCACTACTAGCGTTCGATATAGTCGATCTTAGATCGAGCATTAGAAATTTACCTTGTTTTTTAGAACGGGGTGTCCTTTGTTACGACGATCTCTGCTGCAACTGTCCATCTTCTTTCCGTTCAGTTTTTTTCCTTTTGTTCTTACGTTTCCCCCTACATTGAACTCTTGATATGATCGTAGAGAAACCCAGGAACTCAATTGGGAGTCGAACAAATTTGTCAAGATTTAAATGTAATGCTTCGAAATGTCGAGGAGACATCGACTCGGGGTGTGTCCCTTTAGTTAGATTTTTATCGTCCTTGCTAGATGTATTGGATTTTATTTTTGTGTTTCGTTTCTTGTCCATTTCCTACACTGTCTGGAAGGAATCTACAGTAGTGTTAGAGATTACTTTTAGAGAATCTAATATTGGTTAACGTTTCCGTTAGACTCGTTGCCTTGCTAGTACTCTTCAAGCAGCTTGCAGACATAGTTTCCTTTCTACAAAAATGAACACAAATATTGCATCAGGTTACTCTGTGACACAAAGACAACAGCACGACAAACAGTGATTTTTACACGATTTTTAGTAGCTAGATTATTTTACAAATCTTTCTACAGAAAATTCGATGCCGGCCTTTTCGATTGAAATGAACGATGCTGTGAACAACCAAATGTTTTTTAACGATCCAACGAAGGTTATTTGCGGAACGACCAGTAGACGAACGAAACTATTGGCGCGCGACGATCTGCAAATATTCTTCGGTGTCGATCGAGGGAAGACTTCCGCGAGGAAGTCTTCTTCTTGTCGTACTTAGTAAACCTCTTTGTAGACGAGGTATCGAACGCTTTGAAACTTTGTCGTATCGTATAGAAACTATATTTGGTCAAAGGTAATCGATAGTAGATGAAACGCAGCCAAGCGTGGCGTGCATAGGCATGCTAGTATATCTCGAATCAAAAACGTACATCGAAGTTTTAATTCTATGCCCGTATACGATCAACGAATCGTTGGTTTCCAAAGTAGTTTCCGTCACGTCTGTTCGTTGTGATTCGCTTGTGTACTATGTTTGTCCACGACTTGTTCGCATATGTGTCTCTTATTATTAGCAATCCAATAGGAAGAAGTTCGCATACCGCCGATGTCTCTCTTGAAAGATTCGAAGGATCTTTGCTTCTTCGACGAGCGATAAGTCGATATTTTTCCACGACTTAGTTTTAAGAATGTCAAGAGGGACACCGACGATTCGGGCAGTTTGTTGCATGCTTCTTAAGATCTGCATTCCCACAGTACAGTAAATGTGACGAGTAATTAAGTGTCTCTATCTGCATATGGTATTTTATGCTCACTCGTAACACTTGACAATGGAATAATATAATGATTGACATATGTACGTAAGCGTATAGCTTTTGACAAACATATACAGGCTTTGCCAGAGTGATCCACCGTCACAGATTATACAATTTTGCTCTACCACTCTTGAATACAATTTTCCAATATTCAACATATTTTGTGTTCTCTATTTCTGCACACACTTACGATGAATCGCGTACTTTCTCGCCGTTAGAATGGAAACTGTTCTTTTTAGCGACACCATCGAGTGCACCATGTCACGATACTTTTTCTAGCATGGCCTCTGTTTTTGAACGGAATCTCTCTGTCGCCGTTTCGCTGCTAAAATTGATACTCTACTTTTACAATAACTCTTTTCCTTCTACCTCGAACGCACGCAAAGAAATAAATAATAAAAGAAAAAGAAAGAGAGAGAAGGTAAAGCGAGGAGAACGAAAGAAAGCCTGTATGTGCCTGTACATACTGTACAATAATATGGGTTCGCTTGGGAATCGAGCGATCGACCGAACGTCGATCTGTATAAATACAAACAATTAATATCGTCGAGAAAGTATCGACCAGCTCTGATAGTCGGTGTGGTTTCGCACGTTCGACTTTAGCAATCGGCCTTCCTCAACTGCATACTGGACGTGACGGCGGTAAATCATACCGGAAATAATCACGGGACCGGAAGTAGAGCGAACAGCCTCGAGCCGGTGGTACGACCGACACCGGAAACGAAGCTCGACCAACACAAGGTGCACAGGGAGGAAGACGCCGAGCACAGACGTCAACGTAGCATCAGGTACATTGGTTCCGCTTCGATCTCATCGGGCACGAAGCATCGATGTCAAGAAACGAACGCCGAAATCCATTCTAACGATCTTTTCTCCGTATCCCTTCTGTCTGATTTCAGAAATAAAAAGGTGAACTGGAAGATGTCCCACCAGTACGATATACTAGGCAGCAGCGGAGAGAGTAGCCAGGGAGGGGGTGGGTCTGGGGTTGTACCCGTAGTTATTGACGAGGATCGCGCCCCTGAGCTAGAGCCATTGCTGGCTGAGGTGCCCTCCCAGCAGGATCAAAACTTCTACTACCACCATCACCATCACGACCAATACTACGATACCGACAATGATCTATACAATGACCATCATCACCACCACCACCACCACCATCACCATCATCATCATCATCATGCTCACCGACCACCCTCGTACCATCGACACCAGAATACCTACGCACCTCGCTCCTCCATCCGTTACCACAAGGTCTCTCGACTCGATTCAATTAAACTCGTCTCGATTTCAATGACAATGATAATTCTCCCTCGATCGGTTGCGATAAAGAACGAACGGACGAACAAACGTTTACGTAAAATCGTTGGTCTCGCTTGCGAGCTGATTTTTTTTCTCATTCCTTCAACGTTGCCATTTCAACCAACTGTTTAACGATTTTTATTCCACCTCGAGACGCGTGTCTAGATCGCGGTAGATCGAGGATATTGCGCTTCGATCGGGATTAGTAATATACTCGTGCTCTTGTTGCTAGTCGATCGGCCGGCCAATTGTACATAGATCTATATGTGTGACGTGATGCTTTTTTTAGATTTAGTCTGGATAACCGATAGGACGGGCTCTATCGTCGTCGCGCGATTAGTTTCAACGGAGACGTAGAACGACAACGATTTCTCTTACTTACAATTAGACGAGCAACACGCACTTTTAGTCTAGCTGAAACATGAAATAAATTCCTGCAATACGGACTCGAAAACACCTTTAGATCGAGATAGATTTAGATGCGTAGATCTTAGATAGTGTCGCGTTCGTAATCTTAGAGAGGGGAGACACTTTCGAAGATTCGGGTCGGTTGATCGGGACACCATTGTAAAGCACCGCGTGCCTCATCGCGAATCACCAAGAGTCAAGATCGATTTACGACATAGCTACATCTAATTCATCCACCTCGTAGTTACTCCTTCTTTCAGCCACGAACTTTCTAAACTCACTGGAATCGATCTTGGACCACTTGCCAGCCGTTAGCATTGTTGTAAATACAATGATTAGTCGAGCCTCGTACACTCCATTATTATCGAAACACGAAACTCCTAGCAAAAGATCAACGTGGACGTTTAGCAAAACCCCCACCCTTGTCCCTAGCTGCTTTCAGCCTCGAGGTTATTCTCGAGAGCAACGAAGTACTCGCGTTTATTTGCGATTGCCTCGTTCTCCGTGTGCTTCGTTGTTTCTTACGTATCCATTTATGTCCGTGTCCCGGTAAGTAAGCAACACCTCTGGGACGAGCCTGGATTCGTCGAACAAGAATAGTGGACGCACTCGTTTCTCTTCTTCTTTCGTACAACCACTCCGAACGAGATTATTCAGCGAGCATGTGCATGCACGAAACTCTTAACTGCATGCTTCTACACGCGCGTATACATGTGCATGCATATCGTTTTATTCGCTCCTATTCACTGACTGTGCTCATCATCGTCGACATTGCCTGTCGTTTTTTTCCGAGAGAGAAGGAAAGCTAGCACGGACCGCGACGAATTTCTGCGCGAATTTCTCATTGAAAATATTCGCTCCTCTCGTTTCTTCTCGTTTTCTTCTTGCTTTTCATTTTAAAGAAGGAAGCAACAAAAATACAATGGGCTCTATCCGAGCAAATGAACGCGAGAAATTTTCCATCGGAGCTTCACGCAGGATTCGACGTTTCGGAGGCAAAAGGCGTTTCGAGTCCAGATATAATACTTGTTCGAGGCGCGGATCGTTAGTAACGAAGGCAAAGAACCGGCGACACGCCGCGTTGAGCCTTGTTAAGTTCCTGAATTTCTGTGCCGCCCGGGCGATCCCCTAACCGACGAGTTTGTTCGTTTAGATGGAGCTTCAGAATGCTGTAGTTAGCGATTCGCGCGTCGGCAGCCTCGAGAGTCTCACCCATACCGGCGAAAGACTTCGCCCACCTGTGCACCCAGCTAAATATCCCTCGCGTTCGCCAAGTTTAAGGTAAACACCTATTCAATTAACGAACGATGGAGTAAAATCTCGCACGATCTCAACGAAACCGTTGGACTATTTCGCAGGAGATCTAGGCACGATCATCATAGTCAATACTACCAAGACGGGCCAGGGTTCAGCGACACGGTTAGCAACGTCGTCGAGATTCAGAGGCACACGCATCATCCCTATCCGTCACAGTACAATCACCGACACAGGATCCGAGGTACAAGACAGCAATGATAATTTCGACGAAGAAAACACGGTGCAACGATAAGTCATTTTTACGAAATCCAACCTACGAATCTCTATCCTCGAGATTTCGAGATAGCCGGCGAATTTTATTTGATTACTTACGTTTGCGTGGGAGGGAACGAGAGATTCGTAGGTGCGATTCGGAAAAATATGAATGTCGCTATAAATGGTTTACTCGCAAGAGGCAGAAGCACTGTGTCACTCGATGTAATCTGTTTCTTCGTTTTGTTCTGTTATGCGCCTACAAAGACTATTACGACCACTGCGACTATTACGACGATGGTAATTTCTTTCACAACTCCGTTTCATTCCCTGTTCCGAAACAGTTTTATTATCATCATTATTATTACTACTATCATCATCGTCATCGTTATCGTCATTATTATTACTACTACGCCCCACCTGTGTTCGTTTGGCTTCCACAGTTGTACATGTTTACCCACACTATTGCAAACACAACACGAACAGATACAAAGTAGTGCCTATAGTCGTCCAAGTGGATCATCCATTTTTGTTGCTTTCCGATTAATCGACCTCTGCAACGATTAACAAAAAGTGCTATAAAAAAAACCAGCTTGTTAAACGTTACGGAAATTTTTTTAACCCAAGCTGTTTTGCCCTTCCCCGCGGTGCTTATTATTACTATTATTATTATTCTTCCAGATGTTCTCCAATTTCATTCCAAACTCGATTTGCACATGATTAATGCGCACGCCTTCGATACGAAGCGCACTTGCACACTGAAAACACGCATCCCTTCTACTCCTAGCAATCATGTAGCGTGCACGCGTTGAACACGCTAGAGACCCTAGAGTTGTTTGTTCGTAATCATTGCACGCGATTCCGATTCCTCGAGTATTTAGTATCTCTAGAGACGAAGCATGCAACACGCTCGGCCAATATTGCTGCACCATTGTTAAATTAACGAATCCCGATACAATTTGTATAGACGTTGAACATCGACTCGAGACTCGGACTCTAGTCGTTTCCCTTTCTTCGAGCGACTCGATAGTTGACTCTCCTAGACACAAGGATGACATTCGAGTTACACGCTACTCCTCGTAAAGATTCTCATTCGCTCCGTGTCCCTCGAATAGTCCCCGGCATTTCGTTTAACCAAAAGATCTAGGACAGCTAGAGAATAGACGTCGCGACAGGGGCGATCGCGAACGAGAACGCTAACGACATTGTTCGTCAGGTCCGTGGAGCGCATCGACGAGTCCAGCGAGGACGCCGAGTCCCATTCACCACATCGACCAAGGACGCCATTATGGAACGACCAGCTTGGAGCAGAGGTCGAGGAGTCCGAGCCCGATGGGTGGTAGCCAATCTGCTCATCCGCACCAGCATTATCATCTTCATCAGCACAGCTATCCAGTGTTGGTGACCAGACGGAGACAGGGTCGACTTCTGCCGCCAACGCCGAACAAACCTTCGACCCTGCAGCTCAAACCGGCGAACATCAACTTCCCAAAGTTGAACGCCTCGCCAACCCATGCGTCGCACATGCCAGGCACACACGTGCAGATCTCGTCTGGCATGCAGCATCCGCCACCGAGACACGTGCCACCGACGCAGCAGAGTCACTGTCCGTTGAGCTTCGAGCAGGCCGTGGCGATGGGTCGCGGAGGACGCCTCTTGCCCAGCCCTGTGCCCAATGGCTACAAGCCGCAGGCCAAGAGGACATCCAGGTAAACATTTTGCACCCCGTTTTCGAAGATCCTCCGTATTTCTACCGAACTGCTAATCTAGAGACGGAAAGTTGAAGCTAGTGTCTGTTCCATAATAGCTACAGGTCGAACGGTCATTCGGACAGCGACGACGACGACTGGTGCTAGCCAAAGTGGGACCCTGGACGGTGGTCCGGTGACGTGGACGCCCCCAGGCGTCTTAGGGTTTGCGCGTGAATCTTCCGTATCGGGAGGAGCGTCTATCTAGCCGCGAACGCGGGAGCGATGAAAATCGATCGACGGCCTGCCTTGGGGCTCGGGAACTACGTCGACGTTTACGTCTTTGTTCTCCGAGTCGAGCGTCAGGTGTACAGGATCGAAGGTGAAAGAAGAGAGAAGCAGTACGCGTCGAGCCTAGTCGTGGCTCGAGAGATGACCCGATCGACGGGATCGATCTAGGGTCCTCGGGCGACTCAGAAACGACAGGACGGGGAAAGGATTCCGAGGACACTGTGCGACTGAAACGAATGCAACATCGGCTGGTCGTTACAGGGACAACCAACAGAACGTATATACATACGTACTAACGAGCAATCGTCGACGTGCCACCATCGAACGGGCAGTGTGCCGCGAAACGACGATCGTCGATGCAAACGCGCAAAACTGGCAAAACGAGCCAAGCAGAGAACACGCGATCTCTGGCTTTCGTGCAGCAATCTCGAGGAAAGTCCCAGGGTGGGCGGCACATACGTCGGTGTCTGCCAAACGCTCCGGAACTTTCACTATTTTCACACGATACTTTCTTTCTTCTCGAACTTCGAAGCTTCCTTCGCTGTGCTTTTCAATCCACGGACCGAGCCGAGGAGGATCCACTTTTTATACGATGATTATACCACGAGGGACACGCTCCCGAACGACCGCGCGTTCGCTTTGGACTTCTTATCGCGCGAATCCGCCATCTTTTTCACGACCGTAAACAACTGTTGCTCTCGCCTCGCTGCAAAAACAGGAACGTTGCATCTCCCGGTGGAATATGAAATCCACGCCGCTCTCCTTCGTTTCTCTTTAAGCTGCAGCAATTGGAACGGTTCATCGGAGAAGTTCTCGACGCGAGCAAAGAGAACCGATCTTCTTTACGGGAAGGAATCATATTCCAGGTGTTACAGCTCTCCTTGGGTACGAAGCGTAGACGATCGTAGGGAATGTCGTCGTTCAATACGTTCGATGCGATACCACATCGGATTACAGTATATCTCTCGTCGCAGTAGCGTTCGACATAGCGAACAGGTTGTTAGCTAAACGGTGCAAAGAGTATCGGTGAACGAAAAGCCCACGATTCGTTCGCAAGGTAATAGCGCGGGCTTTTCTACCGATCCAACGTACTTTCTTTATTTTTCTGTCGCGATGATTCACACGACCAGCGGCAAGGTTTCACGTAAATGAACACGCTCGTCCAAAAACTTATGCGAACTCGTATACATCGGTCGCTCCGCAATTAGGGGATATAGCTGCGAAGAGAAAATTAGCGTAGAGGTACTCGAAGCTAAATATGCTGAACGATACATCGAACTAAATACGTAGGAATTTTTATTACATCGTCGAGATCGTTTCGATTATCTTCTTTCGTAAGAGGAATTCGTGATTCACCGTGGCCACGATCCTGCGTTTAAACGTGTAAACGAAGATGCACGCGAACGCGGTTGTTGCTCGCGGGGAAAAAGAAAGAAAGGGGCAACGTTGAAACGGACGTTGGCTGTGTCGCGCTCCACCGTATTCTTGTCGCTCGCGTTAACGAGAGATCGACGAAAACGATACCGAGACAACGACCATCTTTTTCGAAGCATCGAGGGGCAAAAAACAGAGACTAAACTTCCAAACGGTAGAGAGGGCCAAAGGTTCGTATTCTTCTCGAGAAGAAGCAAACGGGAAAATCACGGGCACTTGTAAATTATTCCATAACTTTGACTTCAAACGTTTACCATCGTTGCTGCTACCGTTACTATCGCGTCTACGAAGAGCGAGAGAGAGAGAGAGGGAGAGAGAGCAATTTAATTCCACTACTGTAATTATCGCTACTACTGTAACTACGGCTACTACTGTTACTTACAAATACTATCACTATTATCGCTATTACTATTACTACTCCGATTTACTACCACTACTTACTACCGCCGTCGATACTATAGCTACTACACTACTATTACTACTATTTACTACTGCAATTACTACTACCATCGTTACTAAATATTATTACCACCGCCACTAAACACCGCCACATCTACTATTGCTGCTGCTGTTTCTACTACCACTACTGCTACTACTACTACTACCACTATTACTACTACTACCACTACTACTACTACTACTACTACTATTACTACCACTACCATTACTACTACTACTACTACTACTACTACTACTAGTACTACTACTACTACTACTACTATTACTACTACTACTACTACTACTACTACTACTACTACTACTACTACTACTACTACTACTACTACTACTACCACTACTACTACTACCACTACTACCACTACTACCACTACTACTACTACTACCACTACTACTACTACTACCACTACTACTACTACTACCACTACTACTACTACTACTACTACTACTACTACTACTACTACTACTACTACTACTACTACTACTACTACTGCTACTACTGCTACTACTGCTACTACTGCTACTACAGCTACTACTACTACTACTACTACTACTACTACTACTACTACTAACTACAACTACTACTACTACTACTACTACTACTACTACTACTACTACTACTACTACCACTACCACTACTACTATTACTACTGCTATCACTATTACTACTAATATTATTATGACTACCGCTGCTATTACTACTAACTACAACTACTATTATTACGATTGCTATTACTAATAGTATTATTATTACTACTTTTACTAACGCTACGATTACCGAAACGTTTCATTCAATTACATGCATCGCTGCTACCGCTGTTACTACCACCGGAACGTACGGTTTTAGATGCCGAATTCGCGTAATCAGTTCGACAATTCGAGCAATTATCAATCACGCGTACACAAGACACACATACATCCACAGAATATGGGCGAACGGGCGTCGGCACGAATTCCGTGTAGCGCTTAAACATATGACGCGTACGCAAGTACACGCTACGTACGAAACGCGAACGCGCGTGTAGCCGAATCGGAGTGACATTCTTGTATAAACAGGAGATTTAAACGAAACCAAAAATAAAAAAAAAAGAGAAGAACACATGTACCATACTGCCAATCGTGCGGGCTGTTTAATACGGAAAACACATGCGAGATACATTAATGTACATAAAATATACGATACGTCTTTTTTTCGCGGCACGTATAACCAAGCATCTATGCGTAAGTAGATGTAAATAAGTGCATAGGTCGAAACTGAGAGAGAGAAATAGGATTTAAATCATTTTCCATCGCCATTTCACGCTTCTCTACGTAATCTGCGTGCGTGGATTTCGACTGAATATATGCAACTACGTAGAACTACCGTTAATTAATGTAAGTATATAACGATCGAGAGAGAGAGAGAGAGAGAGAGAGAGAGATTAAAGAACGATACTACACTTGGCGACAATATGCTGATGTTCTTTGGTGCTCGAGGTTCTCGGCACTTGAACGCACTGGGTTTCCCATTGGGCGTAACGTTTCTTTCGTTGTTTTCCCTTTCATTCATTGTTTTACGAATCGAAAAGAATAGGGAGACAGGTTGACCGTGTTATGAGGTGTATAATCGTCACAATTTCAGATGCCCGGGTATGCCATTATCTCTTAAATCAAACGTTGATTTTCAATCTTCTTCTCTTTGAATTAAAGAAATTTTATTCTTCTCTTACGTATCGAGCGTATCAGCTCCAAATATATTTTCCTCCACGTTCTATCTAGAAGATCTCATCTTTTTTTTTCTTCTGCGATTGGTCCACGTTCTAAGGTCGAGCGAGCATTTTGCGGAGACAAAAGTGTTAGGAAAAGAGGGGTAGAATCGAGCACACGCGTGCGGGGCAAAAAGGGGATATTATTAAAACTGTTTTTCTGTGATAAATCCAAAGAATCCAGCCGGGTCGACGACTACTATCGTCGCGTCGCGTGGACTATTTTGTAGCCCTAAAAATGAGTTGGGTCGATGAGGATTGGAACGAATGCACGGGAAGACACGTGGCCGAGTGAATGTAAAGTGAGAGAAAGAAACGTCCGCAGGGCGGCGTGTAAGAATCGACTAACCGTCGTTTACTTAGGAGGACGAGGATTAATATAAATATTGCGTGTGTGAGCCGTGCACGTCGAAATCATCAAACTTACAAAGCTCTTTAGCGTCGTGTTGAAAAGGCAAGCATATGACCAAGCTCTTAACGATAACTTATTGTTAGCGTTAAACAACAAACACGTAAATATAAATATACATAGATCTAATCGAAGAATGTACGTGTAAGTATACATATAGGTGTAAGTACAGCTATACATTGACTTGAACACGCTACTAACGTAAACCGCGAATAATCCGCGACGCAGACTAAGCTGAAAAAACGATTAATAACGATAATAACATAGTAATAACGATAACGTTGATAATATTGATGAGGATGCTACGAGCGATACCTGTATCGATAAGGAGAATAGCGATATACAAACTTTTATTAAACCCTTTTCGGTATCTGTATCGCGATGAGTCCAGAGCTGAACACTGGACACTGGACAGGCGTCTCGCTTTGCGAAAAGAACGCTGCGAAGAGAGATAACAGTATCTAGTAGCGAAACGAGTATGGTATGCACGAACAGCGATGCTGGTTAGCCCGATGAACGGGCAGGGATGGTGGATCTAAACGCTTTCCAGAAGAACTGTCGATTATTTGGATAGGTCAGCGCCGCAAATAGGTCCAAGTAGACGTTAAATCCAGTCCAATTATACATTTTTCCCGAATTACTATATCTTTCTATTTGCATTTCGTGAAATTGACCTACGCGTAGTTTTGCCTTTTAAAGGAAGAAGGGGACGGGGGTTTTTCTTAGCGAGCGATCGACGCTGAAACTTGCCGCGAAATGTTTGCCATTTACTAGCTATCTAGTCGTCCTAATTAAGCGTCGTAACCGTAAACGGGCGAATCGAAGATCGAGCCCAAAAATCATAGAGATTCTTCTGTGAAACGTTAAGATCGAACCTCGAGGATCGAGGCTCGCGCCACAGTATTCGCGACACGGACCCTCTGTTCAACGACGCGCGAATAAAAACGGTCCGTGGTTCGTTGAGTAACGTTTAAGCAGCAAAAAAAATAGGGAAAAGTCGACAAAGGATAGAGGACGGACGGTAGGGAAAGGAGGCTAGAGACAGCCACTGTACGGGTGGACGACTACTACGGCGAGACACGCGACCACGTTGTATAATAAAACAAAACGAAATAGACGAAGAAAAGAAACGCAAGGCCCATGAACTCGATCGGGTTTGACGCGTGATAAATGGGTGACACTGTCGCGTTGATCCTTTTATTGTAATAAGAAGAGATGCGAAATACTTCTCGGCTCGTTCGTAGAAAGTACGTAATTAACGAAACTATACACAGCAACGCGAAATCGCGAGCGGATTATAAATTTTCATCGATTCTAGACAGCAGAGACTTCGAAGAATCATTTAGCCGATCGTCAAACAGAATCCATGCACGATTTCATTCCTTGCATTTATTTATAACGATGGTAAAGCGAACAAAGATATAGTAATGACAATGCAACGGAAGCGTCGAATGAAATAACACGTAAACACTACGATTAAGAGTTTTTCTACTTATCTATACAAATACATATTCGTATATAAATATGTACACGTAAAAGATACACGTATATGGATTTTATATCTATGTATTTATGGATAAATACATACATATACAGGCATATACACATAAGTGGGTACGAACGAATAATGAAAGCGTATATCGACACTAAATGCCCTATCGATAATAAATAATCAGAAGATGAAAAGAAGATAAAAGGGAAATAAACTTCGTCACTAGACATCTCGGTTGTTGGACGCGCCGACGAGCTCCGTAGAGTTTCATACTTTTGCAAATAATCGAAATCTCGTCGATACACTATTACACACCGATCTCTTTATGTATAATTATACGAATAAATATACTCGAGCGGATTGAAGAGAGAGAGATTCGTTTGGTCAAGCGCGCGCAGCCACTGCTAGAACGGCCACTACAAGAACAATTGTCGAACGCGACGGATGTGCGTGGATGTGAATTTCGTTCAGACTTACCAATTCATTTCTGTGCGTCGGTTTCGCGCTCGAACCATATACGCGCGGCGGCCTCTCCGTCGAGCCGAGCGATCGATCCTTTCGATTTCAACTCTTCGAGGACCACAACGATCGTTTCACATAGAGTAGAGGAAAGAGGACATCTCGTCGTTTTTCGATTTATCTTGTTCTTTGCTCCATAGACTTTGCCAACGGCATTTCCCTTTTGTCATTCCTTCGTTGCATCTTTCTAATCGTAAATCGCTCGACTAGACGGTCTCGCGTCATCAAAAATAATGTCACGTAGAGAAAAAGAGTAAATGTATTTTCGAGGGCGGAGAGGGATGAAGCTTTGCGTAGCTTGTTTTGGGGGCTGATATGTGTTTTGTTTCGAAGAAGGGGGTACTCGGAGAGAAGAGGGCGAAGGGTAGCAAATGAAAAGAACGAGGGGGAAAAGTGGAGGGAAAATCTCGGTTAATCATTAAATAGTAACAAGAGTTGCCTTAATATTACACGTTCACAAAACTAGAATACGCAAACGAACGACGAAACAAAAGAGATACGATGAATATAACGATGAAAGCTCGAACAGTCGTGTCTTCTTGTCGAACGTCACGACGAACACGCGAGAATAGACGATCGGTCACGAATAGCGTTTCCTCCTTTCAAGATGTTCCACATTTTTGTTTTCGTCAAATCGCTATTCCCTTCTGTTGAGAAGAAGAAATAGTTTCCGGGTGAACGCTTGGAAACGCACAGGCGGCCGATTGTCGTATTCCTCGTTTGCAAACTTATCGTACGCTACTGTGCGCGACCGATCAACTTTGCGGAACTATGAATTTCTATTCTTCTTGCCGCCTTCTTTCGCTCGACGCTTTTCCATCTATTCTTCGTCCATTCGTCGGTCACCATTTTTCATTCCTCTCACGATGCATTGACTCGGCATCGACGACGTTTCGCTGTGGCTATCGTCGCGAACAATAGCGTATCAGTCTAAGAAACAGCCCCCCACCCCCCAAAAGGATACGTAAAGCGAGGGAACGATAGATAGAGGTGGCAGGAGCACAATGAAGGAAGGGAGAATAGAGTAAGAGAAAAGCGAAACGGGGAAGAAATTCATCGAAAGGCAACGCAAAGAAATGGCTGGCTGTGTATAATACGGCGCGCAACGCGCTTCACTTGTATCAATGGAAAAAAAATGGGTGACGAGAATCTGGCAATGAACGATAGTTAGTGCTTGATGAACGAGCGAAAGAATGTAATGCTTGCGTGTGTGTATGCGTATCAGCGCAAAAGGACCGATGTACGAAAGATAAGAAAACGCAGCGAAAGCGAGAGAGAAGGAAACTATGTAAACCTTTAATAACTGTTGTATATCGTTGTATTACAAAGAACATTGCCGTAAAATGGACGGACAAAGAAGTGAAAGAAACCATTGAAAGCTTTAACTTTGACTAAAATAACTTTAAAAAGGGTATAATAGCGATATAACGCAGGGTGGGCCCGTGCGAGCTGTGTGAATGGCGAACGATTGGCGGTTGATTCTGCGCGAAGTTATTACCGGCGATCGAAATAATGCGTTCATATACATAAATAAATAATTATAAAAATATATATATACATACATATAAATAATATCTATATATATATAGTTTAATCTACCTCGATGTACTTCATTCGTGTTGACGAGCATCGAAATTCCGTTTTTTCTTTAATATTGTTACAATCCCGATGGTTGAATATCTCGTTCGCGCAATATCCCGCCAATCTTCGCATTACTGTAAACTTACTGTATATTACTTATACATATATACATACAACAAATCTATATATATATAAATATAAATATACATAGATGTATGCATATGTGAAAATGCAAAAGAACACTTGTTTTTCTCAGAGATAACAGATCGAGTGCAAATTCTACCTTTATACGTATTTCATTGTTCGCGCGCATCTTTCGCGTCACGTCGAGAACGCGAACGAGGGTCGGCCAAAACGAAGAACGCGATCAATGTTTGTCGAATGGAATCGAGTCTTTTTTCCGCGCTCGATAAGAGAAACATATGTCGGCGAAGAAATCGACTTGCTCTTATTCCTAAAAGGAAAATGCATTCACGAAAAGCGTCTCACGATTCACGACTGACGAACTAACGTTTAGTCCCGTAGCTTAAGGACACTTCGATTTCACATGATCGTCGTGACGCGAACATTCGGTTGTATTATTTCTGTTCTTTCACGAAAAATAAGTATTCTATACGTGTGAAAGCATTTGCCCATGAGAAAATCTTGTGTGTTATTTAAAATTAAAAAAATAAATAAAAGAGAAATAACGAAAGGATATACTCGATTATTCTTTCAATCTACGAATACGATCGGTTCGGTTTCGAGTATGAATGTCGAGTGAAATTGCGGAGAGAGCAAACGAGCGAGAGACAAAGAATGAAAATGATGACGTAAATATGCATTATTACTTATGTATTATGCAGTAAACGAGACAGAAGATACCTACCTTATATATATATATAAATATTATACATATATATATTTATATATATGTATTTATATATATATAATATTTATATATATTTATATATATACATAGCTAGTTCAATTTGCAAATTAGTGTGTATCGTCGCTTCGAAATGCCCAGTCATTACTCGCCAGAATCCAAAAACCCAACAACCGATTTCAAGTTCATTCTTTTTTTAAGGAAAAAACCAATAAAATAATGTGTTAAAATATTTCAAGATACTCGTGTTTTTCACTTAATCTTAAGGCACTACGAACTTTATTTCAAATTTATGGATCATTCCCCATATTTAACCAACTTGAGACGGTGCATTGCCGATGTTTCCAATTTGGTGCATGATCTTTGGAGCATATTGCTTTCTCAACTTCCTGTACATTCATTTAGGCTCGACAGATCACAGCACCACACTCTTAACGAAACAATATCCTTTTATACGAAATGAATATAAGCGCATACGCACAAAAATTAATTTTTCGCTTGCGCCTAACGAAAAATATTTATCCTTTATGAAAAATTGGTACCTGTAATCATCGAAATACAAATTTCTACTCCATTTGTAATTTATTTAAATCCTACATAACTATCCCCTCAACAGCATTTCCGATTTCAATTTGAGGAAACAATAGAAGTAGGCACCTACTAATGAGGAAAGCATCAAGATATAGTAGGAGATTCTGATTGACTTATAGCTGAACCGACGATCAGGTCCTTATACCTACTTGATTCCTACGTTTTCTGATCAGCTTCTAGTCGGACCTACGATCCTAAGGTTGTATCTACTGGATTTCTGCTTGTTCTGACCAACTGTTTACCTGAACCTACGATCCTTCGGTCAGACCTATTGTACTTTTACGTTATCTGATCAACTATTAGTCGTCGTCTAATAGTGCCTACTGAACTTCAATGGGTTAATTTCGACATCAATAGGTTACAATTGTTAGTGCGTAAGTTTAATTCAGAGTAATTCGATAGTAAATTGTTATGTACACTTGTTATATATCTTATTTTATATTCGTTTTATTTAGTTGATATTATTTAGAAGCCTTATTCCTTAAAGACGTGGTGCCGTGGCAGGACTGTCAATTGCAACGTTCTAAAGCGGCAAACTTTACATAATGACTTCTTAAAATTAAGGTGCAGGATGCTGCTTTATAGGATGCGTTATTTATGTTTTATAAACAATTTAATAATTTGTTCGCGAAATCCAGAGTAACTATACAAGAAAGTCATTCTAAAGCTTGAGAATTACATTTTCTGATTCCCCAAGAAGCTCTTTAATTCAAATACCCATCTGTACATTTTAATTCATATATTAACCCTTCCGCGACGGCCGGCTTCTCCGTTGCGGCAGTATCTGCAGTATATAGGCGGCGGTAGTCGTGAAAGGGTTAATTAATATCTGTAAAGATATGCTTGAAACTACGCGGGGCCCTGCCGTATCTACAGTGTCTGCTCTAGTATGGCCATCTATACAGAACTCTCTGAAACTACTCGCGAGTTTTACTTTATCGATATCTCGTCTGTTACAGAGCAATCGTGAGTTCTCGGACACAGCGAATATCACCGAGCGCTACCGGCGCGCCTGCGACCGCGGAGTGCGGTAGGCTACAGGAGTGGGGACGTTCCGCGGCGCACCGCGCCGCGTTAGTAGCGGTTGGAGCGTCGAAGCGTATGGGTCGCATGTGCTGTTGAAGGTTTGCGACATACCTCACTCTACAATACAATAGCATCTCGGATATTGTCTTACCATCGCGTACGCTTGATTATTAGCTTCTATTAATTAATACGCGTATAACTAATAATCGTTCTACTATCACAACAATACATTAAACTTCAATAATTAAAGTATTTCTCGAGTCTCATTTGCTGGACGAATAAGCGGTCATCCAATTATGGATGGACGCGTCTTCTTCCGACTTCGAGTATTTTTTAATTCGAGATTAACTAGTCGTTTGTTGTAACATCGTGTTAACAAAGTAATAATAATATTAGTTTGAACGGTTCTTCGAATCATTATTATATTTTATTGTGCTTACATATTTGGTTAGGAATGTCACTTACATATCCCCTTTTGCGACTTCGAATTCGAATCTGATTTTAGAACAGGTCTATCACGTTGCTTTTCTTTTTGTTGCAGGAGTAATGGATGATTGGCTGGTAAAGAATAATATATTGAGGCTGCAGGAATGGACTATTGAGATACAATTACTACGACACATGACAATCTGTCCGATGACCTATGATGAAGGATTGGGAACATTTAACTTCTTATCCAAACGGTTTATGTATATCTCTTGTTGTCTGGCGATTGGATTTACGGCTCCAGTTCTTTTCCTTCGATTGAAAGTTATTGAACACTTTCATTATTGTAAATGTCAATACTTACTTCTCTCCATTCGTATATCCATGTTCACTAAATAATGAGAACATTTCAAATAGGAATTACAATATAACATTCGCGAATGAAACTAGAGTCAGTAAAATTCATTAATTATAAACGAAAAATTGAAATACGTTCATGTTTCGCTGCATATCAGTCGCGATTTCTATTATAGCTTCACTAGTGTTCTTGCTGACAGTTGTATTATCTCTGTGGCTTAGTCCCAAGTACGGTCAAATGGTATTTTCGACGCCGGATTTTCCACGTCGCTACGTACGCTTTTGGTAAATCGATATTAAATGAATATTAATACGGTAGTACTTTATTAAAAAACAGAGCAGTATTTCCTCAACAGACGTTCGACAGGATGCAGAAATAATAAAGAGACAAATAAAATCAAATATATATTGTTTAAATTTCTACCTCCTCACCCCATTTACTAACTTGTGCAGATTTTCTTTCAAAAAATTTTGATCACCGCGCGGAATGCGGTCGGTAGAGTCAGTGCTTGTTTCGTCAAAGTTCGTTTTATTGTTTTTAGAGCGCAACCGCTCTTGATAATTACAATTAAATATAAATAATAGTAAAGATACGCGAAAGTAGAGTCAGTGTTTGTTTCGAAACATTGCTCTCGCGAAATCAGAGTCACTTTGTTCGTCGATCACAATTAATAAACGTGCGCGATTGTAAAGTATTTTATCGTGTTCAATCTTTCAATGAAACTTGTGTTTGACAGGCATAGTTTACATCAACAATATCTCGTGTAAAAAAATTCTCGAATTAAAGTAGTTTTCCGTTTACTCGCTTGGAGCGCTACAAGGAACTGTAATATGAGTAGTTTCAAGCTCTTCTTCATAGATGGCGATGTTAAAGCCCACTGAGTGAAGATAAGGCAGATATACGAGTCGTTTCAAGCTCTTCTTTACAGATGGCGATACCAAAGCTCACGAATTTAGATAGGGCTGATATACGAGTAGTTTCAAGCACTTCTTTAAAGATGCCGTCATTATAGACTTAACAAATTCGTTTATTTTCCCTTTTATTTCTAAAATTAAGTTAATAATGCTTGAAAATCTTTACGTGTTCTCATTTCATATCAATAAAGTGTTAGCAAACTCAGTATAACACTGTACATTAAAATTAATATGTATAGTAGCATTGTAAGTTCTACTGTTCATTTTATTGTACAACAATCAAGCTCTTTAGCGAAGGTAAATATATCTATGAATATCATTTCGGTCTCACAGCAATGAAATTTAGGCTTCGTGTACATATAACCTCATTTTACAATACTGTCTTAACAATTTCCTCCCTGTTTCATTTCAGATTCCTAAGTTATTCTTATATCCTTTTACATTCATGCTTCCATTCCTTCTTTTAGTAGATATTCTAACGTTCCAAATTTATGTGGGCACAGGTCAGGTCCTCTGTTCTTTCCCTTCACCCAATATTTATTTCATTTCTTTATGCTTCCTCGTTTTACCTACACTATTAATCCTCCGACAGCGGTGACTTGGGCAGCGAACGTGGAGTCATTTTGACTCACACCGATATTTCACTACCGCATATTCACAAGCCCCCAAACCCTCACGGATATTGTACTAACCAGGGAAGGTTGCTTGTCGCTAGACCCTCATGGATGCATTGTATTCTATTCGCTTTGCGTTCAGGTATGTTTTTCTTTACTACGTATAGGAAAACGTATAGGATAAAATAATAATTTAGTGAATTGTAATAAACATTATATTGATTATAAATTTGTATTGCTACATGGAATACATTTTGTAATTTATTCGATGATTCTTCCGAATTGTAGGCGTCTTCCGGAAAAAAAAAGTTTCTTTGGTAACGTATAAGACTCAAGTAAAATGGAAAACTGTAAACGAATTCGAAGAGAGATTCACTCAAGTCGCTGGTCGTCGCAAGAATAATCCCTCGCTGCACATTTATTTCCATTCAGCCAACCAAGTTCTGGGTTTTTCCAAATTTGGGTTACTGTATCGGTCTCCAAACCAATGACTCAAGCATCGCTGTCGGAGGGTTAATTGATGACTTTGCCCCCTTCTGTTCTTACTTCGGTACTGTAGTAATTTTGTTGTTCTAACATATCTGTACCTTTCATTACATCTTGCCCCTTTTATTTCCCTGTTCTTCTAGTGTTTTGTATTTCATAGTATCTTATTTTAAGGCTTTTCATCACTTTGTTTAATTCCGTTCATGTCAAATTTATTCTTGCTTGACTTATTTCATTGCTTTTCAATTAATCCCCCGTCATCTTTTTCATCCAAACATCCCTTCATAACTTTCCTCTCTCCTGTTATGTACTTACTAATATGCCTTTTGTATGTGCAGATTACCTTGGCAAAGAAATGACAAGCATTGACTGGTACTTCAGATTGTGCGTAGGAGCAAGAAAGAAGATAGAAACACTCGTGCCACATACTTTAGTTAACCTTTAGTTATAGTGAATTGGTTTATAAAAATACTTTTTAACTATTAGCGAATAAGATTAATTTAGAGCAATGGTGTCATTAACTGTTTATTTTATATTCAGTTCATTCAGTAGAACTTATATAAACTTCAATGTTACTTTTACTACAAGTTCTACTGAATGTGCTAAATATAAAATGAAAGATGTAATAAATACTTTACATATGCACAAGTTACACAACTGTTTTAATTTAAAATAAACTTCTGCATATAAAGTACGTCAATTTTAGTATAAGTTTTATATGTAAGATATATTGTAAATTAACTGCTAAGAATAGTTCATAAGTATTAGCTACAACATTTTTGTAACTTATGTATCTTCCTTAATTAATTTAAATAAATCTTGAATGAAAAGAATTCTACTGCTGTCTTTATTTTAACACCTTAACTATCCTTGAAAAGACCTAATTCCAATTCCTTAAACAAGTACTGCCGTGCAGGAACTTTAAATGCAAAGTTCACAAGCGGAGAACTTGTAAAAATAGACCTAAACATCATTAACTTTGCCGCTAACTGTTAAGGAATTAATACGTCTTGATGGGAGCTCTTTACATTCAAGTTCTCGGAAATTCCTGGAACGTGACGTCATTTCTTAGAATTGCTGAGATCGAATACCTCCTCGCACATTATATTCTCCTAATACAAATCGACGATTTTCAGCAGATATTTCTGCCAGAAACTCAGAAATTTTGCGCTCGGAAATTCCTGGAATGTGACGTCATTTCTGAGAACGAATACCTCCTTGCATATCATATTCTCCTGATACAAATCCACGATTTTCGGCGAGATATTTCTGCCAGAAACTCAGAAATTTTGCGCTCGGAAATTCCTGGAACGTGACGTCATTTCCAAGAATTGCCGGCGTCGGATACCTCCTTGCACATCATATTCTCCTAATACAAAGTCCAGATTTCCAAGCGCTGAAATTTCTGAGTTTCTGGCAAAAATATGTGTTGAAAATCGTGGATTTGTATCAGGAGAATATGATATGCAAGGAGGTATTCGTTCTCAGAAATGACGTCACATTCCAAGAATTTCCGAGCGCAAAATTTCTGCGTTTCTGGACGAAATATCTCGCCGAAAATTGTGGATTTGTATCAGGAGAATATGATATGCAAGGAGGTATTCGTTCTCAGAAATGACGTCACATTCCAGGAATTTCCGAGCGCAAAATTTCTGAGTTTCTGGCAGAAATATCTGCTGAAAATCGTGGATTTGTATCAGGAGAATATGATATGCGAGGAGGTATCCGAACCTCGGTAGTTCTTGGATTCAAGAATTCCTGAGCGCTTCATTTTCTGAACAGGTGCCAACAAATTTCGCAAGAAATGAAGACTTTAAAAATGATGTTATTTCGAAGAATTGCCTGCTGCCAAATTTAATAACGTATAGGACCATTTTGACAAGTTTCTCGCATCAGGACTTTGCATTTAAAGTTCGTCCACGATACTTCTTGTATAAGGAATTGGAATTAGGTTCTTTAAAGGATTGTTGAGGTGTAAAAAATAAAAAGAGCAGTGGAATTCTTTTCATTGAAGATTTATTTAAACTAATCAATGAAGATACATGTTACAAAAATGTAATTCAAATTTACAAGCTAATCCTTATGAACTAATCTTTTATATTTATTTATAATATAACTTACAACTAAATCTTAATCAATTTTAAAATAGCATTTATGTAATATGAAAAGTACAATAGACTCAAATAAGATAAAACTTAGGCTAAAAATTTACATAGTTTGTTTGTAGAAGCTTTATTAATTTACTATGACTAAAGGATAACTAAAGTACGTGGCAAAAGTTCTTCCATCTTCTTTCTTGCTTTTATGCACAATGAGAAGTGCCGGTCAGTGCTCCTTACTCTTTGCATGCGGAACCTGCACACACAAAAAATATATTAGTAAGTATGTAACAGATGAGGGAAAGATTGTTAAGGGATATACAGAGGAAAAAGAAAGAACAGAGGGCCAAACGACAAGCATAAGAGAAAGAGAGGTTTATTTGAAAAGGAGTGGAATGAGAGATGGAGGGGTGTTCTAAAATAGGACCAAATCGTTCCTCGAATCGAGACCATTAATATAAAACGTCGTTGATTAAACTCGGCCCAGTAGAACGCGAGATAAATGAATTTGTTTAATGAAATTATAGACAAATGCGATTACCTCGACTTGCCGGCGAGCTTCATCAATGACCAGAGGACATAAAGTAAAGCTAGAAGTATCAGCTACCATCTCCAATAGGTGTAAACATTATTCCACGTGCGGTTCATTTGCACAATTAAACCAACTGCATATAGTCACAGCAACGGGGCATTTTTATCGTGCAGCTTATGTGTTTCCCTTTCTTTTGAGTCGTGGCTGATTAAAATCAATGACCAGAGGACATAAATTAAAGCTAGGTTGATCAGCTAACATCTCCAATAGGTGTTAACATTATTCGATGTGCAGTTCGTTTGTTATAAACAATTAAACATTTAAAATTGTTATTACGGCCAACTGCATATAATCACAGCAACGGGGTATTTTTTATCGTGTGGTTTATTGGCTTCCCTTTCATTTGAGACGTCGTTGATCAAAATCGGCCCAGTAGAAGCAGAGATAATTCAATTTGTTCAAAGAAATTATAAACAAATGCCTTTATTTCGGCTTGCTGGCTAGCTACATCAATGACCAGAGGACATAAATTAAAGCTAGGATGATCAGCTAACATCTCCAATAGGTGTCAACATTATTCGATGTGCAGTTCGTTTGTTATAAACAATTAAACATTTACAATTGTTATTACGGCCAACTGCATATACTCACAGCAACGGGGTATTTTTTATCGTGTGGTTTATTGGCTTCCCTTTCATTTGAGACGTCGTTGATCAAAATCGGCCCAGTAGAAGCCGAGATAATTCAATTTGTTCAAAGAAATTATAAACAAATGCCTTTATTTCGGCTTGCTGGCTAGCTACATCAATGACCAGAGGACATAAATTAAAGCTAGGATGATCTGCTAACATCTCCAATAGGTGTCAACATTATTCGATGTGCAGTTCGTTTGTTATAAACAATTAATCATTTACAATTGTTATTACGGCCAACTGCATATACTCACAGCAACGGGGTATTTTTTATCGTGTGGTTTATTGGCTTCCCTTTCATTTGAGACGTCGTTGATCAAAATCGGCCCAGTAGAAGCCGAGATAATTCAATTTGTTCAAAGAAATTATAAACAAATGCCTTTATTTCGGCTTGCAGGCTAGCTACATCAATGACCAGAGGACATAAATTAAAGCTAGGATGATCAGCTAACATCTCCAATAGGTGTCAACATTATTCGATGTGCAGTTCGTTTGTTATAAACAATTAATCATTTACAATTGTTATTACGGCCAACTGCATATACTCACAGCAACGGGGTATTTTTTATCGTGTGGTTTATTGGCTTCCCTTTCATTTGAGACGTCGTTGATCAAAATCGGCCCAGTAGAAGCCGAGATAATTCAATTTGTTCAAAGAAATTATAAACAAATGCCTTTATTTCGGCTTGCAGGCTAGCTACATCAATGACCAGAGGACATAAATTAAAGCTAGGATGATCAGCTAACATCTCCAATAGGTGTCAACATTATTCGATGTGCAGTTCGTTTGTTATAAACAATTAATCATTTACAATTGTTATTACGGCCAACTGCATATACTCACAGCAACGGGGTATTTTTTATCGTGTGGTTATTGGCTTCCCTTTCATTTGAGACGTCGTTGATCAAAATCGGCCCAGTAGAAGCCGAGATAATTCAATTTGTTCAAAGAAATTATAAACAAATGCCTTTATTTCGGCTTGCTGGCTAGCTACATCAATGACCAGAGGACATAAATTAAAGCTAGGATGATCAGCTAACATCTCCAATAGGTGTCAACATTATTCGATGTGCAGTTCGTTTGTTATAAACAATTAATCATTTACAATTGTTATTACGGCCAACTGCATATACTCACAGCAACGGGGTATTTTTTATCGTGTGGTTATTGGCTTCCCTTTCATTTGAGACGTCGTTGATCAAAATCGGCCCAGTAGAAGCCGAGATAATTCAATTTGTTCAAAGAAATTATAAACAAATGCCTTTATTTCGGCTTGCAGGCTAGCTACATCAATGACCAGAGGACATAAATTAAAGCTAGGAGGATCAGCTAACATCTCCAATAGGTGTCAACATTATTCGATGTGCAGTTCGTTTGTTATAAACAATTAAACATTTACAATTGTTATTACGGCCAACTGCATATACTCACAGCAACGGGGTATTTTTTATCGTGTGGTTTATTGGCTTCCCTTTCATTTGAGACGTCGTTGATCAAAATCGGCCCAGTAGAAGCCGAGATAATTCAATTTGTTCAAAGAAATTATAAACAAATGCCTTTATTTCGGCTTGCTGGCTAGCTACATCAATGACCAGAGGACATAAATTAAAGCTAGGATGATCTGCTAACATCTCCAATAGGTGTCAACATTATTCGATGTGCAGTTCGTTTGTTATAAACAATTAATCATTTACAATTGTTATTACGGCCAACTGCATATACTCACAGCAACGGGGTATTTTTTATCGTGTGGTTTATTGGCTTCCCTTTCATTTGAGACGTCGTTGATCAAAATCGGCCCAGTAGAAGCCGAGATAATTCAATTTGTTCAAAGAAATTATAAACAAATGCCTTTATTTCGGCTTGCAGGCTAGCTACATCAATGACCAGAGGACATAAATTAAAGCTAGGAGGATCAGCTAACATCTCCAATAGGTGTCAACATTATTCGATGTGCAGTTCGTTTGTTATAAACAATTAAACATTTACAATTGTTATTACGGCCAACTGCATATACTCACAGCAACGGGGTATTTTTTATCGTGTGGTTTATTGGCTTCCCTTTCATTTGAGACGTCGTTGATCAAAATCGGCCCAGTAGAAGCCGAGATAATTCAATTTGTTCAAAGAAATTATAAACAAATGCCTTTATTTCGGCTTGCTGGCTAGCTACATCAATGACCAGAGGACATAAATTAAAGCTAGGATGATCTGCTAACATCTCCAATAGGTGTCAACATTATTCGATGTGCAGTTCGTTTGTTATAAACAATTAATCATTTACAATTGTTATTACGGCCAACTGCATATACTCACAGCAACGGGGTATTTTTTATCGTGTGGTTTATTGGCTTCCCTTTCATTTGAGACGTCGTTGATCAAAATCGGCCCAGTAGAAGCCGAGATAATTCAATTTGTTCAAAGAAATTATAAACAAATGCCTTTATTTCGGCTTGCAGGCTAGCTACATCAATGACCAGAGGACATAAATTAAAGCTAGGAGGATCAGCTAACATCTCCAATAGGTGTCAACATTATTCGATGTGCAGTTCGTTTGTTATAAACAATTAAACATTTACAATTGTTATTACGGCCAACTGCATATACTCACAGCAACGGGGTATTTTTTATCGTGTGGTTTATTGGCTTCCCTTTCATTTGAGACGTCGTTGATCAAAATCGGCCCAGTAGAAGCCGAGATAATTCAATTTGTTCAAAGAAATTATAAACAAATGCCTTTATTTCGGCTTGCTGGCTAGCTACATCAATGACCAGAGGACATAAATTAAAGCTAGGATGATCAGCTAACATCTCCAATAGGTGTCAACATTATTCGATGTGCAGTTCGTTTGTTATAAACAATTAATCATTTACAATTGTTATTACGGCCAACTGCATATACTCACAGCAACGGGGTATTTTTTATCGTGTGGTTTATTGGCTTCCCTTTCATTTGAGACGTCGTTGATCAAAATCGGCCCAGTAGAAGCCGAGATAATTCAATTTGTTCAAAGAAATTATAAACAAATGCCTTTATTTCGGCTTGCAGGCTAGCTACATCAATGACCAGAGGACATAAATTAAAGCTAGGATGATCAGCTAACATCTCCAATAGGTGTCAACATTATTCGATGTGCAGTTCGTTTGTTATAAACAATTAATCATTTACAATTGTTATTACGGCCAACTGCATATACTCACAGCAACGGGGTATTTTTTATCGTGTGGTTATTGGCTTCCCTTTCATTTGAGACGTCGTTGATCAAAATCGGCCCAGTAGAAGCCGAGATAATTCAATTTGTTCAAAGAAATTATAAACAAATGCCTTTATTTCGGCTTGCTGGCTAGCTACATCAATGACCAGAGGACATAAATTAAAGCTAGGATGATCAGCTAACATCTCCAATAGGTGTCAACATTATTCGATGTGCAGTTCGTTTGTTATAAACAATTAATCATTTACAATTGTTATTACGGCCAACTGCATATACTCACAGCAACGGGGTATTTTTTATCGTGTGGTTATTGGCTTCCCTTTCATTTGAGACGTCGTTGATCAAAATCGGCCCAGTAGAAGCCGAGATAATTCAATTTGTTCAAAGAAATTATAAACAAATGCCTTTATTTCGGCTTGCAGGCTAGCTACATCAATGACCAGAGGACATAAATTAAAGCTAGGAGGATCAGCTAACATCTCCAATAGGTGTCAACATTATTCGATGTGCAGTTCGTTTGTTATAAACAATTAAACATTTACAATTGTTATTACGGCCAACTGCATATACTCACAGCAACGGGGTATTTTTTATCGTGTGGTTTATTGGCTTCCCTTTCATTTGAGACGTCGTTGATCAAAATCGGCCCAGTAGAAGCCGAGATAATTCAATTTGTTCAAAGAAATTATAAACAAATGCCTTTATTTCGGCTTGCTGGCTAGCTACATCAATGACCAGAGGACATAAATTAAAGCTAGGATGATCTGCTAACATCTCCAATAGGTGTCAACATTATTCGATGTGCAGTTCGTTTGTTATAAACAATTAATCATTTACAATTGTTATTACGGCCAACTGCATATACTCACAGCAACGGGGTATTTTTTATCGTGTGGTTTATTGGCTTCCCTTTCATTTGAGACGTCGTTGATCAAAATCGGCCCAGTAGAAGCCGAGATAATTCAATTTGTTCAAAGAAATTATAAACAAATGCCTTTATTTCGGCTTGCAGGCTAGCTACATCAATGACCAGAGGACATAAATTAAAGCTAGGATGATCAGCTAACATCTCCAATAGGTGTCAACATTATTCGATGTGCAGTTCGTTTGTTATAAACAATTAATCATTTACAATTGTTATTACGGCCAACTGCATATACTCACAGCAACGGGGTATTTTTTATCGTGTGGTTTATTGGCTTCCCTTTCATTTGAGACGTCGTTGATCAAAATCGGCCCAGTAGAAGCCGAGATAATTCAATTTGTTCAAAGAAATTATAAACAAATGCCTTTATTTCGGCTTGCAGGCTAGCTACATCAATGACCAGAGGACATAAATTAAAGCTAGGATGATCAGCTAACATCTCCAATAGGTGTCAACATTATTCGATGTGCAGTTCGTTTGTTATAAACAATTAAACATTTACAATTGTTATTACGGCCAACTGCATATACTCACAGCAACGGGGTATTTTTTATCGTGTGGTTTATTGGCTTCCCTTTCATTTGAGACGTCGTTGATCAAAATCGGCCCAGTAGAAGCCGAGATAATTCAATTTGTTCAAAGAAATTATAAACAAATGCCTTTATTTCGGCTTGCAGGCTAGCTACATCAATGACCAGAGGACATAAATTAAAGCTATTATGATCAGCTAACATCTCCAATAGGTGTCAACATTATTCCATATGCAGTTCATTTGTTATAAACAATTAAACAATTAAAAATGTTATTACGGGCAACTGTGTATAGTTACAGTAACGGGGGATTTTTTATCGTGTAGCTTCTTCGTTTCCCTTTCTTTTGAGACGTCGAACCACAATCACAGCCCCACACACAGCTCTGCGTAGAGAGTGCAAAAGAAATACCGCCACAGGTGCCAACAGCGCCTTTCCATCGGTTCTCCGAGCCTAGAGCAGAAAAGGAAATGAGGCAGAAAAGGGAATGAAGGAAAAGAGGGAATGACAGGGGAAAGTGCAATACGCAGTCAATTCGCTCGAATTATTTTCCACATAATTATCAAAAGGCAATTAAACGTTTAATAATTATACAGTAAATAATTGATTGCCCAGGTCTCACCACGTGGAGGTTACTGCGCATGGAGACCCACCCTAGCCACGGCCCATCCACCCTCCAATTACGCGAAAACTAATAATAATATAACATGTGAGAAAGAAAAAGCTCCTATTATTGTCAATTTGTAGAACGTTCGTTAATTGATCGTAGCACAAGTAAGACAATAAGAGGAGTACTTATAAAATTCACGACCGAAATCTAAATTGAGTTTCAGAAGGAAACCTCAAAGAAAAAAAAAGGGACTGAAGGAAAAGGGATGGATACAAAAAGACGAAAGGTATCGAAGATGACTGCTACCGAGCAGCCCGCGAGCTCTCAGCCCAGAGTCTGGACAGTCCAGCGACTTAATCAACACCAGCTTTGATACCGAGCCACAGCTATCATTGAGTTGCGGATATGCAAGACGGCGACCACGATTCCAGATCATAAACCCATGGTGCCTTCTGCCACCCCAAGGTGTGCTTGGCGTGGTCTGACTCGCCAGGGAGACCCTGCATCGGCTGGGAAACTCTCCAGAACCACAATCACAGCCCCACACACCGCTCCCCGCAGACAGTGCAACCCAAATACCGCCACAGGTGCCAACAGCGCCTTTCCATCGGTCCTCCGAACCTAGAGCAGAAAAGGGACTGAAGCTAAATGGGTGGATACAAAAAGACGAAAGGTATCGAAGATGACTGCTACCGAGCAGCCCGCGAGCTCTCAACCCAGAGTCTCGACAGTCCAGCGACTTAAATCAACACCAGCTTTGATACCGAGCCACAGCTATCGTTGAGTTGCGGATATGCAAGACGGCGATCACGATTCCAGATCATAAACCCATGGTGCCTTCTGCCACCCCAAGGTGTGCTTGGCGTGGTCTGACTCGCCAGGGAGACCCTGCATCGGCTGGGAAACTCTCCAGAACCACAATCACAGCCCCACACACCGCTCCCCGCAGACAGTGCAACCCAAATACCGCCACAGCTGCCAACAGCGCCTTTCCATCGGTCCTCCGAACCTAGAGCAGAAAAGGGACTGAAGCTAAATGGGTGGATACAAAAAGACGAAAGGTATCGAAGATGACTGCTACCGAGCAGCCCGCGAGCTCTCAGCCCAGAGTCTGGACAGTCCAGCGACTTAATCAACACCAGCTTTGATACCGAGCCACAGCTATCATTGAGTTGCGGATATGCAAGACGGCGACCACGATTCCAGATCATAAACCCATGGTGCCTTCTGCCACCCCAAGGTGTGCTTGGCGTGGTCTGACTCGCCAGGGAGACCCTGCATCGGCTGGGAAACTCTCCAGAACCACAATCACAGCCCCACACACCGCTCCCCGCAGACAGTGCAACCCAAATACCGCCACAGGTGCCAACAGCGCCTTTCCATCGGTCCTCCGAACCTAGAGCAGAAAAGGGACTGAAGCTAAATGGGTGGATACAAAAAGACGAAAGGTATCGAAGATGACTGCTACCGAGCAGCCCGCGAGCTCTCAACCCAGAGTCTCGACAGTCCAGCGACTTAAATCAACACCAGCTTTGATACCGAGCCACAGCTATCGTTGAGTTGCGGATATGCAAGACGGCGATCACGATTCCAGATCATAAACCCATGGTGCCTTCTGCCACCCCAAGGTGTGCTTGGCGTGGTCTGACTCGCCAGGGAGACCCTGCATCGGCTGGGAAACTCTCCAGAACCACAATCACAGCCCCACACACCGCTCCCCGCAGACAGTGCAACCCAAATACCGCCACAGCTGCCAACAGCGCCTTTCCATCGGTCCTCCGAACCTAGAGCAGAAAAGGGACTGAAGCTAAATGGGTGGATACAAAAAGACGAAAGGTATCGAAGATGACTGCTACCGAGCAGCCCGCGAGCTCTCAGCCCAGAGTCTGGACAGTCCAGCGACTTAATCAACACCAGCTTTGATACCGAGCCACAGCTATCATTGAGTTGCGGATATGCAAGACGGCGACCACGATTCCAGATCATAAACCCATGGTGCCTTCTGCCACCCCAAGGTGTGCTTGGCGTGGTCTGACTCGCCAGGGAGACCCTGCATCGGCTGGGAAACTCTCCAGAACCACAATCACAGCCCCACACACCGCTCCCCGCAGACAGTGCAACCCAAATACCGCCACAGGTGCCAACAGCGCCTTTCCATCGGTCCTCCGAACCTAGAGCAGAAAAGGGACTGAAGCTAAATGGGTGGATACAAAAAGACGAAAGGTATCGAAGATGACTGCTACCGAGCAGCCCGCGAGCTCTCAACCCAGAGTCTCGACAGTCCAGCGACTTAAATCAACACCAGCTTTGATACCGAGCCACAGCTATCGTTGAGTTGCGGATATGCAAGACGGCGATCACGATTCCAGATCATAAACCCATGGTGCCTTCTGCCACCCCAAGGTGTGCTTGGCGTGGTCTGACTCGCCAGGGAGACCCTGCATCGGCTGGGAAACTCTCCAGAACCACAATCACAGCCCCACACACCGCTCCCCGCAGACAGTGCAACCCAAATACCGCCACAGCTGCCAACAGCGCCTTTCCATCGGTCCTCCGAACCTAGAGCAGAAAAGGGACTGAAGCTAAATGGGTGGATACAAAAAGACGAAAGGTATCGAAGATGACTGCTACCGAGCAGCCCGCGAGCTCTCAGCCCAGAGTCTGGACAGTCCAGCGACTTAATCAACACCAGCTTTGATACCGAGCCACAGCTATCATTGAGTTGCGGATATGCAAGACGGCGACCACGATTCCAGATCATAAACCCATGGTGCCTTCTGCCACCCCAAGGTGTGCTTGGCGTGGTCTGACTCGCCAGGGAGACCCTGCATCGGCTGGGAAACTCTCCAGAACCACAATCACAGCCCCACACACCGCTCCCCGCAGACAGTGCAACCCAAATACCGCCACAGGTGCCAACAGCGCCTTTCCATCGGTCCTCCGAACCTAGAGCAGAAAAGGGACTGAAGCTAAATGGGTGGATACAAAAAGACGAAAGGTATCGAAGATGACTGCTACCGAGCAGCCCGCGAGCTCTCAACCCAGAGTCTCGACAGTCCAGCGACTTAAATCAACACCAGCTTTGATACCGAGCCACAGCTATCGTTGAGTTGCGGATATGCAAGACGGCGATCACGATTCCAGATCATAAACCCATGGTGCCTTCTGCCACCCCAAGGTGTGCTTGGCGTGGTCTGACTCGCCAGGGAGACCCTGCATCGGCTGGGAAACTCTCCAGAACCACAATCACAGCCCCACACACCGCTCCCCGCAGACAGTGCAACCCAAATACCGCCACAGGTGCCAACAGCGCCTTTCCATCGGTCCTCCGAGCCGAGAACGGAAAAGGGAATGAGAAGGAAATGGGGAAGGGAATTCGCAGCCAATTCGCTCAAATTATTTTCCACATAATTACCAAACGTCTCTTAAACGTTTAATAATTATACAATAAATAATTGATTGCCCAGGTCTCACCACGTGGAGGTTACTGCGAATGGAGACCCACCCTAGCCACGGCCCTTCCACCCTCCAATTACGCGAAAACTAATTCTACTATCATTTGTAAGGAAGAAAAATCTCCTATTATTGTCAATTTGTAAAACGTTCACTAATTGACCGTAGTACAAGTAAGACAACAAGAGGAGTAGGCAGAAAATTCACGACCGAAAGCTAAATTGATATCAGAAGGAAACCTGAAAGAAAATCTGCAAGAGGATTCAATTTCCTGAAATAAAACTGAAAAAAAATATATTCTATGATCTTAAGAACTAGACAACGAAATATTATTGCAGTGGTGAACACTACTGTCTTAAAAACTAAGACACAGCTTAAAAATAATTCATCCCTTCTTAAATACTAGATTAGATTCAAATGCGCCCTGCCTGACTAAAGATCTATCTTAAAACTAGTATGACCCTGCCTAGTATAACAGCTAAGAGTTCAATTAAAAGAACAATTTCAATAATATCCTACCTACATAAAGAGCTAAAACTATTGTTCGATTTATAATTGGGCCTGCCTAATTACTTGTCTAACACCCGTAATTAGTTAAAATGGCAGCGGCAGTTGCAGGGAAAGGGGCTGGGGCTGGGGCTGGCGCAGGGGCAGGGGCAGGGGCAGGGGCTGGGGCAGGGAAAGGGTAAGAGTGTCATATTAAAAAAATTTTAAGCAATCCTCTTCTTCAGCTGATTCTTTTCAATGCTTCTGAAACAATGACGACCTGGAAGTAATTAATAAAGCATTATAAAAATCTTAAACTCACAAATGGAATCGACGAGGCTGGCTTTTCAATTTTTAAGTTTTCAATCGTGTCCTTGATAATATTTCTGGATCTGTATTGCATATATTCCACTTTTAAGCCTCTGACGTCTGTACTTCCATTTGTTTAATATATCATATTTGGGTTCATCTGTGAATCTGTAACAATCTCATGCATTGGATTAGTGACATCCCCAAGCCCCACCATTTTATATTGAATTGAAGCTGCTTTTCATTCGTAATAACTGAATTTTACGGAAGATGATAAATCACAATTGATATGAAAAATGCAGCTATTTTTTTAGTAACAATAGGTAATTGGATTTCGGCTAAGGTGATATATTCTTTTCTACTTTCCAGATCAAACTGAATGGTAGTATCAATTTCATTAAAAACTCCAAATTAAAGTAGTAACATTTCACTACAATTGATTCTATTTTGCTTCTACAAAAAAGCGACAAACGATTATTCGGAAGCAAAATATCAAACTTCCACTATCACCATGCCGAGGTCCAACTACAGCCAAGAGCATTTTTCGTGCAAGGATTTTGGTTTAAATATTTACGGATATCGCGAGTGAATTTCAATTTGTACAAAGCAAGCTCGAAAAGTTATAAAAATTGGCTCTACTTAAAAAAAAGGGTGAAAATAAATGTGCAACGATTAAGAGAAAATATTTGGAAGTTAAACTCCAATAATGAACAGTCACTAGTATTGACTCTAATTGAAATCTACTATCTCGAATTATTTCTTTTTTCTCATTTTTTTTTTCTTTTCTATTCCTTCTTTCTTTTCTTATCTTTCTTTCTTTTCTTTTCTTTTCTTTCTTTTCTTTTTTTTCTTTTGTTTTCTCTTATTATCTATTTTTTTCTTCTTTTTTTTCCATTTCGTTCACACAGTAATTTATTATGTATGCAAATTTTTAGCAGTATTTCCATCAACAGACATTCCAGGTAGTATAATTATTACGAAAAATAAATAAAAAGAAAGACAAATATGAAACACTGAAAAGAAAAATTACATGTACAACACCCTGGAGGGTGGCACAGGAACAGGCTTCCAATTGGAAGCAGTTGGGGACTGGTATTCGCAACTCTAATTAAAAACGCGATCTTTAACCAACGCAACGCTAACTGGAACTCGCGATACAATTATTTCGCAACACTATATATTAACGCTGATAGAAAGCAAACAGTAAATTATTTGTAATATCAAAAAGCAATGTAATTGAAGATCCTCTGAAAAGTTAGCTGAAGGCTCAAGACGCGAAAATAATTTCCGCAACACTAGAAACTTTCTCATACGTAAAATATATTATAAAATACTACAATTTAACTAACAATAAGAACAGCAAAATTGCAAGAACAATCGCGACATCGTTGCGCAACGCTAAATCAACCGCGATTTTCATTTGCTCGCAACTCTAATTAAAAACCGTGTGGCATTTAACGCAACTCTAATTCGACCCGTTCTCAAGTTTCTCGCAACTCTAAAGCAACGCGATATTTTTGGGAGGGCTGCATCGTTGGGCCGGAATGTGCGTCGGCCAAGTACAAATAAAAATTCTACGAATGAACATGCAAGCACAGTGACAAAGTAGTAACAAAGAATGATTCCCCATTCTTAAAAAGAATGGCGAGCCATTAGTAGTTGCCCTCTTGAGCGACAGTTTGTCGGGCCTCTTCGGCATATAGCCTCTTCTTTTCGTTGGACCCGAGGGCCAGCTGAAACTTAATCTAGGCTCAAGACTCTAATCGAAAACCAAGGAAAAACTTATAAATGTGAAATAAAGAGTTTAAATCGCGGAGCTAAATGGAACACACGTGGCCGAATCACGACCAAATACAATCGTAAAAATTGCGATTATGGAGAATCGTAATGATTACGATTAAAATTGTAATCGTTTTTCGTTCACACGTGCAGTCTCGAGCATAATCTAACACGTTTCGTTTCGAGGCCTAAATCGCGACCACGACCGCGAAGGATTCGAAAAATCGATAGGCAAAGCCAGAGGCGAACGCATTTTTGTTCGCGCCACAGCTTCACCGTCGACTTTTCAAATCAGATTTCCTGAAACAGGTTGAACACGCGAAATAGTGCCTACCCGATCAGAGACTGTGTCAACCTGCCCGGCCCTACCTACTTATGTCTATCAGTCACACCAGAAAGTATGCTACCTATCCTACCTAGACCTATATTTAAAAAATGGCAAACAGGCACACCAACACACGACACTCCACGGTTCTCAGTCAAACACTTGGGCGCAAAAGCCTACACTAGGGAGGCGACCCGGGACGCCCCCGACACCCAAGTGTTGTCACACAACTTGCACACTCTAATGTACGTACCATTTTTCTGAAATCGACTGACAGTGCCTGGGATCTTTGCGTTCGCATGGGGAAAAACCACGCCGCGGTTGTTATTTAATAGAATGATTACAGTACCGATACAAGAGGTACTTGATAGCAATTGATAAGTACATTTGATTCTCTCGGGCATTTGGCCTTTGTCATCTTAAATGACAAAAACTTTGTGCCTCAGTATAGTAGGGATTATTAGTGCAATTAATAGTGAAAATAATGTTCCTTTTTAAAATTAATGGACATCTTAGCTTGGGCATAGTAGCTACATTTTAGTACGGAACGACGCAAATCCACAGCCTAACCACACACACAATGTGGATATTACGTCGTGCACGATACACCAAACGCACTGTCAGTCGCCAACAATAAATCATTTCATGGCTTATAAACTAAATAAATATCATCGTGCTCTACCACCGTTTTCCCACCCAAGTAGCACCGGGGCACGTGAGTGGGATCCGGGCAGTGAAGACGGAAAGGGTTAAACCTGGAAATCCTGGTCTAAAAAGATGATAAAGACATATAAAAATTTTCTAACGGGCTAAATATATATTTGTATATATACCAGATCCATATCTGATTTCATTTGACTCTACTTTATTAGAAAAATTATGCAATGACTCTACTTTATTAGATAAATTATTCAAAGACTCTACTTTATTAGAAAAATTATGCAATGACTCTACTTTATTAGATAAATTATTCAAGGACTCTACGTTATTAGAAAAATTATGCAATGACTCTACTTTATTAGATAAATTATTCAATGAATCTACTTTAAAATACTTTGAATTAAATTGAAACATCCTCGGGCGTTCCCGTAATCAAAGCATTGCTTCTAAAACGCAAGGTTGGTTTTAAAGTAGATTGCTTTGATTTCGAGATCTACCCGTTCGCGTATTGTCTTCTTGTACATTCAGGTTTAATTAATATCTTGTACGGAAGAAGTGAATTTATTGATATCTTTATACGCTAAAAACTAATATAAATATCGAATAATCAAATTATTCGATAGTTCCAACAAATTGACAAGGTATATAAGTACCTCTACTTTATATTCAATCAAAGTAGAAAAAAGAAGAAATACTACGTTCTTACTAACAGCAATCATTATGCATTTTATTCTAACCGTGCACTAATTCCAATTGACAAACGAAGTCGAAGGGTATTCGACTTCTCCACTACAAACTAATGCACGTATGATACTGAACGTTACTTTATATTCATTTAATAATTAATAACTATTTAAATATTCGTTTCATACGTATTCAATTAAATACTCTGTTATAAAAAGATGCATAATGATATATTTTATACTAAATTTCTCTCTTAAAATTCTCAAACTAATTTGAAACGCGTTGTACAAGAAGACCTATCCTCATATAACATAAAGCAGTAAAGAAGTTACTACTCATGAGTATATTTTCATATACCCATGGTCACAGTGCTTGCTAGAAAAATCTACGTAATTACAACCAATCACTCGTGTCGGTTCGGACCTTTCGTCCTGCGACATGATTGAGTGACCAGAGGAACTTTAAAGCATGCCACTCACCGGTTGCAGACTCACCAGGGGCGCGGTCAAGCTCGTCGCCGTCGAAGCCATGGAAGCTGCTGAAACATTCAAGAAGGGCAGACAACATTAAAATCTTTGTATCTTCAGTACTATGTGTTAATTCTCAAAGATTATTGCACTACAAGATTAAAGAAATGAAGAGATACTTACTCGTCAGGTTGATGGATGAAAGCCCGAACTCGCCGAACAGGGCACTGACTCTAATGGAACACTTATGATCGTCAAACAAAGCGATTCTAATCTCGCGAGGGTATTATTTCGGAGCAAACACTGACTCTACTTTCGCGTACCTTTACTATTATTTATATTTAATTGTTATTATCAAGAGCGGTTGCGCTCTAAAAATAATAAAAAGAACTTTGACGGAACAAGCACTGACTCTACCGACCGCATTGCGCGCGGCCAACAATATCGTTATGATAATACCATCGAGCCCAAGGCACCTTCTGAAACATTCAAAAGAGCAGACAACATTGAAATCCCTGCATTTTCAGTATTTTTCGAACGGGAAAATTATTAAAGACCATTGCAAAATAAGATTTAAAAAATACAGAGATACGTACTCTTCGAATTGATGGATGAAAGCCCGAACTCGCCGAACTGCATAGGTGCTGACTCTAATACCGGAATACGTATTGAGAAAAAAGAATAAAAAAATAAAAGACTACTATCGCGCGCGTTTATTAATTGTGATCGACGAACAAAGTGACTCTAATGTCGCGAGAGCAATATTTCGAAGCAAACACTGACTCTACATTCGCGTATCTTTACTATTATTTATATTTAATTGTAATTATCAAGAGCGGATGCGCTCTAAAAATAATAAAAAGAACTTTGACGAAACAAGCACTGACTCTACCGACCGCATTGCGCGCGGTCATCAAAATTTTCTGAAAGAAAATCTGCAGAAGTTAGTAAATGAGGAGAGGAGGTAGAAATTAAAGCAATACACAAGTGATTTTATTTGTCTCTTTCTTATTTCTTTATGTCTGTTGAGGAATTACTGCTTTTGTTTTAATAAAGTACTACTGTGTTATTAATTGTCTATTCAAGACATATTATTATACATTAATATAAATGATTTATCAAAAGCGTACTGTGACTGTTCTTTGTTAGAGTTTTAATAGTGATCATGATCCTAGTAAGTAACCAATATCGCGCATTTATAAATTCTCGTAGCTGCTTGTAGAAATCAAGACTCGAAACTATTTATCATGCTTTAAGAGCATGGCAACAAGTACGTAGGTACGCGGCAATCCTGCATCGAAAATACAATTTGACCGTACTTGTGCCTAGGTCACAGAGATAATGAAAGTGTTTAATAAATACTAGTGAAGCTATAATAGAAATTGTGACCGAAATGCAGCGAAACGTGAAAGTATTTCAATTTTTCGTTTAAAATTAATGAAATTGACTGTCTCTAGTTTCAATTGCGAATATTGTAAGTTCTATTTCAAATGTTTTCATTATTTAGTGAACGTGGATATAGGAATTGAGAGAAGTAAGTATTGAAATCTATTTACAATAATGAAAGTTCAATAACTTTCAACCAAAGGAAACGAACTTGAGCCGAAAACCAATCGCCAGGTAACAAGAGATATACATAAACCATTGAAATTATAAGTTAAATGTTACCAGTACTTCATCAAAAGTCGTCAGACTAATTGTTAAGCGTCGTAGTAATTGTATCTCTATACTCTATTCCTGCAGCCTCAATATATTATTCTCTACCAACTAATCATCCATTGGACCTGCAACAAAAAGAAAAGCAACGCGATAAACCTGTGCTAAAATCGTAATCGAAATCGGTATGTAGGTGTCATTGCAAACAAAATAAACGCAACCTTAACACCGCATCGAATCCGAATAATCGTGTAATAAAATATAATAAAGATTCGAAGAACCGTTCAAACTAATAAATTAATTAACCCGATATTTTAATAAACGACTAGTTATCGCGTATCAAAGAATCGGTGGTACCGGATGACCGGTCAAGCGTCCAGCAAAAGAGACTCGATAAAGAGTTTAATGTACATCCGCGATAGCCAAACGATTGTTAAATAAATGTGTATTAATTGATAGAAGCTAATAGTCAAGCGTATGCGGTGGTAAAGTAGACTCCGAGATGTTATTGCATTGTAGGGTTATGTATGTCACTTACCTTCGGCAGCATAGACGACCCATACGCTACGACGCGTGAACTCATACTGACACCGCGCGCACCGCGCACTAGGCATCCCCACTCCGCGACGCGCCGGCGCGTCGCTAGCGCTCGTTCGCGCTCGATGGTATTCGCTATATCGGAAATCTCTTATAAATTATCTACTATCCGAGGGTCATACCTACTGGACTTTTGCAGGTTCTGACCAACTTTTAACTGAACCTACAATCCTTGGGTCACACCTATTGGACTTGTCCCCAAAGCATTTACATATATTCCCCAATCTCATAAATCCTGTCCCCAACACTACTTCAGTAAATAATAGTTCTTCAAGTGATCACTGTTCATGTGCACGGGACGCTCGAACTGCGTGGTTTTTCTGAGTCGGTATGTCAGTCACGTTGGGCCACAAAAGTCCATAAGATGTCTTATCTATTCCTATATCTCGTCTGTGCCGTTACCCATTTTTACCTGCTGGCGACCTCTATGAAGCACTGTTCATATTAATGACATAAAATGAAAAAGTAAAAAATGGTGTGGACGACGACGTGTGACGTGGAGTCGGTATAGTTCACAATTTTCAAGCTGTCAATAAGAAAATGGAATACTTTAAAAGCAGCTTAAAGTCCGTTTTAGGTTCGGCACCTGTAGGAGAAGAACTATCATCAGGAGCTGATACGGTATTTTAATTTTTCTTTTCGTTTAATATTAGATTTCTGTTTTGTTGTCAGCTTGTAACGGTTCGCACGGTAGTTACAATTGACACAATTACAGACACTAAACAGAAACTGAACGTAACATGAATTGCGTACAGTCGATATCAAATATTGAGCCCTTCTATGTTGTTTATCCCTTTCTACTGTTCATCCTTTTTACTGGAGTAATCGTACAGGTAGAGCGATTGGTAGACAGGTTACAATCATCAACGTTGTTAAATGACAGACGGGATGCCTGTCGAGAATTGAAAGCGTTGTCTCGCGCTTACCGCGTTGAAGTAGGAACTCAAGGAATGGATGTTTTGAGACAAGTTATAGACATGGATAGAACTGACTGTGAAATTGTTGCTTTAGCTCTGGATACCCTTTGCAATATAACAAATCCTAAAGTATTTGATGAAGAAGGTAACGTATACATATTATGGCAGTACCATTTGATCTTGCTGCAATTTTTTCTAACATTTGAACATACCTCGTTTCAGTTGACAAACACGGTCCTAACAATAAGATTGGAGAGCAATTCACAGAAATATTTATTAAAAATTCGGACAGTGTGGGACTAGCTTTAACGCTACTGGAAGAATTCGAATTCAAGGTCAGATGGCCGGCATTGAGGTTACTGATGTACCTATCGTCGAACAGGTTAAAAGACATACAAGAAATAATTTTGGTCAGTCCCATGGGAGTCTCTAAACTAATGGATCTCCTTGGCGATACCAGAGAAGTTATACGTAACGATGTACATTTCGATGAATTTGCAATTGAAACTCTTTCATTATACTTTTGGTTCGTTGTACTAGTGAAAAAACATATTGTAACATTACAGGTTCTATTGCTTCTCATTCAATTGACAAAAGGCAATGCAAATATCCAGAAAATTGTTGCATTCGAAAATGCGTTTGACCGTATATTTGATGTTATTGCTCAAGAAGGAAACGCAGAAGGTGGTATCGTAGTTGAAGATTGCCTGTTGCTTATGTTAAATCTTTTACGTGGTAATATAAGCAATCAGAACTTTTTTAAGGAAGGTAAGTTAACCATTTTCGAAAGGAATGAACGAACGAAAGAAACTAATAACCATGTCACCGCGTCATAGGGAGCTACATTCAAAGGTTGACGCCAATGTTCCAAATACCATCAGAGATCGAGGACAATCTTCTTAGTGCGTGGAGTCCGCAGAAGGTATCCAACGTCCATTGCATGGTGCAAGTAATTCGTGCGTTAGTAGCACCAAGTGGATCTGCTCAGGTAACGGTAGAGGAAGATATACAATATACTAAATTGCTCTTTTCATTTCTGCGAAATGACCCGCTTTTCTCTTCACCACCAACAAAGGCAATTGCAAATTGTCAACGAATCATGAGAGCATGCGGACTTCTACAAGCATTGTGTAACATACTAATGGCCAGCGGTGTACCTGTGGACGTGTTGACAGAAACCATTAATACAGTGGCAGAAGTCATTAGGGGAAACGCCAGCAACCAAGAGTTTCTGGCTGGAGTCACTGCACCTAGCAGCCCTCCCAGGTATGCTGATTTACTAAGCTACAGATCTCTGTGCATTTCAAGTATGCTTTTATGCAATGTTCCAGGCCTGCGATTGTTGTTTTACTAATGTCTATGGTAAATGAAAAACAACCGTTTGCTTTACGGTGTTCCGTTCTCTATTGCTTCCAATGTTTTTTATACAAAAACGAAGCAGGGCAGAGTCAGCTCATTCAGACTCTGCTGCCTCAAGGAAACGAGGTGCCGTCGTTAACAACAGGTCTGTGACAAACTATATTTCTACACAATCTCCATTCGTTTCTACTTTTTACAACGTAGCGTATGATACGAGCAAAAGGTATTTTACGAATGTGGTATCGCTAGGGCAGCTGTTATGCGGAGGTTTATTTTCCTCGGATTCCTTGTCGAATTGGTTATCGGCCGTGGCATTGTCTTACGCATTGATCGACGACAACACGCAGAAGGAACAGCTTTTACGTGTTCTTCTTGCGACTAATATTGGAAAACCTCCAGTGAGCTTGATGCAACAGTGTGTGATGTTGCTTCAACAAGGGAACAAAACACAGTGCAAACTCGGCCTCTTAATGCTACTCTGCAGATGGACCGCTCACTGTCTAGCTGCTGTTAAATCATTCCTGCTTATTGATTCGTCTGTAGCTTATTTGACGGCCTTGCTATCGTCGCAGGAAAATAACGACGATTTACAAGAGACGTTATTGCAGAGCATGTGCGCCATCCTCATTGGTTTGTGCGTCCACTTTAACGACAACAGTGTTCCAAATTACACAAAGGTACTTACCTTTGGGACCATGAGATTTTGGGAAGATGATCGCTTTCGATATTGACGTTCCGTTTGGTGATTTTCAGGAAAAATTATGTAACTTAATCGAAAACAGAATCGGACTAGAAAGATTTCAAGATGCTATCGGCGGTCTAGCTAGACACGAGGTGTATTCTAGAACATTAAAGCATCCTCAGCCACCAGCGAAGAATCCATCAGAGCTTCTATTGGATCATGAATTTTGTCGACTATCGAAAACGTTGGAGGGTAAATATCATTCAGATCGGTTAATACAAACATGTTCGTAGTGTCGAAGTCATTAGCTCGAATGCACTTGTACAATGTACTTTATAGGTGCAATTATGAAGTCGATTGTAGAAGGAAGTAGTTTGGAACAAAAGAAGCAAATCGCAACACCCACCATATTGCCGGACTCTGTACTGATAGCACAGTATAAAGAAGTTATACGAGAGCAAGACTCGCAAATAAAGAAACTTAATCAAATCATGGAATCACACGTGAAAGAAAAGCAAGAACTCCAAGTACGATACACAGTAGATGAGTTATAGCTTATAAAACTATTTTTCATTTCTTATAATCCTCGCGAAATATTGGTAACATTTTAATGGTTAAAATTACCCGTGTAGGCTCAAGTAAATGATTTGCGAGCAACTGTCGCTCATCTGAGAGATCAAAATTTGGTCCTGCGAGCAGCGCAAACTAGTATCGTACCGGAAGAAACGGAATCGAATAACCTAACGACGGTTAACGGCGGTTACGTGAAAGTAGAAGCTGAGAAATATCAAGCAGTGATCACAGAACTGGAAAGTCGTTTATCAGAATATCATTCGATAATAAACGAGTACAAACAGAAACTGGAGGAAAGTAACGAGGCTGATATTGTGCGGAAATTAAAGGGGAAATCCGAGGAGCTCGAAAAATTGAGGAAAGACCAGGAAGATCTATTGGAACTTTTAACGGAACAAGAGAGTAAAATATCGCTATACAAAGAGAAATTGGCCGCGTTAGGTGAGAAGGTATGTAATTTTGTTCAAGCACCTAGTTAATACGGCTAATAATTTCGATGCTCTTTCAGATTGAAACAGATGAGAGTTCTCTTGAACCCGACGCTGATGACCAAGCGGAATCGAACAATCCTGTCGATCGTATCGATTAATGTCAGATTCAAAGTTGACAAATGTTACGATAAGAACGACAATGAAGAGAATTTTATTTCGACCATAGGTTACATATTTCTCTTTCATCCTTGTCCGATTCCGATAAATCGCGATAATTGAAACACTTTTAACCAGCTGATCATAATGTCGTAAAGTCGACGTTGGCCGTGAAAGGACAAAGGGTAAACGACATGTACGATCTATTTGACGAAGAAATGTTTTAATGCTCATTCATTTTGTATCGGGCCATCGAATATTTAATACAAACGGTTCATTACTCTCTACGTAAGGGTAAGGGTTAGGGGCAAAGGTAGGAAACAGGTACATATTACGACATTCCGCGAAGTTTTAATGTTCAATCTGTGTATTCTGTTAAATTTCGATATCATGCGGCACAACCGAATGTACTATTATACTATTAAGGGGAATAGTGCATACGCATCTGCATCTGTAATAAAAGTCGGAGCATCGAGCGTGCTTCCGTGTACTATTTAACGTATTCACTATATACAATTATCACGAATTACTTATCAATGACTTTCTCGCTGCTTGATAACTGCTTGTACACACTTTGCCATTGTTTGCGAAGCACGGGATATCGCGTCTGTCATGAAAAACTGGTCCAACGTTTTTTGCTTAATTTCCAATGGATTTGAAGAGAAAGACCCATCGGTTTCCTAAATAAATGAAGGAGCGACGATTTGCATATTTATGGAATTAATATATAAAGTAATCAAAGTCATGATTATAGGTAGCTACGTCGGTATAATTACCTTCGATAACTCTAATGATTGTGCATAGTAGTTGGCCGGTTCTACGTTACCAAACCGAACTAAATGCGGCGCTAAATCCTCCATTCGGGATCTTAATTCGGCCAGATTGTCATACGGCAAAGAAACTCCACAGATCTATTGGAATATTATTGAATTACCATTACCAATTGCTCTCCCTTTTTGTTCTCATTTACGTTTGAATAATCACGTATTGGCAAATCGATAATTACTTCGGAAAGAGCCCGTATGATCTTCCAATCTGGTCGTGCCATGCCCGGTGGGGTAATTGCAGCACAAGTTTGTTGCGATCGACCTTCCGTATTCACGTACGTAGCAACTTTCTCTGTATACGCAGCACCGGGAAGTATAACATCTGCAACCGATGCTCCCTCGTCACCGTGACTACCTACGAAAAGTTAACTGAAATTGATAACGATGCACACGATCTTTGATTGAAACACGCGAGACTACGAGGCAGGAGTCTGTACATGCCTATATATACGATTAAAGTGTTTGGGAAATCTTCCCTCTTGACATTTGCATCGTCAGCTCCTAGTAAAAATAGAACTTTTGGTTGTTGTTCCTTAACTTCCTTAACGTTCGATGAATAACCCACGTCCAAGGCTGCTACTTGTGAAGCGTTCGTGTGAAGTATGTTTAACATTTTCCACCCCTGAGGAGCCTAAGAAAGTGTACAAATAATCTACCTACGTTACCTCCTCAAACACATTAATGAAATTTCATTCTAGATTCTAGACATCGGTAGCTTTCGTTACTTTTGAGTCTGCCCCTAAAGCATCCGCCAATAACAATGTTTCGGCCAACATTTTTCCTCCATCTTTTCTGGTTAACTGTTCGATACCCAAGATGATTAAAGGCTTTTTAGCCGACTTCAAAGTGTTCGAAAATGCATGGGTACCGTTTCTTAATTGCGTTATAATATCCGGCGATTGACCCAAGTGCTGCAAAATTAAAATTCATTCAGTCCTTGGAATAATAGGGGAATGAATACAAGTACAATACCAGCCGGATAAGTGATCGCGAAGCGAGTACGCAGGAAAAGCACATCCCATCCCCGACACTACGAAACCTTTCGTCGTCCCGTAATCGGATGATCACCTATCCGGGATAGGTGATTGCTTGCTTACCTCGTGTTCGTACGTTAAATCTATGTTCGGGCCGATCAGTGCAATTGTCTGTTCACCATGAATATATCCTTTCCTTAAACGAGTATTTATCAATGGTGCTTCGTACCTCGGATTAGTGCCGATCAATAATACAACATCAGCTTCTTCGATAGCAGCAATTCTGTTGTTCAATAAATAATTGCTCCTTATGTCGATACCCGCGCCAGATTTTGGAAAACTTTGTTCGGTTGCAAGGGTTTCGCCGCCAAGTCGATTCACCAAGTCCTTCAAAGCCACCAGGGCTTCGGCATCGGCTAGTTTTCCAGCAATTGCAGCACATTTATTCGGTGGCAGATTTTGAATAGCTCGGCCGACTGATAATAGAAACGCTATATAAGTAACGAAACTGGGAGTAACGACGCGATACGTTTAAAATAAAAGTTCAACGTACTTGTTACAAGAGAATCCTCCCACTCGACGGCTTCCAGTTTGCCATCGATTTTTATCATAGGAGTTATAAGTCTTTGGCGCTTCAATCCATCGTAGGAGAAGCGTGATTTATCTGACAACCATTCCTCGTTTATTTCCTATATTCAATCACCGTTCATCGTATCACTAATTGTAAGATATATGGGGACAATATAATCGGCAGTTGTCAAGTTAATCGTACCTCGTTCACCCTTGGTAAGATTCTCAAAACTTCGCCCGTTCTATGCGATACCACTATATTACTACCAACAGCGTCGTGAACATCGATACTCTCCGTGCGACGTGTCTCCCATGGGCGGGCAACAAAAGCATATGGTTTACTAGTCAATGCGCCAACAGGACACAAGTCGATGATGTTGCCAGACAACTCGGAAAGGAACATTTTTTCCACGTACGTTCCTACCTGTTAAGGCACGTTCAAGATGAGGTAAGATTTGGTTAGTGTGGAAGAGGGAAAAAAAAATGTGTCCAACATACTTGCATATCATTTCCACGGCCTGTAGTTCCTAGATCATCTATGCCAGCTACTTCAGACGCGAAGCGAATACACCTCGTGCAATGAATACAACGGGTCATAACTGTTTTTATCAAGGGCCCAATATCTTTGTCCTCAACTGCTCTTTTGCCACTGTAATTAATGTCGACGAATCTACTTCGATCGCTACCAAATGCCATACTCTGGTCCTGTAAATCGCACTCGCCACCTTGATCGCAAATCGGACAATCTAAAGGATGATTAACTAATAGAAATTCCATAACACCCTCCCGTGCTTTGCGAGTTAAATCAGAATTGGTCTTGACTCTCCATCCTTTCATTACTGGCATGGCACAGGCTGCAACAGGCTATATATTCTTATGTTAAACAAGGGAATAGATAAATAAATAAGTCATTAAACGTGTAGAGAGGAAAAGAATGATAATCGAGAGCATGAATAAGAATTAATTAACGATACATATACCTTAACTTGTTTCTCAATTTCAACGAGACACATTCTACAATTTCCTGCCACAGCTAGACGTTCGTGATAACAAAATCTGGGGATTTCCACTCCTATCCTTGCGGCTGCCTAAACACAGATATTACATGTGTATTATAAAAGCAGAATGGAAAAGAAGTGGTATAAACGGATGGAAAATGATATTACCTGCAGAACAGTTGTGCCCGGCGGAACTTGAACCGGTTTATCATCTATGAACACTTCTACTAACTCTTGCTGAAACTTGGAGGACGTTGTGTGCAGTCCCACAGCAAAAAGCCTACCATTCTGCAGCCCCGTAGACAATCTTGCCACAGGGAGCCTTAACATCTTGGTCGAATCACTCTAATGCGCACTGATGTTATGCTGTTATACTGTTATGCCGTTTTGCTGTTATATAAGAAAATGTCACAGTTTTAAACCTGGAGTATCGAACAGTAGTAACCTAATACTACGTCGATCGATAAATCCCTATTTTCACAACGCTTTGTTAAACAAAAAGATTAAGTGTCATCTTTAACGTAACAAAGCTATTCTATTATTACGAAACTTTTCCACATTCGTTTATTTAACTAAAAATTACCAAAGATCCCTTCGCCACCGAAAACTCTTTCCTACCCTGTCTAACACAGACGATCTACGTCATACGATCTACAATGTATGCATAAGCAGATCCAAAATAGGATCCGTCGCAAGCATTACGCTACATTCCTATACGTCGGTTTATTTCTGAACACATACCTTGCACATCTGCAAAAAGATTATATTTATACTATATTATATTATATTAATCTAATATGTATAAGTAATTATTGAACTGTATTTCGTATTTAGTACAATTTTAGTGCAACACTATCTTATGGTAAATGGCAATGAGCTATGGTATTAAGAAACGGAGGATGGATGTACGCGCATGTGAATATTGTGTCATTGAAAAACAAAGTGCAGTAATAAAAGATAAAGGATATACATATAAAGAAGGAAGATGATTCCATGCGCGAAGTTGAAATGAGAAATTGGGCACTAGTTATTTAACTATTTCCCGAGAATAACACGCCGGAAGGACGTCATGTTAGAGCGCGAGCGGCAGGAATAAAACGTCAACTTTTCGTTGGTATAGCTTTGTCTTCCGGTAAGCGTATAGAGCGGACTTGATTGTCGGTAACTTTGTCGGTAACTGCCTCGTTTTTTACTCAATTCTTCACGATGGTCGTTGGTGATCTTAAAACTGACAAAGGTGTGAAAGAATTAAACACCTATTTAGCAGATCGCAGCTACATAGAAGGGCAAGTGTACTTTTATCTTTATGTAATCTGTATTGGATGACACGTGGTTCTTCACTTAAAGCATCACCGTCCCTATCGTAGGCCCATTTTAAACGTTTTCGCTTCCCTTTTGACGTGCCCGGTAAATTGAAAGGATCCGCTTACGGACACGAATATACATATATATGTACGCTTTTCTATCTTTCTTATCGTTAGACCATCAACCGAAAATAATGATATTTTTAAGGTGGCAACCCACTCAAGCAGATGCAGTAGTCTTAGGAGCTTTAGGAAAGGCTCCAACATCTTCGAATCCACACGTTTTACGATGGTATAATCAAATCAAATCATACGATTTAAAGACACTTCCAGGAGAAAAGAAAGCACCTAGTATCTTAAGTTGCAATGACTCTGCGAATGCAACAGCAGCCAAAAATGATGGCGACGACGATGTGGACCTTTTTGAGTCAGACGAAGAAGAAGATGCAGAGGCTGCGAAACTTAGAGAGGAAAGATTGAAGGCATATGCGGAAAAGAAATCTAAAAAACCAGCGCTCGTTGCTAAATCCAGTGTTGTATTAGATGTTAAGCCATGGGACGACGAGACTGACATGAAAGGTATGGAAACGGCTGTGAGATCTATACAAATGGATGGACTAGTTTGGGGAGCTTGTAAGTTTATTCCTTTCACTTCTAACTATTTCTCTTACAAAAAGTTTGCATAATAATAGATTTTTTGTATGTTGTATTTACAGCCAAGTTAGTCGCAGTAGGCTATGGTATTCATAAATTCAGGATAATGTGCGTCATAGAAGACGACAAGGTATCGGTGGATTTGCTGATAGAAGAAATAGAATCTTTGGAAGGCTTTGTCCAATCTGTTGACATTGAAACATTCAATAAGATATAAATGATCATTTCTGCCTATTATTTTTAATGTAATCTTAATAAATAATAATCATTGTTTGTACATATAATTTGTTATTGTATAAGAAAAATTATTCATCCAATTTTAATGGTAATATATATACGTATTATCGAACCTTTAATCAATATCAATTTATCTAAAGAGCACGATCCCAGATTCGACACATGGAAGAAAGTAGAACACATGTTTTACTTTGTACATTTTTCACGATTTTTTTTAACGATGCATTAATACCGTTATCATTGGTAGGAAACGAGAACCGCAATGTAAGTATCACAAACGTGGTACTTTGTGTACGAGAAGTCATTTTTAAATGTACTTTACAAACTGTAATGGTAGATCAGAATATTCACATTTGTAAGAATCTGGATTTTTATAAGTACTATCTTTCATATATAACTCTGTGGAATCTATTGTAGGCGTATTGTTCACAATTACGCAGGTACAATATGTAACGCTTTAAATTCGATGTATAGTCGCAGTTGTCATAGGTGATTTTATTACGAATGACATCACAGAGTCCTCCTACACAACAAATCGCATACCGTGTCCTCTCTGCCATATCTGTTCAACAATAAAACGATATGTTCTAATGCAATAGTAGGATGAAATACGAAATGTGTTTATATATGTATATACATATATTGTATATGCACAGTAACGAATATTTATCTCCCATTGATGAAAACCATAATCATACATACGTACGCTTGTGCAATGTTATAATGACATAATAGGAATTTCCAACTATGTAATTACATTTAACGGGATATGTTTTGCGTTTAGCTAGAGGCTGGAGAATGTGTAATTCACAAGAACGAAAGTATTATTGTCTGATAGTATTCCACATATGAAACATAAATCCCTTCTGCAGTTATAATAAGTATATTTATTCTTAGGCTTGAAATCCGGTTTTAGTATAGTTTCTGCCTAGTGAATAAACATCTTATGTGTATATGCTGTGCAGTAAAGAACTGTAGAGGCAGAGGTAGGAAACAAAGAAACCGTCAAGGATAATTGGAAAGTAGTACATATATGTATGCATTTAAGTAAATGGCCCTTGACTTCCAGACGAACGCCCCCATGATTGTGAGAATACTTTTCGAGCCAAACTTGTACAAGTGTTATCTGCACAATTATTGAGAAGGTTTGAGAAGGATAAGAGTTTTACTTATTGTTTTATTTGTTGGTAAATTTTTGAAATGTACTTAACAAATATTCCGAAATAAGAAAATGATAGATATACAGAAGAATAAAGCGGTCCCTTTCCTGGTAACTGGTACAATTATTGTCGTAATCATCGATGGAATTATTAAAAACAAACATGTGTAATTAGTTAGATTTTAGTCGAATGCGTACTACAGATGTACGGTATAAGGATAGCCTTTAAGTCCTGCATGCCTTAGTGTCGCGACAACTTGTATTCTGAATTTTCGTTTTTCAAGTGGTCATTTCCAAGATAGTCCTTGCCACTGACCTCTGCTGGAGTCCCCACCTCCACAGATGACAACGCGCGGCAACTATCTTGTATATAAAAGAGAAGAACAGTAAGTAGGAGAACATCACACGAATATCCAGCCAAGTATCGTAGCGATATTCGCATTTATTAACAGCACTACGAATCCGAGCACGATTGGTTTGTTCAGCAGAAATACACAGTCAGTTCCATCGAAGATGTCCCTCTTGAGCACCACGATTATTATGTGTTTCTTGTCGCTATTGCTGATTTGTGGTGAGCATGTATTATTTTTATCGTGTCGAAATTTAATGAAGGAATTAATTTAATCACATAAGATTTTCAATAAAAAATGTTGTTCATTAATTTTCTATTGAGTAATCGTCGTCACTGATTTCACTGGACAGCGACCTGTAAGGATAGAAGCTGTGAACGCAATAAAGCTTTAATAAGCGTACAATTTGATCGAACTACATTACAATGAATAAAATAATCCAAGATAATTCGTTTGACCGTTATAACAGGCGAGAAAAAACGGAAGAAAGAAAAGATGGAGGTAAAGAAAGGTGTTGAAATTTCTTGGCCCAAAATCCGGTTCGGCGCAACTATGATAAGTTATTTTCGAAAGATTCTCTCAGGGATAGGGGGTATATGAACTGTGCTTGACAACAAGTGGAAGGAAATGTATACTAATTGCAAGGATAACACAGTGATCTAGCACCTGAACTGTTCGATTATACCAAATGATCAAATCGTTTCGCTCTCATTTTTTGCATATAAACTGTTATTGCCATCAAGTCTGAAAGGGATCATTTCTTTTTCATTGATACTAGAGCGAGAAGGTTGGGCGATGGGAGAAGATTCGGTATCAAGGGTCTGTCTAGGATGCATATGCGAAGCGGCATCCGGATGTAATGTTACGATTGGATGCGACGAGACTGTTTGCGGACCATTTCGTATAACATGGAATTACTGGGCTGATGCCGGTAAACCAACTTTGAGCGGCATGCCGAATGAAAAGGCGGACGGTCAGTATTGAAGGGTTTGCGAACAATATAATATAATACACGTACAGCTCGTATAACGCTCCTTTTTGTATAGGGTACGCGCAATGCGTAAACGATGCGAATTGTGCAGCTCGCACAGTGCAGGGCTATATGACGAAATTTTCGCAGGTAAATTTTCATCGATACATTCATTTGTTCTAATTTTCCATTTCTTATTCGTTCATCGTCCATGGTATCTATTTGCAGGATTGTAACGGCGACGGCAATATAAATTGCGATGATTTTCTACGCATTCATCGCTTAGGTGGTTACGGATGCAGCGGTCCTTTAAATACAAAATATGAAAATACCTACAAACTTTGTATGCAAACTTTTCAAAAACAGTAATCGAAGAAAAAACGTTTCTTAATTGTTAAGTCGTATCAAATCCAAATCGAGTGTACGTACGAGAATATGTACAATCTGAATAAACTTATACCAAGTAAAATACCACGTAAAATGTTTGACTAAATGCCTTACCATCGCGAATCCTAAAACAGTCACAACAGACACGTTGTACCAATTTGTACCAAACATAAACATTTCCAATGATAGCTTTACTCTCTGTCTGGGAGCGAGGGACAAATGTTATACGTATAAATATAATAATGCTCTAACATCCATGTATATCCACGCATATCTACATGTACATATACACATTTTGCAGTACCTAAAAATTAAAATACAAATTTGGCTCCATGAGAAATTAATGCTTTATCTGCCAATTCGGATCTTTTTTTTAGCATTATTTTCTGTTCGTCCAATATTATATCACACGAATCTACATTTTTTATTACGAAACAGTTTATGAATAACCGGAGACTTTCTCTAAAAGTGTGCAGATGAGGAGAAACGGAAATCCTTTCGAACACTTGCAGACTGGCTTGTTCGTTTTCGTGCAACAGTACTCCTATTACGATCTGTCTAAGGAATTTCATGGTGTGTTTGTCTAGTTCGGTAAACTGGACAATCTGTAACAGAATATTAATAAAACTAACGATGAAGGGGCACCGCGTAAAAAATTTGTAATTTAATAACTAATGATTACCTTTAAAATTGATAACGCAAGGGATTTTTCAATTAGTAGGTGAGTTACGAATTGCGCCAAATTACTCAACTGTTTGTTCGTGTAACTCGTGAATGTTTTGAGCTTGTCCCAAAGCGCATACTGTATTGTCAGCTACATTATCATTTTTTGAACACGTTAAACTCGCGGGCACATACATGTATACATATACATATGTGGATGTAGAAAAAGATTAATTCGTACGTATGTATTTACAAGTGTATTGTACACAAAGAATGACATAATGAATCTTTGTTTAAGAAATACGTGTTCGAATACTTGTCACGAAAGTATTCTATTCAGTGGAATACGAACGTTGCATGTTTAGTACTTTAACCTGGGGTTAAACGATTAAGCACAAAGAGCCACGATTTAACACCAAAACGTTGACTAATCTTTCTCATACATCCTCTGAAGTTGTAAGATATTATATGAAAGAATGCATAAGATACCTGATATTTCCTGTTGTACTCGCACAATTTTTTACCTAATACAGCATAATAAGGGTTAAATTTACTTTCGTGCAAACAGCAATGCATTAAAACATGTACGATTTCCGCCTCTTGATGATCCTTTAAGCCAAGATGGTGAAGCTTTTCAAAAGCATCTATATAATCCTCTGCTGTCACGAGGATGCAGAAAATATTTCTTCTCGTATCAGTGTTCATTCTCTGCCTCTGTGCTAATTCCAATATATCACTACCAAAACTAAGCTTATTCTGTTCTTTTATATTGCTTTTGATATTCATGTCATTCGATCCAGACCATGCAGACCCGACGATCCACCATTTTCCAATTTCATCGGCTGTAACGAAAATGTTGTTAATGACGAAGTTGCTTGGACGGATCGAATACTGGCATCAATTCCAATAAATCAATATTTTATACCTCGCAACAAATCCTCTAGCGATATATTGAACTGCATTATCGTATTGCCCCTACGTATTACATTTTTTATAACCTTCTTCAAGTGTTCTACGTGAGACGGATCATATTGTGGTATTTTATTGATGTTGTTGTTCTTTATTGCCAGCAAAATATCTAGCATATACTTAACCCTTGAGCTGTAATGAGTAACAAATATAATAACGAGAATAATGATAATAATAGCAATAATGATGAGGAAGACAAACACGTTTATGTTGGAACTGCATAGAATTTTTTAATAACAATATATTACAAGACTTACTTTCTCTCATTTTCGACCCTGGCTTTTATCTGTAAATCTTGTATAAACTCCTTCAACATACTTGGATCATCTTTTCTCAATGAAATGCCTACTGTTTTTAAGAGAATCAGTATCAATTCTATTTCTTTTTCTGTAAATTTTGCTATCAGCCTATGAAGTATCTGATAAAGAAGCTTATGTCCAAATACCTACACGAAAGAAATTATGTTTAACACAATAGGTAGCTGTTGTTCAAGAAAATGTTTGTACCTTGAAATTGTAAAGATGTGAAATCATAAGAACTATGTTGTCTAATTCCTTGTTCTCCACATCTTGTGGCTTTTCCATCTTGGCGACAAATCTTTTAACCAGCTTTTCCAAGAAATTGGCACCTACCTCGATACCAATGTTAGCATGCAAAATTGCAATTAACATTGTTTGCTCACAAATAAGACGATCCGGTGTGATTACAGGTGATAATAAACTTTCTAGTATCAACTCGGATAACACATGATTCATACTATTTCGACTGTTTGACATATACATTGCTTCGATCTGCGATATCCGAATTGTAAAATGAACAAATTTATCATAAGCACTAAACGCATTTTACTTAATCAAAGACAATTACCTGATTAGTTACATAGTGCATATTCTGTTCTGTTACTCTGTTCAAGCAACCCTTCAACTGCCTTTGCAACGACCGTATTTTTTCATGGTTTGCATTTGCATCGCATACAATAGTACGTGCACCTGGTGGTATGTACCTGCCAATATTCTGCACAATATTGCCTTCCGCGTCCCTTTCTCTTCCATATATATCTTCCCATGAACCTTTACCATCGCCGACAAAATTGGCATTTCTTCTGAACTGCATTGACTTTACTTCTTTTACATTAGATGCTCCTGTATTTAAGATATTTTTTGAATGCTTATTAATACTAAACTGCTCGTCCAACTTTAAGTGGGCAGAACTATCATTTTCACTTTCACTTTCACTTTCACTTTCATTTTCATTTTTATTATCATTTTCAGTTTCACTTCTCTCTGCATCGCAAGATCTATTATTGTGCAATATATATCCCTTAAGCATTTCGGTTGAATTTGCATCATATTTTTCTTCCAAAAAGCACCTTTCATTCTTCGTCGTACACCTTGTATCCTTTTCTAGACAAAAATCTAAAAGATCTGTGAATGTGTGAAGCAAGTTTAGTAAGGTCAGTTATAAAGTGGAAGAAAAGCTTTTAAATAAAATAGGAATAGTACCGTCCAATCCATCTGCTACAAACGATTTGGGGATTGCTTTTCTTTTCTTTTTGTTTAATTTTAACTGCTTTTCCAATTTCTTGATTATTTTATCTTCCTTCAAATTAGCTTCTTTAAGTAATTCGTGCTTTTTATTCTCCCTGTTACTTTGAATTTTTTCACCTTTTCCCTTTCTAATATTTTTTGCATTTTTCTTTGATATCTTTCCGTCGTTTACAAGATTGCATGTAACTTTCTCATGACACGTTCTATTATCGGCGAAATCGTCAGTAATTTGATCGGTACGAACGAGATGTGCGCGTGCACGTGATTCCTTTCTTTTCTGCAAATATATCACTTTGTCAATCTTTTTTTGCTTTCTAAATTCTTTACGCACTTGTTTGCGAGATTTCCTTAACGCATTTAAATTCGAACATTTTGTTTCCGTGGACTTCACTTTTGATCGTTTGATTGAGCTCATTGTTCATGTTACGAAACAGGTTATATGTATGCATGCATGTATTTCCCGTTACAATCGTAATAAACAACTCGAAATAACAATCAAGTTTCGTTTTCTCTCGTTTAGTTTTCTTCTAACAGTAAGTTAAAATGAAGCACGGAGGTCTTTCACGTACGGCCAGATCTTGTATGCACATGTACGTACCAACGATAAGTGTTCATTTCAAAAATACACCGAAGATTTATTGTTAGAGGTTGAACTTGCGACTCGTAACGTGCTTCAGAAAATTATCCGCCTGCAAGTTTTCAAACTCTTAGAAATGTGGCACTACTGATTCGTGGAATTTCTTTCAACACGTCTATAAGTTCCTTTACATATTTTACGGATGACTGGTCCCATTCAATCGTATTGTTTTCGTTGATGTTGTTCGCGAGTTGTTGGTTTTGGAACTGCGAACTTGAAAGGTTATTTTGAATATTAAATGGTTGCGTTACGAACAATAAAATGAAAATGCTAATGAAAGTGCCGCAAGGTTCTATGACATTTGCTGTTGCAAAAAGGTAACTGTCTGTATAGGAATAGAAAATTCTCAACTAGTATAAGCTATTTTCCCATCGGGAATCAGGAATAAAGATAATAGAAAGCCCATAAAACCGATATTATGTTATTAAATGGAATTATGATTATTTTTTCAGTGCGATACAAAGGAAGACCAATTGCTTCTTTAAGAAATGTAATTTTTCAACGCAGAAGGTGCCTGATAATAAAATAACCCGCAAATCAATTGTTACACCATATCCACCGTTAACCGAGCCTGTGCCAAATTTACCTAAAGCAATCTATGCTACAGCCAAAGATGAACATCAAATTACCAAGGTGTCTGTTTTGTCCAACGGATTGAAAGTTGCTTCTGAAAATCGATATGGTCAATTTTGCACAGTAGGAGGTAAGTTTGATAGAAGTTCTCGGATCCAGGTACAAAATACTTGTAAACTTTATTCGTATGCCAAAGAGAAATCTTTTATTTATAGTGTTGCTTGATTCCGGTCCCCGATACGAAATTGCGTATCCCAGTGGTGTGTCGCATTTCTTAGAAAAGTTGGCATTTGGTGTAAGATTCTTGTTCTAAGTTGAAAGGAATCATTAGTCTTTTATTTATTTACAGACATTTATATTTACAGGCCACCAAATCGTACGATAATAAAGACCAAATAATGTTGACCCTAGAAAAACACGGCGGTATATGCGACTGTCAAGCTTCGCGGGATACGTTTGTTTATGCTGCATCAGCGGAGCGCCATGGATTAGACACTGTTGTACAAATTTTAGGTGATATTGTTTTGAGGCCACGGATTACTCAAGAAGAGGTAACAAAAATTGTCTATGTCGATGGAAGTTTCCTTGACGCATTGTGTCGTTCAATACGAAATAACAATCAGACGACTATTATTAGTGTTGCACTAGACAAACGTGTAACACGATGCAATGTAAATTGTACGTTAACGTGGTTGCAGGTAAATGTAGCTAGACAGATGATTCAATTTGAGTTGGAGTCTTTACTTACAAGACCGGAGCAAGAACCGATACTCATGGATATGATACATGCTGTAAGTACAAGAAAAAGGAAATAGGTGAATTAACATTGGCCACTTTCTAAACAATGTCAACTGAATATTAAATGCATACTTTTGAACGAACTTTACTCTCTAGGCTGCATACAGAAATAATACCCTTGGTCTGCCAAAGATATGTCCGAAGGAAAATATTGATCGTATAGACAGAAGAATATTATTCGAATATATGAAACATCATTACACTCCAAATAGAATGGTAGTTGCTGGAGTTGGTGTCGAGCACGAGGATCTTATTAGGGCCGTTCAAAAGTAATTATCTGTAAAATTGTTAGGTATTCGGGTTGCTTGAATAGGAAGCATTACCTTATTAGTAAACTAACTTTTAAAGTAATTCAGTAATAATCGCAGTTTATTCAATCTACTATTATTTCGTGTCTATTCACTGTATTATACGGTCCTGTGAAATATAAAAGTTTGCGCATATGGCCGAGGCACTGACGGAATTGTTACTGTTTTTAGGTATTTCGTGGAAGAAAAGTCTGCCTGGGAAGAAGAAGAAAGCAGAGGGCAGAAAGGGCATTTGGTATCTGTAGGACGACCTCGGAACACAGTGGACATGTCGATTGCTCAGTATACTGGAGGTTACATATTAGTGGGTATCATTTTGAATAAAATTCAGAAAACGCTAACCACGGATATACTGTAAGTGTAAACTTTATATTTATGCAGGAAGAATGTAACGTACCTGTATACGCTGGACCAAGCGGTTTGCCGGAATTATCGCACGTAGTAATAGGATTGGAAGGGTGTTCTCATCAAGATCCAGATTTCGTAGCGATGTGCGTCTTAAACATGATGATGGGCGGTGGCAACAGCTTCAGCGCTGGCGGTCCAGGAAAAGGAATGTACACCCGTTTGTACACAAATGTACTGAACAGGTAAGAAATGGACGATCCGTCGCGTCGTTGCTCGAATGAACACAACAAGGACTGTTGGGCGTTAGAATGAAAAAGTAATTTTCCAGATATCACTGGTTGTATAGCGCGACCGCGTACAACCATGCATATGCCGACACAGGCCTCTTTTATATTCATGCCTCGTGCACGCCATCCCATGTCAGAGACATGATAGAAGTAATCGTGCACGAGATGGTCACTATGGCAAATAATATTACGGACGGTGAACTAGCAGTAAGATTTCATTTATAATATTTTTTATTCAAATCTAACAATTGTTTGCTCCCTGTAATCCCGATGTTTCACGATCTTTCGATGTCACAGAGGGCAAAGAAGCAATTGCAGTCCATGTTGCTTATGAATTTGGAACAGAGGCCCGTTGTATTTGAAGACATTGGAAGGCAGGTTTTAGCTACTGGCTCTAGAAAACGTCCAGAGTACTTTATCCAGGCAATTGGTATGCTTAATGTCGAGTACAAAGTCGATTATTTACGTTACGGATAATTAATTGCATTTTAATTAATTCTTATTTTTGCTTCGCATATCAAAGATGGCATATCGAAAGATGACATAAAGGGTGTAGCACGTCGATTACTTAAATCACCTCCTAGTGTAGCGGCTCGAGGAGAAGTAAGAACCGTTCCATCCATCGGAGATATTCAAGCTGGATTGATCGACGAACAAGGCAAATTACCTGGCTCTCGTAGTAGGTTATCGCTCTTTCGCTAGTTTGAACAGATGAAAATGACTAGTCTCATATGTGCGTGTTCATTTTTTTCCAACAAGTTTTATGACAAAATTGTTCAAACACTGTACGCATAGAACGATTACGAATTTATATTAAAATGCAAAATTGTACATTTTAAACGTCGTATGTAATTAAAAATTGTTTATAAATTTATTTGTCCCACAATTCATGCCTCGCAATAATATCTTGTAGCATTGTAGCGTATTGTATGATACACCTTGCACGCACGCGCGTATTTATCATAAGTATGTCAAATAGTGTCGTATTTAATATAAACCATCGGTATAAATATAATTAATCCGTATACTTCTAACATTTAAGAACGAATCGACAGTACGTGCCGAGTATCAGACACGTTTTAATACCGTTATATCTTACTTGATTGTTGGCTGATGAGATATAACATTGCAATGTCTATAAATGTAACAAAAAAAGAAAAATGCATTATCTTCATTGTACATTCTTTATTTCTGTACCAAAATGATCTCCGCGCGGTCATAGGTATTGTATGTAAGCTGTAGGTGCAACATTGATTTCCATGTGGAAAGGTGACAATAAAACTACGACTCCACCTCTTCCAATGTTTGAAGGAAGGAGGCTTTCTTTTGTGCAACGCGGTTCTTCCTTTCCGACAGAGATAGTTTTGCACGGTTCCATCGTTTCTTCACAGGTACTTTTTCTTTTCCGACCTTGCTGTGTTCCGGATTTGCACGTATGGTTTCATGGGCACTTTTGTAAATATTCTCGATCTACAAAAACAAGACGTCATGAACTTATCGAGAAAAGAATGTACATTAACGATGTGTTTAGAACACTATGCATATGCATGTACTATTATTCGAGGCGTATTATAACACAGGTGTAATGGTGAAAAATGCCAACTATCTATGCATTTATCTATCAAAAACCGATGTATTTGATATTGTCCAACTGCGACACTACACACATGTTGAAAAGCGTTGCAGCAATTATAAGTTGGACGATTAGTACTAAGAATAAAATGGAGAGTGCGAACACTTACACTATCGGCAGTAATGCCATTTTTTATGTATTGCGAGAATTGTCGTTTAAACGCTTCGTCATCTTCTTCTTCTAATGTCCTCATGTAATTAGCAACATGTTGCCCAAAGATGTGCTGTTTGTGGACATCGGCATTGAAAGATTTTGACTCACTGTCGTAACCAGGAAACCTCTTCGTGCTATATACATGAAATAAGAAAGAAAGAAAATGTAGACTGTGACACCAGGTTGGTGACACCAACCCACTTCTAAATGGTTTATCAGAGACACATTTATAATCTTTGTATGTCTATGCGAAGACATTAAATACATTGCATTTGTAGAACACGAACACAAATTCATGTCTTGCCACGACTCAGATGACGCGCATGTGTCATTAAATCATCATCAACATTGGTACTATTCAACATTAGCTAATAATATTCCACACTTTTGTTGAACATATTTAAAAGAATGCGCATTAACGAATACCTATGCGGAATATTCAGACCACCGTCAACAGCACCTTTCATGGCTCCAAAAACTCTAGCACCGGTAGTTGTACGCATAAGACCAGTATCTAGGTAACACCTGAACGCTCCAGGACATTCGTCCAACTCTACAAAGTTATATTCATCGCCAGTTACTTCCGGTGTTCCACTGTACAGCGTATCTAAACCGAATTTCTTCAGCAACTGCAGACAAAGATATAAAAAAACAGTATTACTCGAAAAATACATCCAAGATCAAACAAGCTTAATATTATTATATTTTCATTCAGAAGTATATAACAGGGAACAATAAATATCTCTTCAGTTATGCATCAAAGCGAGCTGAGTGTTTCATCATTGAATATTCTATATATATATATATGTGTGTGTGTGTGTGCGCGCGCGCGCGTGTGGTATAACAGTATAAAAATATTTACTCTTCGAGCTAAGAGGAGGCCAGTACAATATGCAGAGGCATAATTTGTAAGACCAACTTTAACGCCATACTTTGGTAATTCATGGCTATAAGCGGCGCACACAATTCTGTCCCCTTCGATCCTGGAGTATGCAACCTACAAGTATATAATACATTATACTATTTTTCCTCAACATTGTTAACATACACATTTCAATCAATTTACCTGACAGGTAATATCCTTGTTCGATAGACGTACAGTTAGCCTGTATTTTGGGGTATTATACTTATTCTTGTCCTGAATAGTTAGTCGTTTACGTGCATAATAGTCTGTCTTTCCTTCCCGTCGCCTTTTGAACTTAACTTGATAACGTTTGAAATACTGTTTATTCTTAACAACTTTTACAAAACCCTAAAACATAACACATTAGTTTTAACTTGGGGGCAGGGAGACGCAGAAAAATAAAATATATTCAATTGGTTCGCAATATTCAGTAACATAGGAAACATTGTTGTCATTCTTCTGTCGAAGTGAGCTAAGATTTTCATCATATACATGGCTGCGTTGAGAATAATAAAACCTTATTTTGGAAGTCCAATTCAATCTGCTATACATACGTATCTATAAAACGCATAGTCTCTGGCAATACTGTTTAACCCTTCCGACCCGACAGACGTTCACACGATTCGCCGTATGCGGTCGAAAGACGCACACCGTATGTCCGCATTTGAACCTACGAATTTTGATCTTTATGTCAATACATATCTGGAATAACGTTGTATAGGTATTTTGTTTTTATTTTACACGAAAATTTTATATATTTTATGTATGTACATAAGTACACGTGTAGGTACATAAGCCCGTTGAGTTGGAAGGGTCAAAATAACGCGTACTCGTATTAATATTACAAGAGAAATATTTTCAGAGAAATTATTTTATAGCGATATTAAATAACAAGCAAAATATGCCACAATGTTATGTCGTACTACTAAAGTATCAATGGATATCACGTTGGAGTTAAGCTTCTTTCGAATCCTACCGAATAACGTGCATCCAGCGTCTTTACTAACGTTAAATAATTTATTTAAATAATCTGAAATCTGATTTACCGATTTTCATCAATCTTAATAGAATTTTACTTACCATTTTAACGGCAAATGTACCACAATTTCTAGCACGAGTACTGCCTTCGACTATTGCACGTACAAAAAGGACGTTCTTGCTTGGGTCCGTTGCGCCCTCACCGACCCACGAATCATGAATTACGAATGAAGTAAGATAGGAAGTGTTCACGATTATTCTAGTTCTCTTTTCTTTCTAGTGAATAATTTGTTTGCACTGCTACGCTATCGCGTTAGCAGGATTAATATCTAGTGATATCGAATCAACGGTCGACGATATAATTATAACTATCGATAGCGATAATAACTTAGGAGCGAAATTCGAAGTCGGATGAACATACGCAATAAATAAAGCTGTACATTATTTAAGTACCAGCCGTACGTTGTCGAACAAAAGAAAACCCAGAGCATTCACATCTTAGAACACTTCACTTGGAAGACTCTAAAGGTTATTTATTACGAAGCATAAAGAATTGGCTAGTCTATTGAAACATGTACGACCTCCGGAGGTTGTCGGACCCCACCATATCCTATTCTGACCGCCACATGTTCTACCGCTGAACAAGGGGACCTCTCAAGAGCCACTTGACTCTTCAGCGCGCTATCTCTGACTTTCGCGCGTTTTCCTTAGTTTTCTCGCGCTTTCCCTTAATACGCGCGTACCCTGAAGCCCTTACCGAGAAGCGTAGCATTGCCACCTCCACACGCTCAAGGACGAATAGAAACGCAAGGAGACCAAACCCCATTGGATGAGGGCAATTTGAAAGGAGGACCAAGGAACTGCGGAAGAGGAACCAATGTCGTAATGGAAAGAAGAAGAAGCCTCGCTAAACAGTTCACCTTAAGCCTTGAATTGATTAATATAAACTCTCACCGGTGATCAACGTTAGCCTTGAACAGAGCTACTTCCGCGAATTACTTGTACAAATCAACACTTTTAACTCGAGCAGTGAATAAACATAAATCTTTATAAAAGTATAAGTTGTCTTTGAATATTCCGCGCTTCTCCACAAGCAGAGCGGTTCAACGTTCCACGAGCAACCGAACCTACACAAACTCTTGGACTAAAGATATTGTATTCGCGACAAATATAAATGCAATCACTGAAATCATGAGTGAAAATCGGATGAAATGAAGGAAATTTAAAAGTGAATTTATTAGAAATATTACAATAAGCTAAATAATAAGCTTAATCCTGCTCAACGTTGGTTTGCAAACTGCTTTGGTTTTTTTTCTTTTGTTTTTTGTTCCAATCGCGATCGCGTTGTCATGGAAACGCACGGCGCTACGACCCCACGACTGACTACTACATGTATCTCCATTTGACATGAAATCTCATTCGGATCATTCATGAGTTTAGAAATATATTTTTCAAATAGAATTGATTGAATTCACTGAATATTATATTTATTCCCTGCGAAATGCAGCACAATGGGAAATTTATCTTATATAAATTACGAATGACTGTACAGTTTCAATAAACGTTAAATACTATTGCACTGTACATTGAGATCAAGTTTGGATTAGGTTGTTGGAGAGAATTGGTAGCACCAAACTTATCCTCGGTTGATACAACATATATAATAAAGTCCAACGCATTTTTTCACGTTTTTTCTTCTTGAACATGCTCTGTATCCCAATCACTTAGATCTTCGTCCCAACCATCATTTTCTTCCGAAGTTTCTAATCCATTTAATAATTTTATATCGAATACACTTTTTGATAATGTCTGTGGTTGTTGTACATGTACAATCTGTGTCTTTTTTATCACAGGTTCCATATCTGTGAAGAAATCATATTCCTCCTTGGGAGCATCAGAAACTTTTGTGCTCTTGATATCAAGTTCCGAAATGTCCGATAAAACAGTAAATTTCTTACCCAGCATTGATTCTGTTTGTTTAATCTTTTCTCCGTTCAATGTTGGATCCGTAATAATATTAAATGCTGGATCTAAAGTTGGAACCCGATTACACTGAGTTTTCATGTCGGACGGCTGCGATATTCGTAGATGCACGTCGCCAGTTTCTTGTATGTCCCAATCGGACCAAGTATATTCTTCTTCAACAACCGAAGAGCCAGTCTCCTTTTTGTCCTCGCCTCCGTCTGGAGATGGTCTTTCAGGCAAATCAATCGATTTTTCAGTTGATAAACGAGCAACATTTCCACTGCTTTCAGTTTTCTCGTTCTCCTTCAATTTGTTTGGTCGACCGTCCGTGAATAACTTTCCTCTCTTTCCGCCAATGACAGTAGCCGACCCTAGGATTGGTACTATGTCTGCCAATGCTTTCAACGTTGCGCATACAAGGTGATCATTTGTATCCTTAATTCCAACAAGTAATTCAGGAAGTACCTGGGACTTTAATTCATCCGTTTGAAATGTATGAATGAACGAATTGAAATGCAACAGGAGTACTAAACGTATTGATACATCGCGTATGCAAAACATTTGCAACAGTTTTGGTACTAAATAAACTTTGAACGTAGAAAATGTGAACAGATTAATGTCTGCGGCATCTTTTCCATCTACTAATGAAATATATGCGTTAAAAATAGGATACCGTTCCGCTAAAGTTAACAGCGATAATTAATTACCTTTTGGTTTTAAAATGAATGGTAACAGCTTATCCTGCGCGGTTGCATCTAATAAAACCATCCTTGATAGTAATAACGTTCCTAATTGTTCTGCGACGATAATTTCGGGGAACGATCTCAATTGCTTTATTAGCGATCTACAGAATAATTAAAAAGTTTGTATGCCTCACTGATTATTAATAACTGTGCTAGCCTTGGCCAGATATATTTACCCAAAGAATATTTCCTTCTCTTCATTATTTTTCAGAGGCAGCTCCTCTAAAAATGCATATATCCTCATAAAGTCATGGGTAAAAAATGGATGTTGAAGTACACAGGACAATTGGCTCCTTAGAAATGGATCGGAACTTTGCAAGTTTTCTTTGCAGAATTGTTTAAATTCTAACAGGGCAGGAACATCGCCTAATAGGGAACAATATATTTAATGATACTTTCCTCTAAATTTACTGAGCGTGGAGACTTACTAGTGCCCTTTAATTTTAACACGTTCTCTGCTAAAACTCCGAATGCATATGCATCAAGTGCTGCGAAATTTGTTGCATTAATAGTTGTGTCTTCGTTGCACGATATTGCTTTTTCACATCTGTAGTTTCTTATTTTCTTTAAGTACGAGGATGTTAATTCATTAGATTTACATAAGCATTCTAATCCGCCAAGTTTCCAACATCCCTCTGATGTAACATAAATCGAACTTTCGCATATATTATTGTGAGTTGCGGATGCTTTGTCGTGAAGGAAAGCCAATGTACGTAAAATACTATACAATCCCATGCATATTTGCAAGGTGTTTTGAGCTTCCACACACTGAATTAATGGCTTAACATTTTCAGTAGCAAGAAAGAACTTACTACCTTTCGACCATGAAGAAACATACTTCAATATACATGGATGCCTATATAACATTAGATTCTGAAACATAGATTTACTTTATTTCTTATAGTTACAATCTAAGTGCTTTATACATTAATACTACATAGATACATTGCAATACTACATGAAATAATTAATAAATAAATTTTAACCTTTGCCGCTCTTTCCAAAGGCGATGGATTACCAAAATTTGCGCTATAATGCAACGACGGTTCGCTAACAAACAGAGACACCGCTTGAGCTGCTTGCGCATTGTGGCCATTCACATTGGCTATGTAATGCACCCAAAAATCTGTAATTTCCACTGGTTTCTCATCAATTTCCAGCCCGCTAAGGGCACTCTTTTCATTCCCCATTAATTTTCGTCCTAACGTTTCAACAGAGGAATCTTGCGTTAATTAAGTGGCAATTAAACGCTGTGATCAAACTATAAACATTTTGTTTATTAAAAAGGAAAACAGCTTTAAGATTTCAGCACTCGTCCATGGATTATTGAAGTTCCATGTTAATTCATATTGCAGCAGCATTACAAAATATGTTCAGCTACTATCAACAATTTTGGCATACAATGTACTAGTTTACTAGTCTATTTATTATCTGTCCTTTTAATCATTGAGAGTAGCAGCAACACACGCGGCAGATGTCCATTCGTTACACACCTCATGCCACATGCCACATATACCACATGCGATTGAAGCGCCATTAATCAATTTTATATTTTGACCGGCAGGAATTTCGCTTTACAACGAGTAAAATATTACAAATTCATTGTAAATCTAACTTTTTAAATTGCATCATGTATATGCGGCTCATTTAGTCATTGTATGCACACATATAGCTTGTTCTAAATGGTACTGTATACCGATTGCATATTATTATATATATATATATATAATATATATATGTATATATATATATACCATAGTAAACAGAATGTTTAGAAGCAACAAAAGATAATTCTATGTCAATACTTATTTTATCGTCATGTTTTAATAATCAGTAGTGGTATAACTTAATTTGACAATTGTAGAGAAAACTTGAGATGGTTTATAATTTAAAGCTAGGTACGAGGGTCCATCGTCTTATTGCGCTACATTATCCTGAAACAATGGTCAATTGAATTTTGTACTTTTTGCAACGCATAACCATTGTATCGCAGTTCTCTATGCCTGAAAACATAACACTTTTTGATAAAACGTTCCCTTGCAAAATAAATGCAATACGAATGCGTTTGCATACCGACCGAAATAACGATTATTATATATACATACACTGGCGTATCCAGAAGATATACACGAGTGGACTTTTTTTCAATAAATAACTGAGAACTTACTACTAAATCTACTAATATATTACACTTCTGTGGCAATTTGTTTATTATTAGTTATCGGTTACATTATGATAGACAGACCGTTGCACCTGCATCTTGTACAATAAACGTACAACTGAAAAGGAGAGCACGCGATGCGTACGCGTCAAAAGATAAACTGATAGATTATGTTCATATTTGAAATATTACAGATACTTGCACATGATCGTGCTCCCCAACTCTAACTCGCCTTACTTACTGTCTCGGTTTGTTCCTCATCTTCATTTCATCAGCTGTTAAACATACATTGCTTGTAAAAGCAGTATCATTTGCTCAGATCTGACAGTAATGACACATATGTATATCATATTACGCATATGTATACACACAAATCATTAGCGACGATGTTGACAATAGCAGCGATATTAATATTAAATATTGGTGACAATGATGGAGGTAATTATATTACGATTGTGTGAGAGTGCTCTGGTCTTTAGTAATCAATCATGAAATTGACGTTTCAGATTTACAACATTAATTACAAATATGTGTAAAAATTTGACGATGATGGCGATGATAAATGATGGTGAATGGTGTTCACGACAACGATTCGTGGTAATCATTTTATTTAAATAATAATGGTATTGCTAAAGAAAATGTATGTAAATAGTCTAGGTATTCGAAAGAAAAGGAAAGCTAAAGGAAGGCAAATTGTATGCAGAAATTTTTACAAAAGAAGAAATGTTGTATTACGAAAGGCGAGCCAATGTTATTCCAAGGACCCTATTGTAGAAGTAATATGGTCTATCGGAACCAACAGGCTGTGTAGTAAGAACAATAAGTAGAGTATAGTGGCGATATTATCAATGTTATAAATAATAATAATTTAGTAATACCAGCATTATTAGTTAATCAGGAAAATTCTTGTTACAGTTACATGTTTAAATTTAGCAGCCTAACTATTACTATCATTGCTGCTGCTGCTGAGAGCACTACTAACTGTTATTGGTACTACTAATGCAGTTAATCATTACAAGGACTGATAACACTATTAATGTGTCGGACAATAAAAATGCAGCGATAGAAAATAACACTAAATCATTAAAACTTATTATTCTTAAAAAGTCATTAGTAATTTTGTAAAACATTACACACTTAATATTACTGCAAATTATTCGAAAAAATGGATATTCTTGTGGCAGTAAGTTAAAGGCACCATGTCTCGGCCATCTTTCAATTGCACTTTATGCCCTATAACTCAGACTTGCAGTCAAGGTCATTGAACATTTTCAATGAATACCTAGCTCACGCAATTTGGAGTAATGAAACGGTTTCTCTTCTCTTTAACAATACATCATAGAGGGTTTAAGTTGTTAACGATTCGTATCGTATTATTCATATTCCTTCTTTAGTATTGTGAAAGAGTTTCGGTCAAGTCGGTACTATGAATATATGACACTATATGAAAATCATGGCGGCAGTAAATGCAGCAAATTTCCTCCGTCCCGTTATACCTTAAGAGAAATACCGTAAAGTTTATACGAAACGAGTATTCGTTGTCCTAAGGAAATTGGTAAAAATTAATTCTTGTAAATACTACTATTTATTTCCATTGGTTTCATTTTTATAATAGTATTAATAGTAGTGATAATCATAATTATGATGATGCCGAGGGCGATAGTATTGATGGCGGTAATGGTTAAGATATGCTAATGATGACAATGATAACGATATTACGACACAAGGGCGGCAGCGGCAGCGACGATGTTGACGTTGACTGTAATTACGGGGATAGCGAACGGAGATGGTCACAATAATTGTGATAATAATAGGGTGAATGATTTTTTTTGTTCATTAATTGCGACGATGCGATTGTAAGTAATAATAGTAGCAGCGGCAGTAGTAACAACGACGGCGATAATGATAATATATTATTGTATGTTGCAGTATAGTAATACAATAGAAATAATGGTGACGATAATGACGACGGGAGTACCACAAGTAAAATAAAATAGATTAAAATAAAATAAAATAATAATAATAATAATAATAATGATAATTAATTGTAGTAATAATAATGATAATAATTATTATAATAGAGCTTGAACTGCAACGAAAGCAGAGAATATACAATTTTTTTCTACGACATGTACGTTGCGACAGGCAATGCTGCGAGTTAGTGGAATATGACAACACGCGAAAAAATCGAGCGCGTTTCGTATTTCTGCAAGCGACACTCCCTGTATTATTACATTCCTAATCACTGATGACTCTTTCTGAGAGTGGCTAGGTCATGACAATATATTCAGTACTATAAACAATTGTTGCACTATTTATTTTTCACAAGCTTCCTCATGACCTCACAGTATATTAATAAACGATTAATGTACACGAACTTCTTTTTTTACTTGTCACATTGCATTGGGGACAACGTCATGCAGATCTATACGACCATTGCATGGATATTCTTCCGTTTTTTTTTAAATCTTTTGTTTTCCTGCAGCTTTAATATACACAGCAGTCTTCAACTTTTTCCGCTCACTTTCATCATTTTGCTAGTGCTCTATAAATTGGAGCAACGGTCGAGCATATCTTTGTCGGGCTATGTGTCACGAAGGTTCTGGCATCTACATTATATAACACAGAACGCTGTCGTGTTCACGTGTACAGAAACATATGTCTTGTGCACACTTCTTATCCTCAAAGTCGATAATGTAATTAACTGGTTAGGGTGACCCCTTGGCATCGATTGAGTGGCAATACGTTGTGCGCGTCAGTCTAATATTTTGACATTGCTATCCCTTTTCCCGCATTTTTTTTTTTGGTTGCTTTTCAATAACTTGCCAATGCATTCGATCAACTTTAAGCGAAGAATAGAAATAGTCTAGTCTGCATTGACTAATTTTTCCGCTGTAAACTAATTTTCAATAGCATCTGTGAAGTTCCCTCTTTTCATCTGGGATTGGGTTCAGCCGCGGTGCGCGATCCGCGCTCCTCGGTATTCGTTTTGCGTTTCGCGTTCCGCGCTTTATAACTCGTGACATGTTTCCGAACAAAATGGAATGTTCGCCGAGAGCGGTAGTTCGTTGAGTATTCATGGAACGTGAACGTTCATGATAATAATTGATTCGGAGAAGCATTGGTATGCATAGTAGTAGTGAAATATCACCTAACTTTTCCCACCTTCGGTAATGCATCGCGATTATATCATTCTAACTAGACATGGCCAAGTTATTAATTACATTTCCTAAGCCCATAAACCGATTGAAATCAAAAGAAATACGATATCAGTTGGGGTCATGTTTGTTCCGCGTGTGCGACAACAAGACAATCATCATTTACCTTTCGATCGACGCCGTATCATTATGTATGATCGTAAATAGTATTTTTCAAATGATAGAACGAACGTCGTCCTTTTTCACAAATCACTCATTTTGTTGGTTCACTTCTTCCTTATTGTCATTTTCCTGCGAATTTACGGTTGATTTTGTTCCACCTTGCTGAGCACCGGTGCTATTGTCGTTGATCTTGTCATTATGCGAATCCGCCTTTTCATTGGCGTCCATTTTCACGGTTCCTGAGTAAAAGGGAGAAAAGGGAATAAAAATGTTAGGCTACAACCACGGAAAGATTTGTTCGGCTGCCGTAGCAACCAATACATGACGCGCGAAACACGAACCTTGTGTAGAATAATATTGTTGTTGCATCTTCATGTTACGTTGCTGCTGCTGCTGCTGCTGTTGCTGCTGCTGTTGATGCAGATTCGGTCTGTGACGATTGATTTGAGCTTGCTGCTGCGATGCCATACAATTAGGTTGTTGTTGTTGTTGCTGCGAGGCGGGATTGTTCGGATTTGGACCCGGTGTAAATGGAACGACAGGTCTCTGAATGGGCGGCGGATAACGTTGTTGGGACGGTTGAATACCAGCGCGTGGCGGCATCCCCATGCTGCGTACATTCTGTTGCAAAACCTGCGGGAAATTCGTTAGTATTGTCCAAGTAGCCACGAGGCGTTAGGGTAACCGGTTTATCATTTAATGCGAAACCTGCTTACCAAGGTTGATTGACTAACGCCTTGATACTGTTGATATTTGTGATGTTGCGTTGGACTAGGTTGCGGTTGCTGAGACGATGACTGTTGTTTACAGTTTCTCGATTTAGGCGACGGTATTTGTGATGCTGAGAAAAATAGGTTTGATATTATATGGTACTATGCGCGGTATTTAAGTCCGTGCAAAACTAATTCGACCTACTGGAACTGAAAACGGACGCAAGAACATCTTGTTGATTTCCCGACGGACTCTTCAACTGTCTCGGTTGATCCTGCGGTTGGTGCTTGCTGAGAAAAGTGGGACCTGCGTTCGCTGGTCCCGGAAGTCCTCCATTCGGATTACGATATTGCTGCGCTACCGCGGCAGCGGCAATCTGTAAACCGGAACCCGGCAAGAAGCCCGAGTTGAAGTTTTGAAGTCCAACGGGTGTAGCACTGCCGGTCGCCAGGCTTTGGCTGTGCTGTCCGAATCCTTGAAGTCCGTAATGAGTGCCGGTTTGCTGTGTAGCACCGCCTGGTTGGTAAAAGCCAGCCTGGGATCCGGGAAATACATCTGAAACACGCACGAAAAGTTGAGGGATCGTGTATCGTGTATAGATTTGTATCAGTGTCGAGGCAACGTTTCTGTACTCACCAGCCGATGTTGCACTGTAATAACTGTTGGTCGAGGCTTGTATGTTCGGCCCAGGTCTCTGCACTAATTGTGAATTGCCCATGTAACTGCCACCGACGCTGAGCACTTGATTCGGGTCGTACGGTATGTATGTTAACTAAACAAAAAAATAAAGATGAAAAGAAGAAAAGTTGCAATGTAATCGGACAAGTAGGTTCGCGAAGACAGGCGTGGATAAATACGGATTACGTGTGAAATGTTTTAGGAGATTCAGACGTACTGGGTTTGGTTGTGGCGCGGACGGTGCTTGAAAATGCGGAGCTTTAGTTCCTATGGCGCCGATAGGTTGAGAGGATGGTTTTACACTGGCAGACATCAATGAATTCGAAGAAGATCCAATAAGAACCGTACTCGGATTGTTACTAAGCTGCTGATTTTGGCCGAACGGCGGAGCTGCTGTTGCGGTCTGTTAATCGATGTACACGTATAATAATGGAATTTCATATCTTCGGCTTCATTCCCGATCGTTCTACTTACCATACGGTATTGGGAAAGATTGCTCTGATACATGTCCGGAGTGGGTGCGTTTGGCGGCGGGGGTGGAGGTTGCTGCAAGTAAACGTTCGGCTGGCTAAAAGAATTCTGAAGTGACGGAGCATACGATGTATATTGCGTGAATGGAGATCGGCTCTGATCTAATTGAAATGCTCCGTAAAGACCCCCCGCTTGTGCTGGAAGTTGTCCAGAGCCAGCGTTAAACAAAACGCCTGGCGGAGAAGGTATGGCAGACATGCTGCCATATTGCGCCGGCTGAGAGGCTGTATACTGAGGGAATTCCTGCGAGGGGGGATAAAAAGAAAGCGTGTTAAAGAGTTTGCGAGGGCATAGAATTCAGGCGGATGGGATATAAAAGTAAATTGGGAAAAGTACTGCACCTGATAATTCATATGAGAGGGTTGGCCAGTTGAGTTGAACGGAGGGGGGCTCAATGGTCCTTGGAGACTGACAGGAGGATGTCCGATAGGACTTTGTCCAGCTCCGATAGGACTTGGCCCAGGGACCGTCGAACCGGACTGGCCACTGCTGCTTCCCGAGGACTGTTGCTGCGGCTTCACCTGCGGGGGAACCAGCTGCGCATCAGGCAAAGAGTCAGCATCTTCCCACAGGGGACATGGTGTTTCGTTATTTTAGTTTTCTATTTACATCACTATCAACTGTCGTTACAATTGATGCTGACCGAGCAACGCAATTTTTCAGGAAATAATTTTCTCCTCTTTCGTTTTTGATCTTCTTCTGAATTCTGGTGAAAATAGTTAGGTTCATCGCTAACCGCGTAAGCTTGGTTAAGGAAGCAGAGTTAACAGCCGAAGGACATTACCGGTTATGGGAGGGTTATCATGACGATTACGATGTGGAGAAGTGAGAAATGATAAAAACTGATGAGCCGACGCGACGATACGCAACGATATACGTCTGATGGACAGTTGATGGACATTGGATAGACAGTTTATGAACAAGATGGAAAGAAACGTGTAAGAAGAATGGAGTAAAATAGTGATAGTGATATTAACGAGAATTGTAGGAATTATGTTGGTTATTATGGGATGGTAGCAGGGAGAATTGATATGTAAAGCGAATATACACTATAATGCTTCGTACTTGGAAGAGTTTTACAAAGAAACAATGGGATTTCTAGACAATGAAACGAAATTAAGAAAGATGCGCGTTAGCCACTTACCTTTCTCATTTTCACCATGGTAACTATTTATGGGAACTATTCGAAATGCGAGCAAAGAACGTTAATAAAATTGGGGAAAAAAATAGAATGAACGAACTGTAAGAGAAATGCAATATTTTTTACTCGAACTTGAATTGCTGTTTGATATCGAGTCAATTTCTAGTGATGTAATATAGTTTAGATATGCATGCATGATAACATGATATTATGTTCGCGAAATGATTTCTCACCTTGCAGACGTTCGTGGACGTGGTTATTTCATTTTTCATGTTATTTTGATTGTACTGCTGATGAGGGCTGTAACTATCATCAACATCCGTACTTTCGAACGCTTGTGGAAAAGTATTGGCGCTACTGACGACATTGCCGTCTTCGTGCTCGACCACGGTTGGCATAGGGGGTGCATTCTCCCATACCTTCTTTACGGAGGCAATTTTTAAATTAAGTTCCGCCGTAGAGGGAGAAATAGTACTTTGGCCAGTAGCCATATGCATGGATCTGGCCATTCCTAAGCTTTTGCTCTTGTCTTCGGTCAACTGGGAGAGGTCCGAGTCAAAAGTGAAATCTAGCTTCATATCGGCATTGTCTTCATTTTTGTTGAACGATAGCGGCATTTGAATCGCCTCTTGGTTCTTGTCTTTCAACAAATCGTTCGGTTTGCTTGAAAACGCCACCGGGAGGTTTTGCTGTTGCGGTTGCTGCTGCTGTTGGTGTTGTTGTTGCTGCTGCTGCTGCTGCGCTTGTTGCTGCTGCATACCGCCACTGTTTATCTCATCTTCGAGATCCGCTCGTTTGTCAATGCGTTGTTGCTGTTGCGCTTTCATATGATTCGGAAATTTCGTTTTTACCGCCAAATCGGAAGGGCCCGCCTTGGTAGTTTTCGAGTAATTCGTGTTCTCGAATATCAACGTTTGGACAGGTGGTGAAGAAACATCGGAGACCGAGCTTTTATCTACCAGCTGATCCTTGGAACTTTTCCCGGATTTCTCACCGTTCGGCGAATTTCGTTGACTGCTATTTCCAGAATTGGCTTGCTCGTTAGTCTCGTGGCTATGAACGTGGCTATGAGCGTGGCCATGGCCATGACCGTGACCATGGCCGTGGTTGTGGCTATGAACGTGACCGTGAACGTGGCCGTGATCGGTCTGCGTGGACATACCGGGCATCAATTGAATATCGGTAGGGATAGCCGATGGAGAATTCGATCGCAATTGACTTGTCGTAAATGGTTTATCCCATGCATTAACAGATGGTGGTGGAGCAGGGCCGTTCGAAGAATCCTTGCCATAACTGTTGGAATTGTTCATCTTGTTCGAGTCGCTCGAGTCGGATGCACACATCTGTTGCTGCTGCTGCTGTAACTGTTTTGCTAAACGCTGCTTATGGAACCGCGGAGCTAGTTTCACAGTTCTAGTTCTATCGTACTGTTTTGGCAACATGCCAGCAGGTTGTGGAATGGCTTGGCCAAGCAAAGGCGGGATATTCTGTACCTGTTGCTGCAAAGTACTCGCCGCCTGCTGAGGACCACCGTTTGCTTTTGACTTTGAACGATCCCGTTCCCGATCTTTTTCTTTTTCACGCTTCACCGGTTTCATCTCGTCCTTCTGACAGTGTCTCGATTCTTTCACGTTTTTCTTGGAACGAACCTCTTGGAACCCGTCGGAATCAACTTTATCTTCGACAGTACTGGACCCATCCTCGATACAATTATTCGTTTCCGTTTCGCAGTCGATCGTTTTTTTCTCTTTTCCCTGAGACTTTTTATTCATGTCGCTAAGGGCTTGGCTAACCAAGTTGGGATCGTTCAGTTTCATTTCATCCATGCGATTCACTGTGCTATCTTTCGTGGTCGACTTGGTCGAGACCGTTAAATTACTACCAGAAGCTTGATTCCTTGACCTTCCATTTTGTACTTGACCCGTTTGTATCAACGGCGGAATGCTGCCCGAGTGATTTTTCTGATTGGCAAAATTGAAATTCTGTGGATTTCTTTTTTCAGCGCCTGGGGCCCGAGACGCGGTATTGGAAGACTTTACATTTTTCTCACGCTGCTCACGATTATTCACAATCTGTTCGTTTCGACGCGAATGCACGTTTGATGCTGCATCCGTCTGATTATTCGCTGTGCTCGCGCGACCTGAGAACTGCTTATTGCGGCTGTTGCGAGATTCTTTATGCTCTTCTACGTGGCCCTCGCTGGTCTCGGACATAGTTTCCCAATCCTCGTTTCCTACGTCCGAAGAGGTCTGCTTCGATACGTTGCTACCGCTGCTACGGTAACGTAGCTCGCGATTGTCTCTACCCTGCAAAGATAGAAGAGTTTCCCTTGTTAATAAATTAATACCAAACGAATACGAAGTTAACTGTACTGAATTGAGAGAGGTGAAAGTAGGAATAGAACAAGATCCTCCGAATCTTTTGGATAATAATCCGTAGTTACACTTACCCTTCCGCTTCCACTACGCGTTCTTTTCGAACGAGATTCTTCTTTTTTCGGAACTTGTACCTTTTGAGCGGACACGTTGCTGCCATTTGCGTCTTGCTTGTTACAAGACTGCTGAGTTTGTTGAGGCTGATGATTCGGGGATTTGGCACGTTTCCCAGTTATTCCAGCGGTAAGTGCTTGCTGCTTCGCCATAATTTTATCATCGGTGGATTCAACTTGCGGGGCTACCAAGGAATTCATATCCTTATCTGGAGTGGGCGTCGGAGGATTTTGTCGCGTAGCATTTTGTTTTTCTTCGATGCTACGTTCAGAGGAAAAGGGGCTCTTATTTGAGGGTGGTCCGTATCCCTCCATACGATTGCCTGTACTGGTCGTGTTTCGAAGGCGACACCCACCCCGACCACGACGGGACGGTTCTCCCGAGGGAGCAAAACCTTCGCGACTAATTTTGTTTTCGTAAGAGCGTTTGTCGCTGCGCTGAGATTGAGGATAATCGGCTCGCTTCTCATCTCTACCAAGCACCAGCGTTTCACGATTACGTTCTTCCTTTTCCATCTTTTGATTACGTTTCGGCGATCTAGCTGACTTTTTTTCTTCCTTCACGGATTCAGTGGAACCAGATACTTCGTCGGCGCTGTTTTCCGAATCGGTATGTCCGTACGAACCGCTTTTGGCCGAAGCTGGTCTCGCCGCTGTTGTTGGACAACCTCTCCGACTTCTTGACTCGGGACCTCGCCAACCTCGGGCGTACACGCTGTACGTCCCACCCCATTGCCTTCCTCCACGGGAATCGCGCACTCTCGAATTTGACCCACCACTGCTAGTTCTATTCCGTATATTTTTATCCCGCTTATCTTCTTTTACCTGCTTCTGCTCCGTCGTTAAATCTTCGCACAGCATGTCGTCCCTTTTGTCTACACTCAACTTGTCGAAACTCTGCTTCAATTCCTCCGATTCTTTCTCACTCTTCAGTGATTCCAATGTTTTCTCTTCTTCTTTTTCAAACGTTGGAGATACAGCATCGGACCACGCCTTCGGCGAATTATCACCCCTCTCCGTTGTACGACTGTTTTCGTTCATTCGGTCGGCCTTTCTATTCCAAACATCCGTTTCCTTTTTCATATCTGTCGAGCTTTCCTTCGCCTGCTCCTTTTTGTCTTGGTCGGAGCACGCTCGTTTTAACTGCGTCAGGTTACGTTTTTCACCTTTCAGCTCATCCGCCTCGATTCTCTCCTTAGTTACAGGCCCTAATGGTTGCCTCCTTTCCCTATCCCTCTCCCTCTCCCTCTCCCTCTCCCTTTCACGGATATCTTCGTGATACGTGTCACGTTTATTACTTTCCTCGTAATCGGCAACTTCGTTCACCCACGAACTACAGTCTCGTAATTTGTGTGAATCATCATCTCGCAAGGATGTCTTTGATTCTCGCGAGGTACGACTGTCGCGAGAATCCGGTCTCTGCGGACGTTCATTACGTTCCGATCGTTCATCTCTCTGCATATCGCGCCGATTATCCATTATCCTATCTTGAATGACACGTTCTTCGCGCCATTCCGAGCTTTCCGATCTTTCTCTCTGGTCGCGATCTCGTTCACGTTCACGTTCACGTTCGCGATCGCGTTCACGATCGCGTTCGCGTTCACGATCTCTATCGCGATCTCGATCTCGGTCGTCAAAGGGATCCTATGGGCGATTACGAATTAGTAATATTGTAAACATTGTAATATTGTAAATATTGTAATATTGTAATATTGTAATACTGTAAATATTGTAATACTGTAAATATTGTAATACTGTAAATATTGTAATACTGTAAATATTGTAATACTGTAAATATTGTAATACTGTAAATATTGTAATACTGTAAATATTGTAATACTGTAAATATTGTAATACTGTAAATATTGTAATACTGTAAATATTGTAATACTGTAAATATTGTAATACTGTAAATATTGTAATACTGTAAATATTGTAATACTGTAAATATTGTAATACTGTAAATATTGTAATATTGTAAATATTGTAATATTGTAAATATTGTAATATTGTAATATTGTAAATATTGTAAATATTGTAATATTGTAAATATTATAAACATTGTAATATTGTAAACATTGTAATAATGTAAACATTGTAATAACGTAAACATTGTAATAATGTAAACATTGTAATAATGTAAACATTGTAATAATGTAAACATTGTAATAATGTAAACATTGTAATAATGTAAACATTGTAATAATGTAAACATTGTAATATTGTAAACATTGTAATAATGTAAACATTGTAATAATGTAAACATTGTAATATTGTAAACATTGTAATATTGTAAACATTGTAATATTGTAATAATTGTAAATATTGTAATAATGTAAACATTGTAATAATGTAAACATTGTAATAATGTAAATATTGTAAACATTGTAATATTGTAAATATTGTTGGGGACAATAATATTGAATACCTTCAAATAATTATCGTAGTCCTTCTTGTCCTTGTTATCTCGTTCCCGAGCTTCCCTCGCATCTCGATTGTCTCTATTGATGCGAATATCACGAATATCTCGATTTTCTCTTACATCTCTTGACTCTCCGCTATCCTTTGCATCGCGTTCCTTGTTATCGTCCAAGTATCTTTCACGTTCCCACGAATCACGAGAATGTCTATCGTCGTAGTCGTGATCCCTGCAATTCCGACTGTACTCGTCGTAGTAGCCAGCTGCTTTACGGGTGTCGTAGGGCCGATGAGAAGAATGACGATAACGGTCGTCCCGAAGCAGAGAACCACGGTAATCTCGGGACGGAGGTCGTTCGTCGTCCATTGAAGTAGAAATGTCTGAATCCGTTCTACTCCGACGTTGCGTCGAAGCAGCATGCGAAGACACTTTCAAGCTGCTGTCTACTAATACAATTTTCATTGAGTACTACAACAACAGTAACAATTGACGAGGAGGGGGCAAAAGATTTTCCATTTCAATAATAAAGAACGTATTAAAGTCAAGTCCGAATAAAGTGTAGTGTCAAATAGCACTTACTCAAAGAACCGTGACTGTGAACCCATCTACCGGGATCGTACTGCTGCGAGAATGGAACGGGTTGAGCAGACGACCTGTCGGCAGCACTAGGCGATATGCGATTGAAAGCAGCGCTGCTTCTTTCCGCTTGTTGCTTCTGAAAACGGGGTGGTAAATTGTTTTGGAAGTGTCGGGAGAATGTTGCGTGTAGTTCGCGATCCCTCGTGTCCCTTTGATCTCGGTCACGATCTCGTTCTCTTTCCCTCTCGTTACGGATACTGTCCTGTCTACTGAAAGGTTGTCGGTCGCCTTGTCGAATATCTGGCATCAATTGGTCGCGTGAATCTCTGCAATCTTTTGGGCCGTCTCTGGCTTCGCGTGACTCGCGGTTCAATGGTTTTTCCTCTTTCCCGTCTGATCGTTCTCGTTCTCTGTTTTCTTTCTCTCGTTCCCATTCTGGGACCGGAATCGCAACTGCTGGAACGCTGATCAAACATTTCGACTCATTTGCCTGCTTCTCCTTCATTTTCTGCTCTAAATCTTGCAATTTCTTAGCTGCCGCTTGTCTAGTGGATTCCTGATATCGCTTCTCTTCTTCTTCTTTGCGTTGTCGTGCACGCTCCACCACGGACGCGACTTCCACAACTTTTAACCTGCGTCTCTCGTTCCACGCTTCGTCGTCTTCTACGCCTGTTTTGTACACAGCAAAAGTAAAAGTTACCAACCAACATACTTACGAGCGCTATCGCGGTTACTGCTACCAATAGAATTAATGAACACAAATATTCTGACCTCTCAAAGGATGCACCGAATGCAGCTGTGGCTGACCGCTATAGCTACCAGGGCCGTTGGATCCACGATAATCACGGGGTAAAGTGCCCTGTGTCCACGGACGATGATTCGCTTGCTCTCGAGACTCTTTTGGGTCTCGATTATCGTGATTACTATCACGACTCTCGCGATTCTCTCTTGCTTTGTCTTTATCCTTCATTGATATTTCATCGCCCTTCTCCGCCTTGATCTCCCTCTTTTCATCTTTCTTCGACGTTTCAGATTCGAGTTCATCGTCGCTGAACGCCAGTTTCTGGTTGTAATCAATATCGTCGTGCGCCGCCCAGCCAGCATCGCGAGAAATATCGTCCATACGGGTCAGATCCTCCTCCTTAATAATTGGCCGCGTAACAATTTCTTCCTCGGCAACGCGGTCGCGTTCTTGTTGCCGTTGCGCCGGGGATGGGAATCGTTCAGCAGAATAATTGAACCGAGGCCTAGGCCCGCTGGGAGTTGTGGTTGGCGGAAATTGAGATGGGAATCCACCGGGAAAGTTTCCTCTGTACATCTAAATGTGTTTAAAATGTGCATCCATTCAATATAAATGATGCAATTGTTACGATCAAGTACAACAAGTTATCCGTCAAACTTACAAATGGAGGAATAAGTCCCCTGTAATTATGCAGATTTGGACTAACTTGTTGGGGTGCGCTCAAAGCAGTCTGACTGTTTGAGGAACTGTGAGGGCCTCCCTGGCCCATGGCCATGTTGGGAGACTGGACCAAGTTTTGTCGTCCGCCACCAGACATGTCGGTATGACCTGATCCGGTGATGTTCAAAGGGAGGGCCTGGACCCCTGAACTCCCATTCCCGGGGCCAGTAACCGTAACTCCGGCACCACCGGCTGTGCGACTTCCACCTTGTATCCAACTTCCTTCCGCTAATATATATCGTAAACATATACGTTTATTTATATAAATGAAAACCTATTTCCATATGCTTTTCTTACAAGGCTTACTTTGTGGTCGTAAACTTGGTCCAGGTCCGTATTGCGCATTTAATTCTCGATTTGTCGTCTGTTGTTGTTGCTGCTGCTGTTGTTGTTGTTGCTGCTGCTGTTGTAGTTGCTGCTGCTGCTGCTGTTGTAGTTGCTGCGACTGTGGCTGGCCTCCTGGTGCACTGCCTGAATCAAAAAACAATGTGTTCAAAATAGTAAAACCAAATGAACTACCGTGTGTTCTTTTTACTCTATAAAATAATCATCGGAATGTTATTAGTGTTTTTATCATGGTCTGGAAACATTCGATGTATAACTGAACTGAAAAAAAGTCGTAAATAAAAATTCGGTATATTTTGCTTTAGATAAAAGTTCAAAAATAAATAAATAAAATGAAATGTGGGTACTGCGTGAATTATAAATTTATACGAATATTATGGCCTAGAGCAAAATCGAGAGAGAGAGACTTCAGAACAATTTAAATAAATAATCTATGTTTACGTATCTAATTTATATACCATCTCCAGATCTGCTCATTATTGCACTCCATGATGACTTGTTGTTCGCATCGGAGGAGTATGTAGGTTGCGATGTATTTTGTTGTCCTGGGAGTAATGGATGTAGCGATGTTGTTGCCACAGTTCCCACAGCACATTGCGCAGCCGAAGAATTTGACTAGTAATAAAATAAACATTTTATGGAGAAATTTTCTGAATAAATGTGCCATACAAAATATAAATACCTGTAGAAACTTTGTATTATGAATATATGATTCTGATTAATTTTTGAGAAACTTACAGTAGAGGTATCCGATGAAGTAACAGCTGTGGTAGTTGTAGCAGTAGTGGTAGTTGCAGACTCTTTGGTAGTAGCCCAACCACTTCCCCCGCTGGGTACAAGACTCACAGCTGGATCGTTACTGCTATGCTCGCTTTTCAAACTAGGCAAATTAGCGGGTGGTCTTCGTGCCGAGGGCACTTTTCCAAGACTTTGCATTCCATGTTTGCGTGGTAGTGTGTTCTTTTGCTGATGCTGTTCTAACGATTCTCCCTGTACATGTAAACAACAAATCTAATGCATTTCCACTTTCTCCTAATCGGTTGGTAACTTTTCCTTATGAAAGTAAGAGTTAAAGACGTAGAGTAAAATTTGTTGATCAACTCACCCTGCTCTCCCGGTACAAGCTATTGATATCTAACGATTGGAACTTGGACTTTCCTTTCTCCCCCTTCGACGCAAGCCCTGACAGAGTAGACATGCTGTCTGCAGGCAACCATTTAGTACCAATCAGACCCAAAGAACGAACCCTTTATCTGAAACCAGAATCGATGCACGCATATTTTACCCCTGTTCTTTCTTTTTCAATAAGTAAAAATCAATATCGAATGATTACTCCAAACACAAGTCCATATAAATCATCAATGCAATCACAAAGTCCAATAGAGAAATTTTAATAGCAGAATACTATTGGAAAAATCTAAAATTTCATGTCAGTTATTCTTAATGAAACGAATTAATTATAACATAATATTATCTGCAATTATAACACTTGTAATAAGAAATAAAAACACAAACCTGATTCAGTAGCAAGGCAATAGAATAGAGAAGAGACTAACGGTAATGGTAATTATTATTATCATTTTTTCTTTTTTTTTATGAAGTAGTAGGGGTATATCGCGGGACGCCAATTGCAGCAACAGAAAGAGAAATTTTTTGGCCAAGACAAGTGACAAGAATTGTAAGATTTAAGAATAACAGTCATGGACGATGATACAAAGTAGAGAGGTTTGACAAGAATGAGCGATGCGAAAAAGTGAAAGACAGATAGGAGTATTCCGAACAGTTCTGTTGCGATAAATTAAATAAAAAAAACCCCGAGGAAAGTGGACTAAAGAATAGTAATGTGCAACCGAAGGGTTAAACCAAGTGCACACTCGAGAAACGAAGTGGAACAGTCAAAGCGCAGTTATTGGACCCAACCCCCTCAAATGCGATGTCAAAGTCGCGAAAGTTCAAAACAAAAAGCTTTGCAACGAAGCATTCGTCGAGTTCAGTAACTACTATTAATTCGCCGAATTTGTGGCCGCAGGGGAGCGAAAATGATATATTAAGGGTGATAGAATCGAGGGGAAAAGGCTTCGAAAGCAAATGATCAGGGGGGCAACGGTGGATAGCAAGGTTTCCACGTAGAAAAAAAGATTCGGTTGAAGTAGCGAGTGAAAGAAATAATATATTACCTTGGTCCGTCCAAATGGGTGTCTAATTCACAAAGGGGTTAATTCCCAGTTGAAATAATTAATGTCTGGATCGTCGCGGATTAGAATTATTACAAGCGTACCGCGCCCGCGAGACACAGAAACTTCTTTTCCACAATTCGTCCAAGATGGCGAATGCGCGACTTTCGGCTCTTATTCCGCGATCAATACAATTACGTCATGCGACCGAAGAGAGCCGTTTGCACCGACGCGCCACTCGTCCGAATTTTCTTGTCACTCTTTTACAATAACTTCTTGGTTCAAGTTCTTTTTCTTCTTATTATTATATAGAATCTAAACTGAATCTCAACTTAAACAACCGTAAACGCGCTTTTTACGAATTAAACGCACGCCACAATATCCGATATCTTTTTTTACCTAACCGTTACTTGTGACGAGAAACGAGCGGACACTCGGCAGAAATAAGTGGCGCTGCTCTTACGATTCCTTGCCGCTTTGAACCAAAGTCAAACTGGTTACAAATACTTTGCCGTCCTTCGAAAATCCCATCTCATACAATTTACAAAAGTATTCTCCTTGTTGGTTTTTTCGCTTTTTATGCGTATATGCATCTCGATCTCCTTTATACTTTGCGATTTATTTTTAATCGATATGTTAACGTATGTTCCATTGCACTTCAAAATAAATTCATACACTTGATTCCGTTGGTAATTCTATAAAATTCAACATGGCGATTCGTCCATGCGTATATACATGCGAATTCGTAGGTTTTTTTTTTAGCGGACTGCAATAGATAACGAGAAGTAAGAACGGGAACGGTATCGCCAGTAACAAAGAAGGAACGTTGACTTCCAATAATAAACGGTTGCCGCTATTTAAGATGGTTCGTGGATAAATATTAACTGTATCTATGCAATTGAAACTGCTTGTATAGGTTCGTATTAATACCTCTTTTTTTACTTTTTCATTTTTTCAACAGAGCGTGACATTGCATACCGACGTTGGAGATATAAAAATAGAATTATTTTGCGAGTTGTGCCCAAAAACTTGCGAGGTGGGACTTTTACCCTTGTAATGCGGTGCAATTTTCTATCGATCACGTGTATTCTCTTATTTTTGTTTTTTATTTCATTTTTCAGAACTTCCTTGCTTTGTGCGGTAGTAATTACTATGACGGTTGCTTGTTTCATAGAAATATAAAAGGCTTTATTGTGCAAACTGGAGATCCTATGCAAACTGGTAAAGGTGGGACATCAATATGGAACCGCAAATTTGAAGACGAATTTAAAGAGGAATTGAAACATAACGCAAGAGGTCTTGTTTCCATGGCAAATAATGGGCCCAACACAAACGGAAGTCAATTTTTCATAACGTATGGTCCACAACCGCATTTAGATCTGAAATATACTTTATTCGGGAAGTGAGTACATATTTACATTATTTCGTTATACTTAACGTACATTTTGCGTATATAAGAAACTGTTTCACTTTCTGTGCTGTTCTGTTTTTATTGTCTAGGACAATCGATGGATTGGAAACCCTCGAGCAGCTAGAGAAATTACCAGTAAATCCTAAAAATTATAGGCCGCTTACAGAAATCCGTATAAACAATGCAACAATACATGCTAATCCTTTAGCAGGTTAGTACAAATGTGTCTCGATTACTGTGCAACAATTTGAAACTTTTGTATGGGACGATGTACAAAAATGATCACGTTTGCTCATTCTTGCAATATTCAAACCAGTTTTCCAGATAAACATCAACAGTGTATCGTTTTCCCATTGCTTCAATCTCATAATTACCACTGTGCAAAAATTCCTTTGTCACGTTCTCCCCATTAGGGTGCTTGATGTACCTGGTATTAAATAATGCTAATAATCACGACAATCTGTTCTACGTGCGCCTACCTACCCATGCCCAATAGTACTTCCAGTGCTGTATCCTTGTTCCGCTCGTCGCAAGTAGCCAACAAGGCAATTGTTTCTGTAAATGGCTTCCAATCCCCATAACGGCGTAACGTTACTACAATGTAAAGATAGTATTTGCAGTTAAAGCTACGAATGAAGCCCATTGGCACTCACCTATTCAGATGGATATGGACCAATTTCTTTTTTATTCCAATTTCTCGCAACCGATCGACGGCCGTTTTTCCCACATATTTTCCGGCCTGGCGACAAACGTGTCCGAGATTAGCTTCTATGGGATTGTCGTCAGTTCTAAGATCCGCACCCCAAAGCAAATAGCCTGGTAGATATAACGAAAGTGATAACGTTCATTTAGTGAAAAAAAAGATGTCAAAGAAATCCCTTACACACCCTTTTCAAAACTAAGATTGTGCAGTGCTCGACATCCAGCGAATTTCATATTATACCGTTCACCACAATTCATTAGAGCTGTACAAATTGATGGGCAAGACGACTTTGGTATATGTAACTCGAAACCGAGTTCTCCAACGAAGCTAAGCCGGATTAATCGCACTACCGAATCCTTGATCTTGATTAATTTCGTAGTTGCATATTTGAAGGAGTCATTCGGAATATCCTCACCTATTAATGCTTCCACTACATTTCGGCTACATGAATTGTCATAGTTTAAGTATTTCGTCTCAGATGCGTAAGTTTAAATGCCAGAATCATGCGTGATAGAGTACCTATTCGGCCCTTGAACAGATAAAATGCCTATTTGATCGGTAACATCGTGTAACGACACATTAAAGCTATTTTCCTCTATTACTTTGTTCATATGCGACAATGTATGATACGCCGATATACCACTCGAGACTGACAGGGATAATATGAAATCAGAAATTTAAAATCATTCACGATAGTAACATTTCATTGATAGCATTCCTTGGTAGGGACGTACCAATATAGAACGCCTTCCCTTTAAATATTGGATTCACGATTCCGCTGGAACCAGGTTTCAAAACAGTGACTATACAATCTGCTTCTACTCCCCCTGAATGATTTAACATGCAAGTATAAATTGTTTTGTTAAATTCGCGGTTTGTGTTTGCCGTGAACAAATAGTTTGCCGCCTTTTGAGCGTCTGGTCCACAAAGATAGAATTTTCCAAGATACGACATGTCGAATAGAGCAACATTCTTACGACAAGCAAGAGCTTCTTCTCTAATCTGGTTCAAGTGCAAAAAGACAGTTTAGAATTTATTTACTTTCATGTCCTTTATCTATATTATACTTGGACTCATACTATGTTACTATATGGCGAAAAATTGAAATTGTATTCTTTCTCCAATATTGCACGATATTCATGATTCCGTGACTCCGCGGTGTCGCAACATCCAGCGTAATTGTATGGCAAAGTTTCTACACTTTTAGTCGAAGAAAACCACCCAGGTCGTTCCCAACCTTGGCACTCTTCCATAAATGCACCCTTTTCAACGAGCATCTACAATAATATGTAAATTATCGGTAGATAATGCGACTAAATTTATTCTCGATAATTAATCTTACTGTGTGAAAGGGGCCTGTTTTAAAATTTCTGCCGCTTAACGGTTGATCGTGCGGGAACACGATGTTGTAGTTTTTTGCATAGGCTTCATGGGATCTTGCGTTCGTCCAAAGCAAGTTGTTTCTTTGGTCCGGCAGAAATCTATGTACCAACAAACGAACATAAAGATAAAATGTTGATGTTGGAATAAAATAATGTTAATATATTAATAGAAGAAATGAAGTAAAGAACCTTCTGATATCATAGTTGAACATGTATTTATCTGGCCGTCCATTGACTATCCAGCGCGCAATTTGTTCTCCACAACCACCCCCTAACATCATGCCAGCACTGTTGTACCCACAAGAGTAAAATAATCCAGAGCAGCGAGGGTCTTCACCTTTTCAATAAACAATGCATACGCATATACAGATATGTATACAGAAATGTATATGCATGTGAAGCATATTTTTAAGTACCCATAATTGGTTTATGATCAGGGGTGAAACTTTCTGGTCCACATATTGTAGTTCTTATTCCAGTCGTTGATAATTTTGGTACCAGTTGGATCATTGAGTCTACGTGTGCGTCGAATGTATTCCAATTTAATTCATAGAGGCCGAATGAAAACTGCTCCGGAGCCTTGGATACAAACACAAAGTACGCGTGTAACGATGCAGTCTAGCTCGTACTATTAGTCACCCGGAATAGTCGCCAGATACTAAATTAAATGAAGCAAAGTAAGCTTACAGACGGTAGTATAATAGGATTTTGTTCGTAGCCACCTATAACCATGGAACTGCCTTGCATTCGCAAATATATGCTCCTATCAGAATCTCTAACATTGGGAAGATTCTGTACACCTTCTATGGGTTCTGTTACAATGTAAGCATGCTTCAATAGTGTTAGGGGAATGTTCATGTTAACCATGTCCGCTATGTTCTTTGACCAAACACCCGCAGCGTTGAGAACAACATCTGTTTTTACAATTCCATACGGTGTTTCTACACCACAGATTTTTCTCCTATCTTTAATGGTCTCCTCTGTATGTATCTTTGTAACGGGACAATCTTCAAAGATCTAAGAAATATTGATACCTTCATATTTTCCCCTTTAAATTGCTGTCATTATTGTTTTTAAGTAACTTATATATTGGATAATTTTTACTTGGCAGCCATTATTCTTTGCTGATCTCGTTAAAGCATTTATCAACATAGTTGGGTCGAGAGCACCATCTTCTGATGAGTAAACGGCTCCCTGTATAGCGTCTTCGTCCAACAATGGAAATAGTTTTTTTGCTTCCTGAGGAGAAATTAATTGAGCTTCGATACCAAAAGCTTTCGAGGCTGTGACTAATCTTTTGTATTCCATCAATCGTTCCTGCAAAATGTAAGCAAGGTTCAGTAGTATTAGAGAATATACTGGCGCTGTTCCTGCTGCTGCGGCCGACTATGACTATGAATATGATTATGATTATGATTATGATTATGATAATAACAGCAGCAGTAAAATAATGTGTGCTGTACAAAACAAAGTTAAAATGCGAAATAGAAGCATTGAAGGAAATCGGTACGATAAATATTCACATTGGTTTGCGCAACATAAAGTCCACCATTGTTTATCCATCCTGGATTTATTCCAGTTTCGTTTTCTAAGGAGTTGAGAATACTTCTTGTAACTGCCAATAATTCAATCTCAACATCACTTGGACCCCGTATACTCCATACAAGGCCAGCCGTATGCCATGTTGTACCGGATGTTAATTTTGATTTCTCTAATAGTACAGCACTGATGCCGAACCTTCCTAGATGATAAGCAGCATTGCACCCTGCACTACCTCCACCTGAAAGTGATACAGTTTAAACAGTGAGCGTATGCTGATAAATTAAATTGCTGTATCACTTCGAGTACGTACCTATTATCACAACGTCCGCATACTCTGGTAGTTGTATGATGGACGATAAATTCAGTGCTTTTGTCGTCATTGATCTGATATAATTTTTGCGCGTGTTATACAACTGAAAAATAATTAATTGAAAACCTAATGAATTTTATGGAAATAATATCAACTGTTACAAATACCTTGCAGTTTATTAAACGGAACATGGTTCTTATACGACGAAAGATGTATACGAATTTACGTTACCCTAATGTTACACTTCATATAGTTAAATGGTTCTGTTCACATTTTATCGTTTTAATGACCCTGCGCTTCAGCCCACATTATCAAATGCACTTATTAACCATTTGCAAGTTATAAGTTACTGATACTGTAATCCGTAAATTGGTATGAAAAAATAAAATATCTCGGTTCTTATTATATCTTTATTTTATGACGTGAAACGTAGTATATCATATGGTAAAAATAAAATTTTTGTGATACTCTTATCATTCTCCTAGCAATAAATGTACGGATAAATCGGTTTAGTTTCCTTTTCTTACAATATATATCCAATAAGGACTTGACAGAAAAACAAAACAGACGGGTAGTTGCTTTTTCTCTTGCTGATGATATATAAATCATGTCGCATAATGTCATGAAATTTCATGTATACGAAGTTAAATATATGCGAAATACTGTAAGATAAATGCTGCTCATAAGTAACTATTTAGCATACAACTAACACTTTATTGCAGATTATATGTGTTGTAAGTACCTTTAAGCACTCGGGTGATGCGCGCATAATCATATAGTGGAAATTGGTTCGTAAGTTGTGTTTTTCTGCTTTTCATAAAGATGTTGCTAAAGAGCGAGTAAAAATCGGTGCCTACCGATTGTGCACGCACGAATGTATGTATGTATATACATGTATGCACATAAAATGAAAACAGTGTACAACCACTTGCATACGCGCGCACGCACGCACTCAGGCGTATATGGCAAAGGCTATCGATTGCACAGATAGTTAATAATAAATTACTGAATAAATAAATAAATCATTGGAAGATTTAGTAATGCGTAATTATTATTCGGCCGACTAGTAACCAATTGTACCGTTTGGTCGAAGAGATTTCTGCTAACAGTACGCGAAAAGAGAGAAAAGAGAGAAAAGAGAGAAAAGAAAGAAAAGACAAATTCGGGGATCGTTTTCATTAGACCGATATATACTCTTCGCTATCAATGCTATCTGTTTCTTCCGTGTCTGAGTTAGTTGCAGCTTGTACTCTGGCGTATTCGTCGGTGTCGATGCTTTTACAAAAATGTATTGCGTATTTCAATTTTTGACGCAACACTGGTTTGCAGGAATACCTTGGCATTTTTAAAAGGAAAAAACACGTGTAGCTTTCAGGAAGAAAATGATCCGGCGGGTTGTACTTGTCCATCACCTAAACAGAAGGGAGTAACGTAAAGAAGGGAAAGTGGTTAAGCGAAGGCAGAGGATTATTACCTGTAGGACGAAATCTCTGCCCCGGAAATCAGCAATCGTTCGTGGTAGGCGAGTTCTGCCCCAAACGAAGCGCAAAAACAAGGACCTCTCTTGATTGGAGAACTCTTCCATTACTTCCCAAAACCATTGGATCAGAGCGGCAGGCGTTTCGATACCTGCGAACGGAAGTGTATCCGGTATAATTGAAAACGTTCAACCGTAGCGACGAGCGGATACCGATGGGTATACCTTTGTAAGTAGCGACAGATTTCAATAAGCTGAGCGGTATATCCGGGCTACCGCAAACCATTGTTTCTAATTCGGGTCCGCTGAAGAGCGCAAGAAAAGGCACGGGTATAACTTTCGACATTCCCTCGCGAACAGCATCTATCTGCGCGTCAAATTCGTGCAATCTATAATTCAATGCCAATTGGACGTACTCGTGTTTGTTTTCCGGCGTGATCTTCCGATATCTGAAAATGAGAATTAATGGAAAGGATGCAAGATGATATTTGTAAACGGAGAGGGCGAAAACGTGTACCTGGTGGACAAAGGTACGTCATGACCCACGGCTGACGGTGTGGAGAATGGCATTTCAAGGGTTTGGAATACCTTTTCATCGGGGTCCATGTCACGGATACATAATAATCCGGGAACATAATCTCTGTCGACCTCGGTTAAATCCGCGGGCGTCAATGATGTGCCGGTGAGCTGTTTCCACACAGGTTCTGCCAAATTCAAGCTCAACGGGCTACCGGTTCGTATCGCTATACCCATTAGAATGCCAAGGAATCGAAACATGTTGATATGCAACGGCGAATCTGCGGTCGGATTCAAGAGGAAACAGTCTCTGTTAGTCCCGTTGTCGTCCCGACCATTTGGCGTTGGTATGAGCAACGGTAACGAGCCATTTTGCAATTCGTCGCACATTTCCGCGATACTCTCGCTGTATCCACCGCCGCAATCGTCCACGCTCTCACCTGTCGAGAATGCAAGATCCGTGTATTTACGGAACGGTTTCCCCTGTGCACCTTTTGCTTTCCATCTTACTTAGTAATAAGACAATGTTCGATATTAACTCACCGATGAATTTCACTTTCCACACTCTGTGTGGGAAGAAGAGAACATCTTGCGTCAACAGAGACATCTTGGATACCATTTGACCAAAGACAGATTTAATGCCATCTGGCCCAGCCAAACCACCCCTGCCTCTGGCTCGCTTTACCTGTATCCGATTTAATTCTATCACAGGCCCGTGTTGCCGATCTCTGACCATCGTTGCTTGAACGACTTTACGGAATGTCGCTTCTTTGATACTGTACACCAACATCGGAGCCAATTTACTCAGGCTGATTGGACCGACAATGGGAAACATTGGCAAGCACGGGCATATTAGCTCGGCAAAATGATGAAGAAGTACCAATCGGTTGTGCAGCACGGGGAAGGGGAGATCCTTTACCAGATCGTACTCCATTGGCGTAACGGCAGGCATTCTACTTTGCGCAGCTTTCACTGTACTCCACGCTAAGGTATGCGCGCTACCACAAGCAACACGCGTTATCTTTTTACCCTGCAACGCGTGCACCAATGTCGGTTTTTGTAGGGCGTTTGTTGTCCCATCGCCCAGCTGGCCTTCGTCGTTGTCACCCCAAGTGAAAACCTCCCCTTTATCGGAACAAACTACGCAATGCAGCGATCCCGTTGCTATGGATATGATCTTTTTTCCCTGAAACGCTGCAACTTTGCGCGGTCTTCGCACGTGCTCGACCGTGCCGTGACCCAGGCGGTGATAATCACCTTTACCCCTGTGTGTGCGTGCGTGCATTTGTAGAGAGAATCGAACGGAGTTGTTATCGAGGAGGACGCAAAGTGTTACTTACCATGCATATACAGCTCCCGATCGGGTCAGAGCTACGGAAAATTGACTGCCGCATTCAACTTTTATGACGCCAAGTCCAGCCAGTGATTCGATTTTCATCGGAATTTTGCATCCGTCGCTACCACCCCTGCCCAATTTTCCATAATCTCCGTCGCCCCAACTCCAAACATTATCGTCATCGGTAACGCAAAGGGTTTGCCCGTCTCCGCTACCGCAGGCCACGTCTATCACCTTGTAGTCTTGCAATGCTTCGACAAGTTTCGGTGTCAATTGATCTTCGCTGTCGCCATGACCCAGGCGACCGTATCGACCTGAAAGCAAGAAATTTTATTTTACTTCATTTTTACCTCCGTCTCTCCCCCCTCCCTCTCTCTCTCTCTCCTTCTCCCCCCATTGTTTGTTCGATCGTTCTCGATTTCACCTTTTCCCCACGTGTAGAGCCAGCCGGTGCTAGTGATCGCTGCACTATGATGACCGCCGCAAGCTATGTCAACGATTTCGGTACCCAGCAACTCTTCGATCAGTCTTGGCCTGTCGTATGATAATCTGTTGCCGTGGCCCAATTTCCCCTCATTGCCTTCCCCCCATGAGTAAACGTGCCCCTCCGAGCTCAGGGCAAGGCAGTGTTTACCTCCCGAGTTAACAGCGACCTTTTTTACGAACACATGCTGTATAGATTCCAACAGCGTCGGTACCATAATGGAGTCCGTGTCCCCAATGCCGAGACGGCCGTCCGCTGCGTAACCTGAGTAGCAGAGGGGAAGGAACGTTAGCGAGCTATCGTGCAGAGAGCTCGAGATACGCGTGAACGCGTTTATGCGTTTACCTGTAGCGTAAACCTTCCCGTCGGCGGTAACCGCGAACAAGGTTTGTTCGCCGCCGGTGAGCTGAACAGGTCGAAGGGCTGACAAACTCTCGCAGAGGATGGGCAGCTTAACCTTGGCACCTTCGAGACCGCCCAATTGGCCACGATGATTGTGACCCCAGCCGTAGATCGCACCGGAACCGTCCCACGACATCGTCCAATCTTCCGGCCTCCGGTTTAACCACAGCAACAGTTGCTCGTCGTGCTCCTGCTTGAATAGCTCATGGTTCTCGTGCTCCTTGGTGTTTGTCTCTTCGTCCGTGGTCATCTCGTTGATTCGCTTGGTCACCTTTAGGCAAAACGCTTTTGGAAGCGATGTCCGGTATACCAAGGACTTTGCGACACGAGCGGAGAGACAGTATCTTCGGAACCAGGACCACTTGTGGATTTCCGAGCAGCATTGCATTCCGTCGAGTTCGAGGTCGCAGGCGAGTGCAACGAGAACTTTGAAGAAATCGGTGTGCATCAGCTGCTTTCCGCCGCGGACCAACGGATCCTCGTACGCGTACTGTTTCAACAGTGCTTGAGGCAACGAGCCGAGGAGGGAGGAGAGGGCTACTTCCGGACGTATACCGGGTCCGCTGGTGTACACGACTTGGAGCTTCTTCAATGCCCACATTCGTTGCTGCGCGGACAGAACGCTGAGTTGACTGCACTGAGCGAGGGACGCGGCTAACCGTGCGACGACGTTTCTGTCCAACGTGATCAGAGAGTTGTCCAAGAGGCACTCGGCGAGCGCGATAGCCGGTTGCGACAGAACCGCCCTGTCCGAAACAAGATCATGGGGCGCGAGGTTGGCGTGCACAGGATAGACGGTGAAACGCCATCCCCATCCGTTAACCGAACCGTCCGAACAGAATCTCCACCGGAGCTCGTCGCCCGGGACACGAATCTCGGCGGACCATTCGCTCCATTCCCTGCCCGATTTCACGGCGAGTAGCCGGTTGTTCCCGTCCATGATGGCCAACGGGTCGTGGCGCCTTTCCGTGGAGCAACGCCGATCGAATTCGACTCTAAGGGCTTCCGCTCCTGGTATCTTCACGTGGCCGGTCAACGTGGTGCCGTCTATATACGGGTGTGGACTCTCCTGCATCACCGGCCGCCGCACGTTGGATCTATTGTTGGAGTTTGCCAGCGTGTCCTCCAACTCGGTGATGCAAAGCTCGAGAAGCATGCTGCGTATAGAACGATTCGTTTTCGCTAACGCGATGAGCACCGACGATATCGTTTCCGTAGCTCCCTTGCGTATTCGATTGGCAACGCTCAACTTGAGCAGATCGACCAGCATTCTGGCGTCCTCCTCGGACAGCGTGGACGTGAAATCGTCCAAGTTGGAGTCGGCGACGATCCCCTCGCCGACTATTTGGGCGTTGGACGTAAGCGTGGCCGCGATCACGCTCATCGCGCTTGTCGACATTCTGGATGCGCGTGACGACAAACTGGCCGAGCTAGACATCGATGGGAAGACGACAGCCAGCGGATAGTCTTCGGATTCGGGGCTGGTTCGAGGGCTGGTGTGTGCCAGGTTAACGAGTTCCGCCGCGTTCGCTGGAGCTTCGCCACCACCCTGCGCGCTATCACCCACGTTCTGATACACGTGACTGTGTCCTCCGGCGATGTTCGACGCGGCACCATCCGGAGCGTTTGTCTCTGGTACGAAACAACCGACGTTGCAGGCTGTCTGCTTCAACGTCGAGTGACTCTGCAGAGCAGTGACGACGGCGATTCGCGCTTGTATTATACGAAGCGCGTTGATAACGTGCTGCAACGCTTGCTGCTTCGCCACGTTACTTTCCAACGACAGGATGATGCTGGAAAGGGACGGCCTGCTACCAGTGGTATGAGCGCCGATGTTCGCTGCGCCATCCCCTGTACCGATCGCATCGTCGACGTTCGCCGCTAGAACGACCGACGTTTTAGCGGAAGCAGGTATAGCACCGGCGAGCGTATCCGCCGTTTCCGTGGCGGTGGTGCTTCGAAATCGGAGCGACGTCTGGCCTAATGGATCTTTGGCGACTGGAACGGTGACCGGCTCTTGGTTGGTGGTGGCCGGTTGGTCGGTCAATACCCAGGCGATGCTGTGACTCGAGCCGCAGGATACCCGATTCACCCGAGCATCGCCCAACTCGTGCACCAACGATGGTTTCTTATTGACGATAGTGGAGCCGTTTCCCTGCTGACCGTGATCGTTGTCACCCCAGGCGTACACCTGACCTGTGTCGGTTACCGCGAGAGAGTGCAGCGCGCCGACGGCCACGTGGATCACCTTCTTCCCAGCGAGACCCTCGACCAGCGTAGGCATCCGGACGTGATGATCGTTGCCGTGACCGAGACGAAAGTAATCGCCCTTACCCCAAGTCCAGACTTCGCCGTATTTCGTCAACGCGAGGGAAAACTGCGCCCCGCACTCGATCTGCACGACACCCAAACCGGTCAGCCGATCGACCAACATCGGCGTGTAACAGCCGTCGCTGCCACCTCGGCCAAGCTTACCGAAGTCCCCGTCGCCCCAAGAGTATACCAATCCGTCAGCCGTGAGCGCCATCGTTTGCGCATCCCTGCTGCCACAGGCTACCTGTGTAACGCGTTGCCCGCTCAGCGATGCCACCAATCTGGGCCTGAGCTGCGTGTCGGTGTCGCCGTGGCCCAGCCTCCCGTACTGGCCCAAGCCCCACGTGTACATCTCTCCGCTGCTGGTTATCGCGGCCGAATGGCCGGAACCGCAGGCAATGTCCCGTATTCTTTTCGACCTGAGGGACTCGATCAGTCTCGGTTTATCCAACGAGACGTAATTCCCGTGGCCCAGTTTACCGTCCTCCCCCTCGCCCCAAGAGAACACTTTCCCGTCCTGCGTCAGGGCTAGCGCGTGTTTCCCACCGGAGTGCACGGCCACCTTCTTGACCACGTACTGGCTCAGAAACGGGATCGGTTTCGGCTCGCAGACGTTGCTGTCGTCCCCGAGACCAAGCCTGCCGTTCGTACCTTCGCCGCAGGCGTACAGCTTCCCCTCCTGGCTAACCACGAACAAGCTCTTACTGCCGCCGGCGATGTGAATCGGCTTCAGTTTCGAGAGAACTTCGCTGTAAATCGGCAGCTTGATCTTCGATCCTTTCAGACCGCCTAGCTGATCCTTGTCGTTCAATCCCCATACGTAAACGGGTGAATGCTGGGAGGCCGGTTCGGAGCTGCGCTGCGAGCTCATCTGCGCTTGCACCACCTCCCAATCGGAGGCCAGGAATAAAACGGACGTTGCCAATTGATTCTCGAGCATCTTTCTCTTGCCGATTATCTGAAGACCGCGTACCTTGCAATCTATTCCACCGTTCCGGCACTGCTTGATCGCTATTTCGATGCAAGGGTAATATTCCTTGGCGTCCTGAAGTATCACGACGCTGGTATCGGTACGTCTCACGCTGATCGTAGCCAGCTCTACCAAGCTGTTGAACGACTCGCCAACGTTCACTCCTATCAGCGACGGCATGTAACTACTATCCTGCGGGTTCACCATTATTTTCAAGCTGTGCACGAGTATCCCTGAAAACATTTCGAGCCGAATCCAATGCTTGCCCTGTGTACCAGAACTCTGCCAATAGAGACCGGAGTTGTCGACCAACCGCGTCGCCCAACTCTCCCGCGAGGATACGCTCAGCGTTCTTATACATTTCGACCAATCGTCGATCAACGATGATTCCGTGTAATCCTGTCTGTGATACCTTCCAGGTCTACCAGCGTACACCGCCGCCGAGCCTGGCTCCGCTATTCGATTGAATCCGTGTCGATGGCATCGTTTCGTGTAAAAGCAATTCTCGCAGAGGTTGTAGCTCTCGCAGTATTTGCACTTAAATCTCGGCCCGGATATCGGTAACAGGTGACAGGAATTGCACGAAACTGAATGGTGACAGGAGGGGACTCGCTCCATTTCGATCGCGCCGCCGGTCCATCCGCTCTGCTGTGGAAAATCTACCGACACGTCTTTCCCGTTGTTTATTATGCCCGTAACAACGCCGACGCTTTGATGGTTAACCGAGCCCCATTTGTATTTCGGCATGGTCACCGACGCTTTCACTCTCACTTTGTCGCCGATCTTAAGGGCCGCAGGTCCTGGTATCGATGGCGGATGTCCAAGAAGTTCTATATGAATGAAACGTACCCAGTAAGTGCCGCCTTTCCTCTGCCATGCGACTTGAACGTTTAAATCGTGGAGCCCTTCCGGATCGATTTTGATCACCTGTCCAACGTCGCCGTATTCAACTTCCTCGTAACTTTTGCAACAACGTACCAGCATTCCCGGTATCAGATTGTCCCTCGCGTAGATCGCGTACTCGTCGACCGAAAGAAAGTCGGATCGCTTCATATAATTCGGTGGCACTATCGAGGAGGAGACGGCCTCGTGCGTCGACGTAGATTCGTCTATGTTTTCGCTAATCGAGTCCTCTGGATCCGACAATCCGTACACGCTCGACAACGTTTCGCTGTCGCTCATCGCAGTGTCCGGATTCTCAAGGAGCCATGTCACCACGTTTTCCGCCGTCACGAAACCCACTGCCGTGCTGAGGCTCTTGATCGCAAGTTCCACGCTTTCCTTCAGGAATCCCATATCGGTTAGTTGCGCTACGAGCGGACTCACAGCTGGTGGACTTTTCCTTCCGTTGCTTCGACAATACTTTTTCTGACTAGACGTTAACGATACCAACGAGCAATCGGAAGCTGGGGAATCGGCTTCGGAAAATGGTCCAGCAGTTGTAACGACCGCCGCCGCTGCCGCTGCCGCACCCGTCAACGCCGAATTCGCCGTCGCCGTTGCCGTTGCCGTTGCCGTTGCCGTTGCCGTTGCCGTTGCCGTCGTTGATGACATCCCCGGAATCTTTGCACCTTGAATAGGCGAATGCCTTAACTCGGAGGCCAAATATTGGGAAACAGCCAGCGCCGCTTCCTCCAATTCCTTTCGCTTGAATATCGGCATCAACGGTTGCGGTCGGGTGGCCCGAATCAGCATCTCTTGGAACAAGGTTTTGCGTCTGCTGCGACCATCGTCCCTGCCGTCCACGTTGCTCTTATCGTCCTCGCTGTGATCGTCGCCAACGATGTCACCATTTGCCACGTCCCTACTAATCTGCGCGCGGCCGCGACTACTGCCAGCAGGCTTCTCGCACTTGTCGTCGTTGTTGTTGTTATTATTGCTGTTGTTATTATTATTGTTGTTGTTTTGGTTGCTACTATTGCTGGCACTGGCGTTAACGATGGCAGAAAAGCCTGTAGCATTATCATCATCGCCATCGTCGTCGTCGTTGTCATTGTCCTGTTCGGCTTTATCGGCCTCGTCGTGGTCGGCACCGTGAACGGCACCGTCAACGACACTGCAATCGGCACGATCAGTGATCGCGCTATGCTTAACGGCGCCGTCGTTATCTGCGATTTCGTCGTCGTCCTTGTCGTCGTCGTTGTCGTCGTCATCGTCGTCGTTGTCGTCAACGTCGCCGTTATCCTCAATTTCGTCGTCGTCATCATCGTCAACGTCATCGTCCCGCCGCCGACAATCGGTGGCACAATCGCGATCCTCGTATAATGTCCCATCGTTGTTATTATTGTTACTGTTATTGCGGTCAATGGCGCTGACACTTCCATTATTAATAGCGTGTCTCAATATCTTTCTTAACTTTGTTTGATGATCCATTATAGTTTTGCCCGCGTTCAACGCAGCAAGCTGCTGCTGCTGATTGCGTAAAATGGAGGCATTCACGGAACCGGCAATCAAGGGCACGCCATTCGGTTTCTTGTCCATGCCTCGATGACCCAGCAACAAGTTGGTCCAAGTAGGGACGAACGAGTCCAGCATCGGCATCCGATCCAGACGAAACTTCTCGCTGATTCGTTTGATCGCGAGGAATGGAATCTTTTTGCGCGTATCGCCGATGGCGTTGTCGTGTATTTGCACAAGAACCTTGGAGTGTTTGGTGAATTTGTAAATGGTGCCGACTTGTCCATCGACGTCGACCAAACCGCCGATCCTCGGTCTCTCGTCGAGACCTCCAACAACCAGAAGGGCTGCCATCACGGTGTTCTGTATTGCGACGCTATTCTCACCTCCGTTCTCGTTCACTTGTATATGAAAGAGCGGGCCGTCGCTCAGCAGGTCGGATGCGAGCGCCAACTTGGAGACGAGGAACGCGTTGAACGTGGCGTTCCATTTCGAAAGTGAGTGCAAGTATCTGAGAAAAGTAATAATCTCCTCGACTATGGTGGAACTGTGAGAAGCGGTGAGAGATACGCGACACTTGTTCGAATAGAGTTCGGTGGTGGTGCCAAGATCGCAGCTGAGTGCTATGTGCCCCAATATACGAAAGACTTTCTCGAGCAGCGGCGTTTGATTAGGGTTATCGGGCGACCAGGAGGGCAGTACAGCGGCGAGCAAACGCACCGCCATAATCTGTCTCTCCAGATCTGGATTACCCTTCTCGGCAACTACGGCCAAAAGATGCTCGATCCAAGGCTTCGTGCTCAGAGCTTTGCAGAGTTCCGACGATTTGGCGACCGCTCGGAGCGAGCCGAGGGTCGCCCATGTCTGGTGATGTTCCCTCGCGAGCTGGGAGCGGGTGGTAAAATCGGATTTGCACGCGGTTGATACGATACCGCGTATAACCGAGGCGAGCGTCTTTATAGCGGACGGAGGCATCTTATCGCCTTCGATGCCACAGCAGAGCAGCAGAATGCGAAGCACGGTAACGGAGGCAGACTTGAGGCAAGTGGTCGGGTGCACGTCCACCGAATCGCTTCCCCTATCGAGTTTGCCAGCGTCCTGCGATGAATCGACGTCGATGTCGCTGTCGCTCTCCGGCGGCGTCGGCGGTTCGGCCAGCTTCAAATCGTACTTTCCTTCTTTGCCCATTCGATACGAATTCGTCGCACCGTTGTCCCATTGCACTCGAATCCAGCCGTCATCGCCGAGTTCGCCGATTACCCGACCTTCCCCCGGCGGAGAGCCATCCTGGTCGCCCCATTTCCAATCGACGCCGCGCACCACCCTCGTGCCAATCTTCATCAACGCAGCTAATGCCACACCGGACAGCTGAACGCTCGGTGGCTTGCTCTTTTCTAGGCTATCCTCGTAGATGACCATTACCGGTGGATCTTTTGGTATCGCTGTTGCATCCGTGTCCGTGAATGGGGTCGGTCCGATTTGCCTGAGCAACGTTAACACGCTCGCCACGGTGCCAGAGTTGATCAGCAAACCGATCTCGTTCGCATGCTGGTAATTGGTCAGCGTGCCCAATATCGTTAACAAGAATCTTGCTCTGGGCAACTTGCGCAACCAAGTGTACGTTCCTTGATTCAAGCTGCTCTTGTCGCTGATTTTTGGCTTGCTCGGCAACTCCGCCTGGAGAACGTATGCTCGCAGAGCTTGTACCGCCCACGAGGTGATTTCTGCCTCGGCCAGTATGATCTTCGACTTTTGATACGGAGTTATCGAGCCAATGTTTTCGAGGCAGTGCAATATTCCGTCTCCTAGAGACTTATTCTCGCAAGAGAGCCCGAGCCAACCGTTCAGCAACGAGTATCTCACCGAGGTGATCAAAGAATCTTTTTTCAGTAGCTGCTGCATCATCGAGATGCCTTGCTCTCGCAATTTCGCCCGCTGCATCTGACAGTACATGGCCCGACGTAAAGTTTCGACGTCCCCTCCGTCCTCCGTGGTCACGAAGTTGATTATACTGGTCATTAATTCGCTCGAATCGATGTTCAAACTCTTCTGTTTCATCTTTTCGCTCAGCTTCGCGACACTCTTCTTCTTGTCCATAAGATTCTCTAGCCTCGGTGAAGATATCGGTGGTCTGCCGATCGTTTCTTTCTGCGGTGCTGTTGCCGTTACTGACGTTGACATCGCTGCCAGCACCGTCGCAGTTGTCGTCGCGCTTGCCGGGGTAATCGGCGTGACCGAGGTACTCGACGACACGGCGAACGTGGCGGACGGCGTCGACGCGGTGGACGCGGCACAAGCGGCCGGCGTGTTCGTCATCGATGAAACAGGCGTCGAATCTTCGTCGCTTTTATTTTTCATTTTCGCACTTTGTATCGAGGCGTTCACTATGTCTTCCGGCTTGCTCGGCGATTCCTTCTGCTTCCGAATCTCTCGTATCACCGATTCAACGGTCTCGCGGAATTTTGCGAGCTTGTGCAACAACTTGAGCTCGCCGAGTCCCTTGATCTCGTAACTGGTCGCTGACCTTACCTCGTGCAGCAGAAACCTGCATTTCTCCTGAACTGGAGCGCACACCTCCTTGTAACTTCGATTCTGTTGCTGCCTGGTCCTAATTAAATTCCACTTGGTTTGATGAATCGCCCTAACCATTTCGCTCAATTGCTTAGTGAGCCTCGGGCTGCTCTCATTCTCCGTCTCCTGGTGATCGATTAAGCTGACCGCTTGATAGCCCAGTGCGAGATGCTTCACGATCACCGCCATTAAGAGCCGGGCAACTTCTTCGACCGGGTGATCGCCGCAGAACTCGGTGTGCGCCAACAGATTGTTCGCCTTTGAATATTTCTCGAGCATCGTCATGAACGAGTGAACCTGCAAGTCGGTCTTGTGAGTCTCTGCAAGCGCGTAAACGAAAGTCGTCACCCGATCCTCTTCCCGGTGTTCCCTTTGCGGCTCGTTCTTCGTGCGGGCAGGAAGGGACGGCTCGGTCGGGGAATTCGCGGCTGTCGAGGTGTTGCTTCTCGCCTCTCCCTTCTCCTCCTCGTAAGGATTCGGTGGCTGCAAGATTTGCAATCCGCCCCGTAGAAAGTTCGCGTTCAACCAACGGGCTGCTTCCTCCTCGGCCGCCTGCAACGGCAGGCTCTGCCTCATACTATGGGCGTGCAGGCCCAGAAGAAAGCCCAGTGCTCTTTCCGTGTCCAGTAAGCAGGAGCAAACGTCGTTCACTTCGATCGTAATGTCCGTGTTTTCCGGCTCGGAATGGCAATAATAATGGCCAACCAAGTACGAATCCATCATGGCGCGCGACGGCAGACGATTGGTATTGGTATTGGTATTGGTATTGGTATTGGTATTGGTATTGGTATGGCTATGGGTATGGCCATGGGTGTGGGTATGGGTATGTGTATGAGTATGAGTATGAGTACGGGGATGGGAACGGGAACCGGAACCGGTAATGGCGCCGGTACCGGTGTTTGCTTCCGTAACACTGCCTCCGCTGTCCAAGCATCCAGCGACCGTCCTCTGTAGACCTTCGAACGTGCCCAACCTACCGTCGAATCGAACGTCTTGAACATCGTACACGTTGTTGTTCACAACCACCCAGAGGCCACCGTCGCGATTGTGATTCTCCAAATCGGACCAACGGATTACCGATGGCTCGTCCGCGATCGACACTTTGTTCCCGTGCTGTGGCGCAATGATGCCCGGCCAGGAAAGATCGTCCGTCTCGTTTTTGTCGATGGTTGGCATCAGCTTGTTGAAACGATCGAGCGCGTCCAACGTGGGTATCATCACCTCCATCCAATTCATGCCGAGCAGCAGCAGTGGATGGTCGAGTTGCAGCAAGGTGAGGCAGGTGACCAATTCGGGCAGCAGAACGTTCACGATGTCGCCCCTAAGAACGGCGGTAACAAGCGCGAACTGCTTTACGCTCGTGCTCGCTAGTTCTGCCGCGGACGACATTACGTCGCTCGCGTGCACGCATATCTGCGAGACGTACTTTCTTAAAAGAGACTCGGCTCCGAGCATCTCCTGATCCCGCAGATTCTTCGTGCCAACGTCCTTGATGCACTCGTACAGCTGCGCGATCAACAGTCGCTGAAACTTTAACAAAAGATTCAAGCTCGGGGAGTTGTCGTTTCTGTATGGCTCCTCGCAGTTGCGGACCACTTGCTGCGCGGCAAGCAACTTCGACTGCGTGATACACGTGCCGTTCTTTATCAACTGCTTCACCAGCTGCAGCAACGATATAGTCGTGCTACTGAATTTCTCCGAGTTCGACTCCTTCGTCTGCTTCGCGTCAGTGGTTTTGCTCGCGCTGCTCCCCGCGAGAAACTCTTTATCGTCGGCAAGATCGCCAGTCTCCGCTTTCATCGCGGTTTTCAGCGCCAATTCTAAGCCACCGTCTGCCATCAGACTGGAAACCAGCAGATCGGCCATGAACTGTTGCCCGTTGCTGCTATTATTATTGCTGCCGCTGTTGCTGTTAGCGTTATTCTGCTCTAAATTGCTGCAATTCACTTTCGACAAGAAATTTGAAAGTGTCTTGGCGCGTTCGTTTGCCGTCGGGAGTAGAATACTCCAGCCGGTCTGCAAAACGGCCTGGGCCGCCTCCTGGATCGTCGCCAGGATTCCAGCGCTGCTCGCGAGTGCGACGCAGCGTTGCTTCAACGAGTTCAGCAACGGCGTGCCGGCCAGACCGATCGATTTGCTCTCAATGTTGTGCGTTATCATCGTATGCAGCTGCAATCGGATCAAATTCAACGTGCCGACCGCCAGGCACTCTCGGTCCTGCGTCGGTGGCCGCGTGCTCGGCAAACCCTCGCATGACTTGCTCAGCAGCGTGTCCAACAGCCGAAACGTCTCCTCGCAGATGTCCACGACGAAGGCCACCCTGCTCGCGACCGACCAACTCGACGTGCACCACGTGAAGCTTTGCGTCGGACCGCAAGCTAAACCGATCACGTTCTTCCCGGATAGCGTCGGACACAGCGTCGGTTCGCGCACTACGGTGTCCAGAGCCGGGTCGATTTGACCGTAGTCGTTCCTGCCCCATCCGTATACCAGCTGATCCTCCGTCAGGGCCAACGCGTGCAAGCTACCCAGATATAGTTCCTTCACTTTCTTCGCTTTCAGCGATTCGACCACTTTCGGATATCGCACGTGCTCCTCGCTCCCGTTCCCCAACCGATACGCCTCTCCCTTTCCCCATGTGTAAACTTCACCGTACGCTGTCACCGCTGCTGAAAATTGTCCGCCGCAGTACACCTTCGCCACGTTTATGTCCAGCAACTTGTCCACTATCTTCGGCGTTTTCGATCCGTCGCAGGCGCCTCGGCCAAGCTTCCCGAAATTCCCGTCGCCCCACGAGAACACTATACCGGACGCTGTCACGCACAACGTTTGAGAATCTCCGCTCCCGCACGCCACGTACACAACCATGTGCCCGGCTAGAGAGCTCACTAACGTTGGAATCATCACGTTCTCCGAATTTCCGTGACCCAACCTTCCATAATTTCCTCTGCCCCATGTGTACAATTCACCGTTCGAACTGATCCCTGCCGAATAAGTGCTTCCACACGCTATAAATGTTACGTTCTTATCGACCAATGCCTCGATAAGCTTTGGCTCGTCGTGCCACGTCTTGTCTCCGTGTCCAAGTCGACCGCCCTCGCCGTTACCCCAAGAATAAACGGAATTATCTTGCGTTAGAGCCAAATAGTGCGTGCCCTCGGGATGAGAGGCGATCATTGCGACCGGCTTTTCCGAAAACCCGTACACCCGCTGAGGGTACTGGGTCTCTGACCCATAATACATCATGTAAACGTTCCCGTTCATCGACAAAATCATCAGAGCCCTTTCGGTGCAACAGAGTTGCTTGATGCCGAGCTCTGCGATCGCGTCGCAGTAGAATGGCGAGCAGCCACCGCTACCGAACTTCACGCTTCCCCAACCTAGGACCTCTTGAAACGTTTGGCTTGGATTTTTATGAAATCTATCGGTTGCGATCGGAGGTAATAGGGGCGCGGCTAATCTACTTAGATTACACATTATTATCACTGCTGCTTTTCGTAAATCCACAGACATCGAATCATCCTCGGGAAGCCTGAGATACTTGAGTAAAACTTCGCACGGCCCTGGAGGAACGTTTGCGTCCGTTCGCCTCAGCTTTGATGCTGCTATCATGTTCAACCGCCTCAGTAATGGTACCAACGGTGCTGTGCTTCCAGGTGGCATCACGCGATTATCCTGGTGTTTATACTTCCCGCTCAGATGAAGCAGCAAGCACACTGAATCCAATAAGCTGGACAGCGTAGCTCTCTGTCTTACTAATTCTAGTAGCAAGCAAAGAGCTGTGTGTTGATCGGATAAAGGAATGGGACACCACGGTCTTCCGGTAACCATATCCCTAAAAAGAAATATATCTATACATTCTCATTCATATTACTTCCCCATACGATACATACCCTGTAACTATCTGTCTCAAAAACTTCGCTGACCGTTCCACTACTTCTAACCATACTTGAGACACATTATTCTCATCGAAAAGCGTAGCTTCCGGTAACGATTGTAAAGCTTCCAACGATTCGGCTAGGAACTCGCTGCAAAATTCCACGTCTTCGCCGGATCTCCAAGCTCGTCTTAAATATGCGAATGAAAAATTTAGTGCAGCCCGAGACGCCACTCGTGCCAGTCCCAACGTTGCCTCCTCGTTGGGTCTTACTCTGAAATAAATACATACGTGCATCCATCTAGGTACTTTATCTCTCGATTGATCTTATCATCGATGCCAATTAGTTTAATCCTAATCGAGCTAGGTGTAGTTGCGCTACTATTGCAACCGGGAAATTACATATCTGACCGAACGTGACGACCCCTTTAAATCTAATCCTACTATGGACTTTCATTGTAAAATTCATTGCTGTAACGTTACATTTTTTGCAACTTGATAGCAGGTTTCAATGTCGATGGGATATCTCTGGCCTCTTGAGGTTTATGACGTGAAAGAGCCGTGAAATATCGTCTTGCTACCACCAAACGCTTTCTCAATCTTGTAGCAGATAACGTACTATTTGCAACTTCGTAACATAATCTTCTTTGCTCCTTGATTAGTAAATTAATGCATGTCCTCAGATCAAAAATGGCTAGAAAAATGTTTCAAATGTTACAGGAACATGAAGGTAGCTCCACGCGGGGGAAAGTAGCATTCAAATTAATCCAATGAAAATTTATGTTTCAATCAAATTCTTTACATGGCTGAGGACACCAAAGCCACGAATCCATAATGTGTTGTGCTGGCACGCTTTTCTCTACAAACATGTTTGCCCTTGCCGCTTCTTCTTCGTCCAGTTTTTGACACGGTCCACAGTTGCAACCATTCTGTGGCCCGCAAATACCATCGCAACATGGACACGATAATACTCCCATGTTACAATAGTAATGGCCAGTATCCCCTGAAAGTTTTCAACAGTGTAACCAAGTCACCTAGCTTTTCTTTAATCATAATCCAAAGATATTTTTAACATTCGCTTCTGTACCTTTTCTGGCTATCACACCAGCTGCATTAATCAGGCCATCGCTAAACGAACCCACAATTTCTCCATCTCGTATCATTTCGTTCCAAAGTTCGGCTAGGCCGTCCCGATAAAATAAACGTTTCAAGTCTGTTTTCAGCCATTTTGCATCCAAACGGACCTCCGATCTTATTAAAATGTCTGATTGAAAACTCATCTTAATCCCTTCTCGTGTACGCTAACTTTTTAAAGATCGTTCAATTCTTATCTATAAATGCGATACAAATTTCCAGCTATAGACCAAATGAAATTCTTTAAGCTATGCGTGTAATGAAGCGTGTCTGCTATTCGGTAATACATTTACAAATTTTCAATCATTCTAGATCTATTCTTTGACATAATTATGTTTCATTCGTACATACTTTCAAATACCAATTGAACAACAGGGTCAACTTTAATATTCAAGTATTATCCAGTGACGCGTAAAGCAGCTTCCCCTTTCATTCCCATATCTAGACACAATTCAGGGATTCCATTACCATCCGCATAAAACCCAGTCGATGTTTGTTAAAACACACCAGCATCTTTCATTAATATCGTGACGATCAAAATACAATTCCTCAACACTTACAAATTATACACATGTATTCTTGAAACTGTCATTGCTCGATATCTTTACGGCAACAATCGCACGGTAATGAATATGCTTGATTGCGGTACAATTTCCTTGAATTTTCAGCAGAAATATTAAGCGATCTTCGACCATGTATCGATCGTAAAATGAAAACAAAGAACTTGAACGGCGGGCATGAATTCCTGGTAATCAACGAAAAATAATACAGGTACGAGACATCCATCACCTATTTATTCGCCAGACACTTCGATCATTATTTATACTTTATACTGCGGACAGTCTCATTGTGTTTGTGACAGCACTAGTTCACGTTCACAATACACAATCCCCGCAATGACTGTACTGTATACAAATTTACGACAGTATATCGCTGAAATGGGCCCTGCATGTGTGCACACGTATGTATGCGTGAGATGTCCATTGGGTAAGGTGGTGTACTACTATACACTGTGTGCTACTATACACTGTCCGCTATGCACTATACACTATACACTCTACAACTTTCATAGTTCACGACATTTAACTGAATAAAAATATTTGCAACTTTTAACCATTTCAATCGAAAGTAGACGGAAATGATTGGCATTGTCAGAAACTCTGTTATATTACAACTTCGGAAATACGGTGAGAAGCATAGATATAAGTATTGATATGTAAAATAGGTTAGATTTTTATGGATGTACTTATTTACGATATTGATTATAATTGTAGGACAACGGGCGTATTATATACGAGCTTCTTTGGATACAATTACGAATAATTCAAACCGACGACAAATTGACGATTCGCCTACTGACCTCGGCCGGTCAAGCGGTCAACCAACTGCCATATCTCACCCTCATTTAATGAAACACGGGGAGGTTGTGCCCGGCATTCAACTTGATGAATTTAAAGAGAGACGAAAGAAATTCGTCGAAAATATCGTAGCGCATGCCTGTGCGACAAATTTAGGAAAATCTCATATTGTTGTCATTCCTTCCTCGTCCAAAGTGTACATGTCTGGTAAAATACCATATGTCTTTCGACAAAATACAGAATTCTTATATCTTACTGGCTTCCAAGAGCCCGATAGTGCATTAGTATTTACAGTAAAGAGTGAAAAATTTACAAGTACATTATTTGTAAGAAAGCAGGACGAACATTCTGAATTATGGGATGGTCCTAGAACCAGTGCCGAAATAGCACCCAAGATGTTTGGTGTAGATTCGGCGCTTCCAATAACAGAGTTTGAGCAATTTTTTATATCATTTATGAGTGAGAACAAAAAAGGCATCATATGGTATGACAACATTGACATAGCGCAGCCAGTTCTGCACAAACAGCTATGTGAGTTAATGAAAATTACAAATAGTCATATGTTACTTTCACCAACGAGTATAATGCACAAGATCAGATTGATTAAATCCCACTCTGAAATAAATTTAATGAAAAAGAGTTGCGAAATAATTTCAACTGCGATATCCAATACCATTGAGGCATCGAAACCTGAAATGAGCGAGCATAGTCTATTTGCAACAGTAGATTACCAATGCCGCTTGAATGGTGCAGAATATTTAGCATATCCGCCAGTTGTTGCTGGTGGCAAAAATGCTAATATTATTCATTATGTTGCTAACAATCAAATAATTCGAGGCAGAGATATGGTTTTAATGGATGCAGGTCTGATATATAGAATTGTAGATGTCAGTGTTGTATATCCCTTTCTACTCGTTCCGAACTTACTGTTAATTTTCTCTTTTAGGTTGCGAATATCATGGTTATTCATCCGATGTAACTAGAACATGGCCAATTAGCGGAACCTTTTCCCAAGAACAAAAAATTTTATACGATGTAGTATTGGATACTCAAAATACTTTGATCTATAAGTTAAGGGAGTTCCCCTCGTTAGATCAATTATATCACGACATGTGCTCTTTATTAGGCAAGAGATTGCAAGAAATTGGCTTGATACCGAAGCATTTTAGTAGAAGCGAATTACTTTCCGCAGTTTATGCTTATTGCCCACACCATGTGAGCCATTACTTGGGGATGGATGTGCACGACACAGGGAAAATTTCGAGAAGTTTAAAGCTCCAACCAGGAATAATTGTCACTGTTGAACCCGGTTAGATATTATTGAAATATGTCGGTTGAAATCAAAGATTCATTTCTATACCATAAGCTTAGAAATATAACTCTTTCTTATTTATTTATAGGAATATATATTTCCGATAAAAATCCGTTTGCTCCACCGGAATTCTACGGCTTGGGCGTTCGCGTCGAAGATGATATTTTAATAACAGAGTGCGGTCCAATTAATTTAACAGAAAGTTGTCCGAAAGAAATTGCCGAAATCGAGGCTTTAGCGAAATAACATTTACGGTATATCTTGAATAACATTAAACATGTAATAATAGTCGCAAGAAAGGGGACTTATTGTATCATAAATGTACAAATTTCAAACCTAACGGTAGGATAATATGTAGTATACAGTTTGATTTATTTACAATATAAAGTGACCATATCGTTTTATTTCAGAACAAATAAGTCGCATATAAAAACTGGTTATATAAAAAGTTTTGCACATGGTCCGATTTACTCGAAAATTTGTTTAAATGGAAATAAATGAATATTATACACTTGCAACCAGTAAAGAATAACTAGAAGGAACAATAAAACTGTGTAAACAAAGAGGGCTAACATGAACATTTGTAGAAAATAGGATACAACTGCTAAATTATTACGTCGGTGCAATTTAGAGCATCAGTACTATAAGGTTACACATTTATGGCGATACCGACAATAATATAATAAAGAAGCGAATCAAGAAAACAAAATGAAGATACAATTTTATGTAAGTAAAAGCTAACATAAATATCCTATCGAACGTTTGTTAATGTTTATTCTGTATAAAAAAAATCGCTGTATTTTTAATTTATAAATTGTGATGTTGGAACTATGATAGTATGTAGAATTGCATTAATATTAATAGAAACAGCATGAAACTTTTTTTTATAAAATCAGATTTCTCAGTTTAATATCGGCTTGCTTTTGTGCGATGAAATTCGTTAACTGCTTTACCCGCAGACGTGACCAAACCAGATGGTCGTGAAGTGCATGAATTTGAGCTGCCGCTAGTGCTGCACTTTCAGGATAAACAACTGTGGTACATCCGATTCCTGACAACAGAATGTGTTCGCTAATGCTCTTGCAGCAAAGACCAAAAGTATTAACTTACAATTATATATGGTCAAGATTTTACCTGAGGGAACGTTAATCGACGACAACAAGTCCTGGGCAATATTCTCTGGTTTAACAGGCGGACAATTAATAACAGGCAGGGATGTATTTCCAGAGAGTACTGGACCCAATCCATTGCTTCTCCCTGCAACAGCTATTAGCACCACCTAGGAGAGACGAGAAAGACTCGTGATAATTCAGAAATAAACAGCACACGCTCGTTAGTATCAGCAGCTTTATCATTGTTTTGGCGATTAAATGGTTTCACGACATACGTTAGAACGATATCCATACAGGGTGTCTCACGTAACACTTTTCACGATTTTTCAAGTACTTGCGATAATCTGACAAAAAAATATTTTAAACAAAAGTTGATCAGTTTTCGATTGGCTATACATTGCAATAAAAAAAAGTTCGAAATTTGTTTATTATTATTATCAAGGCCACCTTCATTTTTTTAAATGGCACTTTGTATTTTTGACTTAACAGTATTATAGTCCGTATCAAGACGAATTCAACGACCTAACATACCATGATCTTCGGATGACCGGACGATATATATATATAAATAATTTAAACTTTTAGAAGAAAATTTAAATTTTTTGAGACACATATCAAATATATGCGGGACGTATGCAGAACTTTTACGTCGTCATAACAACAACGAAAAATTAATTGTTATAAATATATGTTTCAAATCGTTCATTCGTTCACCTTATGGTGTACATACCTTATCGTAACTGCCTTCGCACTCTGCAAGAATACGCAGTGCTTCCTGAGTACCTTTATGAGCACTACATACGCGTAGCTGAACCTGTAGCCCTAAGGACTTTGCCTGTTTTGCTATTTTTTTGCAATGCTCTTCATCGGAAGGCGAACCCATCAATATGACAACAAAAGTACTAGGCGGTGGCACAAGCGAATCAAGCTGATCAGCCACCCATTTGAAGTTACGTTTAACAGTATCCAAATCTTCTTCAGTCACAGTGGTCAAGTTTCTATAGACCTATACAGAAAGGAAGCTGTAGGAGTGAGATAACGACATATCGTACAGTTTCTTGTAAATAACACCTCGAAATACCTGTTTATCTTTCATCAACCTTTTATCGCCAGATGGCCAAAGTCTCCAAGAGTCGCTATCAATAATGTCCGCTACCATAATTTCACCACATACATCTACACCAAATTCTATTTTCATATCTATTAGAGCACAGTCCCTAGTTGCCCATGCCCTTTCCAAGATTTCAAATATGGTAACTGTAGTACGTTGCATAATGTCAAATTCATCTTTTCCTATGGCAAGTTTGTTCAAGATAAAACCAGCCGAAATAATTTGTTCCTCTGACCACTGAGGATCGTGATTAGTATCATCTTTATAAAATGTTTCTTGCAACGGAGGATTAAACCTATATCCTTCGGGTACACCTAAGAAAAAATTAAAGTAGAGGATTATATTTTCTATTACATACAGAGACTTATCATCATGTTACCTATACCTTGGTGCCTTTTTAGGAAGCTACCAGTAGCTAATCTTCTAGTAACCCATTCTATTGGTATCATTTCACACCTTTTTGCTATAAAAGCAGTATCGCTTATCACTTTCACAAAGGCAGTTTTTATTCCCACTTCGTTTAGTAGTTGAAAAACTTTAGCTGTAGTTGCTGTACTAATCGCAGCTTTGCCCAATAAATTGTGTGATTTTTCGCCATCTCCAGCAGTAATGCAATCCTTACTTTGCAGGAGGCATAGGGTAGGTTCATTTAAAATTTCATAAACCTTCTTGGTTTTTCCCTCGATGATGAGTTCTCCACAATTGTACTCTGATGGAATAAAAATAATTCATACTAGATCAGCAAGTGGGTGAAATATAAACAAAAAAGATGTTTTTCGGTAAAAAGAATTTAATAACAATATTCAATCTTTCGTGGAAACTACATATATGTTAATGTCTGTGTAGAAAAGTACAGTGAAGAAGAAATTGTTCCTTAAAAAAAAAACTTCCACATAAAAAAATATTCCGATAAATGTGACAAAAAATCGCATGCTGATCACGCACATGGCGATATAAGAAATATAAAATTCACTTATTGTCAATCGAGAATATGCTGTCACATAACATGTGGCATCGAATAGTTAACGAGTTGTTATTCTTAAATATATATTACTGCACGCCAAATGTTATTAATCTTAAATCGATGTTGCAAAAATGAATTCCATTCGTTTGAATTACAATTATTATTTTTTACTCTTACAATTAGTATTACACACGCTTTGGAATAAATATATTACTACAATCTTAATAGGCGGGTACAATGAAAATCGCGTTACCGGGAAATAAATTCGAGCTTGTAAAAAGTTATTTTTAAGCAATCCAAATGTATTCCATGCTCACTTCTTCAAGTATGTATCATAGTGCAACAGGGAATTCTAAAATAATTACCCATGTAGCAATTAATCCGATACTTACCGTTCATGTTTCTTCTCTTCTATCCACTTTGCGAATACCAGCTTCTCGCGTTCTTACGCGATTATGCTTTAACAATCCCCCACTTCCAGATACTGATCCATTTGATTGGTGTAAAATTATGAATTATCATTATGCGGGTTAGACGATGGACCCATGAATCGCATGTATCACATAAAAGGAAACTTTCGATGAAAGAAATGATGTAAAAGAAATGGAATTAAAGAACCTTAATAACGCGGCATTGAAAATATTGAGAGAATTAAAGTGTAGGAGATTATTCATTTTGAATACAGAAGTTATCATGGATTTCTTTTGTCCTGCATTTTTTGTCCTGGATTTTCTGTCCTGCAATCTTCGTTCATCGGTATTATTATAGACGATTATAGTAGGATAACGATCAACTATAATAGTTTTAGTATATCTATTGTAAACAGGTCGATCGTTGAGAAACAACATTTCTCATAAATATACATATTTTTACTGTTATATAATTGCAGATTCATGCGCAATCTGTGGAAAATCCGCTGTGCAGAAAATAAAATCTGTACAATCAGTAGAAAAGATTTACAATGGCTATAAAGGAGAGATAGTAATCGTAAGATTATGTAGAAAGCATACACTATCCCGTACGTATTTACTTATTATTTCTACCTACTGTTTTGTTTTTATTTGTAAATGCGAATTATATGCGGCACTTTAATAAGCGAAGCGATGTGTAGTAAAAAAGTTTGAAAGTAAGATAATAGCACAATGAGTTAACCCCTCCAGTCAAAAGCAGGTTTCCATTGGTTAACGCATTCATTCGTGCTTCTAAAACCAGCCGAGAAACGTATTTCATGCGGATCTCTTTTGAGCTGACAGCAGAACATCACGAACGCTCAAAAGCTTTGACGCACGTGGTACGTAGAAACAGTTTCAAATTCTTTCAACTTAAAGGAGAATTTTTCATGATGGAACCGTCGAAGTTAATATTACATATTACGTATTACATATTGCAAAGGGAAACTTTTCTTTAACATAAATAACTTGAAAAGAATGATCTCTTTCTTATACTCGTTACGAAACCGCCAAGAATCTTATTCAATAAGTGGGTACAGTCTGATATAAAATAATTGCGATCGTAACATTTACATAGGCCGTAAAACTTACATACATTCTATAATCAAACGAACCTTGAATAAATGGGGTCAAATTGTTGGCGTCTTGATTATCTTTGAATAACAGTTCAACTGATCGTTCTATCAACTGCATTATACCCTCTACTTTTCTACAGTTTCATTAATAAATATATAGTGTTTGTGTTGACGTTCGTGTACTTAGAGATGCTGGGAATACGTTACCAGTGGTGTTTGGATACATTATGAATGTTCAAAAAAAATTCTTATATATATAATAACTTCCACTTTGCCACTCACATTTCTTTCAAATATGCAGCAAATTTGTATGAAAAGTACTGGTAAACCAATTATTCTAATAATATATTCTATAGTATTACCACAAATGGTAAGTCATAAGATTCCCGCACAAATATCTACATATACTGAATCCCATGATATCAATGCGGTAAAAATGATGAAATCACTTGCGAAATACTGATTAAGTAAGTGTATTGAAAATAATATAATAATAACATTGAAAGGAGGATTCTATCTGTTTATTAGGGGTCAATAGTTTATAGGGGCATTGCTGATAATTAAGAAGAACGCTTGGGGGGTCTGTGATGTTTTGCAATACAAGAGAAATGTTTTTCATTATTGCATAATATTGTAATTTTGTAGCTGTAAGTGTTTTTAAATATCAAAGTCAAATTGCATCCTTGTTACTTAGATGCAACAATCATATTTTCAATTTCAATATTGCTGTGTAATTCTTCAACAAATTCTGCCTTGTACAACAACTAAATATTTTTCAGACTGCAATTGGAATCTTGCAATATGCAAACAGACACCTATGCTCAGATATTATCTGAAGAAAATATGAGGGACCAAGTCTTACGCGACAAGGTAGAAGGAAAAGGTCAGGGTATGAGCGGTCTTACCCACGAATGTGGAGTCTTTGGATGTATTGTGGCAGGTGATTGGCCATCCCAAATTGATGTTGCACAGGTGATTTGTTTGGGTAAGTTTCAATGTGTTTACTGTTGTTCATTGTATTTGAACCAATCGTTTATTATTTGTATCTGCAATATCCGTTTAGGTTTGGTAGCGCTACAACATAGGGGTCAAGAAAGTGCAGGTATTGTCACAAGCGAAGGAGTATGTTCCAAATCTTTTCATGTCCATAAGGGTATGGGAATGATTAATAATATTTTTAATGACGAAAACATGAAAAAACTTAGCGGAAATCTTGGAATTGGTCATACTAGATATAGTACAAGTGCAGCGAGCGAAGAAGTTAATTGTCAACCATTTGTGGTTCATACTGCCCATGGAGCATTAGCAGTCGCTCATAACGGAGAACTTGTAAATACAGAATCGCTAAGAAAAATGGTACCTTGTGTCAACAAATTACTATTTAATGTGTTCTTCTTTTTGTATGTGTACTCCGTTATTAGTGTTTAACGGGCACTCTTATTTATTCTGCTAGGTATTAGGCCGCGGAGTTGGCTTGTCAACTTATTCAGACTCAGAGTTAATCACACAAGCACTGTGTCTGAATCCTCCCGAAGGTGAAGTTAATGGACCAGATTGGCCAGCACGTATAAAACATCTTATGCAATTAGCACCACTATCGTATTCATTAGTGATTATGCAAAGGGACAAGATATATGGTGTTCGAGATCCTTACGGAAATCGTCCGTTATGCCTCGGAAAGATTGTACCAATTGGTAATCTAGGTGTGCACCCAATGTTAATGAAATTTACTATTACAGTTTTACACTATACATATATATTGATGCGTAAATGAATTAAGCTTAGCGAAAGATTTACTCGCTGCTGTACATATTTCATACAAGTACTCATAAATAAATTGTTTCATTAGCAATTCGTCGGAACTAATGAAAAATATATGTATGATAGGCAATGAGTCGGACGATGACGATGAGGCTGATGGTTGGGTCATTTCATCCGAGTCGTGTGGATTTTTAAGTATTGGAGCGCGATATGTGCGTGAAGTATTTCCTGGAGAAATCGTAGAACTAACTCGTGAGGGTATCAAAACTATAGACATCGTTGATAGACCAGATAAAAAGCCTCAGGCTTTTTGCATCTTCGAATACGTTTACTTCGCGCGTAGTGATAGTATTTTCGAAGGTAAACTATTATGTGATAAATTAGAAACGTATATGAATTAGAACACAAAATATGAAAAGTTCGTAGAGAAGGCGTAACAACGTTGATCAATGATTTATTTTCTTCAAATAGGACAAATGGTGTATTCTGTTCGTATGCAATGCGGACGAGAACTTGCATTAGAATCTCCAGTTGAAGCGGATATAGTTAGTTCAGTACCTGAATCTGGAACTGCAGCAGCACACGGCTACGCGAGACAAGTAAGTAACTCTCTAATTCACCAAGCTCAAAGACTTAATAATGACAGGTAGAAGTCTCGCAAAATTCATGCAGTGCGCAAGATGTACATACGACTGGAACGGATATTACGTCATTAACATATTAATGATGATCGAAATTGTATAAGATAACTCATACGTTAGCTTGATACTCGATACGTTAAACTGTGCTTTTCACTGTATTTAATACAATAGAGTAATGCAAAAATTTTTGCAGTCACGAATACCCTTTGCAGAAGTGCTATGTAAGAATAGATACGTTGGTAGAACATTTATACAACCTAGCACACGCCTGAGACAACTTGGCGTAGCCAAAAAATTTGGAGCTTTATCGGAAAATGTGAAGGGTAAAAAGCTGATTCTTATCGACGATTCGATCGTCAGAGGAAATACTATTGGGCCCATTATTAAGTTACTTCGTGATGCAGGAGCAAAGGAAGCGAGTACTTTTTTTTTTGCATATAATCCCTTTGAACGGTGTTTTTCTTGTTCAACGTAATTAAATGTGTCTTTGTAGGTTCACATCAGAATAGCTTCACCCCCGTTAAAGTATCCCTGTTATATGGGAATTAATATACCGACTAGAGAAGAGTTAATTGCCAATAAATTGGACAATGTGAAACTAGCCAAGCATGTCGGTGCCGACAGCCTGACATACCTTTCAGTGGATGGGCTTGTAAAGGCTGTACGATTCGGTATGGATAATCGTGAAAGCAGTTACATCGGTCACTGTACAGCTTGTCTAACTGGAGATTACCCTGACGAACTTCCCAGTGATTTAGATTGGTGAAAAACAATGAATAAACTGTACTAAACTGTACTTGTGTACCACTGGACAATTAATTACGTGCTGTTAAGCTGTTTACGTTTCGTGCCATTAACAACTGTTAAATTATAAAATTATATTTTGATGCAGCTTTAAGTTTCATCGTATATAATATATTAACTATTGAAAATACACAATGAATCACAATTCATATGTAATCTCTCAAAATAATTCAGTATTTGAAAATTAATTTAAACAGCATGCACTAGTATAATAATAAACGTGAATGATATCTTATTGAATAATATTGTATAAAGGTTGCTAGAGTTTCTAGTAGAAGAAAAGGATACTCTGATATCCTTGGGACTTAACAATAAATTTTATACAAAACCATTATCGTGTCGCCTCTTTGGTTCAGCAATGAAACAGTTAAATATAGTTAGTAAGAAAGTAAATGAAAGATTCTGAAGCAACAATAAAGTTTTCTATACTTTAAGCATACTTATACAGTAGTAAATTTGTGTACATTAAATCATTGAGTAATGTTAGATGCACCCCATTCATCTCATTTGTTTTTCCAAGTTTGATAATTCAACTTCTTCTGGACCAAGCGCCTGAACATTATTTGTCACAAAAGTGTGTTTGCCTTTAATTTTCATTCTTTTTTTATTACACGCTACACCCAATTTCTGTTTTCTAGATACTTTAGTTTTGTAACCTTTCACAGGTTTGGTCAAACGATCAACATCATCTTTTGGGCTTAAAGATTCAGAGTCCGATGATACAGGGTGTTGCCTATGGTTTTTCTCACAACTACACTTCCTTACATCTAAACTATCGTTGTTGCTTGCTTCTCGTGTACAAAGAAATTTTAAACAAGTTTTATCATCGCAATAATTTAATTTCTTCTCATCTTGAACACTGTTATCCTCAATGTTGTGAAATTTAAATGAATCTTCTTTATGCTTGTATATCGCAAATGGATTATCCTCGTCAGATTCAGAATCTAATCTTATACCTTCTGACTTCTTTTGTTGCCTAATTCTCTGTTTCTCCAAATACAAATACAATGCATTTAATCTACTGTTTCGCACAGTCCTCCAAAATGTAAGGGCTAGAAAATAGATGAAAACGTTTATAGGCTATAGTAAATTAAGGAAAGTATATATAGGATACAGCTGAGTGAAATAGAGGGATCCACCTTTTTCTTGATACTCAAACGGTATTCCTGCTTCCTTGAGTGTATTCAAATTTGGAATACATTGATCATGTTCAGAGTCGCCAAGAACTTCTGTTCTGGATTTGACAAAGATTCTTTGCATTTTTAAAAACTTTCTTGTTTTAGCGAAATATTTAAAATTTGGAGCAATGTCGAAGACAGGATCATCTGCCATAGCATTATCATTTTTTGTAAAAAGCATACAAGTACCGATAACATCTTCGTAAGTACCCTCGTAAAACTAGAATTATTAGATATTCTGAACCACACGTAAAGCCAATAAAATATTAATCCTGTTTTATTTATTTATAAATGCCTGACAAACGCATTCGAATAATTATGATACCTTTCCATTGATTTGCATTATAGGATGTTCTGTATCTATACCAATCATGTCCAATTGTAGTTGTGTTTCGCTAAATACGTTACCATCAACCAGTCCTTCGAATTCCACGTATACCAGAATTTCTTCCTCATCTTCGGACATTTCATCATCGGATCGCATTGTAATGCAATACGTGTATTTATATCACTTTTCACAATTCCTAAGCAAAAACGTAATGCATGCTAAACGTGAATGCATATGTATATAGATATGAAATAATTTGAATTGAAATTGCCGAAAATGTGGTTTTACCAGTGAAACTCGCACATATATGCATGTATAATTTAGTTACGTATGTACGCAAGTAAGAACATAAGTATTTAGAAATGGATCTACATACTGATACACGATACACAATATGCGATTATTAGGGACAAATCTTGTTTGGATCTTTTACAGTTGGAATTTTGCGCCCATACTTATGAATACACTTACGATGTGATTGCAATGAGACTTCTATAGAACTGGTCGCTAGCCACTACATAGTCAGCAAGTCGATCGGAAAAGTCGCGGGAAAATAGTTGTATTCTTCCAAGCTTTGGGTCAGTATATTATAGCACGATGATTTAATTTTCATTGCTTCTTCATTCTCATTATTTATATTCTCTACTACGAATGTTGTATTTTATTTGGTCACAGTGTGTCGTGAATGTATTCAAATTTGACACTGTTAAATAGGTTAGGCATATTGCCTGTGCGTTTCACGAAGCACGTGTCTACTACATTCTTTTTAAAGTTACTTAATACATAATTATGAATCGCACGCACAGTTAAAAACAAAGAAAAGAAAAGCATATATGTGTGTGTACAGTGAACTACAGTGGAGAGAAGATCGAATGAATTGAGGTTATTCATTTCACCTTTTTTATCTGACGCACGGGTTATTTCACCATTTAAAAAATGTACACGACATGCATGCAAGTGAATAAGCTAACATTTCTGTTTTAATGTAGGTAAAAAAATGGTGAGACATAACAACCAGTTACCAGAAAATCTTCCACAATTGCAAAATCTTATCAAACGCGATCCAGAATCATACAAAGAGGAAGTAAGTATTTCTGAACAAATAGATGTACTGTATTTATTTGATATCACTGATATATTTTCATACTGAAATATTTTTAGTTTCTTCAGCAGCATCAATATTATAGATCTGTTTCTGAGATTTTTCGCCTAACTCCAAATAAATTTAATAAAAGTCTCGATGAAATCGTCATTTTCTTGGCACAGGTAAGCGTCGCAACAATATAGAAGAAAATCATAAACCTGGGAAACATTAGAAAAAGTCTTTCTCTTGCAGGTATAATTATCAAAGTATATGAAAAGAATCGTTTAACTATTATAACAACATTAGAAAATAGCTTATCCATCTGGGAAGGTTTGAGGGTAGTAATTATGGATCAATATTTGGAATGTTTAAATGGAAGTATTGTATGTCGTGATAAAGGGATAAAGCAACTTTATTCTTTAATTGGCTATTCAGATGAGCCAATGCCGCACAGTATATTTATTTATGGCCATGTAGCTACTGGAAAATCTTTAGTTGTTCAAAGTATGCTATCTTATTTAAAATACAATTTTGCTATTATTAATTGCATAGAACATGCCAGTAGCAAGCATCTATTTGACTATATCTTGGGAGATTTATCATTACATTTCTCCAAGTCTACAAACAAAGCATGCACACAGATTCCACACAAATGTGACAACTTTGCAGACTTCGTACTATGTCTTAGAGAAATTGCCAAAGTCGATACCCGGCCAATTGTAATAGTGCTTGATAAATGTGACAAATTAAGAGACATTAACGCCGATTTGTTACCTGCATTTTCCAAACTTAAGGAATTATCGAATGTTAACATATGCATTATCTTTACGAGTGATATAGCATGGGAAAAGTTTCGTTTTAAAATAGGTATATATGAACCAATGAAAATTTATTTTCCTCAATATACACGGGGTGAATTTGCTGAAATTTTACTTTTAAACAAACCGCATTGTTACGATGATACATTTTATGAAAACTATTTAAATTTGTTCCTTTCTGTATTTTTTCGATTCTGCCGCGATCTGAACGAGCTTCGTTACATGGCTAAAATCAATTTTTCTAAATATATAGAGCCTCTTCAAGCAGATAAATGTAAACTAAACGACACTGCTATGCTATGGAGAAACATTTCCACTGTTTTTAAGGCAAATTTGGAAGTTATTTATCTACGTGTTTCCTCCGACAATTTTGCCAAACACGAACAGTTGTCTAGCGAGATCGAATCAACAATGAGATTGGCTTTAAGCTTTGAATTACCATATTATGCAAAATACATGCTAATCGCATCGTATCTTGCCTCATATAATCCTGCAAAAGAAGACAAGTATCTCTTTATGAAACAAAACTTGAAGAAAAGGAGAAAAATTGTTCGTAAAAGAAAGATTACATTAAATGCATCTTGCGGACCTTACAGTTTTCCTGTATCCAGAATGATTGCCATCCTTTGTGCGATTCTCGATGAAAAGATCGACGTAAATGCTACTTTACTGGCACAAATTCCATCTATGTGCCACCTTGGTTTGTTGTCAATTGTAGGAAATTACAGTTTGGACGAAGCCAAATTCAAATGTTGCGTGTCGTACGATTTTATTCTTGTCATATCTAAGACAGTAGGATTTAATATACAGAAGTATTTGTGTAATGTTATATCTTATAATTAGTCGAAAATATTTTTCATAAACTTGCACGATTATTGTCAAATTTAAGTTATCCTTTGTATTTATTGATTAATTTTTATTTAAAAATAAAGCATTTCTTTTCATATACTGTTTTTCTTACATAGCTAGTAATATGATGTAGGGTGCATAAACTGTTACCTCTCTGCAATATTGTAAAACGATTATTGCGTTCAACACTTATCGATATCTTCACTCTGATACAGGTTGCCCACTGTTATCCACAAGTATTAGAATCATTCCCTCAAGAAATCATAGATGTATTGCAAACGTACAACACAGTGCTTGATAATGAGATGCGATTAGTAAGTGTAAAATGGCACTAAATTAAATACCACTCCATTTAATATAACTATATAACGAATTCTATATGCCTTCCTTCTAGACGTTTTGCAAAGCTTTAATTCAACTGCGTAATAAATCTCTTTTGGAGCCTACAGTACTTCTTAGTTTGTTCTTTCAACTTTTAAGATGTCGGGATAAAAATTTAAGAAAATTTCTCGAAACACACATTGTTTCGGACATTAAGAATGTGAATGCGAAACATAAGAATGCAAAAATTAACGCAACATTGCAAAACTTTATGTTTTCAATGTTGAAAGACTCTAACGTTAGAGCAGCGAAGATGTCAGCTGATATAATGATAGAGTTGTATAACAAAAGTATTTGGAATGATGCGAAAACTGTAAATGTCCTAGCAACAGGATGTTTTGCAAAAGCAACGAAAGTTATGGTTGCATGCTTGAAGTTTTTTCTGGGCACTGGTATAGAGGAACAGGCAAATGAAGAGAGTGATAGCGACAGTGAACCAAATATCAAAGAAATTGCGATGGCTAATAGAGTGAATAAGAAAACAAAAAAACGCGAGAAAAATCTCGCAAAGGCGAAACAGTTATTAGCGGTAAGCACCTAATTTTTCATACGTTATAGTATACGTTTTTTTCTCAATTTCCCACTAATGTACATTTGGATTTTAAACATTTTAGAAATCTAAAAAGAAAGCGACAAAGGCGCCCGGATTTAATTTTTCTGCATTACATCTGATCCATGATCCTCAGGATTTTGCGGAAAAATTATTCAAACAGTTGGAGAAAAATAATGATAGATTTGAAGTTAAATTAATAACGTTGGACGTCATTTCAAGGCTTATTGGTCTGCACAATTTATTTCTACTCAATTTTTATCCTTATCTGCAAAGATTCTTACAACCGCACCAGAGAGGTAATTCTTATCGTTAAAGTATGATACTTTTTTCCTCCGATTTTATGAAGTATAGTGATAATAAAATTTTGAATAATCACAGAGGTAACAAAACTTCTACAATTTGTTGCTCAATCTTCTCACGAGCTTGTACCCCCGGATGTATTGGAACCTATATTAAAAACTTTGGCAAATAATTTTGTAACAGAACGTAATTCGGCAGATGTTATGGCAATTGGGTATACACATATTTACCTATAATATCTTTTTAAATCACTGAAGTCCATTAATCGAGACCAAATTTTAAACCTAGGTTAAATACTATCAGAGAAATTTGCTCCCGATGTCCTTTAGTTATGAATGCAGATTTACTCCAAGATTTAACACGATACAAGCTTTATAAGGAGCGAAGTGTAATGATGGCTGCGCGTTCTTTGATTACCTTATTCAGGAACTCTATGCCTGAATTATTACATAAAAAAGATAGGGGACGACCTACAGAAGCAAACCTTTCCTTGGAGATCCCAAAATATGGTCAAACATCTGCTAATGATTTTGTACCAGGTGCTGATGTTTTATTTGACAATAAATATGATAATAGTGAAGAAACTTGTAAGAATGCTGCTCCAAATGAAGTAAGAGTAAAGAAAAGCAAAATTGGATCAATTGCTAACATCTATGTACAGTTAGTTTTTTAAAGCATATAATACTGATGAAATTATGATTGTAGAGTAGCGAAGATGAGTGGATTAATGTAAATGCCACTAGCGACGACGGTAATGATGATGAAGATGATGAGGGTGAGGATGGGGATGAGGATGAGGATGAAGATGAGGATGAGGGTGAGGATGAGAATGACAACGAGGACGGCGATCATAATGATGATGAAAAATGGGAATGCAAAAGCGATGTAAAAATGAAGAAAGACGGCCAGTCTAGCATGCAGTGTAAAATTAAAGGATTTAGTAATGTAAATAAAAATGGAGCAAATGATGAAACAAGTGGGAACATTAAAATAAACATAAACGTGGTTGTAAAAGAACTTGAAGATGATGCAAATAAAATTCAGAAAAGTCAAGATTCTAAAATAACAAAGCTTGAAAGGAAGCAGTTAAGACTACGAAAACAAAAAGATTCAAAGTTGAAAAAGAAGGGAATAATGACAGCAGAGAAAAGAGAAATGGCAACTTTGATGTCTAATGAACGTATATTAACAGATGAAGATTTTATCAAAATAGACGCAGCATTAGCAAAACAACAAGTATCATATCCTAAACAAAGTCTAAAAAGACCTTATCCAAACAATAATGAGGCTGAAGAATTTGTTAAACTAACAGATATAGAAAATATTTATAAAAAACGAAAGCACGATAAGCAAGCTCGCGTCGATTCTGTGAAGGTTTGTTTTATGTTTGCTAAGTAGTTCGAATTATACATTTATGTTGATTCTTTTATATATTTTGCGCATATTATAGACAAGGAATAAATATTTTATTTACGATTTTTGGGGAAAAGAGTTGACAAATAAATTGGTTCCCTGGTATATGAATGTATTATTTGTTTTACTTCATTTTAATTATTTTTACAGAAAGGTCAAGAGGGAAGAGAAAAATTTGGATATAAAGATGGACGACAAAATCCACTTTGTAGCAAAACCAATCGTGAAAAAAGAAAAACCAAAGCCTTTCAAATGTTAAAACATAAAATAAGGGGTAAAGTTAAACGTTCATTCAAAGAGAAGCAGATCGCTTTAAGAAATCATTTATTAAAACAGAAACGAATGAAGTAAGCACGGATATGTGCACGTATGTACTGTACATACATGTATAAGAGGATAAATGTAACATGTTTTTGCCACACCTGTGTTATTAACAATTCCTTTGATACTACAAAGTCCAATTCCTATTACTTAAACTAGTAGTAGTTTCGTGTCAGGACTTTAAATTCCAAAGTTCCAAAGCCTGAAACTTTTCATAATAATCGAGTTCTTAAAATGAAGGTAAATGATGCTGCAACACGACTACATACGATTTATGAATGCTACTTGCTTTATTTACTTTTTATGAACAATTTGAGTATTCGTTTGAAAATTCCACGGTAACTATACACGAAAGTCGTTCTAAAACAGTAACAGATCGTTCCTCGAATCAAGACCTTTAATTTAAGACGTCGTTGATTAAAATCGGCCAAGTAGGAGACGGGATAATTGAATTTGTTTACAGAAACTATAAACAAATGCGATTACGTCGACTTGCTGGCGAGCTACAACATTGATCAGAGGACATAAATTAAAGCCAGAAGTATTAGCTACCACCCCCAATAGGTGTGAACATTATTCCACTTGCGGTTCATTTTTTATAAACAATTAAACAATAGAAATTGTTATTACGGCCAACTGCATATAGTTTACAACAACGGGGTATTTTTCCTCGGGCAGCTTATTCTCTTCCCTTTCATTTAAAACCCCGTACATTAAAAAACAACCACCAAGAGCTAAGATAATTGCAATGACCCGGAGTTCATATTCGCCGATTTTTCAATTGTTAATAACTTTTAAACCGCAAATGCCATATTGTTGAAACTATTGTGAAAGATAGCTATAGATCGCAGTTTTAATTTAAGACAAGTCCGGTTAAGAAATGCGGACTAGGAGCCGAAAAAAACGCAATTGTTTAAATTAACGATGCAATCGAGAATGTCGGTTTTGAAGGTGCTGAAAACTGAAAAAGGCCAACAACGCGAGATGGCGCCACATGTCTAATTATCGACTATCTGTCGGGCACTAGTGCAACGTCATCAATAAAATTTTTAAAAATTGTTATCTCTGCTCCTGGTGGTTGTTTTTTAATAAATGGGATGTCAAATGAAAGGGAATCGAATAAGCTACACAATAAAAAATACCCCGTTGCTGTACCTATATGCAGTTGGCCGTAATAACAATTTTAATTGTTTATTTGTTTATAACAAATGAACTTCACATGGAATAATGTTCATACCTACTGGAGATGGTAGCTTACTCACCTAGCTTTAATTTCTGTCTGCTGATCATTGATGTAGCTCGTCGGCGAGACGAAGAAATCGCATTTGTTTATAATCTCTTTAAACAAATTCAATTATCACGCGTTCTGCTAGGCCGATTTTAATCAACGATGCCTTAAATTAAAGGTCTCGATCAGAAGAACGATCTGTTCCTATTTTAGAACATCCCCGCCCCTCATTCAATTCCTTTTCCAATAAACCTCCCTTTCTCTTATGCTTCTCGTTTGGCCCTGCCTTCTTTCTTTTTCCTCTGTATATCCCTTAACAATCTTTCCCTCATCTGTTACATACTTACTAATATATTTTTTGTGTGTGCAGGTTCCGCATGCAAAGAGTAAGGAGCATTGACCGGCTCTTCTCATCATGCATAAAAGCAAGAAAGAAGAAAGAATTCCATATACTTCTGTTGCCACATACTTTAGTTCTAGTAAATTGGTTTATGAAATAGTTTGTAGCTATTAGCGCATAAGATTAATTTAGAACAATTGTGTATTTAATTTGTATTTGATTTTATATTCAGTTTATTCGGTGGATCTTATATAAACTTTGATATTACTTATATTACTATTACAAGTTCTACTGAATTTGCTAAATATAAAGTGAAAGATATAAGAAATGCTTTACATATGCGCAAGTTACACAATTGCTCTAATTTAAAATAATTATTTTAAAGCTTAAGCTTTTGCATATAAAGTATGTAGATTTTGGTGTACGTTTTATCTGTGGGATATATTGTAAATTCACTTCAAATAATAGTTTATAAGTATTAGATTATTTATATTTATAGTATTCTTTGTATTATATAAATGTTAGTTTAGAATTGATACTAAGATTTAGTTGTAAGATTTATTGTAAATAGAAATAAAAGAATAGTTCATAAGTATTAGCTTGTAAAATTGAATTACAACACTTTGTAACTTGTATCTTCATTAATTAATTTAAATAAATATTCAATTAAAAGAATTCTACTGCTCTTTTGATTTTCACACCACAACAATCCTTGAAAAGACCTAATTCCAATTCCTTAAACAAGTACTACCGTGCAGGAACTTTAATTGCAAAGTTCCCAAACGGAAAACTTGTAAAAATAGACCTGAACATTACTAAATTCGGCGCTAATTATCCATGGATTAATGCAACGTCTTGACGGGAGATCTTGAAATGAAAGTGCTCGAAAATTCCTGGAACGAGACGTCATTTCCAAGAAATGCTGCAATCGAATACCTCCTGGCATATCATATTCTCCTGATACAAATCCATGATTTTCAGCAAATATTTTTGTCAGAAACCCAGAAATTTTGCGCTCGGAAATTCCTGGAACGTGACGTCATTTCCAAGAACTGCCGATGTCGAATACCTCCTCGCATATCATATTCTCCTAATACAAAGTCCAGATTTCCGAGCGCTGAAATTTCTGAGTTTCTGGCAAAAATATCTGCCGAAAATGGTGGATTTGTATCAGGAGAATATGATGTGCAAGGAGGTATTCGTTCTCAGAAATGACGTCACGTTCCAGGAATTTCCGAGCGCAAAATTTCTGAGTTTCTGGCAGAAATATCTCGCCGAAAATCCTGGATTTGTATCAGGAGAATATGATATGCAAGGAGGTATTCGTTCTCAGAAATGACGTCACATTCCAGGAATTTCCGAGCGCAAAATTTCAGAGTTTCTGGCAGAAATATCTTGCCGAAAATCGTGGATTTGTATCAGGAGAATATGATATGCGAGAAGGTATCCGAACCTCGGTAGTTCTTGGATTCAAGAATTCCTGAGCGCTTCATTTTCTGGACAGGTGCCAACAAATTTCGCAAGAAATGAAGACTTTAAAAATTATGTTGTTTCGAAGAATGGCCTGCTGCCAAATTTAATAACGTATAGGACCATTTTGACAAGTTTCTCGCTTCAGGACTTTGCATTTAAAGTTCGTCCACGATACTTCTTGTATAAGGAATTGGAATTAGGTTCTTTCAAGGATTGTTGAGGTATGAAAATAAAAAGAGCACTTGAATTCTTTTGATTGAAAATTTATTTAAACTGAGTAGTGAAGGTACAAGTTAAAAACGTGTTGCAATTTAAACTTACAAGCTAATACTTATGAACTATTCTTTTTAATCTATTTAGAATACATCTTACAACTAAACCTTATCAATTCTAAACTAACATTTATGTAAGTATTAAAAATTCATAAATAAAACGTAAATAAACATAAATAATCTAATCCTTATACTATACTTATAAATTACTAATAAAACTAATAAATTACAGCAATTGTGCAACTTGTAGTAGAACTTGTAACAGTAAAGCAAGTAATATAACGAATGATCTACCGAGTGAAGTGAATATAAAATAAAATATACAATAGATATACGTAATTATTAATTGCACAATTGCTCTAAATTAATCTTACCGTCTAATAGTTACAAACTATATTTATAAACAATTATGCTAGAAATTTACATAGTTTGTAGAAGCTTTATTAATTTACTACGACTAAAGGATAACTAATGTACGTGGCAAAAGTTCTTCCATCTTCTTTCTTGCTCTTATGCACAATGAGAAGTGGCGGTCAATTCTCCTTACTTTATGTATGCGAAACCTGCACACACAAAAAATTTATTAGTAAGTACGTAACAGAAGAGAGAAAGATTGTTAAGGGATATACAGGGGAAAAGGAAAGAAGGCCGAGCCAAACGAGAAGCATAAGAGAAAGAGAGGTTCATTTGAAAAGGAGTAGAATGAGGAGTGGAGGGATGTTCTAAAATAGGAACAGATCGTTAGTCGAATCGAGATCTTTAATTTAAGACGTCGTTGATTAAACTCGGCCCAGTAGAACGCGAGATAATTGAATTTGTTTAAAGAACATATAAAGCAATGCGATTACCTCGAATTGCCGGCGACCTACAACAATGACCAGACGACATCGCTTAAAGCTAGTCTCCAACATGTGTGAACATTATTCCACGTGCGGTTCATTTGTTATAAACAATTAAACAATTTAAATTGTTATTACGGCCAACTGCATAAACTGACAACAATGGGGTATTTTTTCTCGTGTAGCTTATTCGTTTCCTTGTCGTTTGAGATATCGTTGATCAAAATCGACCCAGTAGAAGCCGAGATAATTGAATTTGTTTAAATAAATTAGAAACAAATGCCATTATTTCGTCTTGCAGGCTAGCTACATCAATGACCAGAGGACATAAATTAAAGCTAGGAGGATCACCTAACATCTACAACAGGTGTGAACATTATTCCACGTACGGTTCATTTGTTATAAACAATTAAACAATTTAAATTGTTATTACGGCCAACTGCATAAACTGACAACAATGGGGTATTTTTTCTCGTGTAGCTTATTCGTTTCCTTGTCGTTTGAGATATCGTTGATTAAAATCAGCCCAGTAGAAGCCGAGATAATTGAATTTGTTTAAATAAATTAGAAACAAATGCCATTATTTCGACTTGTAGGCTAGCTACATCAATGACCAGAGGACATAAATTAAAGCTAGGAGGATCACCTAACATCTACAACAGGTGTGAACATTATTCCACGTACGGTTCATTTGTTATAAACAATTAAACAATTTAAATTGTTATTACGGCCAACTGCATAAACTGACAACAATGGGGTATTTTTTCTCGTGTAGCTTATTCGTTTCCTTGTCGTTTGAGATATCGTTGATTAAAATCGGCCCAGTAGAAGCCGAGATAATAATTTTTAAATATTTTGACGGTAACGATATGTCGGTAATCGTGTATGTGGCGCCATCTCGCGTTTGGGGCTTTTTCGCAGTTTGCCGCGGCTTCAAAACCGAATTCCTGGATTACATCGTTAACTTAAAGAATTGCGTTTTTCTCGGCTTGTACTGCGTATTTCTTAATCGGAATTGTCTTAAATTAACGCTACTAACCATAGCTATCTCCTTCAACAGTTTCAACAAAATGGCAATGTACTACTCTTTTTACTTTCACACCTTTTAGGATGTTGGTAACTTTATGAGTTACATGGTCATGGTAAGGGCACTCAATACCTCGGGAATTCTGGCCGAAAGAATACATTGTATGATTGGTCTATTCCTATACCTCGTCGATGCGTCTCGTCTGTGTTAAATATTCAAAGCGGTAGAAATGGCGGTGCCGTTCTTGCACCAATAAAGTGCATCTATGTATTACATTTTCGTTGCATTGTGCTGTATACGTCATCACTGTGATTATCATAATAGAAGTGTTGGGATCATATTTTTATCGATATTGACATGCGTTTTTGAAAATCGAGATTGTTCGCACCATAACTGACCTGAACTGTGAACTTGAATGCCGGTAATGCTGCAAAATTTTACATGATTTATATTCAAATAGTGTTGATGTTCCTGATCAAGTGTTAATGCCCCATTAGTTATTTTTGTAAAAATTGAGGAAAGTGTCACGTTTGCTGGATTATGTTGATAAATCAAGATTCACAGTGGAATGGTGCTGCAACATCTGACAATGAAGTTCAGATGTTTCCAGAGCTTGAAATAATGGGTGTGTAATGGATTTTCAACCTTTTCTCTCTCTCTCCCTATATATATGTATATATATAAACATTTTCATTTACATATCTTTCATTATCATTATAATTATCAAAATTCTAATACAAATTTGCTGACAAATATGTTTACAGACAGCGATTGTTCCATTCTATCGGATGATTTATTTCAAACTTTAAGCTCTGAACTTGGTATTCCATTGCTCTCAGACAGTGAGATACTTCCAAAAATAGATGATTATATTCATGATCAAGTTGAAAAGTATACAAATGTGAATGAATCTGCAAATGATTTTATGAACTCCGCCACCAGCATTTCACAACAATGTTCAGGTAATTAAAATCCTGCCCTTTTTTATTCTTTCGTGATCTCATTATAAAAGTATAAATACAATGGTGCTATTATGATTGCTATGATTACAGATTTGGAAATGGAAATAAAATTAGAACCTGCAAGTCCCTATGTACAATTCCCTTTGTCTCCTGAATCAATTTATATTGAATCTAATAAGATAGATGCAAAAGTTGAACAGGGCCTTATTAATGCACGTTGTAATTTTAAGGTATTGTTTTTATTTTAAAATTTGGTTGGGATGAATCGAGTACATATACAATATGTATATAGATATATACATATATACATATATGTGCATTTTGTTGTAGGCTACTCTAGAAACACCACCTCTTTCACCTTCACAAAATGTTAGTCCACCAATATCTCCGGAACCAGTTTCCAATGCAACTATTTCGAAGCAAGTACAACTTGTGCAACTAAAATCGCATAACATGAAACATGCAAAATTAGTTTTCCCTAAAACAAGTTCTGCTAAACGTATTAAGGTTCAACCAAAAAATAATATCGAACTTGTTATGGATGGTAAGACAGTAATCTTGTTCAACTAATTTCTCATTGAATGTTATTTAACTTGAAGATTATACATTTAAAAATATACTTTCAGAACATCCTCAGAACGCAATAATTTTAAACGCCCAAAATTGTATTACTCTCGCACAAAAAGTTAAGCAAAATTATGCATATCCCCGCTTAGCTCATTTACTTCCAGCCAATGGAAATGTTAAAGCTCAAAATTCGGTACAGTTTCCATCTGTACAAGTAAAGGCTGAAACAAATACTATTCAAATACCACAAGAAAATTATATGAATCTAGTGGATAATAACCCTGACATATATACAGAAGGGAAAGATCAAACAGTAAATATTGCTGATGCCCCGCTTCTACTTAAAAATGATGCGGCCAGCTGTAGACCAATACTGATTAAGACTGAGAATTCTAATTACACTCCAATTGGTGTAAAAAATGAGGCGCAGAATGTTAACACAATTGGACGACAAGAATGTGTTATAAAAGCATTGAAGAGGCAACAGAGGATGATAAAAAATAGAGAGTCAGCTTGTCTGTCACGAAAAAAGAAAAAAGAGTATGTATCTTCATTGGAAAAACAGATTTATGAGTTGCAACAGGAAAATAAACAATTAAAACTGGTAAAATGTGGCAAGAATTTTCAATATACATGTATAGGTGTAATGTGTTAATTACTGATTATGAGGAAACGATACTTATTTTAGGAAAATACAAACTTAAAGCAGAGGCTTTCAATGGTAAAAGATACAACTGCTAGTAATAAAATTTGGAATAGAAATCTCAATGTCAGTAAAAAGAATGTTGCTATTCTTCTGGGAATGGTTCTAATGGTGTCTTTAAACGTCAATGGTTTTAAGTAAGTGTCAACGCTTTAAGATCGACCTGTTACTAAAAAAAAAAATAAAAAATGGTTATAGGGTGATTATTCAACAACATGAACGCATTAATTTAGTTTAGCGGATTACTATACTATAGACAGAGTCAAAGGCGAAAATTAATCAAGTTAAATACTCTTGTTTGCAGGGATATACTTTCACAAAGTAACCGATTAGACACATTATCCACTGATGTACCAATTAGCGCACAATATACAGGGCACGGGAGAACATTATTGTGGACATCTAATGATCCAGCACAAGACGAAGATAAGAATGATTTTCGGAAAAACGTATCGGTATCTCAACCTATGTGTCCAATGCATATTAACCAAAGTGAGTCGATTCGTTTAGATTACGAATTGAGACGGTGGATCGGTGGAAAATCCGATCACGATCATTTGACTCCGTTAAAGAAAAGAAAATTGGATGCGAGACTAATAGGGGAGTCTACCTCTTTGCCGAGGTCGATGCAAACGAAGACTGGACATAAACGTAACTTATCAGAGGGAAACAAATCTGAAGCACTTCGAAAAGTAACCGGTTCGCCGATATCAAACGCGGTCCAAGTATTTTCTCCAATAGTGAAAGAGCATGCTTCTTTATTCGAAGCTCTGGGGAGAAGAGACGACACCTTTTACGTAGTTTGGTTTAGTGGCGAACATTTACTTTTGCCCGCTTCAAGCAAAAACAGCACGGGTAGACCAAGGATGTCATTGGTCTTTCCCGCTCTTCCAATGAACGGTAAGAGTCTTATGTTTAATTTATACATGATATAAAATGGAAAGAAATTATTTTACCCAAACATCTCAATCTGTTTCCTCCCTCTCTAGAATCCTTTTCAACCCCACCAAATCACATAACTATGATGCAAATTGATTGTGAAGTCACCAATACACAGTTGCTACATTTACAACAATCAATTGTACCTAATCATCTAAAAAGTAACAGGTCTGGAAGTCATACACACCAGACACACACGGCCAGCGATATATCAGATGCAGTAGCAGCCGATATGACCAAAAATTATAAGCCATACTTTATTAAAGATACTAACCATAAAATTGTCCACAGGAAAAATTTAAAAGATATATATTACTGATCGAAATTTATTTATAGTGAATGCAAAATTTATTTCTGGACCCTCCTTGATTAAGTGAAACCTTGAAGCGTTAAACGCTTTGAGGAAAATTGTTGTTTAGATTGAAGTCTGCAACTCCACTACAAAGAAAAGGAAAAAAGAAATTGCCTATAACATTCAATGAAAGTTGCGACGTTTCTGCGACCTGCAATATATACATTAGTATAGCTAATGGAATACAATGTATAAATGTACCTTTTGTACAACTCTACGTGTTTACAAGTATTGAATCAGCGTGCAAATTTTTATATTTCAATTACTTTATAATATTACATTCATTCTTGATAAACATCTACATAAATAAATAATAGTATTATTGCTATAAATTGAAGGCACGTTAAGTACGTTTCACATTTTTGGTAACTGATAATAAGTTATATCTACATATTTCATTTAATAACAACAAATTGCATGCTACGCATTACACAAGCAAGTATAAAGTACCTTTGAAGATATAATTAAAGATTTGAATATAAATGCTAAAATGCATTTAGATATATGAAAACCATGATTTATTAAGAGCAAATTATTGTACCGTGATCGTACAGAATGGTTTTGTATATTTTAGGATTGAGATTCCATGTAAGTTCAACTGTTTATGGTTGAAATATTTGTATTTTTAATTAAATAGCAAATTTAGTAAGAAATGTAGCCATAAGTTGGAATCTGTACAACTGTGTGTGAACGAAATAAAAATGTTTAAAGTAATGATCAATTTTAAAATGGTTTAGATTTAAAAACTATACATGAATATGGCAACAAAAACACTTGTCCATTTTTTTTTTATATACAACCATACTTATCATTAGTGTCCCTGATTTTTTGAGAAATGAGAAATAAGACTGTATATCTCATGAATTCTCGATAAATTAAGAAAAATATTGCAATGTTTATAGTTTTGAAATAACGTAGGCCCAGTTGGTCAGAAGTTGCAAAGGTCCAGTTGTGAAAATCGACCATAGAGTCGTAAGTTCAGCTAAAGGTGGGTCAGAAAACGTAGAAGTCCAGTAAACACAACCCCAGAGTCATAGATTCAACTAAAAATTGGTCAGAACCGGTAAAAGTCCAATAGGTTCATTTAACGCACGATAAATGTATATAATAAGAATGATTATTTTAAGTTAGGCGTTGATGCACCGAGGTAAGATTTTAAGTCTGTTATCGTAGATTGTATTAATTTGGCTTTTATAAATGGCTTGTGAAGTCTCTGATGAGCTGTGTATCGATGACATCCCCCAAAAGAGTAATAGTAGTCACCACCTGCAATAAAAATGAGATAATCTGACGTAATCTAATTATGATTCAAACATGCACTAAAGATAAAAAGCGAAATAAAATAGGAAGTTATTGTTAATGTTACCACCTTCATCTCCTTTAATCCACAAGACATCGATCGGCGGTACAGAAGATTCTGTTGCACGGTTGTTCAATGTATCCATTAAGCTTTGAACCTTTCTCTCGTCAACAATGGGTGGTATGGGCCGAATAAGTACACTCATCGGCATGTCATAAACCTCAGTGTTACCGTCAGAATGAATACTAGTGGGATTCATTTTTAAATCTGACTCTCCGAAACGAAAAAGAAACCAGGTTCAACTACGAAATGAAAGATAACGAATGCACATTATACAGTGCTAAGTGCGTAGTGAATATGAGCTTACACAGATATTTTTACTATCTGATGCAAATGGTTGATACATGTCGTATCCTAACTGTCTTACTCGTAAAAAGAATGTCTAATCCAGGAATATATCGTCTGTAGTTTGAACATACGAGTGTAAGTCTCCTTTTCGTCCTACCACCAACGTTGAACTATGCTCTATCGTTATCGTATTGTGAATGAATCGAGAAAGGCATTTATCTGTTCTTTAAAGATTAACAACCGAACATATGATCGCCGATGAGTCATTCATAAAGCAAACTCTTACCGCCATAGTTGGCGGGGGGGGGGGGGGGGGGGGGGGGGAATACAAAATATAGAAGTGGATGGTGAAATAATGTCGGATTTCAAAATGTTTTACATGAATTTTTCAGCATTTTGGAAATCTTTATGTAGGTTGTTGAAATGGCATAATGTTTGAATAAGGGGTCTCAATCTGTAATGAGTTCTCTTTGTCAATAAACATTTATAGATGAAGATACACCTGAAATTGTTATTCTTCGTTCTGAGGTTGTTTAGCTAAAAATAAAGTTACATGTTCTGCTAGGTCTTTATATGTGTCAGCTTGAATACTTTTTGGTGCGGACAGTACAATTGGTTTACCTCTATCACAGCATTCTGCGATACTCTGAGATAGCGGAACACTTTGCAAAACTGGTACACCTGCAACAGAACAAGTACAATTGAAAAGCTGCATTAATACGCGTTAATAACATATATGTCGAACATTAATACCGAGTTCTTTTGCCATTGTCTTTGTTCCAGAACCATAAAGGCTTATTTCACTGTTACATTTCAGGCATGTAACACTGCTCATATTCTCCACAATTCCAATAATTGGAACATTTAGGCTTTTAAACATATTGGCTCCCCTTTTAGTTACATCCAGGGCTGCCTTTTGAGGTGTAGTTACCAATATTGTACCAGTGATTGGCAGACTCTGGACAAGCGAAAGGTGCGTGTCTCCTGTCCCAGGTGGGGTATCTATGACCAGGTAATCCAACGGACCCCATGCCACCTGATGTAACAACTTATCAATTGCACTCATTACCATTAGCCCCCTCCAAATTACTGGAGATTTATCATCGATTAAAAAGCCCATGGACATACTATGTGCGAGAGAAAAATTTTCAATTCGATAAAATCTGGTTAAAATTAAAAACAAAATGTTTAAAATTATTCCCTCACCATCTCACACCATAATTCACTAGAGGCTCTATAAGATTTGCATCGTTAACTGTAGGAGATTGTTGAATATTCATCATCAATGGCACAGATGGACCAAACACATCTGCATCGAGTAGCCCAACAGACTTCTTTGGTTGAATAATTTTTAAAGCAGTTGATAAATTCACTGCTGTCGTGGTTTTACCAACTCCACCTTTTCCAGATGCTACAAGAACAATTTGCTTAACACCCTTCAAAGGTTTCCGTTTTGGTAGACCTCGTGCCATTAATTCTTTTCTCTTTGTTTCCATATTTTGTCCCTTTTGTTCATTGAGGGGCACGCAAGGACTCTAAGAGTATAGAAATATTAGTAATTAAAAACATAAAATAGAAAAAAGTATTTTATAATCGCATATGTATTAAAATAATATTAATGATAATAAGGGAAGAAGCACAAGAAGAGCATGAAAAACATTAATAAGCAAGTGAAGTTATATTTTTTGATAACACAGTACACACTCGTCATTTCTACGTATGGTTGAGAAAATTTATTAAATACCGCGTAAACTACCGTAGACAACATCAGAAATGTACATACTAACGAAAAACGTCGATATCTATTTCCTTCGGCATGATTTCGTAGCAGACGCACGAACATTTTAACCGAGGTGAATGTTAACATTTTAGCAATGCGATGTATACACAGAAATTTGCTTTTGCGAAGCTAATAATTCCTTTCTAACCTGACAGTTTGAATCGCGTAACCACAAAATCTTTTATTTTACAGCACCGTGGATTATGGCATATGCATGTAAAAAAAATTTTTCATGGCCTACAAGTTTTATATTGTCGAACTCCGTGTACATGTATAGAGTTTGATAGCAGATTTTTACCCGTTTTTGTTTGCTCTTGTGAAAATTTGTAATCTTTGCACATAAAAAGTAACATAAATGTTTAACGCAAGGGCGGTGCAGTTTTTCATTAACGCGAGGCACATATCAGTAATGCGGTAAAAATTTATATTTAACATAAATATGTGAAAGTGAGTCCCCTTTTTGTTTGGAAATTGTTTCGAAACTTATTTTCAACCTATATAATTTCCGATGTAGCAATTGAAAATTAATACATATTACTATACACGATGCATTCTTTTTGCTCGTGTGTATATCGTTGAACTATAGTTAACCTAACTTTACAGCCGTTCATACATATATTGACTTTCGCTTGACAAATAAATAGTATTACATTTAAATATTTCTTGATGCTCCATTTAGTTATAGTTTTGAGGTTTGAAATGTTGTGCTGTCAATTCGTACCTGCATGTCGATTCCTCGTATGGCTGGCGACGCGAAACATCGTGTGTAACCGTTTCAATTAACTAATATAATTATTAATAATTATATTGGCGTGGAAGATGTTTCTCGGCATCGAAAATAATCAAGAAAATTGATGTAGGTCGTGATAACAGAGTTATGCGAACTAAAAATTCGGGTGAAGTCTAGCACATATCTTAACAGAATTATGTATTTTTTATTTTACTGGGGCAGTTGTGTGCTGAACATTGAATACGGTGTATCCTCTAAAACCAGTATACACGTACTCAGAAATGTATGCATTGTTTGTGAACACAGTGGCAAGTTCAATATATTATAACCATATATTGTATATGTATGAAACTAATGCTTAGATTTAATGTTTTTGTTTGCGCAGGCAGAACATCCTGTGCCAATAATTTAAGGTGCATAGAATATGGGCTTAAACGCAGCTGTACAAGCTTTAAAGTAAGCAAAAGAGGAAAAGATTAATCGTAAAGTTTACGAAAGACATCCTTATAATTGCTATAAAATATTGATGCGATTCTTGCTGTCAATAGGAAAGCCGAGCCATTAAAGGATAAAGTACAAAGTTGCAGAGATCTTCTAAACGATAGCGATGCTTGGGTATGTCAGCAGCAGCTTCAAAAGATATATCAACAAGTTCTTATATTGGACTTGGAATATGCTTTGGATAGGAAAGTTGAACAAGAACTTTGGAACCTTGGATTTAAAAATTACATAGCAACATTGCAATCTCAAGCAAAAGATAGAAAGAATCCTAAACGTGGCGAGTCTCAGGCTTTACTTAGCTGGTGTTTGGAAGCAGCGAGTGGTTTCTATTTGACATTACTACAAGAAATTTGCGCTGCGTTTGATTTAGATTTACCATTCAGAAGGTAGGTGGATAGAATAGATTGTGGATGGTTATCTTTCTTTCGTTTTTTCATATATATATATACATATATATCCTTGTTCAAGTTAGTTTTGTACTGTTCCATAGAACGACAAATTTTTTTCTAGGAAGGGTTATATTTACGGATGTACATCTCCGTGGAAAGCTATCGAAAAGTTATCAGTGCCTCACAAATCGTCGTGCTTTTATGCCTGCCAATACTGCCTTGTGCATTTAGGAGACATTGCTCGTTACAGGAACGAGAGTAAGCAAGCAGAATTGTTCTACAGGCATGCAGTGTCATTGTCACCATCCAGTGGACAACCGTATAATCAGTTGGCCCTTCTCGAAGCTTCACGTGGCAACAGATTGGCAACAGTATTCCATTACACGCGTTCTGTCGCTGTGAAACATCCTTTTCCTGTTGCCACAACGAATTTGGCTAAAACGTTATCTTCCGCTTTGAATGATACGTCGTCTAATATAGAAGGGAAAACCAAATTAACGTCTCAAGAGTATGTAGCCGTTTTTTTAAAGCTTCACGGCCTTATCCACAACCTTGGCGATTTAAAGCTTGCTTCTACATACACGAAGTTGTTAACGGAAACATTAACAGCTTTAATTGCAACAGAAAGTTTCAACTCGTGGATGCTTGTTCAAATGTTTGTGATTAATTTGTACGCCTTGGAACATACGACTAGTATCGCCATGGGCAGTACTGAAGTATTAAAGAACGAACAATTAACAAAAGATGAAAAGATTGCACGTGATTGCATTTTGGATCTCATAGCTGGCAGTCTGTCTGCATTGTTATTACCTGTCTACACAATAAAAAATTCCATCATTGAGTATTTCGCTTTGCCTTCTATAAAACTGTGCCTTGACTGGATTCACACGAAACCCGCAGTTTTGGAAGAATCAGCTTTTACATCGAGGTTACAAATCTGGCCCAGTCTGTGCGTACTATTAAACGCTTTACAAAAGTACGTAACTGATTTCACGTACGATCAATACGTTAAAGTACCACTGCCAGAGGATCGTGATTTACAAGGATTTTTACCGTTAGAGAAAAGCTTTGAGAACTTAAAATTTACTACGAGCACCGATTTAGAAGATAATATCGAGGCTTCCCATAAATTGCGCGCAGTTCGTATCCTTCGTTTAGGTCATTGTTTAGCACAATATAGGATCAACGGGACTGCAGTAATCGCTTTTACGTTAGGGGAGGAAAAAGGTGGTAACAGATTCAGTTCGATTGGTGAAGGAAACGGATTGAGCAATGAGCTAATGAAAGAATTGGAAGAGCTCAGTTTAAATAGAGGAAGACTGTTTGCTGTGTCAACTAGTCCAGTGCTATCGGAGTCTGCCAGTAGCAAAGGGTCTATGGATGTTGATATGTTGGAACATGCCCTAGATAAAAGGATAGGCATCTTGAAGCCACAAGGCTCATTGGAGCGAAGCAAAGATGGGACAGTGGGAGCTATCACAGAGTCTAATAGTTTTGAAACAAACACGCTATCTATGACCAGAAAACCAAGACAAAATATAGCGATGCAAACCATAATGCGGCGTGCTGAGACTGAACAAAAGCAAGTTACTTTTAAAAACGTGTCACCATTGAACGTAGAAGAGGAAAGCGAGAAAAAGGGTAAAACTAATTCAGTGTCTCCAACGAAAAGTATACCAGGCGGGAACAAAAATCTGTCGGTCGTTGGTGAAAGATCGAAGCCGAGCAATGTTCCTAATGCGTATACAGGTGTACCGATTACTGTTCAAAATCGATTACCGCTGATGCCCTTTTCAACAACTACTGTGCAGAACCAAAATATTTCCATCCAGAGCCAAGTAAAGGCCAATAAATTACAGCAGACAGTGCCACCATCATCTCAAGCTAATCACCTTGCTACAACAGAACTCCAAACTACTGGGGTTCTAACTCCAATATGTGAAATATCTCAATGTGTAGGGACTATCTGTTATCAGAATTCAACATTTAATGTGCAAAATCCACAATTTACCAAAAATTATATAACAAATCATGTTGGGAATATACAAAATTATCCGATTCAAGGACATTTCAATAGTTCAGCACAGCAACCGATGCAGTCACACAATAATCTCGGTTTGCATCATACATTGAACCATAATAGAGGTATGCATCAGAGGTCACAAGTGCATAACATGACCCAGAACTCGTTGTTGCATCAAAACCTAGGAATTCCAACCTCGACTCCAACGCAAAATATTAGCTCCCAACAGACTGGAAATGTTGGTATCTCTCAGAATCATAGTTTGAGTATTCAACAAAATCATCACGTGAGTGTACAGCCACAGCAGCAACAGCAACAGCAGAAAAACATTACGAAAGCTAGTCTTAGATCAAGCACAATACCTTTACACAACCAAGTTACATTAGCTAATTCAACTATTGCAAATGTTTCTACCTTGTCCACGTTAAATACATATCAAAAGAAGCTTCATCAAGTTGCTTCTATGATACCGAATGTGTCGGCTAATTCTTTGAATTCGAGTGCATCGTCGAATTTTCAGTTTAATTTTAATCAAAACGCTTTTTGTCAAATACCACAGAAACAACCATCTTTGCCGGTCTATAATAAAAATTCGGAAATTATGGAATTTTCGTTAGCCAATCACACTGGGATGTCAAATAATCAAGCCCAATCTACAAACAATTATGCACTTTTTCAAAATTACGAAACACCGAACTTCAGTTTATGGAAGGATACACAACACTCGCCACTTTCGATCCCCTCGTGGGGCTCAAACGCTGGTAACTTGAAAATACACGGAGAAGATGCGCCCTCCGGGGATAACTATCATAATTGGGAAAGTTCTTCTGATTCTGTAAGCATGATTCCGCAAACTCCCCCAAGAAATTGTAACAGCTATCCATCAGATTCGCAGCATAGCAAACATTTTGGAGGTGGAAATAATTTGGAGAATTCCAGATCTATGGAAGTATGTATTATCGTAGTCGGACAACTGGTGACAAAATTCAATTTTATGTGCGACAGAATACTGTAAAATCTTTCCTACGGAGATGATTATTTGTTTGATTGCAGGTAGATGTAAAGTCGAATCAGACGGCCAGCACGGGGAACACTTATTCTTTGTTTAGCAGTAATAATGCTTGGGGATCTAGTTCGCAAAGTTGTAACGTGTCGAATGCCGATCAGACAAAGAGCCGATTAAATCAACAATCTTTATGGTTTGGACCTGGACCGTCTCCCTTGGAACGCCTTTTGGAACAACAGAAATCATTACGTGAAGGAGGTACCTGAAGGAAAGCAATATGGATTGTGTGTTAAAGTATGTTGAAGAAAAAACAAAAAAAATGTATCCGTGTGGATTCAACCGACTAACCAAGGGGAATAGAAATACGTCCCACCGATTGTTCGACGAAAACGTTAAGTTTGTTACAAAGCAACAACTAATGAAAGATTTCATAGGCGTTTAATTGTTCGTTATATAAAGCGAAAATACATACGTCCAAAGCGTTGTGGAATACGCTCCATAGAAACACATAGATGTTAATTACTTACATTAATTGTTGCGCGTATGATAGAAAATGAAGTTGCACTGATAGTGAATATTGCGCAACGGAATGTTTCCAAGCAGTTCTTTCAAAACTTTTCCGGGTGTTCTGTTTGACCACGACAAAACTCTGTTTGGTCGTCATCACTAAAATGTAGGTAGAAATAAAGGACATACCATACACAAAATCATGCCACTAACTAATAACGTGTAATGGGTTTAAAAGCACACTTTTTATGGTAGAACGATCAAGTATTTCAATTTATTTCGTAACAATTATGTACATCTTTTCTTCATGAATAATACTTTCACACATACAGCAAGTGGAAAACAGCAAGAGAAAAAAAAATAAAAAGGAGAGAAAAAAGGCGACAGCACTTTCGATGTACGAGGAATACATATTTAAGTTTCACAATTGTTAATAACGACAATGGGATATTCTTTTAAACGTCGACATGTTGATAAATTTCCAACGCAAAGTTGATCGTAAGCAATGATGACAGAACAGCGTCGTCTTGTATACTACAGAAGAAAACACACGATGTAAGAACAGGATTAAGAACTGTCTCCAAAAGGCTAAAAGTAAACGTTATGTTCGAATATTTCCAAATGCGTGAAATAAGAAAAATTATAGGGCTATTGAACATAATACATAAATTTCTATGAATTAGATTTTTCAACTACACAGGTTCAGACAGAACAAAGTTGCCACGCATTTCGCAGTATGTTTGTATGGATACTTGTTTCAACAAAAAATTTAGCAATGCATATTTCTGAACCGTGTACGTACTTGAAATATTTACGATTCATGGGCCTCTTCTGGCTTGCATCTTCGTATCGTTAGTGTGCATTCGATTGATGCTTCCCCTATCATAGGAAGTACTTCTTTTCCAAATTTGCAAACACGTGATGCAGTAGATGGCTTCTCATTAAACCGGCACGATGTTACCTGTTTCGAAAATAACCATTGGATGTGAATCAATTTGACGAAAATCATTTTAATTTAGAATTTATATCAGATTGAATGCTTAGGGACCTCACCAAGTTATGGCTCTTTAACATTTTTTTTTTAGTTACTATAGTAACTTGGTATTGAAATCGACTTGTTATCATATGGTCAGCAACTTTTACAGTTGCTGCCAATCCATCATCATGGATTCTAACATTAAAAAAGAATAGCCCCATGTTCTTTATAAGAAATGTAAAGTCCATGGTTGTAGGTAATATATCAGTTTCTATGATACATTTGTCGGTAAATATTCCGTGACATTGTTCAACCTAAAGCAACCATACACAGTATAAGTCCTGAGTCAAAGTACAATCATGAAAGGAGATATATATGAAAATGTACCTGGTAAAAGGTACCTTTGTGACACATGGTTAAATGCTTAATCAAATCCATATACGGCAGTTCAAGTAGGCATGAACCAATTAGGCATGGATACCAAATAGCAGACTTCTTGGGTGGTTTCTTTTTAATCTTCTCCATAGAACTCGTCAAGGTTACTTTGTCTGTTTGTGTAGACTTGGAAACACCACTCGGGCACATTGAACAGTTTGTTTGGCTCGAAACAGTTTTGACATCTTTGACAGGGCATTTTTTTTTCTGTTCTTCCTCAAACATATTCAATAACTTTGCCTCCATATTTTTAAGTTCATTATCTATATGTACCTATAGAAGATCAAAAACATACAAGCAAGTATAATCTTCTGAAATCACACATTGCAATGCGTGGAAAGTAGTGTCACCTATTAACTTAGAAATGATATTATTTAATATGTACGTATGTACAAATAAAAGGTTATGCATAACGTTTCAATAGCACTGTTTTTAAATAATGTTATAGCAATGTCATGATTAAACAATTTATGTTCACTTCTAAAAATATAAATCTTTTTTTATCCATGCTGTACGAGCATTTCCTTCTATGTAGTTAGCATTACGAATGTGCACATATTTCAGTAATGCAATTAATTATATTAATAAAACACGCAACTAGTTCAGTCCAACTGACCTTCATAATATTTGTGCGTTCAATTACATTTTCCGCTACGATATTTCTTGTTCCTATAAATGCGCCTTGGCACACCGAACACAACGGTAGTTTGTCCTTGCAAAACGAACAACATACATGTCCATTGCTACATTGTAAAATTTTGGATTCTGGTATTACCAAACATACAGGGCATATAAGTATATCTTCCAATGCATCGTACCATTTCTGTGATCACGTAAAATGCAGATTAATTATATTAATGAACGATATCACAGATTGAAAAAAAATATCTCCTCTAGATATCATTCATATATCACAATATGCAATAAATATGCAATTCCTAATATGAAATTTTTGTATTTCATAATATGTAAAATGAATTACCTTAAGTGCAGACATTATTTTAAATTACAAATAGCTGTAAAACGCGATGTTAAACGGAGGACGAGAACTTCTTTCGTAGATTCCGTTAAATGCATATTCAGAAAGTGTACCGCGGTTTTTCCCAACAAATGTGCAGTGCTCCAACTTTATGTTACTAAAGCACTAAATTGAAATGTGACTTTCACCTTTGGACTCCCTTCGTCAACAATCTACAACGTCTAACCAGCATCTTTTATTGCAAGTAATGTAATGCAATATTATAACAAATAAGCGAAAAAGGGAGAGAGAGAAGGAGAGAAAAAAACTGAGGATACATGGTTGGAATGGAATGTGGCGAAAAATTTCACTAAGAAGGTAATCTTAGGTTTGTATCCTAACATTAGGTTTGATTGCTTTAATATCTAGTGATATCGAATCAACGGTCGACGACATAATTATAACTATCGATAGCGATAATAACTTAGGAGCGAAATTCGAAGCCGGATGAGCATACGCGGTAAATAAAGCTGTACATTATTTAAGTACCAGCCGTAGGTTGTCGGACAAAAGGAAACCCAGAGCATTCAGATCTTAGAACACTTCGCTTGGAAGATTCTAAAGGTTATTGATTACGAAGCATAAAGATTTGGCTAAAGTCTATTGAAACATGTGCGACCTCCGGAGGTTGTCGGACCCCACCATATCCTATTCTGACCGCCACATGTTCTACCGCTGAACAAAGGGACCTCTCAAGAGCCACTTGACTCTTCAGCGCGCTATCTCTGATCTTCGCGCGTTTTCCTTACTTTTCCCGCGTTTTCCCTTAATACGCGCGTACCCTGACGCCGTTGCCGAGAAGCGTAGCATTGCCACCTCCACGCGCCCAAGGACGAATACAAACCCTAGGGGACCCAACCCCATTGGACGAGGACAATTTGGAAGGAGGACCAAGGAAGAGGAACGAAAGTCGTAATGGAAAGAAGAAGAAGCCTCGCTAAACAGTTCAACTTAAGCATTGAATTGATTAATATCAACTCTCACCGGAGATCAACGTTAGCCTTGAACAGAGCTACTTCGGCGAATTACTTGTACAAATGAACACGATTTCTTGAAATAATCAGTATCTTTTAACTCAAGCAGTGAATAAACATAAATCTTTATAAAAATATAAGTTGTCTTTGAATAATCCGCGCTTCTCCACAAGCAGAGCGCAGTTCAGCGCTCCACGGGCAACCGAAACTACACAAACTCCCCATATCCCACCAATGCATACGCAACAGAAGATATGTACGAATAAGTATTTTCATATTTCCCCCTTAGGGAAAATAAAGTTTTTATATCGCTTATTTATGGGAGCTATGCCGGGTATATCATAAAAAAAACTTTAAATTCGTGCGGTGTAATTTTTAATGTACGAACCAATGAAAATCATTTCGTGTGAATTGCGTTCATCGTCCATGCCATGTTTACTTACTACAATTCACATAGTTCTCGAGTAATTGTAAGCAATGTAAGCAATTCGAATAATAATATTACATATATATATGTATATACATATCGTATGCAATATACAATATTGTATATGAAATGGCGGGTTACGGAAGATATATATTTATGCACTCGGGAAATTTGTTAGGCACGAGGTAAAGTGATCAAGCTTTCTTTAGTTATATACGGTAGCGTTGTAACATAGAATTCAATTTCGGAGGTTAACTGTCCTAACACGTGCGGACATAAATGTCGTATTGTAACTTAGATGTATTTTACAACCTTGATAACTAAGGACCATTAGTTCTACATATTACATTGATTATTGTAAACATAGACGAATGAATGCCTCGTGATTTTAGGAGCTGCATGACAAGCCTTTATCAGAATGCTTCGAAAAATGCATTGAAATCAATAAGAGAATGCATTTTACCACCAAAACCAAAAAGACCACAAAGTACTTTCCTTTTATACATAAAACATGTTAGACCTAAATTCATTCAGGAACAACCTGGCATAAAACCAGCAGACGTAATAAAGAAAGCATCCAGGGAATGGGCAGAGTTAGATCCTAGCGAGAAGGAACATTTTCAAAAAGAGTACGATCAAAATTACAAGGTGTATATAGAAGAGTTAAAGGAATATAATAATTCAATTACCGAAGAACAGAAACAGTTGTGGGAGGAAAAAAAAAAGGAGTATAAACAAAGTAATATACAAGGAGATAGTAAAAAGGTATTTGTATTACTGGATTAATTTATTCATTAATATGTCTACTTTATGTTCTTGCCTGATCTAAGGTTGCTTTCAGAAAAAGGAAGCTTTTGAAAAGCCAAAGAAACCGGCAACTGCATTTCTGTTGTATGCATTATCTAAGAAGAACGAAAGAGATCCTAACGTACCCTTTATGGTACAGTGAAATAATTTCTTAATTATAACATTTCACTGATCAGTGACTAATAGGACCAATAAGAGCAAGTAAAATAACTGTTATGGCTAAAAAGATTATTATTTATCATATTTCAGGAGTGGATGAAGTCTTTGACAAAGGTTTGGAATGAACTGTTGGACGTAGAAAGAGATCCATACATTACACAGGCGACACAGTTAATGACGCGATACAGACAAGATTTGAACGAGTGGGAGACCAAAATGATACAGTTAGGTCACCTTGATATTGTGAGACGTAAAACTTTAGTTAAACATAAATCTGAAAAAAGTGAACAATGAGAAGAAACGTGGGATTGTTGCAACCGTGTTTTCTAGTATATCGATGCTGATCGACAGTTTGTTAATAGGTTGTTCGATTATGCTACAATTTTTTCATAAACTTACGGAGAAAGCATTAGATACATACGAATAATAAAAATTTTACAGTTGCAAGCAATTCTTATCAAAGAAATTCAAAATGATGTAATTATGCATTAGACCTTCGGATTCTAATTTTAATTAGAAGACGGAACTGTAGAAGAATCCATTAACTTTTACATTTAATTGTCTTCAGTATTTATACCAGTTATAAATTAATTTTTGACATAAAATTACCATTTTCATAGAGCGGTGCCCATTTTGCATTCAAAAACCAGTATTGGTTTTACACCACATACATCCACAAATATATATATATATATATAAAATAGATTGCTGACTATACTAATCTAAATAAATATGTATAATAAATTGGGAAAGAAATCTATATTTTTATTGTGTATGTTGTATAATTTTAACCATTGAAAGGTTCACCATCTTTACTTATGAGTCTGAAGTAGTCAGTGTGCCTGTATTGCATAAACAATAAAAAAGTCCATAATGTATTAGGGTAAAACTGAAAATGTACAGAGCTAAATCTCCAAGTATCATATAAATTAAAGTAATAAACTTTTTAAACTGGTAAGTTAATTCAGGCTTAATATTGCACAAAATCAAAGCAGCATACAACAGATTACTCTGTTGCATTTCTCGTGTCGTTCTGTAATTATACAGACGTCCCAACATCATTGGAAAGTATGGAATCATTATGGCCTGCAACATTAAATCGAATGATTAACAATGCGATATGTTTTTAGAAGAATCTATTGCACAACCAGTATGCAATTACCTTTCCAAAAAAATTGTCCAGTTGTAAGATAAGGAGTACATTCACAATAACAGCTAGAAAGATATAATTTGTACGATTTGTGAGTAATTCAGGCGATGAATGGTCAATCTGACTGGAAGTACTGTCAATACCTTTAAGTTCAATACCCATGTCGATTAGTTTATCTGTTCTATACTAAAAAGAATGTCTAGTCAGTATATAATATATTACCTGCTATTTTACCATTTAGGCTTGAATCTATCTGTTCTTTTGGTATATCTGTGGCAATGGATGTTTGACTAGACAAACTTACATGTACTCTTTGAGCTACAATAGAATTTCCATATTTACAGCACTTCATATAAGACAATTAAACATAACGAGTCACCTTTACCTTCTGGTTCGCTATTGTTGTCTCTCCCAGTAATTTTTGATAGACGACTTTCCGAATTCTCTAAAATTCGTCTCCTCCTGGCATTTCTTTTTGCATGAATATCATCCATACCTTTCTTTGGGTTTTACAAGTAATTCAGTTTATGAAGTTGAAATTTGGGTTTCCTGACAATTCATTTATTTTACCTTATCCTTTTAGATAATATACACAAGCACAAAGCAGCCTGATTATCTGAAGCTTGAACGATAAAAATGTTCAATGCCATTCGATAGATTTCTTACCGAATATTTGCAAAATTCTTTTTCTGTAGCAGTAATTAAATAAATACGAAAATACTAATGTTGGGAATTGTTAAAGAAAGTTTGTCAATCGCACCTTTTCGCAATATCGTTTACAAGTTACTAGATACTTTTAATAAATTAATAACACGGGAATCGTGACCTTCTGAACGTAGAAAACAAATTTAGAAATTTTCAAAAGTCATTGCGATTCTTATGTAGAGATGAATATTAAAGGACTGTTCGACGGCCGAAGATCCTTCGGCGAAGAATCGAAGAGTTTGGAAAAAATCTTGTAAATTAATATCCCAGAATTAATAGTCACTGCAAGTACAGCAGTTCCAAACCATTAGATGGTTTAATTTTCCTTTACCTTCTGTGGATGCTATTGTATTTAATAATCGATGACAGTTTCTCCGAAAACTGATATTTTATGCAATTTCACTCGATAACTGCGTGTATTTTTATAAAATGCGCAACTCTAATGTACTACAAATGAAACTATGTGTCGTATACGATTCGCGGCGTTTCGTGGATGGCAATCGTACAATGAAAATACCGCATAAATTTAGGGCAGTATAGCAAATACGCTTGCATTTTTAATGATATCTGGCTGGGCTTCGCGGCTTTTGGCGGGTTAAGCTTACTTTTAGTGTTTTACGTACAACGTTAACAATTTAACAGAATCTACAATAATGGGAGATAAAGACGGCGGTAAGGAGAAAGTTTTGTTATTTTTTGTTCCTGTTACATTTGTAAATAATATCTGAATTACGTCGGCCGGCAATTTGCTCCTAAGACGCTTTCCGTATTACTGTAAACAATGTTATCTTTCAAAAGTGTAATTTAAATTTAATTCTATTTAGAACAGGCTATATATTCTGCGAATATCGGCAATCTGTCGTGAAGATCCGAAATTTAGAATGCTAGATCACTTTTATGTGGAAAACGGGGAGCATACATTCAAACGATAAATAGTTAGGTTATATTATCGTGGATTCCATTAGCCGGAACATTGATCTTTTAATTTTTACCTTGTGCAATATTCTTCAAGCGTGTCTACCAATCAATCGCTTTGTAATGTTTCTATATTAGTTGGCTATTGCTATGGTCGAATTAGATATTCTTAATGGTCCGAAAAATTTGATTGTTCCCCTGTGTTGCGGTGCGAGCGGATGAGCATGCCGGTATGATGCCGGTATGGCAAAATAATAATTAATTTATTTGTGTTTAAGTTTTGTTTAAGAATTTCTTATTTTAATGCACTGTTATCTTCAATTGGTATAGAAGTTACTTCATTGTAGAAACTTTTGACGATGCCGTGGAGGAGAGGGTTATCAACGAAGAATACAAAATATGGAAAAAGAACACACCATTCTTGTACGATCTGGTGATGACACATGCATTAGAATGGCCTTCCTTAACTGCGCAATGGCTGCCCGACGTAACTAGACCAGAAGGAAAAGATTATTCTGTACACCGTCTTATTTTGGGCACTCACACTTCGGATGAACAAAATCATTTACTTATTGCCAGCGTTCAATTGCCGAACGAAGATGCCCAATTCGATGCATCTCATTATGATAACGAGAAAGGAGAATTTGGGGGATTTGGTTCTGTGAGTGGAAAGATAGAAATAGAGATAAAAATAAATCATGAGGGAGAAGTAAATAGAGCACGGTACATGCCACAAAATCCATGCGTAATTGCAACCAAAACACCGTCGAGCGATGTCCTTGTATTTGATTATACAAAACATCCCAGTAAGCCAGATCCTAATGGAGAATGCCAGCCTGATTTAAGGTGAGTATGTGTGTTTAAGTTGAACTGAGTTAAAGGGAAGAAAAGGGAGAAGAATCGTAATCACGATCTATTGGTATTTGTACCTAGACTAAGGGGACACCAAAAGGAAGGGTACGGTCTCTCATGGAATCCAAACTTGAATGGATATTTGCTCAGTGCATCTGATGATCATACAATTTGCCTATGGGATATTAATGCGCCGCCTAAAGAAAATCGCGTTATAGATGCAAAGACTATCTTTACTGGACACACGGCTGTCGTCGAAGACGTAGCTTGGCATCTGTTGCACGAATCTTTGTTTGGATCCGTCGCGGATGATCAAAAATTAATGATATGGGACACAAGGTAGTTATATATTTTGTTGAATAATGTATATGAAAGTAGATGTTGTTGCCTATTTCGAAACAAATTGTCGTGTTTGTTTAATTCGTAGGTGTAACAATACGAGCAAACCAAGTCATACGGTCGACGCTCATACGGCCGAAGTAAATTGCTTAAGCTTCAACCCGTACTCCGAATTTATTCTTGCAACTGGTAGCGCTGATAAAACCGTCGCGCTTTGGGACTTGAGGAATCTCAAATTAAAATTACATTCATTCGAGTCTCACAAAGACGAGATCTTCCAAGTTCAGTGGTCACCGCATAACGAGACGATATTGGCCAGCAGCGGTACAGATAGGCGTCTACACGTTTGGGATCTTAGTAAAATTGGCGAAGAACAGTCCAGCGAGGATGCCGAAGACGGTCCCCCCGAATTACTGGTATATTTAATTTACCTTCGGTTCGGAAGACTACGTATACAGCTGAAATTTCTCAACAAGCAGCTTACATCTGTTTTAATTTTATCTTGTAGTTTATACACGGTGGCCACACTGCGAAGATAAGTGATTTTTCGTGGAATCCAAACGAACCGTGGGTCATATGTTCGGTGTCAGAGGACAATATAATGCAGGTATGGCAAATGGCAGAGAACATTTACAACGACGAAGAGCCAGATACACCAGCGAGTGAATTAGAAGCGGGCGCGTCATAAGGTATATCACATGTAACAGATTGAATGATTCGATACTAAAATTGCCTAATGACACACGAGAACATGGGTATGTGAATATGTGCATACGCATACATCGAGCATGCGCCCGCGCGCGTATATGTGTATGTATGCGTGCACATATGCATGCATGCACATGTGCTCCCGCGAAGGCAGTGTCACGGGTAAAAGAAGATGTTAAAACGAATTTGTACGTTCAAACGAAAAAGGTCATCAAGAAGCAATACCTATTTTTACTACCAATCTTAAGTTCGCCTATATACACGTACATTAATTACACGTACTATATTTCAACAATTAAATTAATGAAGAGTCGCATAAGTACTTTCGATGTTTCTTAACAAAAATTCAAGACTGTATTTATCAATGATAGTATTACGATACGCATTACGTATAAACATCTATAAAAATCGATATTCCTCCATGGATTCTGTGATGGATTGCAATTTTTTACGTTTATACATAAAGTTATATGATCTACACAGTGGAACGAGTGTAAATTATTTTCGCCGAAGAATAATATAGTTTGAATTCCCATTGTTTAGTTAATATCGATGAAGAGCTATTTCATAGGGCATCATTGTGCGACGACGAGAAAATTTTTGTTATCTGCATTAAGGTGTTTGATAGGTCAGGTAATTGAATGAAATGTTACTTATCCGATCTGGATGAAAAGTCGAATGCGGGTGAAATACTGTACTACATTTTGCATACGTGTGTTCGTCATGAGATACGTATGCAAGTACGTTCGGCACATTCGATGATACTTAGACGATACCACATATGTTGTTTCTTTTTGTACGTACAACATCGACTTGGGGCGAAATGGAGTAAAAATATGAAATTACATTTTATCACATTCTCTCCTTATTTCATCTGACGTAGGTATCTTGGGTGTCTTTTGATATTTTAAATAACAAAATAAATTGTATTGTACGATTTGCCTTTATCTCCCATTCTTTCTTTTTTTTACTTCCGACTGATCATCTTTTTTCTTTTCTCATTTCCAAATTATTAATTACTAAACTTATTATTGATATAATTGGGTAATGACTAAGAGTAAAGTGACAAGTATTTTGTTTTCTTTGGGGCTCTGTAAAGAGATGATTGCATATTCTACAGATAAATTAGTCAGCAAATAGTTTTTGTTCCCATGGTTATACGGTTGTGTTTGATAGCTCGTTGTACATCTCGTCGAGAAAAGGATTCTTGCAAACGGTGTCCTCTCTGTGCAAGGATTCCGAATGGATTTCGGCCGTATCTAAACGCGTGGTTCTGTAAGATCGGTATAAACAATTTCAATTCTAGTAAAAGAATGCCCGCAGAATTGCGACAATTAATTGGATCCTTCTTATCATTACCAAAATCCGCGTGTCAAATAAACATCGCTTATAGAGCGCGACCGCTGCCTGATTACGCATGCAAAACGAATCTTTAGCAGAATATAAAAAGGAAAACGGTGGCAATTATTCAAAATTCATTAATGAGCGTATACATTACCTTCTGTTGGCGTTTTGTCGTTTAATGCTATCCAATAAATTCAGTATCGGTGGCGTTAATGTTGGACGAAATATCTACGTCAACAAATAAACAAATAAACTAATGGCAAAGTGATATATTAAGAATATGCGTACCGTAACAGGAGCACTTCTCATTTCACGTAGATCAATGTTTCTGAATAAATCATGAACGAGAAGTCCTTCGATAATATTATGAGGATTAGATGATTCGCCAAATATAAATTTCAGCAGCTCGGTTACCTAAACATGTGAATGTTTCGATTGAGTTCCTTCGAATGGGCCAAGCCCGCTTGTTTTCATGGGTTCTGTTAAGAAAGGTCGAACAATGATTGATCGAAATGACTATGTCGAATCTTTTTTAAATCGTTTGACGCTTTGTGTCTAATGTTAGCGGTTTGCCATGCTGAACTTCATTATGGATCAAACATTACTAAATGAAATAATGGAATGTACAGTTGTTCGACTAAAATTTTACGAACCCATGAAAAATGAAATCAAGCATTCACGTGATATAATTCATGCGGCATCTGTTTTTATGTATATATATCGTGAGGAAGAAAAATAGATTGATTGATTGATTGATTGATTGATTGATTGATTGATTGATTGATTGATTGATTGATAGATAGATAGATAGATAGATAGAGATGGGGAAGGGGTGTCAGAGAGCGAACATGATTTGTACTTGTGGATACATTTCAAGATCCGACCGATTCACGGAATTTGGTTTAAACGAAGGTAATTCGTAGCCAGCGCACATCTCAAACAGCATGTGACCTAAAAGGATAAAAATTCGATGTGGTGTGCAACATTAAATCCGGTAAAACATAGCGATCGTTGTTATTTCGACGATTCTAATTGCAATGTACGAAACTGGTCCTACCGAAACATATTATGTCGATCGAGATCGTTGGCGGCATTCGAGACGCAATCAAAGGTTGTATTCGACTGGTAAATCCAAGGAGCGTATTCTCGAGGCCGGCGAGCCGCGCGACACCGTTTTGAACGAGGACGTTTCCTGTATGTAAATGGGTCACGGTTGGGAATCCTCTCTCTTTTAAAAAAATTAATGCTTCCACCACTTGACGTCCCATCTGTTGAACCTGAGGCAAGGGAAGCCCCTTACCACGAGAGCCATACTTCTGGCCCCAATCTTCGTTCCAGCCTGTTCTTTCGATCTATCGGGAAGTATAAAAAAACGTGTACATAATTTCTTCGTCCATTCATCGATCCATTTCGTATATGTCGTTCATACGCGCTGCTATTCATCATACGTGACTTACCCCGTAAATTAAATCTTTCAAGCTCCCTTGGCTGATCGGTTGAACAACTATTACGTAATTTTTACACTCAAATTCAAGAAAATCGATGTCAAATATAGGGAAAATATACGGATGTTGCAATGTTAAAAATAATTCGTTCAAAATGTTCTTCGTTAGCGGGGTAATATTCAACGAACAGTTTTTGCTCAACGGAGCTAACGTGATCAATCGATCGGTTTTCAGGGAAGTGTCTTTCACTGTAAACCAGTGTTTGTCCATTCTAGAGCCTTAAACAGATCGGGATTAGAAATCACGTATAGATATGTATGCATTCTCAGATAAATGTCCAACAAATAGTGAGAGGATTGTGTTTACCGAGATTATTCAGTTGCTTGATCAGACTGTAACGCAGTGTTCTTTGAATATATTTCTGACAGACTGATAAGGCACGATCCCTGGACCTTTTCTCCATTTCCATGCATTCGCCACTGTCTTCGCAAACGGATGCTCCGTGACCCAGTGCTGTGTAGTTATGCCTTCCATTCCTATTTTCGGGCATATTGCAAAGCAGATTTCATTCCAAGCAACTTTCTTCCGTTCTTCACGAGAAGAACAATGTTGCAACGTATTTATATTTCGTGAAAAAGGAAGCAAGTTACCGGTTAAGATTTTTATTTAGGAATTGGAACGAATACGAGGCATACGAATCAAGGAAATACATGAAGGGAGCAAAAAGATAAAGAAAGCCAGCACGAGGTACTAAGAAAAAAGTGGCTAACCATAGTGGTATCTGTTTGTTGGTTGTCCGAAAAATTATAACGATGCGTAGAAATGATTTCTCGTTCTGATTTGGAGAAATGCATCGAGCGGTACCAATAACAAATTAGATTCCGGCGCTAAAGACTACAAAGTGGATTAGTCGCGTTAGCATTATTAACGAGCAGCCATTTTTTTCAGCGAATACAAAGGTTTCATCTAATAAGACGGCTACTGTAAGAACACAGACGTGTCAAGAATGAACTCCACCATCTCCTTCGTTCTCTTTAAGTTTACTTTTACTTTTAGAACTTCGTCATTTTGTTGTTTACTATGGCACGGGAGAAACGTATACGCGTATGTGCAGTCAACCTGTTTAAAACCCGATTACTATTGTTAAATAAAGAAGCGCGCGTGTAAGAGCAACTCGTGATTCGATTCTATCAGTCATGCTCATATGTATGTATGTACTTCCTACTTTCTTACAAACTGCTTAGCTATCGTATATCGTGCAATCAAGCGTCGAGAATACTTGAGAACGATCGATAGGCACCGGTATCACAAACAAAAATTTAGAAGCGGTAACATTCTGCGAGGAGAAGCTAAACGGCAATACCGCTAAAGCAATAACTACGGAATGAATAAAAAAAATCAATCATTTATCATCTCGCAGTTCGACGCTAATTGGCGAAATTTCAATCGAACGACGATGGATGTGGAAATGATAACGCGATGAACTGCTACCGATCGTGAAAACTATTGTATGATACGATAGATGGTAATTACGATGAACCGCCATGCAAGTGAGGATTGAGTTTGAAAGAAATATAGGCGATACAAAGAGAGGGAGGATGTACCTGACATCAGACTCTTTGCAACCACGTGCTGCGGACACGCGGCTAAATAATATCTTGGCCAAATTGTCGATTTTATTGGTCAGCTGATATCCTTTTTCCTCGTCGCTATCTTCATCTTCGATGCTTGCGCTTCTTCCGCGCCGAAGAGTACCACGAGCGGAGACTATAGCCTCAGAATCGAGTTCGATAGCGCTCTGAGTTCTTCGATTAACAGTACGACGTTTCCGACGTGTTCTCGGTTTCTCCTGCCAGAATCTATCGTGACCAGTCACGTCCGGTTCTTTGTGATCTTCGTCCCTTTTGTTCAGATTCTGATAGAGATTAAACATTATGACGAATTCTTTATGCAGTATATATTGTAGCTTTTGCTATCGTTTTCTCGTACAGTTGTACTATAAGAGACGGTTCGCCGGCAGTGCGTGTCGTTCGATGTTATACATATTTTTATCGCGATTCGGGTGCTTGAACATAGTCCTCTGCATAAATTGGCCTGTCCCTACGCTTCTCGTTCACCACGATAATGTGCGATCGCGGCAACGATCGAGTACGATGAATCAATGATTTTGTGTCGAAAGCTTTGCTTCCTGTTTTTCGTTCTCAATTCGAATGGAATAAGACTTGTTAGACGGTTATCAAGCGTGCAAAAACTCGAGCGTCATGACAGAAGGAAAGATCGAGGATTCACGATGCTTCGCTGCTTTTGATAGTCTAGAACTAATGGATACTCGGTTCCGCGTTTTCTTCGCATCTTATCGTCCACCTACGGGCGCGTGATTCTGCTCAATCCTATCGGTAATCGTGTTTTCGTGACTGTTGCCGCTGGTGCACGGTTTTGTGATTTTTTTCAATCGTTCTTTTATGTCACCAACGTATCGTCTTTTCCCCTTGGATTTACGATGGTTTTGGTTGAATTGTTTACCTCTGAGTTACCTATAGGGCACAATTGACCAGCGCTTCAATCTTTTTGGAGCAACGGCGCTTACACACCCACACAAACGCGCGCGCGCGCACGCGCGCTAAATAAACGAGTATGTATAAACTACGTGAAATGTTCAGTGGTCCCGTGTTGTTTCGCGTTTACGAATACGAGGTAAGGACAGGCAGTGATACGCTTGAAATACAAATACGAATCTAAAGAGGCGATAATGTGTGCGGAAGGGCGGTAGGGCGGTAATGGAAGTTGAACGCGCCACCACCGACTAGCGTCGAGGACGGTTGGGTACTGAGCATTCGGCAAAACCTCGCGCTACTTTCAGCCCCCAGGCTGACACAGATTCGCTGGCCCAGCTGATACCTCCCTTGACTGCTGTAGCTGCGCGTTGCCACTGCCGTCCGATAGCAGGGAAATGTACTTTCGAATGCATATATCGCACTATAATGATGCCGCTCGCTTTTAGTTCATTCTCTTATCAACTCTAAAAAGAGTAACTTGCACGGCCATTCCGAGATTTCTGATTGCAATCAACAGTACGAGACAAAGTGAAAGATAAGAATTTAGACTCGTGCAATTTGCGAGCACGTCTATTCGAATTGTGTACAGATTTTCATTCTATTGGATAATAAAAAATAAACCTGCGAAAAACTTGGACATAGACGTCTACTTTTCTTGTTTTTCCCCTTTTCTCGTAATCCCATCACTTCAGACTTCCCACGAACATTGCAGATTCTTATCCTTGTGGCGGTTGGTCGAAGTGTGCGAAATAGAAGCGTTACAACGAAACACGAATCCGATTAGATATCTGAACTACTGCGTACTTGGATCCTATCGCACTTCTCTATCATATATACGCTATAATCGAGTTCCACAGTTTTACGGCTGCTCCAAGGAGCGTTCGAAAGAATGTCAATCGACAACTGTCTCTGACGGTATACGGGACCGCAGATAGTTTTCTTTTCTTATGGAAAAGATCATATTTCTTTATAATTCTCATATTTAGAAAATAGTATTAGTTACATGAAATCATTAGGTAGAGCATAATGCTCTGTTGTGTTTCATTGTATTGCTCGACGGGAAACTCTCTTCCTTTAATTGGACTTGCCCGCTCTTTCTCGAGCAGTTAAAGCTTTAAACTGTAATGGCCAGCTGTTTATCGTACGTCCATTGTACACCTGTTATAGATGCAATATTTATAGTCAATTAAAATCTGCTCTTATAATAATGTTCGAAGATCACATTTTTACCTGAGATACGAAATTTAAAGCTGTTCGTCGGGAAAATTCATGTTCAGCGCGCGGTCCCCATTTGAACTCGACTTTTGTGGAATCATTCTTATCTAAGACTATCTTCTCAAGATATTTCTGAGCAACAAAGACCTAGGGAAAACAGATTTGCATTTGAGTTCTTCCAATTTCACAAAGAGTTCACTGTGTTCTGTGAAATCTGCTACTCCCTTTTTTTTCCTCTTTCATTTTGTTTCTGTGATTTACCTCGTTTATCAGGTGGTTAACGTTCCCAAAATATGGATGGGAATGATTATTGGAGCAAGATATGCCCAAGTTTGTGAGAAAGTCCCACAATGACTCTGAAACAAGCATGAGTACATGCAAAGGTGAAGTTTGACTAATCTGAGTGTATCATCAAGCAAAGGGGGGTCATTACCTTGGGCACAAGACTCCTCGTGCATAAAAATATGGACAAGTATCAGAAATAGAAGAACTTGCTGGTTGGCCTCTGCACCCAAAGGATAAATATGAGGTAACTGGTTTTCAACTTGATTTACCAATATGTATTTGTTGTCCTCTAGTTCGACCAGTTCATATCCAAAAATCTATCGACGTGGATGCAAATTTATACATGCTTTTATTGGATGTGACAAAATAGTGGCTAGCTTGTTTCTACCTCTGATAAGTGAACTTTCACTTTGTTCATTATTCGATGGAAATGTTTCCCGCGATTACCTATGGCATTCTTGATTATACGCGTTTTGTTAATAATTTGCTTTCCTCTATCTGACACAAAAAGATATCTGATCACTGTATTGACAAGATGTGCTTCTTCTTCAACAATTGTTTGATCCACAGATGAGTTTTGCAATCTTTCATCCAGACGTGAGACACGCACGACTGCTCTTGTGCTTGTGCTTGTGGTTGCAACTGGTTGAGTCAACGTTGTAATATTGTCCGTCTCTCTTGCAACGAACGATTGCGACAAGGTTTTTCCCAGCTGAGTTCTTTTATTTCTTGGCAGACCTAAAATATGAAACTACTGACCACATTTTCAAGAGAGAACAAAATATGCGAGCACGGACTTGTGTGTGTTCTAGTAAAGGCAAAGAATTCTGAATAATTGGTAGGCAGAAGAACTTACTCATTTCATCGAATCGCACTGTAAAATTGTCACTGAAATTTCTTGCTGTGAAAGCTCTTACAAAAAAATGAAAACTCGCTGTTTGCTAACATTCGAGAATGTAACTTTTGGCCGTGCAAATCAGCACAGGGTGAATTGCAAAGCTTGTGAACTGCAAACGTACGATACATTCATTCGAAATACTGCTTTCAAATTTTGTTGTCAAAGCGAATAACCATAGATGAGAGAAACTCTGGAAGGTAGTATGTCTCGCACGTAAAATATTTTTCATTGCATTTAATTTCGATTCATATCACTACTGGTGTTGCAGCATTATTCCCTGCAGTGTCGGTAACGTTGGGTCACAGATGAGATATATAAACAGACAAATCACTTTATAGACTTTCATGGCCCTGCGGGACTGCCGTATCGACTCAGAAATCCGACACTGATTCGAGCGTCCTTTGCTCATGAACAGTGATTAGTTGAAGCACTATTATTTACTGAAGTAGTGTTTGGAACAGGAGTCATACAATTCTGTGGATAATTTCGCCGACTTTCGTCGGTTTCTGCGTCAAAAGATTCTAGAAAACGATCTGAACACTCACTATGGTTGCAATTGTAATTTAAATAAAGTTAAGGCAAGACAAAAGTTAGTTTGACGGAAGTACTTTACTTATGCACAGTTAAATTCATATTTATTACACAGATGTGTTTATTATTACTAATAAATATATTTGTATCCCATTATTCGACTAATATCCATACTGTAACACTTGTAATAAAAAATATTCAGTCCGACACGATATTCAAAACACATCGACGGAAAGAACACCCCCCCCCCCCCCCCCCCAAACAGCCACCCGCCAATTAGCGCAATCCATTTCGAAAATCTCCCTCTTTCGCCCAAAGGATCTCGTAGTGATTAGACGTGTTCAGAGTGTCCGTTGAATGAAGGTATGCGACATAGTTTAATATATTCTGGAAGGCAGGACATTATATACATTGTTTTCGTTTCCCTGTCTTCCAAGGCTTCTGTAGTTTCTTTGGTAATATTAATGAATATTTTTCAAGAAATTAAGAAAATATTGTGTAGTGAACGGAATCACACCGCGCGGCGTCCATTTTCGAATCGACTCGAGTATGCATGTACGTAGCATCTTTTATGTATGCGTATACGTATTTCAACGGTGAATTCCATTATCTTGCAATATATTCTGCAGTTTCTAGCAATATTATTATAATATCGGTGATTCTTAACACATTCTTCTCTAATTTCAGTTGGATTCTGTTCAATGGCGCCCCTTTCGCTTGCTTCGAGAATCAAATCAGAATTGGCGGGAACGAGACGCTGACAGGCGGGAATGTGCAGGAGCATAATGGCGCCAAGCCACGCCAAAGTGTCAAACGATCTGTTGACAGGTAAGGATTTATCAAATTTCTTCTAGAAATAAGTGGAATTATACAAATACTAGTAATATATCTCGATTAAATTATTATTCGTAGCACGTATAAATCTTGAATGAAATACAATTGTGTTGTAAGCGTGCCTATACGTTTACAAATCGAATACTCACGTTTGCTATAGAATTCGAGATGCATTATTGCTGTATTGTATCACAGTTATCATTGCTTTAGTGCACTTGTTTTATTTCTCTGTTACTCTTTGTTACAGGAGAACGAAGAGGGTTGATTAGATGGATCAGAGTAAGCTCATACTTCATACCTACACTGACACGTAATAGTTCATTCCAACCAAGGGGTATGCATGTAAGCATTTTAATTATATTTCCATATTGGTTTTGCATGATCTGTTACCGATACTAAGAAAAAAACAAGGATAGAGTCAATACTTTTACAGCTATACAAACAAACGCCATCGCCTCATCTGCCAATCGTTTTCTTTGAGAAAAGTTTGTGACCGCGCGCAATGCGGTCGGTAAAGTCAGTGTTTGCTCCGCAGTTTCCTACTTTTTTCACAGCAAATGGCCCTGCCTAAAATTTTTTTTATAGTTTAACTACATACGATTGTAGAGTCAGTGTTTTTCGCGTACACGTTATGAATACTATTGTCAGGGCACCGGCGCTTCTTTTCAATTATTTCAATAGTGAAAGTAGAGTCTGAATTTATTCGCGGTGGTGCATATAGTCTTTTATTTTCCTTTTCGTTTTTACATTCGCCATTGGAAGTAGAGTCAGTGCAACACTGAAGCGAATCTCTCAGGTGACACTGGACGAGCGAGGAATGTAAGTATCTTTTAAAACATTCTTAGTAGATTTTAAATATTTTTTGCGTTCTATTTTTATTACAGCCGGCCTGATATCTTCTATCATCATTACTCCTGTTTCTAAAATCAACGGCGTGGTGAGTCGCATGCTTTTTGGTTCCTCCGTTCCCCAATGATGCCGTAGGACGATTGGTCCAAAGTCCATTGAGTGACCGGTTGTATTTTTTAATAATTTTCCGTGCATAGTGACCGCGGATATGGTTCTCATATCCGTCAGTAGTAACGTTATTTTCGTACTGCAGTAATTACAAGTGTTTCATGACGAGGGTAATCAAGTCTTAATTAAATGAATAAATAGGACGATACGTATATTAAAATCAGCGTTGAATATGCATACTCAATAGCACTTAACATTCATTTTCATTTTCTATAGTCGTACAATTGTTGAAATTATTGGAATTTTACGATGCAATCCGGAAAGTTAGTTTTGAAGGTGCTCGAGGTGCACCAAACGCAGGATGGCGCCACGTGTCCTGTTTTGATATAAAATGAAAAATTTGATATTACGGCTCCTGGTCGGTATGTTTTAATCTGCCATGTCTCAAATGAAAGGGGGCAAAATAAGCTACTCAAATGTAACACTCTCGTTGCTCGAACTTTATCCTGTCTTCGGATAATTTATGTTGGTTTTTGGGTTTCGTGTATTTTATGTTGGTCAATCATGGGGTCGTGTGTGCATCGTGTGTAATATATATATATAAGGCAAAGGTGTAGGGCGGCTTGCAGGACAGCTGAATGCTTTCTCACCTATCGAAAGAAATGGATCGTATGTCACGTGGTTCAAAAGAACCACTTGTTCTGGTAGCAGTGCACGTTTTTACCGTGGCTGTGAAACCAGTGATTGGCTGGCTGGTTCGTTTGGTTCGGTTGGATGGCATGGATGGTAGATGATCAAACACCCTGTACAGTCGCATCATCTGGGAGTACTGTGGCGAAAGAGCAGAGGAAATTGGCTTGTATGCGAGAGCTTGGCGCCGCACTGTCGCATCCTATATACAAAATCACTCTCGCATCGACTATATGAGGAGCACATACATACTTGGGCAGAACCACGCGTGCACCGCATGTTTGCGGTCGCCAGAGGCGGAGAGATACATATGTATATATGTATTATACAAGTGCATATGTAGGGAGCAAGTCGTAGCTGACACTGAATTAAGAACCAAGAATAGTGTATATCATTTTCTTAATTTGTTCACACTTTCCGAACTCTAATGTTTATTTTTACTTACCACGGCTCACTGGTATAGCGCCACCTCATGTAAGACGTACATTTCGAATGTCGATATTTGCTTACCCCAAGTTGGTGAACGAGAAGCAATTGTAGGGTTGAAAGGACATACAGTTGCAGAAAAGGTAGAAATAAAAAAAGTTGAACTGACGTTTTTATTATAATCGCGACAAAGGCAACGTTATCTCTATTCAGTTCCAAACTGACTTGTGAGGGGCAATTATATGCATATACATACACGCGATCTGGTTCGTATATACGTTTGCTCTCGAAATCTGTGGATCGATGCTCAGCCGATGGAAAATCTTTGGAACAATCATCATTAGAGCTCGTGAAAGTAATAGTATACATATGTAGGAGTTCGGCATGGTTGAACAATATTGTTGGAAAAGTTTGAGCATTCGATTCGAATATCAATAGAAGCGTATCAAACTGAAGGAAGAATGATGGTGGCAAAGGAGGGGAAGCTGGAAAGGATAGGGTAATGGAGAGGTAGAGGGAGAGGTTGTAAAGTGTCCGTAATCTCGGAAGAGATTGTTTAGCCGTGAGGAAGCAGGATAGTAGTCCAGTAACAGTGATACGACGCACACGCGCATACATGTGTGTATATATATAGGTAGAGGCCCGACGCTTCACGTAGGTCGTTCGACGCGACGGCGGTCAGCTGGCGCCAACACTCTGCCAGCCTCCCGCCAGGCCGCGTTTCGCCTCGTTAATCTTCCTTTATGCTAACCGCTCTCCTGCCCTCCCTTTATCACAACTCCAAAACTTGGCATTTCCCGTCCCGTACCCGTCCCGATCACGACATCCGAGTGAATATCGTGGCACATTTTGTGCCTCGTGATAATCGAATCGGCAAAACGTCGCGACCTTCCGATGTACGCGCATACATGTATGCACACTGTACACGAATAGAGTCATTCTCTTTGAAATCACGCATGGTGAGCATGAAAAAGGTGATGGCACATTGTTATCATTAAAACGCCAAAAACTTGCTTGCGGCGTTTGCCTCTCTGTTTATTTATTCGAATCTTACTAAAAGCAGACACGAGAGTGTGTATGTGTGTGTATGTATTTGGCATAGCCTTACAATGTAGAAAAGAATATAATTGGGCAGCCCCGATCGACAAGTAGTATGCACTCACTGACCCAGGCGCGTGCGAACACATTTTTACGATCGATCGTAATACTTAATACTTAATACGTAATACGTAATACGTAATACTTAATACCTAATACCTAATACCTAATACTTAATACTTTATACAGATACGCTTTTCCCGTGTTTCTCGTTTCAATTTTCCGAAAGTAGAAATTTTAGAGGACGTGCGATCGAATGGAAGACTTGCCACGTGAACTGGGATTTCATATCCACTGCAGCTGTTGTTGGTATTTCGATGCAAAGAAGAAAAGAAAAAAAAGAGAGAAAAGGGAAAAGCAGCGACCACAATACACATGTTTTGTCTTTTCGCCATCGAAATTGCACAGGGGCGATGATAATTGGTGGTCAGGCTTGTTCGGTGGGTTAGAAGATACACTCTAACGACGATGTTCACGATCGGGAAAGTGCGCGAAATGTGCATTTCGTTTAGGGTGCACGTATGCGATTCAGTCTTCTTTTCTCTTCCGAAGTTTTCCCTCCGTTTGAATGGTCCTAGACACGAGATCCACGCAAGTTCCCAAGGATGCACTAGTAGTTGACTCGCCCTCGGGCGTGTTGACGATTTTACCGAGCGTCATGATGTAACTACACGCGATTCTCAACACGGATAGCTTCGATAACTTTTGATTGTGGGAATAGGCAGGAATCGCGCGCCTCAACGTCTCGAAAGCAGCGCTTATCGTATGTACCCTTGTCCGTTCCCTGGCATTTGCTTCTATTCTTCTTTCGCGAGTCATGTTTTTATAGTTTCTCGGTTGAGCCAAACTTGCATACTGTTTCGCGTGATTGTCCTGGGCGGTTGCCGTTGTTGACGTTGGCATTGTCATAGTCGTTATCGTTGTTGCTATCGGGACCGCGGTCGTCCTTACAGCCGAGCAAGCATTATCCCCATTCGTGCAGGATCGATGATTTTGTTGATGCTGGGATGACGATAACGACGAGGAAGAGCACGATCCGAACGAAGACGGGGATGCGGACGAGGAGGACGTGGATGATGATGACGATGACGATGACGATGACGACGATGACGATGACGACGAAGACGACGACGACGACGACAACGACGAGGACGACGACAGAGATGGGGATGAAGAGGCGGGTGGAACGTTTGACCGTTCTATGGAATACGCAGACGTTTTTTCGTAAGTACCGTTTACGGCTGGATGCGAAGGTACCCTGGAGACTGCATCGGTCCTGAGAACGAGGGAAAGTGGTTCTTCTTGCAGTCTTGGGTGTACCGATGCCGATGGCAGCGGCGTATCCGTGGGCGACGTAGTGTCCGAGGTAGCGGGCGAACGCGCGTTCGTAGCCATCGCTTTGTCAGTTTTTTTACGAGAAAACTCTCGCTTCTCAGCGCGAGTGGATCGTACTTGAATCGATTGTTGAAACCTAGCTGGGAAGATTTCTCGACACTGCGTTTCGCGTTGTTTTTCATAGTCGTTCCTTGTACCTTTGCATCCTCCTTCATTGTCGGAATCGTAGGCGTGGATGTAGGTGTTGGGGGTCTCGTGATCGCGTTCCGTCCCATTTCGGCGAACGTCGTCATTCCCGTTTTCGCCACAATTGTTCTCGTTGCTGTTATTGATGGCGGACATTCTATGATGGTGTCGATGGTTATGATTACGATGGTGATGATGACGATAATGGTAATGGCTACTGATTCGTTGCGAAGGTTCAAGCATCGTGGACGGTGATGTGGACGGTGATGTGGACGGTGACACGGACGGTATCGAGGGGAGAACGCACGACTGATCGGCCGTGGTCGTTTCGGTCGTTATCGATGAGATTTTCATATCGATGCGCTTGTTGGTGCAGCTCCACGGTCTGAACGGGCTCGGCGATCTAAGCGTCCTAGACGCAGGTTCAGCATCCTGTGCGATACGTTCACCGATTCCCTCGAATCTGCGTTTCTTCAGCGGAGCAGAATTTAGTTCGTGAATCTTTCGTGGTTCGGCCAATTTCCTCTTATTCTTCGAGGATATAGGTGTCACTTGCACTTCTAGGCTGTCTTCGGAAGCACTGGGCGAGCGTAGGTCAGACATATCGTCCTCGTCGCCTCCGCTGCAGAAACCAGCGTCCCTTTCGGAAGCAGCCATCTCGCAGGCTGAAATGAAAATGGAAAATTCGAATCTTGTGTGAACAAAAGAAAAATGCAGAAATACTTGTGGCTGAGTAGAGTCTAATTTCTAGGCGCAGAAGTTGACAACGAGACGAATTAATTCGCTCCGTATCCGTGTAAATACATCGCGTTTCATATTCGCGTTGTTTCCCCAAGACCTAAGCCCTAAGCTACTCGGTGCGTATTTTTGGAGCGAGGACAGATTATCCTAGATTTTCGCACCAGTCTGAAATGAAAGCAAAGGTAACGAGTTGAACGGTACGGCTGGCGCGCACCTGGTGACAGCGTAGCTCGCGCGTTCGGGCTACTTATTGCGGTGGCGATAAGGCTAGCGCTATGCTTTCGGTGTCGAGCATGTCATTTCAAGACGGGTCAGCCTACAAGTTACAGTTGCAATTAATATTAACTTCAAGGAACTCGTGGGAGCTTCTCTAACGCACCTGCATCAGATCTAGAGCGCGATCGGGATAAGGAAATTACAGAGCTATGAAAACTCAATGAATATTGCGCGAAGCGACGAATAATATATGTCTTCGCGGTGAAAACAATGAATGCCATCTCGCTGATACGTCTAAAAAATGGGATAAATTTTTAGCGGCACGACCGTCGCGACAAAGTACAAACGATTAGAGAGGTATGTATCTGTTGCGTGTCAGACCGGCTCTCTGGGTTATGCTCTACGCTACGCTACACCTTTGTCGTCTCGTTCGGCAATTGTTCAAACAAACCGAAATAACATCTGGACATCTGTGTAAACTTGTGCGAAGGCGTACGGTTAACCGCAGACTGGATATCTCCGATCTTTTCGTCAGGGACGAACGAACGGGTAGCCGTGCTCGACGCGGTGAACGCGTGGATGCCGTTTGCGGTCTCCTCGTCGCCTACTCGTTTCCTTCCATCTCCTCTTTTTCTGCCTGTCGTCTTCCTATGCGCTCATAGATTCGCGGCCAACAGATCCGTCGCCAATGACGAGCTGTTACGCAGTGAGTTGATAACGATGGAAGGACTGAATCGTGACCGACCGTAGCTTCGTTCGTGCTTCCGGAATTTCGTGGAAGCGGCATCGAAGGTCGTTTTCTTCCTTCGCGTAGTGACTTCACATTGCCGCGCTAGAAATAGTTGAACGCAACGTTCGTAGATGCAACCCGTTAAAATGAGACAAGAGGGGTCCGGCGCCAACTTTTGCGCAGATTATAAGTAGTCTTATAATAAAATAAGATTATATCGGAATCGGAAAATGAATTTCCCGCGAGAAATCGACCGATAATAATTGGGGCGTAAAAGATGTGGCGCTGATAGCTCGACCGTTTGTTTTCCACGTTCCATAAGGATCATCTGTATACGGAAACGGATAGGTGCGATGCGCTAATGAACGATTAATAAGATGTATAGAAGATTGGCGCCAACTAGATGATATTACACGTATCAACGTCGTCGTCGAATTCTTAGCTGTCCCCGAGTGCATCGGTGTACAGACATACATATGTACTCCTAAAGCGGAGATTGAGGGAGCGAGAAAGAGTTCGCAACAATATGGTTAGAAAAATCGTTGTCGGTATGGTTGTCGCGAGAGCAAGGAACTAGAGACGGGTCCGAGGGCAGAAAGTTTCTCGATTCAGGTAGCAGGTGCAACTTTCCGCACAGGTGGATGCAAGGTTTGGCGCTGTCCCTTGTAGTCGTCCTACCTGAACGAACCTGTACTCTGCACAATAGGATATCGATTACACTCGACAGTTTCCAACAGTAAAATCTGGTTGCACTGGTAATAGGATTTTCGAAGCCAGAAAGTCTAAAACTTGAGCCCAATTGTGCCTTTACGGGCTCAATTTCATCAATTTTCTTCGAACGATAAGAAGGACCGGACCTGAATCGTGATAACTTTATAGTAGTGCGGGGTAATGCAGATCGATCGTTCCGGAAATCGAGTCGCCCAGCCATTCTTATTCTTTCTTACTTTTTCCATGCTACGGGGCTTAGTCGAAGAATGCAAGCTCGTTGCGATCATGTTATCCACGATATCGTGTTGTTGTTCGTATGCGCGATGAACGAGACGAAGAGAAATGAAAGACGGTCGCAATCGACATCGCGGCAACCGCAGCATTGAGAAGGTGGAGATGCGAAGAATGAAAGACAGCAAACGAAAGGAAAGTTCGGGGAATCGTTAAACGAAGTGGATAGCGATTAGACGGTGAGCTTCGAGCTTGGTCAAGAGGTCGTTTGTTTCGTCCTAGCCGTTTCGCCTGTTGGTTCGCTATGTGCCAACCCACGCTGGCGCCGCCGCGCCCTGTCTCTCTTTCGCATTCTCCTCCTCCATCAACTGTCACTTCTCTCTTCCTCTGCCTCTCACCGTTCACCATAGATCGTGTTCTCCCGCAACCTCTTGCCTCGTATATCTGTCTGACGTATACATATACTCATACCAGCCTTCTCGTTCTCTCTTTCTCTCGTTCTCTACTCCACTCGTACGTAGTAGACTGCGTTTGTCCGCTTAGCAGCCGTAAGACTCTGTGCTACTGAACCACTCGATCTCTTGCTCGGATACGGCTGGCGCCGTTCATAACAATAATTATCGTTCTTCGCAACTCCCACCAGAAGCCGACGACTATCAATCGACCGAACGACGACACGTTTACTGTTGCGCCAGCGTTTACGATTCGTCTCGCCGTTACGGTGGATAACTATGTACGTACATACTATGTACTCGTTACTGCTGAACGATGAACCTTCCGTCGACCATGAAAGTAAATTTCATTTTCTAAGAGCATCGGTGTTAAGTTTAGATGTTACTCGGTAGACGAAGCATCGTGCACTGTACAGTGCACAAGCGGTATGTAGAGGACAGAGACGATAATGGAAATCGAGATTAACAACTGTTCTCGTTGCTTATCGTTAAAGAACTCGCGTTCTAGATTGGCCGCGATTAAACGAAATTTTATTAGAAATATACGTATATTTACCTTTCGTTACAGTGGCCAATTCAGAGATGGATTCCATTCCGTGATGGGTCATTTTTCTTGGTTCCTGGGCACACAGATGCGCGCTCTGGCGCGCGTTGAACACTGCCTTCTTCTATTCTTAATCACCGCACACACGATCACACACTACTAGGTTTATGCACTACTCTTCGTTAGGTTGATTCAACGAGCACGTGTACCGTACAGGTTTACGATCTGCCGGCAACCTTGCTTCGCACCTCGCGTTTCTTTTTCACGCCTTCTTCCACTTGTTCTTCTTTCCTCCTGCTTCGGAGCCACCGAGAAATTGGAGTTGCCGTTTGGTCGCACACCTACGAAAGATACCGGAGCAACGTGAAATTTCGAACTCAAGGTATCGCGCGAAAATTGATTCGCGCACGAAGTTGGTTCGAGTCTAAAAATAAAGGAGGGATGGTGGCGGAAGCGAAACGCGTCCTCGTTCGGTCGCCGCCAACGATATACTAACTCGCCTCGTGCGTTCGAGCCTGTGCCATCGTATACACGCGTGCGAGGGAGTCCCGACTGACCTGCCTGCTTGCCTGCTTGCCTGCCTGCCTGCCGGCCTGCCTGCCTGCCTGCGATCTTTGCTGTCTCTAACGTTACCACTACCACCACCACTACCGCCACCACCACCACCAAGTGCCGATGCTGTTGGCTGTACAGATAGATAGAATCACCACTACCGCTACATCGAACGACGTTTCTTTCCCCAGCCTCGGCACCACTGCTCCAACCGAGATCGTATATACCATGCATGTACATACATATATACTGGCGTCAGCTCCAATACCAGTGCGCAGAGGCGCCTGAGAGTCGAGTAAGCACCGTCTTTCCGCGCTCAGAAACTCGATCGAATCGTGCGACACGGATGGCTTTGGAGCACGGGATGCGAATTTCGATCCAACTGGTCCGGGGATCTCGTTAAAGAGCATGGCCTACGAGCAGCATTGTCGTTGACAACGATGTTGACGATCATGCTGATAGTCGCTGATTGCGGAGGCGGCGAGGACCACGATGTTGGGGGTAACGGTGACGGTGACACTGGTATTGGTATAGGTATTGCTAACGGCGTGGTGTTGGTGGCTTTGACGCTGGTGACGACGCCGGGCGAAACGAACGGGGATAGGTGTGTGGCTCGCATTGTTGGCGGCAAGAGGCACCAGGGGCCGACAGAACGGCGCCAGCCGGCCGCGAGTTTGACTCGACTCTTCCATGGCCCGTCCATCTTCCTTTCCCGTCGCGCCGTCCTCGCCGGCTAACTCTAAATCGCTCTCTCTCCCTTCATCCATCCATACTTGCGAGTGTCAATCTTTTTTTTCCCCTTGCCCTTGCTCTTGCTGCTGCATTCTGGTTTCTTTCCTTTCCTGCGTTTTGTCCTAGCTCCATCGATGAAATCTCATGCTCTAAACTCTAAACGAGTGATTTTCAATCGCCGTGCCGTTCGAGGATCTTAGATGTGTCGCAAAATTTGCTGAACATTGCTAATTAAATTATTTCCGAAAAAAGTCCAAAAAACAAGTGTACGTATTAAAATTAAAACCTCTTCAAATTAGTTATGCGATTATATCATTGCTATAATAGACGTATAGATAATATGTATATACATATGCATGAAAAACGTTGCCCGAAACGTTTGCCGCGGAACGTTTCGTTAACCGGGCGGATTTTCCGGCTTTTTCTCTACCGTGTTTTCGTTCTTTACAATCCATTGTTCTACCTTCGTGACTTACGACGTTCGCAAGACGAGGATGACAAAAGCTCGTCTGGTTTTTACCCCGGTGCGTCATTTACGACCCGAGAAATCCCCAGAATTGTCCCGATTCAAGTAGTTTTAGGTGTATACATATGTACATACCATCCTCTACGACCCACGATAACCCGGGGCGCCCTGTCGCGTCGCACGTTGACCATCTGCAGGGATGAAGCTGCCGTAATCCCAGTTTCGGCTAGGCACGATATACATATGTATGTATACGTCACGAATCGGCTACTCCGAGCGCACCAATTAATAGCACGGTCGATCCCACTGAAGAGCGGCTAAGTTAATTTCTCTGCACGGTATTGTGACTTTTCCGTCGAGAAACACTGGTGAGTGAGATCGATCGATAGTTTCGATAAGGTAAAAAGCGACCGAGAAGTGTCGCACGAGACTGCTATCAGTCGCGCAACCGTTCTCGAATCGGTCCGCACCAGGTAATCGTTCTCCATCGCACGCCGTGTTAGTCGATATCGTTTGGTTTCGGTGAACGGGTCGCTGATTGCGCGAGTACATAGGCTTTGCACGATTCAACCGACCACCTCGAAACCTACGGTGTGTGTGTGTCTGTGCCCGCGCGCGCATGTGCATATGTGTACATTTTACGTTACGTTCCGTCAAGATTGAAGAGTCCTTTAAATTCGATCAGCCTAATACACGCTAAATACAGCCTAATACCAGTTTAGAAATACGTACAGCGCAGTCGTAAATCGATATGCATGTACGTGTACGGTGTACACGTGCTCAGGGTACACGTGTTACGAACCACATGGTACGGCATTGGCCACCACGCCGCAGCTGTCGAGCTTTGTAATTTCGATTCATTTGTTATTTTAAGGCTCTCGAAACACGTGTATTTGCCGGACGACCAATTTTACGACTGCGCTATAGCCCTGGACTTAGTATACGTACCGATCGTCTGCTGGCATTGGACGACTCGAAAATTTCTAACGCGCCTGCATACAGCCTGTACATTATGTATATACGTGTATATACTTATGCATACCTCCCGATGGAGCAGCGGCTAGGTGTGTTCCGCAAGTTCATGGAAAGTCCAGGAACCCCTGGTGCGATCCTTTTGGCACGGTATCTGCGAAGCATATGCGCAGATCGGGGCGAGGTAAGAGTATTAAAGGGAAAAGGCGGGCACGCAGAAGGGCATCAGGTTTGTCGGGATGCGAGTGTGTCGACCAGATGTGACGAAAAAGGCCAAGGAAATTCCCAAGGGCAGCGACCGCCGCCCTCGCGGGTCGAAGGCAATGCATATTCGGTCGAGTGGGACAAGCACGATTCGCTGACGCGTCGTTTCCCCGTTCCCACTACATCCGTAGCTTTCGCGAGTTTCGTTCGACGATTTTCGAAAGCAGAGAATCGAGGCAGGGTCCGCGCACTGAATCGAAATCGGTGTATCGCAGCCAAGCGCGAGCCGCATGTACGCGGTAGTAACCTGCCGGGCAAGTTTGGCAAGGGTCTCCTCTTTTCCGAGGGCGTTGCGATTTGTCAGTATCCCCACTATCGTAAGGAGCGGCACACGCACCTGCCGCTGCCACTTGGCTGCCACTTGGCTGCCACTTACCTGCCACTCGCGGACTAATAAATCTTGCTATTCGCCCCCTCTCGATTCTCCTACGCTTTTTCGCTTCGGACGCGTATCGCGCAAATTACAATCTATCCCATTTTCTTCAAAATCCTGCTGCCACTTTCTCCTTCCGGTTTAACGAATGAGCTAATCACGTGTGCACGCGCCACGGCGAACACACGCTTACGCGGGGACGTACGAACAAAGTGACGGCAGCATCTGCGTACTTAATAATCTCTAAATATTTGATGGGCGTACCGTGCAGCCGCACGTTCGCATCTGCGCCAATGTCAGCTTCAATTATTAAAGCTTCGCCATATGTCCTTTCTCATCCCTGTGCTCTGCACTCTCCCCACTCCCGCAATCCCCCAATTCCAACCCCCTTTCTCCTCGACCATTGCTCTCCCTCTCCCGCCCCCTTGGGGCAGTCACTCTTCTACGGTCTCTAAAACGATAGTCACGTTTTCGCGCCAGATTCGTGCATAATTGGACAATCGATTGACCAGCTCGAGTTTCTTCGCACCATTTCCTTCCTCTTCCCACTGTACGTACAAAGTACAAAGGACGCGTCGGCGGATGCGTCGGCTCGTCGTACGTACCTACGAGTCTCGTAGATTACCAGGGGCGAAAATTCGCGCGACGAGATGCAAACATTCGGTCCTCGGCCTTTTTCGGCGAATTTCTCTGCGAATTTGCGCGCCATTACAGCGATCGGGGCTGGGGAATAAGCAGGTGGCTGTTATCCTGGTTCCGCGTACCGTTCTGGCGCGGCGGAAGACCGGCCGTGTCATCGGTAGCCGGTCGAATTATTTCTCGTGGATCGCGTGGCTCTTCGCACCTGCCGTTGTGGAGAAAGACGGGTCGAAGATGCGGCTGAATCGTAGTTACCGTTCGATGAACGCTCGATCCTCCCAGCACTTTCTGCGTTTTCAACCGAATCGAGTTTCCCTGCGCTTCTTTTCTTCGCTTACAAGACCCGGCTTGCGCGAAGAAGCGATACTTGTATAGTACATATACATAGACAATAGATATTTAGGCGTACACTCGGCGATTTCCCCGGTAATTTGCTCCGTTAATTGACACGGGGACAGCTGCGCCAGAACGGGACACCGTACCCATAAAAATATTTTTCGAATTTACGGAAAGTTTTCCGATTTTTCCGTTCAAACGACGATATAATATGCATACACACATATATTCATATCTTGCCGTTGGTGCTCGAGAAATCGAACTTGACTCGCAAGCGCTTCAGGCGGAAGCCGGTATTCGACCGTTTTCGTTCATCCTTGGAATGCGAGAAGGCGTATATACTATATGTATACACGTGCTTTCGGGCGCTTTGACCTCTAAGAAACTGGCATTAAAAGTTTATAGTAGTAATTTGTAGCCGTTCAAACTCGAAGAGAAATCGGCGAAGGCTCCCACGCTTACCGCATACCTATCGTACGGTATTATTTGCAGGACACGGACGCCGCATACGAGCGAAGGAATTTGCTCTTTAAGTTGCACGATTTTGAATGCAATTCAACGCTCATTCTGTGCGTGACTGCCGCATGAAAAGTTTTCTACGAACGATACGCATAAACGCCTATCGAAATAAAATTTGATTTTCCAGCTAGGAGCGTTTAACCGATAAGGATACGCAAGCTAAGTGCTTGATCACTTTCCGTTCCCCCGCATTGGCGCACACCAACCAATCCCAGGCGGATGCTGGCGCGACTACTTGGAACAATATCGTTTTGCGAGTGGCTACGCGTACTTAGCTACGAGAAGGATCACGAGCGTTTTACTTTCGCGAGTATATTAGCATTTATGTAGGTACGTTCGAATCGATGGCAACGCTTTCCCAACGCTACGGATGCTTTCACGGTATCGCGGATATTCGACGGCAGATACTCGACGATCCGTGTTCGGATCGAAGCGCGATGCGAGCAACAATTGCTATCGATGCAGAGGTAAGGATGAAAAAGGTATTTGGCGGAGGCACCGGCGACGGCGACGGAGGAAACGAGCTCCTCCGGAACTCAACAGGTGGGTCGATCGTGAGCGAGACGGTGGAGAGACAGCGAGCTAGAGTGAGGGAGACGCGATTACTCGCGTATACACTAGCGTGTGTCAGCGAGCGCAAAGCAAGACGAGAGAAGCTCGAGGGGAGAAAGAAAGAGAAGCTCGAGAGTATTCTTAAACGGCTTTTCTGCGAGTACAGCCGAGACGCGATCGTATTTCATCTCGCGTATGTAGTACATATATGTATGCATGCGACATCTTTTATTTCTCACGTTCCGATGGCTCGAGGGCTTCGGCTTCCTGGCTTACGATCCTTCAAATATATTGCACCACGGCAATTACATACTCGTATACCTTTTACCGATGTTTGCGGGAGCTCGCCCAGTTGTTCGTCTTTTTAGCATTATCTTCGACGATAGACACCGATCTAAAGTTTTGTCATTGCGACCAGATTTGCGGGACTGCTATATCCGAGGCGATCCGTTTGGTCGCAGCGTTACAGGTGCGCGGAGTCTGGGAACGGACCACTCGTTGCAACAGGCCACGGTGCACCTGCCGCACCGCATCATTCATTGCCTTCATTTCTTTACCCTCCGCCGCGCCGGCGCGCCCTTCGACGCCTTCGTGTACCTTCATCGTCCTCCTCTTCACCCCCAGTACCGCGATCATCGTTTTGCATTCCCCGTGCCATCCATCGAGTGGTTCACAGCCGGCTGAAACGTCCTACGTTCCACGCGGAACGTAGGACTATAGGATCTATAGGTTCGCGAATCGTCCGAAGAAGACGGTCTTCTACAGTTCGAATTTCATTGCAGGGATCGTCGCGTTGCAACGTTGGGCGGTTCCGGGATTCTTGTTACGCGAACGAGACAGACAGGTGTAGGAGAAAATGCGAATAGGTTTAGGGTATCGGTTACAAAGCCCAGCAAGAGTCGACCCTTTATGGCCTCGGTCGCATCAAGACGGTATTGTTCCCCTCGGAAAATTTACGAATACCACACCGCGCGGGTGGTGAGAGAGCGCGCGACCGGAACGAGACCCTCGGTGCAGGTTCTTGATTTATGCGAGGTCGTGAGGAAAGAAACCTGCCCCTCGCACCTGCCGAGATCTATTCGTCGACGAACCTTGGCCAAACCTCGCGTTCGTGAGTCCCATCGGTCGCTTTTCCGAAACGAGATACTCGTCGCGCCGTTTTCGCGTAAATCGCGGTGCTAAAGAACGCGATCGTTCGCACGTATACGTATACGTGTACACGATGTTGATCCGAGGCGGTACTGCTCGGGCGATAGAAGACGCGGTGCACTGGAGCGGCGGCCATCGAATCTAGCCAGGTGTTGGACCGCTCGAGGTAACGATACCGATGTAGCCGAAAACGGTCGAGCTAGGATCGGTCACCCAGGTGTTAAAAGAATTGTATACGCTGACACCGATACACTAAATACGACCTACAGAGTCATTGTTCGCGGTGTAACCGATACCCTCTGCTTCGGAGAACAGGTTGATCCTTTACCTGTACTCCTGACCGCGTAATTGTTCGCCTTTCGAACGCCCCTTCGTCTTTTGTGCCTCGACGCGCCGTTAACGTCGACGTTTACCAGCCTCTCTTTCGGCTAGACCTATGTACCTTCTCTATGTACCTTCAACGATTATACATACATATACACAGCGCAGGCTAGGGCCGCGTCGCTCAAAGCCTTCGACCGCTTTTGTCCACCTCGGGGGTTCCGCGTTCGATTGCCATCGGAGTGCAGACCTGCGTGCATGCGTGCATGCGTGCGTAGAGTATGGGCGAAAAGTGTCGACGAAAAAATTGACGTTATCCTTTCCGTTACGAAACACGATACGGTCTGTCGTAAGCGAGCAAGAGAACCTGCGAGCGTTGGTGTGTTCGCTAATAACGATTGACGGCACCAAGATCAGAATGCTTTGCTGCAAAGATTACGAGACGCGACATCTGGCGCCGCATGCTCGTTTAAATGCTGTCGCGTCGAGATACACTATACGTGTAATCGCTCGACGCGAGTTTTCTTCTCTTCTATATCTTCTACAAGTCGAGCACGGAACGGAATGGAGCGGAAAGGAGTAGAAAGAAACGGGGTTGGTCGAAACGAGAGGACAAGGGTGGAATGCGCAACGAGCGGACGAGGGCGCGCCGCCGAGAATCGTCTTGGTTTCGAAATGCCAGGCTTTCCAGCTTTTCACTACGCTCGATTTGGCTCGGTTCGACTCCTTTTCCTCTCCGTCTTCCTCCGACCGTTCTAATTTCGTGGTGGACACGTGCCCGGATGAGAACAGATGTATACCTCGGCAGCGACGTATAAATACATCGCTGCTCGCTGCTAACTCGGCGGCCCTGTATCCGCGATGAAGCGTTAGGGGAGAGTCGACAACCGTATACATACGTATGTATATATGCACCTCTGAATCGATATAAAGTTACCGGTACGACTGGCGCCGGCGTGACTACGCGATTCCAGTTTCGTATACATACATATATGTATGCACATACTAGCTCGGAGCGCGTCGCGGGCTGGTTCGCACGCAGCTGTTCTTTAGAATCGCCATGGCATAGATTCCTCTTTCCAATGATTTCCGTCGATTAGACGAGGATAGGGACGGTATTTCTCCAAAGCGGCGTCGATTCCAACGCGATCCTACTTGTTCGCAGCTAGAAAGTGTATCCGGCGCGAAATGATCGCGAGCCCGTGTGACCGGTGCCGTTTTCGTTCCGACTCGATTCGTGCCTCCTCGTTTTCGACACCGTGGTTATCGATGGCCGATCTGACTCGAGGAAATTGGGCCGCCGCACCGTGCCGATGCTCGTCGCTGTCAGGTGCAAATTTTGACCAGACGCGAGCACCCGACGATCGGCGGAGGAAATTTCGAAGACAAGTGCCGCGACAGGTGGACGCGAACGGCCGGGCGAGCGTGGCCCCGAAACCGGAAGGTGCTCGAGCACGCGAGCATCGCGCCCTGCCTTTCTCGATAATTAACCAGCTGGCCTATTTTTTTCCTCGCTTATCGTGGCAATCGCTTGGAACGCATCGGCGTCGAACGATTATACGATGCGCTTATCGGTCACTCGCGATGCCATAGAGCTCCAATGGTACGGTCGTAGCTCAGCCCTCTCGGGTATGCACGTTTCGCGTCGAAGATGTTTTAGCGAGAGGCGAGACTGGGGTGCTACTCCGTTTCCGTCCTCGCAATCAGAGGTATATACGTATACGTATACCCACGGTTCGCGTGACAGTGGCGTGTGCCCGCGGGGGCGTTCGATCTCGAGTTCCTCGAATCGGCACGCCTGCTAGCGTGAGCGATGGCCCGCTCGACTCCGATTCGACATAGGATGCAGCAACCGTTTTACCACGGTGCGGTCGTCGAGTGCCGCGGGCCGACTTCGGATGGAAGACGGCCGCCAACGTCCGGTCCGCGACGCCGCTGCGCTTCGCGCGCTTTAAACGTGGGCGGATCGGTCGACGGTCGGGCAGGCGCCCCCGGCTGTTTCTCACCCGCATACCTCGCATACGTGCCGAGGCCCCTTTCCCTTTCCTCTTTCCTCTTTCCTCTTTCCTCCTTTCCCCGTGCCTCTTCGCTCTTCCCGCTTCGCGTTTACGATACCGGCTCGTCTCCTGTATTTCTTTTCTTCCCTGCGCGCCCCTGCCACTTTCGTTCTCTTCGTCACTAGTGGCTAGTCGCTGGTCGGTATCACGAGCCTACCTGTGACTTCCACGTGTTTTTCGGTAGCGGATAAATGCAAGTAGGCACGTACATGTACGTATGTATATACATATACAATACTTCCATCAAGTGGCCGAGCGTCGCTGGACCAGGGCGTCGCTACGAAATCGAAACTGTAGAGCTCGACGCTGAAGGCCGAGGACAAAGCAGAGGATAAAAGGCCGAAAGTGAAACAGCCGAGAGAACAGGCGCTAGTTCTCGCATCGCCCCAAGGAGGTTCCCATGAGTCGGGGGCGACGGAGGAGCCGAAAAATGCTGCACGGCCACTCGGCATCGGCGCTTCACGAGATCGGTGCGTGCAATCGTTTTGTGCTATCGCCGCTTCTTTCTATGCTTGTTGGTTTTACGAAATTATCGGGCCATTTGCACTTCGAAAACGCTTCTACGGCATCGATCGCGTCTGGGCCGTGCCATGCCGCGCGCCGTTTTCTCAATTTTCTCAATTTCCACCTGGGGCACTCTTCGGTTCGCGCTCGACCGTTTGTCAAGTTGAGCGTTGAACACGAATCCGCCAACTGTATATACATACATACACTTCCAAGTGTGCACATATGTATTTTGGTTTTCCAGACGAGCTACGCGTCTCGACGTCGCGAAATTTGGAATCGCGGGGATAGACTGGTCGACGTGCTGCGAATACCGCGATCAGGAATACATGGGAAAGTCTGGCTTATTGTTAGCGCGCAAGCACAGACGTCTAGAGACGACCCTGCGACGCGACGCGACGCGACGGTAGTCGAACGGTTATTGCTACATATTGCTAGAGCGACGACCAGCGTCCAATTGTTTTTCGCTTTATCGAGCAAGGCTACCGCGGATTATCATACGCGTGCACGTTCACAAAAGAAGTTTAGCTTATAAAGCTGATTAAACCTTAGTTAATCACAAGCGAGTAGGAGAACATCTATCCGAGAAGGACTCGGTGACTGGATGGGCGAGTAATTCGCTCGCGTGCTTGCCTGGTAACCTGCTGATTGAGCGGGCGGTCCCGCGCGGCAAATTCACCCTGGATCTACCTTCTCAGATCTTCTAGTTCCCTACTCTATCCAACATAGCGATTGAATTCGATGACGCGCATCGTAGATTCTTTGCATTCTGCCAATGCGCTAGATGCTAGCGCGCAATCTGCTCGTCGTCAGATTCAAGATTCCTGGCTGCGTTCTTCGGCTAGCCGACAGTCGAATTAAAGCTACGATTGCGCCCGATTCGTAACAAATTACCGCGTCGGTTCTCGTTGACAATAGCTAGGAGAGGAAGCTGCGACGCACTGGACGCCGTTACGACTGTATCTATAATACGATGATCTAATTTATAGATACGACGAGGGTTGAGAATTTCTGGCTAGAACGGAAATTGAGCGAGGTCGATGCGATTGGCGGGGCCAAAGAGGGTAGCGTGTACTTCTGCATGTGCATCTATGGACACACATATGTATATGAAGGCATATGTGTAGATGCGATGCATGCTGGAGAAATGACACGAGCGAGAACCTCCTCGATGGGCTGCAATCCTGGTATATCGGCAGAGCGCCGCAGCGCCACGCGTCACGGCGAGCATCACCGCAACGCGCGGCGCCTGTACGCCGGTCATCGCGACGCGGCTGCGCCGCGGTTCCATCGTCTCGGCGTCCTCTTTGCCCTCCGACTCGTGACCTGATTTTTGCAAACGTCTCGTGGTTGCGGTGGCATGAAGCGCTCTATGCCGATCTCATGGCGCGTTTGTACTACGTGTCCAATTGGCTCGATCGCTTCTCGGCTTGAGGCTCTGGGCAGGGGAACGGATGGGGTCGATAAAAGAACGCGGATGGAATAGGAATGCGAAAGGAAAAATTGGAGGAAAATTGGAGGAGATTGCTCCGAATTGGATAGCGCGTTGCTCAGTTTTGAACGACACAGAATCAGGATTCGAGGGACCCAGTCGAGATTCTGTACCGCGTCTGTACTTCGTACCCATGGGGACCCTCGTTACCGTTACTGGTAACCAATAGATAGACGCTACCTTATCAATTGCAAGCAATCGAGATTTCGTTGCGCTGACGGAACAGCGCGAGGTGTACGTACGAGGATTTCCGTCGCAGGTGAATTAAACGTAACGAGCAAGGGAGTGCACAGCTCGATGGGGATCGACGCGCACCAATAATAGCAATGTCGAGTTTCGATGTTTCGGTAACGAATCGTTTATAAATAACGAGCGCTGTTTCAGCGATACAAACAGGGAGCACACGTTATAGTCAAAGATTTATCCGCCTGAGCATTTCGGTCGGAACCGTTGCTGTTGGATCGTTTCGTCAAGGGATCGACTTGCCCTTTAGAGATACAGATTCTGCGTTTTCGGACGCGTCATCTCCCTTTGATTTTTCGCGATTCTGCTTCCCCTCAGGGTTGTTCCAATGTTGCAACTGGCCGGTACCGAATACGGCAAATGTAAGCGCACCGATACAATAAGTTGACGCCAACACCCAGAATATGATACTCCAGCGATCGTAGCTTTGATTCTTGTAAGTTATCGTGCCCACCATGTAGCTACTGAGGAATCCACCTAAAGAGCCGAGCGTGTTCATGATACCGAATATGGTACCAGAGAAATTGGGCGCAATGTCCAAACTGTTTCCCAGATAGCCTGCTGCCACGGCGCCGTTTATCGTTAGAGCTGTCGTGAAGATCAAGACCGATGTAACTCTGTCCCATCCGTAATTCGCTTGGACAACCATCAGCAGTCCTGGCGTTAGTACGGCTGCGGAGGGAGCGAAAAAGTGACGTGAATTGAATTTCTCGAGACTATTACCAGCGTAGCCAGACGCCGCGCTGCGATGACACATGCATTCGTTTGCTCACCAAGGGTTGTGAAAGTCTTCCGTATAGTCGTTACCGACAGTTTCTTCTTCTTGAACAGGTAGTCAGCCAGCGTGGAGGTCGTCACCGCGAAGATGTACTTGCCAAGGTAGGGTAAGGAGGAGAGCATTCCATTCTACGAAGGGGGAATGAGCACGACTGTATTATTGCAAGCTGGAAGCGAATGTTCTCTCGAGCAGAAGAAGCAACTTGACTACAAACTTGTTTGATATTAAAGTTCAAGATGTATTTCATGTAGGTTGGTAGCTGATTGACAACGGTGAAGTAGCCGAATACGTTGCATCCGTGCACCAGCACGATTGCCCAAACAGGTGCCGAGAGAAAGATGGACTTCCATGGAACGGACAGCCTCTGCAAGGGAGAACGGGAACGATTCGTTTTGCAACTTTGCGAAATTTGATTGCTCGCCAGCGATTTTCGAGAACCTTTGCCGTAGATGTGTAACCGATCGCTTCCTCGATGTACCGACGTTCCTCGACGGAGATCCTCGGATGCTGGGCAGGCGAGTCGAATATCAAGAGGAACCAGGCGGCGCTCCAAACGATACCTATTGCCCCAGTTACATAAAAGACAGACTCCCATCCGAAGGAAGCGATCAGAAATCCGCTAGTTGGCATCGTTATCGCAGCGCCTAGCGACGAAGCTGAAACCGGAGAAACGTGTCTTCCCTCTTGCACGCGTATCGATAGGAGAATAATAGGACGCGTGCACCCATACCCATCATATTGGAGACAAATTTGCTGCGCTCCGCTGGCGGTATCCATCGCGCGGTCATCGGTTGCATAGCTGGCCACGTAGCTCCCTGTCAATTGACGGGATATCGTTTTAGGTAGAGTCACACTACATGTATGTACCGTGTACTATGTACACTGTACTCTATGCGCTGTTCGATCGACGCTAACAGGAGGTGTGGTACAGAAACAGAGAAAAAATAGGAAAACCCACCAACATGAGTCCGAGAATCGTTCTTAAAGCAACTACCGCAATGTGGCCGTAGATCGCGGACAAAGGGGTGAAAAGCGTGATAACGCTGGATATCAGCATGCTGTATCCGAAAACTCTTTTCGATCCTACTATCTCCGCGAGCCGCCCGCCTGGCAGTTCGGTGCATACGTAGCCCCAGAAGAAGCTTCCCAACACGAGGTTGACTTGGTACTCGTTCCAGGGGTATCTCGGTTGGTTCCATTCGTCCTGAGAAGCAGAGCGCAATCGTGGAATGGTTGGTTCGGAGAATCCCTGAAAGGAAGAACCTTGGGAAACGTACTACCCGTCCGGATGGTTCGGAGAACGAAGGCATCGCCGTGGCGTTCGACTGGTCGCCCCGCGACGTAACGTTCACGGTATCCCGGCGATCGAAAGGTTCGTTCGACGGATCGTGAACGCCGAACTGGGAACTGTCGTTGCTTGGAAGCACCATCGAAACAATGGCGATCGTCATGTTCACTCGTAGCATGTAGTTTAACATGAAACCCAGAATTACCATAACGTTAAGCACCTGTCTGCACGAGAGCCGATCTGAAAAAAGGAGAACGTCATCGATGCCCATCGTCTTCGAAGTCGGATCTCTTTCGTCCACGGCAGTATTGCGACACGACTGAACGCGAGCTATGCGTACATGTACGTTGTCCGCCCTTGCCTTTCAATTCGAGCCCCACGAGTTGGTCGTAGTTGAATTTGTAACGATGCTGAATGACTCGACCCAGCACGTTTCAACGAATTATTAAAGAATTGAACGAAGGGATCAGCGGTGGCCCCTATCGGTAATAAGGTTGCTATTAGCTTCAACTTCCTGTTCGCATTTGAGCGCATCTTTTCTTTGCGAGGTCGCTTCGCTGCGTCTCACGATTGAGGTTCACCCAGGCAACCTTCACCCAGAACTTAACCGCGCCAGCGTTCTGTCCCTATTTATGTATACGGATCTTGGCTAGCGCACCTCTGTTCACCGCGGGGCAGCGGTGCGCGAATCGTACCACGTTTCCGATCGCCACATTACTTGTGTCTCGATAGGTGCGCGGATAGCCGCATAGAGACACTTTGGCCATGCATCTGTGTTGTTGGCAAAACACCGAAAGATGCTCGCACTGTTTTGACACTTGAAACTGCGAAGCTGTCGATCGAGAGTCGAACAAGGTTCGATCTCGGACGGGGCAGATGCGAAACACGAGCGTGCGAACGATAGCTTACCCAGAACGCTTCGGTTGGGGGCCATCCCTGGCTCACTGGAATTTGGTTGCACGAAAGACGAGAAGAAGACTTTGATCGTTCGCCGGTTGCGAGCAATGGCTCGGTTCGTTAACGTAGCGTGGAAATGTCGGTGCGTCGACGCTGGCAGCCGCTCCGTCGATCGTACGATGGCCTTTACGACAGCTCGACTCGCTTCAACGGACTAGCGGACTATTCGGCCGCGTCTGCCCTCATCAGCGTCGATACGTACTGGTATCCGATCAAACGGTGCCATTCGCGCTCGTGCTGCCGCGTATTCCCCGCATTCACCAACGACAGGCCATTACGATAGACGCTATTGCTGCGAACGTGGACCATTCTATGCACCATTTGTTTTCTTGGCCCACCCCGTCGTCTCCCTCTGCTGCCCGCTACGACGAAGAGGACGCAAAACGGTGGCACGGTGCTTCGTTTCCGAGGAATCTCGTTCCACCGAACGATGCGATGGGGGGACGAGTGTTAAAGGAATAGGCGAGGACGAGAAGGATATCTCGAAGGTAGTCGTTCGATATGATTTTTACTCGAATCTATGTATGTACAAATAGAGGGTAGCGCGAGGCGCTTGGGCGTCCGACTGCGCCCGATCAATCTAAAATGTTAAGCTTGCTGTTCGTTTTCCTGAGCTGTGCCCTCCACGGGATAATTTGCGTATCGTCGTCCGCGTGGTGCGCCGTCTGGTTCTCCTGTGTTCCTTCGTTCGCGCAATTCGCGTCGCTCCTCTTCTCCTCGATGTCCGTCTTCTCCTCGAGTCGCTGCGACAGCGGGCTGCTCGGCGAGACGTCCCGCCTCGGTGACACGGATGCGTCCACCTTGACCGGGGGCAGCGCAGATACCGGTGGCACCGCTGATACCGCTGGCACCGCTGGCACCGGTGGTATCGCTGCTACCGCTGGTGCCGCCGGCACCGCGTGCGCTTGATTCAGTCTAACGAAAGGCCCAGACTGTTAGCTATCGTCCGCGGGCACAGCAGAATCGCGGGTCTACCAACCTTTTTTCCTCGTTGTCTTTTTTAGCGAGAAGTTGCCTCTTCCAGGCAGGTATCGCCTTCTGCCGTCTCTCCTCGTTCTCCCTAGCAATCTGCTCCTCCAGCTCCTTCTTTGCTCGCTCGGCCGCTTTGCGCGCCAGCATTTGACGTTTCCATACCGGTATCGCGTTCCCGGAGCTGTCCTTCTCTGGAATCTTTCGATCCCGATCGCGACACGAATGAAATCAACGACCGGCCGCGAGTCTCGTAGGGTTTGGGTCACGTTTCGTCGACTTACCTGATCGACAAACTTCGACACGTTGAACGCCTTGCTGATCTCCGACATTAGATTTTGTTCCTGCGTCTTCTCGACCTGGGCCATCTCCACCTTGAGCTTCTTGATGCCGGGGATGTCCTTGGTCCTCTTCAGTTCCGCGATCAAGTCTGTCTTCTGGACGAAGAACGACTCTGAAACTGAGGAGAGAAGGTGCGGTGGTAGTGGCAAGAGGCAGAGAGCCCTGTCGGTTGTCTCGCGATCCGAAGGCAGGTCCGGCGCGTACCGTTCGTCATGGAGACGCTTCGCGGCGGCGGAGCCGAGAACGTTTTCGTCGCGTTCATCTTTGTCGTGGTCCGTCGCAGCTGGATGCTCGTCAGGTCTTGAATGCTAATGGTCGCCAACGGTTGGAGGGTCTTGGGGTTGTCGTGGTCCGCGTGTGCCGGGATCCCGTGTGCTTCCTCGACGTTTCGCCGTAGCTTCTGTAGGGGAGAAAGAGGCGGCGGCGGTGGTCCCGCTGACGGCTCTTTTCCCCCATCACTCGCCGGCTGTACCACGGTCTCCGTTAGTTCCACCACGACCCGATCATCGTCCCGATGGCCCCCTTCCGGCCTGTCGACGCTTCTGCTCTGTATGTCCAAGTTGTCCACCGATCTACGACACCCGTTCACTTTTGTAGTAGAAACGATTCCGGCGCAATCGGCCTCGCTACCGCGTTCACCTACCTTGCCTTCGACAGGCTGCTCTTGGCGGAAGCCTTGCAGATGCTCCTCAGGTATTCGGACGGCTTGAGCAGCGTGTTCGAGTCCGCGTTCGCGAACTGCGGCGGTATGAACGGCAGCACCATATGCTTGTTGACCAGATGGGATGTTTGACTCGCCTTAATTTCCTCGGCGTCCGCTGCTGGACTGGTAGGAGGGACTTCCGGCTGCTGATGCTCACCGCAGGATACGTCGGACTTGTTGGTCGCTGTTCCGAAACAGAAGCCGAAGGTAGGGAGTCGGGCTGAGTGAAATCTAGGTAAGTGTATTATATGCCCGATGAGCGCCATGGTCTGATAAGTGGCCGGCTTTGCGACTCACCGAAGCCGTAATTATTTCGATCGTTTAACGCTACTACGGGGGCTCGTTTGAGACGCCTCGACCCGGCCGATCGCGCGGCCCGATCAAATCCGCGCCGTTTTGCTTCTTCTGCGCTACTTTCGGACCTCCGAATCGTCCCGAGACGGCAAATGCTTACCCGACGATGCCGGACCTCGATACTCCGCTCTTCCATCTCGGCACGCGTCACCGAAGGATGCGTCCTTCTTTTCGTCCCCGGCGATAGGTTCGACGTTTTGCTTGGCGTCCTCCTTGTCGGGCGGCGGTGGTGGCGGCGGTGGAGGCGGCGGCTTGGCGAAGCTGAGGGGATTTCTCGAGTCGAAGTTACTAGAGTCCCGAGCGGGATTTCACGAATCGCATTTTCGACGCAACGCTCGCGGCGATCCGTACGAGAAGCTCCAAGACGGAGCGGCGCTCTCGCTTATCGCGCGGCCTACTTACCTAGCACCGCCGTTGGCCGGTTTAATCTCTTTCTCGCTTTCTACCTGCGACGAATTGGCCGAGTCCTTTTTCTCTGAAAAACATGCCCGATGAATGTTCGCGGTGACCGCCGCGGCCGATGTCTAACGCGACTCGGCGGTCCGAGCCGGACCGAGCGACAACGTACCGTTCATGCCGATTCTCTCGTGGCTGTTGTTCCGCGACAACGAGGGAGTCGAGGCGCTGGACGAGACGCAAGGAATCTCGCTGCTGATGTTCGACGAGTCGCTCGCGCTGCTCGACCTGCTGTATCTGCGCTCGGATTTTCGTGGACGGCTGAAATCGAACGATACCCGCTAGAGCAACTACCGTTGCGGATTCACCCGCGCCGAGCCGCGCCGCGCCGCGCCGCGCCGCGCCGCGAACGAACGGGCTCGAGCGAGAATATCGAGGTCGATCGTTCGTAAAACATCAGCCGCAAAACAGGGAGCAGGGTCGAAGTCGTTCGAGCTCTTGCGAGAAACTGCTGACCGAGCGTTAGCGGGAATGGAACGCGTTTCGAAAGCGAGCTGCGCTTGCGAAATTCGCGGCGGTTCTCCTCGCGTTCAGGAGGCAGGTATCGTATCTCGTAGCATAATCGACCCCACGTGCACCGCGATGCACCCTTTCGTACCTGCGTTCGGTCGCGTCGTTTTCGCTCGTGGTCAGCTTGCTGTGGACAGCGCCGGCTGGGTCGCTGGTTTCCTGATCCTGCCGCAGACAGATTTGCTCGTACGCGTGCTCGGAGGGCTCGCGCGTCCCATCGGATTTGCCCGTGAAACCGTTTCCGCTCGAGGACCGATCGAGGAGACCATTGTTGACGTGCACGTCCACTTTAACTGGAATCGGTCACGAGTAAAGATGTCGCAGAAACACGGCGACGTCGATCGCGACTCGCGCCACTTACCGGTCAGGGGTTCGTCCTTCTTTTCCGAATTGCGCTGCTTCTCCGTGTCCGTGAAGAGCCGCGTGATTCTGGTGTACACGAGGTCGTGAGGGCTGTGCAGGTAGAAGGACTCGGTGTCCTTTGGTCTCGCGGGTTCGCCGATGAACGCGCTCATGGGATTTATGTAGATTCCATCGCGGGGCCGCGAGCCGGGCGGGTGCAAGAAGAACGGCTCTCGGAACATACCGCAGCCGCGCAATGAGCACTGCAAGCAGAATCATCGCCGCTGTTCCTATTATCCGTCGGACACCGATCTCTCGCATACCTCTCGCACGCTCTTCCGGAAGAGCGATTCGCGCTGGCTCGAGCCAGCCCGAGGCCGTGGATCGTTCGTCGTTCCGAATTCGATCGAACGCGCGAAATTTTCGCGACCCCTACCACTATCCTCTTTCCTATCTTCAACCTGCAAACTACGAGTACTATATGCTCCGATCTACTAGCCTTGTCGACGGAACTCGTGATGCAGCTGCAGGACGTGGCGTCGCTCACGTTCTCCGAATATTCCGAAGCGGAACGATCTCTGGACATTCTGCGGGTAACATTGGTACGATCCTTTCCTTCTGCTTTCTTCGATTCTTCGTTCCCTCGTTTCTTCTTTCTCGTCACCGTCCAACTTCTGGTACGAGCGACGCGCGTCGACAGTCGGCCGGCGATAGAGCGCGAACAGATTTCTTGCGCGGCAACTTTCTACGCGGAAGAAGGAATCCAAAGGACGGCGAGGCCGCCGCCACCACCGTTACCTCCGTTACCACTGCTAGGCCGAGGTAGACGAGTCGATTAGACGTCCAAAACGTGAGCGCAATTGCACGGGGATTACGGTTATGGTTTCATAAGCGCGGAACGTCTCTGTAATTGCCGGTTCTGACGCTGGAATCGAAATTTTTTATTACGGATACCTATTGGCTAGAGCTAGCTGTGAACTTTGAGCGATCCTGGTACTTGCGGCCGCGTTGAACCAGCAGGGCAAAGGGCGATACACGGACGCCCGTAACGCGCCGACAGAAAATCACTAAGGTTCCGTGTACCGTTTTCTTTCGATCCGCTCGGAACGGGGCCGCACGTGGGGCGGGTCTTAGTTCGACTGGAGACCCCCGTGGAGAAACGAGTGATCGCGTACTGTATAGACGCGGGCAACGCAGCCGCGGATACCCAGTGGCACCGTTTGTTCCAAGTAACGGTTTGCGCGTTAACGAAACGTCGAGACGTTGCTCGCTTTTTGAGGGGGTCGTGTACGGGGATCGGTAACGAGATCGTATCGTCGCGACGTTAGCGATTCCTGGATGCTGAGGATCGGTAAATGTCGTCTTGACCTCGCCATTCTTCACTTACGTGTACACCCATACAAAACCGCCACAGCGAGAGATCTTGGTCGAGAAGGGCTCGGCTCGCACGATGGCAGCGGAGCTCGCCTAGATTGGGACTCGCGAGGGGGTCGCGGCTCGGAACCTTCCAACAGATACCGAATCAGACCGCGAGCACTGCGCGCACTTGCTGCGAAACTGCTGGACCGCGGACCGATCCACCGGCACAGTTTTCGATTGCCTTATATACGCATACTTTGGACACTGGAGTCAAAGTTTTTCGCGAGCGGAAACGAGAACTCGAGAGACCGGTCGGACAACGAACTCGATCTGTGCGCGGTAAGCGGCAAGTCGAGACTCTCTCGACGCGAGCCCACCTGTTCCCACTGACAACGAGAGCCAGCGAACTGGTCGCTCGTATTCCGCCGAGGAAGGGGGACCTGCCTCCTTGGCTACCTAGTTACCACCGATCTTAGAATCGAGCCGCTTTACACCGTTCCGTGCCACGTCTCGCGTCTCGCGCCTATCTATCGCTGGCTGAGCGCGGCTCGCGAGGAGTTCAGGAGAATGCGATAGACTCGATTCCGCGACCCGAGCATTCGTATCGGAGTTTAGGGGGAAACGTGGAAATCGGAGACACGCCTAACCCTTTCCTCCGAACCGCGTTCAATCTCCGGCGAAACGAAGCGAGAAGCGTCGCGCGTGTCGCATCCGTGGTCCCCGTTAGTTGCTGCTCGAGCGGGATCGAGCGGGATGCAGCAGAAAGGTATCTCCGTTGCCGGAAAAGGAATCCTCTCCTGGTTAACTGTAAATTGCCCCCACCTCGCGATTCATTGATTCCTTTGCTTCTGCTTGGTCGCGTCGCAACGCGCTACATCGAAACGCGGCCGGCTTTCTTGAAGCGCGACCAATTACGTACAATTAGCCATTTCGGTCGGCCCGACCGAATCAGCTATACGCGTGTCCGTATGTACGTGTAGTTGCCACTAGCGTCCAGTGGCAAACGCTGATATTTTCTTTCCGCGTGATCGTGTTCCAGGTGTCGGGACCAGTTCGCGCGAGGGAAAGTCACTCGTTACTGGTTCCTCTCTTTCTCTCTCCTCCTCACCGCCGCACCGCCTGAGTATATCTGTTAACGAGCACCCTGATTCACTCGTATCGGAAATATCCCAGAATATTGTCTCGCTTGGAACGCCTCGTGGGTGCGCCAATCCTGTCCGGCGCGAGGTACGATGCGACCTTTAGCCTCCTCTCTCTCTTCCGTTACGTCGGATTTGCGAGAGGAGCGGGTCGGGATTTTTGTTAACGCGTTTTCGGCTGGACGGCTCGGGTAATCGTAGTTTGTTGGAGGCAAAACTACGTTGCTCTTATGCCTGGCACCCTGTACCGCAAGTATTTTGTGTATGAGACAACGAGAACGGCGTTGGGGATTTATCGTTGAGCGGATGAAATATTGTAGGCTTCAACGAAGGACAGGCAATAGCGTCGACTTGTTTAACGAGTCGGGCCTCTGTATATGTAATCAGCGTCACGATTGGTCGATGCAACGGCAAAACACGCAAACACGTTCTTTGCATAATGACCATCTCGCCGTTGGTCTAAGGACGACCGTTGTTGTTGTTGTTGTTGGTGGCGTATAAAAGGGTGAAACGGCCAAGAGGAAGGTGTATTTCGCGATCGTGGCAGGTGACAGGATGAAAGACGAGTTCCAGGTAGGTGCGAGTTGAATCCGACAAAGAAACGACGGAATCGTCGAGTTCCGTTCAAACGAGCTTTCTTTCGTTCTAGTATCTGACGGGATTCGGCAGCGAATTCTCGAGCGAGGATGAACGTTGTCCCGGTGCTCTGCCCATCGGTCAGAACAATCCTCAGATATGTCCGTACGGTCTGTACGCGGAGCAACTGTCCGGCACATCGTTCACTGGTAAGTAAAGGAATCTTAACCGCCGCGTCGCGACGTACATATGGATACAACTTGCCTCGCAGCTCCCCGCTCTCGGAATAGGCGTTCCTGGCTCTATCGGATCAGACCTTCGGTCCTCCACCAGCCCTTCTTTCCGAGCCATCGCGCCTCTAGGATTAACTACGAATGGGACGCCATCCCGCCTAACCCGAATCAGGTACTTGCCTCCCTTCTTTCGCTTCTCGCCCATGTCGCGATACTCGAAAGCTCGTTTGGCGTTTCAGTTGAGATGGAAACCGTTCGACGTGCCGACCAGGCAAGCTGCCGAGGTGGATTTCCTCGATGGTTTGCACACGATATGCGGAGCGGGTGACGTACGAGCTCGACAAGGTGTCGCGATTCACGTGTATCTCTGCAACGCCTCGATGAGGGACAACGCTTTCTGCAACTCTGACGGCGATTTTCTTATCGGTAGGAGAACGAAAACGTTTCATCGACAGGTCGAACGAAATTCTTGCTTTTCTTCTTTAGTGCCTCAGCTAGGAGCGTTACTGATAACCACGGAATTTGGCAAGATTCGTTGCGATTCGAACGAGATATGCGTGATCCAGCAAGGCATGCGATTCCATGTAACGGTGTTTGGTCCGTCCCGGGGATACATCTTGGAGGTGTTCGATGATCATTTCCAGCTGCCGGAATTGGGTCCGATAGGTAAAAGAATCGTACGGCAGATACGTACGAGGAGAGTTATCCGAAAGATAGCTGGTATGTTTCGAAACAGGAGCGAACGGCCTGGCGAATCCCCGAGACTTTCAAACGCCGGTCGCGCGTTACGAGGATCTTGAAACCGATTACGCGATCGTCTGCAAGTATCAAGGCAAGCTGTTTACCGCTCGACAGTGTCACAGCCCGTTCGATGTCGTGGCGTGGCACGGAAATTACGTCCCGTTCAAGTACAACCTTGATAAATTCATGGTCGTCAATACGGTTTCGTTTGACCATTGCGTAAGTTGCTCGGCCGGTCCAGCGTCGAATAGAATCGATTCGCGTCACCGTCGCACTTTTTCGCAGGATCCGTCAATCTTCACCGTGCTTACCTGCCCATCGGGAAAGCCTGGCACCGCTGCGGCCGATTTCGTGATATTCCCACCCCGATGGTCCGTACAGGAGCACACTTTCCGGCCTCCTTATTACCACCGTAAGTAGAAAGTCGACGCACGATGCTTCTGCCGGCGAGTATAGGCCGGAACATGGCCAAGCAAACGAACGCGACGGAGAAATTTCGAGAGTAGTCGTGTTACTTTGCGACGTTGATTTTGTCGCGATCTACATATGCACATATAGTATGTATGTATGTGTAATCGAACGCGACACCGCTCGCCCCGTTTTTTCCCTTTCTAGACGAAAAATAGATATCCACGTCTAAATGCCCCAGTTTTTCCATCCTTTCGCTTTTCCACGCCGATTCCTCGTCGTCGACTGTACGGCTCGATGCAACGTTATGCTAGACCGCTTCGAAAAATCGCGCAACCGGGATACTGGTGAAAACGTGGCATTTTCTCCAACGATATCGATTCCCTCGACTCCTTTTTTCTTTCACACGACTATCATTCTGCAGTTCCTTTCGCCCCAAGTCTACAATCTTTTCTTTCTCCAAACCAGCTCCCTCTTCCTCGCACCCTCGAACCGCTGCGCTATTTTTCTTCGTGGAAAATTTCTCGCGCGATTAACCTTTCAATCGATGCTGTGATATCGCTTTCTTGCGCCTCGTTTCGATCCGTAGGAAATTCTATGAGCGAGTTTATGGGCCTGATAAAGGGACGATACGAAGCTAAGGAGGAAAGTTTCCACCCGGGAGGAGCTACGTTACATTCTATTATGACGCCACATGGACCAGATGCGCTGTGTTTCGAAACAGCTTCGAACAGCGAGCTTAAACCAGAGCGTGTTGCCGATGGAACTCAAGCTTTCATGTTTGAGACATCGTACAGCTTGGCGGTTACCGAATGGGCTGCAAACAATTCTAACAAGCTGGACGATGATTATTACAAATGTTGGCAACCACTTGAGAAGCACTTCGACCCAAATTCGAAACCTCTCTAACGCTATCTCTTCCTTCAATCCTTTATCGCCTCGTTTTTCCCTACCACTTCTTTCTTTTTATCTGTTTTTTTTTTATATTATAAACAACACCAGGCGTAACATACAAGTGTGCAGTTTCCGAACATTGATCGCTTAGTTGCATACTTTTTTTTTTATATTTTTATGTTTATGCTTATTGGATATTCAAGAGCAGCAAATAAAAATGATGCGAACAAAACATATGTTTCGCTCGATAACTTACCATGACAAGCGACTCGCGCGCACAACCATTAGCATGCGAGCACTCACGTGGCAAGAGCTTCTCGCTTTCCTCGATAGAGTGCGTCTGGAGTCCGGAGTCTGGAGTCTGGACTCTGGGCACGTAAATGTCACACGTATGAATATCGCATTTATGCACCCAAGGTGCGTCGAACAAGGATCTGTTAGAAGATGCGATCTGTCTAGGATGATTGCAATGGTTTATCGTAAAACGAACGAAAGACCGATCAGCCGTTGTGGTTGAATGCAACGTAAATATGTATACCGGTTTCGTGAACGTTCATCGATCGGTGTGGCCGATTCGTAACTGTAACCTTACAATGCGAGGACTCGTTAATTTGGCGATTCTTCTTTGCTGTTTTAGGAGTAACGCTACAGCTTCGTATTGTTATCCCGATTATTGTCGAGCCGAGGTAATTTTCTCTTTCGCATTTTGCCTTGCTCGAATTTTCTGCAACTGCTTGTCTGGATTTCCCATCCATTGTTTGGATTTTATACGTAATGTCATCCGCTTGCTTTTCCAGTCAACGCAAGCCTGGGTGCCTGGTTTTCAATGTCTCTTGACAAAAGTTGAGAAAGGCAAAGGTACGACACATTTATTTCATCCATTCGCACATTAGCTGTTTGCCCGTGCGATTCCTACTACGAAACATATGATTCTAATGCATGCAATAGTGAATCAGCTATGCAAATTCTTTCTTTTCCCAACAGATTGCACCAAACTTGTCCTGGACAGCTTTAATAGGGCTGCACCAGTTCCTGAGATGGAAAAATTTAATTTACGTGCATATATTTACGAGGAATCTGAGACAAAAGCAACTGCATTTAATTTGAGCGTTACAAATGCAAACATTCGCGGTAAGAAATATACGATAAGATGGTTTTCTTCAATGACTCGGAATTATTTACCACTGAGCAGGGCTGGTTACGCGTTATCAAAATTTGCTGAACAAAAATCAGTCGGCTTGTAGATACGTAAGATTTTATGGAAACGAAACTCTACCTGTACCAAAAGAGTTCTTCGTCTCTTGCCCATTCTACGATGAATCTTACGAATCTGTTCCTTACCGGTTAGATTATCTAGTAATCGGGAGCAGTTTCAACTATAGCAAACGGTACATTTTCAATGTTCCTGTGCATCAATTTATCGGTGAGTCATACAGACACGGCTAGCTCTATGTATTCGACTAGATGCCAGCAGTCTCTAATTCGATATTGGTTGTGTCTCTTAGATCAAGGTACAGACGTAAAGGTCTTCAGGCCATTTGTATATATAGATGTATCTTATGCACCTCTTCTCTTCTTGCACATTCAACCACTGCCAGAAACGTACAACGTGACAAAGTATAGAATTTGGTTGGTGAACAACGATACAAATACTGTTACGTTCGCGGACATATTCTCAACGACAAGCAAACAGGACATTCGATACAATTTTACCGCCCACACTGGCGTGTTTTATTTTAAAGTCTCACCAATACATACTTACTGCGGAGAATTTGGATGCGCGAACAGCACCACACCCTACATTATCATACGTAAGGAAACGGCTATTAACCAGATGTACAAACGTCGCATCTAAGCTTGTCTCCACTTACCGTCGGTCCATACTTTTCAGAGAAAACATCTCATCGTCTTCTCATCATGATTATCAGCACCGTATGGATACCACCAGTAATACTGTATGTTCTATATCATCTTTACAAATTATACAAAAAGGGTAATATCGTAGTGTTTGTAGAAATCGTAGCGGGCGTGCCTCACGTGCTCAGATTTACACGTTTCCCCGGTACCTTGTATCTTTGTAGAAGCATCGAAAAGGAGAGCCGCACCTAAATGTTTGTTGGTGTATGCACCGACCCGCTTATCGCATATCAACGTAATGATCGAATTGGCAAAATACCTAAGAGGTTGTAATATTAACGCCATGATAGACATGCTGGACGTCACGGACACCACCGATCAAGTTAGTATTCAGAAAAATGGTATGCGAGTCGTAGATAAGGTGTGGGCGAATTCATTAAGCTCACGTTTGTGCTGCAGGGTTTAGAATATTGGTCCGATGCTGCTTTTCGAAGCGCCGATATCGTTCTTCTGGCCACTTCTCCGCCGCCGAAAAAGTCTTCGACCGCTAGCAACTATCTTTTGAGATTGCTCAAAGAAAATCGTCCGCAAAGAGGAAAGCGGTGTTACATTGTGCAGTTGCCGTACTGCAAGTCGGACGATGTACCGGAAGAAACGCGTCACTTTAAGAGATTCTTTTTGCCGAAAGAGCTGGCTAAGCTCGTGAAAATCATACATCAGATGGACCGTGCAAAGTGCGTGTCTTCGGTGTCCGACAATGAGTTTTTAGATAGCGTGAAAATGGCGAAACTCGAGATACTGGAGGAAGATCCGAATATCGCGAAAGATAGAGAAACCGGTCGGTTCCATTTAAACTTTCTATTACTTGTGTAACTCAAGTTAAGCTTTTTCTTGCTGTTTCACGTGCTAATGCTGTTTTAGAGAACCTTTTGTCGCTGGAAAGCGGGAAAACTCCAGGCAAACCGATCTTTTTGTTAGCAACGTCGGACCCGGCCATCTCAGCCGACGCTTGTCAGTCATTTGGAACGAATATCGATGAACTGAATTTGCTTGGGAAGAGCGAGCTAGGCGAAGGAGTACGTACTCGATCTGGTCCGACGAACGATGCCTCTTCGTTTCGTATCGATCAGTTAAACTTGTGATTGCATTTGCACTACCTTTTTTACTTAATACTTTGCCCGGTTAGTTGACGCGGGCTGAACTGCTTCGATGAAGCGGACGCTTTATCGACGATAACTTTTCTACTCATATTTCACCGAAACCCGAATAATATAATGTTTATATATTTCACTTGGCGATTATGCAATTATGGTAGTCGAATTGCTAAGGTTTTTCGAATGGGAATTATATCAAATATGCAGATATATTCGGGTCGGTGCTGTTAAACGAATGTTCTGTTTATGAAAGATACACTTAACGTAACGAACGTTAACAACATTGTTTAACATAATATCATATATGCATCAAATAATTAATAAAACTGTAAATTTCACCGAGCAAAACAATTTTATTATCATAGATGTATATCAAAATTCTGTAATTTGCATTCGGAATTGGTTTACGCTGCAAAATCTATAAAAATATTTTATTTATTACTGTATGCTGGCAAATTGCAAGCAAGTAAGCAGGTATTTTACACGAATAATTTGGAAAAATTGATCTACATTCGCCACAATTACATATATCATTTAGTTATCATTATTATTATAGAATCAGGATTGAAGGAGGATTTGTAAATTATGTATAATAAATTGTATACAATCTTTTCCGATGATTAATAGTGAAAACTTTTCTTCCTCTCACATTTATTGTGAAAAATTTTCTAACTACGTTCAGAAGAGTTACAGTGATATTATGTAGTAAGATCTGAGTGCGATTCATATTTTGCTGGAAGTAAGAAAAAGATAAATTAATAAGGACCAACAAACAATGATTTCTACAATAAATTACTGAAATAATTTGGATTGAAGTTAGCTTTAAATTAATTAATACTATTTATAGGCCACAGACGACTATTGTTCGTAATAAAAGAGAATCTAGGATAGCCCCAGTTTTTATACATAGTCATGTATAGTTTTAAGTAAATTTATTTCACAAATACACAAATTGGTAATCATTCTTGCTCGTACGCCTGACATCTATAAAGAAGCGCTTGACACTACTTGTGCCCCTGCATTCTCTACACTCGACAGCAGACACAGTACATACATATCTCGTCTGTGACAGGACTGGCGCTCTAGAACCCACAGCTACATAAAAGGTACGTGGCCCCATCTCGCGTTTGCGGCCTTCCGAACAGCTTTCTACACCTCCAAAACCAACTTTCTGAATTACATCTTTCATTTAAACAATTGCATTTTTCTCAGCTTGCAATTATGGTCCTTTTGATCCGGACTGGTCTCATATTAAAGCTAGGAACCGTAGCTATCTTCGCCAACAGGCTCAACAATATGGCATTTGTGGTTTAAAAGTTATAAACAATTAAAAATTCGGCGAAAATGCACTGTGGGTCATTGCAATTATCTGGGCTCTTGGTAGTAGTTTTTTAATCAACAGGGTCTCAAACGAAAGGGAAGAGAATACGCTATACGGAGAAAAATATCCTGTTGCTGAAACTTTATCCAGTTGCCCACAATAATGATTTTAATTGTTTAATTGTATATAACAAATGAACCGCGTATGCAATAACATTAACACCTATTGTAGATTTTAGCTTGGGCTTCTAACTTTAATTTGTCTTGACTGATCATTGACGTAGCTCGCTTGCAAGTCGAAGGTTCAAATAAACCTCTCTTTCTCTTATGCTTCTCGTTTGGCCCTCCCTTCTTCCTTTTTCCTCTGTATATACCTTAACAATCTTTCTCTCTTCTGTTACGTACTTACTAATATATTTTTTGTGTGTGCAGGTTCCGCATGCAAAGAGTATGGAGCATGGACCGGCTCTTCTCATCATTCATAAAAGCAAGAAAGAAGAAAGAATTCCATATACTTCTCTTGCCACATACTTTAGTTACAGTAAATTGGTTTATAAAAATAGTTTGTAGTTATTAGCGCATAAGATTAATTTAGAACAATTCTGTATTTAATTTGTATTTGATTTTATATTCAGTTTATTCGGTAGATCTTATATAAACTTTAATATTACTTATATTACTATTGCAAGTTCTACTGAATGTGCTAAATATAAAGTGAAAGATATAATAAATGCTTTACATATGCACAAGTTACATAATTGCTCTAATTTAAAGTAATTATTTTAAAGCTTAACTTTTGCATATAAAGTATGTAGATTTTAGTGTAAGTTTTATCCGTAGGATATATTGTAAATTCACTTCAAATAATAGTTTATAAGTATTAGATTATTTATATTTATAGTATTCTTTGTATTATATAAATGTTAGTTTAGAATTGATACTAAGATTTAGTTGTAAGATGTATTGTAAATAGATATAAAAGAATAGTTCATAAGTATTAGCTTGTAAAATTGAATTACAACACTTTGTAACTTGTATCTTCATTAATTAATTTAAATAAATATTGAATAAAAAGAATTCTACTGCTCTTTTGATTTTCACACCACACCAATCCTTGAAAAGACCTAATTCCAATTCCTTAAACAAGTACTACCGTGCAGGAACTTTAATTGCAAAGTTCCCAAACGGAAAACTTGTAAAAATAGACCTGAACATTACTAAATTCGGCGCTAAATATCCATGGATTAATAAACGTCTTGACGGGAGATCTTGAAATGTAAGTGCTCGAAAATTCCTGGAACGAGACGTCATTTCCAAGAAATGCTGCAATTGAATACCTCCTCGCATATCATATTCTCCTGATACAAATCCACGATTTTCGGCAAGATATTTCTGCCAGAAACTCAGAAATTTTGCGCTCGGAAATTCCTGGAATGTGACGTCATTTCTGAGAACGAATACCTCCTCGCATATCATATTCTCCTGATACAAATCCATGATTTTCGGCAAGATATTTTTGTCAGAAACCCAGAAATTTTGCGCTCGGAAATTCCTGGAACGTGACGTCATTTCCAAGAACTGCCGATGTCGAATACCTCCTCGCATATCATATTCTCCTAATACAAAGTCCAGATTTCCGAGCGCTGGAATTTCCGAGTTTCTGGCAAAAATATCTGCCGAAAATCGTGGATTTGTATCAGGAGAATATGATGTGCAAGGAGGTATTCGTTCTCAGAAATGACGTCACATTCCAGGAATTTCCGAGCGCAAAATTTCTGAGCTTCTGGCAGAAATATCTCGCCGAAAATCCTGGATTTGTATCAGGAGAATATGATATGCAAGGAGGTATTCGTTCTCAGAAATGACGTCACATTCCAGGAATTTCCGAGCGCAAAATTTCTGAGATTCTGGCAGAAATATCTTGAAGACTTTAAAAATTATGTTATTTCGAAGAATTGCCTGCTGCCAAATTTAATAACGTATAGGACCATTTTGACAAGTTTCTCGCTTCAGGACTTTGCATTTAAAGTTCGTCCACGATACTTCTTGTATAAGGAATTGGAATTAGGTTCTTTCAAGGATTGTTTAGGTATGAAAATAAAAAGAGCACTTGAATTCTTTTCATTGAAAATTTATTTAAACTGAGTAGTGAAGGTACAAGTTAAAAACGTGTTGCAATTTAAACTTACAAGCTAATACTTATGAACTATTCTTTTTAATCTATTTAGAATACATCTTACAACTAAACCTTATCAATTCTAAACTAACATTTATGTAAGTATTAAAAATTCATAAATAAAACGTAAATAAACATAAATAATCTAATCCTTATACTATACTTATAAATTACTAATAAAACTAATAAATTACAGCAATTGTGCAACTTGTAGTAGAACTTGTAATAGTCAAGCAAGTAATATAACGAATGATCTACCGAGTGAAGTGAATATAAAATAAAATATATAATAGATATACGTAATTATTAATTGCACAATTGCTCTAAATTAATCTTACCGTCTAATAGTTACAAACTATATTTATAAACAATTATGCTAGAAATTTACATAGTTTGTAGAAGCTTTATTAATTTACTACGACTAAAGGATAACTAATGTACGTGGCAAAAGTTCTTCCATCTTCTTTCTTGCTCTTATGCACAATGAGAAGTGGCGGTCAATTCTCCTTACTTTATGCCTGCGAAACCTGCACACACAAAAAATTTATTAGTAAGTACGTAACAGAAGAGAGAAAGATTGTTAAGGGATATACAGGGGAAAAGGAAAGAAGGCCGAGCCAAACGAGAAGTATAAGAGAAAGAGAGGTTCATTTGAAAAGGAGTAGAATGAGGAGTGGAGGGATGTTCTAAAATAGGAACAGATCGTTAGTCGAATCGAGATCTTTAATTTAAGACGTCGTTGATTAAACTCGGGCCAGTAGAACGCGAGATAATTGAATTTGTTTAAAGAACATATAAAGCAATGCGATTACCTCGAATTGCCGGCGACCTACAGCAATGACCAGACGACATCGCTTAAAGCTAGTCTCCAACATGTGTGAACATTATTCCACGTGCGGTTCATTTGTTATAAACAATTAAACAATTGAAATGGTTATTACGGCCAACTGCATATACTTACTGCAACGGAGTATTTTTTATCGTGTAGCTTATTCGTTTCCTTGTCTTTTGAGACGTCGTTCACTCAAGTCAGCCCAGTAGAAGCCGAGATAATAATTTTTAAATGTTTTGTCGGTAACGATATGTCGGTAATCGTGTATGTGGCGCCATCTCGCGTTTGCGGCCTTTTTCGCAGTTGGCCGCGGCTTCAAAACCGAATTCCTGGATTACATCGTTAATTTAAAGAATTGCGTTTTTCTCGGCTTGTACTGCGTATTTCTTAACCGGACTTGTCTTAAATGAGAGCTATGAACCATAGCTATCTGCTCCAAATGTTGCAACAATATGGCATTTGTGGTTCCAATGTTATTAACAATTGAAAAATCGGCAAAAATGCATTCCGAGTCACTGCAATTATCTCGGCTTCTGAAAGCGCTAGATTAATGATCGACTGCTTAAAATAAAGGTAAAGGATGCTGCTACACGATAATAACCGATTTACAAACCCAGTATAGGCTATTTAATTTTTATAAACAATGTAATAATTCGTTTGAAAATTGCATCGAAACTATACTCGAGGGCCTTCCTAAAAGTGAATTAGATTGATCCTTGAACCGAGAACTTCAATTTGAGAGGTCGTTGATCAAAATCGGCCCAGTAGAAGCCGAGATAATTGAATTTGTTTAAATAAATTATAAACAAATGCCATTATTTCGACTTGCAGGCCAGCTACATCAATCACCAGAGGACATAAATTAAAGCTAGGAGGATCACCTAACATCTCCATCAGGTGTGAACATTATTCCACGTGCGGTTCATTTGTTATAAACAATTAAACAATTTAAATTGTTATTACGTCTAACTGCACATACTTACAGCAACGGGGTATTTTTTATCGTGTGGCTTATTCATTTCCTTGTCTTTTGAGACATCGTTGATTAAACTCGGCCTAGTAGAACGCGAGATAATTGAATTTGTTTAAATAAATTATAAACAAATGCCATTATTTCGACTTGCAGGCTAGCTACATGAATGACCAGACGACATAAATTAAAGCTAGGAGGATCACCTAACATGTCCATCAGGTGTGAACATTATTCCACGTACGGTTCATTTGTTATAAACAATTAAACAATTGTAATGGTTATTACGGCCAACTGCATATACTTACTGCAACGGGGTATTTTTTATCGTGTAGCTTGTTCGTTTCCTTGTCTTTTGAGACGTCGTTGACTCCAGTCAGCCCAGTAGAAGCCGAGATAATTGAATTTCTTTAAAGAATTTATAAACAAATACCATTATTTCGACTTGCAGGCTAGCTACATCAATGACCAGAGGACATAAATGAAAGCTAGGAGGATCCCCTAACATCTCCAATAGGTGTGAACATTATTCCACGTGCGGTTCATTTGTTATAAACAATTAAACAATTAAAATTGTTATTACGTCTCACTGCACATACTTACAGCAACGGGGTATTTTTTATCGTGTGGCTTATTCATTTCCTTGTCTTTTGAGACATCGTTGATTAAAATCGGCCCAGTAGAACGCGAGATAATTGAATTTATTTAAAGAAATTATAAACAAATGCCATTATTTCGACCTGCAGACCAGCTACATCAATGACCAGAGGACATAAATGAAAGCTAGGAGGATCACCTAACATGTCCATCAGATGTGAACATTATTCCACTTACGGTTCATTTGTTATAAACAATTAAACAATATAAATTGTTATTACGGCCAACTGCATAAACTTACAGTAACCGGGTATTTTTATCGTGTAGCTTATTCGGTACCTTGTCTTTTGAGACGTTGTTGACTAAAATCAGCCCAGTAGAAGCCGATATAATAATTTTTAAATATTTTGTCGGTAACGATATGTCGGTAATCGTGTATGTGGCGCCATCTCGCGTTTGCGGCCTTTTTCGCAGTTTGCCGCGGCTTCAAAACCGAATTCCTGGATTACATCGTTAATTTAAACAATTGCGTTTTTCTCGGCATCTACTGTGTATTTCTTAACCGAACTTGTCTTAAATGAAAGCTACGAACAATAGATATCTGCTCCAAAAGTTACAACAATATGGCATTTGTGGTTTAAAAGTTATTAACTATTGAAGAATCGGCAAGAATGGACTGCGAGTCGGCTCAATTATCTCGACTTCTGGAGGCGCTAGATTAATGATCGAGTGCTTAAAATGAAGGTAGAAGTAGCTGCTTCCCGGAAATAAACGATTTATAAATCCTGCTGGCGCTGTTTATTTTTTATTATTAATCTGGCGCCTCCAGAAGTGGAGATAATTGCAGTGACCTGGAGTGCATTTTTGCCGATTTTTTAATTGTTAATAACTAGGAGCGTACTAGGAGCCTACGCACCAAATTGTAGCAAGTGTATATGTAAATTATTCATTATAATCTTGATTTGACATTTTTATTTTGTAGAACTTAATTTAAAATAAATATAAATTAAAATATATAACAGATATACATAACAATTTATTGCCGAATTACTCTGACTGATATTTATGCCCTAACAATTACAAACTGTTGATGTCTATCTAAAAGTATTGATTGAAATTTTGATGTCCTTTGTCGCCTGTGGAGTCACGCAGGCGTCGCGACGCGTTAATGTCTTTGATTGCGGCAAAGCCCATAAGCATATGTATGGAAAGGATAGATACGACTAATAGGCCCTTAAAGAAAAATGTATGCGTTGCAAACTTCTCATTTATGTACAGTTACTCACAAAATTGAGCGCACACTGATGTTGGTAGTAAAAATCGGCGGGAAAATGAATGAAAACATTGATATGTTAGTACAGTAATGCAGTATGTATTCGAATAGTTTAGATAAGAATTCGTAAAAAAGTTATATTTAACTAAAAATGTATAATTTACTGCTATTTTATTAGATATAACGTAGGTTGAAGAAAAACTTGGTCAGTACCCGCAGAAGTCCAGTAGGTGTAACCCTAGGATCGTAGATTCAGCTAAAAGTCGGTCAGAAACTGTACAAGTCCAGGAGGTACGACCTCAGTGTCGGAGGTTCAGCTAAAAGTTGGTTCGAAGCCGCAAAAGTCCAGTAGGCACAACTGGCGCAACTGGCCGGGGGTGGCGAGCTCGATTCGGTAGCTTGATATTTCTTCCTACTCTAGTTTTGCGGGCATTACTGTATTTGGTTTTTCAAAATGTATGATATTTCTTGTGCCTGTATTTATTTAAGTTAATAAATGTCGATCCTTTTAATTGCGGTACACAATGTTGCGTGTCCATTTATTGTGACGGACTCATTTCCAATCATCGAGATTGGTTGCTTTACGAGTGTATTACGCTTACAGTACATCGCGTCGACAAGCACGAACTCGCGCACATTTAATAGCAACGATGACAATTAAGTTTGCAGCAAATCTCTGTGCCAGTGACTAGAAAACCATGTGAAAGAGGTAGGCGATCTGACGTGACCTGCGCACGTGCGTTCGAACACATTGGATTCGAGACGTCGGAAACGTCTATATCGTGGACGCCAACAGAAAACTAATTATCCTGCGGAACACTCTGGTTGAAATTTATTAAACAATGCACAGAAATCCAATTCCGTTTCGCATTATCGAGAACTTCATGATCCTTGAATATTTCCTTCGCGCATATTTCTTTCCCGCTACACGTCTCGCTGTAATGTACATTAAAAGCTTGAAGCCTTGGCGACAAAGATTTCTACAGGAAGCTCCAATGTTTGATTTAATTTGAACATCAAGCGTTTAATTGAAATAAAATGTTTGAGTATGTCAATTTTTGTGCGGTAATTAATTATTACGATTACGTTTCTTTTCTTCTCCGCAATGATATGGTTAAAAAGTTAATTGAAAGCTAGTCAAACTACAAGCCGGCAGAGTTCTTGTTCGGTAATACTTCTAATTGGGAAGCCATATACGTATACATATACTTTCGCTCGGCCGCCCGTTTAAGTTAAACACTATCGCACCGAAAATTACGCAACGCAAGGAAATTTCGGATACGATTTCACGAATCATAAAGGTTCTGCTTGAATTGCAAATTCTAGCCCCTTGGGTTTCGTTTTCAAGTATTTCACCGAGCGTTACAGTCGTAAGAAATTCGGGACACGCTACTGCGGAAGACACGGTCCAATATATTTTGTAAGAGACGTACATACATACCTCGTATTATAGGAAGAACAGAGTTTTTCGCCGCATACTCGAGAGCCTTTTTCAAGATCTTCCGCACTTACGTTCGAGGTCGATTTAAAAGAGAGTGGAGAAAAGGGGATTTCGAGATTCTTGGAAGTACTTCTCGGAACGAAAGTATGACACAATTATTTGCGGTACATCGTAGAAAAGAAGCGACAGTTTCTTTGGGTACGCAATACCGATTCCCTTATTATCGCGTATATCTCTTATTTCTTCGAGCATAGAGCGGAGAGGTATTCCGCGTAAACGTCGTGCTTTTTTCTCGTACAAAAATGTAGCGAAATATAGCAGGTCGTGTTCCAATGGATGCACCCCCGTACTCGTTTGGCGCGTTCTACAAAACGCTACCGATAGCACCGCTCGATGCGTTTACTCGTTCGTTCTGATTTCCATGGGTTCTCCTCTCGCTCTCTTTAGTTCCCCAATTGTCAGTTAGCTCGATCGTGGTTGGTATTCTCGTTCGCATTATCATTATCAAAGGCAAGGAGTTCTTCCGTTTCCGAGGATTTCTTGCCCTCCATATCGATATAGGATTGGGGTCGTTCGTTCGTTGCAGCGACGAGGTCGTTGTCACTGTTGCTAGTAACGCTGCTGCTTCTAAATTTGATTGGGCTCTCGTAGTGATTGACGCCGAGAGCGGACGACGATAGATCGTTAATGTAGGACAGGTTGACTGGTTGATCGGTGAATGATGGTGCGGGTTCTTGCCAAATGTTACGAAGCTTGTCGATCTTGTCGCATTTCACCACCTGATCGGAGGACGATTTGTTCAGATAGTTGACAGCGTTGCTCGTCGAAACGCCGATGTCATCGTCGTCAGCCGCATCGTTGCCGGAGCCTGAAACACCGAAGCGATTCGAATTGAATAAATTAGGTGATTTCTTTGGAAATAAACGAAGAGATGACGCGACACGGTTAGAAACGCGTACTGTTTGGGCTGTCGAGCGCGCGAAGGGAAGCGAAATAGGCCTGATTGTCGACGGTCCTAGGATTCAAATCCAGATACTCGATGCTGTCTTCCAGCATCTTCTCCCAATTGTTGGCGAGTTCCCTGAAGGACGGCCTCGAGGCAGGTTCTTGGTGCCAACACGAAATCATCAACTTGTACCTAAGAGCAGAACGAATGATTTTCTTGGGCGTTCGATGTTTAGGTAGGTTCACTTACAATTGTTGCGAACAATTCGCTGGTCTCTCCATACGGTATCCGGCCTTGAGTAAATTGTAGAGATTATGCACGTCCACCCCCGGATAAGGAGAGGCGCCCAAAGTGACCAGCTCCCAGAGGAGAACGCCGAAGCTCCAGACGTCCGACTTGCTGGTGTAGACGTGATCGGCCAAAGATTCTGGCGCCATCCATTTCACCGGCACTACGAGAACGAATCGATAGCGAAACAAGATCGTCGACAAATGAATCCATTCCCCGACAGCCGTCACCTGTTACTTACCGCGGCCCTTGCTGCGTTTCAAATACGCGTCGTCTTCGTAGACGTCGCGCGTCAGCCCGAAATCCGAGATTTTGCAGAGCTTCTCCGCGGCGAGTAGCACATTTCTAGCTGCGAGGTCCCTGTGAACCAACTGAACGGAGAGACGCGAAGAGGCGTTAGTCTCGAAGCTCGCAGAGTGGCGAGGTATTTTCTTTGGCGTTACCTTAATGTCAGCGAGATAGGCCATACCCTTGCTGATCTGCCAAGCGAAAGAGAGGATGTCGCGGGGTGTGACCGTGTAGGCCGACGCTGCAACCGTATCGTGGCGATATTCGCTGACACTCGGGAGGGACGTCCGTCCCCCAGCTCCTTTCTCCGATTCCAAATGTCGGCTACGTCTCAAGTAATTGCTACAACATTCGCGCGTGATTCGCACGATACTCTTCTCGCCGAACGACGGCAAAGCAAGGAAGTAAAAACGGTGGTGACACCATCGGCGCGATACCACCCCTGTCGCGAATTCAAATTAGACGCGGCTATCTTCACCCTAGCGCGTTCCATGGAAATACGGAGCGGACGAAGAATTCAACGAACGCGACCACCGGAACAGTTGTCTCGCAGACGGAATTTCATAATCCGTTAACGAGAGCGGGCGCGTCCCATGGTTCTGCTCACCGGTTTTAATATACTCACCGGAGCGAGCCGTATTCCGCGAACTCGATGATGAGGTAGACCGGGGCACCGGGCGTGGTACACGCACCGAGCAGTCGGATCACGTTCGGATGCTGGGCTTCCTTCAGCAGCTGATATTCCGACAGCAAGTCCGCCAATTCCGAGGCACACGCGTTCTCCTTCAGAGTTTTCACCGCGACGGTCGTCGACCCGCTTGTTCCGCCGATATCTATGGCTTTGGCTCGCAGCACCCGACCAAATTCACCTTCGCCCAGGACTTGCTCGATTGTCAGCCGTGAACGTGGAAATTCCCATTTCGGGTCCGGCTAACGAAACAGTCCGTACGCATAGAGTAGTTGCACGCCCTCCCGGTCCGCCAGACTACCCCGAATTTACACTTACCGGGCAGGTTTTAGGCAGGAGAAGATGGCGATTCGCGGCGGTGAAGCTGTCCAAGCCGATGAGCAGCCCGTCACCTCGGTCCACGTAATCCGAGGGTAGCATTCCCATGCCGTTCCCTTCGCCATCTCCCGCTCGTTTTCCATCTCGCCGCGCTTCCTTCGCCGCCAATCTGAGCAGAGAAACATCCGTGGCTGTGTGCATTTGTCCGCGCGACATCGATCAATTTTTTCCATGATCAGCCCTCGAGCGCTCGCGATGGCAGTGCGCGCGATAATAGTATGTGCACAGCTCTTTTTTAAATACAGCTGCCCCATGAACGCACTTTCGCTGTCGATAGTCGACGATATCGACGGAAGGGGCTTGACTCCGCGGAAAGCGATAGGCTTATCGTCGACGGATCAGCGACGGATCAGCGACGGATCAGCGAACGCCATCGGTATCCCGGAGAACAAGCTTTCTCTATTTTTCACCGCCTATTCGGAACGTCCTATACTCGCGTATCGATCCAACGCGAACGTTGGCGCACAGAGGATTCGTTTATCCGAATTGCTCGCGGATATTATAGAATTCGAGCAGCTGTCGGGCCACTCGTGTGTCTCACGAACAGTTTCTTACCTGTATCTCGAGGTGACGAAGGAACCGACGATCGCTATGAGGACGAAAAAGCTGCCCCCGATCACGCCTACCATGCATATAGGACCGCACGGTCCGTGGGACGCTTTTCGCGCCCCAGACACCAGGATCTCGTTCTCCCTATCTCGCGATTTTCCTTCCCTTTCCTCCTTCCCGCCCCTGGATACCCTTCCTTCCCGTCCTTCCCGTCCTTCCTTGCTGCTCCTTACCGGACTGTCGTTGCGGGCACGGAAACGATCGACGTTGCAGGTGCACTGGAGCACGTCGTTGCACGCGCAAGTCCCCAAGCCGCTTTTAATTCCTCGGCCGCCCTTGTTCATGTGCGCGAAATGCACGTCCGCTGAAACGACGGAGTAATTTTTCTCTACACGCTAGACGGTAGAGGAGCACGGGTCGGAGAGGGCTGGGGCTTACATTCGACGGTGCAGTCTTGCGGGCAGATGCGGGGGTCCAATCGCTCTAGGTCGTCGCACTGGTTGTCGGGGCAGTAAGTCAAATCGGGGGAGCAAGTCGGATAGCGGTCCGACATCACGGAAACTTGGTTCGCTCGTTTGTTCCATCTCCACGCGCAATGCCCGGAGAAGCTGCCCCTGCTGCAAAGGCGAAACGGTTGACCCTCTCTCTCTCTTTCGGGAAAGATTTTTCTACGGGAAGCGAGAAACGTGCACGCGGGCAGAAAGAAGGAGACCTGTAAGAACCGCTGGCCACGCCGCAGCTGGACTCGCAATCTTCAAGCGTTTCGGCGTTGGCGCAGGAATGCTGACGAGCGGTGCTATCGTTGCTGGGGGTGCCAGCCGTGCGATCGCACGTGGCCACCTTCGACGCTGACACGTTGGTTAAGGTGATCCTTATGGACTTCGAGTAGACCACCCGATCCTTGCCGCTCCACCTGATCTTCAGTCTAAAAGTTTGCCCGGGGCGTCGCGGTCAATCGTAATATCGAAGCTTCTCGGAAGGGGAATTGTCTCGCGTTCGCCACTCACTGCAAGTTCGCTGGCTCCGTCTCGAGCAGATCCTCGTCGGCTACGTAGACGATGCCTCCCCTCTGAGTGACGGCGAACGTGCTCGACCCCTGAACGCTGAACGTTACCGACGAGTGAGGCTCGGTGGTCGGTTTCGCGACTCGGCTGTAGCGAGCTGCGATCCGTGCGACTTTTACGTTCGATGGATACGAGAGCGACTGCTGCCTGCTGGACGATATCGGCGACACTGTCGTCGTGGTTGTCCGGTACTCCGGCCCGTAGAACGTCAGCGTGATGTTTAACTGTAGTTTAGAAGGCAAATGAAAAAGCTCAGGCCGCGTTGTTCTCGCAAATTTATTTCGTTCTTTCCATTCAAATTCGTGGACGTTAACTTTTTTCTACCCTTTTTTCTACCCTTTCCGTGGGCGTTACGACCAGGAGGGGCGGTTAAACGGTATCAATCTGAAACTCGGTCCTGACGTAATGGGGAGCTTCCGCCTACGCGCGCGACTGCCGTGCAATTTCTCCACGCGAAACGATTCCCATTAATTCCCGCACAACCGACCCCGTGGAATGAGCTGCGGTACCGCGCCCAGCTAACGCGCTCGCAACATTTACCACCTAATTGTTTAACGAGTCGCGGTTATCGTTGCGACTAATTCCCTTCCCCCAATCGCTATTGGTTCACGGAGGTGGTTGCCATTTCAGCGGCGGAGAATCGTGGCTCGACAAAGTATGAAAACTCACCGTGTTCTCGCCGTATCCCGGGAGCAGAAGTTCGTCCCTCACTTGGAGGATCACGCGATAAGGAGATTTTGGCAGCAACGTAGTTTTCGCGGAAATTCCTGCAACAGACGAGCGACCGTTCCAGCGTAGCGAAACGCTTACCATCGTGAACGTAAAGAGGGGGACGAAGAGGTAAAAGGGAGCAAGCAGGACTCACTTGTAACTATCGCGGTGTAGGGGACACCTTTGAAAACCTCGATAGGCAGAGTGCTGTAGGTGACGTTCAGAGCGTCGTGAGTATCACCGAGAATTCGAACGATATACCGGTTGCTACTTTCCGCATCCGCGTCCTTTAGAATCAAGTTGTTGTCGTCCACCAGTTTGTCGCCCTATCGACAGTCGTCATTAGTCGTCGTATGAGTAGCAGAGCGCGGTGCAACGAAAGGGTTGGATGCACGATTATAGAGGGACGAGTGGGCGGCTGTGGAGCGGGATGAAAGGAGGGAAGGACAGGTGGCGAAATGAAAAAGAGAGCCGAGCTTAATCAAGGATCGGACCCCGAAGGCTTCTCTCCTTCGTTGTCGCGCGCTCCTTTCTTTCCGGCCTCCGAGACGCTTCCGCGTCTTTTCACGGCTGCCAGTCGAAACAATGCTCCGGCGATCGCGGGAACAATGCCGCGCGGATTAAGCCCGATTCTCGAATCATTGGTCGCGAAGGAGGGAACGCGTTCGCTTTCGACGACTCACCGCGGTAAACTCGCGAAGCGTTATGGAAATGGAGGCATTTCCCTGCGCCGTCGGCGGATTGTCGTCCTGATCCAAAATGTCCACGTGCAAGTTGTCGATCGGAGCGTACTGTATCCCGGTGATCTCCTCCCAGACGACGCACTGTACTCGAACGGTGACCCGGGGACCCGGTCCTCCGGGTGGCGGACCCACCGCGTCTCGGTCCAGATACGCGTTCGCGACCAACGTGTTGTTCGCCGCGTGAAAGTACTCGGAACCTGAAAATTGTACGCAGTTCCTACCTTCGCTCTACCTCGTCCACGAAAGTTCCGAAAGACGGGGAACGCGTTCGGGGTAGAAGCCCCCTTGGCATCGAGGACCTCTATTGCCGAACGAAGAAGAAACAGAGAGAGAGCGAGAGAGAGAGAGAGAGAGAGAGAGAGAGAGAGAGAGAGAGAGAGAGAAACGCAAGATCGAGACGACACGATAGGGCCTCGATCTCGAATTGATCGCACTTGCCGTTCAGCAACTTGTAACTGGTGATACGAAAGTTGGGGCAAATCTCGGCGTAAATGGTGGGTCCGAAGGTGCCGATCACGGTGGCCGGCTGGTTCTCGTAAATCCTGTACCTCGCCGCGCTCCAAAAGCACATGTCCTATAATTAATCGAGGTCGCGTACAAACTTTTCCTTTCGGTCAAACCCTTCGTAACGACACTCGAAGGAATTCGGCCAACTTTCATGTACCTGAACGTAGTCCGTGCAGTTAATCTCACTTCCCTCCACGCGCAGAGCTTTCACCTTTATCTCCAAGATAGCCCCGCTGTTGCTGCTATCCTCGTTCGCCGATACCACGATTGCGTCTGGGTATCCGGATGTGCCTTCGCAAGCAACGAAGCGCGATCAGCGATCGTTCGAAGAAGAGGCAAGCGACGAGCAATCGAATCTTACCTTCCTTCGGGGTGCCGTTCAACGTCAGGCTATGCGTTTCGGGATCTATGAAAGCAACCTCCTCTTCGCGCGGCACGGCTATCCGGTAGTTGACGCGCTCCGGTTCCGTCGAATCGTTTCGAAGCGTTCTCAGCTCCAGCAGTTTCAACGTCCACGAATATTTTCCGCCGATTCGCGAAACGTCCGGCACTCTGACCGTCAGCTCCGATTGCGGAAAATACAGATCTGAAACAGAAGCGTGCAACTCTGCGTTAAAACTCTGCTCGAATCTCGCGACAATTTTGCCTACCCTTTGCCGCTCAAATATTATTTTTGTCGAGAAGATAAGCTCGTCGGTGGCCGATAAAAGCAAGCGGAGTCTGTTCGATCGAGGAACAAAAATAAACGTTTCGTCGCGCGACTGTAAAGTTCAACGTTGAGAGAGAGCGAGAGAGAGCGAGAGAGAGACAGAGAAAGAGAATTTCACGCACGGCAAGTTCGTGGAAACGAGCTGTGTCAAGGTGAGCGTTTAATCGATACAAGCCAGGTAGTTGGTGTCCTGGCCAGCGATTGAGCGCCCACTCTGGCCAAGGCAAGGATCGCGGGTATCGTAAAGGACTATCCGTTTGCGGAACGATTCTCTGATAGGAGACCACGGGATCGAGAATGAACCTTCGACGGTGCCCGGAACCCTTGACTCTGGCCGCGTAAGCATCGCCGTTTACGACGAGAATCGTTCCAATGATTCCGCGTCGCAGATGGAAGCGCGTGTCCTCGGTAAAAAACCTAACGCACGAGTGGAAGAGATATCTTGGCGGTGGAAAGGTCGATGAGCGATGGCGAGGGCGCGAGGGCAAAGCCGAAGGCGAAGGCGAACGAAAGAGCGTGCAGCTATAACGCGATGGTCACGCGAACCTCGGTTTAACGCGCTTAAGCGCCCACGTTTCTCCAGTCATGTTCGTACGATTTCTGTGCTGACTCGTTTACCTAACGCCCCAACGGTATTTAGAGTTGCAATTCCGCAATCCTTGTTTGACCGAGAGACAGTCGACCGAGAATAGTGGACAGAGAACAGAGCTGTAACCGCCGATGCGGCCCTCTAACCAGCTACTACCCGCCCGAGAGGAGAACGAAAAGAAGATCAGGAATGAGCAGATCTGCAGGGCAGATCGTTGTATGTACCTGGAAACCCTATTCCCGCACATCGAGTTACGATTCCCGAAAACAGAGACCGTGAACACGATACGCGCAGCCATACAACTGTGCAAGGACCTTCCGCGTACGTCGTACGAGTTGGCGTGGTGCGAGGCCAGACAGGGCAACCCCAGCCCCACGGATCCCGATACACGCGCCCCGTGTAAATTGATTCGGTGCCTCCATCGCTGCCTACCTTCGTCGCTCGGCCTCGGCCATCGCCCTACCGGTTCACTCGAACAGACGTACAAACTATGCACACCTTGCACCAATTCATCGCCTTCCATTCTCTTTTCACTCATTGTCAGGAGCAACGGGAAAACCCATCGGGGGCGATGCACGTGTGCAAACATCTCCTGGCCGGGAAGCAGAAGCTTTTCGATCGTCGCGTGACGGTACTTGCGGGCGCGCGGAACGCGCGAGCAGCAATGCCGAACACCTGGTCGCATGTGGCATCGATAAATTCTGACACGCGTTTCTCCCTTAAATGATCTTTCCAGCTTGTCCTCCCTTTCTCGTTTCCTCTCGCCCCACCCTCGTCTTTCCTGATCGGCCACGCGAGCACATTTCCATACCGTGCTGAATTTGGAAATAGCTTAGCTATATTTAGGCCGCGTCGACACTCCGACTGAGAAAAATTACGTTGCACCTCCGAATACCTTTTAGCTGTCAACGAAGCAACGGACTTACGACCTTCCTAAAATCTTCCCCGATATTTATTGCCTCTCCCGAAGGAGCAAAATAGAAGGAGAGCGATGCTGAAAGCGTTTGCCTCTAAACTACCCGCCTCGTCCATCGTGCCTTTGCGCCTTTCGATATTTTCCACGCAGCACAATCGTTGCGCAACTGCCCCGCAACAAAATTTTTTTCCTGAAAGTCGCGTGAAAGGGTACAAGTCCCGAATACACCTGACTGCATACGACGCAACGAGGTGCGCGTCGATTTTCATATGCACGGCAACGATTGCACCTCGAAGTCACGACGCAAGCATATCGTGACACTTTTACTGGGGATAAGGTGCCGGCCGCTTAATCAAAGTAACGGTAAACATGACCCACTTTTTAAGGAGCAATTACCCTGTGGCGATTCGTTCGATTCTAGTTGAACGAAGTTATGCTCCGGATCGATTTCTTAGCGGGCTGCGATGAGAATGCACGCAGCTCCGTGTACGATAGGTTTATCGACCATTCGCGGTAGGCGCAGGATCGAAGATGGATTTCCAACCTCGCCTACTCTTTAACTACGCTCTGCAAATTATTCGAAAAAATCGAAAGCTTATGGGGTTAACGCGACTCCGTTGGCGTTTATCATGCGCGGCATACCATATGCATATGTACACGAGTCTGCCGAGCGTCGCGTCGCGTCCTGCTGTCGTTTTACGCCTATTTACCTCTATTCAGTTTACTCGGTACACACCTCGCGCTACAATGTCGCGGACGCGCAACGTAGAAGCGATACAACGAACGATCGTCAAGCTGCAGAGGCGATTAATTTTTTTTTTTTCAGGCTGCGAGTCGCCCGAGCGAATGGCCGTTCGCAGAGTTTGTCAAATGGAGTCTCAGGATTTGTCTTTCGAGCGAACCGGCGCCACACTCTCTTAATCAGTTGGACTTTGTATTTAATTATCGCGAATGCAAACAAGCCAAGTTCGAGAGGTGCATTACCATGTAAGACGGCACTCGTCTAGCCGAAGCGACCACCGTCGCGGAATTATTTCGAGCGACAGCCGATCAGTAGTCCTCTCTCCGCAACCATAGGTGTGTGCCGATTAGACTTTCAAATTAGTCATTTGTTCGTTAATCGTCCCATGGAACGTGTTTTGCTCGCGTTGAATTTAAAACGTGGAAAACTGGTCGAGAAGCGCGGCAACACCTTGAAACCTTGCGGGCATTTGTACAGATCCGAAAACCGTCGCACGATCTTGGGAAAAGTGCGGGAACGACGGGACGCGTCGCGTCTCGTTCCCTTGGCGTTCGCGTGGCGTCGGTGGAAAGTCGGTAGATCGTCGATTCCTAGTTTTAGTATTTGGGTTATGGGGTGTGGCAAACCTAGGAGACCCTGGGGATCGTCGATGTCGGTTCACCTACATACGCCTAATGTTTTTCCAAGTAAACCGTAGATTAAATTACGTCGTTGTATAGAATTGTGCGAGAGAAGGCGTGCAAGTAGAGCGCAAGCTCGCACCTCTGCGCCGTTACGCCGCGATTCTTTTCCATCGTGGCCGTACCGTATCAGCCGCTTTCCTGCTTTGCCTGCCGAATTTCCCGTGTCCATCGATGGCGTGGCCGGGCAACAGGGAATAGCAAATGCAGCAGTAGCGGAGGTCCATATTTGCCCGAGGTATTTGCTCGAAGAAATGCTTGCAGTCAACCGGATCAAAGCTCAAGGGGACTTGCAAACCATTCGAATGGCGCTGATAACGTCCTCGTCGATGTTTCAGCGAGATTTCGCGTTCGAAGGGCCGCTGTTCGTTACCGCAGTTGCTAATCGCGAACGATCGATTACCTTCGATCGCCGACCACGTATACGTAGAATCGTAATTCCGTGCACAGAAACTTCCTTCGCCCCCTCGCTCATTCTTCCGATCGCGACCTGGTTGTGGCATGAAAGGCCAGGGGTGGTTTTGGGGTCCGCGTTGCCTAACGATTTCGGAGTTGCACACGATCCTTTAGCTTCGCGCTTCATTGTTCCGAATCCTGTCGCTACCTTTCTGCTCGGGTCGCCTGGTTCGCTTTCGGCGATCTCGCATTCCTAGAAAGTCTTTGTATGCAAATACCCTCAACTTCGATGCGCGTTATCCGGAGGAGCGCGGACCGGCACTTGGTCTCGATACTCGGTACTCGGTACTCGGTGCCCAGGACTGCTTAATTATTCGATAGGCTAATGCGTTCGCGCGTGTATGCACAGCCGTGCATGCGGGCGACGAGTCGAAAGCTAATCGGGATTAGAACAGTAATTCCTATTTATCGTTCGTTTGTCATCGAGTACACGGTGTGCTCGCGTTTCGAGCGTGTCGCGCGTACAGCGTACAGCTGCCGCCTCAGCAACGAGCCCCGCGATCCTCGCTCGGGGATATCGTAGGCGAATGCCAATTATCTCTTGCCAACCTCGGACAAACGTGTCGCGATCATCGGCTAAACAATTACCTATATTTGCCAAGCTGCTCGAATCGGATAGGTTTCGCTTTGGCCTAAGAATTTCAAGTACCAAGCTTGTCGAAGCAAGTAAGAGAAAGCAGAAGAAGAAGAAATGGAAGGTAGCGTGACCGACGAGAAGGACGATAAAGACGAGAAAGGTAGACTCGGGAGGGTAGTATCGATTTTTCTCCTGCATTCGAGCACCGCGAGGCCGAGGTTGCACGCGACATCGCGATATCGCGTTACCTGATTACGGTCAAGTGCGAATGTCATCGGTTCAACCTTCGCGCGCGGCTGTTTGCCTGAAAACTTGTTCGTCCAAGGAAGCAAGTGCGCGAACAATTCCTCTACTCTAACGATAAGTGTACGCCTCTGCAAACTGTACCTCTGTTACCGGTGCCGGTCTGTTTTACGCGTTGCTTTCAATGCGAGCGAAATCGCGACAACTTGGAGAACAGGAAGCTAAATCGGCATTGGCGTGCACGCGAATTTTAACATACAATGCTACGCTGCATTAATTTGTCGTGGTTTTACAATTAGTGGCATGACTTTGCTGGATCGGAGTACGGTAGCGCGGCCGTTTCTCGCGCCCTCGGACGCCGCTGTATCGTTATTGCAACGGCGCGCCGGCGCGACGGCCCGTTAGCCACGCGTGCGGTGCACAAAATAAAAGTATCGGCTGATAATAAAATGTGCATCCCCTTACCGGACGCAGTTGTTTCCATAAGTAACAGCAGTAGCAGATAAAGCGGCATCGTGGTCCGCGGTAATCGATCGGCTCTCTCGTTCAAACTATCCAACACGAACGGTATCACTCGGCCCATATACGTGTGGTCGGAACGGCTCGACGATCAACGATACTTTTCGTTGCCGTCCAATTGCCACCGGTGTGTTTGTGCATTCGCGCGGTGGAAAACGCGCGGTCGTTCAAAAAGCGTACGCTCAGTGGTATCGAATACGTTTGAAGCGGTGCGGAAAGTGTCGAGGAAACGCAAATCTTCGGTTAATCGTCGAGAGGACGGGCCGTCGTTCCGTTTGACAGCGACTGACCGATCGTGAGTATCGCGTAACTCGCTGCTCCAGCGGGTGGTTTCGTGATCGCGTTGGTCGTTTCGGACCGAACGAATCGCCTATTCATTCTGTCAGCAGGACGAACGTTCGCAGCGAGTAGTTGAACTTGTTTCGTCCTTTCGCAGAAGCCGAGCGAACGAGAGGGGACGCCGGTGAAAAATTTCTACGACACGTCACGAAACGAAGGCGCAGTAGGCATTACTGAAAGCGTCGTCGGACACCCGCCGTTATCAGGCAATTCGCCGCGCGTGCGCGTATATACACACGTGTGCGCACCCCCTTAGAATCGGGACAAACCGAGCGAGGGAGTAGCTTGGGGAATAGGTGCGACCCTTCCACGCGTTCTTCCCCATGGGCCCGCCCTAATTGTTCTTTTCCACACGGAACAACGTTTCTTCTTCCTATACATACACCTAGATACATGTATGGATTGAATAGAGAAAGCGCCTTTCCTATTCCGACAACTGTTCGTTGATTTGTCATTTGCCGCCGCTCCGTTCATCCTCGATCGCTCTGGCTGAAGGTGCACGCTTCGATCGAAAGCAGTCGCCGGTACGCGTGGACGCGTTTGGGGATGCTAACGTTAAAAGGGGGTTGAGTTACATTTTACGCGCAACGGTCTTTGCGCGAAGCGCATCGTGCCAGCAGTCAGAAAAAGCCACTCGGCGAAGGAAACGATCCCTTGGACAGAAGATCCCGCGCAAAGGATTACGCGCGACTGTGCAGTGCGAGGTATAGGATACTCCTGTACCGTTTATTCGCTTTCGACGATACGAGAGCAAAGTTTCGTTAAAGTTTCCCCGCTGCGAGGATAACAGTAGAGGGCCACGGAACACGAGGGGTGCATTTCAATTTATCCGTCGCTATCGTCGACAGGGTTCGTTGACCAACATTATCGCATACGGCATGCACGCTACCTGCTCGAAAGTGTTCCTCGACTACGCACGTCTTCTCCTCAAAGACATTTATGGCGCTCGCATTCCGCTTACAATTAGAAGCGGCGGCTTTAAACCGGTGTTGCTTGTCGCTCGTTTCGATTCTGCACGCATATGTATATACATGTACATACGTAGCTCGCTTCGATTCTCCCTGGTTGGCAATCGTTTGGTACGTTTCCATTTAAAAGGCGATGGTTGTTCGCGAGAAAACTTGATACGCGCATGAATTTGTCGAACGGAAAGTACTCAACGATTGCATCGTATTGCATCGCGTTGCATTGCATTGCGCACGTTGCCGCTGCGGACTGCGGAGTCCAGCGAAACGAAGAAAAGTCGATCGGGAAACGTAGCTATGAGTCACAGGGAAGATTCATCCCGTTTATCTTGCAAGCTATCGCGTCATCCGGACCATTCGACTAGACCCTATCCCCAAATCGCTTTACTCCTTTTTCCTTTCCCCTGCACCTTGTTTTCGGATCGCTCGTGGTTAGAGAAGCATCCGGGTAACGCAAAGGAAGCAGGGTCGTTTCGTATCGAGAGAAAAGCCAGGACGTCACTGCATGGCTCGCCCAATTTACTTGGCACATAGTTTGTTAATACACGACGAACCAAATTCAAAGTAAACGATTCGTATTCTGAACCGACGATACAAGAAGATAAACGCGTTACGCTGCTTCGCACCTCCTCGTAGCTTTATTTCCTGTTTAATGCTATTATTAAAATCTCATTGTTGGTTGTATTCGCGAAAATTAATAATTCGGTAGGGCTCGCGTGACGCTCGTATCGAAATTGAAATTGAATTATGTAAATCATAGCTTCAAGTACTCGTTGCTTCTACTCTCCGTTTCGCGTAGCATAACGCCGCTTAATAGCATCGGTTAATCCTAATGAACGAGTGGAACGTTGGGGCCCTAGTAACCATATGTTTTGGCTTATCGATGTATGTATTTCCAATAACGATATAAAGTGTGACGTCGTCAATTACTATTCAAATTATTTGACCGAGACACGAAGGCAAAGCGAGCGTCGCCATATTCCCTGTCGATCGGAATTATGTATGGAAAGTATTCACAAGGCAGACGTTATATATTCGTACAACATTCTATCAATTTGATATTTACATAAAGAGGGATAGAATCGTTCGAATCGCGCTAGCGTAGATACGTGGAAAGAAATGCGACGACTATAGGCGATTGCCGACCATCCGAACGATTCATTTGTGTAGATATCACAGTTTGAGCGCTTTCGTCGGTCACCGTCGACGCGCTTCATTTCTCCTTCCACTTCTTGTTCAGCGAGATGGTTTCCGGGTAGGACCAGTGGGAAACACTTTCGATCCAGATCGCGATCCCGACCTCGATCTCGACCTCGACCTCGATCTCGATATCGATATCGAGATCGATGTCGATTTCGTCCGTCTCGTTTCATTCGCTTGGTCGGGTCGGTCGAGGCCCATTCCGGAGGCTCGAACTGGCTTCGGATGGAAGAAGGATAAGCAGAAGCAAGCTAAACGGAAGACGTAGCGCATTAACGGAGAGCGATTCTCGCTGGTTTCAATTCCCGCGGAGACTTACCTAGCAGTAGCGAACCCATTGCCACGAACGCGGCCAGACATTCGACGTCCAATAGAACGGAGAACAGGATGTTTCCCAGCACAGCCGCCACATTTCCAATGGTGGCGAGCAAATTCAAGCTGGTGGATCTGCGTTGGAGAAACGACTGGTAAGAAGCGATCGGTCGCGTCTCGGTCGCGTCTCGGTCGCGTCTCGAGGGATGCGCAGGACAGTACGCCCGACTATTCGCAAACGGAGGCATTACCTTAATGGGATAGGAATGACGTCGACGTTCACGGTGCTAACGATATTACCCGTTATCCTTGTCGCCACGATAATGGTGGATGCCAGGGTCAACATGTAGGGAGGAAGCTGCGCCCAGTTTATTCCGAAACAGCTTACCACCGACAAAGCGAAAGCTGCAACTGCAACGAGGCGCGAGCGTTAACCCCAGGATCCACTCGAAAGCTCGAGGGAACAATACTTACGCAATATCGTTCTCTTTCTAAGCGTCGTCGTTGATATCGTCCCGACCAGGAACGAGAAAAATACCGCCGAGAACGCGATGATCGCAGAGTTTGCGTATACCTTTCCGCTAATGGTCCACTGAAGAATAAGCGGTTCCGAATAAGCTATCGTCTGTCTACTACCGTAATCACGGCACGCTCTTGTCCTTACCCCTGTACATATATTTTCGAACTCTGGACAATTCAAGTATTCCCTAGCAGGAACGGACATTCGGCGATCCAGCATCTCGCATATCGTCGGCGATCGATCCTTGGTCCAGGTCTCGTAGTCGAAATTATTCAAAATAGTGAAGAGATACGGTACCCAGAGTCTCATCGTGTTGAATCTACGCGAACGGAAGAGACAACGAGTCGCGAAGGGCAGGGGTTTGGAATCAGCCGTAGCTCGCAGGAGACTTACCCCAGCATGCTGGCGAATTGGAGAAAGCCGAGAAACGCTACGGCGGATAAGTACGGCGACGAGAGTAAGAGTTTGGCGTTGTAACAGGCGAGTCGTATCTTTTCGGAATTTGCCTCGAAGAAGGAGCGGCGGGATAGGGACGCGAACTCCGACACGAGAAGCTGTTTTATCTGGAAACGGAAGGAGGACGCGGAACGTAGAGTCGCAGAGGGCGCGGAGAGGTAAAAAACGATCGCCTCACCGGAAACGTGTCGGCCGGCTTCCTCTTGTTCACGGAATAGATCCTCCGGAGCAATCTCAAGGCTTCCTCGGGTTTACCGATCTGCACAAGGTACTTGGGACTTTGCGGCAGCATACCAGACGCGAGGAGACCGAGTACGGGCACGGCCGAGCATATCAGCAGATAAATTCGCCAAGCGGTGTATCGACGATTGAACACGTCGACGACCAACGGCAGGGGCAATATCAGAATGGCGATAACTGGAAAGGAGCAACGGTTCGATCGTCGAGAGTAGAGGAGAAGCGCGACAAAGCTTAGGCTGGCCTACCTGCTGGACCAATGATCGCTACGTTCATTGCCAGTCCTGCCCATCTGGTGAAGCTCGTCTTGTACTTTGCCGAGTGAAACTCGGACAGGTAGGCGATCACCATCGAGAACGGTCCGGCGACGCTGAAATTTGTCGCTCGTTGAGCGACGGGCGTATGGGTGACGCTCGATCGTCCTAGGCCGACCCCGGCTCGCGATACTCACAGAATTCCGCTGAGAATCTTCGTGGCCAGAAACGCGTAGTAAGAGTCAACGGCGCTTCCGAGCAGATTCAGAATAGCGTCCGCTAGGAGACCGAGGACGAACAGGTTTCTCATACCTACGCGCGGTAGCAGCTGGTCCCACAGGAAGTTCGCAAACGCCATGCCTGCGGGCGTTCGAGACGAGCCGATGAAGGATGAAACGATGCGTCGCGACTGAAAGCGGAAGACCGATCGGGTATACTGTACCTAGAAACGGGGATGCAACGAGAGCCCCTTTGCGAAGGGAAGTCAGCTGCAAATCGCAATCGGCGGAGGCTAGAACGAAGGCGGTCGTGGTTGTGTCGAAGATGCCGGTCCATGCGATCGGCAGCGCTGCCAGCAGCAGCAGTACGTTGAACGTCCCGTAGCCTGCGAACAGTAGCAGAGCGAAGCGAGAAAAACTGTATGGATCCGGGCTTCGCCTACCCGCTTACCTGTCACCGATATCGCCTTCTCGAAATCCGCTGCCCCCGACACCGTCCCTGCCGTCTCGTCGCATCTCGCTAGAAAGCACCGAAAACTTGCCGCTCAACGATTTGCGCGCGAAACGTTGCTCCCTTATTCCGGGAAAAATCGCGCGCGAAATTCTCACCATTTGTCGTCGAAGATTTTCCGTTGCTTCCACCGTTCGTCACCATGATTTCGCTCCTAATTAATGGCGGTGGTCGGTGGCCGTCGCGTCGGTACCTCTACGCGCAAAGTATCCAAGATCTAAACGACCGCGCGCGTCCTCCGATAGGTCCGATAGGATCCGCGACACTGTAGATTCGCGAACGCTTCGTCCCCTGGCGAACGTCCCATTCGCCCTGGCGTAACTTGCCAATTAAAATGGGTCAAACGATTCAATTGTTACGATGAGCTCGCTCGGTCTGCAGCTTCTCGTTTAGCTAAGCGTCGCGTCGACCCGTCCTCCGATATCACCGATAGCCGATAGACGACACCGACCACATATTGCGTCCGGCAGCTACGCTATAGAATACTGTAGAATACTAGTAGCGCGGATCGATGGGAACGGTGCGATGGAGCGTCGCGATTCATCAATTTCCGCTTTCCGCTATCGACTAATCGGTTGCGAGATGTACCGCGATATGATAGCACCTCGTTTCTCGCGTCCGCTTGCCTTTATCGTTATCGAGGAGATCTTCACCGGAAGACGGCCGACACGGAGACGCGTGCGGCCGAGAACCGCGACGACAGAGCTACTACTCTATCGGATATCGAGATACGGTACATAGCGAGATCGGCTGTTACTATCGTGACGTTACCAGAACAGCGGAACGAGAAATGCCACGACCGATTCCCTGCCGATTACAATTGCAAATGCACGAGTGTCTTTGCTTCGACACGTGTCAGAACTCGTTCTACTGCGACGATAAACTCGAGGCTCGGCCCAGTCGACGCTGCTGTCGAGGAAAATTCCAAACTAGCAAAGATCTGGCTCGGTTGCGCGTCGCGTGCCGCTGCCAAAAATCTCGGGCTCGTAGCTCGGGAATCGGTCTGGCGGTCGACGGACCGACGCAGCTCGGAGATGGAAAATCGCTCCGTAGCGCGACACGCGCGTACAGTGCGTCACGACCACGCAGCGGCCACTTTCCCGCGCCCCGCGATAATTTTCCGCGCACGTGGCGCGTGATCGGCCCGCGTCTCGGCAAGTAGAACGCGCAGGGGGGAAGCGAGTTCGACGGTCGAGGCGATCGGCTTGCTCTCCGTACCCACCCGATCGATTCTACGAATAGAACAGGGTCCCGGAACCGAAGCACTTTTCAACGAGCCACTCGAAAGTCTGAGAAGATTTTCGATCGGAACGTCGGAGTAGGGAAAACGTCGTGGAAAATTCTCGAGATTCGCGTTTCCCATGCGCAGCGCGAACCGTTTGCGATTAACTCTCCTCCGGTGCGCCGAGATAATCAAATTGACCGCCTATGAAAGCAAAGTTATTCCGAGCTAGAGCAGATAGGTGATGCGGCCAGATTAGATAGACCCGTAAATGTCAGTTCCAGTCAGCATCCCAATTGCAGTGTTGTCCTCCATTGGTGTCGGTCTCGCCTTGGCTCGCCCCGCTAATTTCCAGACGTTCCGCGTCTACCGGCGCGGCATGCAGATGGGGTGGACCGTTGCGTTGTGCGTAAATTTAACATTTATTTCGGCATAAATTATGGCGATAGATACATCATAGATTAGATATAAATACAAAATGAATTGACTGTAGACAGGACTGTAGTGAAAATACATCGATGCGTTTGTTGCACCAGTACTCGTACTCGATTCGTTTCGCTTACTGCCCCGGCAAGCGATTCCGGCACAACGCCTTGCCCAATTCTCCTTTCGCAGTGGTTCCACATAGATGGGCCAAAGAGGGAGAGGGAGAGGGAGAGGAAGAGGAAGAGGAAGAGAAAGGGAGAGCGAGCAAAAAGGGACTGCAGGAAGAAGATCTCTCTCGGTGCGACGCGTCGTTGCGCCAACTGTCGTGCATGGAACGTGATTGAATCGCGCTGGCACCATGGCGGTGCGGGTAGAAAATACAGTCTCTGACTTTCTGAGCAACAGTTTGTCGCACGACGAGCAACATTCCGGCCGCGCGACACTCCTCTAGCTTCCGCTTCGTTCCACGTCGCATTACGTTGCCGCAATTTTGCCCCTTTTCCTCTCCTCGATTGGCGAAACTAAGGGAAACGTTACGACGACTATCTCCAGGTCGTAGAACGTAGCCAGCTCCTTCGAGCAGACTCGAGACGGTGTGGAAACGAAAGCCCATATCATGGAACGCAACGATTTGGCAAAATATCGCGTCGCTTGTCGCTACATGCATCGTCGCAACCTAATTGCATTGCACGCGTAGGTGTACACCTAGTTTCTGCGAACCGTTTCACGATTAATCAACATCACAGCCATAGCTTTGAATACGAACAAGTTTCGTACTTTTAAGACCGATGCAGTTACGGTTAATAAACCGTCCGGCGATAATCGTAGAGATGAATTGCAGGCTCTTCCCACCTTACCGTTAGATACATCTCTCTAAAGGTGCTACACATAGATTGCCGAAAGTCGTACGGGATATCAGAACTAGCGGGAACTAACGCTATAGGGGGAGACGACGAGGCTGACAAGGAAGAATTTGAAGACGGGAGAGAAGGAGGAGGAACTGGTGCTGGAGTTCAGAATTCGGACAAGATGAGACGGACGTACATACACCTACATATATGTTATTCCAAACGAATTTCGCCTAGGCGAGTAGCGGACTATGCGTGTGGCTGCAGCTCTACCGTGTTTGACGCGTCGATCGAATCTATGCTTTCTACGGTAACGAAGACTACGTATTTAGCGAAGCTCGTCTATCGCGCGTTCTCTAAGCAGAATCCGAAATCGTTTCGACACCGCGGCGACCAGTCGCTCGCGTTCAGGTGTCGCGTATCGGCCCTCCAGGATCACCCGTTCGCATCCAAATGGGCTGGAGTCGGGCGTGGGTACGCGCGGACAGGCCGACGCGCGAACTTGAACGAAGAGGACGATGACGGGGACGAGGATGATACGATGATAACGATAACGATAACGATAACGATAACGATAACGATCACATCTAATCTTCTACGATCACTACACGATAAGTTTACCTTGACAAATATCTCGCTACTTTAGGAGAATACGTAGACACAATTACTTCCAGCAGCTTTCTATTTTCCATTCGAACCGTCGAAAATTTTGATTGATAGTTTGATTGAAACGCGATGGACGCGTGCAGTAAGGCCGGTGCAGCCGATTCGAACGGAGACCGAAAGCGAGGAAAATCGAACTCACTAGGGACCCGTTGCCCGTTGCGCGGCAATGCGAACTTCACCTGTCGCTTTCCTTCGATTCGACGAAATCGCGCATCGGTGGGTCGAGGCTACTGCTAAGTAATTAGGAGGGACCGTGATATCGGACGTATACGTTCATTTCAACCGCTACTCTAGACTACACCTATTCTGGATCTAGCAGATCGGCTACTCGTTAAGAAGCGCAGAAAATGTCGGGACTAGAGCCGACGAGCGAACAAGAGTAAGAATAAGAATAACTACCGTCTTACGGCCGTGCAAACTCTACCGCGCCTTATCCCGCACGATCCGAAGTGATTCTGCGTCGAGTGACGAACGATGCATCTCAGCAAACTTGTGAAAGAATGCAACTATTATCTTCGCATCTCCTTCGATTTCGGAGGGACAATATAGAATCTGCATCGCACGGATGGACCGCGATGTCCGCGATGTATACGATGCACGCGCATCAAACTCTTCGGATCGTGTTCGGTGTTTAACGAATCTACGATCGAATCGCCTCTACTTGCCGGCGATCCGAGCTACATCCGACTACTAGGATCGATTAGCGTCACGTTTCTACTAACGTCTCTAAACTAATCATCTACGAATACGACATCGACCGATTCATTTGCCACGAAGCGCGTCGTCTAAGCGATTCTTTTAAACGGCAATACACGAATCGGCAGGGACGGACGCGAATTACTCGGGACGGTGTTTGCAGTTTTGTCGCGACAAGCGTGACGACGAGACTTTTGCGAAGCAGCAAGGGACGATCGAGCCGTAAGGAGTACTCGGTCGTCCCCGCGGGATAAGCGAAAAACTATTGAAACCCTGTAAAGCGCAAAGGCGCACGATTAAACGGCAATCGGAATCCCAGTTGATTCGATCGCCTTCGCTACCTCGAACAGAAGACTACTGCCGATTCGAAGCGAAGCTGTGTTTCATAGCGCACATAGAAATGGAAAGACCAACGGACGTTGATACGGTCGTGGATAGAATGGGTGGGCGGGGGTGTGCGAGTGCAAGGTCAGGTGGAAAGTGGAAAGCGGAAAGCGGAAGGGAAACGGGCGGCTACAAAATTCCGACTATCGGAACGACAGCGCGTTCCATTAAGCGGGAAATGCTAATTTAAGATCGATCGATCGTTGCTTACACCTACGCCGGTCGCTATTCACGTTTAACGTGTCAGATACATCGTTGAGCAAAGCCGAAAGTACAAAAATTCGTGGAATCGCAACGGCGAGAAGTCGACCGATTCGGAGCGGGAAGCGTCGTGTTACGTCTCTCTACTCGTTAACAAAAATAAGTTTCGCGTGGATGTTGCGCCGCTACACGACGACGATCCCAGAACCAAAGGTTATTCGCTCGCGACTACCGAGGCCAGCCTCACGGCGAGCTTCGTTCCTCGGGGCGACGAGGACGAGGAAGGAAGCTCGAGCATGGGGAAGCGTATGAAAAAAGCGCCGAGTCGCGGACGAAAAGCAGCGCGCACCATCGGTGAGGGGCGCATAGGAAAGCTAATCGCCTGCGGCAGATTAACGAGAAATTACGTGCTAGTACTTTGAGAAACGCTTTTCTCGACGTCACCCTTGCTTCGAATGCTCGGCTACGGTAGCGTTCGCTGGTTAATACCTACTTAATTCGACCTATATTAAACGCTACCATTTTGGACGTGTTGGCTTCTGCTCGTTCGTGCAGCTCCTTCGTTCGCAGCACGGCACGCTCACGGATTTGTCTTCTCCTCGTCGCGTGTCCAACGTCGCGTGGACTTCGCCGGCAACGGGAGGACAGAATCGAGAGAGGAAAGCACGAGCTGCACGATCTCCGAATAGAGTAGAACCGTGTAATTCGGTTAAAACTTCTTTCCATCTACGCGTAATGTTCGCAATCCCCACGCTCGGGCAGCGTGGGTGTGGACGTGCACTAGGTCGGGTTCGAGTCCTCGTACGCCTTTTCGTAGTCCCGCCGTCGAATCACCGCAAAGTGAGTCATCTGGAAGGAGTTGGTTTTCTTGCAGCCGCGCTCCAACGTGCCCGTCATACTGTAACCCATGTTGAAATCACTCGACGACACGTTCGACGTCAGGTACAACTGCCGGCAGAAAGAAACGAGCGTCGGTCGTTTGACTGGTATATAAACGGTAGATCTTGTGCATGTTGTGTATCGTTGCCGTCGGAAATTCGTTCGACCTTTTCGAGCCGGCGAATTACAATTGCTGCTAGAGCAGGAACTGCAATTCGCCGGCGAAAGTGATGGCCGATTCGGATACCTTGAAATCGGGATCGGTCGTCATTCTCTTGAACGAGCCAATAATATACAGCGTGCCGGTACCCGTGTCTACCATCTTAGCTTGAGTGCTGTACCTGAAACAACGTCGATTCAATAAGTCTGTGCGCTAACGGTGCTCGCAATTTGTATTGTACGTCGAATAGCATTCGATGAAAGTTTTTAGCGTCGGCAAGGATTAAATTATTCGAAGCGGGCATTCGTCGTGCCTGTAACCGTACGAATATACGGCGAAGAGCTACGAAGCAAGGGTATAAGCGACGCTACTCGTATACGCGGCATCGAGCGCGCGAAACTTGCAGATGCCAATTTGAATAGGAGGAGAAAGGAGGAAGGGCGGTGAATGGGAAAAAGTGGCGCGAGGAGCTCCGTCCGTTTTCAGAAGCAGAAGGGTGGAAGATAAGCGACAGAGGAAAAGAGCGGAAAGAGGAGAAAGGGTTAGACGGAGAGGGAAGCGATCCCTGACGGCTCGAGGGGCTTATTCCAGCGAACGCTTCACCCGGCGACGATCATTAAAAGTTTAAACGCTCTCTATTGAAGTGCGGCGGATCCAACACTCGGTTTAAAATCCACCGTAGATGGTGCTTTGACTTTTCCTACGGTCCTCGATTCATTTTACAAAGAAAAGTTCCGAGCTAGAGCACCCTTTCGGTGCTCGGGCTAGCCACCGCCGGCGCATTCTCTACGGACGCGCATCGATTGCTCGCTCGTCTCCCCCACACCGTCCAAATCCGCTGGAAATCTGTAATCTCGACCGTTCGCGTTTTACCCCAGGCCGTTGTTACGCGGTACTTCAATAAAACATGAAGCTCGATCGAATTTCAATCGGCACCAACGTCTGATCGATTCTAAGAGCCATCGCGATCAACCTCGTCCGTGAAAACGCACCGTGTCGCGGTGCTTCGAACGAGCGCAGAGTTTGCTCGTCCGACGCGCTCGTGGTGGAAGTGGTCCGCAAATTACCACGGCGGGTCTCGCCAAACGAAGTCTCGAGCTTTGACCAGGGCTGCGTGGAAACGTGTTTGCGTATTTGCTTGTCCCTAGGAAAGTTGGGAGCGGTTTGAATCGTGAATCTATCGGACGGTTTGCTTATCCGAACTTAACAGTACGGTCCCTCGATGCCACTGGCGAACGAGAAAAGTGACGAGCGAAACGTTTCGAGGATCGGGTCTCCTTTCCACGGCTGTACCTCGCGGGGGCTACTTTTCTCACGGAAACTACCGTAGGACAATATGTCAACGCTCACCTCCTGGTTCCCGCAACTTCGACCACCTTGCATCGACTTCGACTCCACCAGAACGGCGTCAAGGTCCAATAGGAACTGCTCGCGCTTCTCGCCCAGCCTTCTTCCGGAAATAGGAGCACCTGCGTTAAACAGAATAGAATCGGATGCAATTCAGCGATGAACGATGGCTCGCGAGCATCCTTCTCCCTACGCGCATCGGATATATCGGTTGATCCGATAATACGCTGCTCTGCCCATCATTCCCCCCTTCCTTTTATTCCGATCGGCCGTGTTCACCGCCCCATTTATTCGTTAACCCATCCCTTCCAGAGTCCGCTTTGTTTTCGCAAGAATGGAGTCGACCCAGCAGCGCGTCCTCGCAAAATTTTTGCCCAGGTCAATTTTCAATGCGATTCGCTGAAACGAAAGTTTCTCCCAGTTTCCGATCCATTTTTGCTATTCCGCTGCAATCGCGTCAACAAAATATTCAACGCGTCCTGCGTCGTGTCTGTCGCGAGTTTTCCTTAGTCGTTGAAAAAGTTTGTACCGCGAAGCAATTAAATTTGCCAGGCAACGCTGAAATGATGCTTTACACAAAGGGCAGCCACCTGTCGAGAACTTGGCGACCCGACTTTGACGTCGATTGCGGCTGAGACGAAGAAAGGAATATTGGCGCGTTCGCCAACGAAGGGGACAGAACGTTCGTCCTGATCGCAAAACAAACTCTTCGGCTCTTTGAAGAGCGCGCAGTGGATTGCGATTCGTGAACGAGAAAAAGAATTCCGGTGCAGGAATTCCTTTTTGCCGGGTCGCGTCGTAACGTCCTGCGACCTACATCAAGGAAAATGAGGATACATTATTACTATCATCGGAAAGCAATGCTCCGATGGTGCGACGGCCGCAGGGTGTTTCAGGGTCGGTTGCCATGGCAATGCGCTGGGACAGCTACGGGGTGCAGCCTGGAATATCCTCCCCCTTACCTCTTTTCCACGATTCTCCCTACTCCATCTCTCGCCGTTTTCCCTTGCCGTCCTGCCACCCACTCCGTTCGCTCGTTCCCCGTTTCGTCCCGCGTCTGATCCGTTCGGTCCCGATCCCAATCCCGGTCCCGGTCCCGGCACCAGTCCCTTCCCTACCTTGCACCCCCTTCGATCCCCTGGAACGGCGACGCGTTCCACTTTCAATCCTTCTCCTTGGTCGCGTTCCTTTCCGCTATCACTATTCTCGTGGCTCTTCTGCTCCGTTTCATCGTGCTACTGGCACGCGCTTTACTTCGTCACGCTGAATGACGTCCGATCGCGTGAAACACAAGTTCGCGTCGCCGCGGTAGATACAGGCTACATATTTCGTAACTATGCAACTAGAACGAGCGCAATCTCCGTAGGATTTTGTAAAATGAATCGACTGCGAACCCTGTTGAACCCTTGTGGCAACCCTGGCCACCCTTCGAAAAAAAACCCGAGGCGTTTCCTTGGCTCTCTTTCCATCCCCGGGCGAGACTCTTCGTCGGTTCATCCGTTATCGAAGTTGCTCAGCGTTTCTTGGCTCGGAGGCAGACCAGCGCCTTCTTTTTCAAACGGTTTCATCGATCTCGATAAAGAGTACCTACCGAAAACACGACTCCTTTTCTTGCCCGGCGAGCTCGGAAATTCTCGCAGCGTTTTCCTTTCGTTAGGCTTGCCAGTCTCGCGGGAGGGAAGCATCAGCGAAGGCACGAAACCTTTTCATCGGAGATATCTTTAATCGCGCCAACATAAAGGACGTCTGCGACGCTGAAAGTCGGAGGTCCCCACCTAGGCCGTTCAACCAAGCAGACAGTATGTACCTTCTTTTTTCTTTATCGCAACTGTCGTCCCCTCGCGTATTCCTGTACGCACACTGTCCCGCATTTTTTCCCCAGCTGTTCGCTACTCTCTTCGAACATTCCACACTGTGGAAATAACCCGCGATGCAGACTGAAATGCCTGATCCAAAATTCATTGCCGTTGAGCACGCTAGACGAGATTCGGAAAAGCGAAGGTGGAACGATCGCACGCATAGGAGGCGAGTAACGAACGCCCGGCATGCGTAATTCATTCGTTGTCTCTCCCTCGTCACACTTGAGCTTTGCCATCGCGTGAGAATTTTCATCGATACGAGTTTCGAACGTCGGAAGCGTTCGGTCAATTCCAGAAGGCTGACGGATAAGCCATCTACTTTCGTCCCACGGTTAGCCTACTTTCCTACTCCCTCTTTCGTATCCCGTCCTCCCAGCTACCCCGCGCGGCGCCACGGACGAACCAACGTTCCAAAAACCTACCAACCTCCCAGCTTCCGTGCTTGCTTCGAAGCCACGTCCGCGTGTAATGGCTATTCAGATAGCGAATCGATTTATTTCCCCGGAGGCTTTCGGATACTTGGAACTTCTCCCCGTGAACGTGGCACGGCTCGTTTCCTCCCCATCGCGGCGCATCGTCTAGCTGCGAACGCCCCCCGCTTCCGAGCTGCTCCAGAACCGGCGCGAGCACACGATCCAGCTGGCCGGAACGGTCGAAAGGGGAATGATTGCAGAGAAACTTTACCTTGTTCGGATATCCGTTGTATCGTAGAAGCTTCTTGCAGCATTTGCCACGGTTTTCATAGTAGAACATCTGGACCATTTCAGCGCGATCGGTCGTCGCGCTGACGGTGAACGGTGCACCGTCGTTCCCGAAACTCCTCGACGAGGAGGCCGATTGTTGTTGGGTCGGTGACTCTCGGCGGCCGATCGGCACGCACGGGCACCACCCCGAGACCATCACACCGATCGTCGCGGATCCAGCCCGATCAAGCCCGATCCACGTCTCGACCCTTTCTTCGCTCAACGATCCACCCCTTCCATCCTTCCCTCCTATCTCTTCCTTATTCCTTCGCTCCGCTCCCTCTTCCTCCTCTCTCGCTCTCTTTCGCTCTACCTTGAAACTTTCTTGTTTTTTCTCGACAGATCTAGCGCTCTTTCTTGCGATTCCCAACGATACATGTCTCCCGCGTAACCCCTTTATTCGTCCTCGCCGTCTTCGTGGCCGCCACCACCACCGCCACCTCCGCCGCCGCCGCCGCCACCACCACCACCGCCGCCGCCATCGCCACGACCATCGCCACTGCGACTGCTGCTCTCTCGTCGTAACGTTGATACTTTCGCAGCTTCTTGCCAATTATCGGACCCACGAGCCTTCCTTGGTCACCGTTATGCGCGTGCTGAAACATATCGGTACGAAAAAACGGGCGTCAGTAGTCGCGATGAACGTGAAATGTGTCGCGCGACCACGGGCAGAGGAAAGAGCGAGAAACGAAACCGTCGCCTCGGTATACTGTATTGGCCTGCCCCCGCAGCGGGGCCGAATTTCAGGGGATTCCGGTAGAAGCCGGCTTCGCAATACCGAGCGATCGACTTAATAATTCCGCTATGCATATAAGACACGCTCTGTCCCGAGCGGAATTCCATCTCGGCCGCGCAGCAATACCAGTGGCAGACGGCGCGCGAACAAGAAAACACCAAAGGACTCAACGATATTCGTAGGATACGCCAGCCGACCTGATTCAAGACCTGGTGGAGACCAGGGTCTTTTACTTTCCTGCTCATTGTTTTTCATCCCCAACCTGTGAACAGGCATCCTGCAGGTCGCTTCCGTAAATAACGCGTTCACGATTAGCTCGATGCTGCAGCGTCTATCTTCGCCCACCGACGCAAAACTTCGACGATCATTTATATGTACGCGTATCCCGGACCGGTCGACCACAAAAAAACGCACTATGGATGCGTTTTATATAGAGCTGGCGATATAGAATGGCCGGCAGTGCGTGGGAAGGAAATAGAAGAGGATGCGGCTAAGCGAAAGCCACAGGTTCGGTGAACGCTCGGTAAAATCGGCCGAAAATTCGCGCTTATCAGCGATTCGTTGGTGTCCAGTTTGACCAGAAGTTGTAAACCAGCCGCGAACGATGCGATACCATTCTCGCTAGAAACGGGGGCATCCAATCGAACTTCCGATAGGAGTTGGGTCTATCGCTTTAAACTATCCGTACTCGGTTTGGTTGCGTAAATGCGCGCCGATGCTGTAGAAAATTGTTTGCTGTACAGGCTTCCGACGGAATTCTCGCTAAAGGAACACAGCTGCGCACAAAAGTGGAGCGATTATATGTATAACACCGTGCAATTACTGTCGGGTCAAAAACAAGCATCAAAGGCGAACTACGAACAACGGCGAGTGATTTCCAATAAATTAAGGCCCTGGACTTGAATCTTTCGTTAAATGTAATCTTGTCCACTGTCGACGAACGTACTTTAACGAAGCACGCGAGAAAAATGAAAATTGGCTGTGCCGGGCAAGCATGATTTGGGACGCGCGACAGTGGACGGTTTATGCGCGTTTTGCTCTCGTCTTCTTGTATCGTCGAAAAAGTACGGTCAGCTGTCGCCAAGGGAAACGTTCCCCATCGTTTTCGTGCAGCCGTATGAAATAACGAAGAAGTCGGTCGGACGTACCTCGATTCAAAGGCGGTCCACACACCCCACTGGAGCGAGACCGTGGCGAAGAATCCATCGGTGGCACAGTCATTGCCTTTCTGGACAAATGCAGTCTCAGACATTCGCCCGCATCGCGTCAGCTTGAAGATTGCATAAAACTGCACCGAGCATGGGAAATTGATGGGAAAATATGAGATGGACAGGCGGTGAAGGATACGGTCTCAAAGGAAACGGGCAGCGTGGAAAAGAGGGGCCATATGAGCGCCCGAGCGCCCGTACGTGGGTGCGCGTAAAATGGGGCAAAGGGCGGGTAAGAAGAAAAGTTCTTTGCTATTTAGATGAGACAGAGGCACTAGCAGCGGTGGGTCGTGCGGTAGATAGTAGTTAGCTGGGTAGAGAAAACGACCGAGATCAGATAAACAGCGCTGCGAGGCACGCGCGATCGAAATCAACTGGGAAAGAGAAAAATGATAACGTTCGAGACGGCTCGGCGCGGCGAGCGAACACGAACTAAGGGGCACGGGCTCGACGGCTCGTCGCGCTCGACGTCGCACTCGACGACGTGCGCCGTTTCCTTCGTTCGACGGCGCAGGACAAACTGAGTACTCGCCGCCGTCATCCGACCACCCGTCCAACCCTCGACCCTCATCCCCCACCCATCCAACCCTCTGATCCATCCCTTGCTAGCCTACCGTTCCCTGTACCGCTCTCGTAACCAGCACGCGTATCTTCCTCCCGTTCCGTCCCGTTCCATCCCGTATCGTCCTCACCGTTCCGTCCTTCTACACTTACCGCCCGCCGCTCCAATTCCTCGCCCAGCACCGACCGTCTTCGATCCTATTTTCCTCCTTTTTCTTTCGTTTCGTGTCCCAAGTTTATTTCAGGAACGCGCGTGCCTCGTGGACCACGCGAAACGAACGCACCGCGATATCACAGAAATACGCGTTGCAAAACAAAGCTATAGGGTGGCTGAGAATGTTTCGCAGCAACCCAGAATCAATGGCTTGAATGTCGACTACACTCGACGACCGGGGAAACGCGCCTGTTCGCGCCTAAAGAACCCACCCTAACGACCCTATTTGCATTCGATAATTAAAGGAACACCCACGCAACGAAGCGTGTACTCGCACCCTCGAAAACAAAATTCAAGTTCGGCCTGTTCGAGCCGCGTCCCTCAATTAGTAATGCACCTTTGAAATCTTTGCGAGTCGGATTACTTTGACGAACCGGACGAATACATGTAGCGACGGCATTGTCCTGCCATGCCGCCTGCCACCTTTCGTATGTACGATTTCGCCGAGCCGAACGAACGAAAGGGCGGAAGAGTTAGTCTTGGCGGTCTCCGAGAATCGGAGGTACTCGTTGCATTGGCAGCCGAATAAACGCGAAAATACCGGCACGCGAAAGGGGAAGAGAAATAAAGTCAGGCGAAGCGACGTAACAGCATTGGCCGTGTTCCAGATTTTCCTAAAATCCTCAAGGGAAAGCTCGTTGCTGAAGTTACGGCGAGGTGTACGGTCGATACACTGTCTCGCCGAGGATATAAGCGAATTTTTTTGCACGGGCGATAATTGAAGCCCGTTCATTGTTTCTCTGCGCCCTTGTCCCACGCGCCTTTCATCGGCCGGCTTTTTCATAAACACTGACGGGTCGGCTGTGCTAAAAACGGGCAAGATAATGGATAAACCGAAGGGATAATAGTGTCTGCGATTTCGGGCATTATTTCAATTTCTATCGACGCGCGCGTACACACTGCACACAGCGATAGCAATTTGGCTGCTCGATAGAGCGGACATAACGCTCGTGATCAAATGCGCCGCGCTTATACGTCCGTGCATATGTACATGCGCCGCGTCACAGCGCACCGCGCCACTACGCGTATAGACGGTTGAGGTATGCACGGGTACTTGTATACGCGGCAGGTGGTTTTAAAAAATCAGTCCTCTCCGTCTCTTTTCTTGTCCTCTCTATCGTCCAAACCTTCGATAGTTTGCTGCGACCTGCCCGTTGATAGCTTTCAGCGCGATCGCCGAAAAAACGCGACGCAACGTGCGTCTACCCTCGCGAGAACGAGCCGAATGTTTCGGACGCGGCACCGCTGACGTTTACAAGAAAACTCGCGCGATTCTACCTTGCGGTGCTGTTTCTTACCTAGCCGTACCCTTACCCAGCCAGTGTTCTCAGGTCGGATCGGTGACTTAGCCGTGTTCTGTTCACTGGCTGTGAGAAGATTTCACGGTCTAAGCTAAAACGAGGATAAGAGTGTGCGGGTAGCGTCGCGTGGCCGCGACGCGCCCGTCGCCCCGGATCGAGCGTCGTGATAACGAAAGTTACTCGACCGAAATCGGTCGACGTTGTTCCGTCAGTTCCGTGATTCCCGATGAAGCTGCTCCGTAAACTCCCTTTATTCCCAGCTTCGCGTCTCCGTCGAACCGTTCCATTCCACGCGCGATTTATTGATCCACGCACAATTCTACCTCAACCGCCAACTCAAACTGGCCCCCACCAGTGGCGCTCAGTCCCGCACCGATATACGCTTGCCTTCTTAAATGTGTGAGATACGGGAAATGGTGTTGCACGTTTGCACATCCATGCGATAGAGGAGAAGCACATCCGTGAGAAGAAAATTCGGCAAATTGCAGCTAGGCGTTTCCATCGCGAATTTAAATATTGATCCTTGCCGCGGGCGGCCGTAATGGAATCTCGAAAGCTTGGAAACTGGCCTTTGGAATATCGGTTCAACCGAGCTACCCTGAACCAGCACCGGGCTGACTTCCGTTCGCCCACCAGAACCCACCGCTTTATCCCTCTTTAAATGCAATCGGAGTGGTAGATCAAAGTTGCTGGTAGCTAAGCAAAGTCAAGAAATATGACGGTTAATCAGCACTCTGCTTCAATAATGTGATTCATTATTAACTTCCAAGCCGTGTCAATGCGCTCATTTACGATGCCCTTGGCCTCCACCCGTTTTTCCTTACTCTTCGAACCGTTGAGAAGCCGTTCCTTATTCACGAACGGTAAGCATAGCTGAACATCTATAAGAGAAGCTCGTTTTCTCTTGTTGACGTTCGCTTTTCGGGCTAAAGACACATGGTAGGCGGAAAATATGATCAGCTGACTCGTTATCGATCTCGGTTCGAGAGTCATCCACGATGATCCAACGGGTTGTACGGCGTGAGCTATAGAAGGGGCGATATTATATGCGAGCGCGTAAGGGATGAACAATTGCTTTCGCTGTACACGTCCTGCGATTTCCCGAATATTTTCATTTTTCTCGGACTCGTAGTGCAACGCTGCCCTCCGTTCATCCCGAGTCTATTAATTATGCTTTTCACTGTTTCTCACCGCAAAACTCGGGTCGCCCCAATTGCGATATTGCAAAGTCTCGACTGCTTCCTTTCCTCCCTGCTTCCTAGGGTAAAAGAAGGATTGCCGATCGACGTTTCAACTTTTCGTCTTGGAAGAAAGGAATAGAATAGATTATACGGTGAAAACGGAGCCAAGGACCGCCTTGGGTGTACAACGTTTCGTGCTGGGAAGCCCGAATGCAGATTTCGCTAGGAATAATAACATAATTGGCAATTCATGGGGGGTAAGTGCTCGTACTTGCGCCGGTGAAGCGCCCCATTATCGCGAACCAACGGCTTTGTAATGCAAAACCAATTTCCTTCTCCTGTCTGGTCGCACGTCGCGGCGCGGCGCCCAGCTGCAGCGCACTGTTGACGGCATCCTTCCTTCCCTGTATCCGGATGGTTATCGTTCTTCCAGATCACAGATTCGTGAAATTCTAAGCAAAAAAGGAAAGGCCGAGCAAGAGTAACCGGCGAAAGCATGTAGAAATAAACGGGCGCGATTATGCAAAAAGAAGATTATCCGCGAGAAAGGTCGGCGAGGGCTCTTTCGTGTACGCGATCCGCAACCTAGTTACTCCTATAATAGATACGTACATAACGCCTATACCTAGATCTACCTGTTATACGACGCGCTCTCCTCCAGAAATGAACTCGACTGATCCGTCAAGATTTAATGCTGTGCTTTGCATCGCCTCCCGACGAACTGATCCGTGGAAAGACGGTATTTTTATTCAAACTCCATTCGATCCGTTCTCCAACCTTCGCTCTACCCCAGTCGAGTCCGGTGGTAGATATTACGCGGTTTCTCGAGTAAAATCCTTCGATTGCAATGACAGTACCTTCGTCAATTTATTCTATTTGCAATAGTCTGTTGGCTTGAATATTGTCTTTCCGTCGCGCCGACTCGTCGCGGGAGATACCTTTTTCTTTACTTCCACGATTGCGGTGCACCACGCTTACTCGCTACTTCAAGTGGGTTATTCCAACTTCGGCTGGGTTAAGTAAACGTAGGGTAAATGATCGTTAGCGAAAAGGGTAGACAGGGCACCAGGAGACGAACAATGCGAGAAACGTGTACGTCGGCTCACGAACAGACGACACTTGCGGTGCTAGCTGCCAGGGTATACAATAAGAATTTCAAGTGTCAGTGGCATTGCCAGCGCTGAGTTATCGTCTGGTTATTTGCTGGAAAGTCGTCACGCGTTTTGCCAAAGGCTTTCGAAAAGCAGTAGGAGATGGGGAGGAGCTCGAGAAGACATCTAAGCGACAGCCAACGCTACAATCTTGAGCCACGCTTTGAAAGAAAGAAGTGCGAACGGAGAAGGAGAGATGTAATCTCATTTCTCGAATAAGACTCCATTACCACCGTTAACGGACTTGATCAAATTTTAGAAGCTCTTTCAAGGATATGGCCGAACGAATAGATTTTTATCGCTTCTAACTAGCGCCTCGTTAAGTGTGCGTAGCGTGCAATATAAAAACTTTGGACGCTAAAGCGTTCCCCAACGGATACAGAGAGGAAATGAAAACGGCCAACGAAGAAAAAATAGAGCTGGCCGCGAGCATTCGTCGCGACAACAGTAGTTGCAGCACGAGAAGAGTTGCTAATGATTCGTTAACGAGATACGTGCTTCGTTTCTTTCCTTCTGAAAGAAAACAGAAACCGTCTACTACCTTAGTAATAAAAGAAAAGCTCTCCCCCTCGCGAGACTTTCTCTAGGTATGTATTTCCCTTCCCTTTATATATGCTAACGCTGTTCAGCTTCGTCTCTGTCTTCCCCTCTCCTTATTTTCTAACATTCTGCTTTTACTTCCTCTCTCCTTATTTCAGTGCATTTGCGGAAAACTTAAGCGACGACCGATGTGCATCGTTGCAACTCATCCTGCAGCATTTCGATCTTTTCCAAGTAAATTCGCGAGGCAAATTGTTCTCGCTGTATTTAAGCTTCAAACCATATTACGAAAAGCAAATCATTTTCTCTCGTTCATGCACACATATGTACATATGTACGTACGTATGCATACCTCCAACTGCCCTTGCAATCAGATAACAATGGTACACTCGAATAGAAAGTGTCTACACCGTGCGTGTGATTTAGTTTAATTTTATTTTCACCAGCTCTATCGCCAAACTTTTATTTACATGCTTCCGGAAAAGGGTTCTCGTGTCCACAAAATCGACGAGGCACTTCGTTACATCTGTGCCTACATACATAGATATTCCGAAGCTTCGAATTCCCAGAGGCTGTATTTCCATTAAAGCCTCTCCATCGGAGTACCTTTGAAAATCTATCGGAATTCGATTTTTCGCTAGAAAGGTTTGAGAGTCGTTTGGCCGATAGCTACCTTAGCCGTTTCAACTTCCACTATTCATACTGCATTTTGCTCGACGATCGACGCTGACACGCGCATTTTCTTTCCAAAGAAAATGAACCGGTTGCACGCGGCCTGTTTTGCTACATTATTTGAAATGAAGTCCATTGAATTTTTATTCCTCTTCGGATAAATGACAAAAACCCCGAGGATCGATCGGTACCTATTAACGATTTCGCCCAATGTCCTACAACGGAGGCGTTCGCATTTACAAGCGAGAGGGAAAAGCACCTGATTAAGAACCACCATGCCAAAAATGTAATCAGATTTTCTCGGACAAGTGAAGCATAGACAAATTACGTACTGGCACAACGAAAAATTCTCTCCGTACTTATGGATGAGCTTTAAAGATAGGACGAATCGATGGACCCACGAAACATCTATGAACCGCTTTTGTTGATTCTGATGTTGCAAATTAACTGGTACAAATTATGAGCGTAAGTCAAACAGAAATTCCAATAGCTTCGTAATGCCATCACAAATGCATACGTATTAATACAATAAATATAATCATTCAATTTTGTCTTCTTTTTTCTAAGTGTTCCTGCGAAAACCATCGTTCTTTTATCCCAGAGGAGAATATTTGCATAGCAAATTTAAAAAAATATTGCGATAATGAATTGTTGAAACGCATGTTACAAATACACATCGCGTTCGGGGCTCTCTAATTGATGCACACGCTCCTGGTAAACAATTGTAAAAATAACCTAACCTAAGCTTAACCAACGCCCTATCAATGACGTCACCATTTGTGACACGTACAGTGAAAGCATAATAGACGAAGCGACGCTTTAAATATTTTTAAAAAATGGAATTCAAGAACGCGATCGCATGTGTTCTTTGTTTAGTATTTTCATTCGCAGTGTTAGGTAAGTAAGTAGATATTTTGATGAATGAAAATCGTTCTCGCACGTCTGTAAATTAAATAAAGTAAAACCTGTTTGTGAAAACTTGTGAAGATGCATCTTGAATGTGCACTGTACATATATCGTTCAATGTTTAATACAAATACAATATTGATCTTCAGTATATGCTGATTAATTTAACGACAAATGATAACAGATTCCAGTGACATGATATATTCGTCGAAGCTTCGAAAGGCGCGACTCGTTTATATCTAGTTTAAGGTTATGATCGAATAGTATTTTTAAACAGTTTTTAGATTAATTAAATTAATTTTAGGTACTACAGGGATTCGCTGCTACCAATGCAGTAGCGATACCGATCCTAAGGGCGAAGATTTATGTGGAGCGTATAGAAAATTTGATAAAGACAAAAATGTTGCTATTGAATGCAACAGCGAGGAGTCCCACATGCCCGGCACATTTTGCGTCAAGAGGACAGAACAAAGCCCACGAGGCTTTATTTGTAAGTTCTCTTTCTTTCAGTTGCTCATTTTTAAGCATTTTCATTCATTGTACATGTATTAATAAGCATTCAGCTTAGTTTTCAACATATTTTCATACGTAAGTACGTATAATGTATAAACTGTTGATTTTGTTTTGGTTACTTTTGCAATTATTTGAAATAATTTTTAAAGGGGACGGCAGATGGCGGCAAGTGATTCGTCGATGCTCTTCCGTGGCTAGTACCGGAGTCACAGGTGTGTGTAACTGGGGAGTTTATGAAAATGGGGTATATTGGGAAGAATGCTCATGTTCAGAAGATTCTTGTAACGCAGCATCTACTTTAGCATACATTCCAATAATGTTTATACTTGTGCTTGGTGTTTCTCTATGCACGTTTCCGTGGACAGAATTATAAATAATGAAACATCAAGTGATTGTGACAGTCCATATGGACATTGAAAATATCGAAATATTTGAGATTTTTCATATGAAACGCTGTTTCCCTGCACTTTACTCAATTACTGCACTTTAATATTATTAAGGTGAACATTTTATTAGAGTTAGTATTTAGGGTTGATATTTTTTATATAAATGAAGAAGCTTAGTATCTAAGAAACTCTGTACAAAATTATTTTGCAAATTAATTTTAAGTTATTTTCTACAATAAATTTTCTACAAATGTTTTACAATGCTCTATAAATAGAAATCCCAGGAAATACATACCTTCAAAACTAACTTTCTCTTGGATTGTCATTCAATATAAACGATGGCACAATTGCAATGAACATAATTTGAGTATGCTATGATTTGTGCAAAATATGCCGAACCTAGTAAACACATTGGGATGCGGTCACTAAAAATTGTTTAATGATCTCATCTTTAAATAAAATAGACTCTCAGCCTAAATCTGTCCGTATGTGCATTAAATTTGTGCAGAACAATACTATTCTGGTACATGCTACGCAGTTTGCTTAACGCGACAGTGCGTGCGTGAACCCTAGTACGTTTCTCTCTAGAAAATTTTATCGTTGCTATTGTCGATACAAAGCCCAGCTTTTCTACTTACACGTCTGGAAACAAATTCGCCAATAGACGGCTAAATATGTTTAATTAGGTTTATACCGTTGCAATAAATATTCATATTTCAAACATTCACGTCTGCATTGTCGTTACATGAAAACAATTTCTCATAGCGATTACACTAAATTTTGTCGTGTATAGGAACTTTTAACGAATGGTAGCAATGTTGGTAATTTATGTTACACTAACCAAACATTATATTGGCAGTTCTACTCTTTGCGGGGAACTCTGCATGTGCATTAAAATTGTTAATACTTTTCCCATTTGCGAACCATCGTGCATACAATACGTTTCTGGCTTTGTCGATTGTTTACAGTGTACAATCATTCTTTCTTTGGGAAACATTCCTCTTGCGTGTTAAGCACTACTCAGTGTGGCATGTGTTAAAATTAGTACCTATTACAACAAATAGCATACACTCCAGACCAAATTAAAATTAATTGAAATAAATAATGAACATTGCCGATGGAGTTGGATATACACGAACTGAACTATTCGTGCTTGTGGCGAGGGTATCTTTTATTGCGGCTTTTGGATTTTTCAGTATGAAATGGCTTATGAATCAACTTGATCCAACAAACAATGCAAAGAAAAAAGCAAAAAAAAAGGTTTCAAAAAAGTTCTTTGTAATTCTTAATAGAATATATCTTACATAACATTTATTCAATGTACATCGGACATATAACCTTTCTTTTTATACAACTCTTTTGATGTTTCACTCAATGTTTCCTAGGCACAGGAGCAATTGCGCAAATTAGCCAAAACTGATAATTTACTGTGGTCAATAGACATGAATCAATTGACTGATTACGAAATGATGATAGCAAATCACATAGTTGACCCTAAGGATATTCGGGTTTCATGGGAGAATATTGCAGGTCTTGAACACATTATACAAGAACTCAAAGAAACTGTCATATTGCCTATACAGAGGAAGGAATTATTCGAAGATTCTCAATTAACCCAAGCACCAAAGGTATATGATTGTTTGTTTTGATATTGTTATTGTTATATAAGCTTGTATAATAATTGACCGTTGAATTTTAGGGTGTGTTGCTACATGGACCACCAGGTTGTGGTAAAACCATGATTGCCAAAGCAACGGCAAAGGAAACTAAGACATGTTTTATTAATTTAGATGTAAGCATTCTTACTGATAAATGGTATGGTGAAAGTCAAAAGTTAACTGCAGCTGTTTTTTCTCTGGCTGTGAAACTACAACCGTGCATAATCTTTATTGACGAAATAGGTGTGCTAGGATAACAACTTATCGCATTATTCTCTGTTATTATCATCCATGTATCAAACTTACATACCCCCATATACTTGTATCACAGATTCATTTTTAAGAGCACGCAATTCGCAAGACCATGAAGCAACTGCAATGATGAAAGCACAGTTTATGTCACTTTGGGATGGATTAATTACCGATCCATCTTGTACAGTTATAATAATGGGTGCTACTAATAGACCGCAAGAATTGGACAGAGCTATCCTTCGGCGTATGCCAGCTACTTTCCACTTTGGTTTACCAGTAAATAAAATTTCGATAGACCCCTATTATATTTATTGTATTCATATGTTCAGATAAAAATATTCTACTTTTCCCATTTTGCATTATAATCAATACTTGTATCAATTTTTCAGAATGAGCAACAACGAATGCAAATCTTGAAATTAATATTGGATCACGAACCAATAGACGAAAATGTGGATGTAACCAAACTAGCGAAAATAACAGACTGTTTTTCTGGATCGGATTTGCAAGAATTGTGTAGAAATGCATCTATTTATCGGGTTCGGGACTATCTACGAACCCATGCGCAGTTAATATCTTTGTTTCGCTTGTTTAATAATTGGTGAGCACAATATTTCTGATTAATATTTTCAACTAGTATCTGTTGTTACAGAGATGCTGACCCCAGCACCGAAGACGAGGAGTACCATGACACTGTGCGACCTATAACAATGGAAGATCTTCTTATGTCGCGCAAAAAGTTAATGACATCAAAGATCCATACGGGTACCCTTAGCGCAATTATATCGGATTTGGATTAAATAAGCAATAATATATACACACAAACACATATGTATGTATGTATGTATGTATATGTATATATATATATATATATATATATATATATATATATATATATATATATACATATATATATAACTAACATATTCTGAAATTATTAATTTTCTAAAAACAGGTAGGAAAATATAATTTTGTAATAATGTCTGTCATTTTCGAGAATCTAAATGTTTTTTGGTGACTTGAAAAAAAAATTGTTGTTGCTGTAAACCTTTATAACTGACGCGTTATGTAATTACATATTTTAAATGATATACGCCACATGAAATATATATGTATGCGTATATGAATTCATATTCGTATAAATATGAAACTATAGCCTGTATTTGTAAAACAGACAATTTTCTATTTTGAATATTTTACTTCACACAACGCATAGATTTAACTAAGTTCATAACACTATAAGGGGGTGACAGGAATTTTGTAACTCCTTTTGGATTTAATTTGATAAATTCCATTAAGAAGAAATCAAATCTTCCAGTACTTACATTTCAACACTATTGCTTATTAACTTTGGCTGTTCATAACCTAATGAATTAATATGCTATACGAAATGTTACTAAATATCGCGCGCAACACTTTTACCTCCAAAGTAGTACCTGTGTGCGTGTGCGTGAGGGTGCATTAATAAGTATGTATATGAATTAATCGAGGGTGTAATCAGTTTAACTTATTGTTGTGTAAATTAATCCGTGTTATTGTTGCATTCGAATCTATAAACTTTCAAATCTATCAGTGTGCACATAACAATTCATAATCGCTGCTCCAAATAAGTATGTGATCAGAATGTCGGTAATGAGTAATTATTACAAAGAAATTATCGCATTACAAAGTAATTTTATGTTAGGCATGCAAAGTTTTACTCGAGGTGAGATTCAACTATTAAACAAAAGTAATTGTTACAAATTTCTAGTTATTACAAATGCAGTTATGATTTCATGCCAATGTAGTGCCTGATTACCATAACATAGTATATAATACTATGTAGTAAAGGGTGCAAGTAGAGATAATTTTAATTTTGCGAAATCTTGGCGATTCAAATATGAAAGGCAAAGGAGAAAGAAAATGTCATCAGATTGATAATGGGTTTGGTATAGAATAGTAATATTTAACAAAGTTTTCGTCTTTTTTTGTATACAGTTGCTGTAACATTTGTAGCATATATTAGTTTACATTATTATATTTTATTCATATTTTCATTTCAACAATCGTTGCAACGCATGTGATGATGGGGGGGGGGGGGGATATGTAAAGGTTTGTCGAATCTTTATCTTTCCCCTCTTCTTTCTTATACGGTCGGAAGGCGTAAACGGCGAATGCAGTTATCAATATTGCCAACGAAAACAGGGATCAATCGCGATGTAAACGCGGCATTGAAAATAGCGTTCCTAGTAACAAAGGTGGCTGGGGGAAGCTTTCATTTTCACATGAGATTTAAACTGCCACTGATGCAGAGCTGAAAACAGATATTACATGTATACTCCGTCCGCTAATTAAGCTTAATGCTTTCCCCGTTTTTCAAATCGATCACATTTTGTTTGAAACAGTTCGACAGAGGAATAAAAGCAAACCGCGAATAGAAATGTAACAACCTCGATCCGATTGCCATCCTCCGTAACACCATGATATGTACGTATAGTTCGTTCGCAGAGTGGACAGCCGTTCTGTGACAAACGCGATGCATGATCTTTCGCGTTAGTCGTAATTGTCCGGTCGTGTGTGCGTGTACTATCCATGTTGACAAAGTCAGAATACAAGGTAGAGATTGTTGTTGTTTCACTCGAGCGTGTTCATGATTATGTGCGTTCGATGCATCTGCCTAAGTTCAATATACAAAAGGCACTGTACTTTCGTGATCGAATGTGCATCGAGATCGCGTTACTACTTTGACACGATGACACGATTGCGCCACTGAACCATGATTCTTTTGTTAATGAAACCTTTCAAACAAGCTTATATTTTTCCTTCGAGTGTTTAAATATAACTTGTCGAATGTAGGAAAACTGGATCAACGATTTCAACGAGCCTCTTGAGAAATTTTCATCGATATTAACGTTATTTCTTAGAAATTCACCGTAACTGGGAGTGCCGCTAGTTCATAGTTGGGCATGTCTCGGAAGGACAGAAGCAAATTTTACGTTATATATTGGAAAAGATTGCTTCTTTGCATTTCAAAAGTAATATGGTATCTTGAATGGCTCTTTTAAAATTTCAAGCAACTTTAGTTTAAATGACATGCGAACTCTCGGCGAAATAGAGCACGAACGGTGTATTGGTGAAACTGGCATGAAAATCTACCGCCGCGGTGCTAAGTGGCCTCTGTGATGTATTGGGAACAGTGTTTAACCTAACTTTCCGTCGACGCTTCTATACGGCATTTTCCTGCCTGTAATGTTCTTTCGGTAACGATCTTGACACCGAGTAATTGCAAATCGTAGCTGACTGACGCACATTCTTCTCCCGATTCTATTTTCTTCTCCCATGCATGAAGAGCCGTTTTCTTATATGTTTTCGATCTATCGTATAGCACGAGACAGTTATAAAACACAGGACACGAATTTTATTAACTATACTTTTACGGTTTTTACGTGATACGATATAAGGATTAAATTCGCAGTGTATCAGGAGTATGTTTTTATCGCGTTAGCATTTATCGCTCCTCTTCGGATAGAAATAAAAGCTCTTTAGATTTTTCCTTTTTCTTTTTCTTCTGTTCCTCTCGATCGTGATGTTCGTCCTAAAGATATGAATGAAATGTACGACGTGTACATTTTTACATCGTGTCTATTACAATTGGTGTCTTGCCATTGAATTTTTATCAGATCTTTTTAAGAATAACAGTGGGTGTCGTTGTGTTACCATTGATTTTCACATGAAAAACGGTTTCGACTAAGGTGATAAAAGTTATCTCTTTCTTTGTGCATCCAAAGTGTCTTAAAACGTTTATGATGATTAGTCAATGAACTGTTAACGTCGAGTATTCTCGCACAGTGTTCATTGGTGTATTATGCTGTGTACTGTGTTCAGACTCGAAACACTTTTGTTTCTGTGTGAATAATAAATTGTATTAGTTCCATTGAACTGGCAATGGCTATGGTGAAATCTATCTTAGTATATTACTACGAGGAAAGCACTTATAAAAGAAGATGAAAATTCCATGAGATGGATGACATAAAGGACACATGCTCTGGGAATTAATGGGTATATGCTTTTCCTGCAGGAGACCTACAGGCAACAGGCTGAATAATAAAATCTCAAAGCATATCTCAACATCAGTAACACCCCTCCATGTTTGTCTGGAAGAACAAAGACGAGCAGAACTTGGCTCTTGCGACGCCTCGGCGTGTAAGCCAAAGGTATGTTCTAAAGTTTTAACCTCAGAACAAAATTGCATGCGGGTTCTAGCAGCGACAAATGCATTAACTGAACTGTTGTTCAGGCGAAAAAGTTACTTGAAAAGCAGGAAACAGAAGAAAGGTGTGACACAGCAGAAGTGGAGACTGAAATCGTAAGAGTCAAGCCAGAGGATTTGAAGCTCGCTCAACCGAGTATGTCCAACACTATCAGTAATATGAAAATGACTAACCGTATTAAAGGGCTTGTGAGCAAACGTCGTAAGCGTTTCACAGAAGATGGTTTCGACCTTGATCTTACATGTATCTTTTTATCATTATTATCAATATCGAGGTGAATGAATAACAAGAAGTTCCGTAGCTCATGTTTCTCAAGAATTCAATAACTATATTCCTTAACGATTTATACTTTAATGACAGACATAAGAGATAATTTAATAGCAATGGGATTTCCAGCAGAAAGGTTAGAAGGAGTATATAGAAATCATATAGACGATGTTGTTAAATTGTTGGAATCTAGACACAAGGATCATTATAAGATTTACAACCTGTAAGCATTTGAGTATCGCTGACATTTTTGTTTACCTTTTATAAATCAAATAAATGACGGTGTAAGAGTATATAAAGCAAGAGATGAATGTTCCAGATGTTCAGAGAGATCTTACGATTTTAAGAAGTTTAAGCAAAGGGTGGCTACATATGCTTTCGACGATCACAATCCACCGATGCTAGACCAAATCAAACCATTCTGCGAAGATGTAGATGATTGGCTTTCTCAGCATGAAGAAAATGTAGCTGTAGTTCATTGTAAAGCTGGTAAAGGTAGAACCGGTGTAATGGTATGTTGCTACCTGCTTCATACGAAGCAATTTCTCACTGCCTCGGATGCTCTTAACTATTATGGAACAAAAAGGACGCACGACAGGTGATCAGAGTAACATTGTTTTGCTGCCATTATGATTAAACTATCATTTTATTGTTTTTATTTATCATACAGAAAAGGGGTAACAATACCTTCCCAGAGGCGGTACGTGGATTACTATGCTAAACTTGTACACGAAGGATTGAACTATCAACCAGCTACATTGGTGTTACGGAAGATCCAATTGGACCCAGCGCCGATTTTTCATGGTGGTCAAGGATGTAAGAACAACCAAGCACAGAGTACACGTTAAATTTCAATTAAAAGCACTATTACATATGGCTTTTGTATTTTAGACTTGTATTGTGTAATATCTGAATCTAAAAAAAGGATATTTAGCTCTGAAATAGTGGAAGTGCGAAAAGGAATGCAGAGTGTTGTTATCCCTTTAAAACACAGCATAGCTCTGATGGGCGATATACGAGTGGATTTCTTTAATAGGCCGAAAATGAAGCGAAAGGTATTAGTTTTGTGTTATGTAATTGGCAAGTGTTTTATTTAAGGATAACCAATTAGTCAAATCCGTTTCCTTTGTCTAAGGAAAAATTGTTTCATTTTTGGTTTAATACGTATTTCGTGCGAGAATACTTAACGCCGGAATACGATAACGGAGAGTTACCAACTGAGCGTTCGACAAGGGCATTGAGTTGTGATGGTACAACTATGGAAGTACCTGTGGTTGTGTCGCACATGAAACCGAGAGCTGGATCCTTAGCTAGTCTAGGACCTATGCCGCCAACTCTAGTTTTAAGTATAGATAAATGGGGCTTGGATGACGCACACAAAGACAAGCATCACAAAGCATATAATGCGAACTTTAAAGTAAATCAACGTTTACTTACCTAACATCGTTGGAACTTGATTTAGTCGTTCAGTACGCATAACGATTTGTCGAATGTTATGGTAGGTTAGCTTGTTTATGCATCCAGTGGGTGGCAGTATGCCTCAGACTGTATCCGCGACAGCAAGTAGAACCGCAGATGGCATACAAATAAGAATTGGAGGACAAGACACACCGAGCGAATCGAGCGAAGCGGATAGCAGCGAATGTGACACAACTGGGGATACAACGGGTGATGAAGATGGGGAATCTGGTGAGTCCTCTGCATCTCTGGTGGTGAATCACCATACTCTTACACACAGCAGTAGCCGTACACACGTTAGTACTCACCAAAGAAATAGTTTTAAAGAAACTACAAAGGGTTTACTCTCGCGTGGGGATAAAGATAGGTGTAGCCATCGGCAAAGCACTGGCAACGTTAAACGCTCTTCGGCACATATACATTCATCCACGTTAGATAAATAATTTAAAACACACACACACGCGCGCGCGCGCGCACACACACACACACACACATACACATATTATTTATTTATCGCATTTTGTACTTAAACGCTATGTTCTCTGATCCCTGGCATACGACATCTGTATACAACGTTTTTTGCAAATGCACCATTATTATAAGTATACTATTAGCTTCCCTTCAACATGTCAGCTTGGAAAGTTAGCATCCGATCAATTTTCAAGTGCATCAACTTCGTCCCCTTTAGTTGACATTGAATAATATTACATTGGAATGAAATATCGTGTTTCTTTCGTAGTGTTCTTGATTGAAACATATTCAGATGATTCAGTGTACAAGAGACTTTCAATTATTTTTTATTCAAACATAAATTATTGCGCATTCGTTAGAAATGATCAACGAAGATGAATTTGTGGAACGTAATACGATGGATACGATAGATAGGGAAGTATGAAAGACGATAATTCGTTCTCGTAATCATTTATATTTGTATTTTTCGTGGCATTACGAAAAGACCAAACAAGTTAAATATATCCTCATTGTCACACACCCTATGATGAATCGTTAACACTTTGGGATTTGTAAAGGTAACTTGTTTGTACTTCAGTGGAGGGATGTTGTCCAAGTTTGTAAAATAATATTTGCATGTACAGAGAATATCTTCATTCTTTTGATTTTTTCATGGAAATACGTTAAATGTATAATAGGCTGTGCAATTTTTTAAACTTTTACTCCTTGATGTCTAATAATGTTTAATAAATATGTCATGTGTATTCTATTAAGACAATTACTCGCGTGTAAATCTTTATCACAACGATAGAAAACTTATAGACAATTATGTGTAAAATAGATTTAGAAATGATATGTGATCGAGTTCACTTTACTGAAGAAAATTAGCTTCGTTTTTTAGATACGTATGGTGTTATTTTAAAATCGAAGGTAGGGCCACGCGTCTCTGTTTGTCTCGTGTTAATGCAAGGAATTTCTACAAACGATGTTAAATGGAAACAAATTCATATTAAATATGAATGAGAACATCGGGTAAATATCAGTCTTAAAGGAGCGGTCTTAATACTGATATTTCAAAAGATACGCAAAGAAAGCATGACGCACGCGGAAGAAAATAATGAGTCCGATTCTGCATTGAAGTAGATTTTCGTTTTTTTTATTCTCTTTGGCTCTCCAGCTCTAACATTTGGATCACTTACAAATTGAATTATTTGCGTACGGATATAATTACGAACGCGCAACACGGGTGTCGTGAAATAGCAATAAAGCATCGATAAGTAAAGTAGAGTCGAAGGTCGCTGCTCGATAAATATGCAGGTTTTCCTTAGGACTTTTTGTATCTGCGAAATAACGTCGAATTTAGGCTCGTTGAAGTTTACAAGATGATGCCTTCCGCGTTCAACCGTGCATCCTTGGGTCGCATAAATGTTAGGTCTTACGTCGAGCCCTTTCAGCTACTTGCACTTGTCCGCCGCTTACATTGGAAAGAATTATTTTAACTACATTCGTTGTATTTCCCTCCTTTCTTTTTATGGTCATTTCTACGTTTTAAAAGAAAAGTACGAGTACAAATGCATTTGTGGTTACAGACGGTTTAGATTGTCCACGGATTTAACGATTAAACATTATTAACATTTCTATGAAGCGCGTGCGATTTGTGTTATTAATGTGAATTTGTTTCACGAAAATGGCAATTGCGTATTATGTGTATAGTTTTATAGTACAAAGAACTGCTCTTGAGATCAGTTTTTACGCGTAAGTACGTAAGAACATGCCTACGAAGTTATTATACTATATTTACGTTGAATCACCTTAGAATTTCAGTCGTGCTAGTTTTTATAGATATACAGGAAACACGGCACCAACAACGAACATCTTAAACCACATGGGCCCGGATAAATTTGACTTGTTTTAAATTATAATGTTTGTCGTAGTTTCACATCGAACCGTTTACCTCAAATATGGTAGCGCCTGTACGCGCGTAACAATTGTCTTGAGTTTGACGCGTCGAGTATGAGTGGGCGATTTTTCTTGTTTAAACGTACATATCTTTGAGAGCATCCGATAGATGTGATAAACTTGATACATTTTTATTTTGCTTCGGTTTTGTGTCATTGCATGTTGGTAGCCTATAATCGTAGTTAGCGAATGTAGTCCCCGAAAGTTGTGAACCTTATACCCGGCATCTCTATTATGTAATAAATTTTTTGTGATATTATTATACTTATGATTATCAATTATATCGTTTCTAAGTCTTTATTCGTATTATTATTGATTATCACTAATTAATACCAGATCGCCCTTCATTATGATTCTTGCTATCATTATTTTTATTACTACTACTACCACCACTACGCCAGTATGTACTCCTACTCTACTACTGCTATCACTACTACTAATACTACTACTACCACTACCACTACCACTACCACTACCACTACCGCTACCACTACCGCTACCACTACCACTACCACTACCCCTACCCCTACCCCTAATACTACTACCATTATTATTATTTATATTGTTGTTGTTCTCATCATCGTCATCATTATCATACTCACGTCTTTAAATGCTACTGCTGTTTTACTGTTATGTTAATACCACCATCAGAGACGTTTTTAAATTATAATTGTTCTTCTTGTCATTGTTGTTGTTGTTGTTGTTGTTGTTGTTATTGTCATTATTATTATTATTATTATTGCTACTACTACTACTACTACTACTACTACTACTACTACTACTACTACTACTACTACTACTACTACTACTACTATTATTATTATTATTATTACTATTATCATTGCTAATACGACGACGACTACGACGATGACGGCTACAGCTACTGCTACTGCTACTGCTACTGCTACTGCTACTGCTACTGCTACTGCTACTGCTACTGCTACTGCTACTGCTACTACTACTACTACTACTACTACTACTACTACTACTACTGCTGAAAGTACAATTATTATTATTAATATTATTATAAATAAAATGTTAGTGATGTTTAATCGTAGTCTTATATTATAAATGTATTCCTGTAATAACAAATATTTTAAAGCCGTTTATACATATGTGTGACATTTATAAAATAGTACGTTTTTAGTATATTCTGCTTACGTCTTCCGATTCTCTGTTAAGTATAAACATCACTGTTTACTTGAAAGATTGCCGTTGATGTAGAGCACTCACCCCCGCTGGTTCCACACCCTATCGGTTCTGTCTGCGTACTCTTCTTTTCGTTCTCTACCAGCAACAAATAACTATCCACGTGGTTTGCAAGTTTTCTCCTAGTAGTTCCGTTCTTATGGGAGGACTGAGAAGCGCCCGGTACGTCGACATGGCTCAAAAGTTGTACCTATTCGAGCACATTCTAGGTAATAATTTGCTCGGTCAGATGAGTTAATCGATGTGCATCGCAAACGCTTGGTATAGCTTTCAAACATCGACGAACTGATCGCGTAGAATGTGCTTACGCTAAATACAAAATTTGAGCTCGATAGGTCAGGATATTCCTATGCAATTACTAATTACAATGCAGTATACTCGAGATCGAACCGAATGCCGATTTCTCGATCGCCCCGTCAGTTGTACTTCCTTCGTACAACCCCACCACATCTTCTTCTCGGCTGTTTTTTTCTTCCGTTCAATATAATTTCGTTAAACGCGTCTGAAATACTTTTCATTTTGTCCCTCGTTTCGATGAATGCGGTACCTATGGTGTGATGTGATGTGATGAGATGAGATGAGATGCGATGCGATGCGATGCGATGCGATGCGATGCGCTGCGCTGCGATGCGATGCGATGCGATGCGATGCGTCATGATGTGATGCGATGCGACGCGAAGCGATGCGATATGATACGGTGCGATACGATTCGATGTGATTTGGTGCGATGCGATAGAACGGACGTGTCAGCTTTATTATTGCCTTTATTCTTTCGCATGCTAGCATGTAGTTCTACGAGGCATCGTTCCGTTATTCCGTTGAAACTATGTACTTATAAAGTTGATACGGTGGGGGCACGAGTGCTCGAGTGGTCCGTTTGATCGTGGATTCTCCGATACGCGTTCGCTTTTCACGCGTTTGTCATTGATAAAAGATGGCGAAGCGGAAGCTAACGCGAGGACGTGTAGCCGAGTTAAAAGAAGCATGAGGGAAGCAGAGGAAGGGAGGATAATTTTGAGAAATGAGAAAAGAAAAAGAAGACCCACTTTGCCCTCCGCCGCACCGCATTTAGTTAGATGTAAAATCGTTGCCAAATATAAATTACAAGATACTGACCAACTGTGTCTCTGTGTGTCTGTTCACCCCTAGTGGACATGGACCAGCGCGTTGGACGATACCGCCTTCTCTCAGATGGAGGAATGATAGATGTTTTGTGAGTTCGTCGCCAATCATCCCTCTACGTTCGTCGTGATTGCAGTCATTCGCATATTGACGCGGGGACATTCGATCCTGGACTACAGCTTCCACCATTCAGTTAATCGATGGCGATCGATCGTTAAGTTCGGACAAATCGCAGCGTATCCATTTAGCCCAGTGGTGAGCAACCTTTGGCTCGCAGTGGGCCAACAGTTGAAATCTACTACTTTACGCGGGCCGCAATATTCACACCTTCGCATCGGAGGAAGTGATATCTCGCCGCGTGATTTCGTTCATGATATGCTTTGGACGAGATATCTTGCAACGCAATGTCTTTTATGCGATGCTATGTATGAAATATCTCGCGACGCTGTATACGGAATATCTCGCATGCCATTTTATTACAACACGATATATCTTGTCCTCCGATGCGAAGGGGTTAATTGCAGTACATGCAAACGTGGTTATATCACAGACGAGATATAAGGACAGACTAACCATGCAAAATGTATTTTTTTCTTTCCCCGAATTCATGGGACCGCGATGACCCCATGACAAGCTCGTCTTTTGGGGTTCCTGGGGTCCCATTGCCATTTTTCATGAAAACATGATTGAAGTGTCGACTATTTGCCAATGAATTATTAATTTCAGTACACAGCGTCGCATGAACGATTTTGTGCATCGCATGAAAGACATTACGTTGCAAGATATCTCGTCCAAAGTATATCATGAACGAAATCACGCGGCGTGATATCTCCTCCTCCGATGCGAAGGGGTTAAATACTCAAATATATTAATCAATTAATTTAATTTAAGACAGGTGAATTAGCCATTTCTTATTTGATTTAAAGCAACATTCTCTTCTGTTCTCTTTTTAACATATACATAGTAACGTTGTTCAATGCGATATATGTTCAATGAGCAAATGCATGGCCCGCGTGTCACATGTTCTGGCGGGCTGCAGTTTGCTCATCACTGCTTTAGCCGATGCGTTTATGAGGTCCGACCAGGCAGACAAATGGCCCTTCTAACGAACGAAACGCGTAGGGCGTCCAGAGGAACGCTTACATCCGACATCCGACTGGTCCTTTTTCTAGAATACGTTGCTTCGTGACCAGGTTCGCACCGTCAACATTTATTGTTTTTCCAACGTTTCGGCGATGCTCTGCACTCTGTAGCGTCTCAATATTTTATCGATACTTGTATACACGCGTCAACCATAGAAACATAGACGTGCGGATTTTTAAAGTATGCAAAGTTCACGATAAGCACAGCTGAGGAGCTTGAAAATTCTCGAAAAGAATCGTGATCAAGTTGCTTCGATTAGATCTCGAATTAAACGTCGAGGGGAATTTTCAAGCTCGCCGTGGTAAGGATACACATGTACGTGTACATATACGTACTGTGCGGAACGAGTGATTGTATAAGGCTAATCGAGCGGCATTTTTGTTCTAATCGGCGGAGGAACACGATCGATCGTGTACGCCCCGAATATTCCTAGGTGTTTGATCGAATATTCGTAGTCAACTTTCGGTTGACAGAAAAGTAAAAGTGTGTTTATATGTATGTAGATTGTGCATTCGGACGGCGATAGTGTGATGCTGCAAAAAGCAAGGCTATTTTCGTAACGTTCATAAATGTTAAGTCGATATGGATAGTAACAGCGGGAGGAATAGCAGGAGCAGGAATTACGAGGCTCGCGGATGTCACAAGAATATCTGTGCCGTCATTGACAACGATGGCACCCATTGTATTTTCCAAGCTTCCCGTTCCCTGTTTCCCGTAAAAATCGCTGAATCGACAGTCGTTGCGTCGACGTACACGAACGGTTTGCTAAAAGCGTAAGCTTATATTTTTCTATGACGGCTTCTGAACGATCCTATTTAAGAAATGAACTTTGGCATCCTATACCGAGTACCTATCGAAAAAGGGATAAAACGAATGAGATAAGTGTATCGAATGCGGCTGATATATAATTGTTCCCGCATTGTTTCCAGCCGTTGCTGGACGTTCCGGGGCAACTTTCGAACGGACCAGCGACATGTATAGCGATAAATGAAAAATGTAGAAACGGGCGGCGGACTATTCGTGCTAGAACTCGAACCCTTTACTCTAGCTTCGGAGAAGCGAGACACGTAGAGACAGATAATTAATGGTCGAAGCTTAGCTTTCGTTGAATAGATTCAGTCGCGTTTTCTAACACGCCCAGCGCATGTATTCGATCATTTCCTTGGGAGACTGTGCTTGCGCGAAATAGAAAGATCGTAGTAACGTGCGCTCGCTGTCATATTTTTGCATACAGCGTAGATCGCAATTTCTTCGGACAGAATTTTCTTGGCCTTCTTCCAACCAAGTACGCGAGTCCCTGTGATTGCAGGACGAGACATTTTCGAAAGAATATAGCGAACGCTAGAAGTATCGTTTCTGACGCCGTCCTTTCCTAATTTGGCTAGCTCATTGTAGGTAGTGATACAAGAGTACGAGGAACTCTTTTTACGCTCTCATGGTTTCTGCCCTTTCGTTCGTTTCGGCATGGCCATGGGGCCATAAGGCCATGGAGTAGTCTATCTGGAACCTGAGTAGTAGAGATCAAACGAATCCCGATTTCTACGCAATTGAGGAAAGGTGGATTCGGCTTTCGGAGTAGATATACGGAGTAGATATACGGAGTAGATTGCCGCGCTTCGTTTCAGTAGCGCCAGTCCAAAGATATCGATTATGGATTTGTCTGCGCGATAGAACCGAAAAACTCTTGTCGCTCGTGAATGTAGTAACGCATTATCGTAGAGTTATGAACGTTTAGTAGAATTAATTACGGTACGATAAGTACGTTGGCAGGCAACTTGCGAAAAATGAAAAACATCGAAGAGAGTGCGTTTCCTCGCTTCTCGACTGAATTCCGATTACGCGTATCGGAACCTACCTGTATTTCTACGTTCGATTATCCTTTTGTCAACGAAACGACATGCGCGGTTGCAAAAATGGAAGGGAACGGCACCTGGGCGAGAGTGAGAAGAAATATAATGCGACAACAGGTAGAGAATTTTCGATTGTCTCGAACGGATTAGTAAATTTACCTCGCAGCAACTACTTTAATCTCATCTACGAACCATTGAATTAACTCGCTAGCAATTGTTACGATACCTCATTGTCAGTTTTTTATCCGGTAAAAAGTAACGAAGAAGGTAAACTTACTAAATGCGTTTTTACCCATGAATAATTACGACATACGTATGTACGATATTGTTACTACGCGAGACGTACACGCTTCTCGAACATATTTTTTCTCGTACGAAGCTCATAAGTACCGTTTTATAAGTCATACACCTCTTAAAATTAACTTTTATATGAGTCATGCGGAATGTTCAAAATATAAATAAGATGCATTATTTTCTCTGTGATATTGCAAAAGAGTATAACTTTCCACACTACTCGGTCCCTTCCAAACGATGTTCGTGTTTAAGGACATGTCGAGTATCGGAGGACGCAAGTAATCAGCAGTTCCCCATTCTCAATTTTGTTCGGTTCTTTGCTTCTCCGGCCACCAAGCTTTCTTCTGTCCTTTCCAATTTCCCCCGCACGAAGCATCGAAGAAGCCTGTTGTTTTAACGAGAACTTTTGTTTGTTCCTATGAAACACGCTAGGAATCACCGTGCATACTGTAGGAAATGAAGGAAAGCGAGATCGTAGCCAATGCCAGTCGCAGAAGATTAAATTCATGATTACAGGTACGCATCTGTTCGATTACGATTGAGCCGTACTGCGCGCGTGTAGTACGTTTTTCTCGATAGCTCCGTAGTTTCGACTCCGCTACGGTGCAATCGTACACGTTTGCGTTCTCCCTTAACGAGCATGCTAATTATGTCGTCCAGTTATCACGAAATTTACCCTGGCTCTGCTTACAGGGGAGTCGACGTATTTGTGACTTTGAAACTATAGACTGATGATCCGATGGAGACCGATCCGAGCTAAACTGTTCTCTAAGAAACGGTCCATCCGAAGACGACTCATCCTTCGATCACGACCAAATCGATAACCAACGTATTCCGCCCGTGCCTGCCAGTCCATCGGAACATAAGCGCGCGTATTCGTATTCGTATTCTTCTTCGTTGCTGGTAGAATTTCATGCATTTTATGTTCCCGTTCTTCCCTTTTTCTGTGTCATCTCTTCTCTTCTTTCTTATTCTTTCATTCACTTTCATTATATTAATCACCGTTTCTGCCGGTACTTCCGGCGGGAACATAAAGGGTTAATGTTTTATAAACCAAATGGACGAAAGATTACATTGAAAGAGGAGAGAACGGGAGAGAGGGTGGGAGAGGCTCAGCTCGTAAAGTTGATGGCTAATGCTTTGGTAGTTTACCTTTTCAGCCACCAATTTGTATATTAATATCGTTGAGCGAATTTGATTTCTCGACTCTCGAGTTCTTGTCAGCTCGTTCTCTTTACTTTTAACACTGACGAAAATCATCGCGTTAAGCGAATTATTTTCACTTCTGTTTTTACCTATATGGACGAATGTTATTCTTTTTATCCGTGGAGCTTTCTTTTCACTTCGCCCAATTAGCTTTCCGTTGACAGATCAATTTCGCTCCGGAGTGTATTTTACGACGTTCTCCAGACGAAGAGAACGAAAAGTTCGCTAGATGTAACGAAATAAAGTCCGAGAACCTCGAAAAATACTGCCAAACACGTTTGGTTCTTACGTTAGGTACCGCGAAGGATTCGGTCTACGAAACGATGAGCAAGATGATACGAGAATCGTTCTTACGCGGATCGCATCATCGGATAAAAATGATAAACGTAGCTTAATCATCCTAAGATCTATTTATAGGAGTTTCAATGTTCTCAACACACAAAGTACAAAGCAACACAACCGGATCTCAAACGTTTTGAAATAATTGCGTTTGCGTTTTAAGAATACGTATACTTAAGATATTTTATATAATCGTTGTTGAGCAGTTAGTTGAAAATTTGGAAGCGTTCGGCATGTTGTACAGTTGTTTCGTTTGTCATTTCTAACATCGTTGTATTTTCAAAGGGGGAGAGTGTATGCGTGTATTAGAGAGATAAGTAGATAGATAGATAGATAGATAGATAGATAGGATTGATAGAGAGACAAAGAGTGTGTGGGTGAGCACGTTTTGGGTGTAAAGTTGCATCAACATTCTCGATGATCTTTGACTGAACTTTATTATTGTACGAAATTATTATTATTATCATTATTATTGTATCAAGAAGACGTACGTTGTTACAGATACAACGCGAATGCACGCGTAAGTATTTACAGCAGGCTATAATGTACATTGCTAAAAATATCGCGTCTCGATCGTGATGCGTCCTCACCTGCGTCCATGATTCGACCGACACGATCGAACGAGTTTTCCAACGAGGAGAAGTTTGCTCGGAGATCTTGTAACTGGCTTACTTTCGTTCTTAACCACGCGTTTTTCAATTCATTGCGTAACTATTGTATATTTACACAGAGTTAGAGATAATTGGAATATATATATTGAAATATATATTCCGTAGCTCGATAATTTCGAGACAAACTATTATATATTGCAATGTGTAAAAAATTGGAAAAAATGGTACAATACAGAGGTACGAGTTCCCTCCGTATGTCAGAGAAGTTTGTAGCGAAAGATATCGTTTTCTTCTCGCAAGCACGTTCGTGCACCTTTCTTCTCGGCGTGTTTAGAGATGTTTGCGGGCGAAAGAAAGGAATTACCTTCCTCTTCCTCGTCCTCTGCTGAAACCGCCTCTAGCTCGACCGACGACCTTCCCTTTCGGTGGCGGAGACTTTGGTCTGAGTGCCTCGATCCGTTCGGTGCAGCCGGTGGTGATCTGACCGTTCGTAAAGTAGCTGGTATAGAGGTCCGCGTTGAAGTTTGTGTTGGTCAGCTCGGGACCAACGGTAAGCCATCCCGGCCGAATGGTGCTGTCCCGGCCGAACAGATGCAACCTAAGGAGAAAGTGAAAGAGGTAAAGGTAAGTCGATTGCTCAATGCGAGCTCGCATCGACTTGTCGCGTTTATTCTCACCGCCGTCTGCCGAGGCAAAAATGTTCGATTATGTGAAATATCTCGACAGGCTTCTCTATAGAGCCGTACTCGGGTTCCTCCGATATGATCAAATCGATATCGACATTGGCATGGATAAAGTCTCCGTCTGTGGAGCGTCTGACGGTTCCCTTGATGCCCATCAGACAGTGCTCTTTGGTCCTCTGAAGAACGGCTTTGCTGTCCAGGTTCTTGCTGTGCCCTGGATTATTGATGTTGGTGCGTATCCAGCATATGTCTTCGCATCGTCTAAAGCCCCATTTCCGAAGACAAAAACGACCCATATCCAATCCGTCGCTGCTGCCGCACCAAAGAAACACGAAGCTCCGATTTGCCGCCACTTCGCCGATATCCAGTTCCATTATCTACGACGGTGTTTGTATTTATATTTGAATATTTCAAGCAATATTAAGACTTATTAAGGCTTACCCATCCTCCACTCACCTGGTCCCAATTCCATAGCTGCACGTTCGTCGCGCCGCACGTTCGTTGATACTCTTCCAACGGAGGCTCGATCAGAATCACGTCGAACTTGCAATTCAAATCTTTCAAATTGTACGCTAGCAAATCGGTCTTGAGATACATCGGCGGTGTCGCGGTTTCCGCGATCAAATCGTCCTTCAACTTGATCAGCTCGCGCAATTTCGGATACTCCTCGAACCTGTCCGCCAGTCCGACATCCCTGATGAAATTCTGTGGTCGCTGACCAGTGTCAATGAAATGTTGACAGTAATCGTTGTGCGGGTTCGACGACTGCGTCCCCTTAAAGAGAAAAAAAGGCCGTCGCGTCAACGTGAAGCACAATCGACTGGCCTAACTACCAGGTACGAGTTTGCCCCCTACCTTTAAGAACGTCGACGAGTCTTTGTAAACGATTTCGTCGGTCGGTGCCGAGTCGTTCCTAGAGTCCTTGGACCCATTTTCTGACTTCTCACCCACCGACTTTACCCTCTTCTTTTGTGTGTCGTCATCGAGGTCCGTTCCGAGAATCTGCCGAAGCTCATCCACGCTGGATACACCTAGCTACGGGGAGCAAACGAACCTCGTTAACGTCCCCTCCGTAACCTCAATAAGGATAGTTTCTCACCGTCTGGGCGAGCAGCTTCTTGCGTTTTTGCGAACGTTCCCGAAGCGTCTGAAGCATCTTCTCTTGCCTCGGCCGAAATAGTCCGAGAAAAAAGTAGTCGTGAACGAGGACATTTGCCGTTCCTTGGTACGCGTAGTATCGTTCCCGCGTATATGTGCAGCTGTCGCTTTGGCCTCGCCAATTCAGCTGAGAGGGTAGACGCCTGTCGAAAATGTGAAAACCAATTTTTACCTTCGTACGTTACGTCGTGAAAGTTCTTTGAGAAACTTGATTTCTGCAATTTCGTGTCCCATCGTTGATACGAAAACAAAGCTGCCACGAGGACGCCACCTTTCACCGAAGCTAAGTTTTCCTGTCAGCAGTGCTCCGGGCTACGGTTTTGGCACAGACGAGGCATAAGATAGACCCAACTTAATTAATTACTTTTGATGCAGTTACGCTCAGAATCGATCTTGAGCATTTTTTACTTCGGCAAATAGTGGTTCTTCCATTAACCACTATTCGTCAACAGAGAACCACAGACAAAATATAGAATAGACCTATCACCTTATGGATTTTTGAGTGTCGCATCAGTTTAAACCACAAATGCCATATTCTTGATATCTGTTGAAGAAGGTAGCTACGCTTCGCAGCTACAATTTGAGACCAGTGCGGATAAAAAATACCCATTGGAAGCCGAGAAAAATGCAATTGTTTAAATAAACGATGTAATCCAGAAAGTTGGGTTTTGAGGTGTAGAAAGCTGCGAAAAAGGCCGCAAACGCGAGATGGTGCCACATGTCTGATTATCGACTGTGTGTGGGGACCTAGAGACAGATTGTCGGTAAAAAGCATTGTTTATTATGCATTTTATATAGCAGGTCCTGCTGGTTATTCCTTAATCTATAAGGTATCAAATGAAAGGAAAAAAGAAATAAGCTATTCACCTGTAATGGTCTCGTTGTTGTAACTTTGTCCACCAACACGTTATAATAAATTTAATTGTCTAAATGTTAATAACATACCAACGACGCGTGAAATATTTTTGACAAGCGTCTTAACAGAGGTATTTACATCTCCCAATATTTGTTTGTTTCAATAAATTTTCCTGTGTGTAGAAAATATATACTAACAATAGCATTCCTCTTTATTTCAGTCCCGCAGCCTTAATTAGACTAATTGTAAGAGGACATATAACCTAACTTTAGATTACTACCTAAGTTTACGTCAGAGTCGGACAACATCTTCACCACCGTAATTACGCGATACTTCCTTTAGTTTTTCGGTTCTCCCACTACTAAGCACCATTCGTCACTTGTCTTTATGGCCTACGGTCCTACTGCAAGTGCATATAGATACATAGCACCATTGGTCACTTGTCTTTATCGCCTACGGTCCTACTGCAAGTGCATATAGATACATAGCACCAACAGTCCCATAGGCTTTGCGTGAATTGTAGATGCTAGTCACATAGTGGGAGACGATGGTTGGGCTTGAGAAGAGGGGAAAGGAATAGCGTGTGGCCTGCGGGCCACCAGTTGCCCGGCTCTGGTTTACGCATTCTTCGCTTCCACTCTTTCTTTCGTACTTTCTCTACCTTACATATTGCCTTATATCTTACTAGCTGTCTCTTTATTGTACATTATATATCTTACATAGTTACTAATATATTTTTTGTGTGCGCAGGCTCCGCATACAAACAGTAAGGAGCATTGACCAACACTTCTCATCATGCATAAAAGCAAGAAAGAAGAAAGAATTCCATCTAATTCTCTTGCCATATACTTTACTTATAGTAAATTGGTTTATAATAATTGCTTTTAAGTATTAACCCATAAGGTTAATTCAAAACAGTTGTGTAATTAACTTCTATGTATATCTATTATATATTTTATTTTATATTCAGTTTATTCTGTCGATCTTATATAAACTTTAGTATTAGTTTTAATACAAGTTCTACTGAATGTGCTGAATATAAAATGAAAGATATAATAAATACTTTACATATGCGCTAGTTACACAATTGCTATAATTTAAAATAAGCTTTTGCGTATAAAGTATGCAGATTTTAGTGTAACATCTATCCGTAAGATATATTGTAAAGTAACTTCAAAGAATAGTTTATAAGTATTAGATTATTTATATTTATAGTATTCTTTGCATTAAATAAATGTTAGTTTAGAATTGATACTAAGATGAATTTAGTTGTAAGATGTATTGTAAATAGATGTAAAAGAATAGTTCATAAGTATTAGCTGGTAAAATTGAATTACAACACTTTGTAACTTGTATCTTCATTAATTAATTTAAATAAAAATTCAATTAAAAGAATTCTACTGCTCTTTTGATTTTCACACCACAACAATCCTTGAAAAGACCTAATTCCAATTCCTTAAACAAGTACTACCGTGCAGGAACTTTAATTGCAAAGTTCCCAAACGGAAAACTTGTAAAAATAGACCTGAACATTACTAAATTCGGCGCTAATTATCCATGGATTAATGCAACGTCTTGACGGGAGATCTTGAAATGAAAGTGCTCGAAAATTCCTGGAACGAGACGTCATTTCCAAGAAATGCTGCAATCGAATACCTCCTCGCATATCATATTCTCCTGATACAAATCCATGATTTTCAGCAAATATTTTTGTCAGAAACCCAGAAATTTTGCGCTCGGAAATTCCTGGAACGTGACGTCATTTGCAAGAACTGCCGATGTCGAATACCTCCTCGCATATCATATACTCCTAATACAAAGTCCAGATTTCCGAGCGCTGAAATTTCTGAGTTTCTGGCAAAAATATCTGCTAAAAATCGTGGATTTGTATCAGGAGAATATGATGTGCAAGGAGGTATTCGTTCTCAGAAATGACGTCACGTTCCAGGAATTTCCGAGCGCAAAATTTCTGAGTTTCTGGCAGAAATATCTCGCCGAAAATCCTGGATTTGTATCAGGAGAATATGATATGCAAGGAGGTATTCGTTCTCAGAAATGACGTCACATTCCAGGAATTTCCGAGCGCAAAATTTCTGAGTTTCTGGCAGAAATATCTGCTGAAAATCGTGGATTTGTATCAGGAGAATATGATATGCGAGGAGGTATCCGAAAATCGGTAGTTCTTGGATTCAAGAATTCTTGAGCGCTTCATTTTCTGAACAGGTGCCAACAAATTTCGCAAGAAATGAAGACTTTAAAAATGATGTTATTTCGAAGATTTGCCTGCTGCCAAATTTAATAACGTATAGGACCATTTTGACAAGTTTCTCGCTTCAGGACTTTGCAGTTAAAGTTCGTCCACGATACTTCTTGTATAAGGAATTGGAATTAGGTTCTTTCAAGGATTGTTAAGGCGTAAAAATAAAAAGAGCAGTGGAATGCTTTTCATTGAAGATTTATTTAAACTAATCAATGAAGATACATGTTACAAAAAAGTAATTCAAATTTACAAGCTAATCCTTATGAACTATTCTTTTATATCTATTTACAATATATCTTACAACTAAAACTTTATCAATCTTAAAATAACATTTATGTAATATGAAAAGTACAATAGACACAAATAAGACAAAACTTATGCTAAAAATTTACATAGTTTGTTTGTAGAAGCTTTCTTAATTTACTATGACTAAAGGATAACTAAAGTACATGGCAAAAGTTCTTCCATCTTCTTCCATGCTCTTATGCACAATGAGAAGTGCCGGTCAATTCTCCTTACTGTTTGCCTGCGAAACCTGCACACACAAAAAATATATTAGTAAGAGAGAAAGATTGTTAAGGGATATACAGAGGAAAAAGAAAGAAGGGAGGGCCAAACGAGAAGCATAAGATGAAGAGAGGTTCATTTGAAAAGATGTAGAATGAGGGGTGGAGGGATGTTCTAAAATAGGAACAGATCGTTCCTCGAATCGAGACCTTTAATTTAAGACGTCGTCGATTAACATCGGCCCAGTAGAACGTGAGATAGTGGACTTTGTTTAAATAAATTAGAAAGAAATGCCATTATTTCGACTTGCAGGCTAGCTACATCAATGACCATGGGACATAAATTAAATCTAGGAGGATCAGCTATCATCTCCAATAGGTGTCAACATTATTCCACGTGCGGTTCAATTGTTATAAACAATTAAACAAATAAAATTGTTATTACAGCCAACTGCATAAACTTACTTTAACTTATCTTAATAAACTTAATAAGCATAAACTTATCTTTCATAACCAATTTACCAAATCGTTTGAGAATCGCACCGAAACTATACACGAGGGCCGATCTAATCTTGAACTAGATTGTTCCTTGAACCAAGAGCTTCAAGTTGAGAGGTCGTTGATTAAAATGGGCCCAGTAGAACGCGAGATAATTCAATTTGTTTATAGAAAGTAGGTAACTGCATAAACGTACAGCAACGGGGTATTTTTTATCGTGTAGCTTATTCGTTTCCCTTTCTTTTGAGACGTGGTTGATTAAATTCGGCCCAGTAGAAGCCGAGATAATAATTTTTAAACATTTTGTCGGTAACGATATGTCGGTAATCGTGTATGTGGCGCCATCTCGCGTTTGCGGCCTTTTTCGCAGTTTGCCGCGGCTTCAAAACCGAATTCCCTGATTACATCGTTAATTTAAACCATTGCGTTTTTCTCGGCTTCTACTGTGTATATCTTAACCGGACTTGTCTTAAATAAAAGCTACGAACCGTAGCTATCTACTCCAAAAGTTTAAACAATCTAGAAGGTGTGGTTCAAAAGTTATTAACAATGAAAAAATCGGCAAAAATGGACTTCGAGTCGTCCCACTTACTCGACTTCTGGAGGCCCTAGATTAATGACTGAATGCTTAAAATGAAGGTAAAGGAAGCTGCTACACAGTAATAAACGATTTACAAGTGCTCCATGCGCTGTTCCTTTTTACAAACTATTTATTTACCCTTTCTAAAAGGTTAAGGGCTTCGTGTATAGTTTCGGTGTGATTCTCAAACGAATTGGTAAATTGTTATGAAAAATAAACAGCGGATACAGCATTTGTCAATCGTTTATTGGCGTGCAGGTGCATCCTTTACCTTCATTTTGAGCACTCGATCATTAATCTAGCGCCTGCAGAAGTCGCGATAATTGGAGTAACTCGGAGTGCATTTTTGCCGATTTTTCAATTGTTAATAACTTTCGAACCACAAATGCCATATTGTTGCAACTTTTGGACGAGATAGCTATAGTTCGTCGCTTTTATTTAAGACAAGTCCGGTTAAGATATACGCAGTAGAAGCCGAGAAAAACGCAATTGTTTAAATTAACTATGTAATCCAGGAATTCGGTTTTGAAGCCGCGGCAAACTGCGAAAAAAGCCGCAAACGCGAGATGGCGCCACATACACGATTACCGACATATCGTTACCGACAAAAAATTTAAAAATTATTATCTCGGCTTCTACTGGGCCGATTTTAATCAACCACGTCTCAAAAGAAAGGGAAACGAATAAGCTACACGATAAAAAATAGCCCGTTGCGGGAACTATATGCAGTTGGCCGTAATAACAATTTTAATTGTGTAATTGTTTATGACAAATGAACCGCACGTGGAATAATGTTCACACCTGTTGGAGATGTTAGCTGATCCTTCTAGCTTTAATTTATGTCTTCTGGTCATTGATGTAGATCGCCGGCAAGTCGAGATAATCGCATTTGTTTATCATTTCTTTAAACAAATTCAATTATCTCGCGTTCTACGGGACCGCTTTTAATCAACCTCGTCTCACATTAAAGCTCTCGATTCAAGGAACGATCTCAAACGGTTTTGGAAGCGCCATCGTACATAATTACAGGGCAATACTCAAACGAATTCTTTAATTGTTTATAAAAAAGTAACAGCGCATGGAGCATTTGTAAATCGTTTATTACCGTGTAGCAGCTTCCTTTACCTTCATTTTAAGCTCTCGATCATTAATCTAGCGCCTCCAGAAGTCGAGTTAAGTGAGACGACTCGAAGTCCATTTTTGTCGATTTTTTACTTGTTAATAACATTTGAACCACACATTCCAGATTGTTTAGACTGTTGGATGAGGTAGCTATGGTTCGTAGCTTTCATTTAAGACAAGTCCGGATAAGAAATACGGGGTAGAAGCCGAGAAAACCGCAATTGTCTAAATTAACGATGTAATCCAGGAATTCGGTTTTGAAGCCGCGGCAAACTGCGAAAAAGGCCGCAAACGCGAGATGGCGCCACATGGCCACAATAATCAGCCGATTATCGATTAGCTGTGTGGCACCAGAGCCCGATGATCATTACCATGTCACGGATAATGTTACCGACACCTTATAAAAAGCGATGTTAATTATAAATTTTATATCTCGACTCCTCGTGGTTGTTTTTTAATCTATGAGATGCCAAATGAAAGGAATATAATTAAGAAAGAAAACAATTTGAATAATAGTTACAGGCAACTGGTTAGTCGCGTTCTAAAGGGGTTGTAGCGGTGCAAAAGTGTTTGTGTGGGTGTAAAAGGGAATGCAGAGGAGCAACTTAATTGCTACGTTGCAGTCCTAGATAATAGATAATTGTGCTAAGAAGAATAACAAAAATGTAGCTATATGATTTTCAAGCTGTATTAACTTGATTTTATATATAAGAATGCAAATAACCAATTTGTTAAGCTTGACAAAACAGTTGTGTCTCATAATCAAAATAAGTAAGAAAACTACGAAAGGTATGCATGACTCCTGCCCTGAGCACTACTTTAGAAAATAATAGTTCTTCAACTGAATACTGTTCATGTGCAGAGGACACTCGAATCATCTTACGATGTGTCGGAACGCGTCATGCGTGGGATCGATATATGTATTACATATCGAGCGACACTTTTGATGTTCCGTGTCGCTTAAGCTGCCTCGGTATAGATAGGTTGGAGGAGCGATCGAAAGCGAAAGTTAAAGAGTGCGACGTGAAAGCGAGAAACGGAGAAATAAAAGGAGCAATGGAAAGGAGAGAGAGACGCGAGCAGGTGGGCTTTCGTTGGACGGCTTTCGAATCGTCGCGAGATCGGTGTCGTTGGCAGAAGGACGACATTTCGCGTCTTCTTCTGGTAGAGGACGAAAAACTGCCGACAAGGATGATGCGATAACATCGGCCCTATCAGTGGACACCAGAACGTTAACCCTCGAGACGAAAGGTTCGCGCAATCTTCTTCGAAAGATAGACTCGCTCATGCGTAAACGAGTAGCTTCCGTCAGGGACTATTGGTCGTCGGAAGGTTCGAGCCGACGCTGATCGGTAAGGATCGGTATTAATCGCTATCGGTATCGGAAGCACGAAGATCAAGAGGAGCGCGTCGACGCGTTCGGGACGAAGCTCGGCTATCCTTGACGCAGTCACTCGCGACGCGGCGTCAAGATAACGGTTGCCGGAAGTTCATAGGTGACGAAGGTCCGTGTCGCCGTCGCGTTGCTTCCTCGTTGTTCACCTCGTCGTTGGAGTCGCCGCCTTGGTCCACGTTGTTGCCATTGTTGTTGTTGTTATTATCGTTGTTGCTGTCATCGTCATCGTCGTCGTCAGCGTCGTCGTCGACGTCGACGCTGCTGAGCGTTCCACTGCCTTGGCGGGTGGACGATTCGATCTGGATTTGCAGTCGCGGTGACGGCCAAGGTTCGTATCTTAAGAAAACGAGTGCGGCTCGTCTCGTGGATCGTCCTGCGCGTCGCAGGAAAAGGTATTTCACGTGGCAAACGAAGGCAGCATCGATCTTCGATCGCGCGCTAGGCCGGGTTCGAGTCGTCGCGTAACGCGTGCCCTTGAACAAATTTGGAATTTCGAACCGGTCGCGGTCGTGTCAGATCGATTGCGATCAATCGAGCTAGTTCTCGACGATTATCCGCGGTCCTCGCGACCCGCGCTGAGGGTAGATGCGACGTCGAGGCGAGGTGATCGGCAGACGAAACCGAGGACCGATTCTATCAGAGATTTAGTCGGGCGCGATCCTCGATGCATTGTTTTCATCCTGCTAAATCGGCACGGTATGGGTCACGTACGAGAATGTACGCGCGGACGCTCGCGCGCCCGTGCTCGACACGTCGCGCGTTGGCGAAAACAATTTTTTGCCCGCGTTCACTAGCAAATGCGTTGGAGCGAGAGAAAGAAAGCTCACGGCAAGGGAATGGTAGAGGACAGAGGCGGTCTCGCGGTTCCCGTCGGGGGTGAGAGAAAGAAGAACCGCGGCGAGTGAATCGTCGAGACGGGCAACCACCGTTCCGATTGGTCGGTTTCTCGATCCTCTTCCACGAAATCCGTCTCGAATTCCAAGAAATCGGCCGTGGCGCTACGCTCACCGACAACGCATCCCTTTTCTGTTTGCGCGTTCGGTGCCGTCAACAACCGTCCATAGTCGTCGGCGCTAGATGATCGCGGTAGCGCGCAACCCACGTAACGGAACACGAGACGTGGACGACGAAAAGCGGAAAGCGGGAAACTAACTGCGGAAAACGGAAAACGGGGAACGGGAGGCGGGAAACGAGTTTAACGAAGGCGATTAGCAATTGAAGACTGGGTTAGAGAACGAAATAAATAAATATAGAAAGATTCGGCCAAAGAGCGAAAGGGCAGCGAAAGGGCAGCGAAAGGAGCGCGAAAGTCGAGGACCCGGGGAAAAGGAAATCGGAAGCAGTGCCGCGATGTTTGCACGCTGACGCGTCTACCGTCGACGCGACGGGCCATCGAATTCGCTTCCCGAACCGTTTCGCGAAATGCGACGCGAACGGATCGCAACCGTGAACTCGAGCGTCCCCGCTGCCCTCCATGTCTGAAGCCCAGATATACGCGTATACACGTATCAGCTGCCGCTTAACGACCAACTAAACGGCTCCGTTTCGGTTCGCGTCTTTTGTTTCTGCAGGGAGGAATCGACGAGAGGAGACGATCGAGTGTGGCTGTAGAAGAACACGGACAGGATGAGACCGGACGAGGTGATACAAAACGAGCGAAGGGCGGCGGAGACGATGTCCGAGACGTCGGAGGGCACAGTGACGACCAGCGTTTCTGGTAAATCTGGCTTCGAGAGCCGGGAAGAGTTGCGCGACATCGCAACGATACTAGGAATCGGCAACCCGGACGACTTGCACCAGGAAAGATTTCGCGTCGATCGTCGGAAATTGGAACAGATGCTTCTAGGTGAGTTTTTCCCTCTGCCTTTTTAACTACCTCCGCCACCACCACCACCTAGTTCGCTGCTGCCGCCGCCGCTGACGAGACCGTCGCCTCCTGTTCGGACCACCTATTTTTTTCGTCGACAGAAGATCGTACAAGCATGTACGGTCCCGAACGATCCCCGAGAGCTACGACGCATCGCGCTACAATTTAAATAGATTATCTGTTTGTAAACGGAGTTATTGGGACTGTCAAACGCTGAGTTCGCAGCGATTAGAGGTACCGCGATCGTAACGTTTATTTTGATCGAGACACGAGCTTCGCGTATTTATGTCTGAGCTGAAATCGCGCGGATCACGTAAATACGCGCGACAAGTTTATCCGTTTCGGTGGCGTTACGATCCGAAGCCAGAATAGTGCCGGGAGGTGGCGATTTTAGCGGAAATTATCCACTCGACTATGGCTTATCCGAACGGACCTAGGCGTCGCGCGACGCCTAGAACGGCCTGCTCGCGATCCTTTTTTACGCGAAAGCAAGAGTGCAGAACGCAGCCTAGCATTGGCCTTGTACACGGCAGGTGGTGAACGACGACGCAGAGAATAGGAGCAGCGCGTTTCGACCTAAAGTCTAATTATCACGAGGGAAAGCCGCTGCGGCGATCTCCGGCACCCGAAGGGTTAACATCGCGCTACTCCGAACGTTCCGCGTATTCGCGTACTCGATCCATCGCGTCGGCAATGGAATGTATCGAAAAAGAGGGAGAAAAAACGAATGAGAGTTCGTTGTACCCTAACCGTACACTTTTCTTTGTTTACAGGTGATAATGACGTACCCAAGCCAGCGGACACGTTTTTTCATAACGTAAGTTGCGTTTCGTCCTCTTTGGAAACTTGCCGATGTCGACTCGACAATGAAACCTGTCCTCCGATCGCGCCGCGGCCGCAGCGACCGCCGCGACCGCCGCGAGCCGACGCGCCATGTCGCATTTATCGCGCCAGGCTTTTCGATCGATTCGGCAGCAAACGATACGATGCGACGATTAGAATTTGCCGAGAAGCTGACAATTTTTTGGATCGACGCGAGTCGTCGCAGCTTTGTGATTCTATTTGCAGAAGATTTCCCCTGTCGGTCCTGCTGCCGTCGCGTTGCGGCGAAGTTCGTCGATCAGTCGAAACGCCTATTCCTCGAGCGCTTCTTCTCGCGGGAAGAAATCCAGGCGCACACGTACCTGTTGCGGTTCCTTTTCCCGCGTACGCGGCGCGGCGCGCCGTTTCTGCTTCTTTCGGAGCAGCGTGCGTTGCGCAGTAGGCGACTCGACGCGTTGGCGAATCGGTCGACGGCGATAAAAAGCGCGTCGCGTCGGGTAAACCGCGGGGACGAATGCGGCGAACGGTTCGCCAACGAGCTCGAAGGCAACGCTCGCGCTTATCATTATCGTCGACGCGTTGCGTAAAAGGGGGCCTGGAAATACACCGCTCGATTATTTATAGACCCGGTTTACACTGCTCGCAGCTTCGTACTCGAACCGACTCCCCCACGACTTTGCACAGAAAGAGTGATTCGCCCTCGGGCGAAACGACAGTTCGTCGTCGCGACCGGTTAAGCTGAGAAAAAAATCGAGCAGCTGGCTTCGTTTTCATTGATTCTTTCGGGCGTATCGATAGCGCGATTGCGGTGACATTGACGAAATCAATTCTCACTACTGCTTACGCTTACGCGTTTAACCGATAACTCCGGGAATCGGGAATCGGGAATGGGGTGCGATCGACCTCTCGAAATGCCACATAACACGCGATACGTAACCTTGGCGAGCGGCACTGGACCTCGAGCTCTATTTAACCACGCCGATGTCGTCGCTGCCAACTTTCGCGAATACTCGCCGCTATTAGTCGCGCTATTCGATCGAATAACGAGCGAAACGAATTGCCGCGGACCCACCAATATGCGTTTGAAATATTTCTACCTCGAAAACTCGATCTGCCGAGTTTTGCTCGGTTTGCTCTATAACGCTGGAAAATCGGTGAACGAACTCGAACGGATCGAGCAAACGGAAGGAGCGGCAGCGGGCTGCGGCCGGTCGACGAGCGGTGCGAAAGAAACTACCTGTTCCCGTGGCCGGCTCTTTAAATCGTTACCCCAAGGGGCGTAGAGCGCGCGAGAGATGCTCTGCCGCGCGTACGTAGCGGTCCGGCAGCGGTGCTCGGTATCCGCTCGGTATCCGCTCGGTATCCGCTCGGTCTTTCCTCGGCGGAGCCGCCTTTGGTGGAGGGAGAATAGTGTCGCGACGGCGATGAGTGGGAGGTGGTTCACCGAGCCGTCCCGTTACATTATCTGCTGTTAGTCAGTCAGTCGTGCCAGCGATCCGGACGCGGTAAAAACGAAAGACGACGTGGTCGTTCGGAAGATCGCTGCTCCAACGAGACCGCCGTGCCGCGTCGGTCACGGTGCAAGCCGGAACGAGTCACCGACGTCGTCGTCGTCGTCCTCGTCGTCGATGTTGTTTGTCTCGGTACAGCTTCGTCGCGACTCGATCTCGCGGCTATCCGGTCACCGAGTGGAAATCGTGCGCGCGGAAACGCAGGCTCGATTTGCCGGTCGCGCGGCCGATCCAGAGAACGAGCCGAGTCCCCGATCGACGCGAGTCCGATAGCGTTTCGAGTGAAAGGAGGGAACCGTCCGAAAGATCGCGGATAAATTTCGTGGCAAAAGGTGGGAAGCAGAACGGTAGTACAGCGAGCGTATCGTTTGCTCGCGGTGAAGTGAACGGCCACCGCGACGACACGGCCCGTGGTTCTAGTTACTTGCCCCAGTGAAAGTGCGTCACCCGGAGTTGTCTGCGCTCCTTCGAGATTCATTCCGCTCTGGCCGTCGAGAACGGTTCCTCGTCGGCGTAGAGATCGCGCGTACGGTTTCTCGTTCGAGTCCCCGGCTGTTTCGAGGATCGACAACCGTCCTTCTGTTGCTCCGAACGTTCTACTTGCTCCTCCCAGTCTCTCTCTGCCGTTCGTTTCGTCGTTGAATCACCGACGATTCGGGCGAACCGATCGAACAGCAAAGGATACAGGACCTAAACGGATAGGGACAGGATCATTCGCCGACAACGATGACCGTGGTAATGCGCAATGCAAATCGGCCGCGTTCCCGATTTTCGAAAGCTCGACGGGATCCATCGGACGCGTTGCGCGCAACGTGCCGGCAAATATGAGACGCGATTAAATCGATTTCTGGTTCGCTTGCAGGTTATGGAGGAAACGAACACCTTCGTTACGTGGCCGTCTCGATTGAAGATTGGAGCAAAGTCGAAGAAAGGTACGTAGGTGCGCGCTTATTCCTACGTTTCCCGAGGCACGTTCGCGGCTGGCCGAACGGTAATTCCGTTCGAGCCTGCCTCGAAAGCTCGGCGCCCGGAAATCTCGCGAACGCGTTACCGTCGATAGAAAGTAACGGAGAACCGCGCGCGCTTGGAGTCGCGACCCGGAAACGGTGCGTCGCGTCGTAGGTGTACTTAGGTTCGTCGACTCTGTCGACCTTGGGGGGGTGGGGGGCATATGTGGCAAATCGCGCGGTGCGGTGGTTTCCTGGTTCACCTCTCTCTCTCTCTATTCCTAGGCCTCCTTACCTCTCTCTCGTAGTCGTCGTCTCCACCGCGTCCTGTGTTTATCGTTTATCGACCGAACCTCGTTACATGTACACTGGGCTCGCGATTACGTCAGTGGCAGGTTGCGTTGCCTCGGCTCGCCAGCTGACGCCGCGCCGCCCCGCGCTGCCCCGGGCCGCTATCGCGTATTTTCTTGCGTCTATTTGCGGATCGCGTACGCGAATTCCCGCATCGCGCGCACCTCTGCTGCGACAGGCACGAATCGCCGCGGTTTCGCATTTTATCCGCGCGAGAACCGAGATATGTAACTCTCGCGGCAAGGCACAGCCGGTTTCTTCCGCGTGCTACGCGGTCACTTTTCCCCTTTACGTCGACGGCGAACAAGGAAATCGCTGCGCTCGCTGCTGGTCGGGCTCCTCCGGACCCTTCCGATTCGTCACGGTGCCGGGGGGAAACTGTTTCTATTTCACCCGTTAATCGAAAGTGATTACGAAATGGCTCGCGGATTTCCATTATGCGGCGCGTTTCCGTTTTCGCGCCTCGCGACGAGATTCCGGAGAAGGCCGAACGAAATCGTTCCGGGATCCGTCGTCCGCCCGATCGCTCGTTCGCTAGCCGTGGAAACTTTTCGGTGATTCATCCCTTCCTCGCGACCCGAACAGCTGTTCGCCGCCTCTCCTCCACCGAGCTCGCCGCTGCGTCGGATGGAACCGATCGTACTCGAGAAGCCGCGTAATCCGATACAAATAGACCCCCCGATTTTTCGCCTTCCGCGGAGCAAGCATTGTCGAAACACGTCCGCGCGGTTTCTTTCACCGTCCAGCTACGGGGACCGCGATTCCAGGCCTGGAGATCCAGGCCTCGGTCCAACGGGACTACTCGCTCCGCTGAGAACGAGATTAGGCACGCTCGAGGATAGACTTACTTTTTTACTTTCGAGCTCGTGACGCGACGGGTCGTGCTCGAGGTCAAACGTAATCCGTATCGGTATCCACGTCCTCGTTCGTATCTCCTCCAGATTAACGGAAAATTATGCAACGGTTTCTCCGCTCCAAGTTTTCCCGCGAACCATCCTGCTGCGTGCCGGCGCAACCGTTCGCCAAACCTGCTCGTCGAGGGCGTTGCGACGCGCTTTCGTCCGCGAGGACCTGAACCACGGACTGGCGACTTGTCCCGTATCGCGAAGGACGATCGCGACTCGTCGCTCGCGTGGGCAAGCCGCCCTGGCCGCTCGACTAATCCCATCCTTTTCCATTCGAGACAGCATTCTCTCTCCCGGGCGAAGCAAAAAGCTTGGAAAGCAAGATTTATCCGCGTTGCGCAACGTCTGCAGAATTACTCCGATTGAAAATGGTACGTAGCCGCGGGTACACGAATCCCTTTGGTCCGTCGACTGTATCGCGTTCCCTCCGCAAAGGAAAGAGCGTCGAGCGCTGCCTCGATTCCACGGTTCCTCCGTTCGTCCCGAGTTTTCTCCACTTCGCAACTCCGTCCGCCTCGTTTTCCCATCGCCGCCTCCCTCAAACTTCCGCGCTATTTTTGCGCATATGCGCTGTCTAAATATCGACCTTTCGGCCTGCTGTGTTTTCGCGAAATCCGCCAGACGAAAACGTTTGCGCGATCACAGCGAACTAGATGGGCCTGATGACCTGCCTTCGATGAGATCCAGCTTTTAAACCGCTTTTAAACCAGTCCTCGAGTTCGGAGCGTGCCGTATCCAGGAAGAAACGGCGACAATGTTGGATAATATTGTCCAAACGGCGCGACGCTTGGACAATATTAAAAGCCGGTTGCTTCTATATGCATATACACGCGATCGGTGACGGGAACGACGATCGCGTTCGACCGCGGGAACCCGGTATCGTTGCGATGCATCGATAATTTGTTTCCACGATTTTTTGCAGATCCTCATATAAAGGTCGCGGGTCGACCCGATGACGTGCGAGCTGCCAAGGAGAAGATAATGGAAATTTTGGACACAAGGGTAAGCTAAGCTTTTCTTCCCTTGATCGTCCTCGAGAAAGGTGGCGGTCCCTTTCGTTCGCAACGTTGTTCTCGAGTCTCGAAGCTCGACGTCGCGTTCGACCCCGCGACGATAAAACTCGTTGTCCTATGATTCTCTCGGAGTCGGCTATAGAAAAGAGCGATAAGAGCGCGCGACTGACGTCACAAACGTTTTGCTGCTTTTTATCGAAACGTTACGTCACCCATGACCTCGCCGATCAGCTTTCGACTGTTCGCCGCGCAAAATCGATCGAATTCACGAGTCGGTTCGAACGTCTCCCTGCTCTTATCGTAGATAATCCGGCGGACGATATCGAGCATGCCTGTGTCGTGCATGCCGGGACCTTTGTAACGACATCGCGATACTGATTTATCGAACGCCTTGCTTGTACGCGCGGCGAACGAAACGTGCGGGGCTGTTCTCGACGCATTTATAATCGGGGCACCTTTTCTCCTCGATTTGCGCACGGTGGCGACCGCGTCTGCGATACACATATTTCCCTCGAACAAGTTTTGGCCGAGCCCCTCCGGTATTCTAGCCGTCTCTACTCGCTGTCGCTTGCGTGCCTCCTGTCAGGTGCCGGTCGCGCGAGTAACCGGGATGGAGATTCTACGAGCCGCCGCGCCGCGCGTTAGAAACGAACCATTCTATTTATGTATTACGTGAACGCAGTCCCGCGAATTCCCGACTCCGAATCGGTCGTATCGGCCGTATCGACCGTATCGACCGTATCGACCGAATCGGTCACCTAGAGTCTAGAGTTACCGTGCTGAGCGTACCGTTATCTCGATCGCGAGGCAGTCCCTCGTCCATCGGCCGTGCAAGTCGGCTCCATTGCTTTCACCGCAATTTCCCTCTATCTAGACTGCCAATTTATTCTTTCACCTTGATCCGCAACGTTTCCGACCGATCCTAATCGTCTCGATAATTCCAATGATTTGAATTGGCGAAAGGCGAAACAGAAATAGCAAGGTGCAATCGCGCGCGACTGGCGACCGGCGCGATAAGGTATACAAGTATGCCGGGTCGTCGCGGCCTAGGCGCTTCGGTTAGACAGGCAGGATCGAGTAACGCTCGCGCCAGCGCGTACGGAGAATGTTTAGTTCTATCGAGGTTCGCGCTTTTATCTAGCGCTCGATGGAAGATTCGAAAGCACACGTATAGTTTCGGTGCACAAGTCGATACACCGTGCCGCGCGGAAGCTCTGACGGTTCCCTAACTTCGAGGACGCTGCGTATTTTTCCATTGTCCGCGACGCCGTCCGGCGCGCTTTATCAAAATTTATCTTTTGCGTCGCGCCCTCGCCTCGGCCGGTTTCGGTCGGCCTCGTCGTTGAATCGCGTTCTCCGATACGCGGCGATACGCGGCGATACGCGGCGTTACGCGTCGAAACGAAAGCAATCGAATCGAACGAACGAGCAACCCTTTCCGTTCGCAGCAAAGCAACAGGGTAACCATGAAACTGGATGTCAGCTACACCGATCATTCGCACATCATTGGGAAGGGTGGGCTAACGATTAAGCGAGTGATGGAGGAGACCGGATGTCATATTCATTTCCCGGACAGCAATCGTAGCAACCATCAAGAGAAGAGCAATCAGGTGTCGATCGCTGGAGAAATGGACGGGGTCGAGCGTGCCCGTGCTCGCGTCAGGGTGAGTCGAGGGCCGAGCCGTTTTAGAGCCCGAGGGATCCAGAGATCTGCCCGATAGCGATTCGCCGTTTCTTTTTTTCCAGAATCTTACCCCCCTGATTTTTTCGTTCGAGCTGCCGATCATGGGTTCGTCGCAGACCGTGCCCGATTCGACGTCGCCGTACGTGGTTAAGATTCAGGAGAAGTATAACGTTCAAGTGATGTTTCGCACCAGACCGAAGCTGCACGCTACCTTGGTCGTGGTGAAGGGTTGCGAGTGGGAGGTGTCTCAAGTGAAGGAGGCGACCGTTCTTCTGATCCACTACATGTGCCAAAACTTAGCTGTAAGTCGAAAACGAGAAGGCGACTGGATTTTGCTTCGTCGATTCGTGTCGATTCATGTTGATTCGTGTTTCCTTCCCCCCCTCGCCAGAGTCAAATACAAGTACAAATGTCTATGGAGATTTCGCCGCAACATCACAGCATCGTGCTGGGCAAGCAGAGCAGCAATTTGAAGCTGATCATGCAGCGCACGGGCACTCAAATAATGTTTCCCGATGCCGGGGACCCGAACATTCCTAGCTTGAAGAAGAGCAACGTTACGATCACAGGTGGCATTCACAACGTTTACTTGGCCCGGCAGCAATTAGTGGTAGGTCATGTTGTACTCGCGGTTTCACAATTTTTATCGCGAATCGGTAAACTCCTTATCGAATCATTTAATTAGCTGTTGGAATGGAACCGCGCCGATAACGCTGTTTCTGTCGACGGACTCGGTCGAAGGTAGCGCGCGCGAAACTAACGTCTGTAAAAGCAAAGGAAATTTTCTTCAGGGCTCGCTGCCGTTGGTCCTGATGTTCGATCTCCCCGAGGACTCGATGTCCTCCGTCGACACGGAGAACATCTCTCAATTGATGCAATCGTTGGATGTGTTCATAAACGTCAGGCACAAGCCGAAGCAGAGTACGCTTTCCGTTATCATCAAAGGAATCGAACGAAACGCCAGCAACATCTACGAAGCGAGGAAGCAGCTGCTGGGTCTGGACGAGCCGAGGGTGCACGCGGAAATACCAGCTACGTACCACGTACCGAACGCGGCCAATATTTTCCAAGGAAACTCTACCAACGGTTCGAGTAAGTGCGCGAGTACGATTACGCGAACGCCGATCGAGCGAACGACTAAATTATCGCGCGCTTAGGTCCCAGCAACCTGGTCGGCAGTCTGTCGGACAACCTGTCCAACATGTTGACGGTGAACACGCAGACACCGCCGTACTGCGTCTCGCCTGTGCCACATTCGCCCAGCCCGATGGGCTTGTCGTCGCATTGGGCCCTACCACCGATACCGTCCATGTTTTCGCCGCTGCCGCTTCATCACACCTACCCGTATCCGCACCTCAACCATCTGCTGACGACGCAACACGTGATGCACAACAACGCGTTACCTCCGCATTCTCACGGACTGCAAAATCACGGTTTCACCAGTATCGGGCAACTTCATTCGAATTTGCCTGCCGGCTTCCACAGTATTCACGGGCTGAACGGTAGCTCGTTGGCGGACAGCAAAGAGGGCAGCGGTAAGTTTTCTTTCGACGAACGATCGAGGCTTACCACCGCGCGCTTCCCTCTTCTCTCTCCTTTCTTTTCTCTCTTCTTTTTTCCCCCGTAGCTTATTCATCGTTGAGCAGCGTTTCCAGTTCTCTGTCCAGCCCAGCCATCAGCCCTCGCAACGTATCGCCGGTCAATCCTGCCGAGACTAGTCCCAACTTGGGTGAGTACCGGTCGGCGAACGAATGCCGCGACGCGAACCAATCGGTAGGGCGCATCGTTAACGACGCGACGTTTCGTTCGACAGACTTATCCAGTATGCTGGCCGATCTTTCAGTGACGGATCGACGAGCGCCGGGTTGCGAGAAGAAAAGTCTCGAGATGGCTGTGCAACAGAATCTTGCCGCCCCCTTCGATTACGAGCAGAAAAAGATACTGGCGGCGAAAGCGATTCAATCGAAACCGGCTTCCAACGATTACCGCGTCCCCACTTCCGCGTGGTCCGGCTACGGGCTCAGTCAATCCATTCCTCCCCTGAGCACGACCGATTTGAGCAAGGTAAGGATCGACTCGAACGAGTGCGCGGCACCGAGCCTGAATCTCGACAGCAATCGTCGTCCTCTTTGAACGCAGGAGCTGGCCACGTCCCATCCGTCCGATTTGTGGAAGGAACCAACGACGCCGGTGTTCACCAGAGAGATCGACTTTGGAATCGGCTCCGGCAAGGAGCGCGTTGGACAGATCGGCCTGAGTTCTAATTACATGGAGCACACGCCCACCGCGCATCTGAACAAAATCACGTCCCATCCGTACGACGATTTGACCAGCATGCTCACCAGCGTTGGATTGGAGAAATATATTCGTGAGTTGTCGCGCTACTTCGTTTATCCTTCCGAACGCTGCAATGCATCCCCGCTCGCCGCATATCCACGCTATGCTTATCTTTTTGTCCGCTAGGCCTGTTCACGTCTCACGAGGTGGACATGGCTACGTTCCCCTCCCTGACGGAGAAAGATTTGTGCGAAATCGGGATATCCGCTTGGGGCGCGAGGCGCAAAATAATGCTGCTAATCGCTGGTACGTAAACGGCTGTCCGATCGACGGCACAGTTGCCCGACTCCTCCTAATCGTCGTTTCGCTTTCAGAAATGAACAAACGAACCAGCCCGTTCAGTGGCAGCGCGGCTCCTGGCGCGGAACGGAAAACGACTGTGTCGACGACCTCGTCGTCGTCCTCGTCGTCGACGTCGATGGGAAAGTGCAATTTGGATACCAAATGGTAGAGGGGACGAACAAATACTTAACGAGTCTCGCAAAATTGAACGATCGATAAGGACGGTTACCAAGGATTTAATCGGGGCCGCGTCGTACTTACAGCTCGGCTCGCGTTTGCGCGCTGGTATTGCGCTCCGAGAGCTTGAAACGTGAATCGAATCACGCGGGACCACCCGCCGGTACTGGATGGTAGGATCAAGGTATAATTAGTGTGTTAATTTGCGGTTACAGACACCGAGATATAGCAGCCGGATAATTCTTTTGTACTCGAGGACCGTTTGTACTTTCTTTTTTTTTTCGCTTTTTTTTTCACCAAAGTCCTCGGTTTGCGCGGTTGGAAGGTGTCTTAGGTTAAGAAACTCGTTACTAATTTCGTTTCGTTAACATTTTTTTTTTACGTTGCGAATGGTCTTTCTATCGGTTGCACGATACTCGGCGAATCGATGCTACTCGCGTCGTTTTGTACGGACCGTGAAAGGCGGCGCTCCGATGATTGTCCCGTTCGACGCGTTGTATCGTGTGTTTTTCTGTAACGGTGATGTGGTTGAAACGATAGGCGTACAGTATATAAGTTAGCGATAGAGGTACAGTTAGTACAATTAAGTGCGGGAGAAACGAAGCTTCCGAGCTCGGATAGCGCGCGATGGGCGAGGAATGTCCCGGGCGTTCGGCAGCCTTTCGCCCCAGCGAAGTGTAAAATATTTAATTCCGACTAAGCTCGAAATTCGGCGAGACGCGGAGCCCGAGAGGCCTCGAAGGGTCTTGGAGATTTGAACGTGGTCAGGCACGCGCCGTCGCGGTCTCGATACCGATAAAGGAAGGGAAGCTTCTATATAAATACATCTATGCACGTATGTAAGTATGTATGTATGTATATACGCATGTATAAACGCGGTTCTATCTCGCAAGACTTCACCGGGCTTTCGACCATTTCCGCAGCAGCCGCGATTTCGAGTTTTACAAAATAACAAAGTATTTATTGTTCACTCGCGAAGGATGCCGAACGCGTAACCAACAATTGCAGGTGCTCGATCCACGGTACGGATGTCAGGGATCGATTTAACGAGACCTCGAACGTTCGGGGATATTTGGAGACGAGACTCATTCGGCGTACTACGATCGATCGTTTTACACGACAACAATTTTCTCCAAGTATTCCACAGTTTCGAATTCTATTTTAGCTGCACAATTGACGCGCTAGTACGATTTTGCGGCTAACTACAGATTATCGATTATTTCGAGTTGCACCGTGATTCTTATCCTTTTTCTTTTTTCTTCGTTCTTTTTTTTCTTTCATTCTCTCATCCTCTGCCTCTGTTCCGCTTCTTTTTCTTCATTTCTTTTAATACCCAATATACTCGGTACACATACGAGGAACGATATTTTTGTTTCGACAAGCTGCATGTACGCGTTCGTGGCCCATTCATATATGGTAGCTGTTTTACGAAAGTAAGATACTCGTTCGCTATAAATTATTTCTATTTTAAACTATGCTTTCTTTCCTTTCTTCTCATTGCGAAGGTGCGATTCGTCGATCGCGATTTCGGATGATCCAATCGTCGATTCAAGCTGTCAGCGATACAACAAGTGACTTGTCGATATCGCCGAAGCCCAGCTAATACGTATGCTTCGAATGCCTCGCGAGTCGAACGATTTTTACCGTTGAAAGTTCTTGACTAAGTCTTTTGCGAAGTCTTTTTAAGTATAAATTATTCTTCTTTGGTGCGGCAAGATCGCATACTCGAGTATCATCGAAATGCGAGGAAACAAAGTGCATACACGCTACGTGTCTTCTACGCGCGCCTTCTTCATACGTATACGTGAATCGAATGAGTGGGCGAGCAGCTGTATGCGTACGAGTGTGCGAGCGAGAGCTGCGCAAAACTGTTTATGTTCAATCGTCCCTGTTTCACGTGTGCCCGTCTTCCTTGGTAAACGGAAGAACGTTGTTCGGTCGCTGCGACGATCGAACCCGATGCGAATGGTGTTTTATCGTGCTTTCGTAACAAAGAATTATCCTGCTTGGTTTTGCGATAGCGATTATTACAGGGAAGCTTGGTCGATCAGAATCCCCCATCGTTTTCCGTCTAGTGTTCGCGTTTTCGCTCGTATGCACGATCAGCAATCGATCAACACTTTTTACGACAAACATGTTACACTGTTCTTCTACGTTGCCATCTATGGCATGCACATAGCCACACACACGCAAACGCCCACGCCCATATATGCAGATATATACGTATTTACATATATAAATATGTATGCATATATATATTTTCTTCTCGAGTTTCGCGCAAATCAGTGTCAATCATCCAATTGTTACGAAAATTAGAGGCACAGGAAGAAAGGAAGAGAATAGGCAAGAATGCGACGATGAAATGTTGAGATACCTACCGCCCGAAAATCACCGTGCAAAACGAACCGATCGACCGTCCTGTACCTTCTCTTCTTGCAAACACGTCGCAAAAGGATCAATTTTCTGACGTATTTCTCTTTTCCTCTTCTCTTTGCGCTGCTCCAAAGTCATATCGTCGCAACGACGCTTCCTTTTTTTCTGTTTTTTTTTCCTTTTGCGTTTCTATACGCGTCAGTATGTAATGACAGTTGGACGAAACGTGGATACGAAACTTGCGAAGAAGAAGACGGAGGAAAGGAGATAAGAAGGGAGGCTGGGACGTGGAGGGGGAGGGAAATGGGGATGACGCTCAGTCGCGATCAATGCGCGGAGCAATAGCAGCATCGAGACGGTATCGATGAAGGTGCGTTCGCGACGCGCATTCCAGTGAAATACTTTGCTCGTAAAAACGTACCTATCCCGATGCCAATCCGATCCTGCCCCGTCGAACGAACTCGTTTTTCGGTATCCGTTTTCGGAATGTCGATCCAGGGCAACCGTATTAATCGAAAGAAACAAAAGAAACGTGCCGCGTTTCGTATTGCTTGGATAAGCAGTCTCGCATCCCTGGCGCTTTACCGCCACTCCGGTATCTTCTGTTTCTTTCGACCTAGAGGCTCGGAGGGATTAACACGAATACCTTTTCCTGAGTACCTTTAAACGTCGAAAGAAACTCTTGTCGCGATTAACGAACTTCGTTAGTATCGTTAGTCTTGCGGCGAAATGCGATGTCGTTAATAATTTATGGATGCCTTGGGTAATCGTAGCTCGTGTGCGGTACGTTTTCTGTTTTTGTTTAACAGCTAAACGCTTGTGCGTTCGTAGGTTCGTAGTGTCCCCTTATACGAGCAACTCGAGCAGCTTTTCATCGTCGCTAGCGTACCGCGCATTCGTATTGCTTTATAAGGGGGAAAGAAAACATTCCAATGAAGGGTGCAGCACGGACGAGTCGAAAAGCTTTGGGAAAAGGACAAATGTTGCTAGGCGATCGAAGGACGTGCCCGCCCATCGAGTAAGCGAGAAAACTTCACGAACTAATGAACGACCAATGTTTGTAACGCGTACTGCATCCGGTGTACGAAAGGAAATGTGTTTCTTTCGATAATGCGGAACGATATATTTATACGGCGATCCTGTTAATCCGTAAAGCTGTGGATACATACCTGATCCATCGTCCTCCGTTTCGAAAGAAACACCGAGCAAACCGAAACGTTGTATATGAAAATCAATGAAGAAACTTTTGTATTGCTATTTTTAATAAAAAAGGAAGAAAAGAAACAAGAACATGATGCATGTGCATATATGTAGATAGTTAGATTACAGATGAACCACTTTTGTGCGCAGCGTACTTCAAGATCGGTTCGCTTCTTCCCGCGTGAACGTCATCGATTTGCACGCTTCGTACTTTCTCATGTTTCCCGTGTAAAGTCGCGCGTCGCATTCCGGACACTGAAATTCATCCACCGCGGTGAAGTGCGCCTGTAGACAGTAATAGCAGAAGATGTGTCGACACCCGGCGTGGACAGGCAAAATCGGAGAGTCCGCGCAGTAGGCACACTTGGTGAACGAATCCATGGTCGGGGAGGAATGTTCGATACTTGCGTGCCGCTTTCGAACGAGCATCTTCTTCGCCGTGTGTTTCAGATAGTGGAAATTGATCATGGGCAAACCGGTGGTGAACAATTCCATTAAACTGTGCCACAGCAGTTCCCTGGTCATGTACGAGTACCCGATGTTTCTCGGTTTATGAGTGCTCGTCGATTGGCTCGCAATCCCCAACAAATATTCGATTACGCGGGGCTGAGTGGCCCGATGCAAGAAGATCAACAAGTTGATAAACTCGAACAGCTTCGCGATATTCGCGATACGATCGAGAGCGACGCTTAAATTTCGGTTCGCGCCAATCTCCGCGAGCTTATCTCGCGCGTATGCCGGCCCGATGGTTAAAATCAAATAGAGAATGGACTTTGCGCGTGTCACCTTCTCGTAATGCAAACTAAGCAGCTGCTGACCAAAGGTTGATTTTCCGTGGCGCAGCGAAAAGTTCCATATGAAATATTTGAGAAGCGCGTCGATTTCGGGCTGCCATCGGTCAATCTTCTCCAATGGTTGATACTTGAACACTTCCTTGCTTTGCTTACGGAGCACTTTGTAGATCTCCTCGTCGAGCAGGACAGCGTCGATTTGATTGATTCGGGAAACGTACGGTGTCGTTGGCATTTCTCCGTTGGTCGATTCGACGGAGGAACGAAATTGGCCGCGCGTACGTCGACTTTGCGCGTCCAGATGCGGCAAGTCGTCCGAAAAAACAACGTCGCAACGTAACGGCGCGTCCGAACGTGGCGCGTCGCGCGACGGAATGCAGCAAGGTCGTGGTCGACAGCGATCGGTCGAGGAAACGATTATTTTCGTTCTCACGCGATAGTCTTGAGAGGTGCGCAGGGAGGGCCACCGCGCGCCATTCGATTTCTCCGATCAGCCCGGTCGTCGGTCGATCGGTTCGAGAGTGCCAGGTGCGCGAGTAGATCGAACGAGAATCGTGCGACTTTGAAAGATTTTCAGCGGCCTCGCGTTTCGCCCGTGTCAAACGAGGAGAAGCAGTCGCGAACGGGAGAAAGCGAGGTTAGGAAAAGCGAGACTGTGGCGTTGGTTTAGGGACGCAACGCGACAGAGCACGACCCGGCACGATTCGTTACGATTCGACACGACGACACTCCTCGGCTCGGTTCGGTTTCTCTCGCTCTCTCGCTCTCGAGTAGAAGCGGAGGAGGCAGCGCGAGTCGCAGCTTCGATTTCGAATCTCTAGTTTCCCGCAGTGAAGGAATCGCAGTCGCGGTACGCGCGCGTGCGACTGCCCTCTGTTAGCGGTGTCTCGGAAATCACGTGGAAAACGGAGTGGAGCGGAGCGGAGCGAATTCTAGTCGCGCTTGGTGTATCTGGTAGCAGGGCTTCGTAGCGAGGCGGTGCAAGAGGAAAAGGACGAGAGAAGAGGTGTCAGTGGACGAGAGTCGGTGGTCGTGTGCGACTCGTCGCGGTGCTTGAAAGGTTCGCGTATCGGCGAGCAACAGAAGCAGCCGTGTGGTTTGAGGTTAGCTCGAGGTACAACTCGGAGCGAGCCAACCCGAGTCTCGAGCCCGCGTCCTATCGCGTTTCGGGCTCCATGTTGCCGCTGGTGGAATGACGTCATCGAGTGTCGGTGCCTCGAGAGCGAGCTGCTTCCTCGGCCGTTCCATCAAAGTTACTCGATCATGTTTTCGTGATAAATTCTAAGGTTTTCTTGTGCGGCACACGGTAAACTCGGTGAACTCGCGGCGGTCGCCGATTAACGTGCTTGACTGCCACGCATTTGTCGCTCGAGGTGAGTACTCCAATTTATTATGTAATGACTGCCTTTCTTTCGCTTCAACGCAAACTCACCGTGCTCGCTCGAACCATCGATCCGTCAACTGACAGGTTAACCTCCGAACCAACCTTACGATCTCTCGTTTCCTCGCACTCTCCCACTCCCTTTCTCTCCTCTCTCAGTCTGTCGCTTCCCCTGCCCTACACCTACCCCTGCGTCTGCCTCTTCCTTTTCCTTTTCCTTCTCCTCCCCCTATTTCTCTTACTCTGCCCATGCCATTCTCTTTGCTTTGGATCTTCGGTTCTTGTGCCATCCCTTTCTCCCGATTTCCCGTGCTATCTATCCGCGTCTGTTTTCCTGCACTCCTCGTTCTCCTCGCGATTTACCACCGAGAGAGCCGATTAATTTGCTGACAATCAGATTCAACCTCTTGCGGTGTTCGTGATGCGTGCACGTTGCCCTAAAGAGCATTAGCACCGATACTCCAAATACTCGCGTTATTTTCGTATCGGCGGCCACTTGTTCTCGACCACTGTCGCTACGATGTGCGCCACCGTTTCGGACTCGTTTCGCCTACGAACCGGACCTCCTGTTTCGCGTTTGTGCAATCACTGCTTTCTTACAATTTTTTCTTTCGCTCAGAAAAGTCTTTTACTTTATTTATCCCTGCTGCTCGTGATTACTCGTGCCCGAAGTATAAGTACACATATATGTACATACATGTATACGCTGTACGCGTGCAGCGATTGTCGAAGGAACGAGATAAAAACATGCGGACACATCTTGTTTACGCGCATCGATGCGCGCCACGCTCGAGGCTTCGAAGCTTGTCTCGTCGTCCTATTCCTTCGAGAAACGCCCTCCTTCCTCTCCTTGTGATTCTTTCCACAGCCGATTTTATTCGCGTACCGTGAGAGGAAAGCAATTTCCATACGTCTTATAGCTGGGGACACGATTACCACAGAGAATGGGCGTGGCGGTCAAAAAGTGTTACAAAGTTGCACTTGATTCTGGTTTTCCTGCTCCCTTTCGACGAATCGGTTGTTTAGATGCACAAGTAGCGTCCATTCGGAGCGAAGGATCAATCGTACGGTACGACTGTTGAATGTAGGAGTTAATGTTACGATACCGGAACGTTAATTGTAGCGTCGACGATACCATTCGGTGTATATGTACGTGTACTTGATCGAAGCATCACCTGCGGGTCAACGGAAGGCCGATGTTTTGCCAATTATGTGCATATGTACCTTGCTGTTTACTTTTGGTCGCGAGTGGTCGCAAGTTTTCCGCGTTTTCCACGTTTTCCAACGTTTCTTCGCGTTTAGCGCGTTACTCGATTGGTTGGACGGGATGCCTTTCGAGGAATATATTACAAACGTATTCGTTTTGTCGGCAATTGGATAATGCGCGTCGGCTGAACTCAATTCTCGTGTACTCCCATTGCGTCACACGTGCGAGTTCGAACGCATTTCATTGAATCACGAACCATTTTGATTTTTCGCAATTATTTGAAACCCTTCGGGGACGGGTTGCCTTAAAGTTAGAAAGAAGTGGTCCAATTTTCAAGGGGAATAAAATACTACGAGGGTTTGAATTCGGTGTGGGGCTCTGCTTGCTTTGCTGCTCGGATTAATATGTGCAAATAGTCTCGCACGATTGACACCGTTGCGTTCCAGTCTTCCACCTGTTATAGTTACTCGTTGTACGCGAAAGATCGAAATCCATTCCTCCTTGATCGATTTCATCAGGAACGGAGATGATTCGTGGCCCACGGATCTGCTTGTCTCATCTTTTAACGCTTCGATGCATCAACGCGCGACCACGTGAAACGTGGTTGATTCTACTAAGAACTCGCGCCTCCTCGTTTCGATGACAAGTGAACGATACTCGTTCACAACTGGTCGCCATCGTTTAATTTTATTCACTGACCAGTTCCGAAAATTCAGCTACACCGTGGTACATATGTACAATGCGAACCCATTTACGTTACTTCGTTGCGGCGACTGCTTTTGCCGTGGAACAGCTTCCTTTGTCTTTCTACTTTCTACCTATTGCAGTTAAGCGACATAGGTTTATTGCTCGCGTTGCCTCCTATTTTCTCTTCCTTTTCCACATTTTCTTCTCGCTATTGTTACCGCGGTGTTTCTACTTCCTCGTTTCGTGGTCAGATGGAAGGGTGACGTTCCATACGTGCTTTCGTGTTTCGTTGAATTTTCAAATGTCGTGCAATTCCGCCGACGCAGCTTCGAAGTAGAACACGAACGAAAGACGATGAAGATTTCTCGATCGTAAATCGGCGCGGGCTATCGGCCCTCGCATTTTCCGCAAGTGCGAGTAATAACTTGCACTTGTTCCACGGTACGATGTTTTCCCGGGATTTAAGGTTCTCCGCCGAATTATCCGTTTGCGACGCTCTTAAAATTCCGTAGAAATCCGTGAACAAACTATCGAAAGTGGAAAGCAAGAGCGATACATACCGAAATGTACTTGCTTTACCGTTACGTGCTGCCATCTCGTGTTTTCACGTACATTTGTGTCCTGACCCCCCGGAACGAGGTCACGTGTAGCTAATCATCGCGACTCATTCGATTCTTTTTCGCGATGTCGTCCCTACCGTTTGGTCCCGATAGTTCAGATCGTTGCGGTAGATTGGCGACTGGTGGTGAGCGTGTAAGCGATTAAAAGGCGGGCGAACCTCCGCCCCCCGTCGCAAGCGTTCGCGATCGATTTCGTATTTGAATCGCAAACGGGAAATCTGGGGAAATAAAGCAACGGGAGTCGAAATATATCTAAATCGGTTTCCATTCTTGACCGAGAGACGAAATGGTTGGGAAAGTCGAGCTTCGTTCCGGCAGGATAGGTGGTGGCGCGAGGCGTGGCAAAGTATTGATCGTCGTTACGATTTCCCTTCCTTCTTCACCCCCAACTAACGTCATCCACCGTTTCGAACCCTCTCGCTTTCTCCTTCTCCTGCTCTATCCACTGCTTTGCTGTTCTGCTGCTCTGCTTGCTGCTCTCTCGGTCGACCCACCTTCATTTCGCCGATTCGCCCCTCTGTTACCGCTCTATCGTTGCTACTTTCATCCCCGCAGCCACTGCCGTTCTCGCCATCGGCATTCACCCTCTAGCTCGGTCAACGAATCTGCACGCGCGCGGATCTCCGTACTTTTCTTCCCTTCACGTCTTCCAGATCTTTTTTACTTTCTCTTCTTCTCAAAAAGTAATCGGCAGGGCGAAATTGCAATTTCCACCTTCCACCTTACTTCGTTGTCTATCGTTCCGCGTAGAGAGGGGCGCGATCTCGACGCTCCTTATAAAATTGGTTGTCTTCTACTTGACCGCGGTACAAACCAAACCTTGCTGGAGCATTTGAAATTCGCTGGTTATTTATTCTCGGGTGACGTTTCGATCATTTCTTGGCGGCCAGCCGGTTCTATTTGCCAGAGCACAATTCCAGGGTAGGTTGTCGGTTCAACGGCATCTTCTTTAACGATGGAGAGCGATGAAAGTCAACGCGAGCTAGGCGTATCGCCATCTGTGAAGGGGTGGCTCAATTACGCGAATTTCAAGTGGTTGTGCAATTTTGTTGATACCTTTGCTGGTACCCCGAAATACGGGAGGGCAGAGAATTACATTATTGGCTGCTACCTTGTGCCCATCACATTTCGTGCTACTTGTGGCGTTGCACTGAGAATCGCCACTAGCCGACGTTAAAAATGAACATTTCTTTCAATTCATTTGCACGCTGTGCATCGCGGCTTTGAGAACGAGCTTTTCTTCGGAAAGTAGATTTAATTAACCGGATGCTCTTTTGAATCTCGAAATGCTCGTGCTCGGGCCTCCTTTTCGACCGCTCTTCCGCTTCCACCGGAAATTAAATAGTTCCAGATGCCCGCGCTTTCGTCCCGTATTCTTTGCCCGATAAAAACCTAAATGTTGTCGGTATCGACCGCGTATCCACTCTTCTCGTATGCTTTTCATTCTATTTCTTATTCCACGTATCGATTATTTCTTTCCTTATTTCTTTTGGAGGGGGTCGATATCCCGATCCGCGCATTTTTCATCGCGTCCCTGTTGTTTTACATAGGATAAACTTGTTCGCCGAAGTTTGTGAATCTTGTAGAAAGTAATACATATAGACTGGTCTTCGTTTCTTGTAACTGGTTTAGCCGAGGTTATCGCTTGGCCAGAAAATTAATCGAATCTACCTAGCTTCCTTCCTTCTTTCCTTCCTTCCTTCCTTCCTTCCGGCCGCCCCTTTGCCTCGATCGAAACCCTTCTCTTTCCCCTCTCCAGCGATATATCATTGATATTTTGCTGCATCTTTTATCCTCTCGTTCGAATGGAGTCTCGCTAAAATTGTGCGTGGGATGTTCATACATAGGCGCATAGGTGTTCGGGGTGCGAAGAAGAATGTCGCTTTCAATCACAGGGGATGCATCGGGGGAGCATCGGCGAGAGGACTGTACGCGTAAGGGATACTCCCGAACCACTTGCCTCCCTATACGGTAGCTCGTTCGAATCTCCCCTAACGATCGAAGAAAACCGCGCTCACGAAAACAACATCCCCAACAACGTCCATGGGGTTGCACCGGTACACGGGGTATACGGGGGATGCATATCTTCGTCCGATACGCGTCTACGCGACCGAGGGTGCCGACCGCTTCGAGTACCCTTCGTCTCCAGCCACTGGAGGAACCAATGCTTCACCCTCGCTTCTTTTTTCTTTTAACCCGCGCCACAATTATACGATTGCATCGCTTCTGCTTTTCGAGTATCTCGTTAATTATATTGTTGCGCTTTAACTTCCTTGTTACAGAGATTACTGGCGAGGGATATGGACTATCTCGTAGCTTCCTGAATCGGTGAGTGCTTCTAAACTTCCATTTTGTATTGCAACATCGCGAGGGCAATGCTTGAACGTCGGTAACATTCGCGAGTATCTTCCGTATCATTCAAGTATCCTATGGATTTTTCTTATCAAATTTATAGAGTAGTGTCAGATTCTTTATCGTTTGTACTTTGGAATCGGTGTACAATATACTATCGTAAAATCGTTGAAATGCAATATATCGGTTTGGTCGTATCTGTGTAAGGAAAGCGTAGGAACATATTGGAATCGAGGATGCGTTCTACCGCTAGAAATCAATCTCTTTTCATTTCGGCTGGGTGTTAGATACGCGACACTGATTTAGCTACGCTTTGTCACGCATTTGTCATTGGAAACGGAAGACGGTCCAGCCGCGTCGATGACGGCGTCGATGACGGCGACGATGACGGCGACGATGACGGCGACGATGACGATGAAGATGACGACAGGTCCTTACTGTCTGTATTGTTAGTCCAATATGCTTTCGTTAATATCGAGATGAAATCGCGCAAGCGCAACATTCGGTAAACGTAATAGGTATGGTTATGGATTTTCGTGCTACGCGACCTTCGCGTGTCGCATCCCACGCATTTCGCGCTTCGGACCTCGTCCTCTGTCTACGGACATCGGTCTAAGCATTCTCGCTGGCTGTCCGTTTCGGTCTTGATCTATTGCTGCGAGACCGATTACCATTTCTCCATCGTGTAACGATAAAGTCATTTCTCTTTCTTTACTGTATTACTTCTCTTCCTTAGACCAGCCCGAATGCGCGTTGGATCGCACATTTTCTTCCGCTCGTGAATTTCGATGATAGAAAGAGCAACGCACGTTTCTCGAAAGTGGAACATATTTTGTACATAATAGAAATGGCAGTCTGACGATGCAGAGAGATGAACGCGATCCCGAATCTAATCTCGAGCTCCCGAATGTTTCGGGATCTCGTGTACTCGGACGTTTTCAGATACTTTCGGCAGCCTGCCCGATCTCGTCCGAATTTTTCCGGCCCGACCCGAGATTCTTACCCTCGTACTCTACTCACCCCCGCCATCCCTCATTCCTCTCCTATCTCCCACCTTTAACCCTCAGTCCTTCCCCTACTTTCCATTCTTCGCACCCTCCTGCCTCTCCACTCCCTCTCTTATCTCCTCGCACCATCCATTTATCTTTCCCTTCTACACCCTCTCTCTGTCCCTCTCCCTTTCACCCGGTGCTGCTTCTTACCTCGATCGTCTACGCGTAACTGTACTGGAAGAACGTCCATCGTTAGTGAATCGAAAAGAAATTTTCTACCATCATGATAATGCTAAAGCACACACGGCAAACATCGTTAAAAAATCAAAATGGAACCTCACACCGGGGGCACTGTATTCCCTCGATGTTGCACCAATCGATTACTGACCTGATCCGATTTTTAACCAGACAGCAATTCGACAACGGTGAACACTTAAGCAGCGATTACTTAAAATAAATGTACGTATTAATAGTCTGTATTAAAAGTTGGCGTAAAGAAACGTTGTTACCTGTGGTTAGACCTAATAAATACCTGGATACGGTTTAACTAGTTTCGTGATTATATTGATACTAGCAGCGTCGACCCATAACGCGTGATAAAGGTGGGTAGTAGTCAGGTAGAGGGTGGAGGTAGGTTGGTAGGTAGGTAGGTAGGTAGGTAGGTAGGTAGGTTGGTAGGTAGGTAGGTAGGTAGGTAGGTAGGTAGGTAGGCAGGAGGATAATCTCGTGGCATCTAGGCTGCGGTACTTTGCGATACTGTATGACGCCATCTTGCTTTATCGATTTTGACTCCTACTCTTGACTTCTTTTCTCGTGCTACCAATTCTTTCCCGTTTACTTTTCCTAGCTTCTTGCCAGTAACTTTATCTTACTATTTTTTGTACCCATCAACGACATCAATTGGACTCCCTAGCGTTTGTATGTGTATGCGGAATCGTTCCGTTCTCCGTATCAGAAATGTGCAAAGTAGACGAGGAATCGTCTGATTGCATGCACAACAATGACGATAGATTGAAAACGAGTAGATCGGTAGGAGCTAGGGCTAGGCCGATGGCTTGGAGGGTTTATTAGTTAATGAAGCAAACGATGCATGACTTGAATCCGTAAGTAACGTGTCACGATCCCCGAATAGCACCTAGATAGACTGGCAGCTAACGCCGCGGAAATGAGCCCTGCGTCTCCTAATTACATACGTCGTTCACCGACGATTCTTGTCAGTTTCGTGTTATTTAACATCGATGCGACACTAATGTGAAATCGATGTTCCCGATTACTCCTACTTACGTTAATGGTTTCAGTCGTTATCCGTATGCATTGCAGATGTGCTGTATCGAAAGCATTAGCTATTATAAAAAAGCTTGCCAGGACTCGTAGCTGAATCGGTGTTTACCCTTTGGAGGTTTTGTCGTAGAATTTACGTAGAAATCACGATATGCACGATAGCGTATAAGTAGTTGGTGATCGTTGCAATGCCGCGTGCTATAGTGATAATATGCAACATGCGACAATATACGACGGACGCCGGGCCCTTTCGCGCAACGGGGTGAAACTCGTTTCAAAGGGGACACGTATTTTAGGAACAGGAAAGTGGTCGTCGGGCCGTGCAAGCGCGTACAAAAATGACCTCTCATCCTTCGTCCCCTTCCGCCTCTACAAATGTTCCGTGCTTTCGATATTTTCTATACCCGATAATCGTGAAGCAAATTTGTGTTTCTCGTTGGCACCGCTTTGCTCGCTATGGGACTTGTGGAGCTTTGTATGGCAGGACACTATACGCATACCATCGACAGGCTAAACTGATTACAAAATGACAAATACAGCAGGGAGGAAAGTGTACTGGTAGTTGGTCGCATTTTTTCTTGCTCGAACGAGTGGTCGGTGTTTCTCAGTTACGAAGAGTAGTCGAGAAGCTGTGGATAATCCTCCTCAATGACAATGACAAACGGTGCGGTCCGACTCCACGGAAAAAAGATTGCGCAGTACAGCGCGTCGTCGTAGTGTCGATGCACGCTAATCTTTCCGCGAATCGGATACTTTTATCGGCACACTGCTGTATCGTTGATCGAGATCGCGCGGCTCGAAAAGCAGAAGAAGAGACGTCGGAGAGAGGTTGGAGCGGCGCGCTAAGGCGAAGTTCGCGCGACGGTTCAAGGGAGCACTCTGGCCGGCAAGAGGGTATCGCGAATCGTCCCGTAATAGCCCACCGGCTGGAGGGGTGGATGGCCGGGTTGGTGGGGGTGCGTCGACCGCGAGCGAGGTCGAGCGGCTGCAAGCGAGTGCAAGCCGGTGACCGAGGGGTAGAGAACGGAGGGTGCGACGAGTGGGGGAGGATCGAGCAGCGCAAGCGCTAGCCCCGAACTTCCCCCGAGCCGTTCAGTCGTGCGTGCCACTTGACACGCGTTGCATTCTCTCGGATCGCGTTACGATCGCGTTGCTTTCTCCACTCGCTTGTACTCCGCTTTTCTCTTGCTTTCGCCCTGCCTCTACCGCGTGCCTTTTTACCTTCGCGCACATTTTTCCCTCCCTCGTATTCACCGTCTCCGTCCAGCGTTCAACCAACCTAACTCGGCTAGAGTATACGTGATTTGGCTGATTTCGAGAGGTGCGGAACTCTCGATGCCAGGTGTGTTTTTGCCGAACGGAGAAGCACAGTTGCGACGTTACGTTAAATTCTACCAATAGATAGCGAGGAGAGTGTCGTGTCGTTCGTGGTTTTGCGATCGAGGTGATACAGTGAACGAGCGGGCTAGCGAACGACTCGCTCTTGTTCCGAGTGAAAATTTTCTGTGATACGAGCGTGCCTCGTTCGAATCTTGGTTCAGTGAGTACCAACCAACCACGTGTCGTCACCCTTGGTCGACGAAGGGCGGAGAACAGGGTTCGAGGTGTTCGGCTCATCGTCCAAACGCTTTACCATTTTGCCGTTTCGCACGAAACCCCCGCAGCTGCTGCCGTTGAAGTAATCGTTGCTGGACGCGCTTTCCTTACTGCCAGTGCCACTTTCGCTGTTTACCCCAGCTGTGTTTGACCCGATGCGAGTGGCGCTTCTACGGGCGAAAGGAGGATCGATACTTACGAGGTAGGAAGTGTCGTCCTGTTATGAGAAATTTTGGCTGCTTTGTGCTTACGCTCGGGAGATCGATCGACCACCGAGTCGGCCGAAATTTGCACCGCAAGCAAAATCCTGCCGAACGAAAGTAACGCTGCTGTCGCACCAAACAAAATTATCGGCAGAGCCAACAGTTTGCTTGCACCTTTGTCGACAGGTCAACCTACCTGCTTCGGATGGGGCAAATTGTCTTCGGTATTTGTAGGACTGACGCAAAGATCGGTAGATTACTTAACGCAAGCGTGTGAGCACGAGCGATTCAATTACGCGATGAACGGTATAAATCCACGCAAGTTTGGATCGAACGCAACACCTCGCTAGAATTGCCCGCAATGGTTTCGTTCGAATCTGTGCCGTTCCACGTTCGGATTCGTAACTCGGTGTTCCGCTGCTGTCCGCGACATTCAACGTGGACACGAAATACCATTTTTAGAGCAGGGTTAACTGCGAAATTAAATCTATAGTTTCGTTCTATACGATGAAACGGGTCGTTTGTTGTTTTAACCGGGTTCGTTCGTATCGCGGAGGGTGGTTTGAGGAACGTGGTTGCCAGCCTTGTATAATACTAGACACATACTTCGCTATCGATTTTCTAGCGACAAGGTTTGGTAAACTCGTCCGAGACATTCTCGTCTAACCATGGCAATTTTTCCTTCGGACTGCCGTTTGCTCAGGGTTTTGCTACTGCATCAGGGCGTTTACTTAAATAATACCAACAGCAATAACAACGGCCACAATAATGCGTCTAGTATCGTGCGAGAATAGACATTCGACGATTTCTCGTTCGCCGTTCGTCGGATGCATGGACGTAAGTACATATGTACATATGTATCTCGTAGTCCGTCGTTAGATTTGTCTTCGGATGGCAATGACTCGACCGGTTGATTTAACGACCTCGTTAGAACGGCCGGCACCGCTCGAAAGATATAGCGGTTGCGCGTTCCACGACCCTTACAATTCCGTCGTCTACGACCACTGATTTTCGTATATTTCGAGCAGCAAAGCGATGGTGCCAGTGCTGCTACACGATCTAATAATCGTCGTCGAGGTTGGCCTCGGGCGACGGTCGGCGCACGCTTCCCTCTGATAATTCATAATGACATTTCCCTGCGAGGAAATGTACCTGCGGCGGATAATCGAGCGTCTCGTATCGATATCGGAGCGCGGCTAGAAAAAGAATTTCGCTATCGCAGTGGTTCTAGCGATACGGCTGCAACGTACGAACTGAATTTTGCTAATAAAGGACAATGGAATAGGACGTAGGGCAATCGAGCGAACGAAGGTCGCATGCGTTAGTAGACGGATCGATGTCTCCACACAGCGCACCTGTTTCACCTGCGTTTAACGTCGATTATTGGTAGGCTTTGCTGTTGCTAAATTAGCGCGTGAAAGGATTGCCGAAAGCGGGGGATCGTAAATAAAAGCTTGGAAGGCAGGCACAGGCGGATCGTTTCGAGTGAGCCATACGTGCACCGGAACTAGTGTTCCTTTGCGAGAATTTCTCGAGAAACTTCATAATTGCTTCGGTCTCAATTCTCGAGAAATTACAGTACGTCTCGAGAAACTTAAGTTTAAGAAAATTACTGTAAATCTGATTTCTAATAGGTGGTCAAAGTTGGTCGGAAAACGTGCAAGTCCAGCAGATCTGGCGCAAGGATCGTGGGTCCGGTTAATACACAGTTGGTCAGAAATCCCTTTTCTCGAGAAACGAAATATATCGAGGAATCGGGAACACTAACCGGAACTGATAATAGCTCGCGCGTATCTGCATCGTTCGATTGGCAGGGCGTTAGATAAACGATTTCTCCGCACAATCAACGGTTAATTAAATCGAGAGGGTTCCGCGAATCGAGATGGCAGCGTGGTATTCGTGGAATTTGGATAACGTCTGGTCACCTTTATCGATCCCTCGGTTCTCGAGCTTGCAAACGCACCGATTTAGGAACCCCTCCTCACTGGCACGCCGTGGCCGTCCCGTTGCAAAAAAGCGGGAAACACTCGGTCTCGAGGGAGGAGTGGAGTCGAAATTGAAGAGGGTCGTTTGATTTATGGCGGAATCGTTCTAGTACCACCTTCTTTATCTCGTTCGATGCTTGAATTTCGCAAGCCTCTAGCGCACCCTCGCCAATTACTCGCTCCTCTCCTATCCTGCTGCTCCATTTTAGAAAATATATCGCCTATCGTTCCTTTACTTTTCTTGCCGTTCGCCCGATTCGCTCGATTCGCTCGATTCGCTCGATTCGCTCGATTCGCTCGATCGAATTGCAGTCGAAGCGTTGCGTCCCATCGCGTGCGTCCTTCGAAATCGGCTTCTCCAACCGAACCTATACTTTTTGTTTCAGGTATATACGTAATCGCAATGGAATTATCGCCACCGATATATCCGGCTCGCATTCGCCTTTCGACTATCGATCGAACGATACGTATCGTCTTGGATGGTATCTCTGTGTTTAAAAGGTATACACGTGTAACAGCTAAATGGATGCTTCCGCGTTCTACTCGCGGATTTCAACTCGAAAGCCATCTCACCTCGCTTTCGCGGACGAAATCACTTCTATCAGGGGTACATCTCTGGAGAAACTTAAATGTACATGTATATATGTAGTGTGCAATAAACTCAAAGCACAGATATCACCTCTTCAGAGAAACTCGACGATAAAGCCGCCTCGTTTCGTCTCACGTTCGACACGGACATTTTTCGGAGTTCGAAACGAAGATAAATACAAATGTATATTGCATACAAGGACGGTCAAATGTCAAGGATGAAGCGCGTTTGAGAAGCTTTTTCGTTAACCGGAGGTTAAGTGGTTCCCCTTTATCTTCGCCCAGATCCACTCGGACTGCTGTCCCAGTTTATGGACAACGGCGCGCTGGCGCCAGGGGGAGGGTGTAGTATATACGATAGGGATGCACATACACATATTTATGTGCATAAATAAGTACACGCGTGTATATTGTTTTACGTTTAATGGGCCTCCGCGGAATCTACGTACATACGTGCATATGTATCTGGACGTATCTGGTGCGTTCTCTGGCCGCAAAGAATTTTCTGGTCCGGCCTCTGCTCTCTTTGTCCACCGCGGCACAATATTTCATGGATGTGGACGCTTTCGATGCAGCTGGCGTTATTCGCGCACTCCTAAACTTTAAGATTTAACGAGGCATTTCGTAGCGACGAAACGATACTTTTGTTCGTGGCTCGATCGATTCTCGCAGCATCCTGCTTACGTGTCTTCCTTGGCTGAACAAAGCGATTATCGCGATCTGTATTCTCGCAACTCGCATACGTCTCTGCTATGTCGTCGATTCTGTGCACGCGTATGGACGATTCGGGTAAGGTTCCCGCTACGCAGAGTACATACACGGGGTCGCGTGCTTGCATCCTGCACGCCCACGCGATAGTTGGCCCCCGCGGCCGAATCGAGCGGAGTTGGTTAATTCGCTCGAGCATTTCCCAGTTTGTAGTTTCCCGTTCAATGGATTCGTTTCTCGTTGGGGATCCCATCGCAAACGCTGTACGGTAGAAATGTATTCGAGACGGACCTCGAACATTTTCAATGGCCGATGCTTGCTTTTCTTTTTCAAGCTGTTCGTAGAAATAGTGCTTTGCTCGGTACGTCGAGATCGTTAAAACGAGAAACCACGCGAGAGATTCGTGTCGATACCGATCGCAGGTGTCGAACGAGCTTGCGTCGCGTTCGCTAGCAGGCTCGCGTCCCAAAAGCTTTGCAAAAATTGTATTTTCCTTTGGCAAATGTGCTTGCGGCGTCGTCGAGGGGGATGGAGTTTGTACGAATTGCGTGCTTGCAACGAATTTTATTCTACGCGGTGTGGTACATGTACAGGTATATTTATTAATTACTGCATCCCAAGTTTGAATTATTAGCGAGACACAGAAGAACGCTGGCATCGGCTAGTGGCACGGTTGTCGATATGTACCCACTATTGCGCGTCCGTGGAAAGAGCAGACGAATCCGATACCGTTGAAGTCGTCGAACGACGAACGGAGGGTGGAACGATGCGAGCATCCTTCTGCGCGATTGTTCGTGCAACCCGATCGAGTCGGTAGTGCTCCCGTTGGAGCTGTCGATGATCGGGGCAGTCGTCGAGATTAGGTCGGTGGCAGAGAGCGGTCGTTGGGCCCGAAATCTGGATGGATCCTGGGAGGGTTTAGAGAACGTAGTAGGGCGACGCGTATGGCGACGCGTAGGCCCCGGCGTAGTACGGGTAGCCGGTGTACGCCGCGTAAGAGGGATACTTGTAGGCAGCCGTGTACGCAACCGGAGCGGTGTAAGCGCTGTAGGCAATAGGCGCCGTGTAGGCCGCACCCACCAGGAGGCCACGCTTGTCTCTGGCCGCGGTCTCAGCTTCCGCCGCCGCCACCACCGATTCGGCCTTCGTCGGTTCGAGCGACTCCGTTTCCAGGGGTTTCGCCAGAGCAACGCCGACAAGGGCGATCAAAAGGACAGCCTGCAATTGCAATCGAAAAATCGTTAGGTCGAAATACTCCCGTCGATTTCGACGACCGGGCCTCCTCCAGCCGAGCGCGCGCTCGCAAACCGTGGGCAAAGAGGTCCACACGGAAGATCGTTCGCGGTAAATGAGTTTGAACGCGTTTACTCACTGCGATGCACTTCATGTTGTAGGTAGACGAGGAGGAGATGACAAGCTTGGAAGCCCGTTGAAAATCGATTGATGCTCGAAACACCGAAGTAGACCCCTTTTATACCTATTCGATCGCGACATCGACGATACGTGTATCGATTCTCAATATTTGCCTCGCGTAATCGCGCATAATTATTAACCTCTCGACGTCGTTGGTTCACGGGGCTGCATCGAGAACTAGCAACCTCGTCACGAGCCGCGCTGTTGCTGACACCGGATTGAGCAACGCGTCCTTGGCCATTGTCCAAAGCGATTATGGCTGGCGATGGAGGACGGTGGCCGATTTCGGACAAACTCCATAATTGTTTGGGCCGTTGTTACGCTGTATCCAGATTACTTGTCACAGGTATTGTCATTGGCCTGGGTCAATTCCTATTCGACGCGGAGAAAGATCCGGAGGTCGCGACGAGGCTCCGTGCCGCGCAGTGGGACGGAGCAGCTCTCCTATTGAAATTCCATTTGGGCGCTCGCCGGGCAACCTCGTAGCCCGACGCCGATCATTTTCACGACGACGATTTAGCTATGCCGTCCTTGTGCCGGATCGATCCACGTTTGCGTTCGCCAAGCCTAAACGACTCCTTCTGTCAGTCGGTCGTTCGCCATTACGCGAGAGAGGAACGAAGGGCTTCCGGCCCGGTGCTACGTATCGTCCGATCGCACAGATGTCGGAAAATTCGCGTAGGAAAAGCGTCAGAGCCCTGACGCGTTAATCGACGTTCTCCCTGTACCTCGTTTCGCCCATGCTTTGCGCGCGACGCGACCCAGAGCTGCGATACAGAGAAACGGAGAAAGTTTGGTAGGTCTAAAATCGTGGGGCTAAAGTTCCTTCGGAGAGCCTACGCGGAGTCGCTCTTGGCTGCGGGCTCGTTGACTCGTTATTCTCGGGGAGAAACGTCGCGTCGCGAAGTGGGCAATAACCGTGTCGAGAGGGCGGAAACGATAACGTTTTAAGTAGCGCGTCGAGTATATTGCGCGAACCAGCTCCAAGGAAATTTGATTATACACGCGAAAAGATACCTCGTCGGCCCCGGCTGGATTATGCTGGATTATGGAAATGCCTCGGGGAAAAGCTTGGAGTGTCTTCCGTTAACGAACGGACGTTAACGGAAGAGGACGACGCGTCGAGGGGTGGATGCAATTTTTCGGCCCGAACGGACGAAAGATCGTCGAGCCTAATGGTTAACTACTATTAACTAGGTTTCCGCGGGTCGCGCGTAACTGTAGCATCGCTCGGAGCGCCGTGGAAAAGGAGAATCAGAACCGGTGGAGTGCTGTCATTGTTTCGCCGTTCTTTAGAACACTCTTCGCATTAGCGCAGAGAATCGGTACACAATGCTCGGAGCTCTTTATTTTCCTCCGCTTTTCTCTCCCCATTTTCACCTCCGTCCCATGTTCTTCCTCCCTCGGTGCCTCGCTAGTTCCGCTCCTTTCCTTCTTCTAATTGCGGGTTTAATCCTGCGGATAGAATCCTACGACTCGTCCCAGACTTGGCTGCCTCTTCTTTTCTCGGCCCGTCGACTGTCTGGGCGACATCGCGAACGGAGGACTCGATCCTGCCTATTTCCGTAACGCATCGAAGAAACGGAAATACGTGAAAAGCGCAAAACACCGTTAGTTATTCGGGCTCGACGATTCTCGTCAGCTTGAGCCCGCGTGACAAACGACGGACATTATCCGGTTTGGTCGTAACTCGCCGCTGCGCGGCACGGCGTAAACTATAAATCGCCATCCCGATAATTAATATCCCGCCTTTGGTCGCGTCGCCTCGTACGATTATAAATAGAGAAGGGTGTAGCGGCGGACACGTTTCGACCGCGGTGCTGGTGTACCTGCCGAAACGAAAAGCGGTCTATCGCGTTTGTATCTCTCTTATCGCGGTCGATTTCACTGGCTTCCGTTGGCCCCTGGACAAGTGCTCGAAGCGTAGCGCATCTTGGGCAAGCCGGACGAACGAGGGCGAAAAGGGATCGAGGATCTTCGGGTTAGTCTCGCTGAGAAGTCTTTCAAGCAAATGCCGAGAGTCAACGAGAGGGCGAGCTTGGTAGCAGTGAAGGATTTCGCGACAGTCCGATAGATTCGACAGCTGCTCGTGTTTGCTCGCCAGCGCTCGTGATCCTTGGAAATACATATCGGCTTCCGTGTAGCGCTTACACTTTCATCCGACTAGCGGACAAACGGAATCAGATTCCCACCGTCTCGGTTTCTTCGACGTCAGCGAGATGTTTCGCAAAACTCGAAATTTCTGATAACTCGATCGCGTGCCGCATCAGTTTCGGAGCGATCCGCGGGATAAGTTACCGCTATCGGTCACGTTTTCGAGCAAATTCCTCGGCTCGATTAGGCTTGGGACGATCGGCAGCAGATAATTTTCTACGGCGGCCGGGGACAGCCGTGGCTGAGACGGGAGCACGCGAAGGAGCTCTTCCTCGTTTTCGAGGAAAGGAGCGGCCAAACGAAAGCAGATCCGTTCAAGTCTTGGACGCTAGCCGCGAAGGGTCATAGCTGGCATAGACGCGGTGCGCGTAAGCAAAAGCCTCGCTTAGTCGACAGTTTCAATGAAGTATCGACGGTACTTTCGCTGACGAGGCGCGCGATCTTTCGCCCCTCTTTCACCCCTCTTTCGATGCTCTTATCCTTCGCGATCGGAAGCAACGATCGGGAGCGTCACGCTCGCGACAGCAACAAACGAAGCCGTTGTTTCGGATACGGCTGCGATGCAACGAAGCAGCGGACCAACGGGTTGCATCGATGAAAATAGAATTGGCGGCAGCTTCGTATTTCCTTGCACGATCGTTCTCGCGTTACGCAATTTCAATCGATGCGATTCGAGAAAAGTTGGACAAATTTCGCGGGGCATTTGCGCAGCTCGATCGCGATGGTAGCGGAAGGCTTATCGAGGAAGGAATAAATTTCGCGGAGCGATTGGACGGGAAGATCGATGGGTGAATCTGGCAAGGAAATCGGTCCAAGGGGATGGCATTTAGGGTGGCGTCGTGGCGCCATACGAGCCGAGAATGTCCCACGCGTTCTTCTTCCGCGTCTGGTCGACGATGCGCGAAAGATTTTCATTGAGCGCCGCCGTGGACGTCGTCAAAGGTCGTCTCGGTATAAATAACCCTGGCGCCGTTGATAGCTCGTTCCCGTTTCTCCGCTTCGTCGGTCAATTCTTTAACCGTGGCGAATGCGTTTTCCACGTTTCGCGGTTTAACGAAACTTGCGATCCTCCCTCGATCGGTCGGCCGATTCAACGGTGCATGAAATCCAAAAAGTAATTCCGACTGGCGTCGCGCGCGAACATCGAGCAAGGACGCTTCGGGATTTCACATTTTTGCCCATCTGCTTATCGAGTTGTTTTCTCGAACAAGGCAAAGATAACGCGCGGGCGAACATTTTTCGAAAGCAAACACGTTTGACGAGGGAGCGCGCCGTGTTTGTCGAAATTAACGAAGCATTTCCTTTTGTTTCAGAGAGCTTTGAGAGCGGCCTATACGAGTGGGCATTGTCGTCGTCGTCGCCGTCGCCGTCGCGGTCATTGTTTCGTCATCGTCGACGTCTTGGCCGTTGTCGCAGGGTAAGGAAACGGTCGCGTCTCTATGCTCCTAGCCTTTTTTTTTCCCTCCCATCGTTTAATTTTCCCCGGAAAAAGCTCGTCGATGTCGCCAGTCTGGAACGATTGATCGATCGAACGATCGTTTGGCAGCTATTCACTCCGGATTTCGATGCCCGCGTACATGTACCTGCGAAACGTGTGCCTCGATGGGCGGTGATCGGTACGGTCGAGGATTAGCCTCGATCGAACGTTTTCGACCACTAGGTCACGAGGCAACGCAGCGGCGAACGGTCCCGCGAGTTTTACTATCCGAACTGGTACGTGGCTGGACAGAATGCAAAATTATTGGTTCGCGTGTCTCGCGTGGCGGCGCGTCGTTAAACTGGGGTATCGGGGTAGGAATCGCGCCTGCGAGCTTTCCGTCACGTTGAACCGCGCTCGGTAACCGCGGAAAGCGCGACACGATTATCTTCGACCTCGTCGGGACGCGAACAGTTAAGGTGGGACGAATTTCGTTTAACCTTTCGAAGACGGTGCGAATTTCACGGCTGGTGCTCGTTTTTCTCCCGAGAAAGTCGATGGCGATGGCTGCGTTTTCTGCAGGCCAAAGATGCTCGGCTAAATCGGAGCTTGGCTGCTTGGCGTTCGTCCCGAGGGACGCCTGAAAGTTTTCGCGCCGCGTACAAAAAATCCGTCTATCCGATGCGACCCGGCGACGCGGCGGTGCGGGTTTCTTCGTCTCGCGAGTTGGATCGCGAGCCTCGGCTTTGGACGTCGCGTTGGGCCTGCAAGCGTCCCTATCTCGCTTTCATTCGCAGGGTAATATTTGGCCTCTCGAAAAGGAGATCTTCCGGGGTCTCCGCTGTAAAGCGCTTCTGGTTTTCCACGGGCCGAAGCAACCCCTTGTCGAGTAGGTCCCGGCTGCCTCGAGCACGAAAGAAGACGCGTGCCACGGGGGAAAAACGGAAAGTCAGCTGAGCAAGCCGAGATCGATCGTCGAGAACGATCGCGTGCTCGACGGACGTTCGAGCTCGGGCTACCCGCCTATCGACGATCTAGCACAGGTGTTCCTTTCGTAACGCGTGTCGCGGCCACGACGATCCTTGCTTCGAACTTTCACCGGAATCTGGTGCTCCTATTCAACGGAGTTGGCGCAAGAGCAGAGTGCTTGCGTCCAATGGCTGTATCTGTGACGGCTGCCACTGGACGATGCGAGGAGGTCGGAGAACTCGGTTATCGTAATCGTAACTGGGCCCTGATGCAAAGCCGGCCAGGCATGCGAGGCAACCAGCCATGAATACGCGAGTCGAGCGGTTCGATGCATAAATATCGCTCGCGGTTCATGCGCTGCCCGTGTTCATCCCTCGTAGCCAGGGCAAACGCATTGATTTATCGCTTCGGCGTTACCTACGCGCACGCCACTCGTCGACACCCGTCGACCCTCGTTCTCGCAAATGCGCCGCAAGGTTCGTCCAATTTTTCCCGACCCTTCCACGCTGCTGGAGCAATGTCTTTGACCAGCGGGGAGCTCCAGCGCTGCCTCGGCTGCGCCTCTGCTTCTCGAGCGCTAGCTGCGCGATTTCCGGGCGTTCCGCGAAAAGGGGGAGCACATTTTGGAAGAAGCCCTTTCATTCGCGGTACTTTCCGGAGAACCCGAGCGATCCGCAATGCCGAAACGGGGGGGCCGAAGGGACAGATTCCCGTTCCGTCGAGCGACGCGGTACTCCGAAAAATAGTACTGCTCCTTCTCGTCCGATCGTAGACGGAGGTATGCGCGCGGGGTGCAAGGTTCTTAGCTTCCGAAGAGGAGAGCGCGACAATCCTCGATTCAAGGTCTGGACGGCGGTCCTCTCTCGGCGAGGGATGCACCTTCTCTAAATAGATCGAAAGGTATCGGCGCGGCGCGGCGTCGACTAGGAATCGCGCCCTCGTCGAGGTTCGCGTAGAGGGATCGGGTCTGGCTGTTTCGGCGTCCCTGCTGTGCTATCTTTAAAGCGCAGCTATTCCCGCGCTATCGTTGCGATATCGAAAAGTGGTCGCAGCTGAGCATTCTAGCGCGACGACGCGGTCAGGAAAACAAAAGGAAGCGAAACGGCGATGCTCGGATAGAGTGGTCGCTCGCAGACGAAAGCCGTGCGACGCGGGCATTTATTTTCGGCCAATTAGCTGCATACCTCGGCGGAAGCGTGGTGCTCGCGAGTTGCATAACTCGTCGCGGAACGAGGAGACGAGCGGCGGGTGGAAAGGCCAAGGGAAGAAAGGGACGAGGCAGAGACGCGTCGACGCTCGTCTTCGCTGCGTTCCTGCGTCCATTTGCTTGGTCGTTTTAATCGCGGTCGACTACGTCTCGAATCGGCGGATCCTAGTTCAGGATCGTTGGATTTACAGGCGAACGGCGAACACTTCGCGGGGCTTGGCGTTAACGGGTCGCCGTGCAATTACGCAAATGAATCGATGCGGAAAGAATATCGCGGCGATGATCCAGCGGGTCGGTGCAATTACTTTGCCCGATGATAAGGGGAAACGGGAATAGAGAATGCGCGAGCAAGCTCCGTCGGCGTCCTCTGGGAAATACTTTGCCGTTGGCGAGGAAATGTAATATCCGAATCGGCGAAGGCGGCTGCTGACGTCCGCTGCGCCACTCTTTCCCCCAGCCTGTCGACTCTTCCTCTGCGGGAGCTCCTGCGGCCTCTCCGCGTAGCCGATCCTCCCCAAAAACATTGGACGGGTGCACGCTCCTCTTCTCGGCTACTGGAGATTGGAGCGCTGAGCCGATCCCGATCTCGATCGCGTTGAACCCTTCTCTCCGAGACTCGATACCAGGTCCCGCGCACCTACCGCGAAACCGACTACATTTCTGCCTCTGTTTTTCTCATTTCAGATCTCTCCAGCTTCGGATCCAGCCGCCCATCGGCGACCGTTCACAATGACCAGTCGTTTATGGTGAGTTCGAGACGAACGAAATCTGTTTCGGCGCTACAGAGACAGAGCCCCTCCTCTTCGGCGATTGCGTAATTGGTAGCAGGTGGCGAGCGAAAGCTTCGAGCGTCACCGCGACGCGAGACGCGGGGAATAGATAGAACGGTTAGAAAGGTGGTTGCGGGACGCAGACGCGGCCGTGGCGAAAACTCGCAGCGTGCTGTCGGCATCGGCTTCGGTCCACGTTCGCGACGCGCGCTATAAATAATCGGGGGAATCCCGAGCTAGCAGAAGAAATTGCCGTGGTCCGAGGGAAACGCCGTCCAAGCATCCGCGCGCTTTCCCCCCCTGCCATCCTCTAATTTCAGCCGACCCGAGAAAGCTGTCCTTTTTCCATCGCAGCCGAGACCGTCCGTGGCCGACTTTGCTCCAATTTCTATTTTAGACCCGAGACGAGGGGGCCCGATCTTTCGAGGATCCGTTCGCGATCCGGCGCCGATTCTCCTCGAGGCGAAAGGGCTGCTTCTCTTTGCTCGCGTTCTTTCGCCGCGTGGCAGAGGGGGGAGTGTTTCTGTCGAACGACGACCGTGAACCAGTCCGAGGTCTGCGCGCACCCCTCGTGCCCCGGGTTAATCGGTGCCACTGTCTGTCGTAGACGAAACCGGCGCTCTCGAGAAGCGAGCAGAGCGGCGGAAGGCAGAGAGGCAGGTGCTCGAGCCCCTCGACGGATCGAGCGAACAGGGACTAGGTTTTCTTTTGGCCAGGTACGCCGAAACTCGCATCCAAAGTGGCTAAGAGCGTGAGTCCTCGTCGGGTGCACCAAGAGTGCTCGAGCGGCGGGGAAGTGCAAGTGCAGGTGCAGCAGGAGAGGCGAGCACCGAGGCGCATGCCTTACCTGGGGCCTGATATGACAACCCGGCTGTCCGCCATGTTTTACACGGTCGAAGTCGGGGACACCAGGTTCACCATTCTCAAGCGGTACCAGAACCTCAAGCCGATCGGTTCCGGTGCCCAGGGAATCGTTTGGTAAGTATAGCGCGCGCCCCAACGGGGATTGGGAGCGGATCTCGGGGTGCGCTCGCTGGATCGATCCTCCAATGTTTGGCTACGTTTCGTTGCAGCGCGGCCTACGACACCGTGACCGCGCAGAACGTGGCCATCAAGAAGCTCTCGAGACCCTTTCAGAACGTGACGCACGCGAAAAGGGCCTACAGGGAATTCAAACTGATGAAGCTGGTGAATCATAAAAACGTAAGAGCGCGCCGAAACGCGTAGCGTCGAAGCGGGCGAGCTCGCGTCGCTGCAACCTTATCTTTCTTGCAGATAATCGGTCTTCTGAACGCGTTCACGCCCCAGCAGTCGTTGGACGAGTTTCAAGACGTGTACTTGGTGATGGAGCTCATGGACGCGAACCTGTGCCAGGTGATCCAGATGGATCTGGATCACGAACGCATGTCCTATCTGCTGTATCAGATGCTGTGCGGCATCAAGCACTTGCACTCGGCCGGCATCATTCACAGGGTAAGCATTCGGAATCGGCCGACGCTTAACGTCGCCGCGTGCTTAATCGGTTACTAAATTGGTAAATTGGTCGCGCGCAGGACTTGAAGCCGAGCAACATCGTGGTGAAGGCCGACTGCACGCTCAAGATTCTCGACTTTGGCCTGGCGAGAACGGCCGGGACCACCTTCATGATGACGCCGTACGTGGTCACTCGATACTACAGGGCGCCGGAGGTAAGACCGTGAAAACGATTCTCCGAACCGTATCACCCGCAACTATGGAGCGCGCGCCCTTTCTCGGTTCGCAGGTGATCCTCGGCATGGGCTACAAAGAGAACGTGGACATCTGGTCGGTCGGGTGCATAATGGGCGAAATGATTCGAGGCGGGGTGCTGTTTCCCGGCACGGATCACATCGACCAGTGGAACAAGATAATCGGTAAGTCGCCGAGAGCGAACGCTCTCCCGTTTCCCAATCTACCCTCGAAACGTTGGCCCGTGTAACGCGCGAGTGGCTGAACGTTTTCGCAGAGCAACTGGGAACTCCGGCGCAAGAATTTATGCAGCGATTGCAGCCAACGGTGAGGAACTACGTGGAGAACAGGCCACGATTCCCGGGATATCCGTTCGATAGGTTATTCCCGGACGTTCTCTTTCCATCGGACTCGTCGGAGCACAATAGACTGAAAGGTGAGCGAACGATTCGGTTCGGCCACGCTCGCGTCTCGCAGCGTTTAACCGTTTCATCGTTTTTTCCTCTCGTTCTGCTTTCCAGCCAGCCAAGCCAGGGATCTATTGTCGCGCATGCTCGTTATCGACCCCGAGCGACGCATCTCCGTCGACGACGCTTTGCTGCACAATTACATAAACGTGTGGTACGACGAGGGCGAAGTCAATGCCGTAAGTATCGTCGATCCGCCGTTAATCCCGTTACCAAGCCTTTATGCATCTCTCTCCCTCGCCCATCCACGTGCCTCCCCTTTTCTCTCGTTTTCTTCTGCTCTGCCCCTCGGTCACGTTCCATCGGGGTTGGGGGAGGGCTAGAGACAGAGAGAGAGAGAGAGAGAGAGAGAGAGAGAGCGCTTATCGATCGGCGGCCGATTCGAGTCGCTGCCTCCGCGCGGCTCCAGCCCCCGAAAAAAGAAACGGGCGTTGTAAGATGATTCGCGTTCCTTGCAGCCCGCGCCAGGCCCGTACGACCACAGCGTAGACGAGAGGGAGCACACAGTGGACCAGTGGAAGGAGCTGATCTACCAGGAGGTGATGGAATACGAGACGAGTCACAATTCCGCGACGACGGCTCAGACGTCCGAGAGCGGTGGTTCCCGGTAGACACGGAAGGAATCTGCCTAGCTTTTTCCGGCACGAACAACCCACCCAGGACTGTCTGTTCTGTCTTACATATATATACTTATATATATACATAATATTTCTCGGGAATGTAAAGAAGGGAGGCGACGAATAGAAACCGTTCACGTCCATGGGAGAGGCGTGCGTTAAACGAAGCGCAGTTTTCGTTCGAGACGGAGAAGAAAACGAGCGAGGCAGGAAGATCGCGAAACGAGTTGAAAGCATAGACGAGAAGGAGAAAGGGAGCACAGGGAGGATGTTGAGCACAGCGAGCGCGCGTTCGCGAAAACGGAATTCACGCTACGAACCCGCGCAACCAAAGCTTTCGTCGCGCGCTTCGGAGTATCATCGACGGACGCGGACGGCGGCGTCCGTCGCCAATGTCGCCAATTTCGCTCGATCTTCTTGCTCCTCTTTCCGAGCATGCATCGTCTCCTTCGTACAGGAAACGCGCATTCGTTCGCAACAAACGTTCCCCGCGATCGAGCTTAATAGAGAACTTTCCCACGACGCTTCGAGTCGATCGACCCTGCGCTCGGAAGCAGCCTGTTCTCCGTACCGATCGGATCGATTCGCGCCGCACTCGCTCCAATTCCGTCGCGCATTTAACCAATCAGTCACATTTTCCTTTCCTTCGCCCGCTACTTACTCCTTCTCTTCTTTCGGCCATTCACGGCTTTCCTGTTTGCTCGCTTGGACAGTCCGCGTCGGCTAGAGGAGCGTACCGAAGAGGAGCGTCCGGCGAACGACTTTCGATAGACTGCCCGAAACGTTTTCGTTACTGCTGTCGTACACGTAGTAACCCCCTTTAACCTGATCGGGTGCGATCGCTTCGCTAGTGCACATCTAACGCTGTTCCAACGACAGCCCGTCGCTGAATTGATCCTTGGCAATCGCGAAATAAATCTCCTCTGTCACTTCCGAGAACAAGGCGCTCGTATCGAGAGAGAATGCGAGATAAAGTAAGAATGAGAGAGAGTGAGAGAGAGAAATCGTCGATCGAAACGAACGCATTTTTCTACGTAACTCCGAAAGCGTCCGACGTACAGGGTGTCGCGAATAGAAGAGCTCGAGCGTTCCCTTTTTAAAAGTCCGAATTTCGATTGCCGTGATAACGCGTTTAATCGTCGAACGAGAACATTGTGTATTTTTATATGTGACTCGAAATGCGTGCTTTTGTCTCATCGTTTTCGCGCGCTCGTACGCCACCGATATTTTGTAACGCTAACTTTGTAAGATGGTACCGTTTTAATCTCTTCGACACTTTCCCGAAAGAAACGCGATCGAAAGCCGTGAACGAAAGGGGAGAAGAATGTTCGACGCGCGTCGTCCGGCGACGATCGTTGACCGCGAAGCCGCGCTCGCATCCGCATATCTTCGAAAACTGACAGTGCAATGTCGCGGCGATCGATCCTCGAGTATTACGACAACGCGATTCGCGATCGCGCTTGTCGATTGTCTTTAGATAGTTAGGTTCTTAGGTAAAACTCGTATTTTCTGTGCAATCGTGCGATCGTCGTGCCACTGCACGGCGACGAGTGTCCACGCAATCACCTGCAAAGGATATTCCGTGATTCCGGGAACTTTCCAGTCGAGGAAAAACGACAACAATTGGCAAACTCGAGTTTCCACGACGATCGTCCGATCGCGTGCAAGAATAGAAGCCCGATCGATACTCGGCCCCGTTCGTTTCGGCGTTCCTTCGGTTCTCATTCGGTTCTCATTCGTCGATGGAGGATCGGTGCGATCGTCGACGCAGAAACGCGACGCCCTGGCCCCGTATCTCGGCTGACGGTGCACCGCCGACAGCGGCGTTACATAATTTCACTTACGCTTCGGGAAGGAAACCGCGACCGTTGTCCGTTTCACAAGCAACGTACGCTGTAGGATTAAGCTCGACCGAGCGGAATGCGCGTTACTCCAAAGCGGCACGTCTTGTGGCAATATCTGTACAGTAGTCGAACCGAGCTACACGATTGAAAGACTTTCACTTGGACGCCGACGACGCGACGCCGACGACACTAGACACAGAACTGACGTTTACCCTTACACTGATGATTATTAATATTACTCCTAGTACTCTTACCATTACTACGGCTACTGCTACTGCTACTACTATTAATATTATTATTATTATTTTCTTTTTTTCATTATTCTGTTTATAGCGATAATAGTAATTATTATAAAAATTATTGTATTTATTACGGTTTATTGCGAATCGAGTTTCCGACGATCGAGAGGACAGTGAGTGATTGTAATGTAAATGGTGAATTTTTATTTTCCACGACGATAGTTATGTGAATATATTGCTACAGTCCGATCCAAATAATCAAGCTTTTGTAACACTAATTATAATAAAGTACGGTGATACTGTTAATCGCGTAATTGTATCGGTCACGGTAATTTGGATACGAGGCGTAGATGCGCTGGATAGATTATGCGTACTATAATAAGTGGGATGCAAGGGTGAGAAAAATCTTGAGAAATTCGTGCGAAATCGTTCGTTTGATTAGTTTCTTGTTCCGCGCCTCGTCTATTTGGTCGCAGGTTGCGCAGCGATTCGAGTTCGAAGGCCCTCTGTTTTCTTCGGTCAGCGCGAACGCGCCGTCGAAAGGACTCGGTGAACCGCGATTCCTTGTAATTTCGTCCAGCTCCACGAGCCAAAAGCACAATATCTCGACGGTTTCGAGACGCATCGAAATTCCTCCCCGCGGGCTTTCCTTCTTCTCGTTCAGCTGCTAGTAGGCGTAGCGGGAACGCGTCGCGAGCATAGAGAAAGCGTAACGGAGACTCCAGGAGGCTGTAGCGAGTGTTTTTTTTTTTTTCGATACCAGCGTCCTCGTTGCAGGCAATCCACGGTGCGGGCACGAGAGCGCCAGGTTTCGGGGGAACACGTTCATCTCGAAAGAAGTCGATATCGCGTGCTCGACCAGCGCTCGAGGTTTCTCTTAGCAGTAGTTGACGGTGCGCGCCAACACCGCCTGCCCCCATCTATAGATACACAGTTTGCGCCGCATATGTATTTCTTACTTCGTCCGTAGACCAGACGAATTCTAGCCAATAATACCGATATCGGGATAGCGTGCCCTGGCCGTCATGATAATAACGATAGCAATAGCGATAGGCGTATCGACGATAATAACGTACGGCCGACAAACGAAACGAAACGAAAATTACGCGAGAATAATAGCGAACGAAGCCGGTAGTTCTCCGCGGCGCAAAATATATTGCGAAAAAGCAGAGACCACCGAACTAGCTTTACCGTTCTCAATGAATCTGCGTTGAACGCGGCAGCTTTGTATACGAACTTTGCCATTTCGAAAAAAGAACTGCGACCTTAGAACGCGCAATAACGGCGACTCGAGACAACCAGAACGATTAAAGACGAACTAATAAAGTGTAACAACCGACAAAGGTAAATTGTAATAATGGTTAACGATAATAATGATAATAATACTAATAAAATGAAAATAACAATAATGGTATCGATAATGTTTAAAGTTAGCCCTAAACGTTAATGTTAATCTTAAAGTACGATTAATGGTAATGTTAACGATACTACTAATGCTACTGATAACGATGAACAGAATAAAGGATAGTAATACTATTGATAAGCGTAACAATAATAATAATAATAATAATAATAATGCCATTGATGCTGATAATGGTTAATACGGTGATGAAAATAATAATTATAATAATATAATGGTGTCCATTGCCTGTCGCGAAAGGAAAACGAAGCATAATGTAACCGGGTACCTACAAAGTGACGTGCCTTTGAGACTCTTCGAAGCAAACAGTTGGTTCGTCGTTAGCCTTCGACTTTCGTTCGTGGGACTCGTTTCCGTGGATGTGTCCCTATTGCGCGTTTTGGAGGGAACCGCGTCCTCTCGACCCTCTTTCAACCGTGTCCACGAGACCTGGCAACGCGTCCTGCGAATTTCGACTCGCGAGATCGGGGCCTAGACGATAGAAAAGTGACACGAGCGTGTGCAGAGAACGGGAGATGCAGGCTCGTAATCTAGGAAGAAGATAGTCGACGACAGCTATGCACCGGCCGACGAGCGACGCAACGATAATCCTTTTCTTAGCACGATCGCAAAGATCGTAAAAATTGTCGAGGAGTGGGATGGGTTTAGGAGAAGGAAGGCAGAACATAATAGAAAAAATAATGTCCATGTTGCTAAATATTAGCCGGGAAGATAGTTGCGTGTAGTTTATAATTGTAGCTTACAATTAGTTTGTATTACTCTTTAATGTGTGCGGATCAGGTGAGATGAAACGCGGAGAAGCAATGCGTGTGTGCGTGTGTGCGTGTGGTTGTGGATGGGGATGCATGGGGCGTGTGTGCGTGCATGGAAGTTGCGAAGAGGAATGCGAATGAATAGAGAGAAGCGTTTGCACACACGCGCGAGCGCGAGCACATATGCACAGGCCGTTGAAATTGCGTGCAAGAAGCGAGAGAAATGCGGGCGCACACCCGACGCATCTTAGACGCGTAGACTAAAGTTAGATAGAAACGAGGACACGCGGTCCTTACATAGCGTCTGAGTAGAATGGAGCCCTAGTGGAGAGAAAGAAAATGAAGGCGTCGCCCCCCCGTCGCTTCCTTGGTTCATTCCACGTCGCGTTTCATCCGTTTGTTCGTCGCGCGAAGAAGAGGCGCGGACGAAGCGATCGTCCTCCGAGGCAATGGGGAAGAGAAGATCGAAACGAGGCTGTTGCGCGCGGTATGCGCGTGTAGAGGGTAGCGCAATACAGGAGAAGGGAAGGCGTTGGGAACAGCGAGTCGAGGGACACTATCGTGCCCATTAGTAGTTGCGCGTAAATTATTATAAATATTAACGCATCAATATTATCGAGTATATACCTCTCTTCTGTAAATACAGTTAAACGGTATCGGCGTTAAGGATCAACGACTTTGTTGTAACGATCGCGAGAAACGACGACGAGCGCGATGGATGCTGCGTATTATTTTTTTCGACGGTGTCGATCGACTGATTCTGTTGTGCGTATAACGAACACGATCGTAATGTAATTATATTGTATCGCGAAGATGCGTTGCAGCGGTACAATTCCCGCCACGGTACATTATAAATATTATAAATATTATAAATACATTTGGTAACGCGAGATCCGCGACAGCGGAAGCGAGTGGAGATTTTTTATTATTGCTATGATTATTACCATTATTGTCATTACCGTTTCTTACGATGGCTGCTACGACCACGACGATTATTACGATTGCAATTATTATCACGATTACAATTATTGCATGCGGTTACCGCGAAACCGCGAACGGGAGGGATGTGCGCGAACCTCGGATCAACGAGAATAGTATAAGTTCGATGATTCGACAAACGCGAGAGCGCGGTGCATGCTTTTCGAACCCGGCAAGCGCATCCGTTCTTGAACATAGATTTAGGCCGTTGCGAAAAGGGGTTACTAGAAATCGATTTCCGATGCATATCCTCGAGGAAGCGACCAACGATCGCGAGACCCAAAAGGACGACGGTGGACCCCTTTTTATTCCCGGCAAGCACCGAACGACGACGAAGGGACGCGATCGATCCCTACCGTTTACAATCGCTGAAAGGAAGAGCGTTAGTTCTCCGCTCCATGATTTTTCCAAAGTTTGAAGCCACGTTTCTAGGCGTAAACGATCATCCTATCGTTATTTATCGGCAGAACCGAACCAATGCTCGAGCGATGCCGTTGGTTTGTAAAATGAATAAACGAGAAGCTGAGAAGTGCAAATTTTCTTTACCCGTCTGTACCTATAGGCATGCAAACATGTATGCGCAATGGAGTATAAAGGTATATACTTTTCAAAAGTCTATTGCTGCATACCGTAAAGTTGTTACTATTTTTACAAGTGTCCCGCCTTAGAATTTGGCATTTAAAGTTTCTGCGCGTAGCACTTGTTTAAGGAATTGTAATTATGTAGAGTTTCCGACGATAGTTAAAATGTGAAAATATAAAGAGCAGTAGACTTCCTTTCATTGAAGATATAATTAAATTCAATAATGAAAATACTTGTATTTTCATGACAAAAATCTAAACATGCAAATGCTTTGGAATTAATCTTAAAAAATATAAAGTTACAGCAACGAGATCATTACAGGTGAATAGCTGTACGGCCAACTGGATACATTTACCCCAACGGGATATTCTGGGTAGCTCATTCGAATTCCCTTTAAATTGATACCCAATTTATTAAAGAACAACCACCAGGAGCCGAGATAACAATATTTTTAAATTTTATCGGTAACTTTGCGTGTGGCATGGAAGTGGTAAATAGGCAGTCGGTAATCAAACATGTGGCGCCATCTCGCGTTTGCGGCCTTTCTCGCAGTTTGCCGCGGCTTCAAAACCGAATTCCTGGATAACATCGTTAATTTAAACAATTGCGTTTTTCTCGGCTTCTACAGCGTATATCTTAACCGGACTTGTCTTAAATAAAAGCGACGAACCATATCTATCTCCTCCAAAGGTTGCAACAATATGGCCTTTGTGGTTCGAAAGTTATTAACAATTGAAAAATCGGCAAAACTGAACTCCGGGTCACTGCAATTATCTCTGCTTCTGGAGGCGCTAGATTAATGATCGACAGCTTAAAATAAAGGTAAAGGATGCTGCTACACGACAATAAACGATTTAGAAACCCTGCATGCGCTATTTAATTTTTATAAACAATTTAATAATTCGTTTGAATATTTCATCGAAACTATACTCGAGGGCTTTCCTAAAGGTGAATCAGATTGTTCCTTGAATCGAGAGCTTCAATTTGAGTTGTCGTTGATCAAAATCGGCCCAGCAGAAGACGAGATAATTGAATTTGTTTAAAGAATTTATAAACAAATGCGATTACTGCCACTTCCTGGCGAGATACAGCAATGATCAGAGGACATAAAGTAAAGCTACGAGTGTCAGCTATCACCTCCAACAGGTGTCAACATTATTGCACGTGCGGTTCAATTTTTATAAACAATTAAACCATTAAAATTGTTATTACGGCCAATTGCTTATACTTACAGCAGCGTAGCATTTTTTATCGTGTAGCTTATTCGTTTCCCTTTCTTTTGAGACGTGGTTGATTAAAATCGGCCAAGTAGAAGCCGAGATAATAATTTTTAAATATTTTGTCGGTAACGATGTCGGTAATCGTGCATGTGGCGCCATCTCGCGTTTGCGGCCTTTCTTGCAGTTTGCCGCGGCTTCAAAACCGAATTCCTGGATTACATCGTTAATTTAAACAATTGCGTTTTTCTCGGGTTCTAGTGCGCATTTCTTAACCGGACTTGTCTTAAATGAAAGCTATGAACCATAGCTATATCCTCTCAAAGTTGCAACAATATTGCATTTGTGGTTCGAAAGTTATTAACAATTGAAAAATCTGCCAAAATGCACTCCGGGTCACTGCAATTATCTTGGCTTCTGGAGGCACTAGATTAATGATCGGGTACTCAAAATGAAGTTAAAGGATGCTGCTACACGACATTAAACGATATACAAATGCTGCATGCGCTGTTTATTGTTTATAAACAAATTAATAATTCGTTTGAGTATTGCACCGAAACCATACACGAGGGCCGATAAAAATTAAAGCTACGATCTACGATTAAAGCTATCATCTCCAACAGGTTTCAACATTATAACAAGTGCGGTTCAATTGTTATGAACAATTAAACAATTGAAATTGTTATTACAGCCAACTGCATATAGTTACAGGTATGGGGTATTTATTTCTGTGCAAATTATTCTCCACCCGTTTATTTGACATGTTGATCAATAAACAATCATAAGATGTTGAGATAATTGCAGTGACCCGGAGTACATTTTTGCCGATTCTTCAATTGTTAATAACATTCGAACCACATTTGCCATATTGTTGCAACTTTTGGAGCAGATAGATATGGTTCATAGCTTTCATTTAAGACAAGTCCGGTTAAGAAATAAGCAGTAGAAGCCGACAAAAACGCAATTGTTTAAACTAACGATGTAATCCAGGAATTCGGTTTTGAAGCCGCGGCGATCTGCGAAAAAAGCCGCAAACGCGAGATGGCGCCACATACACGATTATCGACATTTCGTTACCTACAAAATATTTAAAAATTATTATCTCGGCTTCTGCTGGGTTCATTTTAATCAACGACATCTCAAAAGAAAGGTAAACGGATAAGCTACACGATCAAAAATACCCTCTTGATGCAACTATATGCACTTGGCAGTAATAACAATTTCAATTGTTTAATTGTTTATAACAAATGAACCGTGCGTGGAATAATGTTGACACCTATTGCAGATGATAGCTGCTACTCGTAGCTTTAATTTATGTCCAGTGGTCATTGCTGTATCTCGCCAGGAAGTGGCGGTAATCGCAGTTGTTTATAATTTATTTAAACAAATTCAATTATCTCGTGTTCTACTGGGCCGATTTTAATCAACGACATCTTAAATTAAAGGTATCGATTCGAGGAACGATCTGTTCCTCTTTTAGAACGACCCTCCACCCCTGATTCCACTCCTTCTCAAATAAACCACTCTTTCTCTTATGCTTCTAGTTTGGCCCTCCCTTATTTCTTCTTCCTCTGTATATCCCGTAACAATCTGTTAGTAATATATCTTTTGTGTGTTCAGGTTTCGCAGGCAATGTGACGAAGAACATTGACCGGCACTTCTCATGGCGCATTAGAGCAATAAAGAAGACAGAAGAAGTCTGGCCACATATGTTAGTAATTCTTTAGCTATAGTGAATTAGTTTATAAATATAGTTTATAACTATTAGGGGGTAAGATTAATTTAGAGCAATTGTGCAATTAATTCTTTCGTATATCTATTATATATTTTATTTGATATTCACTTCACTCGGTAGATCATTCGTAATATTACTTGTTTGACTATTACCAGTTCTATTACATGTAGTAAATGTAAAGCAAGTTGCACAATTGCTGTAATTTATTAGTTTTATTAGTAATTTATAAGTTTAGTATAAGGATTAGTCTATTTATGTTTACTTACGTTTTATTTATGGATTTTTAATACTTACATAAATGTTAGTTTAGAATTGATAAGATTTAGTTGTAAGATGTATTCTAAATAGATTAAAAAGAATAATGCATAAGTATTAGCTCGTAAGTTTAAATTGCAACACGTTTGTAACTTGTATCGTCATTAATTCATTGAAATAAATCTTTAATGAAAGGAATTCTACTGCTCTTTTTATTCTTACACCTTAACAATCCTTGAGAAACCTAATTCCCGTTCCTTAAACAAGTACTACCGCGCAGGATCTTATAATGCAAAGTTCCCAAGCGGAGAACTTGTAAAAATAGACCTGATCATTATTAAATTCGTTATTACAAATCCATCATTTTCGGCGAGATATTTCTGCCAGAAACTTAGAAATTTTGCGCTCGGAAATTCCTGGAATGTGACGTCATTTCTGAGAACGAATACCTCCTTGCATATCATATTCTCCTGATACAAATCCACGATTTTCAGCAGATATTTCTGCCAGAAACTCAGAAATGTTGCGCTCGGAAATTCCTGGAACGTGACGTCATTTCCAAGAATTGCCGGCGTCGGATACCTCCTTGCACATCATATTCTCCTAATACAAAGTCCAGATTTCGAAGCGCTGAAATTTCTGAGTTTCTGGCAAAAATATCTGCTGAAAATCGTGGATTTGTATCAGGAGAATATGATATGCGAGGAGGTATTCGTTCTCAGAAATGACGTCACGTTCCAGGAATTTCCGAGCGCAAAATTTATGAGTTTCTGGCAGAAATATCTGCTGAAAATCGTGGATTTGTATCAGGAGAATATGATATGCGAGGAGGTATTCGTTCTCAGAAATGACGTCACATTCCAGGAATTTCCGAGCGCAAAATTTCTGAGTTTCTGGCAGAAATATCTGCTGAAAATCTTGGATTTGTATCAGGAGAATATGATATGCGAGGAGGTATCCGAACCTCGGTAGTTCTTGGATTATAGAATTCCTGAGCGCTTCATTTTCTGAACAGGTGCCAACAAATTTCGCAAGAAATGAAGACTTTAAAAATGATGGTATTTCGAAGATTTGCCTGCTGCCAAATTTAATAACGTATAGGACCATTTTGACAAGTTTCTCGCTTCAGGACTTTGCAGTTAAAGTTCGTCCACGATACTTCTTGTATAAGGAATTGGAATTAGGTTCTTTAAAGGATTGTTGAGGTGTAAAAAATAAAAAGAGCAGTGGAATTCTTTTCATTGAAGATTTATTTAAACTAATCAATGAAGATACATGTTACAAAAATGTAATTCAAATTTACAAGCTAATCCTTATGAACTATTCTTTTATATTTATTTACAATATAACTTACAACTAAATCTTAATCAATTTTAAAATAACATTTATGTAATATGAAAAGTACAAGAGACTCAAATAAGATAAAACTTATGCTAAAAATTTACATAGTTTGTTTGTAGAAGCTTTCTTAATTTACTATGACTAAAGGATAACTAAAGTACGTGGCAAAAGTTCTTCCATCTTCTTTCTTGCTCTTATGCACAATGAGAAGTGCCGGTCAGTGCTCCTTACTCTTTGCATGCGGAACCTGCACACACAAAAAATATATTAGTAAGTATGTAACAGAAGAGGGAAAGATTGTTAAGGGATATACAGAGGAAAAAGAAAGAACGGAGGGCCAAACGACAAGCATAAGAGAAAGAGAGGTTTATTTGAAAAGGAGTGGAATGAGGGATGAAGGGGTGTTCTAAAATAGAACCAAATCGTTCCCCAAATCGAGACCATTAATATAAAACGTCGTTGATTAAACTCGGCCCAGTAAAACGCGAGATAAATGAATTTGTTTAATGAAATTATAGACAAATGCGATTACCTCCACTTGCCGGCGGGCTACATCAATGACCAGAGGACATAAAGTAAAGCTAGAAGTATCAGCTACCATCTCCAATAGGTGTAAATTATTTTTCACTTTTCATTATTCCACGTGCTGTTCATTTGCACAATTAAAGAATTGAAATTGTTATTACAGCCAACTGCATATAGTCACAGCAACGGGGCATTTTTATCGTGCAGCTTATGTGTTTCCCTATCTTTTGAGTCGTGGCTGATTAAAATCGGCCCAGTAGAAGCCGAATTAATAATTTTTAAATATATTGTCGGTAACGATATGTCGGTAACGATATGTCGGTAACGATATGTTGGTAACGATATGTCGGTAATCATTTATCTGGCGCCATCTCGCGTTTGCGGCCTTTCTCGCAGTTTGCCGCGGCTTCAAAACCGAATTCCTGGATAACATCGTTAATTTAAACAATTGCGTTTTTCTCGGCTTCTACTGCGTATTTCTTAACCGGACTTGTCTTAAATAAAAGCGACGAACCATATCTATCTCCTCCAAAAGTTGCAACAATATGGCCTTTGTGGTTCGAAAGTTATTGACAATTGAAAAATCGGCAAAAATGCACTCCGAGTCACTGCAATTATCTCGGCTTCTGAAAGCGCTAGATTAATGATCGACTGCTTAAAACAAAGGTAAAGGGTGCTGCTACACGATAATAACCGATTTACAAACCCAGTATAGGCTATTTAATTTTTATAAACAATTTAATAATTCGTTTGAAAATCACCTAACATCTCCATCAGGTGTGAACATTATTCCACGTACGGTTTATTTGTTATAAACAATTAAACAATTTAAATTGTTATTACGGCCAACTGCATAAACTGACAACAATGGGGTATTTTTTCTCGTGTAGCTTATTTGTTTCCTTGTCGTTTGAGATATCGTTGATTAAAATCGGCCCAGTAGAAGCCGAGATAATTGAATTTGTTTAAATAAATTAGAAACAAATGCCATTATTTGGACTTGTAGGCTAGCTACATCAATGACCAGAGGACATAAATTAAAGCTAGGAAGATCACCTAACATCTACAACAGGTGTGAACATTATTCCACGTACGGTTCATTTGTTATAAACAATTAAACAATTTAAATTGTTATTACGGCCAACAGAATAAACTTAAAGCAACGGGGTATTTTTTAACGTGTAGCTTATTCATTTCCTTCTCTTTTGAGACATCGTTGATTAAAATCGGCCCAGTAGAAGCCGAGATAATTGAATTTGTTTAAATAAATTAGAAACAAATGCCATTATTTGGACTTGTAGGCTAGCTACATCAATGACCAGAGGATATAAATTAAAGCTAGGAATATCACCTAACATCTACAACAGGTGTGAACATTATTCCACGTACGGTTCATTTGTTATAAACAATGAAACAATTTAAATTGTTATTACGGCCAACAGAATAAACTTACAGCAACGGGGTATTTTTTAACGTGTAGCTTATTCATTTCCTTCTCTTTTGAGACATCGTTGATTAAAATCGGCCCAGTAGAACGCGAGATAATTGAATTTGTTTAAATAAATTATAAACAAATGCGATTACTGCCACTTGCTGGCGAGATACATCAATGACCACACGACATAAATTAAAGACACGAGTGTCAGGTATCGTCTGCAACAGGTGTCAACATTATTCCACGTGCGGTTCAATTGTTATAAACAATTAAACAATTAGAATTGTTATTACAACCAACTGCATACAGTTACAGCAACGGTGTATTTTCAATCGTGTAGCGTATTGGTTTCCCTTTCTTTTGAGACGTCGTTGATTAAAATCGGCCAAGTAGTTTATAATTTAAATAAATTATAAACAAATTCAATTATCTCGCGTTCTACTTGGCCGATTTTAATCAACGACGTCTCAAACTGAAGCTCTTGGTTCAAGGAACAATATGATTCACGATTAGATCGGCCCCGTGAACAGTTTCGGTGCAATACTCAACCGAATTATTTATCTCTTAATAAATAATAAACAGCGCATGCAGCATTTGTAAATCGGTTATTGTCGTGTAGCAGCATTCTATCCCTCATTTTGAGCACTCGATCATTAATCTAGCGCCTCCAGAAGCAGAGATAATTGCAGTGACCCGGAGTTCATTTTTGCCGATTTTTCAATTGTTAATAACTTTCGAACCACAAATGCCATATTGTTGCAACTGTTGGAGGAGATAGCTATGGTGCGTCGCTTTTATTTAAGACAAGTCCGGTTAAGATATACGCAGTAGAAGCCGAGAAAAACGCAATTGTTTAAATTAACTATGTAATCCAGGAATTCGGTTTTGAAGCCGCGGCCAACTGCGAAAAAAGCCGCAAACGCGAGATGGCGCCACATAATGATTACCGACTTCCTATGTATCATTTTCATGTCACACGCGAAGTTACCGATAAAATTAAAAAAAAATTGTTATCTTGGCTCCTGGTGGTTGTTTTTTAATAAATGGAGTGTCAAACGAAAGGGAAACGAATAAGATATCCAGAATATGACGTTGGGGTAAATGTATCCAGTATGTCGTAATAATAATTTGAAAAGATTACACAGTTTATATATGCCCGACTTGCAATTGTGCTACCGTTGCATCGAAGGGGTTTGTTGCGGAAAGTCGAACGATCGTCGGACAGCTTCAAGCACCATAAAGAGAACATTTGCGAGAAACGCTTGGAGATCGACAATGAATGCGACGTTAAGTTTGCGCTTCTATCGCGCGATAGCTGCGGGATAAGGGTTGGAGGATCGGTCAGGATGGGCGAAATTTTACGCAACTGGATACAAGCGAGGCTAGGCATATTGATAGATCTGACGCCCGACGTGTTCGGTCATTACACCAGGGACGGCACGCTTCTGGCGCAAATTCTTCACAGCTACGACATAATAAACCGCAGCCAGCTGGACACGATCATTCACACGGCAGACCCTGCTCTCTGCAGAGTAAACTTGAAGCACCTGAGATTTTGGCTTCGCTTCGTGGGCGTCGAGTTCGACGACGAGGGCATCGATGAGATTTCGTGCGGCAAGGGCAGCCGGTCTCTGCGCTTGTTCTACAAGCTGTACCTGTGCCTCGAGACCAAGGATCGGTTACACTTTATCACGCTGCAGAGGGAGAGAGAAAAGTACGTGCCGACGTCGAAGAAGTTCGAAGTGAGCAGAGTCTGCGAGCAGCCACCCCCGTACCAGCCACGGGATCACCCTCTGGCGAAGAAGCTGGGAAAGGAAGGTGACATCGTCGGGCGAAGCTCTTCGGGGATTCCGTTGATCCTTCGAAAAATTCGACGAGAACGGCACAGCCTCGAACATTCCGATAGCTATCCCGTGCCGGAGCGGACCGCGCGATGCCAGCCCGAGGTAGCTAGGAATTACGGAGTACAAAGGTAGAGTGACCCGAGTGGCGGGATTACGCGAGTTTCCGTCCGTCTGCCGGCAGGAGACAGAAAGGAGACAGCGGGATAGCAGAATTCAGGAGAGCAAAGAGTTGGACCGATTCGCTCACGAGCGTCGAGTGCGGAGGAAACAGCCGGCGAAGGATGACGAGGTCGACGGGGATGTCGAGGAGGACGTCGGCGGGGATGCCGAGGCGGCGGAAACGTACGTCGGGCGGCTGAAGAGTCGGAAGAAGCGCACCGCCACCGCGTCCGCCCTCGGGGCGAAGATGCAGAGAGCGCTGATGTCCATGCTGTGGGAGAGAGTAGCCGCGAAGCAGGAGCGGGCGTTCGACGAAGTTGTCGCCGGTCGAACTTTGGATCAATCCAAGTACGAGAGGCAAATCGTGACGAAGCTCTGCGAGCTGCGCGAACAGAAGAGCGTCATGGCCGAGAATCAGAAGATAGTCGAGGACATAACTCTAGACACGATGAAGGTGGAGCATCGCGCCAGCTACGAGCTGGCGAAGGACGTGGCGAGCAGGAAGCAGAGGGACGCGGAGACCGAGTGCCGGAGAATGTGCGAGCTGCGGCAGAGGCTTCTCGCGACCAAGGTGCAAAGGATACGGAACAAGCACCGGGCGATATGCCGACGGATCGTCGGGGATTTGGCGATCATCGCCTCGAACGTGGCCGACCATCGGCGGGTGAACGACGGCCGAGTTCCGCTCTCCCTCCTCGCCGAATGGAAATCCCTGTTCGTCAAGGGTCGGACCATCTTCGTCGAGGAGATACCGTACGGCGTGCGGCCGCGGGATTCCTCGGAGGACGAGCGAGAACGGTTCCTCAAGTCCGACGCGTGCGCCGACTCGGAGAAGGCCGAGGCGCACCGGGACGCCCTGCTCGACGACTACCTCGAGGCGAGACCACCGTGGGACGAGTCGCCGCCGACGCCGGACGAGGACGCGCGGGAAACGCTGCTGCTCGGCCGCTTGGTCGTCGGATACGTCGCGCACCGTCTCCTCGACGGCCTGTACGCCCGCCCCTTCAATCGGCCGCAAACATTGCTGCCGAGGTTGGAAAAAGTCGCGATAGTTCTCGGCATCGGGAATCGCGGCGCGCGCGAGTCGCTTCGGGCGTTGCTCGAGAAGTCCGGCATTCGCGCGATACGCATGGAAGACGCGATCAACCACTGCCTCGAGCGATACAAGGAGGAGATGTCGGACGTGGAGTACATCGATTCGAAGATGGTGACGGCGACCGCGGATATCGTGCGGGAGCTTCGCGGCAACAAGCGGACCGGCAACGGGGGCTCGAGCGGAGGCCGCAGCAGAGGCTCGACGTCGGCCGAGGAGATCACCGCGTCGACGGGGTCGCCCACGAGGGGGCCGAAGGGGAGGAAGCGGAAAACTTTGGCGACCCCGACGGAAAAGGAGTCGAGTACTCGGGACAGAGAGACGCAAACCCCGAGGAACATACCGTACGACGACATGGATCCGGTGCTGTCCGATTCCGCGTACATGGGTACGCTCCCGTCCGCTTCCGCGCCGCGCCGAAAACGATTCTACGTCCGTCGCGTTTCTCCCTCGCAGGTAAGCAGGCCTACGAGTTCCTCGCGCTCGGCGAGCCGATCAGCAACGAGCTCGCGACCAAAATCCTGATCGAGTACTCCAAGAGTTTGACGAGCGCGAAAGGCTTGGCCCTGTTGGACTACCCCGGCACGTACGAGCAGATGTCTCTGCTGGAGGCGACGCTGACCGGAACCTCCCCGCCGCCGGATCCGAGGGCCCTTCGCCTGGACGCAGTGACCATCGAGGACATCGAGGAAGTCGTTCCGCGAATCGTTTTCGAGGACGGATTCGAGCCACTCGCATCGAACAGGCAATCAATTCGTCTCCGCTTCGCGGAAACTTTTGACCGCGTAACGAAATTTCCGCGTTTGCAGGCATTCGAAGCTCGTGCCCGACCCCGCAGCGACGCTGGACGAAGCCGCCACCCCGGGTCGGCCGTTCGCCGCGCTCTTCGTCCGAGTGACGCAGCAGCCCAGGAACTTCGAGAGGGGAAACGAAACGGTCGAGGCGATAGCCGACGATGCGCCGTCGATCGACAGGTTCTACGCGTCCCACGGGATAGCTCGCATCCTTTACTACGCCGCGCTCGATCTGCCCACCCTGAAGATGCTGGCGAGGCTCGTGATCGGAGATCCGCTGCAGCGGAAACCATCCGACGAGCTGTTCGGCGACGCGCTCGCCGGCTTCGAGCGCGACGGGAGGCGCGGCCCGAGCACGAAGGAGGCCGTTGCCCGCCGCCTCTTGACCCAGGAGCGCCTCCTCGAGTTCGAGGTGGACCGTGACTCGCTCAACGAAGAGACGAGGGAGGACTTCGCGTCCGACGATTTCCCGCTGGAGATCGAGAGCCGACCGCCGAAACCCGGCGAACGGGGCTGGCGCTGGGTCGACTCGCCTTTGCCATCCGCGCTGCTCGAGAGCTTGGCTGGCATTTGGGAGTGGATGGAGAGAATCTACGTTCAGGAGCTGAAGGACGTGCTGTTCCTCAAGAGCGTTCACGCGTCCAGCGTCGGCCCGTACGCCGACTTCGTCGCGAGGAACGCGCGAGACTTCGCCAGGAGGCCGGACACCAGGCAGAACTTGCTGCGCGAATTTCACGAGGCGTTCAACGCGATCGGTCTGGACGCGAGAAACGACTCGGACGTAAAGTGCGAGCTTCACCGGCGCGTGTTCGACTTTCAAACCGAGCTCTGGCACATCTGCGACGAGAGGAGACTCGCGGCCGAGGAGGAGCGGAAGCGTCGCATCGACGACCAGTGGACCGTCCGCGAGGCCGTTCTCCTCTTCAACGTTTACATCGGGCTGATCCAGGCGGAGATGGATCGATGCGCCGCGACGATGCGCGTTCTGCAAGACTACTATTTAGGAATGCTGAGGAGGCCGTTGCCAGAGGTCGGCGTTTCGAGGGTCGCCCTGAACAAAATGGAAACGCTCTGGGCGAAGCCGGCGGAGCTCGACGAGGAGGGAAGCTTCGGGGCGGAGGGGGAGCGGTCGAAGGGCTCGAGGGAAGAGCTGGCAAAGGCGTCCTCCTCCACGGCGCCGGCCGCCATCGAGTTGGCGGACCTTCGACGGGAGATCAACGAGGCGTTGACCGACATGGACAGACCGCTCGAAAGCGGGGGGACGGTTCGCCTGCTCGAAGGTATCTTGGACAACGTTCGTTACGCGGGACGCTTCGTGGACGCGGCGTACGCGTCGGCCGCCGATCTGCTCGAGAGGGAGCAGCTCGCGGGCGATTTCGACGCGGCCGCGGCGTCCAGGGGGCAGGAGCTGGCGCTGGAGTGGCGGTACGCGATCGCGTACGAGATCGAGCGGGTTCGCTCGAAGCTGGAATCCATAGAGGGTGTGGCGCGAGTGGACGTCGCTTTCTTGCTGGAAACGATGCAGAGGACCTTTCGCGGCGTCTACGACTTCGTTCTGGCCAGGTGAAGCATCCCGACCCGCGATTCTCGCCCCGATTCCCTTGCTGATCCGTTTGCCCGCGCAGGTACTGGCGCGAGATGAAGAGCGCGAACGACGCGGCGACCGTTTTCTGCTTCGCGATCGAGGACGGGACCGTGCTCGCGAGGGAGATGCTGCTGGACGGCGATCGATTCGTCGTCCGATCGCCCTCGTGCTCGACGGAAGCGGGGGCGACGAGCCCGGAGGAAATCCCTTCGCCGATCCGATTCCGCGTAGCTCATCTCGCTCGCCTGATGGAGATATTCAAACGAGTCGCGCCGCACGGAGCGCTGAGCGAGCGCGCGCTCGTCTACATCCTTCAGGACTTGGCGAGCCACGGCCAGGAGGAGGGAGAAGCGGTCGCGCTTCCGTGTTCCTGGTATCGGCTCCAACCGTCGGACGTTTCCTGTCTCGTCGCGAGGCTGTTCGAGCGCACCGATTACGTCGACTGGCGGGAATTTCTCGTTTACGCGATGGACCTTCCCCTCCCGACCTGCCGCGACCTTTTGATCGCGAGAAACCGCTTCCTCGTGCAGGACCCTGTCCCGCGGGAAACTGTGACTCGGGCGCAGTTTCATCGGACGCCGTTGTGGTTTCCGGTGTGCGAGGATACCTGCGTCGCCGCGCACCGCCTCCTCCTCGACGACGTTCAGAGAAACCGAGACGAGCTGTACGAGGAGGAGCTGCGCCTCTTGGACGACGAGAGGCAGGCGTCGTTGCCCGCTCCCAGGGGCACGGTGTCCGAAGCGACGGGATGCTGCGCGAGGGAAAGCCTTCGATGGGCGTTGGCCAAACGAGTGCTTTGCGAAATGTACACGATCGATCGGCAATCGGTCAATTACACCGCGCTGCTGCTGGCGTTCTGCAAGGACGAGGATCCGCGGAAAGGATTCGGAAAGGCGCTCGCGCTCGCCCTGGGAAATCGGGTGTGCACCGACGTGGAAGACGGCGAGAGATACGTCCAGGAACTTGTTCGCCGGAAGCAGTTCGCTCGGAAGGAACGACGGCCGCGCCGGAGCATGGTTTTCGAGGTGGGAATAGATCGTCCGTCTAGAGATTCCAGCGATTCGTTCGCGCGTTCCGAGCGACGGCCGTGTTTCGAGTTTCAGGTGGCGCGCTCCATGGTGGATCGTCTGCTGCGCCGAGTCGAGGAGATAATCGACGAAGGCGAAACGTTGGCCGAGGATTCTACCGATCGAACGGAGGAAATGTTCGCGTTTACACCTTTCGGCCAGTGCCTCCTGGACGAGAGCCTCGCGAGAATCGGCTCGGTCGATGACGGAGTGCTCGAGGGTGGAGAAGAATCGGGGGACAGCTCGCGGGATCGTCTATCGAGGGACCGCGAAACGGTCGTGCACTGGATATCTCTCGACCTCTGCCTCGTAAGAAGCGCTTCGCGCGATTAATGCTGCTGGCCCGACGGGGCCGGAGAATTTGTTTCTCGCTCCATCGACGGTTTCAGACGGTGCTGGCCGCGGCTTTACAGTGGCACGCTCTGAGGCCAGAGCTTATGGGGATGCGCTCCAGTCTTCGCGAAGGCTTGGCCCCAGTTTTCCAAGAATTGAGGGATCCGGAACTCAACGAGCAGAAGAACATAGCTTTGGCGCATCGCCTCTTGAATCACGATTTTATGAAACGCCTGCTAACGGGCATTAGCAAATTCACCGCCAAGAGTATGGGAGACATGGTCCTGGAGATTTTGCGGGCAAGGGGCAACGACAAATCGGGTTAGACCTCTGGGTACGGCTGCAATGAGAATAGTGGGGAGGGATAGAATCGCGCTGAAATTGTTAAGGACAAATGTTGTAACAGGATTTATTGTTTCGGTACATCGCCGATGTAGCTTGTGAAAAATTGTAATCTTCCAAGGTAACCGCCGGAAGATTTCGCGTTATCGCGTCTTATCGTTAGCTCCTTTTTTGTTCTCCCTTCGGGTTTTTGTATTTTCGGCGGCGAAGCTTCGTCCGAACGAAAAGAACCGCAAAAGGAAAGAGACTCTTTTCCTCCAACCTGTTCTGCGCGTCTCGATTCTTTTTCTTACCTTCGATTACCCAACAAAGGTAACCGATCTAGGTGATCGAGCTTTCGGTCGCGATCGCACGTACGCGACGAAGCGAATAGCTGTACGCAATCGAGAAAGAGCGTCGCACTGATCGCTCATCGCCGACGTAGCTTCCTCCTGTGCACACCTTCGGCATCGCCGCAATAAAAGTGCACGCTATTCACAGCCCGTCCTATTATTTTTATCGATTCGATTGCTCGGTCCGCATGGTCGAACGTGAAACGCGATACGGCACGATGACGGCTGTCGCGTCACGCGTGATATGTATGCGGCGTTCCGCCCGGAGAAAGTTTATCAGTGCTTTTGCACTCTGTTCTATCCCTTCGTTGATTATCGATTTATCGCGCGCGATCGGTGCTACATCTGTCCGCCACCGCGACGCACAAAATATGTTCGACTCCGTTTACTTTCTAATTTGGCACTTTGCTTGTAAAATTGTGTCGTCGTCGTCGTCGTCGTCGTCGTCGGAGAAATTGAAAAGCGTCGACGGACCTAGCAGACCCGCTCGAGATTTCCAGCACGGATAGCCGCTCGACTGCTCTCAATTTTGCCATATTGCTCTCACCATTGCATGCACGCTGGTTTCCTTTGTACAATATTTTCTCGCGGCATTGCAAAGAAACGCAGTGGAGTACATTATGTAACATGGTCGAAGAAGTATTGTCGCGCGCTCCGTCTAACGTTCGAGAACCCGCGAACACCTTTGGCCACTGCGCGAGATGCGTGCATTCGTGGGCTGTGCCGCCTCGTGTACACGTGAGCCATCGAACATTTCAAGGAAATACATATAAAATTCTAGCGACAACTATTCCCGAACGCGAGGACAGTCGCGTTGCACGCTTAAGTACTATTTCTGTGGCACGCGCGTTTAAACATTACGGAAATTAACCTTCCGCGGTAGAATTGACCAAACTCGTCGATCACTTTTCACCCATACGAATCCCGCAGAAATAAGCTTCCCCTTGTTCGCGTTCGAAGCTATTGCCCGCGATGGTTTTAGTAACGCTCGTGCATGCCTAGTATTACTGTAGTGGCATTGGCGGTAACGGTGTTCATCCAACGATGTTGGTACCGTGCCGTGGGCAAACCGGGCGAGCTGCACCGGCAAGGGTCCGGAACTGCGGTTCAATTTTCACGAATAGCGAGAATTTAGCGCATGCACTCGTGACGCAAAGGCCAACTGCGGTTGGGTGTACAGCAGATACAGCGACGCACGCTCGAAATGGTGTTGCGTCGGAGTTCCGCGAACAAACAGAGGCGCCGTTTTCGTATCGTTCATCTACAAAACAAAAAACATAACGCGAATTAACAGGTCCGCGTTAATTCGAAGGGTACCAACTGCGACACGGATTGAAAGGGGTTGCTTACAAAGTTGTTCTGAATGCGGTCGGTAAACCAGAAGCTCGGTGTGCTGGCGCTTTTGCGTAACACGACCGAGGAAGCCTCGACGGTTCGTACGCACATACGCGTATGTATGGATAGATAGGTAGATAGATAGATAGATAGATAGATCGATAGATAGGTAGATAGATAGATAGATAGATAGATAGATAAATAGGTGGATGGGTAGGTGGATAGATAGATGAATGGATGGATAGGTTGATAGACGGATAAATAGATACATGCATGCACACATACAAAGGACGGTGGCGGAGTCGTCACGTTTTACGCGTCTCACTCGTTCCTTTCCTCTCGTGTAACGTAGTTACGCGGTACACGCACACGCATTCTCCTTTGGCACGTTAGCTCGTACGCTATATTCTACCTGCTCTTTAACCTATCGTTGCGATAAAAAAATACGAGGAATAAAAATATATCACGTAACAACGTTTCTCTCGTCCGTCACTGACAACGAGGGCACGAGAGAAACAACACGCCGGCATTCTTGCGCGGCTCGAGCGCCGATTCTTTTCGATCTTCGTTTCCGTAGCACGCTGGAAAACTGTTCTTCCATTTCGTTTTAGGCTCTCGGATCGGTTTCGTACGATTGCGAACAGGTGCGTACAATTGCAACCGGAACGATCATCGCGCGCTAGTTGGTGTAGCTAGTCCAGTAACCCATATAGATTTGAATTTCTCGGGGTCGGCTATCCGATCCAAGATAGCCATCAGCTGGGTTGCGGGGGCGTCAACTTTACCAGAAGCGAAGTGTACAGCTTCGGCTTTTGCTTGTCGATCAGCTCGTATTGGAGATTGGTCAGACCGTCGGTGGCGAATCTTTTTTTACCTGTCTTCAGGTACTCGTACCTGTTCAACGCGGAATGGTTAGTGGAATGTAGTGGGTCGAAGGAAATTCTATAGGGAATGGCTCACCTTTTCGAGTTGGCCTTTTCCTTCTTGTGCGTTAACATTTTGTAGCGTGCCACATTTGCAGGATATCGGGAGATATGAAGACCGTGCGCTTTGATTCGATTCGCCATGTCGTCGTCCTCGGCACCCCAACCCCAAAACACGTTGCTGAATCCGTTCACCAGACGAAAGTGTTCGCGCGACATTGCCGACACGCCACCGAATAGGTCGGCGTACGGTAGCCTGAGCAGAAAGAACGAACAACGATACGAGTTCGTGGTGAATTCCGAACCAGTTACAGATACAGATACAGATACAGATGCAGATACGGATACGGCTACATATACAGTCGAAACACGAAAAGATAGCTTTTCTCGTCCTACCTGTATTTGAACTTGTCCACCGCGACCGACATATGCCTCGGTTGCTCAGGACACGTGTAAAGATTTCTATCGTCTTCCGGAAGTAGGTCGACATCGTGAAAAATGAAACAGTCGAAAGATCGTTCCTTCAGGGCTTCCACGTATCCTACGTTCATGAGCATCGCCCGATTGAAGGGTTCGCTACCTGGAAAAGAAAAAGTATTCTTTCGATCCCTCGGTGCGAATCGATTTTCCGTTCCAGTAGCCTGGCCCTTGTTCCGGCTCGACCGCGGCCACGAAGGAGCTTGCATCTTACCCGTGATAGCGAGTGCCGCGAATGTAGGCCGCTAGTCCTATCTTCGGTCAACTCTGCACTCGTTTTCACCACAGTTTTACCATCTCGCGGACGCCCGCAGGCGTAAGGAGGCGCGAGGGACTCGGCGGAAAAACGCTGCTGATTCTTTCGCGATGAAGCTGTCTACCGCGAAGAGGAGTCGCGCGGAATGTCGTTGAGGAGAAGCCGAATATGCAGCAATCCGTGCAGTATCGACGGTACCGCGATGAACCCGCGACAATTGCGGCTAATCGTGTGCGAAATCAGCAGAGCCCGGCACTTCGATTCAGCTCGAATCGCGGCGCAACGAAACGGGCGAGGGCACCTGCGACGCGTGCGATATTACCGAGACAGCAATTTTCCGGTCGAGCGGCAGCAGTAACCGGTTCGCTCGTTCGGTCGAAACCGGAGCACCGCCGCTGTATGCACGCGCGATCGATATTTTCTTCTCGATTCCGACTGGATCGTGAAAAGGGCCAGAAAGAATGGGAAAGAACGAAGGAGGCAAGGATGCTGCGAATGGAAGGTGAACGAGCGTTCCGGAGATACGACGGGATGGAGCTTGATTCGACCGGAGACGAGCCTCCGGTTCTGTCGTATCCGCGCTATCGAGATACCGCATTGCGGCACGCGCGACAGTGCGCTATCGCAACGTCTTTGCCGCTTTCGCTATTAGATTGCGACCGAATCTTGCTTGCTTACGTAACAACCACCGCGACTCTGGGATAATAGCAGCTACCAAGGAAGTGAAATCGGTCCCCTCTCCTCACCTTTCTGCTCGACCACGAATATCTGGTAATCGATTTGCTGGCGGATTAACATCGGATGGAGGTTGTAGAGCAACGCTTGAAGATGCTGCGGTCGATCGCGAAATGGAACGACGATGGCAACTCGATGCCTAGCGGTGCAATCCGCGGGCCAGCCTCTGCCGCCTGGCTTCACCTCGGTGAACGACTTCTCCATTGCCGCCAACTCCGGAGGTGACTTGTTAACTGCCAGTGGGCCAACTGCGAACAAGTAATCGTTAATGCCAGAAGAAGCAATCCCCGTTTCTCTCTCCGATGAAACGCCGCAGACGAGCCACGCGAGCGCGACGAATTTTCGAGCACGGTCTCGCAGCTTCCACGCGTCTCGAGGCTGGCACGCGTCGAGACCTAGGATAAAGACGATGGCAGGCTTACCGAGATTCGGCGGAACGAGGGGACATCGAGGCACCACGGTACTGTTGGTCGAGTTCGCGACAGCGGACTCCTGCGAGCTTCCAAGTATATACGGGCTTCGAGTGGTAGGAACGGTCTCCACCTTGGGCAAGCTGGAATTACCCTTGCCTCTCCAAAGCAGGGGCGATGCGGTGGCATTGCCGATGCTGAATACGTTCGACACTGTTACAGGTCCGTATATGATCAGCCCCCGCGGATGATGCCTGTAATTGTGATCGGCGTACCTGAAACCGTAATGCGATTTCTCAGTCCCTTGGCTTCTATATACGGCAGATCGAGAGTATTCTTAGCGGAAACGGAGCGAGATTTATTCTAGGTTACACCGTATTGCAAAGGCGCGAAAGTTGCACGCGGTGCGGCACGTATTTCTGTCTCCAAAGGTTCACCGAAACGAATTCTAATTAAAGATACGTAGCGTCGGGTCATCGGGAAACGTTCGAACGCGTACAGCCAATTAGCTAATCAATAATCGTGACTAGATTCTGCGAGCTGTGCGTCCGCTGCTTGCCTCGAGGTGGACTACGCGTTGCAGGCGAATGGTGCTTCGCGACCATTGGCAAACCGATCGACCGTCTAATCGCGACGATTACTATCCTCAAACTGACTCGATGAAAATAGTTTTCTTGCACTTATGCGCCAGAGAACTGTACCCTAAAAGGTGGACGGCGCGCGTGGCAAGCGAGATTCTTATTGATCGACGCGTTCTAAGGAAAAGGGTGCGCCGAGTTCAACTTTTTCGCCGACTTCCTTTCTATACTTTCGTCTCGGCTTGCACTTCAGCATCCGATATATACTCGATGGACTCGCGTTGCTTATTTCGCAAAGCTCGATCGATCATCGTTCCAACGCACGGTTCTTATCCAAATTTTCCCAAAGGCGACACGCTTTTGCTTGCAACCATCCATTTGAGTTAATGGTCGGATCGCGTCGGATCGCGTCGGTTCGCGTCGGGTGCAATTCCCCGTTATAGAAAGTACATAGGTACGCGACTCTAGGGAGAGCGCAATGCTCTACCGTTGCACGGTCAATGATCATCTCACTGACAGGACTTTGGCTACTTTAACTCGACGAGCCAAAAGGACACTGGGCGACCGCTACGCATCGCCAAATCTATGCGACAAACTTCCAAATTCGCCGTCACGATCGCTCTTTTTTGTCGCGTACAATGGACGCGGCGATTACCTTAAAGATCGTACGTACCTAGTGGTATTGATAGTGAAAATCGTCTCTATCGAGCGACGATCGATCACGCTGCTAAGTAAATACTGTATAGCAATAAGCGCGAGGACGACGCAAGCGATTGTCTTGTAAATGTGGGCACGATGCCACAGTGCCACGGCTGCGGCCACAGTCATCGCATGTGCGAGACACCATAACTCCGTTCTATCGCCGTTAGAGGAGCACCGTACTGGACGAGGCGCTCCTTGCTGGCTGCTGTTGCCGGTTCCTCTCCTCTTTCTACTTGCACGGCTGTTTCTCTTCCGTTTTCTCCAGGATGGAGACGAGCACTTCGGTCTGCCTTCGCTGTGGTTTCGTCCTCTCTACCCCCTTCTCTTTCCAGGGAGCACTCGTTCTGCAGAACTCGCGGGGACAGTAGACCGAGCAGAACCAAGGGCTGAACGGAGCAAAGGCTGCCAGGAACGTGTCGCACCAGGTCACCATCGAGCGCGGTACAACCCGGGCATCCCGTATTCGCACCGCAACGACGTCCTCGCTCCCCTGACGAAAAGAAAAGAGGAGGAAAACTAAATCAAAGGTTTCTGACATACTTTGTTCAATTCCCGGGCAAGAGCAGCACGGAAGAGGGAGGAAACGTCGAATACAGTGGCAGACGGAAGCGTGGTAGGAACGTCGGATGAAAGATACGGGGCAAGGTTAAGCACGCGTTCCACGTAATATTGAATGTTCGTTAACGAGATTAGATAGCGTGCATCCTGTATTCGGAAGTCAACGAACCACTCCTGACGAAAGATCGATTCGGAGCGTGCTCGGCGACAGCGGAGAAGTCACCGATCAGCAACGATAATATACTACACCGCGCGAAGAAGACGCTATTCGATAATTTGTTCATGAATTGCTTTCGCCCGATAGAGCTCTTAGACGAGGCTACGCGTTGCCGGTGGCCCATATATGTATAGGAAGTGCAACGGGTGGGAACGAATTGTCGAAAAGGTGCTGGGAATTTCTTTCTCCGTGCCGCCGTGTATCGATTTTCTTGTAGGTGCACCGATTGCTTCGCGCGATCGGAATATTAAAAGAGAGTACATATCGTAGGTGAACCTTGCGAACGAGACTCGTCGATAGAGCGTGGCGCGCCGTCGCGTTCATCCTTTTCAACTTTTATGAGTCGGAACTTTGAAGGCGTGTATACTTCGAGGGCGAAGAAAGCTTAGAAAAAGGGAGAAGCGTCGAAGGAAAGTACCGACAGGTGTCCTGGCTTCCTGGCACCCAGAAGTCCAGATACGCAGTCGGTCGAAATCCACAGGAGAATGCGAAACAACCCATGCATATTTATATCGTCGTTACTCCATCCAACGTGAATGTACAAAACTCTCGTTTACCTCGGCTTTGAATCGGAGCTTGCTGAAACTCGAATGCGCGCGAAACCCGTCGCAATGCAGCAAGCACCGTTTTGTTTCGAGAACAAGTTCGGAGAACAAGCATAGACAACGGATCTCCTACGGAAAGGAACGCAATGGCATCTTGTTTGTCGGCATCTTGTCAACAATCAGGGATTCGGACTAGGATTTCCAGCTTTCGCGCGTTGCTCTCTTCCGAGTTAACGGGCAAAGATTTATCGCGACTCTACTTTCACGCGCCCTGGCTGCTCTTTTCGTACCGTGACAATCTCCAGCAGAAGAATCCCCGCGTGATCACCTAAATCTGTGCCATCGAAATATTCTGCTAAATATTTGTATAGCCAAAGGGTTAACTAGTCAGTCGTCCGCGACCTAAATATCAATTGGCCGAGTCCAACGAACTGGGCGCGTCTCTTCGTGCGACAACTGCAAACTGATTCCATTCTATATACTATACATACCCGATAACTCGATAAACATTCGAACGCCGCGACGGTTCAGGGGTTTCCATCCTTTTCCGAGACTTCTTTCGTCGATACATCTCGATTGGAATAGCGTTTTGCAGACACGCGGGTATGGAAAACGAGCCCGTACAATACGTATGCTGCAATCTAGACGACGCGACGCGACGGACGAGAATGGGGAAGAAAGGAAAAGCTAGCAAAGAGATTGCTGCCTGCATAGCGGCGATACATTCCAGCTATCTTGACTACACTGTATACGGTCGAAATGTAGTATCCAGGAAACAGAAGATCTGGCGAGCTTCGAGATAAACTGTTACGTGCCGCGGCGAGTAAAGTTGCAACGGGGGTACACCAGCGGAAAAAGGAACGGATGCTGGAATCCTGAACCTCTCGGGGGGTGGAGAATTTTTATTTGTCCCGGGGGAACTCGTTAGTATCGTTCGCGCGACAGTGTAACGATGACGCGGGACTAAATCAGCTTCTGCTGGTGTGGTAGTTTGCGTTGCCACAGTCACGATCATCGTAGCATCCGGACAAATAAGTAGCGGTTGCTTCTTCGCTGATCGTTGGATTTTCTCTCATCCGGTCATTCCACCTATTCCAGCGGTATCTAAGCGGTGCACGCACCCCCTCCCCTTGCCCGGCATTGTAGCTTTTACTACGAGATACATACTGCATCGTGTACACCTGTCCATTACCTCCTTTATCTCATTGTCAGTCGGAAACCCTTTGGCGGGCGAGCCTGTCGATTTGTGTATACATATTGCAATATCGGTCTTCGTTCCGTTCATCTTTGATGGAAAATTCTCTCTGAAGAGCAACTCGAAGTCGACTGTGGCTTTCAGCGGGCAATAATCGACCAATCCTTTCGCGCCAGCGAAATATCGATAACGCAAAGTATGTATGCGTATACTTGGGTAGCTCTAAATGTTTCATCGTTCCTGGTAGAGGTACCGTAAGCCTCGTTCGGTTTCACGTCTTCGCTTCGCCATGCATGCAATTAAGCAAGTTTCTGTTCACGCGACACGCACACAGGGTAAGGTGTTTTGCAGCCCTTATTTTCGTCGTCCCACCACGGTTAACGACGCAATCTTTTCTCAATGGAACGATGCAGGGATGCGTGCAGCGTTATCGCCAACAGGGTCATCGTTACCGAAAGCGATCAGTTTGTGCGCCCTTTCTGTCTTTTCTTTCCTACTATTCCATTTATGCAACGACGTATCTCAACTATGAAACATTCATGACGATATTGCGTAAACAAGTTGGATCGCGATAACGTACGTAACGTATCCCTTTGCAGGCCAGTGTCGCCCCATGAAAAATTTACAAGACAAAGATAAGTCTGCTTATCGAAAGCGATCGTAAAGGAAAAAAGAAAGGAAATATTCACGCGGAACATACTCATGCGTGTCTAAAAAGAGTTTGCGATTTAGATACGAATTTGTTATCCAGGAGCCAATTGCGAAGTGCAACGCAGGTTCTGTTGATAGAAATAGAAATTCTCGTTGATTTTTATGCATGCATACAGGAGGAAGAGATGAAAAGAGGAAAGGAGGGAGAGGAAGCGGATGCAGCGGTTGTGAAACGTGAGGATCGATAACCATCGTCATAGCGACCATAGCATCAACTACTTAGTCTTTACTCCGCTGAAGTCTTCCTCTTTTGTGCTACTCTTCGAGTGCCACGATGCAGGAACTCCGGGAACCTAGATTCCCAAATCGTCCGAAATCCCCCGATAATGGCGGTGTTTGTATCAGAAATTCGACCGACCGACAGACTGTGACGATTCAGCCGTGAATTTCAAATCGAATAAAGCCCTTGCTGTTCGATGCTCGCCAACGTATAGAAAATTCTTTCTGTGGAATTTCATCAAAGACGATAAAACCGTCTTTCATACGGTACCTAGCAGAAATGTACAAGAATATACGGTAGAAAATTCGGAACGATATATCGGTATAGTTTTCGGAGCACCGACGTGCTACTCACCCCTCCCAAAAGGAAGACAAAGTTTCACACGAAATGCAGGCAACGGCGGTGAAATATCAATTAGTATTGTAAAGTTCCATTCGACTCGTCAGCTGGCAGTTGGTTAAACTAACGAGCAAAGCCAAAGGTCCCCTGAGTCAAAGTACATTACGGTACCCTTGGCAGAGATGCTTCGGTGCATGAAGCTCGGGAAATCCTACAAAGTTTACAAGACGACCGATTCCGATAGAACAGCGGGACACATGCTGAGAAGCGTAGAGGCTTCTGCGCAACCTAGACCTACAACCTACAACCTGCAATCTACAATCTAGAAGGTCGACGCAAAATTCTGAAAAACACAGTGAGAGCAGACTGCAGAAATCGAATAGCTCTCAAATGGATACAAGCACCGTGGTGTGGTTGCACGCGTGAATACCGTTAACGGAACACTGTTTCCATACTATGGCCAACTAATAGCACGGTAAAATGTCCTGGTAGATGCAACCCAGCTCGATCCTCGAGAAGTTCTCGAGTGTTTCTGCATCAGCAGCCTCAAGGTAAAGGTGGTAGATAGGGTAATGTCCCAGTTTGCAGCTGCAAAATTTCAGAGGTAGCGCGAAAACCTACCATTTAATTTGATCTTTGCTTTCACTTTGATCGATGCGATTTCGGAGTATCGGTGGGCACGAAAGGTAATATGTAATTGGTTTCGATTTTGTCTGTCTCTCTGCACGGAATATTTTACACGCCCGCTCAGGAAGAAATCTTGCTTAAAACACTCTGCATGTGCATTGGTTCGCTGGAATCGCCTACGAGTCAAGTACAGCCACGTATAAAGCGAGTTTCAAACGCGGTCGAGATCTCTTTAAATTCATGAGAAGAGAAGAATGTAGTTCAAGATCTTTCCGAAAAAAGCTTTGAAAAGGAACGCGTTACGGGAAGACTTCCAGCAAATCGTCCTTCACCGCACCAGCCTTCGAGAGCTTCCCGTTTCGCCAGATAACTATAATAATAACACATAAAATCGCTTGGGCGATGCACTGAACATTACGCATAAAAGTTCAACGTTTAAAAAATCACGACGCTTCTTTAAAATCGAATGCGCTATCGCATTGGTGGGCACCGCGATAGATACGACACCGGTGCTAGGAGAATTCGTCGGCGGTGAATCTATGATTTACCATTTACAATCTTTTTCAAATTTTCCAACTATTTGCTTCGTATACGTAGTAACAGCAATGCGTATTTTATTGCAAGGTGTCCGAGTAAAGGATGATTTGTGTCGTGGCAAAGGATAAGTCAGCTATTATGGCATATATCGTTTAACTTCGAAGAGAGACATTTCGCAATTTCACGCTTTACAGGGAACGCGAGATATAAGTATACATATACATGCATACAGTGTTTCGAGTACCATAAATTTCCGAGAATTGTAGTCGGCGTTTGTGGTTTACGCTTCTCGATGAGAAACAACGTGCACGTTCGAGGTACGTTTCCTTGAATTTATGCCAGTTTCGTAAGGCGAGTCGGCGTAGAATCTTAAATTAAATTCATTCGGACAAAACCCGTAGAGTACGCGATGCGTTGAAGTTACATTACCCGCGAGAACAATTTTTGCGTCCCGATTCAACTAGGTGCAAGACAAGTTGTCGCGACAAAGACTGTACAAGATACGATCGTGCGAGCATGAACCAACTGTTTTGACCATTTACGTGACCATTCGTCAAACGGAAACGAGTCTCCAGAAGGAGGACGAACAAATAAAGCAGGCACGAATGTAATAAAGAGCTGTGCGATGCCTGTGGCTCGCAAATGAACGTTGCAAACGCATTGGGGAAACTTGCGGCAATTCGAAATGGCGAACCGAATAAGCAGAGAATTAAGAGAAGCAAAAGTTGCAAGAACATTGGCATAAAGGTTGTGGACGGAAAAACTGCAACAAGGATAAGAATAAAATGGCAGGATGCAAAGAATAGGGACGGTGCGCGAAGAAAAATGCAAACAGTGGAGAGCGAATGCTCGAGGGTCTTGCCGGCATGGCACTCGTTTTGTAAACTTTTCCCGAAGGGCAGGAAACCTAAAGCGGATATAGAATGAAAGGTGCGAGCAGGAGTGGGAAGAGCAAACGGGGATTCAAGAGCATCGAATTAAAATGCACGACGTTCTTTCCCCTGTTGGGTTCAGTTTCTTCGTTGGTCCCGCTGCGACCCACAACCCTTTCTTCCACCTGCCTTTTCCCGCGTGCCTCGCGACGCGATGCACGAATGTCGAATCGTTTGAGGTTGAAAAATCGCAGGGGTGAAAAGAGATCTCTGTTGAAAAGGCCCTGTCCCGTTTCATTCTTTCGAGTAATTTGAATTTCTTCCTCTTTCCGCGCTAGAGCTAAATTCCTGCGCTACAAATACGCATACCTCACCATTTGCATTTCGCGGTTTACGATTACTGGGGATTATTCGTGTTTTCCTGATTTCTTGCCTGTCATTTAGCAATTTGCCGTCTGAAATGTGTGCATTTCATTTTTTTTTTTAGTTTTTGTTCACCAGGCGAACGGGCGAAGAATTAGCGGCAAGTGTTCTGGCAAAACCTAGAATACCTTCGTAAACCTTATGATCTCATCGAAAGATGCTATTAATAAATCTTCCGCGGTTAGGTAACCCATATAGAAGCTACGTACTTCTGAGTATCTTGTACATACTTAGAGAGGAAATATAGGAGCAAGTGGCGGAACCAGGACTGCTCCCGATATAAAGAAGAGCTATTAAAGCGTTGCAAACGTTTGCAAAACAAATAGTGTCCCGAAAATATACGCATCCGTATCTTTTGTGTTTAGCGTAGATGCGAAGCAAAGCGTGATTGGAATTTTTTTGAACGTTACGACGATATTCCGGACCACATTTAAGAACATTGAAATACATAATATCGGCTGGGCGTCAACCGCATGCACCGAAATATCATTTATCGCTTACGCCCTGTGCGTTCTAAACGATGCTTCCGATTGCGCCGTAATTGCGATTCTGTAAAATTCATATCAAACTGATAGCGTTTTAAATACATCGTGGTAGTGTGCTCGATAGTGTGCTCGTGTACCAGAAGCATGGCAAATTCAAGCACAGTAAATTAATTGAAAGCAAAACCTTCTTGAATGCGTGTCGCGGTCGCTGATCGATAGCATCGGCTTTAAAATTTAATACAAAACAGAACGAGGAAGTCGATGTCTAGAGTTGCTTCGAGTTCGAGTGCTCTCAACATCATTCAACACGTACGAGCTGGTTATGAGCACCCATGGAGAACACAGGAACCAATAAGTAGCATGCAATTTCACGAAAGATGTACGGCAATGGGAAACAAAAGGGTAAGTTGCCGTAGCCCGTTACGAACTTGCAGCTTCCTATAGAGTACACAAATTCCTATCGCCGTATAATATCGTGCTCGTTAATTTCATTTGCATTAAATTGATTATGCAATCGGAACTAAGACGGAAACTGAGAAAACCGCAACGCCCTATTAGTTGTGATGTGCAATTTCAAAGTTTCAACGTGTAATTTCAATTACGGGGCATTTAAAGAGAAAGCGCATAAACGCGAAGAAGCTGGAGTTGCAGTGGGAATTTGCAGTGGTTAGTACATTTAGAATTGGCTAGCGAGCGACTCGAAAGGGTCAGCTTGCAATTAAGTCGAGGAGGTCATGAAGTTTCACGGGGAAATAAAGTTACCGCGGATTGGATTAACTTGCGTACACAAGTGTTGCGCGAAGCTAGGCCGAAGCGTGCAATTTGTTTCTCAGGGTCGTACGCGCTTACCGCAAAATAACCTCGAGGGCTTTCTAGCATCGCGATATAGACGCACACGTATTCGTCAGCCAGGAGCGCTGAGAATGTGCAAAGAGTTTCGAGTTTTCGAATGGGCTACTTTTATTGGCATCAAGAACGAAGAAAATGCGAATTATACCAGAACACTACTAAACGTTACTAAAATTGCTCGTATCCTGCGTATGCTGTCGCGACGAGAGTATACACGTTAACAATGCGAACGAGAACATATCACCTATCCTATAATAAAGTGTTCCGCTGAAACCGTATAATATTGCAATTCAATCTGTATGTCGTGCAGGCGCTATTAAGAAATCAAGGCAGTATCGTATCACCGGAAATAGTGGGTATGCGTAACATAAAAGAAAACGAAAGCGAAGTAAATTAGTCTCAAAAAGACCATTATTAGTTAAATGCATTGTGGAAAGAATCTTCTTTTGCAGCTGGTAACGTTTCTCAGATAATAAGATAATTACGAAGAAATGTATAGTACTTCTGTGAAAATCTAATGCACCTAAACACGCATTGTTCACAAATGCTAACTTGAATTCTTTACCATTGGGACACGAAATAGATAGGTGCATGTACGTATGCGAAGCAAGAACAAATGCCCGTAACAAAATTTTCTTTTTCTTTTTGTTACTTCTGAAATTACCTAATACGTTTGCATCGATAGACACGAGGATATGCGAGTCGACAACGAGGATACTTATTGTAGACCTGGCAAGCGTAAGAGCTAATGAGCAAGTCGATGGATCAATAACAATCCTTGAAAACCAATTATTTCTACTATATTACCCCGTTAATATACTATCGTAATGGAATATTTTTAAGCATTGGAACTGAAATCCACTTTGTCAAATACAAACGGAGCATCCTAGGTATGGAAGTAAAAGCGATTTCACGGTGGCTCGTATTTGGAGCAAGTCCAAGTCGAAAATCGATCGACCTTTAAACAAGACGAATACATATATATAAGTGTATATATGTTTACCGTCACCTTATTGTACAATGAAACGAACAAAGTATTGTTTTAATATCAAGAATGGCTGTTGTACAAATATACCAGCGATAACAAAAGAAGTATTACTGAAGTTCGCCATTAAATTTAATTGCATACTGGGGTATTTCTCGAATACAGTATACATACATACTCGAGCAGCGTGTAACAGATCATCAGAATGTGCAACTTTTATGCCCCCGGGGGGGGTATCGGAATGTAAATGCACAGGAAGGACGTCGAATGGAAGTGTCGATTGATCACGTGTTATCCTATCGACTTCTTAGGTAACGCGGTAAAGTAGTTACACAAAACGTTAAGCGAACTGTCATGTTGATCAAGCGTTTTATTTAACAATTATACGCAATTCTCTGTTTGAGTTTAATATAATGCGTAGCTGCACGGTTGCCACGTGAATTTATTTATCAATCATCTACTCCAATGTATTCAAAGGTTGCACATCGAACTAGAGCATTAATTAGATTAACTATGCGTCAGCGTACAAGCAAGTGCCAATAACGAGACATCTTGTAGAAATGCACGATGAAAAGTTTTATTTGTTTTACCATTGTTTTTTCAGATGCAAGTAATGCGAAATGCTAAGTGCTGGTAGCAAGTAGAAGGGGTAGATTAAAGTATAGAAAAATTAGTTTTGCGTTACAAATTAGAAACACTAGCGCGTATCGAAGTTATATACGTAATTCACACTTGTGATTCAACTACATCTTCCAGTTGCGATTCGCGCATCACTGATTCCGCAACCAAACTCTTTCACGTGGAGATAATTTACTTATTCACTGCTAATAAACTCAGACAATACGCAATCTGACTGTGATACGAAACGAGCGAAGATTTGGAGAACGTTCTTCGTCGTTTACGATGCAATTCCGAGTCAGAGAGCGTAAGTAAACAAGTTCAATCATTTATGAATTTCCAACTTCGATCGATATACAGCTTGTTAAAGTTTTCACGTAATGAAAGATAATTGGCAATTTTTAATTCCCTTTATGTAGCTTTCTTTTTATAGAATCAGAATCGTTTCCTATAAAATGGTTCGGGAATTTTGACAAATGTATCTGTCGTTGACGATTAAAGGAACCATGAAAAATAATTCGCAGCATTTCGCTCTCTCCGGTAGCATGGCAGCGCGTTATCACCGTACCATACGAATATCCGTATCGAGCATCCACGTTCACCGATGTCATCGTATCGCGACATTTCTGTGGGGCGTTACAATTTACGATATACATATTTCGACCTACAGTCATTGGAGTTAATGTTGCAGGTCAATGACAACGCTACGATCCGTCAAGCTACTTCGATAGTCAATTTCGCGCTCCCTTCTTTCTCGTCGATATACTTGTTTACCGTTCAATCGACACACTATTCTCTACGTAAACTAGCCCAAGGCGTATTAAAAATGAGCAACAATATTGTGCAACAATTACCTAATATAATTTCGCTACAGTATGCTGGAACTAGTTTGCGGAAAGAAAGGAGCAAGACAAATTCTGGTGCGAGACCAGCTTAACACTCTTATACGTTTTCCATTAGCGCACAAGCGAAAGCTTCGAATATCAATTATACGGATTTAGATTAGACGGATATCCCCTCTTCCAGAATTTTGGAGCACAATAGTCGCAAGCGAAACGGCTGATCACGCAGTCAGCTCGTTTTTTCGGCACGAGTGTTCAGTGAAAAGAAAAAAATTGATGCTAGTTCCCCTTGAATAGGCATTCTCGCAGCCGATGTTACCTAACACTTACCTTTACCACTTTCTACTCTACTCTTCCTGTCAACGAGGGCGCGTACAGGCTGGCTACTCTTTCGTGCTCGTCCACGTGCTAGATACGCGCCTTCGTCTTTCCTCCCTCCTTCTCTCTCCCTCTCTTTGCGTCTCGAGTAAAGCCCAGACGAGATCACAAAACCTTGGCCTTTTACGATTCAAGCGAGGTTCACATAAAGCGGAGAAGCGTGCTTGCTTTTACTAAGAAACATCAACTTGTTTTCGAAACACTGTGGCGGTACCTTTCCTAAGGCTGGTTGTCAAAAGGATCGATGTTGCCGCGCGCCCAAAGGAGCGTTCCTTCGCTCCAATCCGGTAACTGACCTTCTCAACGCAACCGGTTTTCCCTTGCAAGTCTGGTCCTTTGCTCCTTCGGTTCTGTGGTCCACGAACTAGTCACCATTCACACGACACTCGCCTCAGAGTCCTCGCTCTAGACTCTAGACTTTCGTCTCCTTCGATGCATTAATTCTTTGCAGCCTTTTCGTTTACGTTTTCCGTTTTCTCCAATTAACGTGGACACATTGCCGGCGACGCGGTCGCGTTCTCGAATCAACTCTAACCGCGCACTTATCTTCCAGCATGGAAAACGAAAGAGAACGTAGCGCACGCGGCGTCTCGGGAAAGACTGGCGAGGTAACCGGCCGCGAGACGACGCCGACGTCGACGTCGACCTAAAGCGCGACCGAGTTAACGACGGCAGGCGTGATTGGCCGAAGCTCGACCTCCGAATCTCTATACTGGTGTCGCCGACGTTTGTGAGCGGACCGCGAGTTAATGCGCTTTCTAATTAAACCATTCGGATACGCTTTAGGAAACCGTCTACATAATTGTCAGATTACTACAAGGTATAATCGAACGTCACGCACCATTATTAGATGTTAGAATGTTACTCGCGGTTGGTTTCGAGCAAATCGTTGAGAATGCCATGGGAACTCAGAACTGAAGTGAGAACTGACAATGAGGACGGAAAACTGCTCCTCCTCCCGCTCGCGATATTCTTAAGAATCAAGGTGAGCAACCTATGAAAAAACTCCGGCACGCATTCATCATGGACAGTTTCGTTTCACGGTCCTCGTCATCAGGAAAGAAGCAAAGAGTGAGACGAATAATGAATATCATTGCACGAGTGTGCTCAGAGAACCGAGGCTTTGGTCGTGAAAACGAAATTAAAGTCCGTGCGACTGCACGATATCGGGACACGCGATATCTTTCGGTCTGGTGAATTTCCCTGCATTTCCTGTACGATATTTAAATGAGAAAGCGGGCTACACAAAAGTATGAGCTTGTCCCAAAAGCGGACCTCGATCAAGATCCCCGTGGCGCATCCGGTCGAACGAAACGTAGGTGCACACATGCATGTATGATGGTTAACTGGCCCTGACGGGCCAATTCAGATTTCGACATCTCTTGTCTAAGTTCGAAAAAAGTTCTAAAAGTTTTTTTATCGCGTTACGTTCATAGGATCGTCTGCTTAGCCAGAAGATCGCCCGTTATCGATGGCAAAAGTTCAACAGCTAGTTTCGTTTTCAACGCGTAAATAGTAATAGATGAAATGATTCGAAGTGACTTGATATATCACGCGAGGCTTCCTACTGAAACGGATATAACATTCTCTGACATTTCGCAAGAAGGCAAGAGTATGACTCGAAAGTATAGCAGCAGCGCTATTTATCCCCGTTGCGCGTCGCGACGCCTTCCAAACCTGTCGATACGCAACTTACCGCATACTGACAACGAGTAGGGTCGAACATACGGGTACACGTATGCGATTCTACTCAAATGCAACTCATAATTTGCCCAGTCACCTTCATAGTTCCACCTTTTATACGATATAATTAACGCAGGAAAGAAATACGGATTCCCGTTAGTTCAACGCGAACACTTGAAACAGCAAAGGTTTATGTACTCCGAATGTTTCTCATCGCGGCAAATAAACTTGTACGTCGTCAGATAAATCTGTGTCGTAGAATGAAATCATTGGTATTCGCTTTGCTCACTTCTACCGTTTTATCGCGTCGAGTCTCATATTTTCCATGCAATTGTAATTCTAGCCTAATTAGAATGGATAAACGCTTCGACTTATCCTTCGGCGAGGCAAGTTTCGCACGAACCTGTGCACCGTGATATTCTCACGACGCTGTCAACGTGTACGCTAGTTCGCGTCCGGTTCGCCTCCTTCACACGTGGGGTGCACACGTTGGAATATGCATGACCAGGGTGTTAACTATGAACGGAAAACACAGAAGAGCTTCTTGCCGGGGGCGTGAAGAGCACGAGACGCAGCACCGTGTTCCTCGCTTAACTTCCACGAAGACAATGGAATCTGGCATCCGCTACTTTCAATCAAACTACTGCCGCCGATTATTTCCGCTTAACGTTACGAAATTTTCATAGCGAAACTTCTTTAATGGCCCGTGGACCCAGATGGCGAACATTAATTGGTTAACGTACCGTGTCCTCGTTCCTTCGATAATTTCGAAACGAAATTCAGCGGTTTCATAGTATGTACATATATTCCGTTAGAGTACAGTACCCTGCAAGTTGCGCGATGTTTAACGAGCAAATCGTATTACATAACGCGAGATTCGCTACTACTAAAGGAACCGCATCAAACTTTTTAGATTTTTTTTTCCTCGCTATCGATGCGGTAGGACTATTTTGCGACCCTGTTCGCCCTCCGAAACAAGGAGGACCACCAATAACAGAATCGCTTGTCAGCCTGCACGCATAAAACGACTCGTCGACCCGTGGAATACGATCTTGAAATTCGCTCTACTACTTATGGCTGCTGCAGCAGGGAAATGTGCGAAAGGTAGCAGCTACCGGTCGAGTTCTCTGTGCAAAACCTGATAAGGAAAATATATATGTACATATTCCCACTCGACTTGGCGTCTATACCCTTTTTCGCTCCCTTAAGCCCCTGAGCGCTGACGTTGGTATCTTGGAGACCGGCCAATTTACACCCCGCTCTTCTCTCAGATAGTCAGATAAGAGCGATATTGAAACAATCTCTTTATTTCGGCCGCAAAACGCTACCATACGAGCTAAAGATAATTTCCTTTCACCAGATAGTTCAGAAAGTTACAAGAGCCCAGCCATGTTTGTTCAAAAGTGTCTTCTCATTCAATTTGCCAAAGTTGCGCAAACATTTCAACTTATGACACAGGACCTTCTCTGCTTATCTTATCGATGCATAAAAAATGGCTGCTCAATTATTACTTATTACCACAGTTTATGTGTTTAGTATAAAGAATCGGGCCACTCACGGCACGGCAGTTTACTACCGGTGTAAACCTAAAACAAACGATTATGGTTGGGGTTCGGGGATACAGGCATTTGCCACAATTGCGGTTCTACTAGGTATAAACTCTAAAGTCAATGATCGGCTAACATTACGAGTAACGTTACGTGCCCGCATTTATAATTTGCATTGCATCGCGCCGGCTGGTTGGTACAAGCTCATTAATGCAAAGGAGCGGAATCCTTTGCAAGTTTCTTTTCCCGTCCTCGTAGGTATATTTCTCAGATTTCCCACAGCATGGAAAACTCGCACCTTTTATCACTTTCCATCTAACGGCCCTTCGAAAGAAATCGGTAGCATTTTATTTCTCTAAAAACAATTCTATAGAAAACATTGTTAAATGCTAAGTGGGATATTGTAGAGCTGACTTTTTGCATAAAAGCGGGAGAAGAAAATATAACTTGGTATCTAAATTTTAGTAGGCACCGCGAAATAGCACAAATCTCAGCATCGTCAGCAGCGCAGAGTTTAACAAGGAAATCGTTAGACGGAGCGTAATTAACCCTGCCGTTGCGATAATAAACGAGCCACCAGCTTCGTAACTCATCGATGCCCTGGTCTCTTTCTTCTTTGTAATAATGCTCGCGTGTGCTCCCGCACCTGGCACAATTTTTTGCTTACAATCAATATATGTATTTTGTCATCCTATAAGTAATACAGTTTTTTCACTTTGGATTCAACGAATGATAGTACTTTGTTCAGGCGATGCATTTTTGCAAATATGGCTTCTGGCATTTCGAAATGGTACAATTGACCTTTCCGATCAACCAAAATCTCGTCGACCATAAACGTGCGACGGCGAAGAATCGTCCACTCTAGTAGAAGCAAGAAAGTCGCAGGCTATTCTCAATGACTAAGAATTAAATTGCAGTAGATATTGTTATAAATAATCAAACCCATAGCAGATCCAAATATTAAAGATGCTAGCAAATAATATACGAAAATGGAAAACCGTGTAGTCGCCCTCTTTATACAAATACGACGACGATACCTCTTGACGAGAAACTTTTCTCTGCGGAGCCAACGTAATAAACTTCTAATTACCTTCAGGCGAATACTTATGCATCTATCTACACACTCAACGGTTCGCAAACGAACTTGAAGTCTCATAAAATTCTATGAGCGAATGAACAACGGACCGAATTTTCATCTCGAAGGTTGGTAATTTAATATCACGCTTTTCGTTCATTAAAAATGCTCGCGGAAGTCTGCGGAAAATTAAATATTCAGCAGTCATCTCTGCTTTTATTCACAGAATATTTTTACAACGCACCAACACACTTAATTAAGTAGCCATACGTTTTCGAGTGAATATGTGTCAGTTGAATGTAGCGAACAATTCAATTTATTATTATTTTCCATTTAAAAAATAAATAATATACCTCGTAAACAAATTTAAGTGTTTGGTAGCTAGATGTATCGCACCACCGTCTACGTGTCTCGACTGTTATTAATTACGAACAGTTGTACACCTTCTGGAGCCAAGGTCTGCTGGTGATCAACGGATTTCTATGTACATACATAACACGCTTCTTAAGAATTAATTAGAATCAGCTTGGAGTTGAAGTCAAAGACACGACTATTTATCGTTAGCGTGGAATCTACTGGGAGATAATCAAATTCTATGCAATTTTAATTACTTTCAAAACGTTATGCGATATAGCTGTGTCGGAAACAATGACCAAGCACGTAGCACACCAAAGTTTAATCTCACGAGATATCCGGATGACCAATTGTGGTATACACATATGTATGTACGTATTCAGAATCGATGATATTCGTCTTAATTCCTCCACTTGCTTCCAAGTAAATGACGGCTAATGTCCCTTTATTGATTTTCCACTTGGAGAACTGAGAAAACGCGTTAGGTATGCGTGTCTGAATTTCACACCAAGTTGCACAATTAACACGTTGCACCGCGAACACAAGTGTCCTTTTACGAGCTTTTCCTTTACGCTTTGAAAGACAACTCGTGCAAGGCCGTCTGTGTTGTTACGTCCCAGCTAGGCCAGTGCACAAAACCGTTTTTCCTTCGTTTTCGTTTTCCACCGAATTTCTTAAATTAAACGATTACGCGAACAAAAGTAACAAGTCATTTGCATTTCATGCTGAACAGAAAAAAAAGTGAGCAATTTCGCGTGACTCATACTTTGCCCGAACTTCTAAGAAGAAGGGGAATGTTAAGAATTAATAATGACCGCTCAACGGCCGGAATGGACGTGGTGAAAAAGTAGGGAAAATGTTTGAAAATTTTTAGCTCATTGTGAACCCTTCTCTCCTGCAACCTGACGTTTATTCACGCGTACGATTCATTTTGGCAGATTAAAAAGAGGACTCTCGCTCATTTAGGTCATCGCACGCGCGGTGCCTATTGTTGTGGCCTAATGCGTCGTCGCCGAGAATGAGTTGGTTTCGAATACGGACAAATTAAAATACGGCTACAAATTGTTCCTTGCAATTTATCCATCGCGACAAAGCATACCTTCTTCGGTATACATATTCGTTGGTTACCGTTTCAAGGCAATTGCAATTTCGGGAAATGCAAAAATATTGCATTGAAATAAATCCAATTAAACGATTGCGGCTTTCCACAGATGAAAAAAAATGCAATAGCATTGAGAACGCTACCAATCAAGAATGTGTCGTTTGCCTAGCAAAGGATTCTGCACGTTAATTTGCTAATATTTTTAACGCCCACCTGTCTACGATTTATCGTAGGGAATCGCACCCTATGATTTTTCGTTGCCCTTGGCAAATTGATCGTGCTCTTTTACCCTCCGTTAGATATGCCCATGCAGTAATTCGGGTTATCGTGGATATTCTGGGAAAAATATGAATTGAATCGTGGTAAAAGAGACACGGCGAATAATAGTTACACCACGATGATAAGAAATTTCCAGTTGGATGATGCTACAGAGACGAAATGAAATGAATCGAATCTCGAATACATATACAGGGAACGAATTCCAGCAACTTCTTGTCTTATTGCGTGTCCGTTCTATCGCCGTATATATCATTTATAATTTATAAGCTCGACACCCGCCCATATGATATCACATGCAAATGTAAACTTTACAAACACCTATACCTATACGTATCGTCAATTAGAATTCCAACCGTAGATCAATGCGTACGAGCAACTATATAGTGGCTTACGATTGCATCGTTTAAAGTTCAAAGGAAAGCGCAAGGCGGTGATACGTTGTCATTTCGCTGACATCGTGACAGCTTTTTCGCGGTCAGCTGTCACGTGAGTGAACCAGTGGACAAAATGTTCGAGGTCACTATCGTCGCAGCTCGACAACTTCGAACGTCGTTTGTTTAAAGATTTGTAAAGTACATATGTAGGTACTTACGATCGTCTTTTGCACGAAGCAGCGATTAAGTCCTTGAATTCTCTTTGCCCGCAACCTGCACGACCAGGTACAGCTTCCGGCAGTCGCGGCAGATTCCAGGCCCATGAGTATCAAATCTTCCTTGCTCACTCACAACCAAAATCTCGTGCCTTGCATTCTTCGGTTACCAGTTCTTCGCGTTGTTGCGATCGAGTAAAGGACACGAGAATACCGATATCTCTTTGCGTGTATGTATCCGGGAGGACGAGGAATTTGCATTATACGAGGAGGACATGCAGGAGTTCGTTTTATTTCTCTTTTCCTATTTTCCTCTCTCTTTGCTCCTTCTCAGAAATATGATCGCACGGTAAAACAGACACTGCCTTTGCGAGATGAATTACGAGATGACACGTACAAAAAAGGGATGTCACCTAGTGTTGAAGGATGGGCGTAGTTGCCACTAGAGTATTCCGCGGGAAACTTGTACAATCGTAGAAAACGCGGATCTTCGCTACCGAAGATCATTACCGCGGACATCCTCGGGAAAGAGCTTTCACACAGGCAGACACACGGCGCACAGCGCCTACGCGTGGCAGTGCCGGTAACTTTCTGTGTCGAAGACACGAAAGAGGTTTACTGCTGTTCGAAATCTCCCTATTGACGTCCCTTCTTTAAAGACTTGACGCGCCATCTTTCTACCACGTACGACACTAAATATAGTAGCACCAATTGATTCGATCATTAAACAGTATTGCAGAAATTCGTTTGTGCTTCATAATTTTAATAGTACAGTCACAGACGAGATATATGAATAGACAAATCCCCTTATGCGCTTTCGTGGCCCAACGTGACAGTCATACCGACCCAGAAATCTGACACTGATTTGAGTGCCCCCTGCTCATGAACAGTGATCAGTTGAAGAACTATTATTTACTGAGGTAGTGTAGGGACAGGAGACGCACGAGTGTGGAATATATGTGAATGCTTTGGGGGAAATCAGGAAAGCAATTTCCAGAGACGAAATATTACGATTGTTATATCTCGTGCGTGTTTGTGTCAAAAGATTCTAAAAAAACGATCTGAACGATCACTACGGCAGCAACCGTAAATAAAATAAAGTTAAGGCAGACTAACATTACTTTGACGGAAATAGTTTACTTATTTTGTAGTGCAACAAACATTACAAACATTTTATTACACAGATGTGTTTATCATTACTAATAAATATATTTTTATCCCACTATTAGACTAATATCCATAACGTAACACTTGTAATAAAAAATATTCAAAAACGCCCGCCTCAAAGAAAGAACCCTACCCCCACCTCCCAGCCAGTTGTCCGCCAATTAGAGCAATCTGTTTCAAAAATCTCCCTCTTTCGCCCAAGGGATCTCGTAGTGATTAGACGTGTTCAGAGTGTTCGTCGAATTAAGGTATGTCACATAGTCTAATATATTCTTGTAGGCAGGAAGTTATATACATTGTTTTCGTTTCCCTGTCTTCCAAGGTTTCTGTGGTATCTTTGTTAATATCAATGAATATTTTGCAAGAAATTGAGAAAATATTGTGCAGTGAACGGAATCACACCGCGCGGCGTGCATTTTCGAATCGACTCGAGTATGCACGTATGTACGTATCATCTTTTACCTATGCGTACATGTATTTCAGCTCTGAATTCCATTATCTTGCAATATATTCCGCACTTTCTAGCAATATTATTATAATATTGGTGATTCTTAATACACTTATCTCTACTTTCAGTTGAATTCTGTTCAATGGCGTCTCTTTCGCTTGCCGCGAAATTTGAATCGGAATCGGCGGCAAAGCGACGTTGACAGGCGGGATGGCGCAGTAGCATAATGGCGGCAAGCCAGGAAGTGTCAAACGATCTGGTTGAGAGGTAAAGATTTCTCAAATTTCTTCTAGAAATAAGTGGAATTGTGCAAATACTAGTAATATATCTCAGTTAAATTATTATTCGTACCACGTATAAATCTTGCACGTGATACAATTGTGTCGTAAGCGTGCCTGTACGTTTACAAATCGAATACTCACGCTTGCTATATGTAGAATTCGAGATGAATGATTGTTTTACTATATCACAATTATCATTACTTTCGTACACTTGTTTTATTTCTCTGTTACTCTTTGTTACAGGAGAACGAAGAGGGTTGATTAGATGGATCAGAGTAAGCTCATACTTCATACCTACACTGACACGTAATAGTTCATTCCAACCAAGGAGTATGTATGTGAGCATTTTAATTATATTTCCATATTGGTCTTTTATGATCTGAGACTGACAATAACTTATTGCATATGTTATTTTCCATGTATGTCTTTCTTATGGTATGTCACAATAATCTCAAAATGTATTGTTAATGTTGCATATTTGCATATTTATATATTTTTCGTGCATATTTATTGTCCATTAACATCACTGATAACAAACACTCGATAATATGAACATGTTTTCTTTCAGAGAATTTTGTGACCGCACGCAATGCGGTCAGTAGAATCAGTGTTTGCCCCGCAGTTTTCTAGTATTTCCAGAGCAAGTGGCTCTGCTTAAATTTTCGTTCACAATTTAGCTACACGTGATTGTAGAGTCAGTGTTTTTCGCGTACTAATTATTAGTAGTATTATCAGAGCTATTATCAGAACTTTTATCAATTATTTCAATCACGAAAGTAGAATCTTAATTTGTTTGCTGATAGAATCGGAAGTAGAGTCAGTGCATCACTGAAGGGGATGTTCTAGGCGACACTGATAAAGTGAGAAATGTAAGTATCTTCGAAACGATTCTCAGTTTTCTATGAAGAATGAAATTCTGTAGTTTTAACAGTAGATTGTAATGTTTTTTGCGTTGTTGTTTAGTTACAGTTTGCACACTTCCTGATGCTTGGGTTGAATTGAGCTGCCTCGGTGACCTTCTTGATCGACGTCCTCGAGTACTTGGTCTATTTTTGCAACCAACGAGTTGGTGAGTCGCATGCATTTTGGTTCCTCCGGTCCCCAATCATGCCGTAGGACGAATGGTCCGAACCGGCACGGGGACTGGTTGTATTTTTTAGTAGTATTGCGAGCATAGTGACCGTCATTATTTTCTTGTGTATTATTTCTTATACGAGGTTAGATTTGCCTTCTTGCACTCCGCGTTTTATGATATAAAAAAAATAAGAAAATAGAAATATTTCTTGCTCAAATCATATTTGAACAAATATTCCTGTAGTTCCTGTGTCTATTTCGATAAAAATATATGATGACATTAATAAATACATTGAGCAAATGCATATATATTGAGGATATTGTATATTAAATTTATAATTGCATTTACATATATTCAATTGAAATTTGTTTTCACTGTTGAGCCGTGCAGAAGTCGGATACCCTCCGACTTCGTTACTGCAAGTGTTTCGTGATTATAGTAATCGTGTATTAAAATAAATAAACAGAACGATACGTGTATTAAAATGCACAGTAAATATGCATAGCCAATACTATAGCCGAGTCCATTTCGTATGAAATTTATTACGAATCATGTACAAGAAGGCACTATGTATACGGGTAGATTTTCAAATCGGAGTAGCTATCTTGAACAATTTACTTCGATTAAGGAATCACCTGAGGCTTATTTAATACCTTGTCAATTGTTGAAGTAAATATTCTGTTGGATATATTTTTTGATTACATTACTTATTCTAATAAATTCAGTTTCAATGACAGTCATTTCCTTTAATGAATAAATTATTTATCAGTAATTGTCGAATCTTTATTGATATTTCATAAATTACAAAGTCGAGTCATTTTTAAAGAGATTGAAAATAAAATATACGATTACCTATTGCAATTTTACGTGTACTAATCATCTTTTTAGATCAGGATTTTCAGGTTTAACCCCTTCCGGGTTCATTGTCTGGAACTCACTTACGTGCCCAGGTGCTACTTGGCTGAGCGAAAGGCAATGGGCACGATGATCATATAGTTTTTAAATTTATAACAATGTGTGGCGGCTGACATTTGCTAGTGTACCGTGCACGACGTATTTTCCACATTGCGTGTGTATGTGGTTAGGCCGTGGAATTGCGTCGGCTCGGGAATTTGATAACAAATTATAAACGTATTTAGCAATATGTTTTGGAATTGCAAATTCATTGAATATCATAACGAATAATGAAAATATTGTAACAAATAGAGTACTATACAAACCATGCATACTTATTCGAAAGAAAATGTGCAGTGTATTATAACAATCAATATTTTATACGAAAGTAATGCACAGGCATGTACGTTTGCGCACATTTACGCAATGGTCGCTAGCCTTTGTCAGCCGATTTCAGGAATTGGTACGTATCCTTAGAGTGTGAATGATTGTATGCCAAGCTCGGGTGTCGGGGGCGTCCCGGGACGTCTCTCCAGTGTAGGTTCTTGCGCCCGAGTGTTTGATTGAGAATCGTGGAATGAGGTGTGTCTGTGTGAATGCTTTGCCACCTTTAAATATAGGTGTAGGTAGGATAGGTAGTATACCTTCTGGTGCGTCTGATAGATGTAAGTAGGTAGGGCCGGGCAGGTTGACACAGTCTCTGGTCGGGTAGGCAACATTTCGCGTGTTCAACCTGTTTCAGGGAATCTGATTTGAAAAGTCGACGGTGAAGCTGAGGCGCGAACGAAAATGCGTTCGCCTCTGGCTTTGCCTATCGATTTTTCGAATTTTTCGAATTTTTCGCATTTTTCGCGGTCGCGGTCGCGGTCGCGATTAGGCTCTGAAACGAACGTTCTACGATATGCTCGAGGCTGCACGTGTATACGAAGATCGATTACAATTTTAATCGTAATCTTTACGATTTTCCATAATCGCAATTTTTACGATTATATTTAGTCGCGATTCGTCCACGTGTGTTCCATTTAGCTACGCGATTTTTTTTTAAATTTTGTTTGCGAATAGAGTCTCGAGCCTAGACTAAGTTTCAGCGGGCATGGCGCTCGAAGCAAAGAAGAGGCTATATGCCGAAGAGGCCCGACAAACTGTCGCTCAAGAGGGCAACTACCAATGGCTCTGCATCCTTTGGATGGAGAGCCATTCTTTGTTACTATTTTGTCACTGTGCTCGCTTCTGTATGCTGTAGTTGTACTTGATTGTTTAGCCAGCACTATTGCCTGGTCCACCGTCATCGTATTGGGCAATCATGATTTTTTTTTTTAATACCCAAGAAGTATCACTAAATTCTTATGAACTTTGATGTTTCAGCTTGCACGATCATGATTTTAATGAAAGAAGAAGGTATATAAAATAACCTTTTACTCTTTGTTTACAACATTGAGTTGGCAAGCTAGACTACAAGAAACTGAATGATCGAGTATTATATTGCAATAAAACACGATTAGATATGCATGTGTATAATTCACAAGTACTTTTTACATTTTAACACTTAACGATATTTGGTGCATATGCACAGATTGCGTCGTAACCATAAAAAATTAACGCCGACTTTACCAACACATCACGATTCAAACTACTGAAAGTCTTGATCGCGTCCAATTTAGAAAAATTCAATTGATTAGTCTACGTAAGTACAATCCGGAAATCTTCTTTAACTTCCATCACGTTTTTAAAAACGAAACGCGTTAAAGGTGTTACATTCACATTAATTAGAGATCGACCGTCATTATCGTCTGTATCGACTCACAAGTAATCGGCAATAATTGTACAGTATCATTTTACTGGCTTCCTACTAAAATAGCCAACTACATTCGAATTGATAGCAACATAGCTTCACAGGTTTTCTTCGTTACTTGATAAAGGGGAGAATAAAATAGTACGTCATAATTGTTGAGGTATTGGGGCCATGAATGCAGCTACTCTTTTCCCACAAATATCAAGTACACAAGTTCAAATGCACGTTAAAAAAATAGTTGAAGCACAATATAATACGAGTGTTCTTTTGGGACGCATAAAATATTTCTGTCTAACAACTTTTAACACGATGATGATTATGCGATAACAAGTATAACGATATCATGCGCCAACTAAAAATAATCTCTTGAACTGATGATCCAACATCAATTTGACGCTCGTGTGTTATATTTCTATAAATAGTAACGCTTTAAACATATTTTACACGCAACAAAAACTTCGTCCAATGTATATCTGAAGCATAATAACGAACATGCTGAGTGAAGATACGTATATATATACCTTTACAACGAGCCCATAAACATATATATATATTTCTAGTATAAAATTGCTCTGTTTCGTTTGTTTGATAATAAATTCGATACCTACTTTTTCATATTCTAAAAGAAAAATTTTAAATCCGATCGAAACGTGATATATGCATGAAAGTTGCAAATTTGCAAGCTACAAGAAATGATGTTAACATCAAAAGTAAAAATAATACATCTTACCTATATTAATATCTAATCGTAAATCTACGCCACGTGCATATTTTTCACGTAGACAAAAGAATTCAAAAGCCTCAAACTAAAAAAATAGTCCAGCTATTTTGCAATTACTACGCTAGACATAATTGTATGCAACAAAAAGTTATATGGTTTTATGTTTCGACGTGGACCATCGGACGATTCAACGTCGTTACCAAAGTCGCCGGTTTGGCACCAAATCATTCAGAGGGAGAAGGCTTCGGTAAATTGTTAAAATAGTAAGCATCTGCGCAGGCAGACGGAAACGTCACAGTAAGGAGTACATAGTTGCATAAGATATGTGTGAAAGAATTGGCACGGATGCGGGCGTATTGGAAAAACGTTTCCAAAATTGTTCCCAGGTCTTAGCCACGAAATGAAATTGATTTTTCGTGTACTTGACAATCTCTTCGAACATCGCTCGGTCTTTTTTCGAGGACGCAAAAGTGTGCAAAAAATCACCGATTAATATGTATATTTATCACGCAGTAAATTGTATCGTCGACTTCGCGATTCGTTGATGCCTTGTTAGAAAAAGAATGGGGAAGTGTCGTCGTTAGAGTGCAAGCGATGAACCAGTGTCTCCTTTTTTTCCCTAATTATCTTTGTTGAACAGCACTTCTTCCAACGATTTAATGCAACGCTATCTAATGGCGTGTCGGAGTCCGGCGACAATAATTAGTCTATTGATTGATCTTTTTCGGTTGGCCATTATTCGGTAGGTGCTTCCAGAGACCCGTGATCAATGGCACGTCTCGAAAGCTGTCGGCCGAAGGCTACGCCTGCTACGAGCACATCAAATCCACAGATCTCGATTCACCCCAAGCGGTTTGAATCTTGAAACCCGTCGTTGGCCTGGGTACGACGTGATGCGACGTCGACGACGTATTATGCCTCAAAGTAGTCATAGGAATACTGGTAGCGGTGCTCTGCTTCTGCACCTTTTTGGCATCTTCCTCCTCGAAACAGACCTAAGAAAATCATAGCAACAATGTCTTCTATTTCGTATATTCTTGCTCTACGATTTAGGTGTAGAGGTAGTGCGCAGTGATGGTTGCTTACCCACGAATTCCCGGTTGATTTAGTAGTATCGTTCGACAAATCGATCAGGAGATTTTTTTTAGCATCGTTTCCGTTCCATCGTTGAATACTATCGCTATTCGGTTCGTTAATTTTCCCCGCAGACTTCGTCCCTTCTGCTCTCTTCTTTCTCTCGCTGCTTTCTATAAGAAGCAATGAAAAAATAATTAATAATCGTACCTTTCATCGATAAAATAGTTGCCTCGGAGGCGACCGTTTCGTAGTCCGAGTAAGTAGGAAACATAGCTAGTGAAATCCCATTTACGTGAATCACGAAATAGAACCCCTTGTCGCAGCTGTGCGATACGGTTTCCTAGATACACTTTCATTATCGACCCACATGTACACCAACGGCCAAGTGTCTCTGTAACGGGCAAGTAGAACCTTCGTGCACAAGCACTGATTCCCAGTTTCCCGTTAATTGCTAGCCTCGAATCATTTCGTAGCTCTGAACTATGCACTCGAGTCACCTCATTAGTTATCAATATACCAATGACGACTACACTTTTACGCACTCGAGAAGCCTTTGGCACAAGCATGAACGGTCGTAATAATTGCAACTATTCCATCATAGTTTTCCATAGTGTTGCAATTTGGTGTGCACGAAATTTAATATTGCCGGACGATTTTCTTCGCCCTCAGCAATATCCGCACTGTCGAAGAGTTGAGTAGGTACTCAACCACATGCATAGATCAAACAGTCCAAACTCGCAACTGACTTTACATCCCGTATGTTCAACAATTTCGGACATAGAAATTTTGTGCGAAGGGCCTACCCTCCCGTTGTACGATTTCTTATACTCGGTATCTGTCCGTCGTGTCGTTGCAAATTAATTTACCTACCAGTTTTCTCATCTGTTAACGACGGACTTTTATCTTGAACGTGATGGATTCGAGGATCGGCTTGGGACAGCTGCCAAGCTTCGTAAGCCGTGTTAAACGCCTGGGCTACCGTCAGGGTTACCGTTTGGGCACTTTTTCTTTTCGGGCAGAGGAACGCGTGGCATTCCATCGTTTCATTCAAATTTGTCGCGATAAATGCGAACACGTGATCGTGAGTTGCGTCCGCTGAACAATATGAAATTCTGGAAAAATTGTATTTTCAATTAATCTAGAAATTCCTGTCGCTTACATGAAACACGGATAGATTAAATTGGTGGTAACAGTTTCGCTGTACAGTTTCTACTTAAAAGTTGTTGAAACGAAAAGTTGAACCTAAAATACCTTCATGAATCTTGGTCTGGTTCGATACATACCTGTATATAGACACCTGAAGCTGATCTTCTTCCGTAGCAAGGTCCGTCATCCTAATACCTTTCAAACTTACAGCCAAAGACACTCTTTGTAACTTTTTACCACTTGCTTTGGCCTGCGATATTAAAATAACGTTATGCAGAAGGAGCATTCACGATCGGTATAAAGGATGAAAGTATTGTGACAAAAATTGATAAAATGTTTATTTCGCAAAGTTTGGCTTATTGGAGAAAAAAGTTGAGGGAAGAGTGGACGATAACGAGAGAGCAGTGTAGATCAAAGTGTAATACATGTATACAATATGTACCATCGTAATGACGGTCTTGATAGCTTCTGCTGTAGCCTCTTCGCTCGAGGGTGTCTCGACGAGGGTACTGCCCAAATATTTGAGGGTGAACCGGACTTCCGACGGATCCTCGGCTTCTTCCTGCGTCGTACCAGCAGAACCGCTACCTTCCACGCATTCGCGACTATTCGCGAGAGCCCACTCCTCGCATAGTTCTGAAAGTTAACGTCGATCATATTCAAATTCATCCCACGACATTCATTCATACTCCTCGCTGCCGACGTTTGTGCAATTCGCGTTGCTCGCCAAATTAAATTGAGTTCCGTCCGCGGTGGGTCACTACTCCATTTTCAGTAGAAGCGAAGCTGTTCAAAATGGTCTTCAAGTTTTGTAAGCAAGAAAAGCGTAATATATATAGTTAGGATTTCTCCCGACCGTAGTTCTTCGCAAACAAATAACAGTTCACCGGAGATAAATACAACGGCAGACAGAATGAGGGATGACTAGTGTAACATTAGTCCTGGTACGTGCAACCACGTAAACCAGTCCCGTTCTCTGACCGCGTCGCGCCTCGTGTCGGGAATACCACGTCTGCCAATAATGGATGCCCGCGCGTATCGTGCAATCGGTATCCTCCTTTGATGCATCGCCCATGTGTTGGCATCCCTCCCCCGAACGTCCAAAGATTGACCAACTCTATCCAACAAGAGGATCAGGCCACATGTAACGCACTAACTATGGCGAAACTAGATCCGTGCACCTAAGTAGGGCAGGACATTATTTGCCCCTGGCTACTAATTTACAAATCAAAGTTAAACCAAAATTGTAGGGCTGTATCGATTATTTATATTCTGCAACAAAATAGCATGTAGCATAACAAATTGGCATACGTCAGCCGTTATCGAACCACCGTAGATGTGCGCAATCGATAGAGGAAAATATTTCTTACAGAAGTCGTAGAAAAATACCAAAAGAATTGACGGAGAATGTTTGACTACTTCTCGCATCTCTGCTCTGAAAGAGAATCGATTCCGATGCTTTTGAATGTTCCCAAAGACGTTTTCTTGTGATTCCCGACAGGAGCGATTCTTTCCTAGAAATGTCGCAGGTTCAATGAAAGGAGCAGCGAGCTACGCCGCGTTAGATGAATCGTTCTATTCCTTCGATCATCGCGCAACAAAAAGAAAGTTGTTGAGCTATACATTGGCCCTGACTAACTATGTTATCCAATTCCGTTTTGGTCACGACGTCGATTTAATGAAGCTGTTGGAGCAGCTTTCTCGCAACTGCGATCCAATTAGACGGCCGGAGGATTGTTTCGATGTTCAACGATACTCTTTGTACACGAAAAATCGGCAAAAGACGGATGCATTTGGTCCAGTTCCGTAGTGCTCCTTTCGACGAAAAATTTGTCGCGCTAAGCATTTCTTACGGGAGATGATTGCTCTAATCATTAAAGGATCGCTCAATCTTGACCGACACTTATTGTTAGTCAGGTAACGGTTACAACCATTATTTGTTCATGCAACTGCCTGCAAATTTACCAAGTACCAATTCCCGTGCACATCGGACTCAATACCTGCAAGAAGAAAGCTGGTTCTTCTATGACATTTTTATGTTGATTACTTGCAGGGTAAACGCGTGTTCGCATTGCTGCGAGTAGAGTAAAGCAAAGAAAAAAAGAGGTATGGCATTCGACACGAAGGATCTTTCATTTCTCATATTTTCCAGTCAGGATGTAGCATTGGGTTTCTATTCAGCGGCCTTTCGACATAAAAGCATGCATGGCGATGAACATACCAGTACACGCATACACCCACCTTTTTTCATATTCTTCAAACTATTCTTCAAAGCTAATAACTTTCGAGCATAATAAATATTCCTACAATGTTGATATTTTATTTTACACGCAATATCAATGAAATCGTATCCCCGATGTACTACCAAGTATCTAGTGCATCGTTGTGCGCGTCATTCACAAATAGCCTGTTAACGGTTCAGCCGGTCGAGGATAATCAAGGTATAAGGAGAAGCTTTTGAAGCCGGGAATTCAGTTCGCCGTCCTTTTCGGGAGAAGTCGAGGGGGTGAGGGCCGAGATCCGCAAAGCCGAGAAAAGCTTGGTTCGATAAACTGAAGATCTTTATTTCCGGCAAACGGATAGTCTAACTGCTAGTACGACTAGACCGAGATATCTTGAGCGTGTAATACTTTCAAACTATGTAATATATGTTTTTAAAAATGCGCCACGCTCGTTTTACAGCACCACGTTCACTTTTCATAGCTCTTGAATTGACTCTTTGACCGACTTTGAATTACCGATTTTTATACCGCTAAGATTTGTTTCTCCTTCCTCTTTCTCATTCAGCTTCTCTGTTCCATTCGATTCGTTTAAATGTTAGATCATTGGAATCCCGGAAAGTAGGCACCGTGCAATTGTTTCCTTCGCTCCATAATAAGATAATTGAATATCGCACGATAATCGAAAAAACTTTAGCAAGTTTTATAGAAACTCCAGGGGCTCGTATTCAATGCAAAAGTTTGCACAAAAGCGTGCTGCCCTTCGCTCCACCATGCACGCTATATCGCTTCAATGAATTAATGAATCTCATTTATACACTTCATGCTACTCCATAAATGGAAGCAGATTAGAGGGAGAGAGAGAGGAAGAGATATGCGTTCGGATAGCGCCCGCCAAGTTTGGTTTCTGTCTCATTGAGAAGAAGCTTTCTTCGGGAAAAGTGTCAATTATTGTCCTCTATCGAGAAGAGAGAAGGATTTTCGAAACGAAGGACCATCAGGACCACCGCAGCTGAAAGGGATACCAGCAACGTCACTCGACACGGAACGATTTCGTTTCCTAGAAATCCTGCGGGGATACCTCGGCGGAAACATCTTTCTCGAGAATTTTGTACCGTCCCTTTCACGACCCATGGCATCGTCAATGAACATATTAGTAAATTATTGCATGAACGCGGCCCGAATTATTAAATCGATAAATGAAAGAATGCTCCGAACGGTGCAACTAGAGTATCCCAGGTTTCTCTGGTAACTTATAAATCTTCGGCCCTCTGTGCTCGTCGTTTGCGCTGTCGTCTTATTAACCGTGTGCAGGCGCCAGAAATGTTAGCATGGGTAGAGGGTGAACAGGGAGGTCGCTATGCAATTTCACTGAAACTAATCTTAAGGGAAGCAAGGAATGGTTATACACGGCGGGGTTGAACGAATCCTATTACAACGAACGGATTAACATCGGCACGCCATCGATTCCGAATTCTAGCACAAATGCCGGTACATTCGACCTATATAATTGCCCAGTCTCGAACCTAATGTATCGCTAAAATCGACGTTGAAGCGCCTGTGCACGCGACGATCCGCTTCACAATTTTTGTCTAGAACACCAGTCGCCGGCTTCGTTTCTTCGTTATTTTCTCGCTTCCCTCGAAATTAATTTCCCTGTGAAAAGTTTTCCATTGCTGAGACTAGCAATGCGCGCTAAGTAACGAAGGTAATCATTTCTTGATAGAAACAGCACCTCGCGATAGAGTGTCTTAAAGTGGAATTGGGAGGTGCGCAAATCTGAGTCCGATTCAGAGCCGACCAAGTATAGAAGAAATAAATTTACCTAGGGGGTCAAACAGTTTCCCAGAAACGAATAAAATTAAACGGAAATTGTTAAACTGTGCAATGGGATTTGCGTGAGGAATATCTAAAATAGAAAACGTTTGCGCGAGAAGCACAGTGACAAATTTTTCATTGGAACGAAGAAACAGGTGACGGGGAATCAGCAGAAAATCGCGTTGGCTTGAATTCAAAACCAGTGATCGATGCGTGGCTGTCTTTTCTCAAATAACACTGGGTCGGCTAATAAACTCGCCCGGGTTCTTCGACGGTAATTCCATTGTCCCAAGCGTATCTTTTCTCTTCTGTATGCTTGTTACCGTATGACCGTTATCGATGCACACGGCTAACGAGAGGGGAGCGTCTATTTGACGTGCGTTTTAACGAGCACCTTTTGATCTATCAGCGATTATTAACCACGCGAAAAACCAGCTACGATAGAATCCTGTTGTTTCTTGCTAGCTTATCGCGTACCTTCTTTGTTCTATAATTGTCGAAAAGACTACAATTTTTCCATTTCGCGTTTCGTTTTGTGTCATTCGGATTTTTAATATTTAGACGGATGAAAAGTTGAGAAAAAAATGGAACGAGGTATGTAGAATCGACTCGTTTCTGCGGAGCATAGGAGCGCTGTTAATCGTGGCAAATCGAAGCGCCATGCTAGAAATCTCGATAAAAATCCAATAGCATATATCGGCTGGGGATATCGTCATTTAATTTGTATTTAAATCGACGTTCGAGCCGGTTACCCTCTATCTCGATTCTATGCAATGAAGTGGATCCCTCGTATAAGAGGATCATGTATTTTTTCCGAAATGTTTCGGCCAAAAAGTTTCAATCTACCAAGGTGGCTTTAATCAACCTGCATCCATAAAATAGTCCCCGTTGTTTAATATGATTTCGTTCTACGAACAATTCATCTCGGCAAATATTGCAGACTTTTCAGCAACGCTTCAGCTTTCCTCGAGAATTATCAGAGGAGAAACATTTAAATAGCAGGTGCTCGACAGCCTAACAAAAAGGGAGCTAAATTCCCTAACGTTTGTAGTGGCAAAACCATTTGCATTGTCAGCCACGAATCGTTCAATTGCCACCGACCGCTATGAATATTAATGGCGAGAGAATTTACTTTAACCGTAATTGCAAATACGAATCTCGTGTATCAATTATCGGGCAACGTGCACATTTAAAATGGATTCGACCGAATCTGTCGCCATTATCGCTCCTTTCTTCACTCCCTTGAGTAACAGGTTGCATTTCTCAGGTGAATTAAAACTTCCGCATGGTAAGGAAATTGCTATAGAGTCGCATCAGAGGTTTCAAAAGGTACGCAAGCACTAAACTCGACCAGAAACTATAGGTTTTCCGCTTATAGGTCGATCAAATGTTCTCCGCGTCTCTCCTTCCAAGCAAATTGGAATGAATAGATTGGCGCGTATTTGCGTATTCGTCGCGTTCGATAACGGTTCGACATCGAAAAGCACCTGCCGCTCCGGTGTTGGTTTCACTTATTTCAGTGGATTCTCGGAACTCGTAAACGGAGCACAAATGCACCACATCTCCTGCATCGGAGTTGCATGAAAATGTCCTGAATTGCGATAAATGCAAAGTATAGAGTGAGATTCTCTTTCGAAGCGAAACGCGTACGATCACATCCAACAATATCGAACAGTTTGTACAGTTGATAACTACTCGTGGACAGTTAATGGATTTAATTGGAATAAAATCGACGAGCCAGAGACGAATTCGATGCAGCTGCGTCAATGGTAATTTTCGTCCGTCATTAAACGTCGTAAAATTTAATTAAATCACATTCGCTCGCTATCGTGGCCAGTCGATTCTCGAACCTTGTTGATCGTTACGCGTACAATTTCCTGCGCGGCAAGTTCATTACCACCGCTTCGCTATCTCGCACTTACAATTAGTCACCGTATCTTCGATACGCATCGGTTTTCCTTTATCATGCATGTATCTGCATGGAAATTCATTTATTTCCAACGCTTCGATTCGAGTAGAAGCTCGATAGAATTCATCTTTTTTTCATTTCACAGTCCAAACACCACGAACATCTACGGATTCATAATAAATACATTACGAATGCATTAGCGTTGCAAGCGCGGAGTGCTTGTTGCATTTTAATCCAATACGATGCACTGCAGTCGCAATAATATCTATCTGTAAGCATCGTTGTTTACAAATAGGAATAGTTGTTACCCGCAAAGCGAAGAGTGTCGCATCGAATCAGCTGATTCGCGAGATTGTTGCTCTTGTGTAAGCTGTAAGCTTGAAAATTATATTTCAGAAACGATCCACTGTATATTAGATCGCTGATCGCGAATGTTCTTCTCCTCGTTTGTCTTACCTTTCCAAGCTTACGGTCAATACGAAGTACGAATTCGCAGAACGAACGACAAAACGTGCGACGAATTTCACGCATAGCGGGAAATACTGGGGGCGGCGCGACGCCGAGGAATTCGATTTCGCGGGTTTCGAAATTGAAAGTTAAGCCGGCAAGTACAAAAAACCGCTCCGTCCCTCGAACTACCATAACTTCAGGAATAAATATTAAAAACGGCTCGGGATTTCGTGTCAGTCGGAGCAAAGGGTGCCGTGTTTCGTCGAAGGGTAGGCGTAGGCAAGGGTTGAGCGTGAGCTCGCATTCTTCGATCGTCGCATCGAGGGGCAGCCTGTGTCTCGAGATTATGCAAATTTGATGATCAATAATCAGTGCTCTGAAGGAGGTCGCATTGCGCCTATAACACGACCAAGCATGCATTACCATAATCTTAAACGCGACTCTTTATTACGCCGCTTACAGCGAATAAACGCGTTAACTGCCGCGTTGCCGACATGCAGCTGCTCGGTGTTACCGTTAATCTTCCAACCAACTAATAACTCGCAGTGTATAAGCTTTTTTTTTATCTGCCAATTAAGAAGATACGATTCGATCCATTATCCCCTGACCGGCGACTAGAATTTCGATTACACGGATACTCTCTCCCTTGATTAACCTTGGTTAACCAATTAAATTTCGAAAAGCTCTCGTCTACCGCTACACTGGGCTGTCCCTCAATGAGTTTCAACGTTACGCGTTTGCAGTTATCCGACTAGACTCTTGAAGAGATACCCGCAAATAGGGGGAAAAAAAAATTGTACAGGCGGTATTACGCGACAGTCGGCACGAGTCTGTAAGAATAAGAAAGAAAAGAAATTAACGCGCACATGATTCTTCTAGCGAAGCGATAAAGAGAAGCTTATCACTAACCATGAACTTTGTCCTGCTCCTGCGTTCAATTTGTAGCGTCGATAAGAATCGTTATCATCGCAAATGGAAAAAGTGGAGAAAAAACAGTAGCTTGTTGCTGCGGTCGAGGCTTTGCTTGGATAGGGCCAATGTAAATGGCGAGCGGGTGAAGAAGTAGGAACTAGTGATGGGACAAGAACTTACTCTTATGTTTCGAGCTGCTTTTCCACAACCCTCTGAAGAATGACATCCTGGCTGCCCAGCGCAACACGAGGTTCAGTAGAACCGAAATGTTTCCCCCGATCGAAACCTCTGACGAGACAGTCGATACGTGGATATCCGCGGTATCACTCGCGAGACGCGACGAGATCCCCGATGCTGCTTAATAACATGTGACAGCAGAGAATTTCACGCGAAACTATTGCGGCCGACGTATCGCGAGGATGCCGTTTCACGGCAGACGGTCGAACCAGCTGCCATTTCGTGACGGGGTAACGACGAACGAGAGCTGGAAACTCGGCTGAGCAAATGCAAGGACAACGAGCAAACGGACTCGGAGATCCTGACAGAGAGCTACGTGGCAACGTGCTATCGGGAAGACTGTGCGCCGCGATGTGAGCGCGTCCACACGGAGTTTATTCCGCTCCCCTGTCGCGTACATGCGCATCCCCATCCCCAACCCCATCCCCAACCCCGTTCCAGGGTTCCGCTTCCGCTTCCGAACCGGATCCCCGCCGAAAGGATAAAGATTATTTTCACGCGTTCGCGGCCGCCCTGCGTTATCCTTCTTTCCAATATTTTCCTTGCGTTCTTTCTTTTCCACGAAACGGTAGGGAAAAACTTTTTATCTGATCGCGCCCAGTCCCGAGAGCGAACCGAAGATTGGTCGTTGCATCGAACAATATCGTGCGCGTACAGACTCTGAACGATAAAAGTGGCTTAAAATTTGCAAACTCCCGACAAGAACTCGATCCCTCTATTCTCTTCGTATCGTGACTTACGATTGCAAAAGTTTCGACGCGGAATTCATCTTGGGAACATGAAAGTTTAAAATGACATTTCTATCGGAATTTCTAGAACACTAGTAATCGGACCAGATAGTCTCGAAGGGTATCGAAGGGGGAAACACGATTGAAATGGTTCAGGGTGTGTCCGCGAAAAAGTCCTCCGGGCGAACAGGGGCAAGAGAAAACAGGAGCAAAGGAATGACGCAAAGGCTGCGTCGAAAGTATCGAGTATCGATGGGTTCCTTTCGCCGAAAAAATGCTGGAAAGAAAAGGAAGCTCGCTGGAACTGTCGCAAGGTGATTGGCAAGAGAAACTGCCGGCATAATGGTGTTCAGCTGGGATTCGTTGCAAGTTTTTGCGCGGCCCGGCAAGCGGGCGCAGCGAAAATTCGTCGAGAACTACTTTCGTTTCGCTCGCCTCGATTTATTTTAGCCCCTTTCATCTAGTCCGAATTTTATCGCCGATCGTGACCATCGTATACCCGAAAGAGATTTTCACGCTTTGGGAGAGTTCAATGAACGGTGCTAAAAGAGCAGGCAAGCTGCATTGCAGCAGGTAGCAGGATTCGCGCGTTCACGAACAAAATAATGACGGCTTAGATAAGAAAAAATGAAGATTCTTTCGTGGAACTATTAATGAAGTATGGCGCGCACCGACACCAAGCGTCAAACGCTCGTCGCGCTTCTTTATCTATTCGATCGATATTTGTCATTGAAATGAAAGGAAATTGCAGAGGCGGGCGGAAATTGTAGACGAGAAAATCAACCGTGAAATAATCCTCGAGATGTACCGCTGCCGAGATCCGATCTCACTTATCGAAACCTACCTACCAACCTTTAGTCAAGAAGAGCCGTTCATTTTTCTACCTCCGTTCTTCTTCCCAACACGATAAGCCGCTCTTTCGACTTTCTTCTTCTCAAAACTGCGTCCAACTAATAGTAAGCCCGATGCGTAGATACGCGTACGTACGTATGAATGAGCGGAAACGATAGCAAATTATTTTCCGTCTCTGTGAGATGAACGTTTCGATGTCAGCATGAATAATCGGTCGATGGTGCGCAACGGTACAAACGAGTCTCGGCAGTTTCCCTGCACGAAACTTCAGTATCTTCCACTGATTGCGAGTATACGACGGACATCGCGTTGCGCTTATTAGCCTGATTTCGCTTCTATCGCTAATCGGAAGCGGCACGGAAACGCTTTCATCGGAGAAATAAAATTGCAAGTACTCTGGCGAGCAGGGCAGCCATTTCCTATTCCACAGGTGATACGGTATGCGTACGCGTAATCTCATTAGGATTGTCGATCGGCAGTTTCTGGAAAGGCACGAGCTCGCGAGGCTCATCCGATCGAAGATGGTCGGCCGAGAATAAGATTAGGTAATAACTCTTGCGCGGTGAGAATGCAGCTTGCCACGTGCTACCAATGTATGAAACTTATTCGCACCGACTGAAATGGATCGTCGAATGAAAGAAACGAGGGTGGGGCACCTTTTTCAAATGTGAACCTTCGCGAGATCGCGTCATCCCCGGCTTGGATCTCGCCGGGCAAAAAGATCAGTTCGAATATTGCAGTTCTCCTCCAAGCAGTGACACTATATTTCTCACGAGCGAAGAAATTACGCGCATGCCAAAGGGAGGCATACGCATTATCGTCAAAGTTGCCCCTAACAAAGGGACCGAGCACGTAGAAATTGAAAAAGAACGATGTCCCGCGTGACTTGCGACGAGATGCTTCTAATTCCTCCATCTGCTTCTTTGGTTTTTGCATTCCCCTGCGATTTATCCTTTCATACCGAGGTCGCATCCTCTTTGCCGATGCAATCGTTTTTCTTCTTATTACTCGACTCTCCATACTTCTCCACCTTTCTCTGCCATTCTTCTTTTCCCTTCTCCTTTTCTCTTCATCTTCGAACCTTTTCTCGCGGCCGGCTGACCAGTCCGGTTGTCCACTCGTTTTGGCCTCTTTTAACTGTTTCGGCTAGCCTCGATTCAGTGGCACGAACCTCGAGTCTCCGAAAAGAACCAGCCAAAGAGACTGCAGCACGCAGAAAGAAACCCTTTGCTGTCTTTCCTCCTTCGACTCCTTCGGGCTATCGGCACGTCGCACAATAATAACTTCTTTGTCGCGAAACGAATAAAGGACGCGCCTAAGCAACGATAGGTCACGCCGACTATGGTTCGATTTAATATTTAAACGTTTAACAATCGATTTAGCGTGCCTTCGGCGCGGGGGTAGGGGGCAGGGGAAGAAAAGAGGTCGATCAGCGCAGCAAGAAACGCGAGGGATAGGCGCGCGAGGTAACGGTGGCTGCAGGTGGATACATGCATCGCTCTTCGAGCCGGCTGATGCAAGTTCGACGCAGCTTCTCGCGATGGAAAGGCACGCGAAAGAATTCAGGGTTGAACGTGTGTAAGTATAACGAGTCGTCGTATCTTGTCTGGGAGGCCGATTACAGAGTGCTTATGAAGCACTGAAAGAGGGTGAAGGGAGAGCAAGGATAGGGTGGGAAGGAGCGGAGAGAGGCAGAGAGGGAGTGAGAGATGGAGGGAAAGGACGACGTTGGCGGGAACGAGCGGAGGGAGTAATTGGGCTGAACGCGAATACGAACTCGGCTGATGCAAGAATCGAGTCACTGACAGGCATTTCCTTCACGGAGGTACATACATATACTTATATGTATGTGCGTCGCGGAAGAAAGTCGAGAAATTATTGTTATCGTTGAGCAACGCATGCAACTTGGCTGTCTTTCGACGACGACACGCTCCAATGCAATTAATCGCGATTGCTCCGCTCGCCGCTTTTGAATCGCGACCGCGCTTCGATACCTCCTCGAGACGTTCTCGTGCTCGGAGTCGATGCCTGCTGAAAAGAAGCACCTTTCGTTGCGACGCCGTTCGATATTTCCAATCAGAACGACCCACCCTGCTGTCTCGAGGTCGCGGGACACGTCGATTTTTACCCGCAACCATGCAAACCGTTGCCCAGTATCGACCAATTTCTTTTCCGAAAGCAGCAGTGCGTGACATTTTCCGAAGCTTTCGATAAAGCATAGTTCTCCAAACGACCAAAGCTCGAAGGCGTTCGTTACAAATACTCGAGCGGGGGTCGAATGTGCGCAGTATCGCCGTGCCACGTGGAAAGCTCGCTTCTCCATACGCGAAGTAGACGCGTTTCCCATCTTTCTTCGTTCAATTATGGCCCAGAAGGTGCCGAAGAAAAGCTGGAAACGTGCGATCCAGGTAGCAGCGTTTTCTTTTGTTTCGAACCGCCACGAAAAAGTCGTACATCTGTTGGAGAACAGCAAACGCTTTCCCGGCCAAAGGGTTGGGAGGCTAGCCGAAAGCCGAACGGTGACTACGGAGGACAGAAAAAAGGGAGGGCGCGCGTGAAGATCGAGTAATTTCTCCAGGGATAGGGGACATCGACAGTGCGGTCAGTAGGGTTATTTCCGTCTCCCGAGTACGGTCTAGTTGGGTCGGCGTTCGCTTGTCCGTGCTTTTCGTTCATATGTAAAATCGTAGTCCGAGCGACATTTTCGCTTATGTACGTAGAGCCGCCCTGAAGCTTTCTTTCCGCTCTTTACAATTCCGCTCTGCTCCTCGGTGAAATTTGCATAATTGACATTCCTCTCGGTTGCCATCGGCCCTCAGGATTCGATATCCGCAGTCTCGCGTCACCTCCCGTACTTATTTTCCAAGCAACTTTCCATTTGCATCACGTAGCAAGACTTGCGCGACGTGTAAGTAGATTTGTGTCTCGATAAATCGATTTTAATCCCACCTAAATAACCGTCACACTTTTCCTTGCGGGTAAAATCGCGAGGGAGCAACAAAATATCGCGCAGGGGAAAACTGTTAGGGTAATCCTTGGCTGCTGTGTATTGGAGCAGTTTCGAATTTCGTATTGCGTTGCGCGAAACGGCAAGCGATTCTCAACGGAAACGTATTCTCTCCGGAGGGATAGCAACGTGGGATTCGCGGTGGAATAATTCTGCGGAAGCGTGTGGGATGCTGGAGGAAAACGTTGCGGAGGCACGACGTGATTTGTAACAGCGTCAGATGTCTTCCTTCGCGCCTGCAAAGAAATATTGCTCGCTACGCTTGTCGACATAGAACTCCATTTATCCGGTGAAAAGCAACAAACTCGAGACAGAGCTGCGACTCGTGTCAGTTATCTTTATCCGTTTCCACGGCGGCTCCAATTTTCGCTGGAACGGCGCGGATTATCCGTCCAATTTTGAAATTGCGGAAGCAGGTTAGGCGCACGAGTTCGCGACGATTTACACTACCGGGAATTACAGTTTCGCAAATTGCTAAAATAATCTGGAAGAACGTTCGACGAAAACATAGAACCGACAGGGGTAACCATAATCGTCGGGAAAATAAACGCGATGAAAGCTAGGGCGAGGAAGACGCAACCGCGTCGGCAAAACTGAATTTCCGATGGAGCACCGCTTCTACCAGCTTTTGTTCTCGAAGCTCGAACAAAGTTTCGAAGGGAAGATTATGGTAAAATAGGCGAAAAATGCGGCAAAATTAAGCACGACGGCATACTCGACTTACCCTCCGATTCTTCTCTTCAGCTGGAGCACCCTGGCATCTTTTACTCCCCTCCCCAGTTCCTTTTTACGGTGTACCTTAAGGCCTGACATAGCTGCGCGCCCCTTCAATTTCTTTCGCTTTAAAAGCCTCGAAACTTTCGTGTATACTTTTTCAGTTCGATACCGTGAACGTGCCGACAGTAAATTGAATTTGCTTTCTCAACGCGGAAATTATGCTACGATGCAACGCGGCGCGTTTTCTCTCATTTCCTGACAACATTCCCCCTTGCTGAGTTTCTGTCAGCATCGGTGTCGCGAATTCGCCGACAGCATTGCCACCGCAGCGTCGCTTTGCAATTTCCTTCCAGCCGCCTGTCTTTGTAGCCGCGCGAAAATTAGTTCGACCTACAATTAGTGGATCCCGAGATGGTCGCGACGATCCATCTGTCGTGGAGTCTACGGATGAAAACTAAACAGGCGATACATAGGTGGTCGCGCAACTCCGATCGCTTTTCGAACGTTGATGCCTGAAACTAGGGGAAAAACTGGTTCTGAAAGGCGACTCTTCATATTCTGAACTTGATACCGCAATGGGAAAACCGTCGGCGGTTCGGAGCTTGGTATTGCACGTGTTCGATCCGGTCGATGCTCGAAACCGATCAAAGATCAATCGGATCTCGAACGAGTAGCGCATACGAATCATCGAAATAAATTGCATAACGCCGTGACACCGATACAAAGTGCACGATCGTGGCGCTCTGAACTCTCGAAATAAACCATTATCGGAGCAGAAGAACGACCACGCATAAATATAGCAGTATCGCAATAGAAAACTGGGCGGTATCCTCTCTTCTTTTCGGTCCGTGCCTTGTGAAATTTGTCCCCCTTTAGCGATACGTACTAAACGCGCCGCTGTTGCAGGTCAACAGTTTGTATGTGTAAGCTAATTAATAAGTCGAATACAGTCGCATTCGATAAACTGATTCGCAATAAATATTGCAATCACATCGACGCGGCATCTTCCCGCCTAAATCTCGTGGCTCGTAATTCTTAGCGTTCATCTAACACTGAACGCTCCGGCATTCGGATCGGAAAAAAGACTAAAATAGGTGTGCTCCCGTAGAATATGGAGAAAGGTATATAATTCGGTGGGAGAAAAAGTCTCCAGGGAAAGGTATATAAATTTGGGAGTATCCGAAGCGTAGGTTCGTCGGCCGCTTTACCTCGAAGAGCCACGCCTCCGGATTGAAGAATAAAGAACTAACGACGACACTTGGAGCTTCGCTCGCTTTGCCTGCATTGCCTGCTTCCAAGAGGCCCGGCGAAAATAATCGTGAATGCATATTGCGTTTGATACTTTATCAGCGATTAATGATACTCGAAGAGCAAACAAAGCTGGGAAGAACAATGGCGCGAACGGCGTCTGTTAACAATGGCGCGCGAAAGCTTTGCAAAAAAAGAAAGGGTGGAATTTCTAGCAAGGGAAAGACGCGGACCCCAAATAAATTCCGTGGCCTGGGCGGTTGCGAATTAGCTTGCGCCGCGCGTCGCGTCGGTCAGGCCATGCATTGTCTACGGCAAAGAAAATAACAAAGCCGCACGAATAAAGCCGTAAAATGAAAAAAAAAGTGGGAAGCTGGAAAGAAGTATGAACGATTCGAACATTCCGCAGCAATACGATAGAGCGGGCGCACGCGTAACGCTCCGTCATCCTTGTTCGGCAGGCAAGTGAAAATGTTGCGTCGGTCGGTCGATGCTGTATCGAAAATTGCACGCCGGCAAAATTGCACTCGCACCGAGAAGCTCTTGGCGCCGAAGAACCAACGTAGAAAACGGCGGTTAACGATTATAGGTGAAAGGAAGTCAGCTGCAGCGCTGGATAAAGCTATATAATTAAGTATCGCGTATTACTACGTAGAAAGGAACAGCGCGCTGCATTGCCGAGAAATAAGCGTTCTTATGACGTATTAGGGAAACCAATCGACTGATTGTGAGTTCGGAGCGCGACGAATGAATGTAGTGCAACAGGCATCATTTCTTAATAAGGAAGTACATAACGCGTATTTAGCTGAAACGATGGTCTCGCACTTGCAACTATAGCTTCGCGGGAGAGAGGGGAAAATCGTATCATCCTGACGCAGTTTCGCAGGATATTCGGAGCAATAGCCGATTGCTAGTCGGGAAAACAGAGCGTCGCGACTAGTTCGGAACTGCGTTAAGAAGTATAGACGAATCGAACGCGAGCTCGACTGAAACTTCTTCACCCGGAGACTTCCTCAGGCCTTGGAATTCCATTACGCGAGACTCGGCCAAAAACGACGCGCTATCTTACGAAAATGTAATTACGTCGAGAACGAGTTGAAACTTTGGTACAAAGCAGCGCAGTCCCTTGCCACCCTCCAAACGCGCCACAAGTTTAGTTTCGCGACGCGAACGAGTTCGATTGCTTCGACCTCGCGGTTAGCGCCACAATTTTCATCGACGTCAAACAAATCCCGATACTTCGTAGACGATCAACGAGAGCATCGCGTTTCGGCGAGTGATCTATTTGGTCGACTGTTTGCAATTTCTAATTAATGTCGAGCAGACGAGAAGATACGCAAGAAGGGACTCACTTTTGTGCCTGGAGAATCTCCTGAGCTTCTTGAAGAACGGCATGCTTATCGTGGCTCCGTAATGTCGCGCTCGTTCCGATCGCCGAATGCCGTTAGCCGTGGAATGTCGTGAAGCTCGTTACGATTACCGATCACGAAGATCGATCCAAGACTGGAGAAAACCCGCCCTCGTGCGTGAGCGAACGAGTTCGAAATGCCGCCTACTGGTTCACATCGGGATAAGACTACCCGTCTGTGAATTCCGTCTGCCTCTTACTCGATCCGGCTCCGCTGCTTCTCTCTTCGACGGGGACTTGTACGCGTTTCCACTTATCCCCACTATCGGCTTTTACGAAGGAAACCGAGCACGAGCCTCGAACTCCCGCGTGCACTCGACTCTCGACGCTCGACACTCTCCAGTCGATCGCCATGAGAAACCAAGCTACCCCAACCGATCTGCTAGATAGGCTCTGTCTCTCTAATTTTACAACCACTCCAGATATGTACCCGACGGCTATGGACAAGGATCGACCGATGCAAGATGATACATGTATGCACATATTATATGCAACGTCTCGCGCAGCTGCTACTCTCGACAACGTTTCGAAGAAAATTCCCAAACGATAAGTTGTACGGCGGACTGAGTAGCGCATCAATCGATCTCGAATCGCGCTAAACATTTAGAACCGGAGAGGTGTCTAGTCCGAATCGACCCGCGGCGGATCCTTCCGAGAGCTGACAGGGGAAAATCGTTACAGCTGTTTTCCGAGCTACGCAAAAAGAAAAGCGAAAGGGGGAGGAAAAGTATCGAAGAGCCGTATGGCCGTGGCAAGTTGCTCGGGATACTTCCAGATTGTCTGGACGAACTTTCCTCGAACCAGTTCGATTCGTTTACACCCGAGCATGCACCATTCGCGGCACTCGACCCGGTGGATGAAATAGGAGGGTGGCCGGGCCGAAGAAAGTAACGGGGAAAGGGAAACTATAAAAGTAATTGCCGTGAGTGGATGAACATATGTAGCTGTCGGCAATTCTATCCCATAACAGTTTGACCGAATTTTTGTATGTCGCGACTCGAACCGATAGAACCGATCAAATAATATACCCTTGTCGGGGAAATTCTGGTATATAAATATCTGTTTCGGTCCAACGAGTAGTGCTTCTTACGAAACACTGACCAGAAATTCTGAGATAATTTGAAACGTTAACTGCATGCGTACCGATTCCTATTTAAATTGCCGTCCCCTCGAGGTTTCGATGACGCGTTTATAAGAGCTAGTTCCCGCGTTAACATGTAGATGGTTCGGAACCCGTCATACGGTGTAATAAACCGGTCGATCTACCGTAGAAAAATAATATATTCGCAAGGTAGAAAGTTAGGTCTTGCGAGTGAAGCTAGTTGAAAGTTATAAGTGACCAAAGTTCTCAACGCGGTTCTCGATTAAAATTCGCGGTCTTCTCTGAGCGCTCCTAGATGGGGTCGACGTTCGAGGGCACCGTTAAAGTTTAAGCCACTTCCGTTAAGTCGGCTATTATTCCGTCAAAGACTATGCTACCACCTGAACTTTTCTCTCGGACTTGGCTAAGACTCTTGCAAAAGAGATTTGAATACTAGCAGAAGGCACATATAGCGATACGCCACGCGTGCCGTTCACTCCATTAGCCAGGATGCATTTGTGCGTGAAAATAGCGCTCTATAGAAATTTCATCCTGAAAAAATCAGCACTCGGTCGTGTACTCGCGACCATTAACCATTGAAGTGGACAAAAAAGAAATTGAAAATTACCGAATCCCGAACGCTGCGAACGACCACTGTCCAAAGCAGTTGCACGTTCTCCGAGAAAAAGGAGAGCAACGAGCACCTTTCCAGGCTTTATTCGCTCTTTTTTCTGCCTCTCTATCTCTCCTTCCCCGAACGTTTTAAATAGTGGCAGAAAATGCAGTTAACCTTCAACTCGAAATCAAAGAGCACCGATTTTATTCGAAGGATTCATAGGCGCCCGATGGCTAAATGGGTAAAAGGGACATTTCCCGATCCGCGCTAAATCTGTTTAGGCAAAAATTCATGTAGGCGAAACAAGCCTTCTAAATCTTAAGCACGTAACGTTACTTTTAACGAGCAAACGGATCGGTAGTGATCGAATTTTGCGCGTTGCTGAGGAAAATGCATAGCTGTCCTGTCGTGGCATGCGCCTCAACGTGTAGTTGCACGTAGATGTTCGCCGCAATAGACAGCAAAACGAGATTACCGGCGGTGCTACGCTCACGGTCCATTAGCTCCGATTCAATTACAGTTCCCTCTTATAAATGGAAATTCAAGTCTCAGCTTGGACAGCCGTTACGGGAAATGGAAAAGGCAGAAGCTGTTGTACTTCCGGCGAACAGCCGAGCGAAATTCCAGGCCGTCGTGGAATTCAAAAAATGTATACACTTGAACCAAACGCGAGTAATCGCAGCGAAAAAATTGTGGGTCTGGCCCACCGAAAAAAATGCAACCAAGTATATGCATATAGTCGAAAGTTGAACCCTTTTAAAAGATGCACGTTATCGATTTACTGTTTCGCTGGAGAATTTATTGAATAGCATGCAGTATGGTACAACGATCGGGCGTACTAAAATCAGAGGTATAGGAAATGAGAAAGAAAATTTTAACGTGGCTGCGAGATAGTCAGTCGGTTGTAAACCTTCGAGAGACACGAATTTTTCTTCCCCTTTATAATCAGCTCTTCATCGAAACGAATTGAATGGATACCAACCACGGGGTTCTTGAGTTTTAAAGTCGCCCAACTAACTCCGGCCTTCGAAAGTACATTTGCACTGAAAAATCTTTGATGCTTCTTTAATAGGTAATCCTGTTCGCGTCATTGCCGCTAATATTTCAATTGAAATTGCCATTCATTTAAAGGACTTTCCAGCATATATTGCATAGCATTTATGCGGTGTTTCTACAGAAAGGAAAAGGATAAATGTTTCGTACACTAAGAAACATTGCCTCTGTTTTTTATTTAATTGTTGTCTCTAAACCGGCAATTTGTTCACGTGCGAGGCCGTCTACTTTTTCTACTTGCAAGTTCAGCATTAGAATTCCTTTAATACCTACAGAAATATAATTGCACTAAATTAAATTTAAGGATTCTTTACCTCTTTCTATTATCTTGCATTACGGTATGTTACGTTGTGTCATTAGGCATTACTATTAAAAAATAAAATGTAATACATATGCACAGTAGTGCACAGAGGTGAGCGCATTGATTGAATTTAAATGATCAGATGGCGCCAGCATGGAACCATCTGGTTATGCGACGTGCCAAAGTGAAAAAGGAGACGTGTAAATAGCGGATACTAAAGTGTGTTGCGATAAATGAGTAATGATTATTTGTTGGAGTTAATGGAATATCCGATAAATAATCAAGCTTTCGATTGCTCATTATAATTGTAGATTGTTACGGGTGACAGATACAATTGAGAAACATATAGCTACAGCATAACCTTTTTCGACATAACCTAGTACGGTTCGTAACAATTTATCGGGATGGCAAATCGTATGAATATTTTGTTAACATTTGTACGTGGTCATCGTCAGTATACAAAAAGCTGGCTCAAAGATGCTGTCAGATACGAAAAAGTTAAATATCATCCACGGTAAGAAAAGGTACTCCAATTTCAACGTTCGTGCCGCAAGTAGTTTTCGAACGAAATATTTTTATTTCAGTACAAAGAATCACGTAGATCCTCCTATTGTACCATCAAAAGTTTTAATGGTTCACAGAGTGAAACCTTTCAAAGGAAATCCTTACTGGGAAAAAGATATACTCGAAACCCTTGGATTCATAGAAAAGGTAGGGAATCCAGTGTTAAACGAATCGTTCGTCCCATCGCAGTTTGGCTCAATATCGTGTTAAAATTATTTTTCACAGAAAAATAACCCGGTATTTGTAAAGAATACGCCCGAGATGTGTGCCATGCTGTGGAAAGTAAAGCATTTAGTGTCTATCGTCCCGGTTCGAATGCCCGAAAAGTTACCCACCGTAGACGATTATACAGAATTTTATGTGCACGAGAATGGCAAGGTCTATTATACTGGAAAACTCGACCCAGTCCGTTACCAAACAACCATGGAAGCCAGATATTCTACAAAAAGGATGGAATATAGCACTATACAGGAGAAGCTTAGACTTCAGTGGTTGAAGGGAAATCTTATATGACGTAAAAATATTGACAACGTCGGCGTAAAATAAAGTTACTTCGTTCGATATTCATGATTCGTCGCTAGGAAATAGGGGAACAGCCATTGAACAAATAGTTTACTTTATTTGTATATTGAATACCGCCATGCGGCTATGATACAACCTACCAACAATAATGTTAAAATTTTCATTTTTTTTTCTATAATTTTTATTCATTTTATGTATATTCGAGCAAGATCTATCGTGGAAGATGAGTGCCGCGTTGGGTCAGTCGTGCGGACCTACTTATATACGGTGTTTCAAAAGTGAAACAAATTTCGTCTAAAGTTTAATGAGCGAGACTAGATCGACGAGCAGTCTTGCGCGGAAAACGGAATGTCTTTAAAAAGAAACATACATTTCGAGGACATCCGACTAGGCCGTCTAAAATATTTCGAACGGGACCGTTCCGTTAAGAGTCTGGCAAGCACGCTACGATACAGGACGCGACACCTGTTCTGGAAATTTTAGTTGACTAACCGTTCCCGACGAGAGTACTGATTATTCTGAAACCGTTTACCAGGCGAAGAAATTGTCTACAATTCGAAATCGTAAACCTAATTTTGTTTGTATCGTTACGCTAGATTCTATAAAAAGAAATCTGAGCTTGTACCAGCTTAAATAGAATTGAAAAGTCTCGGGACTGGATATCCTAGTACAGTTATCTTCCTATTTTTCCACCGCTCTCCGATGCTGTATCGCTTCTCGTTTAAGAGGAATTCGTTCGCCTACGGTTCCGTAGTTTCCAGAATCGCCTGTCCCTGGACGTGTGATGAATAGAAATAGTATTTTGTGCTTTCGAACCCTTCTCGGGCATGTACATTCTCAAAAGTCTCGCGGCCCGTTCCTCTTGCGAGCGGTCCGCAGCTCTTCCACTCAAGAAACTGAGCAGCTTCATGCTGCGTCGTTTTATTCTCAATCTATTTAAGAAATTTTTCTCCGTTGTTCTCGAGGGACTGCCACCGTTTTGGTCGTCCACATCCTCCTCGAGCTTCTTCGTTTTCCGTTGGAACAATTGCAATCGTTTTCGTCGCTCGTGCTGCACTTCGGGCCTTCGCGTGTATCGACGATTCCTCGCATCTCCGAATTCGGTGACCGACAACGAGTAGGCTTCGCTGTTCCTTTCCGCGTTTCTGTTGCTAGTTTCCTCTGCCCGTCTCACCACCGATTCCAATTCTTTCAAACGATCCGCCTCCTTGGTACTTTTCAAGGTATCCGAGGAGGCAGTCTCCGTCGGGCAACCGTCCTCGACGTCCGACAACTTTCTGTGGAGGTTCACTATTTTCCTTCGAAATTCCTCGTCCTCCTGGCTGAGTCTGGCAAAGATACGATCCCTATCGTTCGCGTCGGAGCTCGTGCCGACGTTTTTCGACGCCGCCATTTGAAACCGCTGTCACCACCATCCGACTTGATCCTTTCCGCTTCCAGACGAGTCCTCCTCCTCGGGGAGTGGCTCCAGCCTTCGCCGGCCCAGGAAACACCTCAACGAGCTGAGACTTCCGCTGCCGAGCAACTGGTCCATGTTCAGTTCCGGCAGATTGCAGTCCTCGTTCTCCGATTCCTGATCGACCTCGTCCTCTGCCGATAGATTCAGGCCGTAGTTGTCTTCGCCGGAAGCAACCGCGTTGCCTGAACCATTTGGAGGCGGCTACGGAAGTCAGGCACAGCTCGGGCTAGTGATTCTTTGCAAACAAAGGGCAAGCATTGTCGTGCAGATGCGTGCGAAGCTTACCAACTAACTTGTCTCGTATGCTCGAGTAATAAGCCCCAAAGCGGAATACGCTTACCCCTTTCGCGTTTTCGAATCGCAACGCGAGCTCCGGTGATTTTCAATACAAGCAAGCTTTTACGGACGTGTGTATTCGAGCCGATGGAGCACGCGGCAATACCTTCGAATGCTATCGTACTATCGCAAATATCGATCAATAATGTATCATTACCGAGCTCGCGGTGAAGCTTTCGTCGTCGGGGCCACCGGACGTCGGGGTTCCCCAAATGTCGTCTCCCGAAGTAGCGCCAGACGTTGTGCCTTCCTCTTCGTTTGGATCCAAGGAGAATTCCGTTCTTTCCGGAGGATCCGGCGGTTGAAGGAGGTATCCACCTACGCCCTCTCCGAGTTGCTCGAGCAGTACCATTTTACTGACTACGTAGCTACTCGCTCGCGCCGTCCACGCTCGCAAGCCCGTAGGCGGACTCTCGGACTCGCGATTCTCCTCGTCCCCTTGCTCCTCGAGCTCGTCATCCTGATCCAAACTGCTCATCGTGCCGAATCGTCGCAACGCTCTAGAAAACGATTTTGCCAAACGGTTATCCTCGCCCGAGTCGACGCGCCGCGTGGCGTCGCGGCATTTACCTGTACGGCGGTTCACCGTCGCAATCGAGATCGTCCTCGCTTCCATCCTCTGTGTTGCCATCGGCTGGCGTGTAGGCCGGACTGTTTCTCCCTGGACTATCGAGGGGCCCGTTTCTCAATCTGTGCCTCGTGCACAAATCGGGAGTTGGCGGCACAACCGAAATCTTCGGAGGTAACGGAGAGAACGGATCCCTCGTCAAAGGTGGCGTCGGACAACCTGATCTAGAATTGCGCGCGGAATATTTCAAATGTGACATTTCGTCTCGAGACGCTACTATTAGACTCGGTTTATTCGGTCGATAGCATTGTCCCGTCACCTGTGGCATCTTCTGCAAATATTAATAGAGCCGGTGGAGTTTTCCTTGGAAGACGCGAAGCTGCCGTTCTTTTTCGTGATCACGCTGTTCGACTTGACGGTACTGAGACTCGCGCTAGACGCGGTACTCTGCTGCTCCGCGTCGGAATTTACGACCTCTGGGGCGGTATCCTCGGCTGAAGTAGCGTTTTGCTCCCCGCACGATTGATTGGCAGTCTCCCTGGGGGTTCGCGCCGCCAACTCTTCGGCTGTCCACTCCTCGATAGGGCCCTCCTCGTGATCCGGTGGTGGAATCTGATGAGAATTGCGCACCCACTGCGCAAGATGATTGTTCTCCCTCGAATTTTTGATGATAGCGTCGATGCTCTCGGCCGATCGCGACCTCTTCCCCTCGTCCGGTTTGTGGAATTCCCTGGTAGTCTGGCAAATCGAAGATCGATTAGTAGCGGATTCGCTTGGTAGCGAAATTATGTTCGAATCACCTGTGAACTTTCCGTGGATTCTCTGATCGCGGCAGTGGTGAAATTGCTACCGATAATCGGGCTCTCCTCTGGACTGTCTTGGCTCGGCGTGCCCCCGCAGCCCGTATTCACATAGATTCTGAAATAGAACGAATTAGTGCGAACATCCTATCGTACCGGGTGGGAATTCCACGAATCAAAGTGCCGCCTACATCTGCCGTTGCAGAAGATTGTGCCACACGGCCTTCAATTCCGGGGTCGGTGCGCGCAATATAAGAACCCTTCTGCGTGGACGACTGTGAGGACTGCATCCCGTCGCTTCTGCGTGGCCGTTCTCCGAGTTTCCGGTCGAATTAATGGCGATTTGCAATCGAAATTCCGTCGGCTTTTTGCGGACGGTGAAGCAGGCCTCGGCGATATTAGACAGACGCAGAGGTTCTTCCGTTACGAAGAGAACTCGATCGCGAGAGACTCTGGCAAACACCAGCAGGTCGGTGAGCAGCAAAGCCCAAGACGGCTGGAGCCGTGCCCGACCTTCCACTTTTGCCAGCGCGCCTCCGAATAACCTAAAATATCGCGGAGACTATAGGCGGACGTTCATTAAAATTTCCTTTCCCGTTTCAGTCGAAATAGAACGCACCATTGCCTGCCAGGCATAGCCAGAGTGAACGGTTTGCATCTCGCGAAAACCAGCCGGGATTCTACTTCCTGTAAGCTCAGCAGCGGCCTTCCGGTGTCGCGCGGCGGCTCCATCACTCCGGCGTTAGCCGTTGCTTCCCTGTATCCCTGAGCCAAGTCTTTCGCTTGCTGGCAATTTCTCGGCGATGCCTGACCCAACAGTCTCGTCATCTCTCTACGAGTTCCGGGACGCGTGAAACAAGAATTCTTTCGAAAGCGCGCGTTCTCGAGAATTGGGAACGCACCTGTAATGTTCTAGAGGTAACAGCAGCACGCCCGTTAAATCGGGTCGTCTCTTGTGCGGGACTGCAGGCTCGCACACTAGCTTCGCGAAAGCCGTGTTCCGTCTGAGAGCGACCAAGAGACAACAGGCGCGTTGCAGCCCGCTTAGATATCTCCTATAGGCAGCGGTGATCCTCGAAACTCTGCACAAATAGCTGTCCACCCCTCCACCTTCGTCTCGAATCTCCTCGGAAATCTTGAGCAATTCGTCGAGGTTTTGAAAGAGAATGAGGTAATCCGCGGCAGAGAGGACGTCGCGTCTCTCTGCCAAAGGTGCCATGAAACGCGTGTGACCGCTCTTCAGGATACCCCAGTATCGTGTCTCGCGTACAGAAAGTTCCTCCTCTGGCGGCGCGTCCGGCGCAAGGTTCGGAAACACCTGAACGCGTTCGATCGCAGAAGTCGTGCCATCCGTTCGAGATTCAAAGGAAATAAGCTTTGGAACAGTACAGGAGAGCATGCAAAACGTTCGTTTCACGCGTGCTTTTCTAACGCATGCTCCGCAAACTGAAATCCGTTCTATTTATTATATGCATATGTCGGCCCAGGATGCATCGCAAGATTCGCAGGCTACGTTCGACAGCGAGGGGCAGGGGTGATCGAAATAAAAGAAATGCAATAAATACTTTGAAACAGAACTTGTTGAGCAACAAAAAAAAAAAGACAACTGTCGAAATTACAAAACATAACTTTATCATAACTTAGCCGTGTCCACCGCTAGGGAGAACAGACACGCGCTATACACTACGCGTTCATGGGAAGTACAAGACATACACGGGGGGGAAATGTACAAGAGTATTGCGCGATATGACGTGCAACGAAACATAGTAACGGAATAAGCTCTAATAAAGACGCATGCAGCGAATCGCGGCCCGCTAGAACTTTGTGCGGGCATCTATAAGCGATTCGGATCTTTCAATTCGGAACAATCTCGCCTCGAGCGTCTTAAACTGCAACGCGGGCTCTTCGGGCGTACGTGATCAAAACTATAAAAAAAAAAAGTATGCGCATTTTCCACTGTTTTTCATTGCTGCCGATCATAGTTCCAGTAAAACGTGACCGCAACAAAAAAAACATTGCTACTAGCGACACAACTTTCGCACCAATTTCGACATGGGCTCTGCACAGTCGAAGTCGTAAATGAAGGAACGATATGATAAGAAGAGAAATTCAAGTGAAATCACGAACAATCGTGGTTTGTTTTTTTGTTGTTTGCAAACTCGTCGTCCGGCTGCTCGATAAAGCAATACCGATACAAGCCTGCTAGGTTCAGACTAAGACGCCCGTACCGACCTCGGCATTGAACGCAACCGCATGCTGTCCGGCGCCGATCGGTTGCTGAAGGCTAACGTTCATCGAAGTAGGCCGGTGCATCGACGAGTGTACGCTTCCCTTTCGATAAACCTCTAGGATCAGCTGATTCGTGGCCGCCTGAATCAGTTCGAGAATTTCTTCCCGCGATCGCGTCACCACGTTCGTCGCATCGACGAAAACCACGTGATCACCTGGCCTCAAACCGGATCGTTCCGCCGGGCTGCCAGGATCCACTCGTTCCACGCGGGGTGGCCTTCCCCAGGAAAGCGAAAATCCCCATGGAATCTGCGACAGAAGAAATGCTCCGTCAAAAGTGTCGTTCCGTGAAGGGGGAAAGTTGAAAAAAGTAATCGTCCGCGGGTGGTCTTTCGGTGCAACGCGCTGCGACAGGGGGCACAGACCCTGCACGACACTTGGTTCGAGAGTACCGTCAGCAACGCTCTTTCAAAGAAGACCTACTTCGAGGCGTACTTTAAGACCTGCAGTCTGTCTTGCTGCGATAATGACAGTCACAAGTGGACTCCCCGCGAGTTTGTCGGGGCAATTGTGCGAAACGACTATGATTTTTCAATGCATACATAGCATGCATAAAGCTGCGTCGAGACAGGTTCATGTCGTGCTACGTATTACATATGTACATGTGCACCTAGTATGTGCGTAATATGCACAATTAGCTATGCGCAAGCTTAACGACACGGGGATCGAGGGCGATCGCACCTGAACCCGAAAGTCAATGGTACTGCAAAGAGAAAAGGACGGCTAACCTGATTAGCTGCAGCTTGCCTTATCAGCCGCCTCGTGGTTGTACACGGAGTTCTACCACCCCTAGCTGTAAAACCAGGGTGCAGGGGTAAACCAGTCAAAGGATCGATAGGCTCTAATTCGAGATGCCTCAAGTACGTCAAATCCTCTGCTCCTGAATTATTATTATCTGGTTCTCCGTCCCTCGAAAAGGGTGGCGAAACTCCACAGTCCTGAGGTAAGCCCGCATAAAGAGTGCTCGTGTTTCGTCCGGTTCCTGCTTCTAGCGGATGCCATGTCGCTTCCTGAAAATGTGCAATGCGCTCGGTGAAACGAAAATCGGTAGCCAAGCGACGAAACCTGCACGTTTCCAACTCGGTGCGACTATCACGCGTACTATCATCGCGCACGCAACGCTAATTATTCGCGATCGAAACTTTCCACGAGCTTTTATCACGTGTTCCCGCTCTACGACGCTTCGGGAATATCCTCGTTTCATATTCATGCTTATTTTAGCGTGGCGCAGGCGCCAATCGAACATAGCCACGAATTCTAGTTCTTACGATTTCTCTCTCCATGCTTTCAACAGAACATGAATATTTTCAAGAGTACTCCAACCACGAAAAACACTGCACAGTAAATGGCCACCACGATCATTTTTAGTTTTTTACGCGCGCCACCGTAGAAAACGTGAACGAACGTTTGCGTTCGAGTAGCGAAAAATATTCCGCCAACACCTTCCACCTTTGCCGATATCGCAGCGCAAGTGAATCTTTGCCGGGTTACCCTTCCACTCGTTTGCTCCGTAACGAGCTTAGCCCCTGACCTTAAGCCAGGAAGACTTAGGAATTCTGGTAAACAGCTGACGTGCACCCGTGCATCAAACTTCCTCGTCGTCGAAATACTATTGCTCCCGCGATCCCGATAAACTTTCCCCGACTAAACGGTCTTGTTTCTACACGCCTCGATTAATCGATCCCGCTTAATACTATTTTGCCGCCAAAGAACGAAGATTCGCAAACATTTACCTTGTCCTGAGAGAGCGGTAGAGGTAGAGTCATGCAGCCCAGCAGCTCGCTACGTCTGAAACACAAACAACGAATGGACGTGTAAAGGTCGATCGGTGAAATGCACGTGCAATAGGTTACGGGCTTGCATCGACGGAATGGAAGGGCGATCACGCGTATACGTACGGGAGTCGCACCCGCGTCACTTTTAACTATTCGCATAGGGTGGAGAAAAAGGGTAGACAGTTTTGGGGTCGTTTCCTACACACCGTTGCAGAGACGCGCGTATGCGAGCAAGTGCACGTGGCGAGCACGGTGCGCATGCTTCCGAGGAATCGATTCCCCTCCCTCCTACCGCAAGGAATTCGCGTGTAGCCTAGAAATTCGTTTTGGTATTTCGATGGACCATTGCTGCGAAAGTTACGCAAAATGTTATCTAACGCTTCCGTTCGTGCACAACTGCCACGCGCAAACGACCGATTCGAGAGTAGAATCTACTCGAAACAATGTGCAAAGAGTTTTTAGTTGCAATCACGAAACATAGAAAGAAGATTGCCGAGACTATTGAGAGCAGGCTTGCTTGACTCGTCCGTCTTTAACTAACGAGCTGCACTTCTTGACCCCGATATCTTTTTCCGCGGACACGCCGCCCGACAAGCTTCTGTACTCTTTCGTCGCGAAATAGTATACATATAGCCGCCTGGCCGTGCTATGCATGCAATTCAGGGTCGGATCAGGATCAGGATCAATGATTCGGACAGATATAGAAATATGTACACACGTCCCTAATCGATGCGCGATAAACACGCGTAATTCCTTTATCGAAATATGTAGCTGGCATGGCGTTACGAATCTTCGCGGTGATTGCAAATGTGCCGAAACGTTCTGGCAGTGCACGCAAGCGTGGCTCGCGTGAGATTAGTATCTCGCGATGAGTACGAAGCGGTACTAACTAACGTTGCCGAGTTAACCGACTATTATTTGGAAGGTGTTATCGGAGCCCGAAATAGCAATTACGGCGAAGGGAAAAATTAAGATTAACAACTACCACCTTCTTTGCACCACGAAACGAGTTGGTTCCCTTCGGCTTTCGAGTCCCTCGCCTACGTGTATCTCCTTCTTTCGAGCATGCTCACCTTGCACGGCGATCTCTGTGCCAGACTGCGATGTCCAGCGACGTTGGCTTGCTGGAGTAGCGATTGTTGTTCGCTGGACAGGGCAGTACCAAGGTCTCGTGGAAAACGGGATTCGGCGTGGCCCTGTGTACCGCCGTTCTCTTTACCACCCCCTCGCCGATCGTGTTCTTCAGACTTGCCTTCACGTAAGCATGGATCGGACCTTCGTACGCCCTCCTCAGGTCCTTACACCTTATCACTGCACGGAACAGAAATACAGCTTTGTGAAAATGCTCGTGCGCGCCGTTTTCTTTGAAACGCGAGATTATCTGTACGACCGAATCGCGCACGAGGTTGGCATTCTTCGGGAAGCGAAAGAATCGTTTTCAAGGTGAGAGGAAAGGAAATGTTCGTTTCATCGCACGCACTACGCGCACCGCGGCCGTCTGACCAATGCGGCACTCCTCTACTGACTGCGAGACGAATCAACTGGAATGTTTGCTTCTCGTGTTCGTGTCCTACTCGAACGTAGTGCGAACTACTTCAGCCAACGCGACGGAAAGAATAGAGTGCGCTTGCTGGAAAGCTGAAAGGCGAGAAGCGCGTGGTCGGAAGTCGCGAAGATTCTCCAAGGGTTGTTTACGCAAGGATGTGTGCTGGTATGATCAATGTTGGTAGGCCTACTAACCGGGAGCGAGGTGCCAGGAGGGTCTGTGGGTTACTGGCACAGTCGTCTATCGCGGGGTGCCAACAGAGACACCCCCTCTCGCGGCACGTAACTGGCGCATGCCTTTTCGCAACTACGTTTCAGGGACGTCTTCGCAAAACTGTTACCCTCGCGAGCACGACGATCCAAAGGCGAACCCGTTCAAACTTATCCACCCCTTTCAGAAATGCATTCTTTACAGATTCGGTCACGCGATACGCAATGGTTCCTCGTATTTTCGCGACCGCTACAGCTATCAAGACTACTATCGAGCCTACTACGGAAATGCAAGTATCGTTCGATGAATAGATAATGCGACACTAGTCACGAAGCGAGGTTTACCTCCTCCACGGAATCGTGAAGCGTTACACTCACCTCTAACGTTTATCCGTTCCCCTACGGCAGAGTACTCGATCTCGATCGACCCATGGCAAATCGGTTTCGATGCTTCGCTTTCTGGACTGAACTTGAGACACCTTCTCACGGTCGCGACCAACGGGGTCTCGGGTGTGTTCGACATCGAATTGAAGAACGACTTGGAGCTATGAAAATCATCGGTGAGGGACGATTTCGGGCTGTCCAGCTCCCACGTGCTAGCTTTTCTTTCGGTGTCCTCCTGTTTGCGGTCATCGAGACCGCCGAAGAGGGCTTTCGGCTCGTAAACGCACTTTTCGTCCAAAGTGGCGTCCAAATCGGTCTCCAAGGCAGGCTTCTTCACGTGCGGATTCACAGCTTCGACCAAGGCGTCCCGCGCCTTTCCTGCTTTCGCGCTAGCGGTTGGACTGTCGCTGGACGATCGTCTCTTTACGCGTTTTCCATCGAAAATTTTCGCGGTGTCCTTCCGATGCCGCTTTCTCCGAATACCGCGCTGCCTCTTCAACGTGAATTCTCCATCGAGATCGCTCGCGGGCGACGTAAACGCCCAGGACATAGGCGACGGATCTTCCAGCAGTTGACTGGCCGAGGAGACGGAGCTGTCGTTGTGGCACGCGGTTTCCTCGTCGAGGCTCTTGTCTCGTTCCACGATCGTCTCGTACGTGTGATCCGTTTCTACCAGACTTTCCTCCTCGCAGCAGTCCTCCAGGACTTTCTTTCTCTCCTCGACGTCTCCCAGAAGAATTTGCGCTACCGTCTTCCCGGTAAAGTTGAGTTCCTGCTCCCTAAACACGCGCACAGGTGTAAATAAAGTGGACGGGGTGGAAATTCGGCACGAGGTAAGGCGGTGGAAAGGGCGCAAAGTTTAAAGATATATCGGGCTTCTTACCTGTTGAGGACTTCCGTGACGGTGTTGTCCATGTTCTCGAATTTAGGTAAATCTTGGTCAATGGCCAAATTCGACAGTTTCCCAGCCAAGGGTGTCTGGCCGTGATTCTTACTTTTATGCGAGCTCGAGGTCGCAACAGCCCTGCTGTGATACGGTGTTTTACAGCGAGCGTGAATTTTCGTAATTTTCGCCAGCTTCGGTAGGTACGTAATTTTTGTGCAATCCGCGAACTTTGTTTTCGTCTCGCTGCTCTTCGTAGGGGGTTTGTTCTTCGATAGAGGGACCGACTCGACCTCCATTACGTCTTCGGGGCTCGTGGCCATAGAAATTTGTTGAAAAAAATCTGACACGTGCGACTGGAGATTCGCTCTGGCTTCGTTCACGATGTTTTGCGGCAGCTCGTTCTCGCTCTGAAATTTCTTTGTTCTACTTTTCATAAAGAGGGCAGGATCGGTTGGCAGGGTCAGAGCCGTCGAGCATTTCCCGCCCCCGCGAAAAAACGTTAACGGGCCGATATCGGTGTCGACTCTTGGCGTGCTCTGATAAAAGCTCTCCGTGACCGATGACTTCTCGGCTTGCTGCGACATCGATTGACGTTTGTTCGCCCGTAAATTGGGCTTCGTTGCCTGAAAAGAAAGAAACCAGGCTGATATTTCGCGCTGAAATTTCCCTTCCGCGTGGAACAGAAGCATAAACTGGGTACGATACCTGAAAGTACGTTCTCAAATCGTTGCCATGGCTTCTGCATCTTCTTCGTCGAGCGGGAGTAGTTCGCGTCGATGTGCTTTCGACGGTTTGTGCAGGTATATTCCGAGTTTTCGTCCCGGCAGCTGGTGGTGTGTTGGATAGATCTCGAAAAGGCCTACGCGGCGCCCTGTTCAGGCTAGGTGGACCGTGAGGCGTCGAACTGTTCGTCGACAGCGATCTCGAAACCGTCCACTTCAGCATCTCTGAAGGCAGAAAGTAGTGGCTCGAGTAAGCGAATCTCGTTTTGCCCGCATTCTTCTCGCACCGCTGCTCGAAAGTTTTATCGATTTGCACACGGTCTCCGAGCAGTCGGCACGATTACGTATACGTTACATACGCGGCGTCGTATCTTAGACGCCGAGGCGCGCCGGTCAGCAATGAAGCTTGCGAGAAGAAAATTGTTTTGCCGAATTTCGCCCGAGAACGGGGCCGTGCACCTTTTCGGTTAGATGAACTCGACAAGCACGGAAGAGGAAATAGCCAAGGTATACGTATACGTGCCCGGCGAAAGAAGCAGGGTGCTTATCGTCGAATCTCGCGTTAAAGGGACACCGCTACAGGAAGGGAGAGGGCGAGGGCGGTCTTGTCCTAGCACTAGCCCCTATGGGTCGCACGGCTTTCCGAAAATATATGGCCGGTCCTAATTACGCGTCGGACCAAATGACAAAAAAAGAAAAGAGACGGTGACGATGCCAATGGGCACACCTGCCACGGCATACGGGAAACAGCGAAACAGGTGAAACGCATGCACCTGAGTTCGTTTCTCGACTTAACGCTTGTCCTGCCTTGACCAACAGTTGAACGACGGCTACGAACATCCATGTGCTTTCTGTTTTCACGAGAAAGGGTTACCGTAGCTGGACGAAGACGCGAATGAATGGATTCGTTCGCGCGTACAAATCGTTCCGCTCTGCGTACGAATTCGTTGATTCGATTAGGCGATCATACTCCGTTCTGACAGCAGACTCGAATCCTTTCTCGATAGCGTTTCAAGTTTTTGGCCCAACAGTGAAACTTGAAAAACTGTGCAACAGGCATTCGATATCGGAAGCGGTCGATATAAAAGAAATATCGACGGTAGCAGGTTCATAAACGCGACGTATTGCGATGTTGGTATAAAAATGAATGAATTTGCATACAGTCGGTTGCCAAGCCGCGCACGCATTCTTCTGTCGCAACCCGTAATACGCACTTTTTCATGCGCGTTCACAGTACTTTCGAGTGCCATAACTGCGCCATTCTTCCACACACGCCGCGCCGTGCCCGCCGCGCCGTCGCGCCGCGTCGTCACGTTTTCGTGCACCCAAGTAACAGCACGTACTTTTCGCCTACGTGTACCAACGTTTATATGCATGCATACGAATGGCTGCGTAACAGCATGGGCACCTGCCCATATGGTGGAGGTACCGCGTAGCAGCTTTCCATCTGGTCTCGAATAACACGAGAGCTTGCTCGGTGTCGAAGTATCGTCAACGAGACGATGGTTATCTACGCCTGTTTCACCCGTCTTCCTTTAACGTATTCTATTCTATTCGCGGCCCATTCTCGAGCATCCACCCCTCATTGCGCACGTCGAGCGTTAAATTTGCGTTGCGTCGCAAGAAACCAACCAAGACGCTTGCAACCCAAAGACCTTCGTTCGTTAAATCTTCATTACCTGTGAAATCATGGCCGGGACGTTTCTTCAAAGGAGACGAATCATTTAACAGCCTCCGTGGATTTCACGGCGGATTAGAACGAGTGACGGAGATCGGTGTACGTTTTCTTTCCACAATACCATCGATTTGCACCGCTGAAAATGGATTTCCGAGGGCGGAAGCATAGTCGTAGGGCTAGCTGCAGCTGCGATTTAAGTCGTATTTTTTCGTCACCTTTCGCTTCGTTTGTCCTTTAGAGAGTTAGCGCAGCTCGTGCCAGCGGTGTTGTCGAAGGAGAAGAAGAAGAAGAAGAAGAAGAAGAAGAAGAAGAAGAAGGAAAAACAATAAAGTGGTTGCTTCGCAGTCGGAATCCAAATGATCGAGACCAAACAGCCTAATGTTCTAATAGAGACAGCTGTAGGCTCTCGTTCCCTTAATTATTAGACAACTATAAATCTAGAACGCAGCCCGGTTGGGAAACGGGATTGTGGTTCACCTGCAAAGGTTATCGAGCCATCTAACGATCTTTGATATTTTCAGCAACCGACAAATGCCGGCACGTGAAGAGAATCCCTCGTTGTTCGGGGCTGGCGTTTATTATGCCACAGGGGTTGCAACTTGCCAGCAAGAGTACGAGAGAGACGACAAGAGTCGTCAAGTTGCACCGATTCCAGTCTTTCTTAATTATCCAGGGTGCAGCGTGCTCTATCCGCGCCTTTAAAAACTATGAGAAGAAGAATTTGTTGGTAAGCTTCGAGGGTCGATACATTCTACGGGGCGTTATTTCGTTCAGAGAGCATGCGACAAGTGGCATACGATGACGTTAAATTGTTCCACTCCCTTTACCTGGTGTCCGTCGAATACAGAGCGACCCATATCTGTCGCTTTTATAGCTTGTAAAATACCCACGGGGAATCAACAATACACGGTACGCTTCGGGCTCGCGTCCCAAATGTAACAAGGAGCTGTCTTCCCCCCTCGATCGAGTTTAATCCATTTTGATGCTCCCTTGCGTATCCCTTATGTACCCTGCACCTAGACCCCGCGAAGAATGAGACAGGATCGAGCGGAGTCCTCCAACCGAGGAAAGGAATAAAATGGAGCGACGGTTGAATACCTTAACACGCTTGCAAGCATGCTCAACGAGACCCCTTTTTTTCCTTTAATGTATGCCGTAAAAGCTGTTTTTAACGACTTCGGCGCGAAACTTTTCTCAAGGATGGGAATTAATCGAAGAAAGATCCGAGTCGTCCAGCCCCCTTTCATTTCGGGGCTCTCCTCCATCGGTACCGTTGACCAACCAAACTTGCGAATCCCTTGAGCGACGCTCGGACCTTTTCTATTCAACGCGAATCGTCTTCCTATGTGTTTCCGTTCCAAGGAATAATCGGCCGACGCGATAAATTTTCGTGGAGGGTGCAACATAGGCATCGCAAAAACCGCTAACACAATAGCATTATTTACGGGTCGAAGAAAATAAAGAGGAAGCCATTAACGGTCTTAGCGTGTCTCCTCGGGGGTTGCTTTCGCGAGTAACCTCGAAGAAAACCAGAAACGCTACGAAACTTAACGCGAATCTCGGCCGGGCCAGCCCCATTCCACGCATGAAGGGAGATCCACGGAAGGGCCGATGCAATTCGTTCTTGTGAAACAAATCGTGGCACGCAAAACAAATCCATTCAGCGCGAAGGAAACGACGGTTTGAAGCAAAAAGCAGCCCTCCTAGCTTCGGATTGCAGACAAGTTTCGGGGAAAAATCGTGCCACGGATAGTTTACCCAAAAGTGTCAACTCCCGTCATGACGCGTCATCGAGTGAAGGATCATTTTTCTGGGACGAATGCCCTCATCCTGGAACTTGTTGTCGCGGTACATTTTTCGGGAACACCGCTGAGAGAACTTTTGGGAGCCTCGCGGGACAATTGGCCAGATTCTAAACGTCGAAGATGAAATCGTGATCTTGAAAGATAAGAAAAAGCACGTTGCGAAGAAGTTCTCAGATTGGCCAACAACACAGCGAGATATTCGCGTCGCGAGGAGGTGCGAGGGACGGAGTGGAGGGAGGGCAGGTGAGCACTTGGTACCTAATCCCTTTTGAAAACGTCGCAGACACACGCGCGCGAACGCTACACGCACGAGGAATATACGGGCTCTGTACAGACCGCGAGCGGTCCCCAAAAATAGTCTATTCATCGTAGCGAACACCCTCTTCCCCTTACCGACCGTCGTCCTTCCTCTGCTCCTTCCTCGCGCTTCGCTCAGCTTAGCTCCGAGACTCGGTTCTGATTTATATTGGATTGACCCCAGGCACACCTTTTGCTAGTGGCGTGTCTCTCGAAATGGTCCCGTGTCTTGTCGAGTACAAGTCGAAGGGGCGAAACGAGCATAGCGAGAGACGAGACGAGACGAGACGAGACGAGACGACGCACGAGCTAGCAAGAGAGGGGCGATGAAACGGTGGGACCAAGGGGATTTCACAAGAGAGCCAGTCGAGGACAATCAAACGCGCATTCACAGCTCCGAGCTCCGAGGTGCTCGGTTTTTGGCAACGGAGCGAGACAGGGTGAAGCAAGGGAGATCGAAGAATCGGAGCAGGGATAGAAAAGCTGAAGAGGAAACGCGGCCCGAAGACGGACTGCCAGACCGCGCAATATTTCGAGCACACCTGTCCCCCGTTTTGTCCTTCCTCCTGTTCCCCATTTCCGTGCCTTCCGTGGCTCCCTTCGAGACCTCGACCGCGTAAGCACCATTGCCACCTTCTTGCAACCGATGATTCTCACCCTTCGCCACTGCCGGCCAGTATTCTTTAATGGGGGTGGACGGTCAATTAAACGTTACCAACACCGATAACAACCTTCTCACGGCCACCCTAACAAGTCTGGACGCGTACACGACCGACACACGCAACAGGATCGCGTTCGTTTAATGCTGAATTCTAATTAAACTGGAAATTTGCAAATTCTATAGGAAGTCGGGAGCACGTTTCGAAGTTGCTCACCCTTTGGCTAAAGCAGGGTGCGGTCATTCAGGGCGCGTTTCAAAAATACGGCAGGAACAATAGAACGAAACGAGTCTTGGCGAACAAACGCTCGGCCATTTAAATAGAGGGATCCTCGAGAAAAGGTTCCACGAGGTGGACCCACGGGGTCCTTCGAACTTCGACAGGAAAGTTTGTATAGGATCCACGACTAGCTTTCCTGGCTCCTTCGTTACGGCTCCCTTTCCCTTTCATTTTGCTTTTTTCCCCTCTTCTTCTTATCCTTCCTCTTTCGACCTTCCTCTTCCCTTCTTCCTCCCTTCTTCCTCCCTTCTTCCTCCCTTCTTTGACAGATGTACCCAAGGAGCACGCTTACCTTACTTTTTCACTCTTCTCACTCTCGGTCGTTTTACCGTGCGCTTCCAGTGGCGACTCGTGCTACCGGATCGTGAACTCTTACAATTAGTCGAGCTTCTAACATCCCTTTCACGAGACCACTTGCCTTTGTTCGAGCAACGACCAAATTCGACTGCAATAGCGCCCAAATTACGCTAACCCCTTTGCTGCTTCGCGCTTTTATTTGCAACCCCAGCTCCCATCCCTTTTAACTCGAACTTCTTCATCGGGAATCGTTTCCACGCCGTTTTCCTATTGGTCAGTTTTCGCAGTCTTCCGTGTAACTCATTCTAATGCTCGGGAAGCAACACCAGAATCAGATACAGGACGAAGCGTGGCAAACCCTAGTCGAGAATACCGTTTTCCCCCATTTTATACATATTTTTCCAATCCCGACAATGGCCACAAAGGATTATCCAACCATTTGAAGGCTACGCCTTTTTTGGGGAGGTTCCGAACCGAGTAAAAATCAATTGCTGATCCGGCAAAGGCGTTCCGCCAATTTTTTTTGTCAACCTCAGCTATTGATTCGTAGCACACGCATAAAAACGAAAAAAAAAAATTAATGCGCTGGAGACCACGTGGCTGAACGATTGAGATATCACAACCCGTGCAATGAAAAGGGACAATAATCGACGACCGGTAGGAGGGGCGCATCGATACAAGTCATTAATAATTCAGGGTTGCCCGATATGATCGTGCACCTACCGCAATGCATTCGATTCATTTAAAGATGAGCGATAACTGGAACTTGAATGCATGCGAGAGTAACGTTTAAATGTATGTTATTGCCGCGCATCAAAACGGAAAGTAAGGCGACAAAAATAAATGACACGTGTACGAGCAAGTACAATTTTTTTCCGTCTGTGTAATGGAAGACGGGGTACTTTGATTTTTCGAAGGTACCGGTGTATTTTCAAATCGAAGGAACCAATCGAACCAAAGTGACAAAGGAATTTCGTTCACTAATTATCGCCGCGGACTGTTCAACTCGTTCGAGTACAGAGACCAAGAAATTCATCAGCACTGCCGAGACAAGAAGCAACATAACAGTTGAGTCTGGTTTATTCGTTTGTATGTTTTTCTAGTTTTACTAGTGTAGGAATACTTCTATCGGCAATAGTTACTAGGAGGATGCCGTTTTTGCGCCACTGCGGCACATTGCTAAAATAAGAGTGGGCCAAAAACTCGTGGCCGAAAGAGTTGAAAGCGTTGGAACAAGTTTGCTCGTGGGGATTCGGTGGCATGCCGGTACAACAAGAGGGAACTACTCACTGTGAGTCGTTGAACAGTAGAATCGGCTATTACATCCAAAATCAGCACCGGTATCGGTCACTCTTCCGAACACACATTTGAACGTTGCAGCACATAATCCGCGATCGCGATCGCGATCACACGGTAGAAAACGTGATTCGCGAATGAACGAAAGGTGCAGGAACGGAGCACAGAGGTGTCGGAACGTGGCACTTCAACGGCTGATTCCCTACTGACGTGGTGGGGTGAGAACCTGGGCCTTATGTAGGAAAGGGTCCCTAGGTGAGGCTACGAAACAGGAGAGACCGGCTCTCTCTTCGTCTATACTGTCTGTAGTATACACGTATCCCCACTCTGGCGCCGCGTCGCGCCGTGACCTGACCACGCCAGCCACTCCACTCGCCCCAGGTGGACGCTCGATGATCTGCGGTTCGAAGGTGCCGGTGGGTGTTCCACGATTGCGAACCATTGGAATGTTAGATAGCGATAGTGGTTCGCCGCTAAAGATTCCTCCGATACAGGCATCTTTAGCTGCCGCGAAATTAGGGGAACAGAGGGGCGAACGATTGTTTCAATCTACGCGCTTCCTTTCAATTTGCTTTGGGATTGAAATCGCCTGTGCTGTCCAGTAGAAAGTTCGATTAGAATCTAACCGCCTTATCGCGTGGAGAATTCGGTACGTTTTGCAGCCGCTGCAATGTCTATATACATATACACAGCCATATACAGTACATCTGTTCCCGCACAAGAGAAAATTTAGGTGCCGGTGGAGCAAAAGGCAACCTAACTATGTAGTTAGATCTGTTTACAAAGTTGCATTGAACACACGTCATAGCGGTGGGTCTTTCACGTGATTTCTAATCTCACGGTTGTTTTCTCCATAGAAAACCTCAAGGTTCGACCCCTCGATGACCAGGTAACGCATATATCTTTTACAGACATGTCCGCGCTGAAAGCTTTCTATGGTCGGAACAGCCGAGCCCGAGGCGTGCCGCAAGTGTTCCGGTGTAGCCACAAGCGACGAATATTTTGTTCAAAAGAAATCAGTTTGCTCCATTTGCCGCGTGGATAATGTAGTAAATACGATTGGTAATACGAAAAACGGCAAATGGGATACCCGATGGAACGAGAACAAGCCGAATAAAATGCGAATGTGCGACGTTAATCAGGTAGAATAGTTGAAGATTTTTCACGGGCACGCGACAACCTTTTGACCGTTGCTTTGTCGCCAGTCCGCATAGGACCATTTCTTTTGAGGCAAGTAACCGTCTCCCGGCAGAATAGGTCTCGAAGTAAAGACCGGAGTCTTTTGTCCACTCCCCCGCACGCGCCAAGGTAGAACGTAGGACCGCACTCTGCTTCTCCTCTCGTTGCTTCAAAGACGGACGGCCCAATTACTAGAACACGTATTGGACTTATTCTTCGAGCACGAGCTCCTCGATCTCGTACCTCTTGACAGATCCATCGCACCGAACATCAGGAAGCTCCATTCAGGATTCTTGTGACAGCTGGTGTCTTCTCTCGACAATCTCTTGCTTTTCAACCTCTCTTCCCAACTTTCCTTCGAGAGTGCCCCACCGACGCGGCGGCTCGATCGTTATAGTCAAGCGGAAACCGTAAACCCGGAACAAGATCGATTTGCACGTTATTCCGTATCGTCGCCGCACGAGCATCCGTGAAACTAGTCTATTTTTTTATCGAATAGTGGGACAATGTTTTTCTTTCGCCGATCTCTCGACCGGAGACTCGGCGCACCAAAGTCCTCGGAACTCGCAGGAAAGACAAACGAGTCAGCTACCCGTTGAAAAGAAGTCGGAACCGTTTCGCGGTTTTGTAGATGCGGGACAGCTGCGTTTGCAGGCGCGTACGCGTGTTGGTACGTAAGGACAGATCGTGCAAAGCAGAATATCGGGCAGGGTTCCTGGAGAATAAAGCGGTTTCATTACTGCAAGCAAATCTCGAAGCAAACACAAGGCCCCGCATATCCTTGGTCATAATTAGAGGCGGCTCGATCCGCATATGCATCTGAAACGTGGCGCGTATCCATGTTCCGCTCTCGTACAAAGAAGTCCAGCAAGACAAAGGAACCCTTGACTCTTAATTAAAGTCTGGTCAATAAAGCGCAGCAATGAATTAGAGGGAGAACTTTGCTCGCAAAACGAATAGAAACGGCGATGCAGTGGCGTTTAAATGAAACTCGAGCCCCACGAACTCCCATTTTACTCTCGAACGATTGACAAATTTTCATAGCTTCCTCGAATGAATGATAAACAGCGGTTAATGGGCCAAAAAAGTTGCACGAGAATACCTGTAATGTTGCAGCGCGCGTCCTAAAAGCTTTCCTAACGACGTCGTTGCTCTCGTTTTACGCGAGAAAGGGGGAAAAGAGCCCCGTTTCGTGCGGAATAATTTTTTGCCGCTCCCGTTGTATAATACCGTGCCGAAGCAAAAAACGCAAGAGGGCACGCGTTTCGTCGATTCCCCCTGGTTTTCCTCGAGTTTTTCCGAAACGAGAACATAGGAGGGTATCTTTGGCACACTAAAGCCAAACGCGATTGTTAAAAATCGTATGCCTGGATGCGATTCGTAAGGATTTTTTTCAAGAGTAGCTGAAGAATGGGAGCAAAGAAGGGAAGACTTCTTTATTTTCTTTCCAGCTTTTTGTTTCGCTCACTCTATTCCTCGGCCGACCGAACTGATGAAGATTCCGCTTTTTGCATTCCCACGTCTGTCACGAGCCTATACATGTATCCACTAAATGGCATTCCGCCCATTGTCGTGAAAGTTTTCCAGAATGTGTTCATACTTGGCTTTCCAGTTGGACGTAATATGTAGTTGCGCGTGAAACGAACGGGGATCAACTTCGTCCCGTGGTTTAGCCCCCAGCACCCATCTAATCTTCCCTTGCGTTGGGGCAAACTGAAAATTTGATTGACATCTTTGTAAGACTTTTCTCTCCATAAAACATTAATAAATTCTAGAATTGTACACGTCGTTGAAAGTGTCGCACGAACGAAACTGATCCGATATTTTTCAGCCCCCTATTGTTACCGTTCCACGAACCTATTACCCCGATCACCCCAAACCGAAACATTTGGTTGAGTTTTGAGTTCGAAAACTAACATACCAGCTCTATTCGATTCGCTCGAATACAGATGGAAAATCAAGAATAATTAATAACGCAGCTGCAAGAGTAACAAACACGCGACCAACCTAAACTATAATAAAAATAAGAGCAGCTGCGACGGAGAATATCGCGCGCAATAATTATTTTAATATACTAGCAAGGGGCAGTTTGTGCTTCTGTCTGCTCCAACGATGCGTTTCCACGATTGAAAATTAGAGACAGGCTTAATCAACGCCCGCAGACGAGAGCACGGTAAAAAAATAAAAGCTGGTAAAAAGGTTGCTCCCTCCTTTGACGCGTTGCGTGGTATCGACAGTATTTGATATTTCCAATTAACGCGGCTCAAAAAGTACGAGATATCGGGAAACAGCGCGCGAATTACGAAGGGGGATATAAACATGTCACGATGACAACGAGACAACTAAAGAATAAAGGGCGCGGAAGTATTTATCGGAATTGGAAGCATGCTACGAAGTAGGAGACTGATTTCCCCTCTGCACCCTAATCGCCTATTGTCGCGTTATTTCTAAGCCGTTAAACCGACCTGAGGTCCTTTTTTTCAGCAGGCGGACATACTCCCGTCCCTGTGCAGCATTCTCTTTTCTCGCCAGTATCTTCGCGAACCGAGTCTCATCGGGCAAAAATATGTTCGTATTCCCTAATTGTCCTTCGGCTCGACGACATCTCGACAACAGCTCGACAACAGCTCGACGAGTTCAAAGGGTAATGGGAAATTTATATCGGAATCTGCCCTCCAGTGCCTTGCCGTCGTGGTACGAGTGACTCGTATAAAAATATTTGAGGCGAGGTGAGCAAGTAACGATTGTACTCTGCAAAATGTAGCCTCCTCGAAATGCGTTCAACTGCGATAGTATATACGTTCGGCGTGGCACGCAATCAGCAAGCAGATATATGTACATATGTACGTACGTATGCGTGTCGTGCGTAACGCGCTTTGATTCGAACCGTGACCAGCCGTCGATGAAATTGCATATTCATACCTTCATACACCGATTCAGTTTTTTCCTCTTGCCCGAAAGTAGCGCGTGACGGAACAATGCACGCGGTCATAAATCCTGGCAGGTGGTAATCCTGATTCATGCTTCGTTCCAGTATTAACCTCGTTAATCCGTCGTAACTGTTACAGCGCCGATCGAACCTAATTTATGCGCACAGTTCTCCAGTTGTACAAATGTTCCATCGAACTACTCGCCGTGGATCAGTCAAGACCAGCCTTATGGAATGGAATGGTACGTGCATTGCGAACCAGATGACAATAACGGTCTAACAAATGTATTGCATTCATGGACAAGAATTGACACTAAATACAAAATGCTTTTTAATTAAAGAGATTTCGATTAGGTATTAGTAAAGCGTCTGTGCGTTACCTGTAATTTCAAAATTGTCCCGGGAAGCCGATCGAAGAACAGAGATTCGTTTTTCAATTGATCGTAAGGGATGCACCGAAGGTCGGGAAGGGTTCAAATGTTTCGCCAGCCCCCTTAATATCCGCGAACCCCAATTTTAGAGAAAGAATTGATCGGCGAAGCGGTTCCGTACATCTCGGTGGCCACAAAAGCAGCAGGGATTCCTAAAGTGACTCGAGAGATCGTTCCTGGGGGTTGTTTTCAAATACTGTCCCAGTCCTGAAGATATTATCGACCCCTCTTCAAGCTGTTCATGTTCGTCGAGAGTGTGGACCTAGTTCGCGATCAAAGGGTTGAGAATGAAAAGATCTTTTCAAAGTCAGTTTACGGGGCCAATTTCCAAAAACGTTCCGGGAAACGGAACCATCTCTGAAAATGATTATACCTCTAATCACACATATACCTATTTCTAATCGTATTATCACGTACACTTTGCGACCCTATCGAACCGAATTTCTTTCGAGTATGCATTGCGTTACAGTAGTCATCAATTATAATGCACGCGCACTAACAGGTTATTCAGAATTCGCTCTGCCATTTCCGGACAAGTTAATTCGAAGAAAAGATCGAGCCCATCGCCTCTTTCTCCATCTCACAGTGTACATCGAAGGAGGCGTTTAGCAAAGCTACGAGCACGAATATCTCGCTTCCGTTACGAAAATAAAGCGCGAACGGTAGAAACGCCGCTAACCGTATCACCTCCCGAACAAACAAAAACCGCAAAGTGTTTTTTGTACGATTGTACTGCCAGTAGCTATTACAGTTCCATTCGTGGTCCGACACCGAAACAGAAATAAATTGGGTCCGCGTTGGCGTGTGCGAAAGTCAAAAAGCACAAACAAATTCCATTTAACCCTAGTGCAATCGTTTGCTCTCCTTCCTACGCCAAACGCACTCGACTTCACGATTACTTCTTTCACTACGAACGGTCCCACTCCTCGCACCTGAACTGAAATTCCCGTTCAATATAAATCTGGAGTAGTCCTCCAGCTCGTTACCAGCTCGTGGGAATTTCGAATTCTCTATTGAATATAAATAGATACAGCTTTGTCCAAGGTGCATCTCGAAGCCATCATTTCATTTGAACTCGTATTAGGTATAGTCGTCGTTTACGAGGCCAGTGGACGCTCGAGCATAAATCCCACCCCCAACTGGGTAAACGCCAAGAGTCAACGGTGGCAATAGAGGGAAGATATTGTCGGGGAGAATTAATGGATATGTACGAATGTCGAAACAGGTCAGAGAAGAAGGAAGCTACCGCGTGAGAATTACCTAAATATCCTCGATACAGCAAGAACCCGACGCGACGCGACGGCTAAATTCATTGATTTGCTAGGTTTCCTTCGTAGATCTTCAACCCTTTTTTGAGTTTCCAGTATCGTACTTTTTCCCCGGGGGCGTCTATTGTTTTTTTGCAATTGAAGGAACGGGCTCGGTCTCCAGTCGATAATCCTAACGATGAAAGCAGAAAACGCCACCTCGGGCTTGAATCGTATGGAAAGCCAACAGATATGCGTGCCTGACCCGAAGGCAGAAACGTTGATCGAAAAAAGGAAGGAAGGAAGGAAGGAAGGAAGGAAGGAAGGAAAGTTGTAGAAGAACAGGTCGAAAGTAGTCCTACTCTCCGCGGGAGGTCTGTCGCGCACAGGGATCCTGGAATCGATAATGAGCCCTCATTCTCAAATCAAGACTGTCATTGTTGTCCCAGCCATTCATCGCCGTTGTATCGTACTATCCAGAGAGTATACAATCGAGCGTGTTACCATTTCCTTTTTCCCCTGTCTCCTTTGCTTTCTTCTTCCCGTCGAAACACCAATTCTGGATGCAGCTGGATCGGGATTCGCACGTCCCGAGAATATTTCCTTCATAATCAGGTTCCATAGGGGCGCGATTCAAGTTTTCACGTCGGCTGTCAAAACCGAGCCGTTAAAACAGTAGCAACGCCGTAGAATCGAACGTTATCGCATACTATCTAGCACTGCGAGCGCACGTTTGTTAGACTCGTAGACCTTAATCTACTATCGCCGACGTACCGCTTCAAAGCGGTACGTTTTTTTTTCGATCCATAAAAAATAGGCTAGTCAGCGTAGAGCAATTTATTCGGTCCGAGCACCGTAACGAAAGGAACCCAGTGGCTGCATTGTAAGTGGTGACTCCGACCAGGCACCCGTCATCCGCCGAATGCTCGCGATGGATCGATTGTCCGAAAAAATTAGGAGCAATGATTTCGCAGCATCTCGTTCGGTAACACCATATGGCAGCCCATTATCAATGGACGGGCGTCGAGCAATCGATCGAGTCCCCCGGTCCAACCGAGCTCCAGCACCGATGCTCGATTGAAATATCTTTGGCAGAAGAGCTAGCAAACTGGGGGGAAAGGATTGCGAAGCACAACTAGTCCAACCACAAGATCAGGTCCGTCGCGACTTTTGTCCCAGAAATTACACGTAGCCGACGTGCAGGCGGTTACTGACAATGTGCCTCCACGAATAGTAACTGCATAGCGGCGGAATTACGTTGACAGGATAAATACTAGAGATAAGAAGCTGTAATTAGATAGGTAGACCAAAGTCCAAAGGGGGTCCGTGAGTTTCCGCGCTAGCTCGACCGTTCTAGCACGCACAGACCACCCCCTTCCGCGTTCGTCGAGGTGACCAACCCTTGACACGCATTACAATGAACAAACGTAGCGCAACGTGGAACAGCATGAATGCATAATTTACTTGAAACACCACCGGTGGCAGGAATCAGAGGGTGGCAAAGAAGGCGACAGAGGGGGTGGCACAACGGGTAACGGAGTCCACGCTCTGTTAAGCAGAGGGTTGGGGTGCAGGGAATTTTTATGCCTCCGAGTGCCACCGCGGTTGCACCATCAGAATGACGTTTCCTCTGTTCCACGAAATGTTCACCCCCTTCTCCTCTTCCCGCCCGCCAACCTTCGAACAACCAATTCGATCAATTTCATACGCCATGGACGCACACTGGTGGTCCACGAGTCTACGCGATATCTTCAACAGCGCGTTCTTATCCCCACTTTTCGCAGGCTCCTAATCGTTTAATGTTTCTACCTGTTACCTTTAGAAATTGGAAGCCTATCGGGCCGGCAAATGCTGCGAAAGGCTTCGATCGATGACACGGGTTGCAATTATAAAACGCGTATTTGGCACGCAATCGTACTTAGCGTGACGTCCGGAACAACTGAAGCAGAAGCGATGAGTTGTCACCGTGTCGAGAAACAAGACTGACGATAGGCTCCGAACTAGCGGTAACGCGAGTAAAATTATCTTCCTTCGGTCACCGAAAGTGCGAGGGAGAGAAACTAACGAAAAGGAAGGAGAAGAATGAGGGTTCTACCCGCTCCAAAGGCGCTTCCTCCGTCTAATTGGCGAGAATGACGCACGACCCTTGTAATTGCTCGAACGAAGCGAAGAAACCGAAGGATGATATGTTTCTTCCTCCCGCAAGCTGCGTCAAGTTTGTCTCGTTTTCCCTCGAAATCTTCGACATCTTCGACGTTATCAAATTACTTAGTTCGTTGGGTTCGTTTGGGGTAACAACATTGCCAGATTCTCTCCTTAATTGTGAACAGGTTGAAGCTTATTTTGTTAACGCACATGTGCGAGAAAATTCCTGAAACGTTAAACGGATCGCAGAAAAATGGCAAAGGGAACAGCGGTCTCTATACGGTTCTCGTATGACCTATGAGAACGCAACCGTCGCTCATTGTTAGTCTCGAAGACCGACTGAGCTCCGTTGCGGTGAACCCCCGGAGTCTCTTTTCATCGGCGTTAATCGAATGTTTTCACGGTGGCCGATGACCACTATCACCGAGCCGTTTTGGCTTTCCATGGTCCGGGACGAGTTGCTTGCCCTTTCCTCGATTCCCGACCTAGTGTCTCCTATGGTTAGATTTAAGCCGTCATGGAACATTAGGCGTCGCTGCTTGCTACCCTTCGACGCTCATAGGCGTCTGACGAGAGGCGAATTTCAAAGAAAAATTCGGAAGTCGGTCGTTACGTAATCATCGTAAATTCACGAGCTTTTTAGCCGTGACGATTACTCGTGGGATAAAAGTCCTGTTCCCCGGCGAAGCAAATTCTTGTCGCTACAAATGAAACATATATTACCGGTGATCGTTGCTTCACGGCTCTTCATCGAGGAAGAAGGTTACTGCAATTTTGAAAACTTCACCGTGAAAGAGAGAGAGAGAGAGGACACGACGGGCTTCAGATCACAAGATAGATATACATCTCGACAAAAGAGTTGATCGTTTCCGCATAGTGACACTCTGGAGCATGACTTGTAGAAAGCAGCCCCGAACCTGGCAGAATCGAATTTAATAGAGTACCACCGCCCGACACCTAGATTAAATCGACAGTCACGCTTGTGGGCAATCGAAAAGTGTCAAAGAAAGTATCGTCGAAACGTAAAATTACCCAGCGATGACGAAGAACTTTTCATCGAAATTCAAGAAGAAAAAGTCGAGTCAGTTTTGTATCCGCTTGAACGTCGAAACACTTATACATATGTATTCATACATGTGTACGTAGCATATGCGCGGCGCGACATGTTCAGGGAACGTATGCAAGCGTGAAAAAGTGAATCCTAACAGTACCGATGCACGGCGAACCGTGAAAAAAGAAAAAGGCAAGAATATGAAAATGTATGGAAAATAGCTTGAAGACTATTTCCCCAAAGAACACATATGGAAGCTATTTCGAGGGTTGTCGAGCAACGATCACTGTCACGGTGGTCAAAACTGCATCTGTGGTTACGGTAGGCCCCTCTTCGCGCTACACAACGTTGGACAGTGATCACTCTTGACGCATGCCGAGATCTCTCACGCTCTTTCCCTCTAGAGATTCAACACTCAACCCGCCTATAATAGTGGGGGATCGATAATAGTTTTCTAACCAAAATTACGTATGTATATACATAGTATATATCAAATTGCATTGTCGTCGTGCGGTATCAGACAGTAGTGTATACCGGGAAAAAATGAACAATAGCATTCCAAAATCCTTTCGAAGATTGTGCAAAATCACAGCAATCGGTGCACGAGTGAAGAAGAAGAAGATGAAGAAGGAGGAGGAGGAGGAGGTGGAGGAGGAGGAGGAGGAGGAGTGTGGCGAACGAATGCGTGACCGAAGCAAAGTGAAAGAACGGTATGTCTCGTAGACAAGAAAAGTCTGCTTGCGGAGAAAGAGATGACAAAGACACTGTAAAGTGTCCAGACCCGGCTCATAATTTTCGTTGCGAGACGCGGCATGTACACGTCGCCGCATCCCAACGCGCCCGTCCGTCTCGACGCGGCTGGAACACCAAAAACGACCCTCCAGCTATTTTATCGCCGCTTTCATTTCTCCATGGATTCTTTCGTTTTTGTTCGTCTGAAATAAGAACGGCACGCGACGAAGACGCCCACACCTAGCTACCGTAGAACGATTGTTCGGATTCGGAAATTTTTTATGCTGAGGCTCGGTGGAATTAGCGAAACAGCGAGGACGTTCTGTCAGCCAACGAACAGATTGTGCAGTTCGCGAACGAGATCGACGATGCGCTTTCCTATGTATTTCGAGTAGAAATAATTCGGTACAAGCGATCGTCGAAAGTGGGTAGCGAAGCAACGAACGGCTGGTCGCGTTTTATTGGGCCTGCACGGTTGACAGCAAGAATCAGTGCGCTCGTAAAAGCTTCGTATAAATAAAATCGCCGGGAATATAATTGTTGCCGAGAGCCGACCACGTTCGTTCTACGCTGAAGTATATAACGAGAGTGGCTCTAAACACTCCGTTTTCCAGATATGTATTTTAATGGACATTTGCAACGCGTATCCCTGATAAAATCGATCAATCGTAGTTCAGGCCAGTCAATCTTGTATGCTTGCGCAACAAAATCGTGTGACGCGTTGAAAGCTGTTGCCGTCGGACATGCCTCAAACTTTACCTCTGCTAAGAGAGAATACTCCGGAAGACCAAATTAGCTAAAAAAAAGTCACGAGCCCTATCCCTTCCCCTTCCCCTTCCCCATTTTATTTCCAATATCAGTTGCACGAAAAAGATGAAACTGGGGTGAACAAAAATGCGGGTACTGTATATAGCAGCTAAATACGAGAAGGTATGAGATACCGGGCTTTCGCTCCATTCTTCTCCCCCTGTTTGTCGATCTAGCAGTTAGTTATTTTAACGTTTTTCCCCCCTTCTTTTTCACGAGCACACATATTTTTGTACGAACGTTTCGTGTTTACATAGGGACCCGCTTTATTAGCGGACTCTATACTTTTTTACAAGATTAATCGATGCAAACACGCGGCAATCCTTTTTTTATTTCGACCTATAACTTGTGCAGTGTACCATAAATATGAGAGTTGTCCATCGAAAGCGAAATAAAAAAAAGGGCAGATCTTTTTTTCATGGATGATTAGTTGCGTGCAAAACGGGACATTACGACGAAGAATTATTACACATGCGAAGTCGTCGGTTAAATCTACGCGATTCGATGAATTCGAATTAGGGGCGAAAACTGTGGGGAGCGCGTATATTGCGCATACAGTCAAAAAATGTAAAGGGATGTCGATACGCAAGAGGAGGAAGGACAGCGGGCTCGCGTTCAGGCGAAATCGTTATTCGACACCCTTGTGTAACAAGAGCCAAGCCGCGGCTATGAAGAAGACCAATGTTCCAGCGCATAAAGAACCGTGGTTTAGCGAGCATCTGAAAACCGAAACCACCGTGACGCCGGCGCTACTCGTCCGTTCTTTCCTTGTACCTTATTGTAAGTCAAGATGGAGGTATACACGCGCGGTATGCATAAGCGTTGACTAGATGAAATGCAAGCTCCTCTCGCAATCAGGGTCGTTATCAAATGGAGTAACCGCGCCGGAATTTGTGAAGCAAACTTCGATCGATCGCTTCGGGCGAAGAGTCGCGATCTTTCGAAGCGTATTGCTCTATGCGTTTGACGCTGACATTAATATTTGACGATTGTATCAATGATAATGAGCATTCCTGGATGCACCGATTGCGTATATACGCATAAACCCATGAGGGGTTGCATCCAGAAAACGCGGGAAAGCTGTGCTTTCGTTTAGAAACCAATGAGATTCTAATGAAGGTGGAGCCTACCAAGGAAATCTCCACCTACTCTTGAAATGCTCTATTTCTCTCCTCTCTTGGGTGCGTGAGTTTCTGTGTAAATGACAGAATGAGACGTAAGGAGGAGATGATGGGGCAAGGGAGAAAAAGAAGGAGAGAAAGAGAGCGAGAGAGAGCGGCACACGTGAAAGGAAGGGGAGTTGACGAAGAGGAGAGACGAATGAAGGAGCTGAGGATCTTCGAGTACGTTTTAACTTGGCCAAGTCAGTTGGCATCTCGCCGCATGGTCTAATGCGATGAATTTTGTCTCACGGTTCCCGAAACTATTTTCCGGCAAGATCGATCGACCAGTTGTGATTTATGCGTGATTCGAAAGCAACGCTTATACTCGACAGGATAGTTACCAAGGTCCAACGCGATCCGTAATTTGGTAGTGAGTGATCTTATATATTTTTACGCACACGAAGTAACATTGAGACCTTGCGAAGCTTGCTGCGGCAATCGTAATACGTTATCGATAACATTCGCCGTTAAAGCAAAGTTTTGCGTCCGAGCTGGTAGTTACGAAGACTTCACCTCGGACAGTATTGTTCTTTCCCGAAGATATTTCTTGGCGCAATCAGAAAAGAATCTTTGCAAATCGTCGAGTAAGAGATAACGACCACGCTGTACAAGAATATTTTAAATGCCGCTACGTTTCTAAAGGAGTGCTCCTTGCTATTTAAATGATCGACGATTTAACTGAATGCGTCGAGCAACCGATGAGACCCATCCTTGTTATATGCTGTTAGCGTAAAGAATCGATTCGAGGTGAACGTTGGTCGTACCAGAGGGATTCGATGTTCGTATAAAACGATAACTGGGGCAGACCGGATTCTTAGCCCTGCCTAATTTACATATTCTTAGTTCGCATTCGGAGCATAAGAGGAAAAGATACACATTGACTTGAGCCACCCCTTTCCAAACGATTCTCCAAAGGTGAAACTAATAGTAATCGATTTTAGCGTCTCACAGAATCCTGATTTCACGACTGCGGTCCATAACATATCAGCTAGAAAATGAAGGCCACAAACGTTCCCGTGGAAGCCACGCGAATATGAAGAAATATATGTATAGAAATAATCACGAAAAATAGAAAACTGACGAAGAGTCGAGTCTGAGAAGCGCAACACCACAAAGGAAGTACATAATTTGAAATATAAAGAGTGAAAATATCTAGAGATCGAGTCTATAACACTTGTGACAAACGTGTAATACATTTTTCGGGGGGTTGCAAACACGTTGGACTGTATTCGGCCGACACGTGGCACGAGGCCTTAATTGCTCCGTCACGCCTCGCATCGGAAATGCTTCAATTACAATTTTCGGGAGCAAATTGTGCATGAAAAAGGAGCCGCCCATAAATAATTGTTTAGTCTACCCGAGGAGCATGGTGATTTGGAAAAATTTGCCGAGCATAGATAGCAGCAAATGCCATATCGCGGTGCGTTAAACACCTTATTGGATGTATTGAAATAATCGTCTCCAAGAACAAAAGATACTTTGCGTACAAATCGAAATTTGCAAACTACGCTTTACGCAAAAAGAGCTTACGGTAATTCCGAATTAAAAAGGCTGATCGAGTGATACTGTGAGAAATAAAAATGTTATGTGGAAACTCGGAACAAGAAGGGAATAACGGCGTGATAGTTTCTCAGCTTGTGAATCCCCACACGCCCCAAGATTTTACTGTTTCTCGTCTTTTATCGACCCCGACTCATTCCTTAGGTAAGAAGGTTGTGCGATAATTAACTTTTTACAAAACGCTTTCGTCGTTTGCCCGATAGAACTCGTACAAATGCCAGCTTACGTAACGTGAACAGTACACGATTGCACGCTTCGATGACGGAGACAACCACGCATTTCCACGTTCAATCCACGCAATACTCAACGAGTTTGATTTCATCGAAATCATGCATTTTCAGTCATGCTGTTCACGTTATACCGCTTTGATGAATGCTCGAGCACAGTGGCGTCATTCAAGAATAGCCACGCCTGTACTGCTTCTCTTTACCCTTTTCTTTTTCGGAAGCGTTGCGCCTCTATCGCAAGCTGCATCTTGGAACATTCTGCTTCAATTTTCAATTGTTTTTCACTCGACTCCGTGTGCAAATAATAGTTCGTGTAATTCCGATCCAATGTGCCCGTATGCATCTTGGATATGAATTTTATAGACGAATGTAACAACAATGTCGGTATATGATCCACAGAATGTAATGAAAACTCCGCGACACCTGCGAATAGAAGACCTAGAAGAAGTAGAACGACATTCTCGGCGCAACAATTGGCCGCACTAGAGAGGGTGTTTGAAAGGACCCACTACCCTGACGCATTCGTTCGAGAAGAGCTTGCAACGCGGGTATCTCTATCGGAAGCCAGAGTGCAGGTAACGCAGGCGTTGAATCATTATACATACATATGTATACACTGTCGGGGCAACTCCGAATTAGCGTAATACATGTACCGCTCGCGATACCGTAAAGTGTTACAGCGACTGACAATGAGGGGATGCGACTGAAAGAAACATATCCTTAAATACGTTAGAGACATTCGAAAGTGACTTTTGCTTTGTAAAAGCGAAGTCAGTAAAAAAAAGTATCGTGCCGCTGGTGGGCCAAGTTCACATATGTTTTTCGAGATTATGATGGCCAGCGGTAAAACGAAGGCAGACAGACGAATCCGCATGACAGCGAGGATGAAAGGAAAAAAGAAAGAAGAGAGGGCGAGAGGGGAGGTTGGAGGTCGCGGATAGCTAGGCAGAAAATCAGAGGAGACAGGTTGTCAGGGGCAAGGAGCTATGATTAGCTTGGCAGGATAGTTGCGTCGTTCCAGCAGCATCTGTGCTTGGCATCTACGACGTAGAGTACGATACGTCGTGTATCTAAGCACATGTGTGGAGACTCGTGCACTACTATGCAGAAAGCAGACTTTTCGTTGCTCGTGTCGATCCGACCACTGCTGTTGGTACTGTTACGTCCTGCATCTCGCCCGGATATCTGTCTATTCGTCTGTCTGCTTGCGGATTGTAGGCCTGCCAAGAGCCGTCACGCTCTCCCGTCTTCACTTGCCGCATCCCTTCATCCCTTCCTATGTCCATTCGTTTCTTTGATTCCGTCTCCCTTCCTCCAACAGATATGTGCTACCCGCTATCATCCCGCATCCGTATCTTATATTAGTTCTAGAAAGGAAGGAAAAAATAAAAGGATAAGGAACTTAGCCACAGCCACTTCAAGATACCAACTCCTAACCGCCATCATTTTACCCCCTTAAACGAGATTAGTTCGAGACCAATTATTTAATGAATATAAATGCCCCTCGACTGAAATTTTGCCATTCTATCTATAGGTATGGTTTCAAAACAGACGTGCCAAGTTTCGTCGGAATGAAAGAAGTTCTGCCATCGGTCGAGGCATCTCCTCCAATAGGGAGATAGAAACCACTTTACCTTTGCGCCCTATCAGAGTAACGCACACACAGGATAATAACTCGGAGGCTTTGCAAACATCTCAAGTGAGTCAGTACCCGTACAGTGAATACTGGAGATCGACGCAACACTACTCCCCCATGCAAACTACCACCTGTCATGGATTTATCAACGGCAACTTAGGTAATACGAATCTTCCATCGTATCATCAGACAGAGATACACGGAGGGCTCGAAGGTCCTGCGATCAACACTCTGAATTCGTTACGATTTAGAGCGCATCCGTACGGGGCCGCGTACTCTGCTATGCACGCCAGCATGTAACACAGTCTACGATGAATGAGAAAATCTTTTACCAAACACGATGGTTGCTAACTTCGAGCAATCTCTATTTATTAAATACCAAAGCTTGTAAACCGATCTGTGTAATATAATGTAATATAATGGACCAATCGAGAGACGCGGCTGCATAGTAATCACCGTTTAAACATCAAGTATTTACAGGGTAATCAAAATAACGCCCAACGTTATTTTGCAGAAGTGAAGTAGCTTAATAAATGATAAAAGTTCTGAATATATTATCTTCTTAATACAGGGCATCTATACAGGAAATGGTACGTTAAAACTACAAAGTTATTACGCTACGTATGTCAAGTATGGAAAAAAACAAGTTGTACGAATACGAATATTCAACTGTGTAAGAAGGGGTCGTTTAGTTGTTGCGGCAAGGAACATCTAAACTTACAGTCATAAAATTATCATAATTAGTTATATACATACAATATATGTATATGATTATTGGCACAAAATTAGAATAGAAATTTTGCTAGTACATTGGTCACATGTATATTCGTTATAACGCGATAGACCACGTAAAAAGATTAAAAAATGTCTTCTTATACATAATTTGTTAATTATCCGTCCAAAAAATTCTTAAATATATAGATATACATATTTAGTACTATACAGTTACTTGTACATTTTGAACGACATTGCTCCAATCTACTTTAGACGGAACCAAATAAAATGCAGGTGCTATTTTGCTGCCGCACGGACATTGACTTCCTGCTATCCAACTAAAAGAGCCCAGTTTCGTACTACACCTCGGACAATTTAATTTTCCCTCTACGTTATGCGTTATATCGGGCATCCATGCCAATGGTTCCACGAACAATATTTTCGTACAAAATTCTGCAGGCTGCTGCTCTTCTTTTTGTAACGTTCCTACGGGCTCGTGTAATGCTTTTGATTGTTTTGCCGATTTTTTCGAACTTATATGCCTCCAGATCTGCTTTTCCTTTGGCATGTGCGGTAAAATATTGCTTGCGCTGGCAACAACTCTGCGACATTTTTTACAACGGTAGACAGTTGGCTCTGGACGTACTGTGGTCAAAGCTGGATCTGGTTTTATCAATTCTGCACAGTTTTGTGGTAAAATCTTTGCTTTTCGTACCTTATCTGCTGCAATTTGCAACCTATACATTTTAAATTGGACACTAGTATTGTCTATACCAAAACCCATTTCTTCGTAAAGCTTCAACTGTGCTATAAAACCAGCATTTGGGCCGATGAAGCGTCTTTTCTCCCTAACTGCTTCGAACGTATCGGAAAAACTTTTCCTATATTTTTTCATTAAATATGCAATAACTATTGTAGCTGATCTAGATACACCGAAATAACAATGCACCAATATTTTATTGTTTAACTTTAAGACACGATCTATATACTCGTTGCAATCTTCAAAATGAGTCAGAAGATCTTCACGTGGCATATCGGTAACTTCAATATATTTTATAGCCAAATTTGGCAGAAGCTCTTGGACATTTCTGGGAACAGGACAAGAATCTACTGTAAGTATATAATGTATTTTAGTCTCCTTTAACCATACAATATCCGTAGCTGCTGTAAGATTCCCAAGAAATAATCCAGGAATGATTTCATTGTAACTCGATGGACCGGCATCAAAATCTTCTTGTGTCAGTTTATTGGTAGCTTCTTGTGCCATGCTGATTACTCTGAAATGAAGATTAATGCTACCGACACGCAAGTTTATTGGTAACTAATTTGTTTTATTAATTCGAATACACACCAAAATTTTCATAAGCAGGACTGATTCATATTAAACACAAACTCTCCTATAGTAGTACAAAGATTTGTTGTCGAATAAAAAGGTCTACTGTCTACAATTCCCAAATCTATTTACATTTAAAACATTTTCATTACCTTGCATTCAAATATTGTAAACTATGTAAACAAATGTAGCATTTTGATTCGTGAAACTGGTCGTATAAGCATTGTTTAAATACGACATACATATAATCCTTAGGAACAACATCCTTTCATATACAATTTTATTTCCTTTTTATATTACGAATATTTTTAATGCAAAACATAACATATTCGCATCAGTTCCATATTCCGGTGACTTTGTGGCTCTTACTACACATGTCCTTAGAATATATTCACAATGCGTGTGTATTAATATTTTAATGCATTTAAGTAACATAACAAGATGAAAACAGACACACGATCAACAAAACTAAAGCGCTATGTAATTCCAGTTGTGAACGCATGAACATGGTGGCGCTTCGGTAACACATACTTTTTATGGTTTACTTCTAAAATCAAGCGCTCGAATATAAACTCCCTCTATTTACTTTTCCTTTTTTTTAGATAATTTAAAACGCTTGATGTATGATTACAGAATATCACTTTAATTACTAACGGCAACGATGAGTGTCCCAAATACTACGTACAGGGGCATACTCGAATTTGAAACTTCTTCCATGGAAATCATCTTAAGGTGATATAGTTTTTATATCGATAGCTCGATGGCTAATAACAATTTTTGGTACGATAGTTTTATGTACCATACGAAAGCATAGTTTCTTCTACAGATGTACAACTTTAGCTTAAAACAAAAAGATTTGTTTGTTTAAGACATCACTATTTTCACGAATTGCAATTATCCCGGACTTAAAAGTGCGCGCGAACTTTGCATTTAATAATTGCATTTAATAATTGTAAATAAAAACAGCACATCTGTATTAAACAATATTAATGAATTGTGATGGTAAGAAACTTGTTATACCACAAGGTAGGAAAAAGCATTTGGACAAATTTCTGTTATACAACATTATTGACTTGCGTTGATAATTGTTTGTTTGTTTAGAATTTGTTCAAATGTGTAAGAATATTACCTATTGTTTAAAATTGATAGGTGAATAAAGGAAAATGCGATTGTTAGAACGGAAAGAAAAACGAAGGGGAGCGACGGAACCGGGCCGATTGAATTAAAAGGAAACATCAAGGCACTTCAAGACAGATATAATTTAGGTAGCCGATCTTTGTACTTTCGAAAATATCACGGACTAAATTGTTTGACCACGTATACCGGAAGTGACGCGACCACGATCTCCACATCATTCAAGTTGAAAGAATATCGCTCACACAATCGTACAGAGCACTGTGCTAGTTGTTCCGTGTTTCTCCAACTTTCTCCCTCTCTCCCACTCCTTCTCTATCTCTGTCTGTTCTTTTCTCTCGGTATCAGTTGCGTGCGCGCACGTGTGTATATGTTGGTGGTGTATGGGTATTTTTTGATTTTTAAATAAAACAAGATGCTGATCTCGCAGGAGGTGATCTCAAAAGCAGAAGAAGTTGCTGATCAGGTAAATTTACGAACCATCGTGCTCGATTAATTTTTTTTCTGTGAATATGTAGCTCTATTTTTCATGGAGTTACTCGTAACAGAAATCCAGCAGAAATCCTGTAGAAACACAGGTGTACTCCTGTCAACGTCACCGTGACACGGTTGCGACATGCATTCGCATATTTTCATTTAATTCTCCCTTTCACTTCATTATTTCTTAACACAAAATATTATGAATGTTGTTAAACGTTGAAACATTCCATAAATTAATATCTGAACACTATAAAGTTGAAGGTTATGCATTGCCCAAAGAAATTATCACACGAGCATCTAGCATACTACACCTGATTTTGCTTCGACCAAAATTTGTATTACTGTGTAATATAAATAAATTTTATTAATAAAAAATTAATGAGCCGTTTAAAGGAATAGTTGCTTCTCATTTATCTACTCTGTTAATACCTTTGCTACTATCAATCTTTGTGGCACACGCAAGTTTTAATCTACTACTACAGATAAAAATTGTTTTAATTGTTTTATGCTACATTGACCAATATTTGAAAGATACATATATAAAATTTATTTGAGAATTGCAAAGTGTAAGCATATTTTTGTGATTACAGGTAATACGCAATGGAAAGCATATATTGCCAACTCTTGCAAGGCTATGTCTTATAGCCACATTTTTGGAAGATGGATTAAGGATGTGGTTCCAATGGTCGGAACAGAAAGAATTTATGAATAACAGTTGGCATTGTGGCACATTCTTAGCTACAATGTTTGTCCTGATTAATTTAATCGGACAGCTGGGTGGTTGTGTCATGGTTATAGGAAGATGGAAAGTCAGCATTGCTTGCGGAATTCTGTTCTTCATAGTAGTCCTACAAACTCTAGCTTACAATATTTTGTGGGATGTAACATTTCTATTCAGAAATTTAGCATTGATAGGAGCACTCCTTTTGGTTCTCGCTGAATCAAGAGTGGAAGGAAGATCACTGTTTGCCGGCGTTCCGAGTCTTGGAGATAATAAGCCTAAAAATTTGTTGCAATTGGCTGGCAGGATTTTGTTAGCGTTTATGTTTACAACGTTAATTCGCTTCGAAATATCATTCCTTCAAATTATGCAAGATATTCTTGGAAGTATTCTAATGGTATTAGTTACCATTGGATACAAGACTAAACTGAGCGCATTATTACTTGTCTTGTTATTATCTGCATTGAATCTTTATCACAATGCATGGTGGGCCATTCCAGAATATAAAGCGCTTAGGGACTTCCTTAAATATGACTTCTTTCAGGTAATTGTTGAAATATTCATATTTAAAACATTTCATAACATTTATTTTATCTTTTGAAATGGTTAAATGTAAATTTAATTTTTTTGCAGACGTTATCAGTTATTGGTGGCCTTTTAATGATAGTCTCTTTAGGTCCAGGAGGTGTATCAATGGATGAGCATAAAAAAGAGTGGTAGAAATTGTGATATCACTTGAATGTGCATCGTTACATTGTCATGATCATTGAGTAAAAGCAGTCTCCCATTCCTGTTCCTTTATATGCTCAATTAAATTTATAATAAGTTTATTCATTTGTTGGACAAAAAGTTGTGTAACATGCATTCGTTTTGAATTTGGGTAAAGGAATTGTTAAAATATATCTTAAGTTGTGTATTTTAAGTCATGAATTAAAATACATGGAACTATAGAGAAAAAAAGAGATAATAATAATAATAATAATAACAATAAGAGACTCCTAAATAATACTGCTAAGCATAAATAAAAGAAGACAACACCAAGACTAATTTATATTATCAACAATGGCATTGTACATAATACGACACTACATTGATCAAGGAAAACAAAATATATTTTTTCTGTGTGTTTTTAATTTTCTCTGTACACTTGATCTTGAATCCTAATCAGATTTATACCCATGATTTTCAATGTTATTGCATTCTTCCATAATGTTAAGTTATTTGATTAAATTTATAGCAGACAATGAAATACTGAATTTTCAAGATTTTTATACAAATAAATTATTGTAAATAAATATACCATTTTAAATTTGTGCAGTTGTTATTTATATATATAAACTGTGTCCGGTAATTGATAATTAGCGGTAACTATACATAGATCTGTCTAATAATAAGTTACGTCTAAAATAGGCTGATCTGAAAGTGCTAGTAAGTAATTCTACGAGATCAAAGCGACAATTGAACAGAATAGTTTGATTTTGTATTTTATAGTTTCACATTACATGAAATTTGTTAAATAATTTTAAATGAATAACAAGGCTCGATAAAAATGAGAATACAAAGTGGGCATAAGCGGCTGTCCGTCGCTAGAGGAACAACTATTTTAACCGCGAAACCCTTTGCTTATGTTTTACGATCATTATATCGCACCGAAAGGTGCGAACATTGTTTTCAGAGGTAATAGCATTTCAATCACGTTATATCTACTAGTGTGTAGTTCATATATACCGTTCCTGTTGCATCGTCCATTATTTTTAACTACATATATATAATATGTTTATTAAATGTATTGTTTGATCAGTGTTAACATATGTTTCAATAAATTACTTTAACTTTTAAATTAATTAAGCTAACAAAGGTAAACAATTTAATCGGCACTAATTACAAATTTTAGGTTATACCATTTAACCGGAAAATTATTACGATGTAATTGCATATGTTTAAATTATTACGGTGTACATATTTCTACTAAAATTTAACAGCGTTAATAAATAAATGTTTTTTTGGAGATGAATAAAAGTGAAAACTTCATTGAAAGAGGAACCACTATTTTTACTGCTAAACCATTTGCTTACATTCTCAGTTCAAAATACAGAACTGAACGGTGTGATTATTGCTTGAAAAGGTACATGTTTTATGCTTTTCTTTACCAAAATTTCCCTTAATCATCCTTTAATCATCCCTTAATAAAATAATAACAATAGCACTGATAACAGTAATAATAGTAATATCATTCATATAAGTATTAAAACATCATTACTTTTAGTGGAAAGCTTTTTAGATGTTCTGGGTGCCAATACGTTTACTATTGTAACAAAAGTTGTCAACAAAGATCTTGGCCCTTACATAATAAAGAATGTGCAAATTTAAAAAGAATATCACCGAAGGTGATACCAGATGTCGCAAGACTTATGGCACGTATAATTATAAAGCTAAATCAAGGTGGAGGTGAAGAAGTAGGATACTATAGTGAAGGCAGTTATAGAAAGTTTAAGGATTTAATGTCTCGTAAGGGTTTATACGACTTAAACATGAAATGCATATTTTAAACATTTTCATGAACTCAATGTTTTTACATTACTGTCTTTTTAGATTACACAGATGTAAAAAAGGATGAAAAGAAAATGGAGCATTTTACTTGTCTGTGCAGTGTTCTATTTGAATTCCTTGGAGATATATCTATGCCAAATACTGCAGAGTTAATGGGTATTTACGGGAGGATCTGCATCAATTCTTTTAATATATTCGATTTAGACATGAATAGTTTTGGTGTTGGCATTTATTTGGGACCTTCTATCATGGACCACAGTTGCAAACCTAATGCTGTAGCTACATTTGAAGGAACTACTATAATTGTTAGAACAATAGAAGATGTGTCATGCTTGGACTGGTCTCAGGCAAGTTTTACATTGTTCAGTTTTCTAACATGGGTCAAGTGTAATGTTGAAATTGTTTCCAAACATGTACAGATAACTATATCATACATTGATGTCCTCAAAACAACAACAGAGAGACGTACAGAATTACAAAGTTCCTATTATTTTTGGTGCAACTGCAAAAAATGCATGGAGCCAGAACCAACAGCAGAAGCAGCTGCGTGTCCAAATAAATTTTGTGCATATCCTTGCTCTCCTAGTGTTGACACGTGCGAATATTGCAACACAAAATTACCAGAGAGATTTGTAGAGACATTTAATCAAGTGTCCGATTTTACTGCACACCATTTACAAAATATGAAGCATATTGCTTGTATCCTTCTTTCCCAATAATATCAATTAATTAGTTAAATCAGCATATGTACATATGTATATATACTTTCCTTATGAGAGGGTTTAGATTTAGATGTAAGTAAGATATGCCTGCAGAAGCAGGAAGGTATATTGCATCCTCTCAACGTACAGCATGTACAAACATTGCAAGCTGCATTTGATTCCTCTATCAGTTTGCAACATTGGGAGGAAGCTGAGACTTATGCTAAGCGGCTCGTTAATGGATATTTGTAAGATGGATACTTTTTTAATGCAATATAGGTTATGAAGCAAAATATGATAAAATACTATCTTCCAATACATTTTTCAGAACATATTATGGGGAAGTTCACCCACTGACCGGTATGCTATATCTTATGACAGGAAAGATTCAATTATATTTGGAAAAACCGCAGCATGCCCTGGAGGTATTAAAAAAAGCTAGAGCAGTACTAGCAATAACGCATGGAGAACAACATACTATAGTGCAAGAGAATTTGAAACCACTTCTGTATCAAGCTACCATAGAGGGAATGTAGTTAATCATACGTGTAATATTTTCTATATTGACAATTTACTATTGCATATAACACTCTGATAATAAAAAATTTATAACGAGAGCAATTTGTGTAGTTGAAATGGAAAATTTAAGATTTAATTCTGACAGTAACATATAAGTTTAATCTTTTTTACTGAATTTATCAAAATTGAATAAGCGCTTCGAAAGACCGCGCTCATTAGTACCAACCTGACAATGCAGTCGTAATTACATACTTATGTTACATAGAAAAATATGTAAATGGTAATAAGGATTTCTGAGTACACGGCTAACTCTGATATTATTACTTTTGTCTTATATAAAATTTAGTTAGACTAGAAATATTATAAAACGGGTAGCCTGTTACCAACATGACGGCGAAAAAATAAGTACAGCTGCTAAGTGACAGCTGCGCTTTATTAGACATATTTTATTAGATCGGTTATCTGTTTCAAATCAACTTTTATTTTTCATGGATATTTTGAGATAACATGTGGTAAGTAGCTATTCACAGTTTCGTGTTCACTACAAAAATATTTCACACAATATCTTAATTTTTGTACCACTAAATCTCTCATTCCTAATACCACTTGATGATAATAAGCATTAGTTAATAACAAATTGTTTTTAAACATATTACGTACATCGTACATGTTTAATATTCTTTACTTACTGCTTATACCTTCGATTGCATTCTTGAGACACCCTGCCTCTCTCTATAATATATATGTATGTATATCTATATATAAAAATATTCTTTGGACACAGTCTGTCATACATTTTGTATTGTTTTATTACATGCAAACTGCAGTTTAAATATGTGTTTTATATCATATTACGTTTACTTTTATTGTATTAATCGTTTTGTATGAATTTTATATTAATAATTTAAGATGCATTACATTGGCTTAGGAATAAAAAGAACAACTTTTCTTGTAATTTCTTATATAGATATTTGTGTTAAGTTACGGAAGGAGTAATCTTTATCTAAACTATTACTGGTACAAATTGAACGACGGTAAAGAATGTTCTCCGCAATTAAAAGATTAGCTGGAAAGTCGGATGGAGTTGGCAATGCATGTCCTAGACCAGCTCATCAATCTATGCCAACCACTTTGCAAAGAAAATTTGCAAAAGGTGTTCAATATAATAGTAAGTATATTAGATTAAATTTAATAGTAGGGTAAATGAGTTAAACTTAGAGTGGATTTTTTGTTTTTAGTGAAAATTATCATAAAAGGGGATAGAAATGTAGGAAAAACATGTTTATTCCATAGACTTCAAGGGCAACAATTTATTGAGGAATATATACCGACAGAGGAAATACAAGTAACCAGTATACAGTGGAATTATAAGGCCACCGATGATATTGTTAAAGTTGAAGTTTGGGATGTTGTAGATAAGGGTCGACGTAGAAAAAAGTTGGAAGGTTTGAAAATGGACAATTCACAGTCGGAAAATATTATCGAGGAGCCTGCTCTGGATGCAGAGTTTCTTGATGTTTATAAGGGGACCAATGGTGTTATCATTATGATGGATATTACAAAATCTTGGACATTTGATTATGTTCAAAGAGAACTTCCAAAAATTCCTAGCCATATTCCAGTAATTGTTTTAGGAAATCATTGTGATATGGCGCATCATAGAACAGTCACATCGGATCATGTGACATATTTCATCGATTCCATCCATGAAAGATCGGCGCAAGTAAATTCCTACCTATTATTACCATAAAATACATGTGGGTAAATCCCACTAACACTCTATTTTGTCTTATTTTTCACACAGGTAAGATACGCAGAATCATCTATGAGAAATAGCTTTGGATTAAAACTTTTGCACAAATTCTTCAATCTTCCTTTTCTTCAACTGCAAAGGGAAACACTATTAAAGCAGCTGGAAACCAACGAAGAGGAGACACGTCTAACGATACAAGAACTTGATCTCTTTCAAGAAAGTGATGATGCCAATTATAACAAGTTCTTGGATAATCTTGTTAATAGAAGGAGAGCACTTGCTGACTCTGTCTCTGCCAGTATTCTAGTCCCTAATGTTACATCGTCCTTAAGTAATCACAATATAATATCTTCGAATTGCAATCCAATGAATGCTGAAGTTAAGAGGTCGATTTCCATGCCTGGTCCTATAGGCGGTGGAATACCCATTCCAGTAAAAAATATAGAACTGAAGTCATTACCAAAGAAAGAAAATGTTACAAATAGTTCTGAAAATCAAGTAATTCCTAGTAAAAGCTTACAGATTATAGCACAATTATCCGCGACACAAAATATTGCAAAAACAGACTCAAAGATGAGTGAATTTTTAAGTGACAATTGTGATAGACGAGATTCAATTGGCAAACCACAATCACTTATGTCAAAGATATTTGGTAATAAAAAAGAAGACGAAGCGGACAAGGTAATACATATTAATAGCGCAAATACCAACGTACCGTTAACGAGCGTTGAAGATTTTGTTCCGGACGATGGACTCTTGGATCGATCATTTTTAGAAGACAGTAATCAAGTCTCACCCCAAAAAGTGCAGCACGAAGAGTTAGATTCTGAAAGGTGTGCTATAGAAATAATTTAATAAATTCGTACAATTTTATTTACATTCAATTGTTCTATGTCGCATGTTTTAACAGTGATACTGAAACCGCGAATCCTTTGGTTGCTGGTTATGAAGATGATCTGTCATCAGCTGATGAAGCAACACCCCCCATCCAACCAAAATTGGCTGAAAATCCGCTATGCAAACAAAAACACAAGCGTGAAGCGCAAACATCGAATATAGAAATAAATTCAGAAAACATACGACAAACCAATAAGCGTGATTCCATTTCGTCTATAGAGCAAGAATTACGATTATCAAACAATTATGATATAAATGAACAGCAAGAAATGAATTCTGATGCGTTTGATAATTGGCTCCAGCGTGATTCCAAATGGAGACAAAGTCCTGAAGGTGGTGAAGATGTAAGCAGTAACAGCACTAGAAAAGACAGACTGGAGTTGAGTGATAAGAGTTTAGATGTTAGTGTAACAAGTTCTAATGTTCATTTAGAATTACTGGACAATACTAGTGTACGTCATATGAGTTCTGACGGTAGTAGTCCAGTCCTAAAGGAGAAAAAGAAACACAAGGAAAAGGTATACATTAGTTGTAAAGAAAAAAAGTATCGTTAATCGACTTTCCCCTTCTTTTAATGACCAACATTCATTTAGGCGGAAGACAAAGAGAAGAAAAAGAAGAAAAAGTCTAGAGATAAAGAAACGGATAAAACAGAAAAAAAGAAGAAACGTTCGTTACATCGGCCAAAAGATGAAAATAAAGAACGCGATGAACTGGAGGAATTTCTAAACGGCCCTGTAACTAGAATTGGTGTTGATGTTGCATACGAAGCGATATAACGGTCTAGTTCGATTTATGGTAAGGGGCATAAAATATCATTCGATATTAAATCTTCAGACTTTACCACCATATTGATTACCATCATTTAAACAATATGTATGTAAGTGTTCTTTTCAAAATCATTTTGTGATCAAATAATATTATGAACGTTGACAAAAAAATGATTTATAATTTTTAATATTCGATAAATGTTAAATGAGAAATATTTATCTAATCAGTATAGCATAAAGAAGTGTAATAAAACAAGTACATATATGTCTTTCAATTTAAAAACAATTTTATAATTGCGTATTAAAATTATTTATTTTGATACATTACATTTCACCAACCAAACAGCTTTTAAAATGGTTAAAAAAGATGCAATATATTAACTTTTACTTTATCGACTACGATATCTTTTTTAAAAAGACAAAAATTGCATTGAACTAACATAGCAATTAAGAAACGTTACATTACCAATATTTTTTGGTCGTCTGTCTCATTGTACGATGCAGCTTCATGTTAATAAGTGTACATAAATAAATGAAACATTGTCATATAAAATGACAATATGCGGTTTATTTAGGATATCTTTTCTTTTAATATTTCGAATCTGCCGCTAACTGCAAGCGCTCTCCTTTGAACTTCGCGCGCAAATACATATCGAAAATGCAATCGAAACGTATGTGAATTTGCCGGAGACCTTCCATAGTCCATGGTATGAGTATGATGTTAAGGGTATGCCGACGATTGTGCTTTGCGTTATATTGTTTGTAATTAAAATATATTGAGTATGCGTTAGTGAAACAAAAGATTAAGAAAAATGTCATCTTATTTGCGATCTATTCCAAATAAATTTACATCTTTTGTTACTACGCGGAGGCAAGTAACCAATATTGATCATCAGTTGACAAAACATGTTAAATCGTCTCCGTTTTTAGAAGACGTAAGTACTTACTTACCCATTCTTTTATAATAGTTATAAACCGTTCTGGATATGAATAATATTTTTACATATTGTCATTGTAAAATCATGCACTTTATCAATACATACTATCATTTAGAATAAGTTAACCTTATTGTCCTTATGTAATAGGTACTTTCTGAAAAGCGTAGAATTTTATACATAAGTATATTACAGTAAGGAATTCATTTGAAAAATAGAGTCACGTCTTTCTTTATTACTGTTCTTTCTTTTTTTCATCGGTTGTGCGCAGTAACGTTCGTAGAATAATCAAACCATCGACAAGCAATGTGACAAATTTTCTATTAATACCTAAATATGAAAGAGATTCGTAGGTTTGTCACAGTAGGCACTGGTAATTATTGGAAATTAAATAGAAAAGGAATGTGTGAATGTTAATTTCTCTATGATTCAGTGAATGTCACTGTTTTAATATCACCTGCCAATTTACTTCTAAAATAATATCTTTCATTCAAATTGAATGTAATTTCTGGAAATGTATTCATTTTAGTTTTTAGGTGTGCACACAGTAAGCAATTGGACAATAAGTTCCACAGAAAAAGTTGTTCAGTCTGTAGTTCCTTTTTTAAGTGAAGATGCATCGTCTACTTTGTATGATGCAAATATCGAGTCGAAGTCGAAGCATTCACGCAAAGAGCATAATTGGAATAAACAGCAAGCAGTCAAATTACACGAGCAAAGACAAATAAATGTAATTAATCCTGATTTAATAAATGTAAGGGCATTGAAAAATCATGCACATTCTGCGAGGTCCCTTATTAATTTAAATAACAAAAAACATAACTCATCATATTCTAAGATTATCTCGTCTACAAGAGTATTTAATAATGTCCTACTGAACTCTGGAAGAGAACAGTGTCTTTATACAGAAATTTCTCCGAATGTGCAAAACTTGAATGAGAAGCAACCTTCCGAGGATCGTAAACCATCTGAAACACAATTACAAAATGTATTTGACGTTCTTCGTGAGGATGTATGTATCTTTGCAATACAAAAATATTAATTGAAATCCTGATGATATTTTATAATGTTACTATATATTTCTTTTAGTTACCACTATTATTTGTTCAACAATTGAAGTACGATATTTATACAAGTGACTTAGTATTTGTGAACAATATTAAAGGCTTAACAACTGTGTAAGTATGTGAATAAAAATTAATTTTTATTACATTCACTACCACAGATAAATAGTGCATACATTACAAATGATTTATAGGGGTATCCACCATTATGTCAAGCAAATAGCACTATTAAAAATAGTAGGCCATTTAAAGTATGCTTATATTAAGTTAAACATTTTAAAGATGACCATGCATCCTGAGGATAATAGTATTAAAGTTCGTTGGCGTATAATTGGAATCTCTGGCACACGTATATTTCTCACATTTTGGAAATTTAGAGCTTGGAACGTTAAAGACCAAGTAGACAATAAATCAGCGTAAGTAAATTCATTTATGCTTTTATTCAGAGTATTTACACTTGTATTCCATTACATTGGTATTAAAATTTATCGATAGGTGGTACGACGGTTTTTCTACATTTTATGTCAATAATGATGGAAAAGTATTTAAACATGTTGTGGACAAAATGATGCCCGACCAAGATGTAGAACAGAAAGTGAAGACACCTATTGAAACCAAACTGGCACTATTTTCTGGTTTACTAGATCTGGATTCACATTATTTTACAAAGTTCCGTTTAAAAAGATATTCTCAATTATTTCGAATAAAGTAAACAATTTATGAAAATTGTTTCAGTTATTGCATTAGGTGAAAAGTAACTAACAACCAATCAAATAACAACAGTTCTTTTGGTACATTATTTAAACACGTGTTTGTAAAATCGCCTGCAGTAGTGCAAATGTGTCAGACGTATTTATACTTTGTATAATCGTACAAAATGATGGATACTCAATGTTTATGCAAATTTTTTGTTTAAATGCTTTCTAATAGAACACGAATAATATAATGTGATAATAAATGCACTCATTGCACTAAAAATGATAAATGTTACACAGCATGTTATGTTTATTTATGCATCTGGCATTGGTACTTTGCAATGGCGCAAGTAAATTAAATTATTTATTCTTAATAAGAAAAAGTGTATTTTGTTTGAATATCATCAAATTGTTATATATAATTACATTGTTCGTAGTATAGCAGATATAGCATTTAATTGTATTTGTTTTACAACATTAAAAAAATCTTTTACAATTAACCCTTTGCACTCGAGAGGCGTCTTTGTTGCCTATAAAGTTAAATTTTCAAATTCGGAATTTTTGTTTTTTGACCCTATGGCCAACGTTACAATTGAGTCGCCCCACTGTGCGCCGTTGCGGTGCCTCTCGAGTGCAAAGGGTTAAGATTGCGTATAATATACAAAAAAATATCAGTCGCTTCAACCCTGTTCTTGGTTTATTAATTTTTATGTACAAACATTCTTAATTCCGTAAAAACAAAGTACACTTCAGTTGAAATCGGCGTTTGTTTAGTATACTTAATTACACACAAGGCCTAAAACAAGAAAACATGAATCTTAAGCAACAAGTATACTATAAATAGAATAATAAAATACCTTCTCACCTAGATAATCATCCATCAATGTTCCAATTGCAAACTGTAAAAAATATATATTATTCGAGTGCGACATACGACAAGAGATGTTGGGTATGCTATACTTTAAATACTCACAATTCCTGTAGCATCGACCCTTGTACCAACAATCTTTAACCGTATTTCATCATCTGGTTGAATAATTACATCCTACGATTTGTCAAATAGTTTGTAACTTATATTTTTAGCAATATATGTGTATGTATATGCATTATTTAATATCTACCTCTTCTTTAGACTTGTAACATGGTGGATTTATGTTTGGACAAAATTGCATATCAGCTGGAATTGACTGCCGAACAATTAAAAATTTCACCAGATATAATTATGAAATTATAATTCATATAAAAAGTACTTACATGATGAGATATAAAGCATGACAGTGGTCCTATTTCTGCAAACATTCCAACCTAACAAGAACGAAGAAGCAATGCACAGTTTTCAGATTATTCTATGATAAATGCCAAGTTGTGCTATTTCACATTTACCTTATTTACTTGTGTTACAATAGCATCTAATACTTCTCCTTTAAATGGCCTGAATACAATAGCTTTGTATTTAACTGGATATACTACAAAACCTTGTCCTGGTTGAATTATTCCAGCACCTATATTATCTATTGTTGTTACAGCAACAACAAAACCATACCTAAAGGACCAAGGAGTATTAAAGAAATGATACAAAATAAGTATACCAACTTAATAATAACCGCAAACTTACTTTCCGGTACAAGTGCCCTCCACTTCTGTATATAGCTTTTGTTTCACAGTATCTAATAACTGAGGTCCAAAATATCTAGGATGTAATAGAATTTCGTGTTCCAACGATATCTGCAAAAGTAGAAAATTAAATGTTAGTATTCATTGAATATCTTGCTTTACAAATGCATATCACTATGCAATTACAATAGATACAATTGCAAGCCTTTATTTACCCTTAGTACTACATGATAATTTCACTTACGTGATAAAACATATTTTTTAATTTTCGTGGTATTAAATTATAATATGGAGAAATGTTACAACACTAAAGTAATTATTACGTTTTTGAGGTTAGGCTAAGGCGTCGAATAAATATCTTTTTTCTAATTTCACTACTTCATAGTTTATTTACAAATTTATTAGCGTTTCAACATCAGGACTGTATTTCTTCCCTACGTCGTTGAATAGTGTATTTTATTTATTATCTTCGAATGAAGCTGCAGAAAACATTCACTGTAAAAAGATACGCGTGACACTTGCCTTCGTACTGTGTATTTACGCGCGCTTATGAATTCTATATATACATATATAGAATACTGTCACCAGCAAATGAATTTATAGTGTTATTCATATTTCACGGTTTTCTGACGCTCGTTGTAAGTAATAAGGATTAGCTTTAGATGAACATAATATATTCAGTTTTAATGCAGAAAATGTGTTCTGCCTTATTTCATTTTAGACAAAACAAAACTTGAAGTATGAAGTAGTATATTAATTTAACAACTTTGTACACTAATTTCTAATTTACACCAAAGCAGAATTATTCATTATCATTATCTAAAAAATTTAATTTTCGTTTAATTTCCAAAGCTAGTTTATACCCAAGTTCTGGTCGGCGATCTTTTCCTTCCATCATTGCCTTTACTTGACTCGAGTTTATAATAACTCCATTATTAGCTATAACATTGGCTTTTGTTTTTTCAATGTCCACAAGATCTACCCCTCGACTACAGTCATCGATAAGAATAGTTCGGTAACCGCTTGTAAGTGCATCAACAGCTGTAGCTCCAACACAAACATCATAGGCTAATCCACAGATATATATGTCGGTTGCACCCTTTTCTTGCAACTGCGAAGACAAACTTGTTTCCATCATCTTCTTGTTATCCCAAAAGACGGAATACGAGTCTACTTCTGGATTAGTCCCTTTATATATCTTAATTGCATCGTCTACAACTCTTAAATCTTTATGGAGCTCAGCACCCCAAGAGTCCTGAATACAATGACGTGGCCAAAGACGTTGTTTCAACAATGGCGGTCCCTTGAATGTTACAGTATCATAAACTTGTGCAGCTTCTTTTGAGACTCCACTACTTGGGTCAACCTCTCTGTTAAAAATTATACCTCTACATTTATAAATTTCATTATGAATATGAAACAAGGCTTAATTAATGACCCATTATAAATACCTAAGATGTAGATTATCAATGAAAGATACGTGATCTACAGGATGCCAATCAAGAGAGTAAAATACTGCATTGAACTCTACTGTTTCTAATAAACGGTTAATTGGTTCGATCACTTCTGAACCATCATGTTGGGCAGCACATTGCTTAATATTTAACGAGCCTGTTATGAAATCGTTTTGCACATCCACAATTAAAAAAGCACTTCTCGGACGAGTGCATATTTTGATCCAACGATTCCAGCATAACTATAAATTAAACACAATATTTTATGTTGCTATTATGTTTTGATATTATTATTTAACAACTATTCGGATAATATCATTTTTCCAAACATAAAACTGTGTACCTCAAATTCTTCTCTGTCAATTTTCCCATCTCCATTGAAGTCAAATATAGAATACATTTCCTTTAATTGATCATCGTCCACATTATAAACCTTTCCACGATCATTACGAAATAATGCTCGACAAATGAATTCAAATTCTGTAATGGACAAATATCCATCTTTATCTTTGTCAAAGGCAGTAAAACACGCATCCATGTTCTTTTTGTTGCAACTCCTTGTATCCATGCTATTTGTTTAATCAATACTTGTATTAGGGATTTATGATCGTGGTATATTACATTTCACTTCTTGGTAAGATGTATTTGTTGATAATGTCGTGCTACATATTATTGTACGCTTTACTCTGCATTAATTCATCTCACAAAGCACAGAAATTTCCATTTAAACGAATACAAAGTCACCTGAATTAATAACAGATTATCTTAATTGGTATGGAAACTGGAAATAATAAAATCCTGCATAGTTTAACTAACTTTTTATTACTATACGAGTTACATTTAAAGTTTCGAATAAAAATTGATATAAAATCTTGATCAGTTTTCTACTTCTTTGTAGTATGGGTCATATAAATAGTTATTGCATTAATCTTTGATGAGTTAATAACGATACATCAACCATTACCTCTGGTTCCAGTAATTCACTTATTTTATATTTCATGGATTCTTCATAAGCATACGTGACAGATGTGTCTGTGAGTTGCATATTACATTGAGCTAAGATCAAAATACAGTTGCGTAATCGTGCGCAAACTTCACGATTTAATTGAGGAATTCTGGACAAATCTTGGGTAAAACCACCCTCTGATCTATCTATATCTTGTCCACTAGCTCCGATCCATATATAACCGTTGTTCCCTAATATTAAACTTGCACCATTCTCTAAATTATGAAAGTGAGTTTTTTTTCGTTTTATTAAAGCAGGTGAAACCTTTAACATAATGCCTTGAGACAATTTCCCATATTTCAAAACTCTGGTGTGTAATGAAAGGGAACCGTCTACAAAAGTACTTTGTACTTCTGCACAAATTAAATCCCCTTCTCGGAGATACCTTCGCATAGTTTGTTCATCCTCAGCTGACCTTCTCCTCTATAAATTGCATACAAAATAAATCATTATTATAAAGCAAACATTTAGTATGGATGAAGATTAGATCAATACATATTGAAAGGTTATACCAATTCTCCGCCAGGCAAATTAACACTAGAAAGTAATAATACAGAGTCTAGCTTAGAATTTGTATCAATTTTCCACCGTTTCTGTTGTACTTCAGTTATACGACCAACTACAACGTCCCCAATTTCGCCTTGATAACGTGCTTTTAATGGTCTTATTGAAATAAGTTTATTTACTTTTTCTAAAACACCAGCCACGGATGCGCGCAATGTATTTTCATCATCTACGTATGTTCCATGTCCTCTGATAAAAATAGTCGATGAATTAACGTGAAATTGTTTTTCAGAGTAAATAGAGTAAGAAGTGTTTACCTCAGAAAGTCAGGTTGGCTAGAAATCTCTTCTCCCGGTGTATAAATTCGTGGTTGCAAATCTTCATTTTTTATTAAATTCAGATCGATTCTGTTTAGTGCCAAGCGTACACTAATGGGTGGATATTCCTCCATTATTTGAACAATATTCTCTCTTATATTTTATGCACCAAATAATTAATATCAATATTGATACTTAATTTCCATTACGCTCTCACATGTAATAATAATTAAGGTTATATTTAAGTACCACGCGAAGGAGATAAGACAAATGCCCTTTTGTCATTTTAATACCATATTATAATAAATCCAATATTATCCATTATTATAAAAATTATTTTTGCATTGTGTAACTTAATTTTAAAAGTAAAAAAATAGATTAATTTTATAATAACTAGTGCTGCTTTTTGTGCACGAGTCTCGAAACTACTGGGGCCTTGGCCATATCTACACCCAATCGGTATAAAAATAAATGTTGCTTTTTTCTCATTCCAGTGTGATATTATAATCTAATCAATATTCTAATTCATTATTTAATGTATTTTACACTCCTGTAAACTAATTAGATACACAAAAAAGCATTTTTATTTTTATACCACCTTTGAGTTTAGATCAATTGTGTAATTAACTATTATGTATATCTATCATATATTTTATTTTATATTCAGTTCATTCAGTAGATCTTACATAAACTTCTATGTTACATTTACTACAAGTTCTACTGAACGTGCCAAATATAAAATTAAAGATATAATAAATAATTTAGATATGCACAAGTTACGCAATTGCTGTAACTTAAATTCATAGGGTACTGCATACACAATACGTAAATTTTCTCTAATCTGTAAGATGTATTGTCAGCTATCTTCAAAGAATAATTTATCAGTATTAGATTATTTATGTTTGTAGTATTTTTTTATCACATAAATGTTAGTTTAGAATTGTGACAAGATTTAGTTGTACGAAGTATTTTGTAAATAGATATAAAAGAATAATTCATAAGGATTAGCTTGCAAATTTGAATTACAACATTCTTGCAACATATATCTTCATTGATTAGTTTAAATAAATCTTCAATGAAATCCTTTATCTTCCTTTTAAGCAGTCTAGCGCCTTCAGAAGCCGAGATAATTGTAGTGACCCGGAGTGCATTTTTGCCGATGTTTCAATTGCTAATAACTTTCGAACCACAAATGCCATATTGTTCCAACTTTTGGGGCAGATAGCTATGGTTCGTAGCCTTTATTTAAGACAAGTCCGGTTAAGAAATACGCAGTAGAAGCCGAGAACGCAATTGTTGAAATTAACGATGTAATCCAGGAATTCGGTTTTGAAGCCGCGGCAAACTGCGAAAAAGGCCGCAAACGCGAGATGGCGCCACATACACGATTACCGACATATCGTTACCGACAAAATATTAAAAAATTATTATCTCGGCTTCTACTGGGTCGATTTTAATCAACCATGTCTCAAATGAAAGGGAAACGAATAAGCTACACGATAAAAAATACCCCGTTGCTGTAAGTTTATGCAGTTGGCCGTAATAACAATTTCAATAGCTCAATTGTTTATAAAAATTGAACCAGACGTGGAATAATGTTGACACCTGTTGCAGATGAGAGCTGACACTCGTAGCTTTAATTTATGTCCTCTGGTCATTGATGTATCTCGCCAGGATGTGGCAGTAATCGCATTTGTTTATAATTTCTTTAAACAAATTCAATTATCTCGTGTTCTACTGGGCCGATTTTATTCAACGACGTCTCAAATCAAAGGGAAATGAATAAGCTACACGATAAAAAATACTCCGTTGCTGTAACCATACGTAGTTGACCGTAATAACAATTTCAATAGCTTAATTGTTTATAACAAATGAACCATACGTGTAATAATGTTCACACCTGATGGAGATGTTAGGTGATCCTCCTAGCTTTAATTTATGTCCGGTGGTCATTGATGTAGCTAGCCTGCAAGTCGAAATAATGGCATTTGTTTATAATTTATTTGAACAAATTCAATTATCTCATGATCTACTGGGCCGATTTTAATGAACGACGTCTTATATTAATGGTCTCGATTCGAGGAACGATCTGTTCCTATTCTAGAACATCCACCCCTCATTCCACTCCTTTTCAAATAAACCTCTCTTTCTCTTATGCTTGTCGTTTGGCCCTCTGTTCTTTCTTTTTCCTCTGTATATCCCTTAACAATGTTTCCCTCTTCTGTTACATACTTACTAATATATTTTTTGTGTGTGCAGGTTCCGCATGCAAAGAGTAAGGAGCACTGACCGGCACTTCTCATTGTGCATAAGAGCAAGAAAGAAGATGGAAGAACTTTTGCCACGTACTTTAGTTATCCTTTAGTCATAGTAAATTAATAAAGCTTCTACAAACAAACTATGTAAATTTTTAGCATAAGTTTTATCTTATTTGAGTCTATTGTACTTTTCATATTACATAAATGTTATTTTAAAATTGATTAAGATTTAGTTGTAAGTTATATTGTAAATAAATATAAAAGAATAGTTCATAAGGATTAGCTTGTAAATTTGAATTACATTTTTGTAACTTGTATCTTCATTGATTAGTTTAAATAAATCTTCAATGAAAAGCATTCCACTGCTCTTTTTATTTTTACGCCTTAACAATCCTTGAAAGAACCTAATTCCAATTCCTTATACAAGAAGTATCGTGGACGAACTTTAAATGCAAAGTCCTGAAGCGAGAAACTTGTCAAAATGGTCCTATACGTTATTAAATTTGGCAGCAGGCAATTCTTCGAAATAACATAATTATAAAGTCTTCATTTCTTGCGAAATATGTTGGCACCTGTTCAGAAAATGAAGCGCTCAGGAATTCCTGAATCCAAGAACTACCGAGGTTCGGATACCTTCTCGCATATCATATTCTCCTGATACAAATCCACGATTTTCGGCGAAAAATTTTTGCCAGAAACTCAGAAATTTTGCGCTCGGAAATTCCTGGAATGTGACGTCATTTCTGCGAACGAATACCTCCTTGCATATCATATTCTCCTGATACAAATCCACGATTTTCGGCGAGAAATTTTTGCCAGAAACTCAGAAATTTAGCGCTCGGAAATTCCTGGAATGTGACGTCATTTCTGAGAACGAATACCTCCTTGCATATCATATTCTCCTGATACAAATCCCCGATTTTCGGCGAGATATTTCTTCCAGAAACTCAGAAATTTTATCGCTCGGAAATTCCTGGAATGTGACGTCATTTCTGAGAACGAATACCTCCTCGCATATCATATTCTCCTGATACAAATCCACGATTTTCGGCGAGATATTTCTTCCAGAAACTCAGAAATTTTATCGCTGGGAAATTCCTGGAATGTGACGTCATTTCTGAGAACGAATACCTCCTTGCACATCATATTCTCCTGATACAAATCCACGATTTTCGGCAGATATTTTTGCCAGAAACTCAGAAATTTCAGCCCTCGGAAATCTGGACTTTGTATTAGGAGAATATGATGTGCAAGGAGGTATCCGACGCCGACAATTCTTGGAAATGACGTCACGTTCCGGGAATTTCCGAGCGCTTAAATTCCGGGGTTTTTGGCAAAAATTTCTGAAGATAATCGTGGTTTTGTATCAGGAGAATATGATATGCGAGGAGGTATTCGAACCTTAGCAATTCTAAGAAATTACGTCTTATTCCTGGAATTTCCGAGCGCTTAAATTTCGGAGTTTCTGGCAGAAGTTTCTGCAGAAAATCGTGGTTTTGTATCAGGAGAATATGATATGCGAGGAGGTATTCGAGCCTTAGCAATTCTAAGAAATTACGTCTTATTCCTGGAATTTCTGAGCGCTTTATTTAATAACGTATAGGGCCATTTTGACAAGTTTCTCGCTTCAGGACTTTGCATTTAAAGTTCGTTCACGGTACTTCTTGTATAAGGAATTGGAATTAGGTTCTTTCAAGGATTGTTAAGGTGTAAAAATAAAAAGAGCAGTGGAATTCTTTTCATTGAAGATTTATTTAAACTAATCAATGAAGATACATGTTACAAAAATGTAATTCAAATTTACAAGCTAATCCTTATGAACTATTCTTTTATATCTATTTACAAAATACTTCGTACAACTAAATCTTGTCACAATTCTAAACTAACATTTATGTAATACAAAAGGTACAGTAAACACACTAATCTAATACTTGCAAGACATTTTACAGATAAAACTTATAGTTAATATATAGAAGCTTTATAAGAATAAATTACAGCAATTGCACAACTTATTTTATATTTACTGCATTTAGTAGAACTTGTATTAGTAATGTAAGTCAAATTGGGCCTTATATAAGTTCTACTGAATGAACTGAATATAAAATAAAATATATAATAGATATACATAACAGTTAATTTCACAATTGCTCTAAATTATTCTTATTCGCTAATAGTTACAAAGTATTTTTATACCCCAATTTACTATAACTAAAGGATATCTAAAGTATGTGGTAAAAGTTCTTCTATCTTCTTTCTCCATCTTGTAACCATGAGAAGTGCCAGTCAATGCTCCTTACTCTTTGCCTGCGAAACCTGCACACACCAAAAATATATTAGTAAGTCTGTAACAGAGTGGGAGGGTGAAAGGATTATTTGAAAAGGAATGAAATAAGTGAAGCAGGAATAAATTTGACATGGAGGGAATTAAACAAAGTGATGATAAGCCTTAAAATAAGATACAATGATATACAACAGGAGGGAGAGAACAAAAAAATGAGTTTACAGGATGTAAAAATAGATTAAATAATGAATGATAATATTAAATATATTATAATATCGAATTGGAATGAGAAAAAGCATTTTTTATTTTTATAGCGATCGGGTGTAGATATGGCAGAGGCACTAGTAGTTTCCGGGACTCGTGTACAGAAGGCAGCACTAGTTATTAGGAAAACTAACCTATCTTTTAGGTATAAAGTTAATGTGCAGAACGTAAAAATAATTTAAATATTGTTTAACAATGCTGAACTTGTTATAGTATTGTATTAAAATGAGAAGAAAGGAGTTGTCCATAAAGTTGTCGCTCCATTCTATATCTCATCTGTGACTCAAGGTAATGTATGTAAAGTAATACTAGCAAAGTTATAAGATGTTAACATTTTCTATTAAGTAATGCATTCAGATTTGTGCAATTATTATAGCTTGATATTGGTACATACTTAAATGTTCATACTCAATAGTGAATTATTATTCTTTTAGTTTGACATAATGGATGATTTTATTCCAACACGGGTGTCAAAAATAAAAGAGGATGCTAGAAAGGAATTCGTATCGGTTAACTATGAAAAGCCAAAGAAACGAAAGACAGAAATATTTAATGAATGTATAGTTCAAGAAACTGACATGCACGAAGATATTGATGAAAAGAAGAAGCAAGAATTAGAAATGAAACGGCTGAGATACGAGGTTATAAAATTTGGCATGTCCGGTCTAAAAGGAATGCAAGCAAAGAAAGCAAACGTTGCACTTGCTGTAAGTTTAGGAGCAAAACCTCCTCCAAAGAAGGTAATTAATTATAAGTTGTTACAAGATCAAAGAAAGAGACAAAAGGAAACATTGCGGCAGAAACAGAACCATAATTCTACCACGCATAAAATTAAACATAAAACAGCAGCATCTCGTAAAAACGATTCCGACGGCATATTAAAGATTTATGGAACAGTGAATAAAAAGTCGCCTGGCAGAAATAAAAATAAAGACTGCAACCGTGAACATTTAAAATATTTTTAGTTACTTTGTTCCGTTGTTACAACATTAACTAATTATCTAACAGTAACATATTTTGTGTATTGCATTTTATAAACAAAGAATAATAACAAGTAATAAAATAATATTTTTATATATATATATGAATTCATTTGGGCCAGCCTTGAGCTTTGATAGTAGAATACACATCTGTGTCTATTTATATATTTAAAATAGATATTTATATAATATTCTCCATGTCACAATGGAATGATTTGGCATTAAAAGAACCATCATTTTCCATCCGATAGAAATCAATCAAAGGCTGCAGCTGTTGGTGCTACCTCGAGTAACATTTGTAGGAAGGCATTCACTCCTTCTGCAAAGATAATAATTCATTTAAAAAAGCATTTCTCTCTTTTACCAAATTTTTTGTTGATTTTTCTATTTATTGCATTTTGGTTGAAGAAACAATAGTTACCCATAAATTTCGGCACGTATCCATACTTTACAAACGGGAGGTAGACAAGCATGCCAGCTAATATGAACCCAGCCGCGTACAAGTATTCGATTTGAGGTTTATCGATGATTGGTGCTACAATCAGGTACGCAGAGATTCCAAGTACGAGCACAGGTATTATCAGGGGACATTTATATGGTCGTGGATGATTGGGTCTGGTCCTTCGCATAACCAATAGAGCTAACATTGCTCCGCCGTAGAAAATCCAGGCGGTAAATGAAAAGAAATCGATCAAAGAATCTATGTTTCCAGATAGTACCATCGCTCCTAACAGAGAGAACAATGTTGCATTGAATAATCGTAGCACAACAGGCGTGTATTCATTGAAATTGAATCGAGGCTGCGATTTACGTAAATGATACCTGCGACTAGGGAGTGAAAGATTAGTCCTGGTGCAGGAGTAAAGCGCCGCACGTGGACATAACTGAGACAATCAAGTAAATGACCTTCTCGAGATGCGGCGAAACAGAGTCTTCCTGCTGCAAAGAGAGTACCGTTTGCGGATCCGAATGTGCTGATCGCAACCGAGAGCGGCATGAGCCACGCCATTACGCCAAGAATCCTATTTCCGAATGTCTGCAAAACGATAGTCAGAGCGTCTATGCACGTGTATCGGAAATATAAGGGAAATCTTCATATTTATTGTCTTACCACTGCGACGGCTTCGCTTTCGATCATTTCCGAAGGTGACATAGCGGCTAGGTAAGACACGTTTATCAAGGCGTAGCACAGAGTAACAAGGGGTATACCGATCATAATGGAACGCGGTAGATTTTTCGAAGGATCTTTGATTTCTTCGGTAACGTAATTGAGATTGTTCCATCCGTCGTAGGCCCATAGACCGGTGTAAAAAGCTGTGGCTAATCTGCCTATATTAACGGTGCTGCCCTCCATAGTGTCGAAGGCGCCCTTCAAGTGTTGCGTATTACCCTGTATCAATTTGTAAGAGCCACCGGCAATCACGACGAGGATGGCGATCAATTTCGCCGCGGTAAACGCGTTTTGTACACCTGTGGCCAGATTAACACTGTAACAGTTTACTAGCAATATAAGGACGATTGCTAGTAACGCTACGATCTTGACAACTTCCTCAGGTGGGTCGCAATCTGCGGCGAAGGCTTCGACGGCGTATTGCGCGAACGAAAGGCATATTATCGCCATTTGTGATGGTTTCAAGACCAAAGTGGAAACCCACGAGAAGAGAAAAGCAGGCGGTGCGCCGAACGCATCCATAAAGTAGGCGTACTCAGCACCGCTGCTCGTGTTCATCGTGCCCAGCTCAGCGTATGCTAGCGCACCGCATAGACTCAACATCCCGCAGGCTGTCCATACGAGGAAACTGACTCCTATACTGCCGGTGCGAATCAAAAGCCCTGACGGCGAAACGAATATCCCAGAACCTGTCGTTCCATGATTTGCCGAGAGAAGAAGAATAATATGAAGCTTTATCAGTTCTAAATAATACTATAGCATACAGCAGTTTTACTGAAATCGTATAGATCGCTATACCTATCATGGTGCCGACGATTAGAGCCACCCCACTGACGAGTCCCACCCGTCTCTTGAGGTGAACAGAGTTGTTCTCCTCTGGGTCCGTCCCCTCCACCCCTCCACCCCCTCCACTCCCGTCTTCATCATCTCCCAAATCCCCAGATTTAACTTCCTTCTGCTTCCGTTCGTGTAGCTGTTGCTGCTGAAGTTGAAATGGCGACGTAACAGGACTCCAGCCATTGCTATTGCTGTTGCTGTTACTGTTGCCGTTGTTTCTGATCGATCGAGACACCAACATGGCATCAGAGACTCCATTCCATCCACCGCCTTGGAGTTGCTGTTGTGACTGATTGCTGTTACTCGTCTGTGGATCATGTCCCACGGTAGCTGGAAACAAACGTCTGAATTCGTCAGATTCCTTTACCTTAATCGATAACGACGTTTCAGCTAAAATACAAGCGCAGCGCGCCCAAGATAAAATCTGACCTTTATCATTGTACATAATTTGAAACTTATTTTCTCAATTGCAATCGAATCTTCTACTGCTATAAATCTTTGCGACGAAGCGTAAATTTACTTTGCGATAAAACTGATGTTTGTTAATGTAAATATATTATTTGGACGAGAAGCACGTGACTAATGCGCTGCTTTCCCTTTGATGCTGACGAACGCACATTAACTTGCCTCGATGAATCGCGACAGTCTAAAAAGTGGCAAATCGCTGAATTTGTATTTATGCCACCATGTGACGTGCATTATTATATTATTATCGTCGAGGTGTTGTTGCTACCGTAATAGATCGCATGGCCATGTGCCAAAGATTTCTCGTGACTAAGAACACAAGTTGCCTTCTGTGCACGTACGAACGCACAATAGGTCGTGAAATGCAAACGTGTTGGAATAGCTCTAGAAGCTACGGTTTCCTCGACTGGTACCGGAAATATCGCAGCACTTGCAATGGCAACATATCCGATGCTGAGTTTGTCAATTATGCTTTTACCTACCTGTACGATTACGTAGGTTTTATCGCGAGTACACAGAAACATAGATTGGCATAAATTGCCTGTAAATCTTTTTTTGAGATGGGAAAGCCTGGAGTGAATAATCGTTTGGTGTACAATACGAGTATGTTATCAATCTTTCGAACGAAGACAGCCCCGAAGTGATCGTACCTTCGGCTACGCAAGGCGTACGTAGTTTCATCTTCAAGGTGACCTTTCGATAAAGAATTATCGATTTTCTTGGCGCATCTAAGGTTTATCATCGTGTCGTATTTAAATAGTATCAATTTTAAAATACCGTTCACAATCAATGGATCTCATAAACCTTGAATCCTATTAAACGTGTAAATCTACCTTTTCTGCATAGCGCAGTTCTTTTTTCGGGGGGTGGGGAACATTCATATATACAATTACGGCTTCCAACAGCGTTTGCACTTTGTTCGCCCGTAAACCCTCTGCGGAAAGTGCTGATCAGTTATTTTAGCATAGTGCCGAGTTTAGTATATTATGCATATTTATAAAGTCCTGCAGGAAGATGGCATATAACACAGAACCAAGTGTACGGATACGAAAGGATTGCACTTTCCTTAACTGTACAACAACATAATTTGAACTCGTTGGAAAGCTGTTCTACAGTCATGCGATGTAATTGTGTCTTGTTGTACTGGGCATCATTCTTGACCGATGACGAAGTAACAAGCGAATTAGTTTGCAAAATTCGTGGAACTGGTAACACGATCTACTAACACGGACGTTTGGAATATATTGTGGACGGTGCCCGTTAATAATCTTCCTGTCGTTTAGCGTGAAATACATGCAGATTTTAAAACAAACATTTCTCTCAATGGAAATCCCTTATTCATAATCCCCAATTATTTTCATATTTCTCGTTACTTTCGGGTTACTTGTTCATTACGTGTAAAAACTGGCATCCAAACTGTGTTAATGCCTACTGCGATACGAAGCGTCGTAACGATTCAATTGCGTTTAATTGATCGTTCGGGCGAAAGAAACCGATCTCGGGACGAGGTCTCGACTGGTCGGAAGGTTGAATTGGTTGTGAAAAGAATCAGATGCTTAACGACTCTGGTATAAGTTATATTACATTTATCGGAGTGTGCTTTAATTAAGGATAATATATGTATTTTAACACGATCCACGCGTGTCGTGATCTACCGAAGGAAAGATCGATCCATCCGAAGTTCGAAGCATTCAGCAACGCGAATCGAAAGTTGTAGAAATGCGCTAAAATCGCGGTGCATGCCAACCACATTTGAAGTTAAACACTTGGTAATTCGCTTCTATTACGCAAGTAACGCTGGAGAACAACATTCAATTTACTCCCTACGTCAAATCGTAAAATTGTCGCGTAAAGTCGTTGATTTACAGTCGCATGGCATTGGTCAATGGTTTTCGTTACACTGTATCGATCGTTGTATTTGCCATTGTCTGTCTATAACTCTTCTTATTAGGAGAAAAGACAGCTTTGCCTATATTTTCAACGAATCTAAACCTATAATAAATGCCTGTGGAGGTTCTAATTCGAAGTTTTATTATCTAATGAACCAACCTTTCGTTCAGACCAAGTGTTTTGTAATAAAATCAACGTCGCTTGGAACACATGCCGTTTAACCCAGATAGCAACAGTACAACACAAAGAAGTTGAAGAATTGGTTCGCATAAAAAGAATAATTGGCTTAAACGGAGCACGTCGTAGAATGCTTATCGCTGCCTTTTCGTTCAATGGTTCGTTGACAAGAGGTTCTTCGTCTATTTGTGGCCACTTCGTGTGGCGCATATTCATTATGAAATGTTAAAAATACGCGCTCGAATTAATACATGGAAAGGGCAGCGAAGACGGTACATTGTACACGCTCGTTTCGTACAAATATATGCTATAATATTTTTCGAAATGAATAACAAATTAGTAAGAAATTCATGTGATCCTTAAAAATATTCGTGGCTAAAATCAACGATAAATTCACTTGACAGAGGAGAAATGAAAAACCACTTGCGCGAAGTGGCTTAAAATACACCTATGGCTAGATTTAACATCGAGGCAAGCCTGGAAATTCGATTCCGTTTCCTGAAGCATAGATAAACAAAAAATGTGGCACGTATAAATGGAGTATCGGTGGAATAATTCGGCATTGCTACTGGCTACTGAGTTAAATGGGGTAGACGTTGTATTCTGGGATCGTCTTAAGAATTTCGTGCACCCTAGACTTTCGGTCTTCCCGTTTTGCAAGATGACGCAATTCTTCATGAATTTCGACTGTTGCGTCCCCGCCTTGCATAATATCTTCCCCTTTGGTTCATCAATTACTTATAAATACATGCGTACATCCATTGGTTTCGATAGTACAATCTCCGTTCCACTTTTAAAGAGTGCAGTAAATTATTTATGCTAGAAACGGGTGCTTGTAACCCGCTGAAATTATTGAAGCCAAAGGATATACATATGTGTGCACATTGTTTCACAATCTGTTGTAAGTTATAGATAAACTTTAGCAATTATAGCTTCCGCAAAGTAGTACATTTTCTAGCAAGCATTGATAGCACATTCGTTTTCAGTGAAAGGTAAAGTTTCCTTCATTTGTACACATTATGCTATCAAACTTGGACTGGGAGCAAATACAATTAATTCGGAACAAGAATCGCTGCACACCTTGCCGGACACACGTGTTCTCTTGCTCTATAACGAATATGATCATGCACGAGCAGGTCATAGCTGACGGTTAAAATTCAATCTAATACTTTAATTTTAGTTCAATAAATCTTGTAACTAACCGCATACTAATCTATGTATTTTTGAGAAATGATCAATGAGTAACTGGCGTTCTTTCCTTTCGATATCGAGTTAATGATTAGAAGTTTCGTTGGCTTTTATTCACTTCTGTGCGTGTTATTCTATAAATACGTCCAGTCCTATACCTTCATAATTCATTTAATTTCATGCAGCTTTTATGTCTTCGATTGGGAAATTCATGGTAGCCGATGTAATGTTTGTAATTTTAATGCAACTTACGAGGATCGTCAAGGAAGCTATTCCAAGAATGGAAGTCCCATTTATGAATGGCAACCCGGCGAGGGAAAAAAGCGCGCGAACCTTACCAATTACGAATAAATGGTTTCTCCCCGTAAATGGCTTAGCAATGTGTGGTAGTAGAATGGTAAAAATGTGATTGGCGATAGATAAGAAAAAGTGTCGCTCACCTCGTTTGAAGGGCGCGACATGCATGACTCTAAGAGGGGGCGATAAAAAGGGCGGACTGTGAGACCGCCTCTCATGACACCACGCCGACTTTTCGATGTAACCACTGTCTCTGCCGTCTGCAACTGCTGTCTTCTCTTTGACGTCTGCTTGCTTTTACCGCTAAATTCGTATGCAAATGCCTGGTTCGTGTTTACACGGGCGACCCTTTCGTACGCCCTTTCTTCTGTATCGGGTTACAAAAGATGACACTTTGCTGGAACGCAATGTTTCTCCTTTTCGGATTAAATGTATTCCGGTTTTAGACCTTTTCGACAATTTTCACGCAAATTTGCGTGTGCAATGTGTACTGTATACGATTACAATAATGCGATACGACTAGCACAGATCCACTTCTGACGATGAACTGGGCGTTCGCCAGAGGGAGAAGTAACCGCCAAAGAGCGACCAGGAACGAAGTCAGGAAGGGGAATCTATGAGTGCGAGAGGGAAAGAAAGATAGGAGTATGACCGCTGCATCGCGTCGGCGCTCAAACTCGCTCGATATCGCTTTTCTCCTTTCGATTTCTATTGGATATTATACGAATTCAATCCTAAATGACTTTAACTGTATTACCTACTATTTACCCCTATTGTACATAAGAATCCTGTTGTTAATTGCAATAGATTTTGTTCTACGCATACAAACTGAGTGATTGATGCATTGAAAAATGAGACTTTAAGAATTTACATTTATAACAAATACGTATTTATTAATTCTTATGAATAATTTTATTCAAGTATGTTTCCTAACGATGTAAAACATAAATAAGTACTTACATAGAATACAAAATTATATCCTAATTTATCTCATTCAATTGCAAATAATTTGCAGACTTTAGAGAATAATGCCAGTTGCTTAAATACAGTAATTGGTATCACATTTAATGTTACAGAGCAATTCGAGTAGCTATAGCTATAAAGTAATTTTCAATATTATTGGCGACTGATTGTGAAGTAATTCTGTAAAGTATTTTTATTATTATAAATTTTAATAAAAATTCGTGTGTCTTACTAAATATGATATAGGAAAAGTAACAAAAGGTACTTTATTTTTATAATGTACATAATTTTACAATAAGGTTTCAATCAACTTTATCTTTAAAATATAACATCATTATAATTACATATAATATATTATAAAAACAAACATTTCCTATATGTATATTTGTGTTAAGTAATTTTAACTCTGCTGTTTTTACATTTGGAAACTGTATTTCTAACCATTACTTAAATATTATTCCAATTGTGTTAAATGAGCATGCACTTTGATACATGCTTTTTACATACATATTTGTTTCAACTAACAGGCGTAGAGACATTTGTTTGTACATGTTTCACGTAAAAACATTTAAACAAAGTTATTACAGTTAATGGGTTTATGAAATTTTTTTGTTTAAGAATAAAACGTATTTCCTTTAATTTAAAAAAAGACCATCTAATGCAAGTGTGTAAATCAAATTATTTAATTCTTATGACATATGCACTAGGGTGTGTGCAGATTTTTTCGGATTTCAATCGGATTATAGTAAATGAATCTATTGTGAAATGTTTTTATGCTAGGCCACCTTATATGGGCAATTTCATGTTGTAGAACAGGGCGGTAATTATGTGCATTATATATATGTATTTATATAATATCCTCTAATTCATTTTTTGTAAGAATTTACCAAAAATAAATATTGGGAATGGTTTCAGTGTGCTTTAATAAAATAACGGTAGACAAGTGTTGCCAGAAGCCCAAGAGCAATAGGAAGCAGCCAAGACCTCCAAGAACCACTGCAATTGCCAATCATCACATCACGATGCAGCTTCGACTATTTACATATTGTATGTTTTCAATTTTAATGGGAATAGAATTTTGGATAGCACAAATATCACTTACATATGGCATACGTATACATGAATGTGTATAAGTGTGAAAAACAGAGCACATTACTATAAATAAAGCATTCTTGTCAAATAAATTTAGATATCCAATTGTGCTATCCAATTAATATGGATAACTGAGGAAAAGTAAGCTGTAGGAAAAATGAAATCAACGTAGAAAGGATGTTAGACTCAAAATTATGTACCTGTAATACTTTGGTTAGAAATATGCTAATTACTATGTACATACTAAAAATATTGAATTTATCGAAAAATCTCATACCTGGAACTATCACCTTCCGTCATTTCTGACAATTTTGATATGCATTCCTGCGTTCTTTCCTCCTACATTTAACAAATTTCAAACCTTACCAAAAATATCTTTACATGTTTGTAATGTCTTAGGTATTATAACTAGTACTACCGATAAGGCAGCATTTAATTCTTAAATATTGAAGAAGTTACCTCTACTAATTCTCCAATATTAAACGTATCCATCATTTGTCTGGCATCGCTCGAATGGCCAATATCTTCAAAGGGTTCTGTAGAATCTAAACCACCTTGTTCCAAGAGAACTTCTTCTCCACCTGGATGCTAAAAGATCAAATGAAAATATTTTCGCATATATTTTTACCAACGTGTTAAACAGAACAGTGAAAAACAAAAATATAAGAAATATAATTACATTTGAAAATTGGGTCACATCGTAAACTTTGTTGTTGATAATAAGCCACAGGTCATTTTTCTTATTGTGCTTTGCAACTTCTTCCCGCGTGTAAAGTTTGCTCTTAACGGTATCATCAGAAGAATCGGCCGCCATATCTTTTTTTGCTGCAATAAACAATATTTAACAGTATAGATACGTGAATATTGTATTGAAAATCACGAAACGAACGAAATATTGAATATTGTGAACGGTATATCACTGGATCACCTAATATAACAGCCTTCGTTTAGACAGTGCGAATCACGCAAATTTTATCCAGCAACTGGTCCGTAGCCGCGGTCGCAGCTATATGTAGTCTGATTTTAGTGAATCGGTATAGTATCTAGTCGCTATCTGATATTCATCTATGACAGTAATATGGGATATTAAAAATATCTGCAATCGTTTCATTCCTTGTTTCAAGATTGTCAGAAATATCATCTTTTTATATTAGGCAGTATTGTTAACACTTAATTGATTTATGTTAAACAATATAACAGGAATATTCTATTCTAAAATACAAATAACTTATTTATACAAATTTATAGATATTTCTGTTTAGTTGATAAAAATTAAATATGTATTTGCTTTTTATTATACAAGGAATTGAACGTTCTTATAAGTGTAGTAATATCATTTAATATTCCGCATATTCCATATAAACTACTTCAACTGGTTTTAACAAGAATTTACGGTTATTATTTAACGCTTACACATTGATAATTACAAAGCACGTTTAAAAACTGTGAGCCAATCGGAATGAAGTTAAGAATTTCATCCAAATATCTGAATTAATGATTAAAGGTTCAAAGTGCTTTCCGAGATGCTAGTGTTTATATCAGATGGAACATTTTTTGGCGGGTAGGAATAAACGTGTTTGTTCACATACGAGCTACGTTGAATAATTTTTTTCGTTCTTTATTTCAGATTCTAAAAGTAATGATCAAATGTTTAAAAATACAGTTTATTCTGTAAATAATTGAATACTGATGTAAAATGAATCTTGCAGTTTTTTTCCCGTTATTTAGTCTTATCAGTTTCTTAACTATTCCTGTAAAATGTCAACTCTTGTCTTGGTCTACTTTATCGTATCCATTTAAGAAAGTTTTCACGACAATCAGATATGCACAATGCAATTTTATGGAATGTTGTACAGATGAATATGTTTCCCCTGACATTGATAGTAGGTATATTGAGCTAAAAATATTGGTTCAGTTGGATAAGAATTTGTGTCGTATAAACAATTAATTAGGTTAACTGAATATTATATACAACCGTTTTAGAGCTAGATGATATTCTCAATAAAAACCTTTATGGGCAAGAAATTGCCCATCACGTAGTAATAAATACTTTACGTGGACATTTAACTTCTTCTAATCCTCCAAAGGCTTTGACTTTGAGTTTTCATGGCCCACCAGGAACTGGGAAAACCTACACAAGTCAAATGATTGCAAAGTTTCTTTACAAGAACGGCGATCAAAGTAAATTTTATCATTTCTTCAATGGTCGTAACGATTTTCCTTTGCAAGAAAAAGTAAACGATTATAAGGTACATTTCCCATATTATTATTACCAAGTTATTCTTGTTTATACACCAGTGCAATTAGGGATGGAAATTTTGATAATAAATTATTTTATACTATACAGGAAGAATTGTACGCAATTATCGTTAATAGCTTACAAAAATGTGAAAGATCGATGTTTGTATTTGATGAAGTGGATAAAATGCCAGAAGGTTTATTGAATGTTCTTGTACCATTATTGGATTATAATACGTGGATCAAATCTTGGAGACTCGCAGGTGGTGCCATAGACACAAGGAAAGCAATATATATATTTTTATCGAACACGGGCAGTTCAAGAATCACGCAACATTTACTAAAGCTTTGGGAAGAAGGAAAACACAGGAGTACGACCAGGCTTCAGGATTTTGAGAACTTGATAAGCGTTGGTGCGTTCAATGAAAAGGGTGGTTTTTATCGTAGCGATACAATAGACTCTAGTGTTATAGACCATTACGTACCATTTTTGCCACTTGAAGAAGTGCATGTGAAAAAGTGTTTGAAAATGGCTTTTATAAATAGAGGAGTACAACCTAGCAATGATATGATAGAAGAAGGGTTATCGTATGTGATCTTTGGACCTCCTCCTCATAATCTATATGCGGCTGCTGGTTGTAAAAGATTAGAGCAAAAAGTGGCTGCTATTATATATGCTAAATCAAGGAAGCGATTGGAATTTTAAATATTATCAAGAGTATCACCCACGTTTTTTATGTTAACATTTCAATAAGATCTAAATTTTATTGATTATCCTTATTGGCACAGTCAGAAAATGTGTAACAATTAAAAAAATAGTAAACCTAATTTGTTATAGTAATACATGTAGCGATTGTTCATATGTTTATGTTTATATTTTACGAAGTAGTTAAAATTTTTGTATGTTTAACAGTACAGAATTACAGTATATACAATTGAGGCTTGGCAATTGACTTTAAAATATCGTCATAAAAAAAGAGAGCTGTCTAAAAGTATAAACATTAGGCAATATGTTCTTTTCCGCGTGATACTAATATACAAGAATAAACAACTTCAATTTTTATGACTTCTTTTAACGTTATTCGTACTGTTATATTGTACTGGAAAAATAGTTATATTTCTTCTTGTCCATACGAATAGCTGAATATATTCGATTTTATGCGCTTAGTTACGGTGTGTACGAATATGTACTTTCTATTTATGCAATTGTGATACGACGCGACCTCAAATAAAGACAACAATAAAATAAACAGTATTTTTATAATGATACTGATGTGCAAAAGTGAACGTTTCTATAATTTATATAATGTAGAAATTTCTAACATTTTATCCTATTTTCCCTTTTTGCTCTTCACTCAGGGTCCTTTCAATAAAATATTACGATTGCACGATGATGCGGTTAATACATATAAAACATTCTTGATCGTCGTGCTATCACATCAAGAAAATACCTATGTAATACAATTTATGGTTATTCTTCCTCAACATACTCTTTCGGAAAAAACCCTACTTGATCTCCAATTTTTCCCTTCCACCATCCTTTGGCATCGCCCTCTTTGCTCAGTACCACAACCCTACAACCCCGTCGAAGACTTAATTGATTCCGTTCTCCACCACGAAAATCGAACAATGCTTTAGCTAATACACGCTTATACGGCCATAACAAGCGCTGATCTAACTTTTCAAAATTTTCCGACAAGGACGCTCGTTCATAATATTCGACAAGTTCAACTACGCTTTTAAAAAAACGAGATTCACTGAGATAATATACATCAGCACCATCGACGTCGCGTTTAAATACTCTTATATGTTTTACCGCTCCGTCTGCCCTGCAAAAAATAGTTAAATATTTTTAAAAAGGTGGTCACATGAGAAAGGTCTTAGTAGGAAAAAAGAAAAAAAGAAAAAAACCAAAAATGAATTTATAAGGTCCTACTTGATACTAAGAGCGTAATTGGTTTCGTATTTCAGACGTGGTTGTCCCGCCGGCCGCACTCGCAACATGTATGTACCATCTTCCCGAGGATCTAATTTATTCGATGCCGTATCACGTCCCATCTCGCCTACAAACCATAGTTTCACCGAGAGAGCACGCTCGCATGGTAGAGGTGGTGGAGGCGGTGGCGGTGGCGGTGCTGGCTTACACCGTCCTGAATGCGCAATGCATTGTTTGTGTACAGCGAGACGACAAACTTCACATCGATATCCCTATTTCGTTATATAAGTTAGTAATATGGCAGCGCTATAGTATTTCATGCGGTTACATTAAAGACGTTCTACCTGAAAAATTCGTCCCTTTAAAAATTTTCCACATCGTTGACAACTACGAGGTGCGTCGAATGTTGTGAGCTTAAACTTATGATTTGTATTGCGACACGCCGCAGGATTAACATTATCCATTGCATCTTGCAATGCCTTGATCCACATCTGTTTTTGTTCTTCTGTTCTGGCAAACAAAGTGTACGCTGTATACTCTTGTTTATGGACAAGTAGCCACTGATAGGACCATCGGATATCCTTTCCGAGCGTTCGCCTTCCTGTATGGTCCTCTAAACGATAATCGTCTAATCGTAACGTTTCACGGTAGCAATATTGCTCCCCCCTACCTGCTTTACAAATTAATACTACTTGTTCAAAAACAAACGCGTAGCGTGCTTTTATTCGATGGTCGCCATGAGCTTTTACCTGAAATATCATTAATATCTTGTAACATTCTGAAAAATATTTTTGCAGTATTTTCTTAGCGCCTAATTTAATCAAAATACGTATTAATACTTTGAGCTCTCCGTCCCTAAGTAGTCGTCCAAAATCTTTTAACTGAGCATCTTCTGGAACGTCCCAATCAATTATCGATGCTTGAATATCTCTTATGATATCCAATGTGTCCGAATCGCGTTTCACTTCATTAATGTATTGAGCTATATCAACCATTACTTCTCTAGCTTTCCCAAGTTGTCGCCTATCTTCAAGCCAATCGCACGGAGTTTCTTCTACCAGTTTATCTAACAATAAGTGATACTTTAATACTCTTTGCATTGGAACAGATAGTATGTCCCGTAGTTTGAATTTTCCATTATTTGCTTCTTGTTGACACCTCTGTAATTAATATTGTTATTATGTTGATTACGATACGATGAATGAAAAATATAGATATTTCATAACGTACAATAACTTCTTGATTAACTAAGTCGTTACGCGTACATGCTTCTTGCAATGTATTTTGAGCAAGAGTAAGATTTGCGCAATAATCGCCGTAAATAAGAAACTTTTCTCGCCAATCGAGAAAAACCTGCGCTAAAGCAGCGCCGGTTCTTGCCTTTCGAAGTTGACTATGGAAACCCGCATGAATTTCTGCGAGTTCCTTTATACCAAAAAAGATGCGTGCAGAATCTTCAGGTCGTAGTAACGAGGAGAGTGGTCTGGCAAAATGTTTAAGTAGAATGTTAAGGACATCTGAATAATTTCGTTCTGTTTCAACGAGTTCCTGAATTACATAGTCCCTTTTTTCACCTCCAGAAATGGCACCGTCCTGTTTGATGAATATAAATTTCAGAGTTCTGTTTCTTATAGACAGCAAGGAATATAAAGTGTTACAAGACGCAACAAGATTTTTTGTTGGCGGTATGATTTATGATGAGAAAATATAATATGGCTACAATGAATTTTTTATGATGTCAAATAAATAAGAAACAAATATTTCACGACCTGTGCAACAGATGGAGGAGGTGGCAAGTGTAGACTACAAAGGTCCTGGTAGATCTCCTCGCTTTGAGCATGGCTGCAAAATGCTCCGTATCCGTCTTCCTCTTCAACTGGATCTTCATTGTCCCCTCCTCCACCTGCCTCATCCCCCTCTCGCCGCCTAAATCTTCTGCGACGACCTTCATCTTCACGGCTTTAGCATAAAAATATGAACAGCCATGCACTATCCATGCATGAAAAAACAAAATTTCTTGCAAACTTAAACTACTTGCGGCAACAGTGGATCTCGATACTATCAATAAATATAGTTTAGCGTTTAGCGCATAAATAATTTCAACACAAATGCACAGTGAGTTTCAAATTACTGCCAGTACCACTGTACCGATTTCAAGTTTTAGGAAAGGTTTGTAAATACTTTTACAGCTATCTCATGTAATACACAAATGTCGTTACTAATAATGAGATAATAATGAAATACAGTGATGTTTAGTACTTCTATTGCAAAATGTTTAAATTTGTTAATTCTGAACGACAGATACCTTCTCTGTGGAAGGCCAGTCGTGTTGAGAATTACTTGAGAAGCAGAGTAATTCTTGATATACTTGAGATTCATCTACATCCATACCCTTAGGTTTGATGGTAAATGTCCCAACTCCTGTTGTGGGGCTAAACCCATTCATAGAAGTTATTATAAAATTATATTATTTGTGAAATGTATTTCATTTATCAATTTTATATCGATTACTATGATAATTTTATAAATTTCTATCTTTAACCCATTGCCACACAGTTTTAGTTGGACAGCTACAGCCATCGTTTGCAGCAATGGGTTAAGGGAAATACATTGATTGTATATTACAATTTATTGTAGCTGCAAATATGTATCAAAGTTATAGGAAAAGTTTGTATGCTTACCCTGCTCCAGCACTCTGCAAATCTTTATAAATATCCTCGTGTGATCTACTGTGACCTACCGAAAAGCCACTGTAACAAATACTTTTTTCAGATTACGAGAATACAATTTATAACTTAGAGAACATGGAGCATTAAAGTACTTACGCAATACCTTTACGCCTCAAACGGGGACAATTTGATAGCGCTGATAAAGTACATAAAACACGATGAAAATGTGAGAGATCGAACAACATAGAAGGTTCAAAAAGATCAGAATCGCATAAGCCAAAAGTAGTTGAACATGTTGATAAGAATACTTTGATATTTCTTAAACACAGGAATTGTGCCATTTGTGGCTTCTGATTTACATCCTTCATATCTATACAACCAAGATCCACTGTATTCAAAAGATTGCATAGCAATACACCATCTCTTAATGTATACGCTAAATCAACTGCAGTCGCCGTTGGCCAATTAGCTTTATGATCCGCTCTTAAAGCTCCGCATCTTGTCAACCAATTGGCACATTCATGCCAACCCCTTTCATTATCTCCACTGCTTTCACGTTTATTCATTTTTCTTTCTTTATGTTAATATAAAATATCAAAACCTTATGATAAAATTTCTTTCAATGTGTAATACATTAGGCCATGAAGGTTTCACAGACGAATTTTTTAATGCTAAGAAACTGCAAAAGAATATGAAAACATGATTGAAGTTACAGTTCAAAGAAATATATTAAAACAAAAACGGAAACGATACTGTCAGGCCATAATTACAAATGTAACTTTAATCGAAACCATAGTGGAATGAATATATATTATGGCGCACGAATAATTAAAATAAGTAGTATTTTAGAAGGCATACCTCCACTCACTGATGAATTTATTTATCGTTCTTTTCTTCTTCTGTCACCGTTAAGAGAGTTCTGTATTAAGTTCTACAGTAGAACTCATTATTATATACTGTGTCGGTACTTGCTGAAGATGTTTCAACAGAATTTGTAGTGCCGCGTAAAACGGTTTATTGGCAGTGTCATCGTTAAGAGAGCATTTTTTTGAGTTATCACTTTAACACGCGATTATTACTTCGCAAGATATGTCTTGATTTCTCATTGTAATATTATGACATTCGACCAGCAGCAACTTACGGTCGCCATATTGTTACTAGCACGGACGAGTCATAGAATAGACGTGATATCGTATGGGAATTTGAACTACGTATTCTGAAATACCGACACTGTAAACAAAATCGACGCTTTCCATGCGGCCACTCGTTTCAGAATGGTGGTTGTTGGGAATTACACCCGTTTATAATTTTAGCTATTGAAGACGATCCCTAAGACGAAGCCTATGTATTCTGAAGTGAAAATTAAATTTCTTTTTAACATGTTGAGAATTATACTTCTCTCCTCACGCGATGTACACGATTTATTTTATTAATCTTCTTGAGGCGGTCAATTAAGAAATGAATTTAGGAGCTGCAAATATTAGAGTAGCCGTAGAAGGGAGTCAGCATTCAGAATGTTACTTTTCGTATGAGTGAGCAGTTCTAATAAGCGCCGGAAATTGTAACACCACTTAAAACCTGCATTTAGTTTCAATTCCTATCACTTTTGGCGTTGTAGCCTTATCCTTATGATTGCAATTCCAGATGTAGATGGCGTTAAATGTTTCTGCGAGTGAATGTATTTCAAATTTTTGAAATTTAAAAATAGTCTTTAGTGAAAGAATATAATGCGGCCTTTTTTATGCTTCTTTGAAATAATTAGTGATTCGTTTAATATGTGTGGCATCGATTGCGGGAAAACTCTGGCTTATTTAAATATTGTATAAGAAATATGAATGTGTATCCAAGAGAATAATCCAAAAGAATGATCCAAGAGAATGATCCAGGAGAAACATGATATCTTGAATGTGTTTGAACATCTATATAATTATAAACGCAATTAGCATATGTTTTCTCAGGTGCCAGCGCGTATAAATATAGATGCCAACACAAAGCATATATTTGAAGGATTATAGCAATTATTGTAAGAATCAAGAATAATGAACTATTTGGATAAGAATACAAGATACGGTGAGCCAATAGGCTGAATGAATTCTCGTGACGTAAGGTAATGTTTCTCCTATGGTTCTTTGTACATTCCTATTAATACTCCAATGCCTGCGCAGTGTGGTCATCGCATTGACAGCAGTAACATTACGCGGAGAGCTATATGTGCAAATAGCATATTAGACTTCACAGAATATAGCAAACTAGTCGAGTGATTTGTACGTGTGCATTATATATTTATGTCTACATATATAAATAATATAAGTTTAATATAAACTAATAGTAAATCACGTTTGAGGTGTAAGAGTAACAAAATATTCACCGTAACAAATTAGTTCGCATTGGATAATAAGTTCTGAATAAATTAAAATCCAAGACGCATATAATTTTAATTAAGATAATGCATTAATGTAAATACAATAAAATAAGCCTTGCATCATTATAAGAAGATACGATTTCTACGTGGTGATATTTTGCACGATCAATTAAAGATTCCGCTCTAACTTTATTTCATATAAATTGTCTTTGAATGATAAATCAATCTAGATCTTTTCATGTAATTCGTTTCTCCTATCGGACTGAGTTTCCGGCGAAATTTTGTAGATAATGATTTTTTTATTTTAGTAAGTAATGATGCGGGTTTTGTTTTATTTGACTGCACTATTAATCACGTGTAACGTTATACGTGGCAATACCAACGATAGGTTACAGTGTAAAGATGAAAATAATCGTCCAGTGGATTGGTAAGTGTTTGTACAATTGCTTCGAATGTAGTTCCAAACCATTATCCTCCTACTAGCGTCAGATCGTTTTCCACGCAATTACTTCCGTACCAATTACTGCTTGCAACAATCCGGGAAGCGCTCAGGCATAGTTTTTCCTCGTCATTATTGTAAATGTTTTCGAGCTCCTTCAGGTAATGAATAACGTCCCTTTATTTAGGTATGTGCTTTATAAGTTGCCAAAAATTCAAACAAGTGGCAATCCCCTTATTCGAAAAGGCCTTGCTTATCTGTATGTAACAAATGCAACCACTGCAAATGGTTGGCGATTGTCCACTAAGTCTATCGATTCGGACAGTTCAATCTCAGGAATGACATTAGCGCCTCTTTACAGTCGCGTAAGTTTTTAACGAACGTTAATTAAATTCGGGTTTCTAGCAATTGTCAGTCAATCCGTTAACATTGATTAACGTTGCATTAAATTGCATACTAGTGATAATTACAGCGAACGCTGAATGCTAATTGATTGGATACTTTATTGCATAGGGAAACGAAGAAACAAATTTCTGGACCTTGTACAACGATAGTCCGCCAGACGCGGCTGATGCCTCGAATCATGGCCACACAAAGGGTGTAGTCATGGTAAACAGTGATCAAGGCTTTTGGTTAATTCATAGCGTTCCGAGTTTTCCTCCCGTTCCCAAAAGTGGCGAGCGAACCCGACCATTAAAAAAAGAAAATGTCACAACGCTAGGGACGTATGATTATCCGCAAAGTGGAACGTTCTATGGGCAAAGTTTCCTATGTATATCTATCGGCGCTGATCATTACGACACTCTCGGGGAGCAATTAATGTACAATGAAATAGCAGTGTATGCAAAAAATATTCCGGAAATGTTTGATAAGCTGTACCCGGTTCTAAAGAATGCCACTAATCAGAAACGTATTAAAGAAGCCCCCTACAACCATAAGGCTGCTATAACATCTTTAGGAAATATTGCATTCACTTCGTTTGCTAAAGCTGGAAAGTGGGGAAAAGGTACGTTGAAATAATGTTCACGGTGCATGGACCATGCTGAATTTCAAGGGTTCAATTTCAGAGCTGTACAGCGATTTCATTGCGCCACAGTTGCAGTCAAATTTATATGTTCAATCGTGGTTGAATGGTCGTGGAAAATTACCGTCAACTTGCAGTCGTAGAAAGTAATTCGCACAGATTTTTCGTCTCCGACGTTTTGTTCGTAATTCCTTCGTGTACTGGATCGGTTAATTTTTCAGAGTGTACAATGTTGAAAGCCTTCAATTCGAGGCAGCTAACATAGATTATTCAAGCAGTCGCGATCACTCCAAATGGGCTATATCAGTGAATCAGAAAACAGCTGACCGTTGGGTTTGCGTTGGCGACATTAATAGAGCCGTAAGTGTTTCTTTATATTCATCACAAAATGTACTTGTCAATTAGAAAATACTAAAAATATTATCACTCTTTTCAGGACACACAATTTTCACGTGGCGGTGGTGCAGTATGTTTCAAGGAAACGTCATTATGGAATGATTATCGTCGTGTTATAAACGACGTACAGTCTTGTAAATCATAGATCTAAATATTGTAGCAAATTGCGATATGTTTATTCATTGATTCTAGCAATAAAAGTCTTTTGATGCAAAAATATATAGCAATCTTATTTTACAATTATGATAATAGAAATTCGTGCGAGCAGGTGCTTGTGACGAAAAGAGCCATGGAAACTTGAAAAGAAATTAGAGTGGGGGAAATACAATAGCTAAAGTAACGTTATTTTGGTCGATTTTATTATTACTCGCTCGACGGATGCATTCGTCAATATGCATTGCAAACTTTTGTAGCACCGAAGCGAGAACACAAAGTAGTAACCGTCATATTAACTGCAGTTTACTTGCAAGTGTATAAAGAGAAGGTCCCGGTAGCTCTTTATTACTGTGAAATAGGGATGAACGACGGGGATCAGAAGCAGTTCTTAAATTGGATTTTATGAAAGGCAGTAGTGACTCTTCCTGCACCGACTCTCGTTTCGCCTTCCTTTTCCTTAACCGTGCTTATTGTCTACCTAAGGAAATTGCAGAGTAGCTCGACGTGCCGTTAATGAAAAAAAAGAAGGTAGCAGAGGGTTAGTAAGCGGAAGGAGAGAGGAACGATTTGCTCTTTAATGAAAATTCCAAGAAATCGACTGAATTTCGGCCCGCTCTTTATCGCCCGTTTCAAGTTCTTCTATCTCTTTGATAGACCTTGTCCCAGAGATTTCCTTTTTTTCTGAGAAGAGGGCTGTCTAAGTACTGTATCAGCGAGAGTTATTCTGATCATGATTTGTCGCATTATCTCCGACAAAATAATTCAGTTTTCCATATATTTTTCATTGAGCGTTAGAAAAGAGAGACATATTTGCTCGATGCATTTCGCATCACCGATTCGAGCTGACGTGATTGATGGAGCGCAGATTTCAGTTGAAGCACAGAGTGGTGCTCTAAAAGGTCATGAAATTTCGGTGGCTGAAAGGATGAGAAGACGACGGTGCGGTGTTCGCAACGATATTTCAGTATTAAACGCACCCTGTTCTGCATACTAAAATCCTGTGCACCGTACAAATATAAGCGCAACGTTATATGACTATGACACGGAAGCAGCGCGTACAGCTCCTCGAGTGTGTATTTAAGCACACTGTCGTAGCGCATGTGCAAGTTTCCAGCATCCTTTTTCCCCCGGCAGCAACATTCGACCGCCTTTACCGCATAGCACCACCGCATGTGATTCTATACTCTATGTACATACATACAGGTATGCATCGTACCGGACAGCAGTACGTGAACTTTAATATTGCTTTATACCTATTCATATCTTGCGCGACAGAGAAACCATAGCGGTTCCTTTTAATGGAAAATGAGGCTCTATTGATCTTACGGGTGTAACAATTTCTGGTTGCTTGAGAATTCTTTGAAATCTTTCTGATAACTAGCATGAAATACTGCGGGCAAATAGGTGGAAACGATAAGATATTTGGATCAATGTCTTTATCGATGATACACGTGTCTCTGGACTTGGGCAAAGGACATGCATGTTTAACAGACGTATTTGTAGATTAAGTTTAACATTCATTTTGCAATCTTCTGCAGGGCAACTTATATACTTTGCGACTAATAGTGATTTACCCTTTTATTGTAACAGTTCTTTGTTTGTCCCGAATTTGTAGATACCGAGCCTATAATACGAGAGGAAAGATGTCTGCCTATGTCCATTGAACTTTGATTCAGTGGCGGAGTGATGGATTTTGCACAAGATAATAAACGCCTCTACGAACAGCGAGAGTGCTTGGCATGTAACCAGGAAGAATATTTCCTTCCCATTTGCACGCAGCAGTAATTTTATTATTTAAATAAACATTCTATTCGGCTTGAGAATGATGTGACGGTTCACATCACAAGACTTTGAAATATTTGTTACGTTTACAATTTTGTAAGAGAAATGCAAAAGTATTGTATGACCAAAGATACGGGTAAATATATAAGAACACTGTGATCGAAGATAGGAGGTTTACTATTATTGTGCGAGCGCATCGCTGCTGTAACGGGAACTGCATTAAGGCGGTAGGAACTATCCGGGAGGTTCTCTCTACTTGCAACATCGCCGGGAAACTACCTCGAACAACTGTCTCGGCGTAACCGAACTCGAATGCATCACCGTCGTAGTTTCAACCCGGAGCTTCCGGTACTTACCGAGAACTTATCAGACAGCGGAAGTGTCGTTGACTCATAACCGTCGACTTATTGCTTCCATGTTGCAGGATCTTCCAGTTGAAGATAGTATGTATTATTTTACTTTTTCTCGCATTATGGATTGCGCTTCTTGGGAGAATCATCGTATCCCCCGTTTCCCGATCGGACGTTTCATTTCCGATTCATTCGAATCGCTGTTTTCGTCGCGACGCAGCGATGCACTGAAAATGCATCGCGCAATAGTGATGGGCATTAAAAGACGGGCGCGGAGGTAATGATAAGTCGAGTCGAATTATAGAGTAGCGGGCACAGAGTTGCGAACGGTGTACCGTAGCGAGGTGGTCCGCTCTCGTACAGACATGGCAGAGAATAATTCAAGTAGGTAGAGACTGGAAGGATAAGGGCGAGGGTTGCATGGCAGTGGAAATTGCGGATGGCAGGGGTAAAGCTGCAGCACTCCGCTTAGACAAAGCCTAACGAAGCTTCTATTCAGCAACAGTAGGCACCACGAGGCCCAACTTCACTTCTATTATACTTACTCGTCGGCACGAAGTGAATTCCATCCATCAACGGAATTCTAGGCTAAGCAGCTCTCGGCTGCCTGGCTTCTCTATCTCTGGCACGAGAGGCATTCTCTCCTTTTTTGGTGTTGCATCCGCTTTGTCTTCACCCCGCCCCTCTAAAATACTTGGTGTTTTCTTCTTTTCGGCGTCAACGTTTCTACGGCATCCTGTATCATTCGGAAGGATTGCAGCGCTTTTACTACTCTGACTTACTGCCAAGCTTTTGCGTTACGTCCATGCTCAAATGGATGTCGCGTTCCATCGCATTCGATATCGTGCTGCCGGTGTAACTCTCCTTCATAAATCGTTTGTTCCGACACAATTTCTCCATACACGAAAAAATATAAGGTCGAGCGTTCGTTGTGAAATGACCTCGAATCGGTACTTTTTTCTCGTCCGACCGCAGACTTATCGACAGCTGGGGATATGTTGGCGCGAATCTGTAGCTGGGATAAGCGCGTCTCCGGCGTAATAAAACTCCCGGAGGAAAACCTGCACCGTTAGTCGGAACTTCCTGCGAAGAAGAAGAAGAAGAAGAAGAAGAAGAAGAAGAATCAATCTCGAAACGTCGAGCAGGGCTATGTACGGTTCTGTCTTCTAGACTCTAGCCTGTAACAGACTTCAGCTTTCGTTATAAAAATATCTTTTTTTTCATTTCCATTTCACCCTCGGTGCCTCCTCATTAGAGTTTCCAACAAAACTAGCCTGCCTCGATACAATATTAACCATCTAAGCCCTAAGCGGAACAAAAATCGAACGCTAATATAAATTTCGCTACATCGGACAGTTCATTCGTTTAATATTGTATCATATTAAATGTGTCATGTTCAAGGTAAAACGATATCCCGTTGAAAATTAAAAACTTTTTAGATAATGCAATGCAGATGGCATAACTTCGAACATTGTGAAATATGGAAAACATTTTGTTACTAGCAATGGATTGTTGGATCTGAAAAAGAGCGGCAATTGTTGACGACATGATCTAGATGAGAAGCAAATGGAAAGGGAGGAACGCGGAAGTGAGAAATGTGAGGGGATGGCTGTTCCTGAGTGTCTGGCAGACGCTAGCCGAGTAATCGAGCGCATGATCAACGGGCTTAACTTCTCGGTGGGACGAGTACAGGCGAAAATCAGGAGGTAGAGGATAAGAAGTAAACGAGTACGGAATTTTCTCATCGGCAATTGCCGACTATCGTCAACAAGACCGATTGCTTGATAGACTTATTACGATTCAGGGTGCGAAGATTTTGACGAAGAAGACGAGCATGCTCCTGCTCCATAGTACACGACTCCTTGAAGCGTAACAGGACCACATACGTGTCAAAAGTGTACCTATTTGCATAGGTGCGAGTTTAAAGAGATCTCGACAGGATCTACTCGATAGGAGTATATCGAGATTTCTGGGCCAACGCATGAACAGGGCATGCTAACGAGGCAAGGAAGGAGGCAAGGGAGGAGGCAAGGGAGGAACAAAAAGGAAGAGATGAAGCAGGGGGACAAAGGTAGTGCAAGGGTGGAGGAGAGAAGTAGATGAAGTATTATACATATATAGATGTTAGATGGGCTAGTCTCTATTGTGTTCTCGGGCAAATTTCGTTGGGCGATAGACAATGGAAGAGTTGATTTGGCACTCATGAATGTATGTATATTACATTAGCGTCCATGTAGCTCTGCGATTTGTGGTAACAAGCTTTCACGTCCTTCGTCGCTTTTCTTCTCTTCCAGTTCATCCTAATCGCCTGCGCTATTTCAACTTGCACATTTCTTTTCTTTTTGCAACCAAGGACTTGAGAGACAGTTAAACATACTTTCAGTTGCTGCTTTATGACGGTTTTGCAAAGTGTTTTATTCCACATCGATATCTTAATCAGTATCTGCGTTAAATTATCGAAGGGAATAAGTCGACGCATAGGCAAATCCTCGAAGTGGAAACAGACGTTGAATGCTAGACAGGCGGTTCGGAGATCTAACCGGTATTTACAGAAGCAATCTAGAACAGGCAAACCAGAATCGCTTCTCTTCTGGCCCGTCTCTCTCCCTCCGCTTTCTCTGTGCTCTTCTCTTCTTCTCTTTCGACGAAGATGGATGCACTTGAAGAGCATTTGTGTGCTGTTGGCAAGTAGGTGGTGAGGCATCGGGGGATGCATTAGCGGTCTGAAAATGCTCCAGTGAGTGGTACAGGTTCATCTGGCAGATAGTGAAATGCGTCTGCTTAAGAAACAAGCTAAAGAAAATATACGACAGTTGAGCTGTCAAAATGAAAATATTTCCCTCGAAGTGGCGTACTGATAAAAATACAAACATTATAACGTAGATCGGGGGGTGGATTTAAGACGTGAGCGAACACAGACTATGATTCCTATAGACTATAGGTGTTTAGTGTGAAAACGTCCTGCACGCCAAAGTATCAAAGATACTACGCAGAATGGAAAATAAATATGAATAAATTGAGAATTAAAAACGGGATACGAAATTGAAATTGTAACAATTACCGCAGAATGCGAATATACATAGACCTAAGGAAGTGCATTCGAATAAAAAGTGAAGGTGGATTTGAGAGCGATATATACACCTTACGTGTATAACAAGCGAACGGGAACAATGAGAGAAGTGTGCGGAACGGGAAAGCCGACAAATGGTACCGACTTAGCGTTGGTTTACCCATATCAGCAGTTCAGACTCAAGACAATCGGCAACGAACGGTACAAACCACTTACGGATTTTAAGTGGCGGTTCTGCCTTGCTCGGTTTCACCATCTGTTCGGAAGCGGCTGGAAAATTAGATTGCTACGTATGTACATACTACATACACAGTTGGAAACGTAGCATAGGCAGACTCTTTTCCGATATGGGTGCAACGAGAACATTTGCCAGCAGTCATTACTGGCAAACAGCTTAGATGCCTGACGACCTTCGATAAGCGAGAGCTTTTTTCTCTTCTCGACTCGAGCAATCATTAGCGATTCACGCACCAACTTTTTATTCTACTTGGGTTGCGTTTAAAAAATTTGAATCTAGTGTAACAGTAGTTTCCTGTTATCGCTGTCAGTCCGGTCAAGGGAGGATTTTCTAGAATGTAGTGGCGCAGTATCATAGTTTGCAGACATCCTTTTTCTAGAGCTCTGCCTTTGCCTTGTACAGAGTTATCTATGTCAGAAAGCATCGGCTCGCTTCGCGGAGAACCCAAATATTTCCCATCATATTTAACCTAGTGTCTGGAAATGTCTTGACAATCGTACGCTTGTGATTCTTACTTTTCTCGCGTCCCTCGAAAGTCGGTCGGGCGCGCGATTGAGTGTCATGTTTCTCGGCTAACAAATGTCACCGGTCCGTCTGACCGAGCGAAGAAACAGACACGAAAGGCCTCGTACGTGCTGTCGTGGAGCATCCTTCAGTTCAAGTGGGCCTCTCCTGAGTGTTTCTAGTACCAAGTAACCTTGCCAACCATGTCGACTACTCCTCCTTCCTCGCGAAACGGGTGACGAAATAACCCTCCTCGTTTCCAAAGTTTCCAGCATACGTGCAAGTTTCTCGTCGCAACTTCATCTTCCATTACTATCGGCTTCTCAAACTCGATTTCGAGTTTGATTTGAAATTTGTCCATAAGCGACATCTGCGCGTATTAGGACGCTCGATATTTCGTGTTAAGAAGCATTTCAATGCTACCAATTTTAATATACATATGTACATATTGCGTGGCGACTACCACTTGTACATTTACAATCTTCAATTATTATCGCACGGCAAGGCGATTTTGTACATCTTTATTATTCCGCGTACAACGGAAACACGAATAAATAGAAAACGAAAAGTGCTTTGCATAATTGATCAGCTGGACTCGTGTAATAAGAAAAAGGCAGGCACGATGAGAAAGGACGATAAAGCCGAGGGACGAGAGAACGTTTCTTTTTCCCTTTTGCAAAAAGGACTCTGGGCTCTTGACAAGATTTGCGTTGGAATGCGGTTCTGAAGATGATGAAGACAGACGTATATGCATACATACGCAATAAGAGAACATAGGAAAAGGTGGAAGGCCAGAAGGTCAATTGGTAAAAAAACAACTGTCTCCATCCCAAAGCATTCTTTTTTATTGCTTTTCTGTAGTTTAGATGGAACTGACTTTATTGGTCCTATGCTCCACTGTATCTTTGCTCTTACTTTATTCTGTTCTGCTTCTTCCCTGTAACCCTTTTGCTGGTCATGCTCGTAAATCAAGATCAGGTTAAAAGAGTCTCTCTCGCCCTATGCCCCCATTTCGCTCGCTACGCGTGACTTTATTTGAATAACCCGACCTTTCGAAACACGACAATTTAGGGTCGAAGCTTGACTCTTGACTGATGGTTTCGTCAAGTGTAACTTTCTGTAAGCCCCAATCAGGGATTAAGATTTCACGTGCTAGAACCTTCCGGGACCGTGGAACCGACGAGAAAGGTTAACAAACTGCAGTCAGAGGAGACTGAAAACACGGTAGGTGTCTCATGAGATTTAAACTTCGGCTTGCCAGACTAATTGTAGTTATTGTTCTTGGATACTGCTATCAGCATGCAACTTGTAGCTGCTTCGATTATACGAAACGTTGATATAAATGATAGCTTCCTTAGATATTGAATCCAACCAGTGATTTTCATGCAGCGAAAAGGACGCAATATTAATATCGTTGCTGCAATTGTTACGTTGAATGTACAACAGCATAGCAATCAGCGTTGTTGCTATTTGCGTTATAAATACGATTCATTTCTTTCTCGAAGCTTTTATGCGCTCTGTCTTCGAAGCAGATGGTTGCATAGACTGAGATGAAAAGGAGTAAGGGCTAGAAGATCCTCGTCTTTTACACCTGGAGTGCATTCGAGAGGGCCTTTCAAGCACAATAGACGTGGGTGGAGCGTGGCAAAACAATGAATTTGAAATGCGAGCGACGGACAGTAGCCGCTTCCAACCGGTTCGTCAGCACAAAGGCTTAAATGGCTTTCCGCCACTTTTTCTTTCCTCAAATTGTTTCTTTGCGTCGTAGAAACTAAGATACTGCCAGAAGCTTCCCGTTAAATGTTGTTACATTCGTTTCGCGTATTTCTACCGCCATCTTACTTATTTCCATTTCATCTTATTGCTTGATCAAGATTATTCAAACAAGAACTAAGCAGGAAGATTAAAGATTTTCTTAGTTCGCTAGCGATGTAAGAAGGGAAACAAGTCCCGTAATATAATATAATGTTTGAAATACTTTCAAAGTATTTGTGCAGATTTTGGTATCACTTATTTCGTTCCTCATTTTCTGAATACATGTAATAGTGTCGTTAACTCGTTAGCTATTTCTTCTATTTTTCCTAAGTTTCTTCTTCTTTCATTAAAATGCTGCCTTCTTTGTGGCTGCCTTATCGTTACCATTTCCTGCTGCTTCTTGAAAATGTCTCCATTCAGATTGAATAATCGAACGCAGAGTTCCATTCCACAGAAAAAATTAATTACCATATAGGAGAGTGAGCTCTGAACGTTAAGCATTTTGTCAATTTTTGCCTCAAGGGGTTGGACTTCAGAAATGCGAACGTCGTCCCGCGAATGGGTCGATAATCGAATCTGTCGTTGGCACGCGTGCTCATTTCAGGTATATACGTACCGGGCCGAATTGTCGGCGGTGTGTGACCGATTTCGAAAATCTCATCCCACGATCGATTAAAGGATAGTATTGTGTTTTAGGAGCCTTCTTTTTTTTCGAAGTCACTCGATCACCGATCATCGAATTTTTCTGGTCGAGTAGTTAGACTCGATGCAGTGGAGAGAAGACGGGGCCTCGAAACGCGTAATTTAAATAGGCAGACAGCCTAGGAACGCGGTGGCGGATTCCATTAAAACTTTTCGCTTGGCTCGTACGAGAAGTGACATGTACTCTCGCATACTCGAGTGAAGTAATACATTTTAAAGAATTTCAGACAAGAAATTTACATTAGAAAAGTTTACCAGGGGAATTAAGTAAAGCGCATTTTCAAACGTGTTATGCCATTCATTGTCGGCGAAGGCCGGCGTCAGCGAAGCAGCGAAGGATTAATATTAATTTTCTTTCGTAATAAATTGCGGAAAGTTCAACGAATCGTGTCGCTTCAGTTTTGTTGGAAAACGTATTTTCTTGTGCTCCTTTGGGTTTTCAGTGTCTAAAGTTAGGAAAATTGTTGGGGAAAGTCAAGGTATATCGCGGCAAAGGATAACGAGCGCAGTTAGGACATGACCGAGCCACGAAGTCTTGTAATCCGAACGTAGACACCGTTTGTTTGATCTCGTCTTAGATTTTGCAAAGTCGACGGTAAAGCTGGCTCCCCCGTTGGTTCACACGTTTCCACGTTCAGCAAATACATTGCAGCTTGTTGCCGACAGGACTCTATCTTAGTCGCTGCTCGCTAGGGATTGGAAAAGCGACTTTCCGAGATCACGCCTGTCATCCTGTATCACTGTGGTTACACCATTTCTCTGTGGTGATTCATTAATGGTGCTAATTTAGTAAAGCCGATTAGGCGCAGCTTGTACAAGATAGGGACTTTAGTTCGAGTTAATCGAGGTTAAGCATCGCCTTACTCCATGGATATTGCGAAAATTGATCGAGACACGATGGAAGGTAATCGAAACGCGCAACTCAGATTTAGTTTCCATTAAAATCATATTTATCTGCGGTTCCTGCAAAATGCGGTGCGCCATGAAATTGCCCGAGCGTTTTGTTAGGATTCCAATCATTCCGGTTCATTATTTATCAGCAAACCATTCCACCTCCAGGTGAAACTCGTTAGCACAAAGTTTAGGGACATTGATCGGCTGATCGAACGCGCGTCGCGTGTCCTGTCGACATTACGTGGAGCACTACTCCTCGCGCCGTTCGTATTGGTGGTTGTTGACCATATAAGTACATGCTGCAATTACAGCTTGACATTATTAGTGCCCGTTAGACCTCTGTTCCAATGTTTCTTTGTTCTCCACGATTTATCGCTAACGAGGCAATTTTCTGAAAACGAGGTGGAAAATTACCCGGTGTCAGGTGAAACTGCACAAATAGATACGTTTTGGGCTTGCAAACCAGTTATACGCAATTTCCAATCGATAGTCGGAATTACACCAGCGCGGTGTCTTGATTAGCTTCTTAGAAGCGCAAGCAGTGCCACGTAATTTCGCCTGCTCGAAAGATTCATCCGGAAAAAGAGAGAAAGAAGCGCTAATGTTCCCGCGATGGTTTAACGGGGGCCGTTTGCCGAAAATACGGCAAACCGAATGTGCACTCATATACATATGTATAAAATAGATAGAATATCGGATACTTTTCGATCTTTGAGTTTGCAGGGTTAGCCTGTGATAGACTTGTAAAGCTGTGCACGTGTGCAACCGCGTGCTGTCTCGCGACACGCCAACCACGTACTGCGCCGCAGGCTAAACGAATAACTTATGCGTTCTGAATAGGAGGCCAGCGCCGTCTGGCCTGACGTTTTCCATTACTACTTCGCGGAACGTGCGTCAATCCATGTATGTACACATATGTATGTATGTATATATATCCCGAGAACGTTTTATAGTCTGTCAAATAACCACTCGGATCGCTATGACTTTATCCATGATAACTTGCCACCCTGCTATCCTGACAACGAAGCAATACTATCTAGGAAATTGTAACAAGTTCATCGAATGGACTCGAAAGTACTCCTTCCCCTTAACTTTAATTTTTCATTACTACACTATTACAGAAACAGAATGATGATCTTTGTGTAACGAGTTTCAGTTAGGCTAAGTGGCTATTTTGGAGAATAAACGATGCAATGGGCCATTAAAATTAGAAACAGAAAAGCTCCCTTAAAATAGCTCAGCCTTAGGATAAAAAGGTCTAGCTGTAGTTCTATGTCTAATACGTATAATATTCCACCTGGTATGATATTAAACATTCTACGATATACATATCTACATATGCCGGCAAGTGCAATATATTTATTTTAGCTTTCTTTTTACTGCGCGAAAAAATTGAGCTTGCAATAGTTAGTTTAAAAATTTAAATCATCGCCATCGTGTAATGCGATTCAATGTATAATGCAAAGTTTAAATACACTTTCTACACAAAAAAATGTGTGTATTCAGATAGTCATGTGTATAAGAAATGCGAGGTAACAATTAGTCCGTGAAGTTTCGTCGGCGCGACGCGGAATGAGACTTTGCTTTTTAATGAATATTCATCGCAACTGTCTCTGGCCACATGAAAAAAGTTTATATTAAATTCTGTGTCTGTGCTCGAAATTTAGAATATTGAGAAAAAGTTTTGAAACCGCGTTGCAGGTCGTTCATTCGAATTTAAACGATCTATAGTACAATCGATTGCCATTACCCATAAAAATTTGAATTGCTTAAAGGAAATTTTCTTATTAAACGATTGCGACTGGAGTTTAAAATTTTCTTCTTGTTAATGGCACCAAGTTCGGGCACGTTCGTGGGTTTGCATGCGGCGTTTCTCAATGAAAAAAATGGTTGCGCATTATGGAGGCTTAGAGGGGTCGTTTGTCAAGTCGCGTTGAGCGGATTTGATGCTCAGTGCAAGAACGATTACGCTACCAAAACCCTTCCCTGAATTCGTCACGTTTTTCATACTTTTCAACGAATTTGTACGAGGGTATTACTCCTTGACACTCGTTTCATCTGCTTTTGTCGAACGAATAATTTCACTGCCAAGATGATAGCAATTCTGTGACATCCATTTATATTTATCCAAGTCATCGTTAATTGGATGGCAACGAATAATTAGCAGTGCAATTAATGCCCGAACAGAATATAACTTTAATGAATACCCCCCATTCATTTTGACTCTACTAATAGATTCTTTGATCGAATTTGGTACAGAACAGCTTTTCTTTCCCTTGATTTCCGGTAGAAAGGCAAGGCGAAACATGTCGCGACACTTTGGTCCTGTGAATATAATATAAAAGAGCTTACAGGAATCGGTCGTCGCTGTAAGAGAATTAGGTTGCATGCGCGGCGCAGTTAATATCTGAGTTTCTTAGTTTCTCCAAATCCAAAGTTCTTGCAAAATTTCCAAAGATTTGTGATCGTGGTTGGCGAAACTCGAATCGCAAACTGTAAGAGGATTCGGGGCGGTTTCGGTGTCGCGCGTTGATTTCCTATACGTTTGGCGAGAGTTTGACTGGTACATTCATTGTAGGTCCGCGGAAAACGGTATTGCACCCCGCGATTCGTTAATCGATATCGCTTGTTAGGAAAGACCGAGCGTTTCATAGCGTGAAGCACGACCCGAGTTGCTTTCATTTCGATTAATCTTATCCCGAAGCCTGTCGAGTAAAACTCCGTCGAAACTGAAATTTATATTAAAGCAATCATCGCGCTTGTCCGAACGTTAAACGGGGTTTAAAGTTCCGATCGAGTTTTAGGTGGGACGCGAAAGCAGGGTCAAGAATACGAAATTCTTGTCCGTTCGGATATCGAAGAAATTTCGAGGTTAACGAAGAGGAGAAGAAAGATCGGAAGAAGATGTAGAGCAACGAGATGGTAGAACGGGCAGCCTGCCAATAGAATGCCAAGCCTCTCATCGATCGCATACCACTTCTGCTCTCATCTATTCCTCCCTTTCTACTCTACTACACTTTCCCTCTTCTCTTGCCACTCTGTCCTCTTCCTGCATACCAGAATTCCCTCCTCTTGCCCTCTCGCATTATCGTGCTTGCACACAGACGTAGCAGAAGGAAGGGATAGGCGAGGTGCCAGCACACACCGATGTAATTAACACCCCAGGCTGACGCTGACTACTCTCTCGTCCTCTTCTTTCTCCTTCCTCTGTGCCTGATTCTCCGCGAAGCTTTCTATATACTTCTGTCTCTCGAGAGACGGAGAACACACCCATCGTTGAGTAAGTTGGAGGGCGTTCCTTTCTCCCTTGCCTTTCCCCAGCTTCCTACCTCGCTGCGGTATTTACAATGGAACAAATCAGCCGATCTTTGGGAATCCGATTCTCGCTCGGCGCTTCAATCACGATCGAACATCTTTCTCTCTTTTCTTCGGCAGCGTAGAAAACTTGCCGTCGTTCTTTGGGGCTAATAATTTTCAAACAGGAGACAGGGAAGAATCGTTAATCGCTCATCGTCGAAATAATGTGCTCATATATAATTTGCAGCATTTATGTGTCCTTGTTCTCTTTTCGCCCATAACTCCCTCGGCTGATGCTCAGGCATCTCGTACACGCAGATCTTCGTTCCGCCGCGCAACTCTGTAACACTAGTTTCGCAAAACGAAGAAATAAGGCTCGCTGGCCTCTCTGCTTGCAAGCAGCACGGCAAAGAATATCTACAGACGGGGATGAAAAGCAGCTTTCGGGGTATCGAAAGTTTGGCAACAAGGGAGGCATGTTAAAAGCCGGCATATAAATTCAGACGAGCTTATTACAATGCGCGCACGAATGCAGACCAGACACCGTTGACAATGCACGAGTGGCCAGCAGCAGTGCTGAGTCTTTCGATTCCCGGAGGCGTATCTCGTTTCTCGAGAGAACAAGTCAGAGTTAGGGGTGTGCGAAGAGGTCGACATTAGCGCGAGACAGTAGGAAGCAACCTGGGGCCACTAACCACTAAACTAGGCGTCTAATAGTTCCTCTCGTCCAACCACGAACAATAGCCCACGGTGAACGCCATCGGCTTTGTACGACCCCTTTAGGAATAATACCATTCTCCGCGGTCACCCGATACACCGTGCACCCGTAACCATCTATTTTCTTCCACCGATACATGCAACGCGTGGCTCACAGATCGTCCGTGGAGCAACAGCCATTGAGAATCGTGTGAAAGTTTTATTAGAAATGAAGGCTGCATCATAGGAGGCGTCGTTCAATATACCTATGGGTACCGTTCCTTTTTGCCGCTCCGGTCTTTGAATTATTGTTGCACTGTAAATTCGTGTCCGACATAATTTCCGTGGCAAGAACACCGCGATGAATTCACCAGGAGCATCTCCGTCCTCATGGGCGTCGGAGCTGAAACTGTGGTAACTGCGAGCCGCGTCGGCCGTCGCTGCCAGAGCTGCGGAGGTAAGAGTATGGTACTCGTTGGACATATACGTATCTCTATCTGCAGCCAGTAAATACAAACTACCTAACTAACTGTGCCACCCTGGTCGAACTCCTGAGAAATCTCTCTTGTTCCAACGACTTATCCCTCCCTACGTGTCCCTCCTGTTCCGTACGGGACTGTGAAATATTGAAATGAACGGTGCCCGTTTCCTGGCACGTGTTTCTCTTTGGCGTACGAACCAGCTGAATTTGTCGAACAGTTCCGCCCGTGGTTCTAGCGAATTTCACCAGAAATTTATTGCCGGCCGACGTACGCTACCGAAATGACCCTTGTCTCTCGATTACCACCCCTTCCCTTGAATACCGTACACTTTCTGCTCATCCATTCTCGCGTTCCCACTGCGGAAACCTATCGACCATACCTGGAAACCTTTTCGGATAACTAAAATTGCATTGGCTAACATACTCGATTGTTTCTTCCCTTTTTCAAACCGTCTCGTCGCCGATAAGTTTCGAAATTGTTGTCCGCCCGGTAGTTCTTGCGTTGCATGCGTTGTCCCGCGTGAAAAGCTTCGCTTAAATTCCAGCTGCACTTTTTGCCAACTGGGATTTAATTAAATTAAATTGCACGTTCTATTCAACCGCTGGTAGCGAAATCTGCCAGGGTGGAGGAGAGCGAGAAGAACAAAGAACACGCAGTCTGAGACCCCGGGAGACGCGTGCACCGCGCGTTTCACGTTCTTTTTCAATCCGCCCGTTAGGTTCGTTACTTGCTAACCTTTTCTGCAACCAGTAAGCAAACAATCAGGAAATTACTTCCATTCAGTTCAGTTTGGATAAAACGCCCGTTGCCTCGCGAGGTATTCGAAGCTTAGCGCTAATTCATCGCCGGCTACGGGAAACAGGCGCCGCAGCATTGAATTATTCGCAATCCCGAAAGCGCTCTTCTACTGTATTTCGTCTCGTTACTTCTTAATCGGATGCGAGCTGGGAAACATTAATGTTAACCTTCCGTTTCGAACAGTATCCAGCGAAATTTTGCAACACGGATTTCCGTGGAATGGTATCGTTTAAAACGGTAGAGTGATGCCTTTGTTCCCCGTGTAAATCATGTTTGGCGAGCTTTCGGTATAAATTCCCTGAGTCAATTTAAAAGTTGTAGGAAAGTCTAGTGGGGAACGGTCATGAAGGTAACTGAGAAAGTAATATTGCGATTCCTAGGTGTTTCAAAAGAGAATTGAAGAATTGAGAAAGGAAATTGAACCTTCTAATGACGTTATTTACTTATTCCAGTTTTCTCCTCGGCAATGAAATGGCGGAAACGTGGTTCGATATATATTTTTTTCTCTCGACATCGATTACTCTCAAAGGTAAGAGGAACGAAGAAACTTGTATTTCTTTTTCTGTGAAGAAAAGATTGTCAAGAAGCATTTCTTACGCGTAGGGAAACGCGGCGTATTTTCCATGAGTCTAACTTGTCCTTCATTTTCTCGCAGAAAATCGTTGCTCCGAACCTTTTATCCATCACGAATGAATTATTTTCTCTCGGGACTTGTCTGGAATTTAAAAGTTTCTTTCACGAGACTCGCGACGAATGAACGTTGCGCCGATAAAGTTTGGAATATAAGCGTCGTATTCGGTGAAAGTCGTTTAGGTCGCAAAGTTTAGTCTAGAGAGCTGGTAAGGAAAGGGTAAAAGAAAAGTGGGAAAATCAGTTGCTTCGGCTGTTAGGAAAGTTGCATTACACAGAGAAAAGAAACAGGGGGAGCTTGCGAAACAACGAAGAGAAAAGCTGGATCGTTTAGTCCCGAGCGGACGGAGAAACTTCATTTTATAACGTTTTTCGAGTTGGAAATTAATTATTTGTCAGGAACAAATCGAGAGCTTCAAGCCCCTTCGGGCAGAGACGCATCGACATTCGAAGCAAAGCGCAGAATGTATGTATCTGTCACTTTCGTTTGCTTGGAAGCGAAGATAGTTTTGAGCCGGAGAAATGTACGTCGCTAGTCGAGGTTGGAACGGCAGGAAGGCAAACGAGATGGGGTAGTTGAGGTTCTGGAGAGACAGTAATGGGTCCCGATTTCTCGATATTTTTCGTTTCTCGAGAAATGAGAAATCCGACTGTATTTCTCAAGAATTCTCCAGAATGAGTCAGACCTATTGGACTTGTACGTTTCCGACCGACTCTTACCAATTATTATAAATTTCTCGGGAATCGAGAAACAAGCAATTATTAAGTTTCTCGAGAAAGAATTCTCGCAAAGTAACACCAGTCGGGACCCATCAGATTGGGTAGACTCACAAAAAAAGCCTCCTTTTCACGGATTTAAGCTGTTTCGCGACTCGTCAGGTTATTCCGGACAACGTGAATCTAGCCAGCTGCGCTTTTCCCAACGTCGCGTCCCGTCGCGCCGAGCCGACTCGATCCTTCTTTTGGTCCAGTCGACTGCTTTTACACGCGAGTCGAGCTGAAAAATTCGTGGGTAGTCAGTAGCCGAAGAATCTCGTCCTTTGTGTTCCCTGGCCGCCACGACGTTGAATTTCCGACAGAAAACGCTTCCACCTCTCGTTGCGAGTAGATGGGTGCAGCAGAATATTTTAAGCAGAGTTCATGGAGCTAAGAGCGTTGATTTCATTTCCTTCAACGAGGGAGCTTAACAAACATAAAACCATTTCCTATTGTTTCTTTCGTTCGACCAGCAGAAGGATTTTCGTCCACAATGGATACTCGTATGCATGTCCGGAGAAAGGTCTGACCATCCTTGAGAATCTCTTGGGGAATGTCAAAGATCGCTTTGCTGACTGCGGTCCTTGGCGTTTTTTCGAGGCGGGACGCTCGTAAACTCGGTCTTGCTTCCTTTGGTTCTGCAGTTTTTCCCCGGTCTCTTCAGTCGTGACTTACAAACACGACTGATTTCGTTCGAGCGGCAATGTTAGTGATTTCCCGACTCGCCAAATTGTGTTCCTACTTTACACGCTTCTCTTTCCCCTTATGTTCAGCCTACGACAAATCGAAGAGAAACGTTTGCAGGAATTTCGCAAATAGTGATAAATTAATTGAACGAGCGGTATAGGGACGTAGCAAAGGAAAGACGCGTTAGTTTTTGCGAGCAGAGACGTTAATAGATGGGTGGATCTGGCTTGGGGTGAAAACCCGCTTTCTTAGCGGGTCGGTGCTAAAGAAAAGTTAGCGTGTACCGGTGTGTCGTAACGCTAACTTCGATATCGGAAGCATGTAATGCCCCTGCACCGCCTAACGAACCGTTTCGAGGCTTATCGTCGGCAAACCAGCTTCTCCGTTCGAACGAAGGAAATAGAAAAATGAAATCTTCCAGTGCGCTGGAAGGAAGTTTCCAACTTTTTCCTTGCAGCTGATTGTCAGTCATCCTTGCTCACTGATACCAATCAAATGTATCCGCATGCTTCGAATTTCCGCTGAAAACCTATGCGTTAATTGCGATGCGAAATTGTATTTAATTGGAATTGAAAAATCTGATTCTGCATCTACCGAGAAAAGTGTTACCAATCGATCGAATTTACGACAATTGATTTATCGCCGTACGACGCGACGCGACGCGACGGTGCGCTATGGATTTTGCGCGGTCAATTCCCCGTCCAGCCAAACGTAATAGTCATTTAAGACCGAGGGAATCGGATTTTCGCTCTCTCGTCGTAGAATTCTGAATTCGTGCGGTGACCGAGAGACGATAGACGGTTCTATAAATAATCGTTCGACGCTTTTATCCAAATGGTTATCCGGTCGAACAGGAAGTCTGATTCGAGCACCGATGGAATTGTTTAAAGTTCCACGGTGGAGAGAGAAAGAAAGAAATGGATGCGGTGGGACAGTGCTTCCGGCTTTCGTTTTTCGACCACGTACGCGCGGGATTTCGCTCGGATCGAAATGATTTACCGGCGAGATCGCGTCGGAGGATCCGATTCGCGCGGTTCGTTGCGCTAGAGAAAAAAGAGAGGGAAAGGCGAAGGGATAAATAAAAAAAAGGGTGGTACATACGCGATTCAGAGGTAAAAAAGGATGGGACTGCGATGAAAATTTTCAGAGGCAAAATTCTACCGCCGTTTTGAATCGAAAACCGAGCGTAACGTACACGCTTTGTTCGCGACTGTTGTCCAAAACAAAACGCTAGAAAGGTTTCCACGATTTATCGCTTCGGCGCGTGCATTTTATTCCCATGAGAGGCATAAAAATGTTGGAAAATTGTATTTTGCTGGGTTGCGTGCGCAAAATATACGTGCTTCTGCATATATAGGTATAGGTACGTTTTTTTAGGCTTTGGTTACCCGATACGAAGCATCATATTTATTTTATCGCGGTGATAATTCAATTGCAAGTAATCGACGCGTTATTTGCCAGGCCGTGCGGACAAATTCTATCAGCATTATATGCGTTCGAGTGAAGCATTTGAACTGCACAGCCCGCTGCTCCGCGGTAAATTATAAACTTCGGGCTGCTTTAACAAACTAATTTGTTGCGCAGCGGTAAAGCATTTTATGAGTGATTACCTTTGTGCGTTCGTCGCTGGAAACCTTGCGATGTTTAGTTGGTTTATTGCACTATTGATTTTTATTTGTTCCGCTGCAGTTTGCACTTTGCGGTGCGATGCGTTCCTTTTTCGAAACGTTCCGTCTATGTTTCTTCGTGCTTCTAGTCGTTGACCTCTCATTTTACGAGGTTTCGGATCAATTAAAAAACGAAAATTGATGTATAAGTTCATATTCGAGTGTCTGCACAGAGGGAAGCAGAATAAAATATTCAAACGTGTATGCTTTCGTTACTTTTTCCCAGAGTGTGCTAAAGAAGAGGACGAAGTAAATAAACGGTGTCGAAGCTGAGTAGACCCGAGTACGAGTAATCAATTCGTTAGAGCGCGTAAGAAATAGAAGGGACGAGGATTTTTCGATGTACATATCTAAATGCGGGCAAAAACATATGCTAATTAGAAGGATAATGTTAGGATAATGATTCGCTGTGCAACCGTTTTCAAATGGGATGGCTATGTCGCGTTGATTTCAATGTCTATCGCGAACAACGTTACTACGACGGGCGATGAAATCATTTTCTCGGTGTTAAACAGATTACATGCGAAGCAAATCAATGAATTAACGTCGTTCGCACGAAACTGTAAGCTTAATCCGTGAAACGAAATGAACGTACTCGAAAATAAATGCAGCAAGCTTTGGAAGAAATTCAATCGTGTGGGATGTGTTATACAGCGGGAAGGTTAATAATAACCATCACAGCGAATATGTAGAAAACGAAGAACTTTTTTTTTTTTATTATATTCGTTGTATCGCGAAACTTCGTGATGCCGTCGTGTCTGCATTTACAAATCGTGACACAAACCATTCATCCCACGCGATCCTTTGTTTCACTCACTCGCACACGCATTTCATTCGCGATTTCTCCACTTTCTCTCACGTTTACTCAATCGTTCCATACGCTTTATACTGTACAATCAGTTCGAAGAGGACAACAAACGAATCCTTACCGCGATACTTGTTCATCGAAATCCAATGAAATTTCGCGTCGCATTTGCATTGCCCGCGAAACAGCCCGTGAAAAAGAAGATCGAAAAGACTTTCGTTTCGCAGTTAGAGAGGTATAAAATTGACAAAGGACAATCTCGAGGTGTCGTGCGTGTGGTACGATTAAACGTAGCGCACACACGGTGGCAGTAATTGCGGTCGATGCAACGGGACCGATGTTAAATGAAATCATTTGTTACTTGCATCGAATTTCACGAACATCCCCCATTCGTTAAGTGGCAAACAATCTCTTTATCCGAGTCTCACTTTAAACGTATCGCCTTCGATCTTGTTCTCGGGGCAATTTTTCGATTTCCGTCGACACTTCGAGACGCTTCGTTTCTCTTGTTCTCGAAGAAGTTTCCTTCATTCTATCGGTTGTAAGTGCGATATGTATCAACGGATAGTTATGTCTTAATATATGGTTTTTATACTATATATATACTGAATTTTTACTGTTCTTCTCAAGCAACGCGTAACACATATATGTATGTACATATATACACTCACTGTATACAAACGTGTACACGGAAATGTATGTATGTTTTACGCGCACCTTTTTTTTACCGTGTGCTTGAGTTCTCTAGTCGTTCAAACGGTCTTCCATTGTTCTATAAATTGCCGAATATAAATGTCTAGATAAATTTGTGTGACGAAAGCTCCGGTCAAATCCATTCAGCGACGACCGTTCGGACATTTCTAGCAAGCGAATATCGACGCGCACCTTAAAACATACTCTTCGATATTCGCAGGATTCGATCGAGTCTTTTTATTTATGCACTTTCACGGTACATCTGTCGAGGACTGTCAATAGAAATGTTGAAAAATTGAATTTCCCGATAGGTCGACGGGTAGAAACTCACGTTCCAGTTAAATACTGTGACACGCTACATTTAAATACGGAGACTGAACGAACGATTCGGAAATATTTCAAACTTCTGGGGCACTTTGGAACTCTGCGCAAAATATTTTGCATACCCGCGGAACTTACCCAAGTTAAATTGCGTTCAATAATTACGTTTGCGGCCATTTCCCGTTGGAAACGCTGCGGAAAAAGGCGTACCAATTTTGTTAGAGTACATCGATTAATTTTGAGCAATCGGACGCACTGCTCTCCGTGGCGAATTTATTAAGTGTAATTTTCCCGGGGTACTAAGCCGCCGTAAAAAATCGTGCATTTCAGAATATGCATTTCTCGTTGGACTATCTAACCAGCGTCGCACCTGCGGATACATCTTATAGAAGCAATTTAATCAGATTCTCCTGATCCCTAGCCCAGCTGCGCCTGGGTTGCTGGCCAATTTTCTGAAAAAAAGAACGAAGGAAGGCAGCTGGGTAGCGCCAGCAAAACTTATTTCTTAACCGCGGTTCTGTACTTTACCTTCTATTAATTGATCTTAACACTAAGAATAGTTTTCGACCGATCGACAATTTAGAGAGTCGACGAACATCGGTGAGCAGCGTTCACCTTTCCGGCGGAATACGTCGCGGATCCCTGTTCCTTAGGTGAACGTCAATTCGTATCGTGAGATTCACCTCGGAAATTTCGCATTTTCTTTGGCGAAGTTTCGTCCTTTCCGGTGAACGCGACAGAATAGAAATGAACGATCGACAACTTCCAACACACTATTAATATTCGCGGTATCTTGTGGCCGTTTTCGACCGGTGCAAGCTTTGCACACCTGCGCTTGCATGTGTACCTGCTCGTATGACGCATGCACTAGCATGGCTGCACCTGCTAGGCCAGTGCAATCTCGGTTTCATTGCGATATATATTTCTGACGCGTGCACGAAACTACTGTTGGTAAGACGAGTACATCTTCGAAACTCTTTTTCCGTGGTCAGCGGGCTTGTCGTATTAAAAAAATATCTTTACAATCGTTCATGGTTAGGGAGAAATTCTAGCAAACGAATCTGTGGCCTGGTTCGACGAAACAAAAGTACTTCTTTCGTAGTATACAAAGGAACCGAACCGGAGAAGCAGCCCCCTTTTGTCGTATTTAGTTATTGTTGGGGAGTCGGATTTGGTGAGATTTATGAGCAACGGCGGGAAAAGCGGGAAAAGCGGGAAAGCGAGAGGAGAAACGCGTTGACAAGGAAATCGATTTCTCGCGTTTGGGGAGCGGTAAATCACGAAGGAACTTAAAAGGCCTTTAATGAATTTCGCGAAACTTTCTAGCAAGTCAGAGAACGAGAAAAACGGAGTCGCTGCAACGGTGAATTAAAGACGCTGCGTGAAAGAGTTTCGCAGGGGCTAAAGAAAATAGAGGCGAATAAAAAGGAAGAGCAGAAAGAGATAAGATGGAGAGAGGAACGGAGTTTCGGATGGAAAAAAAAGGACTGAGATTAAACAATAGAGGAGAAACAAGGGAAAGGAAAGAATGGCCACGGTAGACGAGCAGAAAAGAGAGCCAGGGGAATAGAGAAAGGGGGAAGGAGAAGAAGGACGAGGAGGGACGCGCAAAGGGGTGAATTTTAGTTTGGCGCTCGGCCCATGCCGCTGGAAAAGAACGTTCATTTGTCTTCCGCGGAGTGTAGCCCATGTTTCGCCTGGACTCAAGATGCCAGCATGGTCCTCTTCCGTTGTGAAACAATGCTCGAACCTTCGAAAATCTTGGAAAACATAATAGCTGCCTCCCAAAACCACGGGTACCGCTGGATTCTCGCGTCCTCCTTTTTTCCTTGCTGCACCACACCCTTTCCACCTTTTCTCCTGGTTTTCTAGCGCTAGGTCCTACTTGTCTTCCATCTCGAGACGGAGCGGTATTTGTCGATCGGGGCAGGAGGGACAGGGATGATCATCGTCTCGCGAGGCGCTTTTGTCTGGCAATGAGCTCTTGAATGCTTCATGAGAAACGAAACGACAGGAATTTGAGCGATTTTCATTATTATGTGTACTTCCGTCTTCTTTTATTTCATTTACGTCCGCGTAGAAATTATTCTCCTCTTTGTCTAGAATCTCGAAACAATCCAAGTCTAAGTAAATACCGACGGCAATGTAACTGCTACTGTTGGAGAAAAAACAAAATATTTTCTCTTCTCTTTGGCATATGTACTTCTGGTCCGGCGTTGCACTCCACTAAACGTTGTAGCATTATTTTTCCGATTACAGTTTCGAATTTGTTCTTGGAAAATGAAAAGAGTTTCGGTGTTCCTTGCCCTGTTTTAAACGCGACTGCGCTACTTTTCCGTACTATCCGCAACTTGCTCCGTAAAATATCAAAGACAAACTTTTTTTTAACCACGCATTCTATAATCGTACGCGAAAATACTATCGCGATACTCCCGTATTATACACAATATGTATTAAAAATTGAATCCGTTTAATCGGTGACGGAGCATCGAGGAATATTCCCAGTCGAGAGATATAAGAAGCAGTTTGATAAAATGTAATTAATTCTCCTGATTAAAAGGGTCGCGAGATTCGCGTTTTTGCTTTCCATCCTATTGAATTTTTTCACACGGCGGGCCACTCCAGGCGACTGGGAAATTCGCGAGGCCGATAAACGGTCAGCGCCGCGTGTAAAGCTTCCATTAAAACGATGCAGCTTGACTGGGCCGTGATTAATTATGTCCAGTCCACCTCGCGTGCCGTCTGCATTCGTGGATCTCAAAAATGTGTCCTTCGGCTTGCAAGCTTTTCGTCAATGTTGCTCGCAGATTCCTTCACCCGGCGTTTTATTTCCATCGGCATGACGCAGCTAGTTACGAACGATTCGCAGTATCGAAATATCCTGCGAGGGCGTTAAACCTGTCCGTGCCATTGTCACCTATCGAAGCTACCGGCCCGCCAACTTCTTCGTTTTTCCGATGCTGTCTCTTCTGCATTGTTTTTTCGTTCGTTTCATTCCCTTTGGTTTCTTTGGCTATCTGGCGCGACACTTTTTCGGGCTTATCTACGCGCCATTCATTTGCCGGACTCTTTCGAAATTTCCCTGCAGTTCCATGGCCACCAAGATTGCCACCGTTTTATTCGCCCAGTATCGTTCTTCTAAACTCTCTTGTTTGTTCCCTAGCCGCTTCTGGCCAACTCACTGGACGTTTTTCCTATCCCTTCGCCGATTCTTTTCCTTTCTCCGTCGTTTTCCTTTCTCTCGGACGCGATCGCGTTACCGTCGACCGTGAACGATACATTCTTCGATGCTTTCGTAAAAAAGAAAAATGCCGCGTCGTTGTTGCCAACTGATTCACGTGGATGAAAATTGCGGCGCAACATCGAGGAAATTCTATTCGTCTCCGAGAAGGCGTGCTTTTTCCTCGGAATCTACTAACAGAGTATTGTTCGTGGTGGGGAATGTAAACGCTATCAAGAGTTTTCAAGTTTCGTGAAAGGGGGGGCTTGAAGTTAAAACTCTCGAAATATAATTATGCAGCGAAAAAGTAACAGTCGTTCTTTAACGAGACCGCAGTGTGATTCGCGTCCTCTGTAACGTAAACACCTACGTATCGGCCGCTTTCGTCTCGTTCAACGAAAAGAGGAAGGGAAGCGAAGCTTTTGTGCCCTGAAGCGCACTGTACGTCTATTAGCTGATTTACAAGTCTTTCGCCAATACTCGTGGCAGGTCCAGCTTTTCTGACGAAAAAAGAGTTTCGAACGGGAACAATTATCACGGTTATCACGGTTGAAATAGGGCGACCTGAAATACGAAAGTTCATACATCGGAGAAAAGCGATCGACAAAATTTGCAGAGTAGAAACATCTCTGACTAATAAGAAATGCGTATAAACAGTTTACGCGTGCTTGAAACGATTAGCTTGAGACGCGTGTCTCAAGTTTAATCGTCTAATCGATATTATGGAACGCGTTAAAGTTTACATGCTATGTACGATAATTACAAAATCATGAAAGTTCCGCGAGTGCCGCGACGCAGTACGGCCTTCTGTCGTTACTCCATTGGTATAGTGTAGTGGATTCCAGAAAAGTGGAACGACTCGGGGCAATTTTTACAAAGACTAGCAGTCATCTTGAGTGGAAGAGGAGTGCAAAAGGGCGGCCACCCTCTCCGAAAAGTCCCCCGAAGTTGCGCCGGAACACTGAAACAGAATTAACGGATAACAGGTGATTAAAAAATTGTGAACACAAAGAGTGGTCCGAATTCAACTTTATCGATACAACGGTGCCGCTGGAAATTAGATTTCCACCGAGCGAGAACGGTCAATGTCTACAGAAGAATTTCGATTGAAACATTTCACTTCTGCAATTAACGCGAAACAAAACCCCTTTCATTTCCCGTTTATTTTTCGAACGTATCCCGTCGCTGGACGAAATCAATAATCGGGGTTAATCTGCAACGAAAGTTGTCGTCGAAAGTAACGAGTCGATCTCTAAAACTGGGTGGGGGCCCTTCTAAAGGACCCCGAATGAAAAAGGTTAAATGAATCTCTAAGGAATGGAAGTTTTCTTGTCGACGGTGAAAGGTCGGCCCGGGTTCCAGACTTATCGAAAGGCAGTCGCGTTGCTGGGTATTGTTTAAACGATCTGTCGACTCGGAAAAATCCCCGATACCATAAAGCAGCGAGTGGAGAAACCCTTCGTGCAAGCAATGAGAGCCTGAAAAGTTGGTGCTTTTTCATTTTTAGCAACACAGCCAGGCATCGCTGAAAGCGCAGACGATGCTGATTTCCCAGCGGGTATCGTCCATCTATAAATCTATACCCCGAGGTTGTTTAGCCGGAGCACCATCCCCGTCTATGTGTGTGCACCGTGTGTTTTTCATTCGACTCGCCCTCCGACTAGTTCCAACTCACCTCCCTTCTCGCCACTGTGCCCACTGACGAAACGCCCGGCGAAAGAAACTTTTGTCTTGCGAAACTTTATTCCTTCCGGTCTCGATCGGAAAACCGAGAAGACAAAGATTATGCGAAACTTGCAATCGATTCTCTGCGAAGTTATTTGTCGCGGAAGCAACACGGTCGACAAACGCGTTGCAATCGTCAAACGGTTTCAGAGATAGATATTTCGTATCTCAAGTATTCAATCATGTACGACTGCATCTAGAATGCACTATTCCTCGAGGAGAGACGATGACAATGATTAACGGTGCAAAATGATGGGCCATCGAAGTATAAAAGTACACGGTGGCCCGGGAAAAGCTGTGACGGCGTAGTAAGAAGGGCGGTGACTGTTTTTCTCACCTGTCCATAATTTTATCGCGCGTGCACGGTGGTAGGACTTTCAGTTCCGTATGCCCCGTGAAAATTTTCCGCTGTATAAAACGGAACGGGCGTATATAAATAGTCGAGCAAAAACGTTCAAGCTTTTAATTGACTTTCTCGAGCTGCGGAGTTTCCGTTTCGCTGGAAAATTCTCTGAAACACGCGCGCCCCGTTAGAGTTAATACAGTGTGTAATTGAAATCGCGAACAATGGAAGTTTGGGCTAATCGACGATCGAAAGAATGACGAGTTTGCGGGCCACTTAATCGAACTTCGACTGCAACGCATTTCCCGCCTTAATATACAGACACGTCCATTTACATACGTTGACTCGTGAACAAAGAGGAACCATTTCGCGTTGATATTCTCGTCCATGTGCACGATCGCGTTCTCACGTCTGCCATAATTCGCGCGGAGTGGTTCATCCAAGAAATCTGCACTCCTCGGTCCTCTTTTGTTTCAGAATCGTAATAATAATGGTATCTCAGCTGTTGCGACAACGCTCGCGGCAGCTGCACGGCCAAATATAGCTGGCTAGTTTATCTCTGTGACGTTTCACAGGAAACAGGAAACAGGAAACAGAAAAAGCTCGGTTTACGAAACGAATTTCGAAGAAAAAGGAGCAACGCGCTTTACGGCATTCGCGTTTCTGCGTTTAATTATTCGTGTTGCATGGGACGCTAGGCAGTAGCGGTGACTTTGAAAATAAGGATATAGAGAAAGGGGGTGTAAAAGTTCAGCCTCGCAACGGAGCTGAACTTTCAGCTTTTTAAGCTCTTTCCCTCGATTCTGCGACTTTGCACAGCCCGTTCAGGCTTGCCACGCTCTGAAACTACTCAAGACCCTCGGGATATTTGTTCAAGTGTTCGGATCGACGGCAAATTCCCGGAAACAATTGCTTACCAAATGCTTTGCTCTATTGCCGCCTTTGATTTTCATTCGTTATCACGACGTCTACGAAAAGGGGTGAATTTTCCATAACCTTTTCCATCTTTTCCCGATTCAATTGTCAGTTACCAAGGCTGAACCATTAATATTCTTCTTGCTTCTAGCAGGCTGATATAAATCGGTCAGAGTTTCTAGACGTACATTTTTAGCATTACCTTTGGTTGCATCGCGAGGTTTTTCAGCGGACAGATGATCCTGAAATACCAGGCAAGCATCCGTGTTTACCTTCGCTCTCCGGGTCACAGTTAACTACCTGGTTGCGTGGGCGGATTAATGCAAAGAAGAAAAATGATCCATGAAAATCGGATCCCACGAGTTTCTCGAGAATGGTGCCGTGGAAAGCTCGCCCACGTTTACGTCGTCCTCTTAATATTTTTCTAATTAAAATAAACAGTGAGACTGTTTTTTACTCGACCCACGGCGAAAAGCTCGTTAAATATTTGTTCAGCCGGTCTTGCTAAGTTGCGGACGAGAAAAATTTGCTAGTTGATAAAACCGTTGGCGGAAGGCAAAATCCGATTCAATCTTCTCGTGGGAAGAGGTGGAAGATGGAGGAAATAAAATAAGCGGCTGCCGTGAATAATCCAAAACGACGGAAACGTATGGAGAAAATTCGCGAGCAAAAAACGAAGTCTATGGGTTCGTGGCAGGACAAATTCGCAGAAAATCTATTTTTGCAGTTCGTTACCCTAACCCTCTTCCTTCTGTATTTTCAACCGCCATCGTTTCCTCGTCTCGAGGACAATACTTACAGCATAGCTTTTGCCGTTCTCATCTTTCGGGGCTGGAACTTTGGTGGGTGGTGCCTGCAGCGGTAACACGAATCCAAAACAAATGCAAATTTAATGGAACGGAGCAAGTAAACGCAATAAATGTTCTTTACAAGTTCTCGCCGTGTAACATTTTCAGCTGCGAAGCTGTTCGCGTCTCGCGACTCGACTGGAACATTTCAGCGCTATCGGCGTTCCTTTCGACGCAGGCTTTCCACAGAGTCCGATCGTTACGAAACTTCTCCGACTACCAGCTTCTGTTTACAATGGTTCTAGTTGTTTACGCAACGCCTCGCACGAACATTCGCGAGAAAGTAGAGCGCAAACGTTCATCTGCCATAGGCAAATTCTATTCACGCTGGTCGACAAATTCGATCAAACTCTGCATCTGTATACGCGGTAACCGTTTCGTTAGGCAATGATTGCCAATAGTAAACGCGGTTACGATACAAGCAAACAGCAGTCAAACACTATCGGTTTTAGTTCATATTCGTACAATTGTAATGCAAACCGTGCAGCGTTCTGTTACAAAACAGATAGGCATTAAACAATGAATACTCTCGCGTTTGGCGCGTGCACGCTTGCGTTCAACGCGAACGTTCATGTCCAACTGGATTTGCCCGACCGATTTTCAACCTCTTTTTGCAGTGAAAACGCCATTCGATGTAACGGGAGATTTAGAGCGATTTGTGCTTGCTATGTTTGTGATTAAACGCCGATCAAAACCGACGGTCAAAATATCGCGGGAAACATTGTACCAGATTTCGCAAGATCTTTCGAAGATACGAAGCTTTCGCTCGTAAGGGAATTCTCGATAACACCCCAACTAGAACTCGCTATCATAATCGTATGCAAAGGCTTCGATTGTTCCGGCTCGTTATCCAGCTATCACGTCCGAATGAAATACCAACGCCTTCAATGAAATCAGCGAAACACTCTGAGCATTCCGGCATTTCCTTGCCTCCATGCATTGAAATATTCTGCTCCTACTATATTCTAGAGTGCGTAGTGAAACCCGAGGATTATCACGACTATCTAAAGAGGTTGAAGGGCAGCGTCTTCGAACATCACCTTCTCGGTATCTACTTGGAGTTTTGCAGGACGCATCTTCCCCGACGCTACGTGGCTACTCTTGGGCAAACCCCGTTGCCGTTACACCGGATAATCCGGAACATTGGCATATTATTATACTTTCAGATTTCAGAGTACGCTACGCTTGAAGCTCGGAAATTTGGCAAATCGCGACACCGACTCGACTATACTGCAGTAGTCCCGAACGCGAAAACGCTGCTTCTGTACAGCAATTCGGCGGAAAGTCGGAGAGCAACTCTTAAAGTATTTTCTGGCTTGTAATTTCCTACGATACCGAACCCTGGGCAGAGAAGGGTTGCTACCGTTGCATGTATGCGCAAAGTTTTGCAGCGCGACATATATTCAAAGTTGTGACTGGCTTGCTCGACATGTACTTCGTTGCTCAGCAGTGGACCGAAGTTGAACGGCCCGCGAGAGAACAAGGAACAGACTTGGAAAGAAAGAAGGGGCGCGAAAGGAAGAATTATCGATTAAAATTCTGCAACGACCTTACTTCGTAGAGTACCTCTTTGCGATTTATTTCGGAACTAGGAACGAGAACAAGGAAATCGGCTTTTATCTATTCCACGAGCATCAGTCCTCTTGAAAGAGCACGATCAATGGAGAGCACGGAAAATGGTGCACACATTTTCCAAAGATATTTCGTTGTTATGTTCGCTGGTCTGAAATATAGCTTCGTTGATTCTATCGTAGAAATCATGACGAACGAAAGGCAGACAGATCGAGTAGCGCAACGGGCAATTAAAAGCGATCAATTTTCTTTCGTCTACTTTCGAAGGCGCAAACTTTTCTCACTCGATGGTTTCCCCGCGGTCTCGTACATTTCCTTCGGACCAGTAATCTCGCTACGAAGGGTAATATTCCTGCGGGTGGCGTGTCGCTTCCAGGATACCCGCAGGAAAAAAAAGTGAAGTTGTTACCATCGATCTTGGGGATTCATTATTCACCGAGTTGGCCGGGGCCAGAAGTCGGGAAGAAAAACGAGCGATGGAAGAAGAAGGTCGACGATGCGGCGGAGAAAAAGGAAGGAAAAATACGGGCGGCAGATCTGATACTCTCGATACCACCTACGAAATAATTACCGTCGGACGGACAGACAGTGACGTCAGCAGATGCCACGTTAAATCACGTCTAAATCAGCAGCAGCCTGTTCTTCCCATCAGGCAGGCCATCGGCTTCGCCTTTGCTTTCGTTTCCAGCAACGTTCTTGAGTTTCAGTTTCAATTTCAATTTCAAGCTAGAAGGCACGCGGGACGAAAAGAGTTTTGTCACTTTATAAACTTATCGAGAACTTTGCCTCGACTCAAAAAGAGAGAGAGAGAGAGAGAGAGAGAGAGAGAGAGAGAGAGAGAGAGAGAGCTGTCGACATCGAGTACCGACCCGTGCTCGACGCGTACAAATGTGCAGATATCCGGAAGCTCCAGCATTATGAGATTTTAAGAAGGAAAGAGGATTTTAGGATTTAAGATGCGGTGCACGAATCCAACATCGACTTGGTATCTGAAAAGGAAATGCGAAACCGTGCGCCCTCCTCTCGTTTGGAATCGATCCCTTTGACGTAACGACTTTCAGGGAATCGTCTGTTTCGAATCAGGGATGAACGAGAGGAATTTGCGCTCGACGAGGTGAGAAAAGATCCGGCGGCGGAACGAACACGCGGGGAGCGTATGGAAAGGAAGAACTGTGCCAGGCATCGGTGATGGGAGGACTGGTACGGGCAAACGAATGATAAGGAGGGAAAACGAAAGTGCTTCCATGACTTACGCCAAATGGGATTTATGTCTGACGTCGGTGAACGAAATTCCGCGATAAAGGGAGCCGATCGGAAAGAACTCGTATCAACGTTCGGTTCCCTGCGAAATGTTTCATGAAGTGCAATAACGGAAATTATCCCGCTCAGCTAAATCAGCACGGTAGGAATAGATTGAACGATATTTTTTTCATTTCTTTTCTTCTTTCAATTGTCGCGGTTTGCAGGATCTTTGTAACGCGATTAAGAATGGGAAACGATTCAATTCGATCCTCTAGCCACTCTGACGCGTGACGTGGAAACAGTTTGGAAAAATTCGCGCAAGGAAACGAAGTAAGCTGTGCTCAAAGGCAATTAATTCGAATGTCTAATGAGGGCGTAGGAAGTGTAACGGGTGGCGGTATCCGCAACATGGTTAAGGCGTAACTGATACCAATTAAATCCTGAATGAGCAAGAGGTTTGCCCGGTGTGTACCTTATGTGCTTGGGAGGATCGACCAGAGTGTATCCTGTGCTTGTAACACTAGACGAACGAGCCTCAAGCATATCCACGACAAGTACAACAAGAACAACAACATCGGCATCGGCATCAGCATCAACAACGACGAGCCAGAAGCTCCGAGTGTTTCAGCTATTATTTTCACGAACGCACACTGGCGGATCAGCAAAATGCAATACTTTGTTGCTCGTTAAAAGTTTCCTTCGCACGGTATCGGTGGGCTAAAAGTCTTGATCGAGGTATATGCGATCCGCCGCGTTCCATAATTCAGAAAACGTTTGACTGATTGCGAGTTCCTAATTATTCAGCGGAAGCGATGAAGATGCCAAGCAGCCTCTATCGGTTCGCAATCGGAAAACGAAACTCTATTCTGGGTAGAGGAACGTCGACTAATACACCAGGGAATCCACTCCATTTCCACCTCCAATTATTTATGGAAAGCAGCAGGGAGGATTTAAGTGTCCCCGGTGTGCCTTGCCCATTATCATTTAAACTAGAGTCTGAAAGGGTCTCGGTTATCCTCGCTCGAATAACCTCGATCTTCCATGCGCATGTTACACGACCAAACGGAGGAGGGACGGTAATAGGAAATTTTGAGAGCGAGGGAAAGCAGAATAATCTAAGGCATTCTAAGGAAAAACCGAGGCAAATATAATACTGATGGATGTTAACAATAGGAATACCGAATTGGGGCCACCCGGCGCTCGTATCCTATCTGATATTTCAATCAAGTTGCATACTTGCGAATAATCGTTCAAGTCCCTTCTCCAACTAACTTTCCGGAACTCTCAAAGAGCGTCGACGAATAATGAAAAATCTGTGTTCCTCTCAGATAGATTTGTTCTCCTTCGAACCGCCATGCCAGGATGATTATGTCGCTGATACCTCTGGAATGGTAAAGAGTATGCGAAGCTGGCGAGAGCTGGCGATGGCAAGGTGAAGCATCTGCAATCTAATCACGGCTTAGAAGAGACGAAAAGCGGAGGCAGCGAGGCGCGCGCGTGCTAGAGGAATAGGTAAAGGAGTAAAAGGCGGAGGAAGAAATCGTGGAGGGTGTCGAGTCGGAGAATAGAAGGGACGAGGCGATGAAAGGGGAGAGTACACACGAAGAAGAAACCTTCCGAATCAATATGCGCCGCGAATCAGCACGATGGACTTCCCTCCGGTCTATTCGACAAAGTAAGTAGTAGGGTCTGCGAGATCATCGTGAAAGCGATGCGGTGCTGGCTGATGGGCTTTTCAAGGGAACCCCCCGCCGACACCAGACACGGACCACGGAGATGTCGCGCCCGAGGTTCGAGCACCTAACCGAAATTCGATTCCCCGATCGAGACGCGAACAAACGCCAACGGAATGCACAAGCGGAATCTTCTCTTCGCGTCTGCCGATCGCCATGGTCGCATGGACCAAATTATATATCACGTTCCAGAACGGTGCCGGTGATTGAGGAGGACTCGGTCCACCTCTTGATTTTCCTATCGCATCGCTCGCCGCTCTCTCATTTTCGCGATCTGTAACCGTTGCGAACACCAACGCTATTTACGCCCATCAGAACTTCCGCCAGTCTGCCTCGAATGTTCAATGTCCAGCAAAAATTTACGCCCCACTCGGAACGGTATTTGCGCATTTTTCCGCTCGGCTAATTTACGCTAAAAATGCATTCCCTGGCGGTAAACGGATGTTACATTCCGGCATCGATACCCTGCCCGTTTGTTAGCCAAAATATATTCGCCAAATGAATTGTCGAGTAAACAGCTTTTCCGTGCCATCCGTTAAGAGCACTTTTGGAATTAACGAACGGACTATTAAGCTACGGCGAGACAGAAAAAATCGTTAAGCATTCCTGCGTTCTCACCTGTAACTACAGAAAATAGATCGAATATTCCATCTTCCTTTTTGCAATCCTTCGCGCTGTTCGGCGAACGAGGCGAACGAGGCGAACGAATTTGGGAAGCAAAGGACGGCGACCGCGTGAAATTTAATTCCGCTATTCTGTACGCCGATCTCTCGACCGTTGTCGAACAAGAATTATTAACTTGCCAGAGCGGGCAACAAAGCGCGGCGAATTTAATTACCATTGAAAAAAAATCTGATCGTGGCCATTGATCTCCCGTAGAAAGTACCATCTGCGGTGTGTAATTGGAATTCGAGCGAACCAATTCCGAAATCCATTGATTCTTGCGAAAAAAGGAACCAGCCTATCCAATTAGCGGATCGAAGGATAACTGAATATCTTTATCGCGTCGAAGGAGCCCCTGGTAATCTTTCAGAAAATTTATTCGACGGAGAGGTCCCCGACAAATATTGGCCTGTGAATCTTTTTCGACGTTTCCATCGCATTCGCATTGCACGCGGAGCAGACGTTTCCCCTTGAGTCAACTGGGAACGCATTCGAGTGATATTTTTCTGGGGAATAGCCAGCGAGAGGGAGCGGTTGATGTATGTAATTTGCCACGCAGCAATCAGCGGGTTTACAACTACGATGCAAAGATAAGCCCTGTTATTCCAATCGGCCGAAAATCCGCTGATACAACGAGCAACGGTTTGGCCAATTGAATTAATTCTGGCAACAAGAAGGCTGCTAACGATTATTGCACAGCTCCCCGTCCATAGTTGGGCCGTTTTATCTAACTGGTGAGCTTGATTGGTTTCTCGATGCTGATGCCCGATCGAGGAACAATGACCAAAGAACATCACGCGCGAACGTGACGGTGGAAATCATGCTGTTACGCAAATTTCGCTAGCTCGTTGTTATCGGTCGTTTGAATTGTTCGATCGAAGGGCGAAAGAAATTGGTGCCCGATGCGAGGAAGAAATAAATTATAAAATTTTCTTTCAGCATATCGCTGGCCCAATGATTATTCTTTTTATCGTTTGATGAGCAAAAATGCGCCACCCATTTCAAGTAATTCAAGTACCGGAGGTTTAGATGTTGATTTCTTCAACTGTGTCCGCAATTGTCGTTATCTGCGCGCGACTGAATTAACAGAACGAAGTGACATTCTAACAGAGGATTTAATTTTCGGCAAGACCACTGCATCGTTCCTAGCTATTTAATTACGTCCTCTCAGCATCCTCGTTTCGTCGAGGCTTTCGATCTAAAGACGCGACAAACACGTAACGCGCATTGTGTCCGATTTCCCCGGGAATTTTCGCTAATTAACGTAAACTGTTGTTCCGAGGAAGCTTCGACGACACAACGGCTTCCGCAAGAAGGGCCTGATTTTTACGCCTCGGCGAAATTACAGATGAATCGCAGAGTTTCGCTTCGAGAAGTTGTTCAATTTCTTACTCATTCAATGGGAACGCACGGGAGGCGATTCCCATGGCGCAAACGACAGCGGTAAATCGCGCGAGCCGAGCGGAGAGAACGGCCACGCTTGGAATGAACTTGCTCTGTTCTACGTTCTCGAGTACCCCGTAAATATTTCGTCGCTGGCGGAAGTGCCGCGGTTATTCCTGAAAAGCGGTAATAGCTTCGTGCGCTGTTGTTAATGAAGCATCAACGTTCATCATCCTGAAGTAAATCCGGGCTAGACCGCCTCGCTATTGTTAAGAGTCGTGCTCGGCTTCTAGTTTCTAGTGACCGTGACTCGTTGCGCTTCGGCCGCCGTATCACGAATATTGAAATTCTGACGCTCAACACGGATGCTCTGTTTCCGATTTTTCTCAGCGGAGCCGCTGTCCGACCTTTCCTTCCTGCGGGATAATAGTTTTGGTTCCGATTCGTCGGAGAAACGGTCAAGAAGAAGAGGGCGGAAGGAAGACAATGGGAGACGATCAAAAGTGTCCCTTGGAAGCGAAACGAAAATGACAAGACCACCAGTGGCTCTTTACCATCCGGCGTGAGCTTCCTGCTTGCTTCCTCATACGACGCGTAAAAACGGGGCCACGATTTAAGGGCAACGAAAAACCGTGCCCACGGGATCAACATTGATAAAGCATCGCGCAAGAACGGTGAGCTAACCCCAGAGAAGAAGCGGCCACAATATAAAGCCAACCAATCGTGACTATCGTGAACGTCCGATACATATTTCCTCGGATTCCTCGCTTTCCATTCGTCCCTCTTTCCGATGTTCTCGCGAACGCCTGTCCCGGAAATATCCAGACAAAATAATTGAATCTCCTTCAGAGACGATTCGTTCGAAAATACGAAGCGTCTGATACGCAGTTGATTGATTTTGAAAAGTGTCTCGGAAAATTCTTCATTGTTTTGCAAAATTTCCCGATACTTTCACTTTACTACCGTCTTCCTTCGCTCTACTGTTCCCTGAAATTGTTTGGAACTCTCAAGGAAGAGGCTTGAAGATCGAACTACTGGAACTTATATATCTCTTTCCGCGTCTCCAGACTCGTTCAGTGTACCGAAACGATAGGCGATTCTAGCAGATTGTTGCTTCTACTTCCCACTTCCCAAGAAAGCAAGCTATTTCAGTTTTCTACTGACTTGATCCTGTTCGCATTACTGTTCCTTGCCCCATCTCACCACTGTGATGGGACTTGCTGAATAATGTATGGTTCGCGATAGAACTTTGTCCCTTGGCGGAGAGATTGCAAGAATTTCGGTAGAAAATATTTGGATAAAAGGAAATTGAATTTTTGTCTGAATCGTGAAACGGTCCTTCAATTCTACTAATGTGTGCAGGTACACGGGTGATATTGAAAGAAGATGAAATTTCTCCCAAGAACAGAATATGTACTATTTTTTAGTAGACATTTTCTAGCGATTGAAAGGTGAAAGTTTTTAGGGAATATTCGGAGTCTCTTGCGCGAATCTGAAAGAAATGTCTTCCACTTCGAAATTCTATGTCGGCCTATTTCCCAGTGGGCGAAAAGCTGCGGCTACTACGGATAATAAATTCCGAAGGAAACTTTATCCTGGATGGCCGACGGTTGGGCAAAGCCCCGATATCGTGAATTGATAGATAATGTAATCCGGGTTATAATTTGGCCCCATTACCAGGGGACACACTCGGCATAAGTAACTAGCCAGAAATAGAGGGGAAACGCGAAAGCGGAGGAGCTTCGTTCCCGAATGGAATTTCTTATCCTTTCGCCAGAGATTTCTTCGTCACTCGCGACAGAGAAAGTGTTCGCGCTGTCGCGACATGTCGTAGGAAATCAATAGTTTCGCCACCTACTGTTTCGTATTCCTTAATTAATTCTGCAACTTTATCGAGTGACAACGTCGCGCGACACGAAAGATTTTTACGACGAGTGTAGTTCCACGGTGGTGAGCCAACCTATTCTCGCGAAAACTTGTTTAATAAAAAAGTTTCGCGGAAAAGTACGGTGGTTTGGTCGTCTCGTTGGAGAAAGACCCCCGAGACTTCTCGTAATCTGCAATGTCGGGGGCTTAATTATGTAAATTCCGATTTCGATATCGTCCACAAGTGCGAAGAAATTAAAGAACTGATTGCACGAGGAGACTAGCGTATCCAAAATACCAGGCAGCACGATTAAAGCCTGCCGTAACTGATTTCTGTTGGCAATGAAACAAGCAGCGTCGTGTCCGCTGCAACGCGCACCAGCATAACTATGTTCAATTTATTTTTGTCGCCGTGGGCGGGTTAATAATGGAAACGTCGAATACGAAAGGTATCATTTACCGAACAGACGTGGGAAGCAAGGAGCGATGAAACGTTCCAGGATGTGCAGCGAGGACATCGAATGCCACTTGTTCTCACCATTCACGATTTCTTCTTTTCCGCTGGCTCCCCCAACCCCTCTTCTTCCTTTGGGGGTGCCTCGTCACCGAGGACAATGCAATATTTCTCCTTTCAGACCAGCACTGTGCCCGTACAATCGTTGTCCACGACACAATGCCCATTCAGACGCATCGCTTTACCACCGCGAAAATTCACTGGCCGTGAAATAGCTGACCAAACCTCCGATCGAAAATGCCTTTTCCCGATAAGACTCTGCGTCCGCACTTCGGTGCGTGAAAGCGCCGTTGGTTGACCAACAAATTTCTAACCCTTTGTTTGACGGCGCTGTGCAGGGAAAAGCCCCTGTTTTTGAAACGAGCCCTTCGAATCCTTATATGGGCGTTTCGATGAAAACCGCTTCAATTTCCTAGGAGATACCGTTTCGCCCTTTCGTTAGTACGAAATGAATTTTAGCAAGTAATTTGTAGGAAATTTGAGGTTGTAGCGCGAATGCCTTTCACCGTAGACGGGAGACCGTATACCGGGTTAGTGCGAAACGGATGAATGGAAAGCAATTACCTACGTTGGTACTTTTCTCGAGCACTCGCAGTTCTTAGGTCCACGCTCGGAGAAGTCCTTTGAACGCGCGGCAACTAGTACCTGCCCGCTACTATCTACGTATGTGTTTCACCGTGAATGTGTATACACGCATACACTCATTCATCTCGAAACATTGCACGTGCGTTTCGCATATTTTCGGCTTCTCTTCCAGGACTATCTCTCAGCTTTACCTTCGTCCTAAAAAACCTTATCTCGAGGATCTTAAGGAGACAATTAAACTTTATGCTCGTACTTTCGATAGTACGATACGAATAGTCGCGGATAAACCTCCTTCGGGACAGAGTTTCTTAACACGAATACAGAAAAACGAGATTCAGTTGAAACATTGAGATAGGGCGCTAGTGAATTGAGCCGCCAAAGTTTACGCGAAGAATATTTTTGTTGCCATGCTGGCCAGATATATTGCATCGACGATGAACGTTTTTATGGGATTTATGTCTGTGAATTGTGAATGGGCAGAAGAGTAGCGCAAAATGGCAAGTCACAGCGTGGTCGTTTCTTCGTCGCGACGGGTAGCAATGAAAAAACAAGGTCCTGCTCCCGCGCGACTTAAACTACTATGTACATACATACGAGAAACGGTGCCGCAGTAAAGAAGCGGTCCGCGTGTATTTATCTCTCGCGTGCACCACGACACATTGTTCCCGTGAACAAACTGTCTCCCTTCCGCAGTTTAGCGCTCGTTTTTGCCAGCGAGCCCAAACCTGCATGCATCTAAGCGTCTCTTCTTTCTGCGAAAATTCTATTTTCTCTAATCTCGTTTCCATGCCCGACTGCGTCTCGCGTGGATACTCGATCGTTTGTGTAAATCGTTATGGAATGTAGGCCTCCGCTTTGATAAGATTTCCGCCAAATTGCTCTTCGATTAAAACCTAACCCTTGTGCCTCTTCTAAAGTGGACGAATCCAGTTTCCGCATAGTTACACGTTTGCACGCGGTTTCCGAGGCAACCCGTTATTCCGAATCCACGTAGCTTAAGTTCAGCGGACCGTATCTGGACCCGTTATCAGCTATAGCCTCGTAAAAGAATCGCGGCGACAACCCGCAGCTTTCTGCTTAACAGCCGCCATTATTTATAACGCCGTGACTCGTATCCCTGCATTTATGGCTACGAGCAATGCGATCAGCGTTTAGCTCAGCGCTTAACTCCACACCGTTTCCCTAATTTTATTTACCCCCAATCTTTTAGTTGGCGATAGATCTCTGAAACACAGTCGCATCGTACAGAGCGTATAATTTTGTCGCGGTACGTCGCTGATCTTTCTCGCTCGATACCTATATAGTATACACATATATCCAAAGTATAGCGACGCAAAGTTTAATGGAGGAGCTAATAATCGAAGAGGGAGCAAGGTCTAGCGGGCTCCTTAAGGAGCAGACGAAATTAGCGATAAGGGAGATAGAGTATAAGTGGTAAGCCGCGGGAACCCTGGAAAGGATCGAGTGGGTCGACGGGCTGTAAGTGGTCTAAACTGCCGTCTCTACTAGCACTAAGGGTTACCGTTCTCGTGGCATTTAGGACGCAAAGCCGTCCCGCGGCAAGGTAAACCTTCGTGTCCCGAGCAGCGGTACAACGACGATTGGTCCGTTCTCGCCCGCTCTATTATCATAATGCGAAATGAGCGACGCACACATTTTGCATGCAATTATGTATATCGGGGAAAAGACAGCGGAGCAGGGTTGGCAACGGGAACGGCAGAATTGGCGTAGCGGTTCGCCAACTCGCAGCCGTGTTTTCACCGGTAGCTCGTAAAACGAGAAAGGGCTTCAACTTTGCGACCGCTCGCGTTCAAATTTGAAATTCGCCCCCCCCCCCCCCCCTCATCCTCCTCCTCCTCCTTGTCGTTAAGTATTCAAATGAATTCTTCTACAGCTACTTGAGATACACGCGTATAGTTGGAGGGCTAAGAGAATAAACGCGGTGTTCGTTACTTTATGGGAGCAGGCGGTCGAAACTTTTCGTTTAGGGTGAAGAGATTTAATACGGGTCGATTCGGCTACTCCCCGGCTACAACCTCGAGAGTTTCGTTAGGATGGTACGCTATGCCGAATCTCGGATACACCGAGGATACATCGAGGATACACCGAGGATACAAGGAAATGGTTGATAATTGACCGATCTAGATAGATGGTGATTCGGTGAATAGCTAAATTGACGCGAGTGAGGCATCGTTGTGGAAATTGTCCTTGGCGAAGGGTTGAGAAAGCGGTGGCTGGCGAGCACGGGACTTTCTCTCCAGGAAGCAGAAGCCATTAAAGCCAACGGAGAATACGGCAGAGCTAATGCGTCGTGAATTAGTGCATCGGCGATACCGTAAGTCTCGACTCCAGTGTCCGGTGATTCGTTCTGATTAAAATCTAATTATGAATCACCGACGTGGCCCGCCGCTATTTATCACCGTCTTCCGCCAGTTATTGTTTCCTCTTCCTTCATTTGCTACGAACTCGGCGAAACAGCTGCCACGATTATTTAATTAAGCCACCGAAGAAAAGATTAAGGACCGCCGTGTATCGCTGGCCGACCGAGCTACGATATCGTAGACGCGCCTCGAATATTATCCAAGAAAGTGCAGCTTTTCGTATAATAATAGTTGCATGTTTCCACGGTCCACAAATTGACGCGCTACTCGCGAGAAAATAAACGTCGAGCACTCACTCTTCTGCATCAATTTATCTTGACCACGTGGCCACGCCAAAGAGGGCGCACTGTCTCTGTACAGAGAAATTTGTTATCTAGGAAAATTATGCCGATGGCTGGGACGAGTCGCAGGGACGTCGGTTAGCTGCTTATTGGTTTCAGAAATTCGATAATGCGCCAGAATCTGTCTGTGACAGCTTCTGTATATGTGGCTTAATGGAATCTTAAAGTTTAAGAGAATTTTCTGCGGGTCGTCGTGGCATCAACCGTATCTGAACCAGACAAGCGAATAGCGAATTGATATACGAGCGAGCGTTTCTACGAAGTGCGGAAGAGCCAGCCAAAGGGCGAAACCCGGGGCAAGTGAGCGAAAGGGGGAATCACGCATTTATTTTCGCGGCCCGTTGTAGAAAGGGGAAATCTTTCCAGCGTTCAGAATGGAATTCGTGGAAAGGGGAACAGAGGGCTAGCTTCCTGAGAAAATATATATCCACCAGATATAGGCTGGATTCTGTTAAATCTACTGGAATTAAACGGCGAGCGGCACTTAAAGAGAGGAAAACACGACGGTCGTTTATAGCGAAGCTCGTCACGGCTAAAGGAAACGATTTATTTCGACGCTTTCTTCGCGAACTTTGTCGCGCCCTTTAATGCCGGCAATTCGAACAACGAGATACTTTACGGCCACGTCAACGCCTTCGTCGGTGTGCTCGGCAATTCCTCTTGCTTCTTTCGTTCGAATCGTTCGTTGATCGTTCGGAGGTTATCGTTTCGTTTAACCCGGCCGAGCTCGTCGCGGCAAACCTGGATGGAAATCCACGCCCGTCGAAACGACTTCCAACTTCAATCGAGTTTCGAAGACACGGCCTGCATTCGTTGCAGAACATATGCACGGTTAATTCCGGCCAACTTTGATACGAATTCTGACGTTTTACACGAATCGCCACGCAGATTTTAACTTGCGTGTACGCGCATCCTCGGCTACAAAGATGCCCCGGGGGCAAACTTCATTTGCACGTTTATTCCAACTCCGGGAAATATACTGTTTGCATGCAAACAGACCGGCATGCGCACACCTTGACAATACCGTGGTCCTGACGAGGTCTCGTCTCTGACTGGATTTTCCGTATCGAACTCTGCATCGCTTGGAAAGTTGGCTTCATCGCCTCCTACATCAAAATACCATGCAAATTTCGTTCGTTTGAAACGCCGAGACCTTGTTTTACGCCGAGCCTACAGAAGAAGTCGACACGCAGCCGATCGAATTGTTTGAAAAAGAGACGGTCCACCTGTCGAGTTGTATTTACTTATCGGAGAAAGATACACGAAACACAGAACACTGGAAAGCTCGCGTAGCTGTAAAAATACGACAATACTCGTTCGCTGTTAAATTAACTCGACAAAAAGAGTTCTCCTTGTAGAGACACAAAAAAGGCTCCCAATCGAGTCGCCATGAATAAGACGCATAGATGTTAGCACCTATATATCCGTAATCGTTCTCTATCTTCGCCGAGGACATTGGAGAGAACTATTGGGGAGGCACGTCATCGAGGTGAAAGAATTCTCGTTACAATTCCTTGCATGATTCTTTGTCCTTCCATTCGTCGTTCACATGCTCGCCCTCCAACCTGAACCAATTTTTCTGGCTTTTTCGTCGACGCCCGGCTGTATCAAGAGGTTCGTTCACACGAAACCGCGCCATGCATAATTTACGAAGTTATCGAGAGCATCGCTAAAAGAGCGCCTCGAAGCGCACTTGTGACCGAGTGCTGAGCCAAGTTTTTGCTAAAAGATATGCATCGTGCAGATCGCGTCATCGGATCGTCGTGGCTTGTCTTATCGACACAAAATATCGGGTCCCCATTCTCTTTCGGCTACAGCCACGTGTTCAAAAAGCGACTGCCGTGAATATAATCCAAGAAAATATCTTATTAGCAAAGAAATAGAAACGTTTGCTCTATGACTAAACCCAGGGTGTGGGAAACGAAGGGCGTTACTTCTACAACTAAAACGATCACCGATCACTGGCGGTGACAAAGATTAAGAATGCGACCAACACCTTAAACACGCTTATCGTAGAATTTGTTCGACCTCGAAATCGCCCAGACATCTAGAAGAAAAGTCGGCCACCGAATATTACCGATAGATCTCGTGCCTGCAAATACGTTCGAGAGGAATGTGTGCCATAGGAAAATGGCGTTGGTCTTTCGACGGATCGCGCAGCCGTCTGTTTAGGTTCTGCCCATAAATCTTTCTCGCAGACGCAAAAAACGGTGGAGCAGTGCAGCCGCTGAAAGGTTATCGCTTAATATCATCGCGGTTTTAACGGCCGGCCATCAAATTGCGAGCAGTTCGTTGAGATACGATTTGCCGGATTCCCAGGATTAAAATCCGAAGAAATTGAATGCTCCTTCGGTGGATGTTCCGCCGACCCTTATTCTACCCAGGTGGCTCGATTTTCACGAGCCAATCGATCGCAACGATTAGCCAAAATCTGAATGGAACGCGGACAACGAAAGAACTGTATCGCAGATTTTCCTGAATCGAGGGACTGCTCTAGCAGGCGTTACCCGAATCTCGATTAACCGGGCACCAGATTAGTCTGTACCCTCCAAGTTTTACGGTCGTTTCTCGGGGGAAACTTTAGCAATTTCCTCCCCACGTCGATTCAGCTGCGTTCAGATGCACGGTGAAAGTAAGAAACGGCCATTAGAGGCGTTAAGTGCTTTGTAACAGGATTAAAACGTACGCTTCTCCGGCCGATGACCATCGTCCGGTAGCGCTAAACGCGAGCCGCGACGATACTGGAAAATAGATCACCTTTCGCCCGACCGTACCCTCGGATGTGCCTCCGAACCCGTTAAGTGCTTTGGAACTCGATTAAAATTTCTCCTATTCCAACAACCGACCCCACTATCGATACCGCTGACGTTACGAAATTTTCAAACTCGTTGAAACCATTTCACGCGAACGATTCCTACGCCTCGGTTCCCTTTTCGAGATCAAAATTTTACTATCCACGATGCACAATGATGCACGGCTAGAACCTTCACGTTTCTACAAGCTGGCGCAATTAGGTTCCTTTTAGTTACCATCGCCATTAACGGGGATTGCAATCTCACGATCAACGCCACTACAAAACTTTTCTCATTATGGTCCTGTTTTCTCGCATTATCGGCAATGTTCCCTTTTTCCACGATGTCCTCGCCGAGTATTGCATCGTGTACATACAATTATGTACATGTACATATATGCTATGTTACCACGTGTTCCCTGCTCTCGACATCGAAACACTCCACGCGCTTGCCCCGCATCGTTTCGAGTTTATTTAGCCGTATCAAGAAACAAATTGCCAGCAAGCGAAGTGCTGCAGGGACGTAAAGCCGAATCGAAATTGATCGGTGGTGAAGTAGATCGATTCAAGAGTGCTAAAACGTACTGATTCGTGTATCGAAATATCTAATTTGCATTCAATTTTTCATCGACGACGCGCGAGCTCAATTAAAATTGTATCCCACAAATATTTCCGCAAAATTTCATTTGGAGACGGCGCGCTCGGTGTCCGCCACTATATTGGCACACATTTCATTCCTGATTCAGTTTAAGTAGCACGTGCATAGATACCACGCGTGGAGGTAGTAATAAAGCAATAGTTTTGTCGGTTAAACGCGAGAAGGAAATCACAACTGGATCGACGAGGAGGAGATATCGAAAATTGTCATTTTCGGGGGAATAGAAATTCGGTAATCTGTATAATGGTGTTCGTGTCTCGCGGCACGTTGCGGTGGTTCGCCTGGGCCGTGTCACTAACAAACTTGCGTTTCGCCAACTGTTGCTGAACATTCTGGGATAATTCAGCAGCGATTCCGTTCTCCGCGAGAGTTAACCCCTATCTGCGCTCGAACAAGACGCACCGCTCATTTAATCCTCGAATAATTACCGGCAAGCTTTCGACCGGAAGAAACGACGAGCCGGTTCATCGAAGCAACCGTCTCCTATTCAACTCTCTTCCATGCGATCCCATGGAACTTCTCTAGGAAATATTTCGCTAATTACGCGGGCGCGCGCGGTTCCCGTCTCTTCTGGTTTCCCCTCGTTCTTCGATTTCCCTGGTCGCAGCAAACTTGCCGAAAACTTTTGTCACCCTCTGTCGCTATTGAATCTCGATGAAATGCCCGTCCGCCTGCTTTCGTTTATGCTACCCCCCCCCCCCCCCCCAAAAAAAAAACCACGCCGTAATCCGTTTCAGTAGTGTTCTGCAAAGTGTGGCCGCTCCTTTCTCTTTTCCATAACTTTCGAGGCGAACTAGCACGAGAATATGAATAAATACCGCTTCCGCGGATACTCGCGGGAAGAGATATATCAGCCTGTGCCAAATAGCCGCGATATTAAAAGGAACGAGACGGAAGCGCAAGAGGATTACGCGTATTGTGCACGGTGTCAGAGATAAATGACAACGAATGCTCGGCGCGTGTCGAGGATTATAATAGGTCTGCGTTTGTCGTCCATACAGACGAGCCCAGTTCGGGTGGTTGTTTAAAAAAAAAGCATAGGGAAGGAGAAAAATATAATGCGTGTGTCAACGAGACTGTAAACCGAGGTAAGGGCGACGTATTAACAGTGGGTCGATATTCACCTCGATGGATCGATCTGGTAAAACTTTTGCCGGGGTCGAAACGCAAAAGTGGGGAAGAAATGAAGTGTCATCCGGGGCAGGGTAGCGACCTCGAGCACGCTCGTTGTACCACAGAGTGCCGAGACGAGGGCGCACTCTTCATCCTAATATAGTGTCCAGCCGGGTAAGAAGGGTCAAATGACCTCGCTTTCTACCATCGAATCGTGACTCGACTCGCTTCGAGTTTCCAACTCGATGGATGTTCCAGCGAGCCCCTTCGTTAGTTGGCATCTATTCTCGAGATTCGTCGAGCGTAACGAGCCAACAGCTTTTTCAAGTCTCCTCGCTGAAAGAATCTACAAATTGTTGAGAGATTGTCAACCATCGAGAGTCTTGAGGCGACTGAATTACATATTTTCGACGCAAAGACCTACCGAGTTCGTGAAACGTTCGACCATCGGCAAAGTTCATTGGCGAATTGAATGAAAAATTTGACAAGTCTCCGTTTCGCGCGGCTCCGTTTTAAACGAAGCGAAATTAGAAGAAACGAGGCGGAAGATTGGCCGGTAGCAAGGCGAACCGAGACAGGTTAATTAGAATCTGCCTGAACATTTCGATGATAAATTCGTGCTTTCTAGACCATATGACCGAAAGAGGAGTCGGATATAAATTTCGATTTAAGGGACGCGGCCTGACCGCCTTTAATAACGGCCGGGCCGTGACTGCAACTTTCGTAATTACTCCAGCTGGACCGCCGTTCTTCGCTCCTTTAGCTTTGGGACAAGAAACGACCAGTCTTCCAGGACAGCGCGTAGAGTTTCAATAGTATCTTCTTTCACCTTCTATATCTGTCCCCCATAATTTCCTGTTGCAATAACATCTATTGTTACGATGTCGAGCCACCTATCTGCGGTCGAAAAAATGAATTTGTCGCCAAAGTTTTTCCGCTACGCATAGTGAAAGAGAATAGCTAATTCAGGAAAACTAGCGTTTCGTTCGTAACGAATAACTATACGATTACCGTTTTCGTTACAAGTAGCGAGGTAAGTTGATTCAAAAGAGGGGCAGAACCGCAATCGAGGGCGCCTGTATTTGTTTTCCGGAATCGCGTCTCTCTCTCTCGCTCTCTCTCTCTCTCTCTCTATCTCGGGGGGGCTGGTAACGAATCGGTTGTCGGATCTCGAAGCAGCGATTTGTCGCTTTCCTTTCCTTCGTCGAAATCAATTCGACCGAGCCCCTTGGAAATAGGTAGAGAGAAACACGACGTATTCATTTATTTACAGGAGTACAGAGTCCGGTGAGAGTACGAGTCTGATGCAAATCCAGCGTACTCTAGTACAAAATCTTTTATTTGTTTGGCTGTCGCAGCAGGAAAAACCAGCTGCGCTCGGTCACTGAGAAATAAGTTAGTGCTCCTATTTTTCTTGGCTGTCTGAATCATGCGATTTCGACTGCAGTGCGTAATTTGCTCATTTTTAATATTCAGTCCGAAGGAAAAGGCAGGTTTGATCCTTATTTGTGTTGTATCGCAGCAAAGAAAGAGCGACGTCTATTGCGCGCTTCACCCCTAACGAGATTACCAGCGAAGCTCGCACGGCACCCGAGGCTTTTCTTTTAAATTCACCCTAACACGAGACGCAATGCGAAGACGTTAGGGAGGATTTTCCGCGCGCATGCATTGCGTACACGTTACGAGCAAGCTGCAAAAATCAAACGCCAAGTTTTATGCATGCAGATACGTTAGTTCGAGCTCGTAAAACGCGTCGTAAAGCGTTCGTTTTTATGACGACCACAGTAGCTCGCGATACCTCGACGAAACGTCATCGATACGGCTGCACCTTTGCCCCAGATCCTAGGTGCAAGGTGGTCCAGCCTCCGTATAGGGAATGCGATCCTGTCTCTGGAGCATCTATGTCCTTTCCACGAGACGAGGCCGAGTGCATGCATAATGCGACCAGTCGCTGCTAGGTACGAGCGTCATGCGAAATTGCAATGAAGGGTGAACGCGTGTCGCGTCGCGTCGCGTCGCGTCGCGTCGTATTACCGCTAGGGCATCGACGTGAAAACGGAAATGCGTTTATTGACGTGCCGGCAGGCACTCGAGGAAAATGATTGTTCAACGAGGGGACAATGATAATTCCGTTCGGCCACGGTGACTGACAGCGAATAAAACGAAGGTCCGACAGAATCGCCTCCAGCCTGCCTTCCTGTTCGCCATTATGTTCGTGTCGATTGAGTGAAAATTAATGGCAACGACAATAATTGCCTCGATAAACGTATCGAGGCCAGAATAAAATCGCTTTTACGGCGCAACGACGGCTATTCTGTCCGAGAAAAGAGCATTCTGGTTGCAATGAAATTTTATGCCCGATCAATTCCGATCGCGTCCACCGCACTGGTATACAATGAAACGTTGAGCTGCGACGCATCGGCAGACTTGTCCGGCGAAAGTTTCTTCGGCACGAGAAGTAACTTCAACGCTGCTGGTCCTCGCAAATGGATAAACCAAATCCGGATCCAGATAACTAAAACGTCGGCTCTATTCGGATGGCTGTTTACGGGTTCGAAATGCTCGCCGTGCCTTTAGAAGGGGAGAGAGAGAGAGCAAGGGATAACGCACAGCGGATGGGGTAACTTCTGACGAAATTCCATTAGAATTGTTTCGTGTACTCGGCCGAGCGTTTTGCAAGTTCGACGATGCTTCCTTCGATCTACCTTGTCGCGAGTCGCCGATTAAAGTATCGTGCAATCTATTCACCCTTGTACCGAGCTTCGTGACGCATTTCCGTTTTTCAAATTTCGAGAACGAAGCAAACGTTAGTATCACCACACCTGCCTCTCGCATTCCTGAAGAACTGGCGGTGTATTCCTCCTAGGAGCTCTTACCCGTAAACAAACTATGAATTTCTCTCGGCACGTCGTAGTAATTACGAATGGTCCATGCCGACGTGGACAGCAAACGATTCAACAAAGGGAACGCACCTTTCGTTCCACTGGATATTCCGCGCGGCGTTCGTGTATATTTTTTTCATTTCGGTCACGTAAACGTGTGCCATTATTAACAAGAGCCGTTCGGATACATATAGTAATGCCAGGATCGATCGACGCCGCGAATTTGTTATTTTATTAATGCGTATTTATTCCGGCCAATCGAGAATATCAATTATCTCCTCGAATATATGTCACCCTCTGCATTATTGTGCAAATTTTTCCTTTTCACATAGTAGCATGTCACTTAGCGCTGCTAAATAATGCGATACCAGCGACTGCATCTTCGATGCTCCTCATTGAATTTTTTCAAATTTCAAACAATGCTTAAAGAACGATGGGTTTGTTAAAACTCTACCGCTTCACTGATTGTTAGTCATCCCTTTCCTCGCGACGCTCCAGCGCGCTGCTGCGAATTTTTCTAAACGTGGATCTCGTACACTTCGTGCCGACGACACACAGCTAACCACTGGAGAATTTTTCCCTCGAGATTTCAGGATGCACGTTGAGATCGATAAGCGTAACCCGATGTAGATACATACATCTGGCGTATGCACCGTGGACTGTTTGTTTTTCCGTTTCGGGTCCTTTCCTTCGATCCTTCTAAATCTCGCATCCACCATAGGGAAATATTGTAGTTCCCGCGGCCTTTTTAATGCCGCTTCCTTCTCGAGATGCTACCACCGGTCGATCAGACTTGACATTTGACGTATAAGCGTGATAGAAAAAGTAAAGCAAACGAGTATTTGTACTTGTCGCGGGTATACAATATTGCTCGCCGCCAGCTTACTGCTTTTTAGAGATTAATAAATCCGCGGATTTATTGTCCGCGGTGTGTCTGGTGTCGTGATAAATTTACGGCAGCGATCAAATTTAACGCGGGGGTTTTTCTTGTCCGTAGCTCGTCGCGCACGGTCGGATGAATTTTCTTACGTGGTAGGGATTCAGAACGGGCGAACGCGAAAGTATATCCGCGAGACAGTTCGCCGAAGCGTGTGCATTGTACCCATCTACATACATATGTACATACCAACATCTATGTATGTATTTCCATCCGGCTCTGACCCAATTCCTTTCCAGCTGCTTCTTTCGCTCGTCGACGTCAGAATATTAAATATCGTGGTGACATGTCGCTGTACCCATTCGTCGTTGACCAGAATTTCTTCCATGCCTATCGCACTTGTCTATCACGCTGATCGAATTTTCAGACCTATCTTTGTCGACCGTCAAGAAATCCCTAATGCGTCGAATACTTTTCAGGAGAATTGGTGTCTACTCCCCCTCGAGAGGGATGTACGACTGACTCTGCTGCTAATTTCCGCACCTGCCGGTTGAATAATTTCTGCGGGTTCTGAGGAGTGTTTGAAAATACCATCGCGGTAAATAATTAATCCAGGCAAGAGCGAGGGGACGCTTCTCGAGATGAAACGCGACCGATTGACCGGGATTGCAAATCGATTTGATCAAATCGCGAGGCGGCGCGAAAGGATTGTAGGAAATTTCTCGGCGCACAACAAATTCATTAGCGAAAGTACCGTGCACCGATTAATTAATTAAGCAAAGCCGTTCGCATTGACCCGCGGGCTTCCAGTTGCCGCAACGTTGCGTTAATCAATATTTTAATGCAGCTACGAGGAAACAGTCGCCGCAAATATGCGTCCGTTTTAATGCATCGCCAGCCGGAGAGAAAATTATGTCGTAAGCGAAGCCGATTTGCGTTATAAATTTCCCGCTGATTGCCGCGCGCCAGTTTCGCCGTTCTTCGACTACCCTCTCCTATTAGAAGCTGCACGATAATGCTCTCGTAAAACGACAAAACGACTACGGTGATCGTGTTCGCGTTCGCGTTCGCGTTCGCATTCGCGTTCGCGTTCACCCTCGCAGGGTCGCCCGCTGGAGAGTATAGATCGGCAATTTAACGCGTCCAAATTATTTCCTGCTCGCCAGCCAGAGGACGTAAAGGAGCAAATTCATATATTAATCGTCGCGTTCGGGAGAGCAGCTTCGCATTATTGCTCGGCATTCATTTTTATCTAGACTTTATTATCGACGCGAGAATATTAGGTGCGCCGATAGAACACCGTTGGAAAATCCTGTCGCAATAATTCCTCGTTAAATCGGCAGCTCCGTTGAGACGACGATCTCGTCGAAAGCATTTTCTATGAAGAAATTGGAAGCAAAAAGCGTGTTGCAGTGAAAGATTTTCTCGTGTCTGGCGGGGTACAGCTAGAACCACTGCGACCATTGCGAGGTCTAGAATGGGGCAATCGACATTCAGATTGCTCAAGGAATTCGGGTCGAACGATACAGTGATTGAAATTATCTCTGAGAAGAAGAAATAACAGGTTTCAATCCGATTGTTGCATGGGTTAGGTTTGGGTTAGGTTCCGCCTCTTAGGGCGGAAGAGTTTCGAGTTTCATTGGTGGAAAATCAGTGGCCTGACGTAAATAGGGCGGATGGATATCAGTTTGTGATTAATATTTTTTAAACGACGGTAAAGTCCCAACGCGAAACAATCGACGCGACATAAATGGCGTGCCTCGATAATCCCGCCAGCAGAGGAGCAAATTTTGTTCGATTCTGTTTCATATTTGTTGCCGGATCTTTAATTGCTATTGTTCCTTCACCAATTTTATCGAACAGACGCCAAGCTTTATTCTATTATTAAAATTTTCACGGTGAACGAAGAATTCGAAGGTGGATATTTCTGTGACGCAAAAAGGATTGGAACAATATCCAAATTGTTGAATCAACTGGCTTTGATTTACACAAGTGCGATTGGTACGGCTATTGCGCGTCCGATAAGGAATCGAGTAGACGCGTAATTTTGCACAATTGATACCTGATGTGACGCAACACCACCCCGGACGAACGCTTGTTAAATCAACATTCACAGCCCCGCTAAATGAGACGGATAAATTTTAATACCCGTTATAAAGCAAGAGTTGAAAGCTTCCCTGTGCCACGTGTCTTAACTGGATCGATTTTATTTCACCAGAATTTTTGAAATCGCCACTGCGAAATACGTGTAACGGGCAGTCTATCGGTTGTCTTGAAAGAGAGTAAAGGGATTTGTCGTCGGCAAATTTTCCCCATGTCCGATTCTTAGGGAAGGGACAGGGGCCACGGTGCCACGACTCTGCAACCCTGAAACGACCACGTTCGATCCAATCGACCCACACGACACAGCCAGTCCGTGAGCTCGAGTCACGGCGATAAGATGGAAGTTTAGATTAAACCGTGAATATTTAAAGGCAAACAAGAGAGAACACGAGGGGCAGACGCGCACGTGTGTATCCAGATTGGAGCGTCGACCAAGGGGCCGACCAAGGGGCCGACCAAGGTAAGGCAAGCAGACTGCTCCGCTTGACACGAGGACGGATTATGCAGTTTGTTTTACAGATTAACGAACTCGCGTTTGCACGTGTACCTATGTTACGGAACTTCTCGCAGACCAAGCAGATTACTTTTCGGGGAAGACCATTAGTTACGTAACGCTGATGAGATTTAAAACAGGGGCCGATCGATGCACCCTGTGCATCCATAGTCTGTTCATAGCTGCACGCCTAAATGTGTTTCTTGTCGACGATTTTCTGGGATACGCGACCGCATTCACAGAGGTTTCCTTTATTTCCTATTCGAAATTAGATATTATCTGGGGCTTGCGTGCCACGACGGACGCGTACATATGTGCGTGGTTGTGCACGCGCGCGCAGTATTGCGCAGTCGTGTGTGTTATTACGCTTTGTTATCAGATACGGAAACGTCCCCCGTGACATTTCAATTTCATGCGACATAAAATACCCCGCAACCGCATTTACTGCTTACACCCTGCCAATGGATCGGCACGCTTCCTCCTCGTTATTCCTTTCGACGAACAGATATCGCGCAATTTTCGACAAACGAGGGGAATATGCAATTAATATTCGCAGCCTTCAAATCGTAATTTATTTTTAGGTGAAACTCGAATGGCTTATCTATTACTGTATGCGATGTTGCGTAATAGAGATTGCTGCGCGACGAAATGGAAAAATATATGAGTACATACAATGTTTAAGTACTGGTTTTTAAGAAACGATTATATTTCCATACTGTTTCCGTGGTGTAGTGGTTATCACATCCGCCTAACACGCGGAAGGTCCCCGGTTCGATCCCGGGCGGAAACAGTTTATATTTTTGTTTCATCTAAATTTTACTCTTGTTCAATAAATTTCCGAGCCATTGTTTTCCAGCCATATTTTTCACAGAAAGATTGCAGCCGCTACCTTCATTTTTCCCTCGCGCATACCAATTTGCAGAATGTGCTTCAGAATTAGCACGATTAAAAGGAGTAGAAGAGATACGAGGGTGTATAAAAGGGCTAAAGTATTCCTCGACCAAATTCTTCTTAACATATTTGTATCGTCAAGATGAAATTGTACGTCGTCTATTTTAACATACACTTCTCGAGGGTAAAATTTTCCCCTGTCTAGAGATCCAGTTTCTTCTATAAATAGTTACCGGGATATTTTCCGAAATTCCGATTGGTCCAGAGTCGCAGAATACTCGCAACGTTTCCGTGGTGTAGTGGTTATCACATCCGCCTAACACGCGGAAGGTCCCCGGTTCGATCCCGGGCGGAAACATGTATTTTTGCAACTTGTTTTTCAATAACGAAACATATTACGCGCCACTCGCGAACGAGTTTTTCCCATTTTTTGGCCTGGTCGTTTCGTGTTCGCGATATTCCCACATTTCCTGCGAACCATCGAAACGCGGGGTGCTATCGAATTACGAATTCGAATCACCATACGTATATACACCCTCTCTCAAAGCGGGACAATTTAAACGAGGCAATGAGAAACGCTCGACAACGAAACGGGAGAATCTCGCAAGCGGTAGAGTCGGCTAGTCGATTAAGCCTACACCTAGCGATCGTGGTGCGCGAAAATGCATGCATTATGCAGCAACCTGGTACAACCTATAACGATCGTGTAAACCAGACCAGAGAGTATGCGAGGGAGGTATCGGGTTCGACGCGAAACTTTGATCCAGTTTTCGATAGGCGTCGGATCGCTCGCTATAATAGCTCGGTCGACTTATTTCGATCGCGAGATCAGGTTAAAGCGGGACCGGTTCGATTTAAACGCACTCGGCCTACATCGCGCAACCGGCCATCGCCTACCAGCGACCGTTCGATCGTTGCCCTCGATATCTCAAATGGTACAACGCAGAGACCCGTTTTTCTTTCGAAGTCACGCATCACAGGAAGCACATTTGAATCAGCAACCGTTGGAAACGGCGGGGGATAAGGAGGATACGCGGAGGTCGGGCGAGGGAATATTTCCAAGATGGAAGCCTGCCGGAAAATGCAAGCGAACGGATAACTTGAAAATCTGCAGCGAAGAATCGAGCGAGATGCCGGAAGAGGGTAGGCGTCGCGGTTCGCCGGCGAACCGTGAACACCCGACTCTGGCGGAGAGCCTTCGAGCTCGCAACTTCTAATACCCTGTCCGAGAATGGGAGAACGCAGCCTAGCTGTGCCGCGGCTTCTTCTTTTCTTTTATCTTTTATCCTTTATTTCGCGGCAGCGAGTTTTACGACCGGTCTCGCCATCCCTTTTCCACGGCTGCTGCGTCCTGCTTGTTCTCTCTGGCAGCGAAGCGCTTTTGTCCAACCGCGTTTGCGCTCGTACGTATGCACGTCGTTGACAATGCACCGCGGCGGAATAAGGGAGATGCTGCACACGGTAGCCGTCCCTAGTCTGCTACACAGCCTCGACCGAGTCAAGGAATTAATGCGAATTAATCATTCACAGATGCACCGCGATAATCGTTGCCTTCTAAAGAGGACGGGAAAGCGTGATCGATGGAACGCGTCTGACCTCGAATGGAACAATCCACTTGAACGCAGCGCCGATAGTCGAGCGAGCATAATAGTTAGCCTCTATCCAATACCATCTCGTGGCAAATAAACCAGCCCGCATAAACGATTCAGACGATAAAGAATCGCGAGGAGGCAAAAGAGATACGCGAGGTTTCGAAATGGAAAAAGCAGGCGGTATTCAGAGCCGTGCCAGCATGCCGCGGCAGCTCCAATGAACTTAATTGGTGGTGCGAAAAACCAAGGGCACAAATAGTTGCTTCTGGATTTAAAGTAACTCGACGTCTCCACTGAAGGGTTCGTCGCGGTCGTCCTCGAGCATATTTGTCTTTTAACCTGTGGCGGAGGAGAGCGGCAAAGCGCCGTCTAGTCGCTTTTCGAGCACGTTGCCTTTCTGCCGCGGTACGTCATCGCATTCGGCTGAAGCAGGTGCCGCGTGCCTCGTTTCGTAAATGAGAATGCAAATGTCACGGGGAGGACATTTTTTCAGCCACAAGAATCCTCCGAGTCTTCTTTAATTACCTACTTCACTTTCTTTCGCCGCGTTACTTTTCAGTGGCTTTGTTCGTTATAATTGCTTCTCGCGCACGTATCTCGGACCACCTTCGAGTACGCGCCACAAAGGAATCCCGGTAAAACTATCTAGAAGTAGAGGCAGCGACGACGAACGCATCGCGTGTGCTTGAACGCGTTTCACGTGAAAGATGTCGTGGCCAGCTCATCGATATCCGTCTCTTTTACTATAAACGGGTACCGTATTTCTCGCGGAACGCGTGCTGTGCCCTCGTAGAAAAAAATTACGACAATTTGTCATCGAAGAGAAACAGTTTTAAGTTAAGAAGCCATGCCACCCCTCCCGCGTCTAGGGAGCGAAAAATTCGGTAACATATTTTAGAGGATACTCTCGAGGCTTCATTGACAAGACTTTGTATCGCAGCGTAACGCTGATCGATCGCCCCTGAAATTGCTCGCGTTACAAGTTACAAGTACTTGCAGTTTATCGAGCTACGAAGCGCGACCGCGTCTTCGAGAGTAAAAAGTCGAACGACTTCGAAGGCATTTATGCTGTCGCGATCGCGTGTTTATCGTTGATTTTCATACGCTTTTCGAGGTCAGGATCGCGAGGAAGCGGGCGATAGGGGAACGGCGAAATCCGGGCTATCGCTATTTCCACTCCGCTGGAAGCTCTCGTCTCTTTGGCACGGTAGGTGGGAAAAAGGTATTACGTCGTTTTACGACGGTCTACTCGTTAAAAGGAGATCAAGCTTTTTCGTCGCCGGGAGAACGTTCTTGTCCGCGCAACGCAAAGTCCTCGCGAATCTCTGTAATCTGTAGTAATTCAATCGACACTTTTCCCTCTCTTCTTTTCGAGCGCACCGTAGATCGGACTAGAGATAATCAATTTCTCTCGTCGCGCGGGAAATGTTTCTCGATACGAGAACGGAGACCAGGTAGCCGGCGATGCTGGAGAAGGGAAAGAAAAGGAAGCGATTGGGATCAGCGAACCGCGAGAAGAAGAAAGTAGCGTAAAACGTAATTAACGCGCCGTTACCGTATTACGTTTGGAAAGTGGTACAGCCAGGAACGTTAGAGAGAGGGCGAGATAACGTTGCGTCGCATCGTGAATAACAGTGGAGCACGGGGGGCAAATCGATCGATAAAAGGATTCTCCCGTGCTTCTCCCGCCGGGCCGTTCCGACCCGCCCCTTGCTATCGTTTCAAATACGCAGCGTGCAACCAGTCTAGTCCAGAAATTACTTCCCACCGGTACATTTTCGTCTCGGGTGAAGCCGGAAGAAACGCGAAAAACTTGGAAGGACTGTCCAGGGCAGAAAGTATCTAAGCTGCAAGAATGTTTCCCTGGTCCCGCAACGAATTTGATCTCGATCTAATCGTCCCACGCTGTTTCGGACACGCGACTCGAAGAAAAACCAGCGAGAAAGCGACCCACGAGATTTGTGTTCGGCCCAATCGAACCGAACTGAACGAGCCTCGTCGAACAGAGTTCGCGTAATTCGCAGCAATCTCGTTGCACGGTTTATTTTCTAACGCAAGAAACAAGAAACAATGCTGCATCCAAGACGCAATTATATGTATAACGATTAACTAATGGCGCGATCGATAACGGGAAACTTCTTCTAAGGAGATCGATGTTTGATAACACTCGCGTGTTTCGATTGATCCGATAAGGCATTACGTTCCTGTAGCCCGTCTTATTTAAAAAATTCTCGAGGAGCGAGAAGCACCAGAGCTTCCCGCGTAATACTCGAAATCTATTGTTCTCTAAATACGTGGAAAAGCTAGCTGCCTCGTGCACTTTCAAAGGAAGTCATTAGTGGCTCTCTTGCACTCGTTCCTGCATACCTGCAAAAGTGGGGCAAACGTTTTTGTTCCGAAGCAATGACTTTTCTCGCGATAAATCTGATGCATTGCGGTAGCCTCGATGACGCGAGTCAGTCTGGGTAAATCGGTCTACGTGCATTTCCGCATCGGCCGTGTGTCTTCCAAATGGTCGTGGAGTCCTATACAAAGCGAATTTCCTTTTGTGCTCGTTGTTTGCGTAATTCTAGAAAGTCGTTTAGGAACGCGACCGTGTTTAATTGTTTCGAGTAGTGGATTTTGCAGGGGCAAGAGTCGCCGTGGCGTCTCAGTGGTAGTTTTCGTTTGGTAAACGAAGAGGAAAGAAGAAAGTTGGAAGAAACAGCTCTTCGGAGGAAGAAAGTTTACGGTGTCTTCGGGTCGAGGCGGAGACGGTTACAAACGAGACTTAATAGTTGGAACGTGTTATGCCAGATGTTGAGAAATACGAGCGCTATCTTACAATTAATACCTTCGCAGCGAGCGGTGAAAAAAAAATTCGCTTGCCGTATGTTTCAAAGGAAAATGGGAGACGATGGAAGAGTATTTTTTGCCAATTTCCCGACAATGACAGGCTCTACATTCATGGAGCTCGATTGTACTTAGATGCGAAGCGTACTTCGGAGGACATGATAAACGTTGGACAAACTGGAAGCCGATCGGACATATCCTCGTTCTTCTTCAGCCACCTTCTCACCCTGCTAAGCTCCAGTCGGCTTTTACGTCCGTCGATAAACACTGATTGCACCGTCCTCCGAGTAAAGTGTTCCCCGACACTTCTATTCGCCTCGATTTCGTCTAAACGTCCGCTTTTACGGTATCGTTCGATTGCGCGTTTCTTGCCCCGCTGCAAAAAGCTTCGATGCATCTGCGCCCGGGACGGTTCGTTAACCGGGTGTGAACTCGACGTCACCTCTCTACTCCACTCGATTCGGTAGGTTCAGTTGACTTGGTCATTGCCGTTCCGTCCAGATCATTAATAATAATGCTTCGCCGCATTTGGGGAGAATTACTCGGAAATCTGCGGATCATCGTGAAACAGCGCGATTCTTCGGAGCGACAATTGCTGGCGAAATCGGCCGCCGGGACTTGCGCGTCAAATTTGAGACAAAAGGTTCCCGTCGGCCCCGAAAATAAAAATCATTTCCTGTCGACGATCGATCATACTCGGCGAAACTGTTGGTCGCTGCTTCAGCGAAAATGACTCGCCGGCGTGCGAACAGGTGCGATCACGAAACAGGCGAAAGGGTCCGCGCAGTCTTGGCCGTTCCGTGATTACGGCCACATCACCCCCGCTCAATGCGCCACCGTTTAATAGTCCTTCTACTTTTCCGTCCATTTTCAACTCAGTTACGACAAAGCGGTGGCCACTCACTTTGTCGAGTGAATCGCTCACAAAGGGTGGAGATTAAGTGGCAAAGCGCGTCGTCCACTCGGAGGGTCATCGTTTCCCGTACTTTGCGTGAAACCTCTTTTCCCGTGGAAGACATTTTTTCTCGCGACGTTATCCAGAGCGCTTAAAAAAAAACTTGAACGACCCGAGGCTCGCAGGACTTGCATAGGGCGATGAGCAGAAAACAAAAAAAAAAAGGCCTGAAATATATCGATGATCCCGGTTGTGACTTCTATAAACGTCGAGCCGACGAAACGCAATACGAAACCATTTGCTCGTTTAGCGTGGTAAAATCGAATGAACGTCAGCACGCATCCATATATCGCGACGGCATCCAGCCAACTAGGCAGACGAGGTAGCTCAGTTTGTCTCGTTGCATGCCCTGCATAAATGTGCAGCAACGCACGCGAGAGAAACTCCACGCCTCGCGTATCGACACACCGACGCGCTTCACGAGCTAAATGAATTTTCAATTTCGCGTGCGTCACGCGTTTCAGTTGTTTATCATATATACACACGCGCGTGTTTCACTAGCATTGCTCCGTCCACGCCCGTCCTGTACAGTGCAGCCAAAGCTGCAGATTGCATCGACTTTGCCGTGGCCGATCCTCATATTTTATCCAAATATCCAAACGGTCCGCGAGCCGTTATCTCTCGATTGATCTGCATTTCACAGTGATTAGCGTGCAAATACGTCATACGTCAGGTCGGCTACCACTCGTTCACTTTGTCAACTTTGCTACGGCATTGTAACGAGCGCATCGCTAAACAGATCGGACGCAACGATTAGTCGAGAGAGGTATCGGGATTAAAATGAGAAGAGGAAAGCGTTGGATATCTATGTACGCGCGTTCTATTGCGTTCTGTTGCCTGCATTGCAGAGAATGCAGACGGCAATCGGCACACGCGGCCTTATCGGTTACTCTCGTCCAACAGTTACCATTACCGATGGCACCGTACCATTGCGGATTATTTGTTGGTGACAGTGAATTCATCAAGCCTGCTGCACCCTCGTGACCCATTCATTTCCATGGACCATTTGTGACACCCTACACTCCACCGCTTGTTTTCGATACACACGCGGATAGGATCGCCTTTCGCTAGAAGTGAAAAAGTAAATTGATCGCGTCGGCGAACGGGTGGCGATAAAAAATTATTTGCCGAGTACGAATTGCTGGGACCGATTCTTGTAAATATGTTGACGCGCAAAGTGTACGAAAGTGTTTCGACGTGCAATCGGGGCTATCAGTTCTACGTAATTCTACTCCAGCGACGACGCTATCTCTGCGTATATGCTGGCGCGTAAGCGCGACACTTTTTCACAGCTTCGCGAAAAATGACACGCCGGAAAGCATATCCGTCTCGGTCGTGCACATAAATTCCTCTACGTCCCATAAAGGACTACTAACTGATCGTTTATCGGGCACCTTTCTGTCCACCGTTTTCGCCTTCCCTGGAGAAAAATGTCAACCGAACTGCCCGAAATAATGGAGTCGAATAAATGGAGTCCGTCGCTCTAAGATGCCCGTTGGATTACCGGTGGCAAGGCCGGCAAACTGATTATCCGCGAGTAGTAAGTCCATATTATCGTGACGTTCAATTGTACCTTTATCGTGGCAGAGTTATTTGTACTAGCAACCACAGACTGAATACGGCTGTGGAAGCAGAAGCGAAACGAAACGAAAGCTTCAAGGGACACTGTCACGGTCGGAAAAAAGAACACTACCGCGGCGGTAATCACGCTCGATTATTTAAGAGCGAAGAAATGCGATGAAACAAAAAACAAAAAAAAAAGGAGAGCACCGTGTCAGTTCTGTTCTTGCAGGAAACGCGATATACATACTCGTATATTATACGCGAACCTCACGACGCGGTCATAAATCTCGAAACACCCGCAAATGCCATCCCACTTCATTTTTCATGCTCTCCGTTACCCCGGGGCAGCACGCTGCGCAAATATTCGACGAGCGAGTGTCCCCGAGACAGAATTGAGAAAGCACCCGTTTCTCTAGGTCGGTATAGCCAGTATTTTTGGAAATCTTTCAATTTCATTCGGCGACACATTCAACGACGCGGTGCACGACACACCTGTGACAGAAAATGATTTGCTCGCCAAGTCGCTGGCTGAGAAGTAATTCATGAAATCCCGCGGTGTCTTTGACCCGAGAGTAAGAAAGGAAGGGTTGCTGTCTCGTGCGCGGCACGGCGCGCCGCGGCGGGTCGGAGGAGGTGGGCGAAAGGGTTGGCTCGTGGACAAAAGGTAAGAGCGTGGATTAGAAGGGTGCCCGAGACCGGCTGACTCGTGTGCGCAATTTACATGCATAATTGAGGCTGGCTTCGTAACGAAGCTGCCTACTGCCTACCACCTAGCCTGTTGATCGCTCCGCGATTCCCCCGCGCCCGGCCTACTAATTAGTATTTGAAATTGCGCGAAGTGGCAGCTGCTGTTTGTAGCCAAGTACACACAATGTATGTCGGTCAATTATTTCGACTCGCTGGGAAGCGTTAGCGTGAGAAAACCGTAAGGTAACATCGGCCTGCCTCGGAGTCCCTTCATTCTTTCTGCAATAGCGAGAAATGCGAGACCATATCTAGCTACATCGAGAACGGCCAGCTGATTATCATTCTGCCGTCTTTAGCGGATTCCCTTCGTAGCTGTGCACGCGAGTCGCAAGGAATCTTGGTGCAATTAAGACGGATGCGGAACTATGTGGATGACTGGAGTCTGGAGGGATCGACGCGACCGGTGTGCACGCGCGAAGCAAGGCGAACCGCACGGAGCGCACCAGAGTGGTATGCGTGTCGAAATTACGCAGCTTCGTGACCGATAACGTCGCGTCGCGTCGCGACGCACAGTAATTTCCTACGCGATGCCTGTTAATTTATCACTCTTTGGGTTCGCCTTTCGTTCGTGTCAAACGCTTCGGGCTGGCTTCCAAAACTGTTTACAGACACACGAAATTATGATAAAGATCAGACTGGAATGCGAGGGGAAGGTGCAGCTCGACGAAGAGCGTTTCACTTAAGCTCCCGTATTCGATTCGATGGGAACAGATACGCAAATATGGCCTCGTTAGAAATACAATAATCTAAACGGCGAGTGCAATTGATACGCGAGCTCGAATGTCGCGAGAAAAAAGCGACTTGGGAGTACATGAAAGACGAGTACCAGCCGCCGCGTCCCGTCGGTGGCAGAGCCTGCGATAATTAATGACAGGTAAGTTCACCAGTGGACCACTGGAGTCGAATTAGGGCAGAGGCGTATCGTTCCGAGATCGTTCGCCGTCAGACCACTACGGCTAGACCTCTCGAGCTGTTTCACGGCTCGGCCGGATTTCGGGCGAGAGATTTTACGGCAACTCGAGCGGATCGCGAAATTTTCGCGAGTGAAAAGGCCGAGATACAAGGGGTGAAAGTTAACCGGCTGGAAAACCTAGCGCGTCCCTTGACAAAACCTTTACTCTATCTCGTCCCTTCGTACCTGTTCAGCGTTATTAAACGTTTGATGCTCGAGCTTCTTTGACGGCGTTCGCCCCTCCTAATCCTGAAATGCGTCAAAAGAATGCTGGACCGAACAGTGTTTATACACTTTGCAGGCGATACCGTAGAATTTCGAGGACGCGTCAGTGGCGCGTTGGCTACCTTTCTATCCAACGACAGAAGCACCTGGGCTTCGGTTTGGGGAAGCCGTTCGCGAGAGGCCAAACTGCCGAGCAAACAGCTCGGAATGATTGCCACTGGCGCGGTAACCAGGGTTATCCGAATGTTTCACCGCAAACCCAAAACAAACGAAGGGAACGAGTTGGCTTGGCAAACAGCGAACGTTTCGTCGACCGATGATCCAACGCATCGATTTTTCTAGCCCTGGATGCGCGTCACCGTTGTCCAATAGAAATCCGGGCTTCGCCACCCTTGCGGTTGTTTCACCGCATTACGTTGTTAGCAGTTAAGTTTATCAATTCCTTTCGTTCCTGGCGGTTAAACCGCACCCTGTCAAAGATCCCCCTGTCCATTAAACGATTCAATAACCGCGCACACCTATGAATCGCAACCACTGCAGCGTTTCGCGTCAAATCCATTCTACCATCTACCTTACGAAGTGCATCGATATTCGACAACGTTGAACAATCAATTCGATAAATCGAACGTTGACCGTTCTAGTGAATTTTCTTTGATGCAGAGCTTTCGTGTTTCGGAACGCAATCGACAGAGGAGATCATTCGAAACGGGGTGGCGAAATTGCAGCCGCGAATTTACATGAATTTATTAAGTTCTCTCCGAAGCGAGCAATTATTCACACTGCCATGCATATTTTCGCGATGCGCGTAGCCACAGTTTCTGTTCGACCGCAAAGAGCACGGTGTCGTCTTATTTAAATGCAAAGAGAACTTCCTAATGAGAAAATTAGCCGAGGAACAGCGGCATCGAAATTTCGTGCGACGAGAAATTTTCTTTCGTTTACAGTGTCCTTTGCGAGCGGGGGCTGATTTACTGTCAGGGCGTATTAAACGTGCACCGTTTTATGCTCTCTGCGCTACTAAATTCTTCCAAAACGAAGCAGCACCGAGACTTGACGACTCAACTACAGGGCAGGGACACGCCGTTGCGAAGATCCTTGAACAAACAATTGGCGTAAAGCTTGCTGGAACCTCGATTTTCGTTGCACACAGTCGGCGTTGTTCATTGCCGTTGCACGCAATTGCAACGCAAAGCCGTGCACGCTTTGATAAACATAAAATTGGATACTAGAGGCGAGCCAGTAATGGAGAGAATTAAGCAGCGCCACACTGGAAAGTGGAAACGGTCGGTCGGTGGTCAGACGGCCGGCGACTAGCTACTATAAACTGCGAGACGATAACGCCGCCGCGCCGCCCGTGGCGTATTGTGTGCATTGTACGCAATCACGAAACTCCCGGCGAATGCATGGACTTGCTTTCGAGCGATACGTCACGCGACGTAAATAATCGCAGACTCTGCTGGATGCGTAGAAATGTCGCACGAAGAGGGTGGGCACCGTGCGAATGGCCGCGTTTATTGGACAGCGGGTCGTCGTATCGCGCGAAAACCTAATTTCGCTAGTCGTCGGAGCTTCGCGTTTAATTGAAACGTAACGTGAAAATGGGCGAAACCTCCGCGGAGCTCCGGCGAGAATTGAATTCGTGATCGGAGAATCCGGGATTCTTTCGCGTTCTCCCTCATCCGTGACGGCCACCCCACTGCCGGCCGATTTACTTGCGCCTTTCGTACGTATTTTAGCAAGCGAACGCTTCTATTTCTCCTCTACAGTTGGTCGATTCTTCGCTTCGATATTTTCCGCAAAACGACACAGCTCCAGCAACATCTACTAACGTTCATCTTTGAATTGCTGTCATCTTCGCGGTTCAACGTCGTCTCAACTTTTAAGAGATCGTTTCACTTTTAGAGAGTTCTCTCTCTTCGACCGATCGAAACACTGGTAACGCACAAATTAGCCGGTTTAGCTGGCTGTGTGTGCCGTTTCGAGTTCGACTATTCGTTCAGTAGAAACAAGTAGAACGGTCTATTTTCACCTGGAAATTGTCACCGACATGCTGTTTTTCGCAGACCAAACAGCACATGGTAATCGAGCAAATGAAAACTCGTGGAACGGCCGAAAGAAACGGAGGATGGCAACGGGACAGCCCGAGTGGATATGGTTCTATTCGATCGCGCTCGTCGCATCGCGCGTGTTCCAAAAAAAAGAGAGGGGAAAAAGGGAGGAAGCAAAGCCGAGCAAAAAAGCACGAGACGGAGAGGATTGCTGCTGTTTCGCTGCCATTTCCATGGAAATTGAGCACTTCGAGTGCTTGAAGCCTCTCCAGTTGGCTTCGAGTTACTCGACAACTCGATGCGAGTTTCACTAGTGACGGGCTAGCTTGAATCCGAATGGGGAGACATAAACGCGAAAAATGTATACCACCTATGCCTAATCGATCGCGGTTCGAAGCGTTTCAAAGATCTACCGGGCACGCGTCGAGCTTTTACCGCGTCCCTTCTATTCTCAAAAAAATTACAGCATGAGCTTTTAACGGCTTCCTACACCTTCTATAGGTTATGGTGTTAACGCGTGGTCGAATCGAAAGCCGGATTTAGTTGGCTTTTCAAAAATCGAGTTGATCTTGCGGCGACGTAATGAAATTGCTGCAGAAATATTCGGGGAATGTAGGGCAATACTGAAAGTATGTGTCCGCGCTTCCTTCCATTCGGAGAATGGATACAGGCGGCGTTATTCTCGCGAGAAAAATGAACGCGGCCGCTGAGGGCGCAAAAAATGGTGTAATAAAAATCTATTAAATTCTTCATTCCGAGGGCGATCTATCAGGCGCGAAAGATCGACGATCTTGTAATATACGCATGCACGTCAAAACGAACCAACGAACCAAACGCAGAATGGTGACTGATTCGAACTTGGAAACACAAGTTTGTCTTTGGATCAAACTCCCCGAGAGCAAGCAACAATTAATTTACTCTGCGAGTTCCTAGATAATGAGATCGGCGCACCGTATACGCCTAGAAACAGAGGGATTAATTAAGCAGCTAATCGAAAAGCTTTAGTGCGTGTAAACCCCGTTACGTTTCAAGCAAGGACGTCGCCATTTCTTATTGCCAGAGATTTCTTCCTACCGTACGGTGCGCGACATTTCTAGGGAAGATGACAGGCAAACAAATTAGTGGAAATTGCACAGGTGTACCAAAGATGTATAAACAATTTATTGCTATTCTATGCTGAACGAAAGATTCCAATTCCAATGCGAACAGCATCGATCATTGTTATTAATATTATGATGCATAAGCAGTGATGAACGGCAAGCAAGTTCCCTGCTGGGAACGCTGGAATTTTGATCCGAGTGCGATGAATGCTCCGCACAAAAGTCTACCGAGAAAGAAATATCGGGCATCACGACGAAATATGGATGTTAGACGCGAGAGAAAAATGACGAGCGCAACGGTACGAACCGGTGATTGATTGGATAGAAGAAAATGCAAACCGAGGTAGGATTCGTGGAATATAACGATATGGAGTAGGTATGCGCGATTTAACGGTAGAATATATACAGAATATGGTACCGGTAGGACGCGCGTGGGGACGAATTCCGAAATCGGAAGATTATTCTTCGTGAAAACGTGCAACGCTGTGCAAGGTTATTGCTCCCCGACTGGAAGCATAAATTCACCTTCGAGATATCATCCTTGGGGAATGTCGCTTTCAGCTTACCGTCCTCCCGATTCCCGAATAAATATTCGATCGCGATTCTTGCGAATCAGAGGAAACGTATAAGCTGGACACGGAGACGGTATCTTGTTCGAAACAAACGTTGGAACAAAAGTCTGACCCGTGTACAGAACCAAACGGAAGTGCGTGTATAACGATGTATCGTGATGTTATATAGAGTAGACCGATAACTTTTATCCAGAGTCCGCTGCATCCGTTTAAATTATAAAGTTCTACCGGTGCAGCATCGGTGCAGCATCGCTTAATGGCGTGGACGGGCGAGAACAAGTGACTGATAAATGATACCGCAATAAATTAGTCTTCCAAAGGTGCGATGCACCGGGCAAAAGCAGAACGGCCTTTCAAACGAGATTTCGAGTTGATTAGCGAGCAGGATCCCAATTAAAGAAGTTAACGAAATTACCATACGCCAAGCCGGTTCGTTTGCTACTTTTCAAGTGATCCACACTGAATTTACGAATAATGTTCGCTCGACGTGCATTTTTGGCACAGCTGAATGGAAAATACTCGTCTTGCCCCCATATCTTTCCACCGTTCGCTCACAAAAACTTGGCTCGCGTCAGTAACGCGTGCCCATTCGCGAGAATTAAGCGCAGGCTTTTGCGCGCGTTTAAAAATATTTTCGACAAAGGCCCTTTCTTCGAAAGGGGTTGCCATAGCTCGCTTGAATCGGTAACAACGGAGGGAATATTCGCGACGACGACGACGCTTCGATGCGAGGGGGAATACGGCAAATCTATGTGTTACTACAATTTCACTTAGCCTATAATCGCTCAGCAGCAAGGAAAAAGATTTAATTCGCGTCTCGTTCACTGGCTAATTGCCCCCTAAATATTCCAATGTGTCTTTTCAACCAACTTTCAGCTCGTTCAGCGGGTAAACTTTGAACCTTCCCTCGAACAATACTGCACGATATACGTGCTATTAATTTCCTAGGAAAACCCAGGAGAGGCGCCAGCTGAGGCGGCAATAATTTTCGAATCAAAGGATTTTCCGAGGGAAATCGGCAATCGCGCTTCTACGGCGTCTCGATTGTAATTGATCGATTTGAGCCACGTCCCGCGACATGTACGAGTAGCTAGCAACAACGGAGAAGAAATAGGAACGCGACAAGCGAAAGGTAGAAATGGTTCGATCGTACCTGTCGCAACATCCCGAAACGTTTTTTCGCGTTCGCCGTACACCGCTCCGGGCGTTTAATAATCCATAGTGCGGTGGTGGTATCGATTGAATTGAAAAATTGAAACCGTAACTGCGTTACGGAACGCTTTCAAATCGTTTTTTATGAAGAACGCGCGTGCGCTTACATCTGCCCGATGCACAAGTATTTTGTTTCCAGAAGGAATTCGATTTGCATCGAAGCCATAACTCGAGTGCGCTACTAATCGGATCGCTTTTGTATTTTCGATTCGAAATAATTGCATTACAGTGCGGAATAGATCGTACAAAAATTGAATGAAATTACTGCCTGAAAGTCACGTATCGCTTCCGCTTCGTTACACGCACCTAATTGACTCGACGTCGATGCGCTTCGGAACTGCAAAGATTGCGGATGATATATGTATATTGAGACAACAAGGAAACTACGAATATGCCGAAACGTTTGATATTTTGCATATTTTCATATTTTTTTTCCAAAGAGAAAGACAATTCTAAGAGATGGCAGAAATGAAATAAATTGTAGTTCTAAAAGTAAAATTCATAATAAGTCACGTTAACTTATTTCTTTTCGCTCGGATAATTCAATTGCGAGCTACTTTCCACTTCTATTTTTGCGTTAATCGTAACATACGTTTGTTGGACTTGAACGAGGGAACAAGTCGTTTGATCTTCGACGTTCCAATCCTACGTAGGAAGCAATTCTGCAAACGTCGGCATCATTGCGGAGAACCGTTCTCTGGCGCCAGAAATATTGGAAAAGAATGAAACAAGAACAGGAGCTACGTAGGTAGCATGCTCGCGCATTTTCGTGTTAATTAAAATTGCCACGAGGGACGAAAGCAACGCGAGAAGAAGTAATCGCGACAATAGCGAACGCATAACGTTGATTACCCCGTGCGGAATATCGAAGGGGCGAGACACATTTCGCCAACAACTCTATCGGTAGCGTCATCTGTCAATGACGTTGACGCATGGGCCACGTTGTCCGAGGATTATTCGACGTTACACTATTAGGCAACGCGCTCTACTACGGAATTACTAATCCTTCGTGTCACAGGATAACGAACTTGACAAAGTAATCCGTGGGCATAAGGTGTCGCTGAAAAAAAGCGATCCCCGATGTGCCGCGCGTTTGGACGCGCGCCAAGCACGCTTATTATTCCCTGGACTCGTTCCGTTTTAATTTCCAAGCTGGTGCAATCGGCGAAATGTGCAGTTCACTTAATATCGCGGTAAATGCACATTCGTCGCTTCGTTTCGAAGCTGCAGGGTGGATCGGGGGAAACGGGTAAGCATTAAATGGCAGTCCGAAAGGGAAATCCATTGCGCCAGTTTCATTTCAACAAGCGAGAAAGAATTGAAACAAGGCAGGTTCCTGTATCGGAATAAGAAACTAACCCGTCCAGTGCGGTGGTAGTTTATTAGGATGGACGGAGAACGGGCATGACTGGTTTACGAGGGGAATCGCGGTATGGAAAATTTTGATCGTAAATGGAAGGTAGCAAACAATAGTTATCGGCTAACCGTTTCTATCGAGTCGGCGAGTGGCGTTGCTCGGATATAAAAGCCGATCGATCCTCGCGGAGTATCGTCTCGATTCGCGATACCATCGAAATTACGCGGACAACGATGTTACGAGTACACTTGCAAGACGACAGGCGAAGAGGTTTCCTTTTATTATTTCAGAAAATATCAACAATTACGTTACATTTATCGACGCGATCGTTTTATTTCAGAGAAGAGTTCCACGTTCCCTTTATCAAATTCCTCGAGCTTGCACCGACCGATTGCTTTGCAACCAATTCAGCTCATTTTTCCCCGCAATTTCATTCCTCATTTTATTTCTCCGATACATCTAAATTTATCTTCGATACAAGTTACGTGCTCCAGCGACATGATACTTGCGTATTTTTTGCGAACGGCGTCGAGTTACCGAGCTCCAGTCTATCGATCCCCGAATATTCCACCGAGCGGAGCACGTTGAAAGAAAAGAAATAATAATAATAATTTAGTTGACTCACCGTTCGCACGAGAACAGTCCTAATAGTCTCCACTTCCTGTCTCGTTGGCCAGCGCGCATAGACCACCCCACTGAGCAGCAAGACAAAAAGGGTGATCCAGATTGTCCATGCCAGAGCGTTCCTCGTTCTGGCAAGAAGCTTCTGGGCGGTCCGCGTCGAGATCACTTCTTGCGGAGGGATCTCGAGCTTCTGCGCCTTCCTAAGAATATCCTGGAGTCGTCTCTTGGCCTGCTCCACATCCGGCACCACCATTTCCTTTACTTTTGTCGCGCCTTCACCCCGTTCGTCGATCCGTGCCTTTAACTCTGACCTCGCAGGATCGGTACCTCCTTGGAAGACCGACTTCCGGGATAGAGATGTTAAGAGAAGCACGTTTGCAAGCGCACCCCGTACAGAGTCATCCTGATGGAAACGGCCGAAGCGTCGATTCTCTGGAAAATTTCATTCTCTTTCACTTCCTACCTAATTTCCTTCCTATGCTTCTTTAAGCGTCCCGATATTCAGCTTCTAACCGAATCTCTTTGACAGCCGGTTCGAAATTGCCACTAAAGACCCCGACCCAGTCTTTGGACCGTTCGGTTCGTGCAAACTTCATCCTCTTTTTCCCTTTTCCCTTTTCCCTTTTCCTTCCTTGCCAAACTGTCTTCGTTAAGGCCTCGATTGTTTCTAATAAATCTCAATTACACCTGTCCAAAGTTTGTAGCAACGATTTAAGAACAGGCTGTAGAATGGAAATGCCAGGTAATCCAGATTGGGCGAATGATCCAACGGTAAACGAGTCGGCACTTAATTCCAGCCGAGAAACTTCGTGCTCCCGATCCCCGAGTCATCTCGACCACCTTTACCCCCCTCAGTGCTCCAATCGATTCTGAAATTATTCCCGGCGCACCGCAGTAATTACCTAATAATTCCGGAATCGATCCACCGACAGAAACGGTGCAGCTAGGTGAGAGAACGAGAGAGAGAGAGAGAGAGAGAGATTGAGCGACAGGGAAAGCGTGTCAGAAGGGGTATCCTGCTGCCCCCTAATTTCTAACCCGCGAAAGTACGACCTACTTTTCGAATCAGGATTACAAACGCCTCGTTCGTCTCGCGTCTTATTCTGATAATTATTCTCAGCTGAATTCGGCAATTCAATTTTTTAATTATACATATATACATATACAATTCCGCGATACATACACTATCAGGAATACGATCTCCTGTAGGAGGTTGTTTTTTTGCGCTGCCAACGCCGTCCCTTTGAACGTCGACTGACGTACAAGCATCTTAGCTTCCCCTGCTAGATCTCTCGAATTTATTGCAAAAGGAGACGCAGCGTGGCAAGTCGGCAAAACGCGCGGTGAAAATTATCATTCTTTGGTGGCCAATGTGTTGGAAACTTTAAACCTGCAAACTTGGAGGGCTAATTGCCTCGACGTAGCCGCGCGAATACGCCCGTTGCATTTGGTATTCCATTTCTACGGAATATATAGCAACCTCTAGTTTAAGCTGACTTTTAATCAGAGTACACACTCTTACCTGGCAAGCTCGTGCAATAATTAATTTCTGAACTAGTTTTCCTACGATTGTTCAGCGTATAATATTATATTATATCCACGTGTATTTAAATTCCATCGAAAGAAATTTTGCCGAAATATAATATTACATTCACGTACATTTAAATTCCATCGAAAGAAATATTGCCGCCCCTGTCCGAATTATCTTCAAACATCGCGGGGAAAGACAATCTTTTGTGAATCTTCTACAAAAGTTCTATACCCGTCCAACTTTACAGCGATGAACGCTAAGAGGGAAGAGTAGTTTATCTTCCTGGAAGAACTTTTCTCTTGTGTGCCGAGGAAATACCCTTTCGATCAAACCGCGCCAACGAACCGCAACACCGTGAGAGCGGCCTTCTCCATCAAGATTTTCCCTTTTCTCCAATTGCACCTCGCCCTCTTTAACCCAGAATTGCATCGATCTTTATGCCATTCTTAATCAAAATAATTTCAATCGAACATTTCCTTCGCGTGACTCTCTTTAATACGATACAATGGAACATCGATGCAAGAGCTGCACTATGATTCCACATTTAATCAAATCCGTACGAATATTCGAGGAAAGTGGTTCTCCCGCTTGAACGTACGATTGATCAAGAGCGACGTATTTCAAGAAATTCACCTTTGCGCCCGTCCGCCACGCTTCACACAAATTACACATCTGTCTAAATGGATATCGAGTTCCCTCTAATCGAGTACGATCGACTTGCGAAGGGCACTAATCTACGACCGCTGATGGTCTTCGCGTACTCGCCAAGGGAGAAGAGAGGGAGATCGGCGTGGATCGCAAATGATTGCAGAGATTAATTGCTCCGAATGAAAGATGCATTTCTCTTGACTAATCAAACCTATTCGGATCAAAAAGAAAGAAAAGAAAAAAACTAACGAGCGGTATCGGTTGAGTATCGCTCTGAATAATTTCGCGAGACGACTCGAGTCGGGAGAGCACACTTTCGTGCGCGACGGGTTAGGCACGAATAATATTGCACGCCAAACCTCTACTACCTTCAAAGTGAACAATTATAGCAACATTGCGCTACATGAGACGCGTGGTCTGAACTCTTGCAACATTTATACGGTACGGTAGGTATATTAGGTATATTAGGTATATTAGGTGTTGTAGCATTGAGCAAGAATACTCTTACTTTTCAATAAAGTATGTAGTCGGCGCGTGAAATAATAGCGTATAAAGGGTTGGCTCGCGATAGCGTTTGTAAATACCAACCAGTGGAAAAGTCTGTTGTCCGCTGTCGTTCTGCAACGTACCTTTGTTAAAGTGCTTCACGGTTCGTTCACGAGCCTGGACATTCGTGTAAAGGGTTGACTGTCTTTGGTAAAGCGTGGAGGGTGACCACGTTTGGCAATTGGCAACGAAACTCCCGTGAGACCGCGCTGATTCCCGCAAAGTAGGTTCACAGGGTGGGACGTTAAACGTTGCGGAGGATTGCCGCGTGTCTGTGGTAGCGTTCGTGCGGATGAAATACGAACGGAATCATTTATCCTCGTAGATCCTTGAGAGTTTCGTATCGTACTGCTTCCCGCAGCGACACTTTGCCTCCTTTCTCGGCGAAGCAGTAACGAGCGACACAATCGAGTACGACACTGCACAGAAACGATCACGAACCGTTCGTTCCCGCTCAGGTGGTGCGGCTAAACCAATTTCGATTCACGCTGCTGGCCAATCTGTCGGAAAATGTCTCGCGAAAACAAAGTCATGGAGGGAGCAATTGATCGTAACCCGAACGAAAACGGGCAAGAACTGACCGGCCTCGTCGAGGGTAGCTACCCTTATAGATATAAGATGAGATGGCGGCGCGTGCGCTCTCAGCAGCCGCGCATGCACGATTCGCGGTCGTTCCACTGCGCTTTCACGCTGCGGACCGGTCATGATGGGTTCCGACGGAAGAATAACCTTAAAGATCGATGCCGATTGGCCGATCGGGAGGAAGAAGATGCGACGAGGACGGAAAGTCGGTCGTTCGGTCAGAAAGCGACAGTGGTAAGGTGCATGCACCGGCTAATGCCCGGGAACGGCAATCATCCTGAGCCATTCGTAGATTATCAGAGGCCACGAATGAAAAAGTCATTCCGAGGCGGTCGTTTAATTTCGATTTCACGATCCTTCGCCGCTTGTCATGCCTGGTCACGTTCGCCCGTGGGTTTTACGACGTTTATCTATCGAGAGAAACGTTTACATCGTCACGCACGGCCCATAAGATTGCGATTATGAGATTACGAGAAGGTGAACGAAGCAACAGATTGATACGAATATGGAATATCACATTTTGCACCGACTCGCAACAGGTAGAGACAGGAACGCAAAGGACTCTTTACTCTGTACTCTTACGACAAATAAGTTTATTCATTTTGCTCAAGTGATTTTACTATACTTCAAAGTACTCGGATCTCGCGTACGCTCAAACCATCTTACTGTTACTTTCGCCCTCGTTCTTTCGATTCACGTATTACGAGGACCTGTTGCTGACGAATATTTACGTACTATGCTAGAGTCAAAGTTCTTGCCGCTGTAGGGGGAGCACGAAATTCCGCCGAGATGGATGTCATTAAACTCGGGTGCATTCGTTTAGACAGCGTTTAAAAATCGATAAAACTACCCACAATCTCCCTATTGTAAGAAGAACTAACTCTGTGAACTAACTTAAGTAATCGCGGAAGGAGACATCTTTCTCTGGTTCAAGTCTGCGGGAAGTTGGAACGGTTGCACATTGAAGAGCGCAAGGAAGAAGAAGTACAGTTCAAGCGTTGGCACGGGGAGATTGAGCGTTGTCCAAACGAAGAATAAGGGAGAAAGGAGTTTTGCAGATAAAAGCAGCGTTTCGAATTTATCTTAAAGACGCATCGCGACGAGAAGGCAAAGGTAACTTGGTTAAACTTTCGGTAAATAGTGGTAAATTTTTCACTCGTTCCCCATATCTTGACAAGTTTGCGAATTCCGTGCGCAACGTATAAACCTTTCAACTTCAATTTACTTGTCTTCCGTTGCGTGCACGTTTATTCGAAACTCCTCGAGGAACTTGACAGGAAATCGATTAATAAGATCGTTAATAAGATTAAAAGACCTGACGCTCGAAGCGAATAAAAGCAATTACCTCGTAGAATTTAAGCGAGCCATTAATAGCATCGATAATAAGCGATGCAAACATTTTCAATGAAACCTCGTCTATTCGTTATTCCTTCCTGAATTTTCATTAAGATTCGTGCATCGTTCACCTCGAGCAAAATGAATCGGGAAACACGTTCACCTGCGAAAGTGACTCGGCATAGAAGATAAAAGAACAAACTGTCTGAAATAAATGGCAAAACGAGAGTTAATTTCCATTCTCGTCAGGAATTTCCGTTCGCAGCGTCACTTTGCCAAGTCGTTAGCCGTTGCCGTTATCGTTCCTTCCGGTTCACTCAGTAGCTGCAATTATTTTTCTTCGGCCCTGTCGAGAGAGAGAATCGCGGCGATAAGTAGGGGAAATCAAGCAAGATGAAAATGGTACGACATAGAAACGGCGCGTTATACCAAATTAATGTCGAGTGCTCTGCCCTGTGTAATCGTCCGCGAAGATAACGAGATTGTTAATTGGTGAACAAAATTTGCCATCCCCGAAAACTTGAATATCACACAAGTGGGAAGCAAAACGAGGATAGGCGTTAGGTGGAGGAGTCAGAGTTGAAGAGAAGCGCCCTTTCTCACACGCATTTTTACTGATTGCGAGCGATAAATAGTTTCAAGTACATTTTTATAATAGAGCCAAACGGGACTGACGAAGCTTGCATCATCGGCAAGTAGAAAGGGGTCATGAAGGCGGACATAACGAATTTAGATAAACTCGCAGTTAATTAGTATGCAAACTCCTAGGAGTCTAAAGGCAGTCATTCGCGACCCAGTCTGTATAATACGATCGCACTAGGAACATAGATAACGAGCTGCGACTCTTGTTGAAAAGGGGCAAGAACCGTGCAAATGTCAAGTTTCCACGCATCAATGCAGATTTTACCACCTGCGACACTTTTTAAGGCAGCCGAAAAATGAAACATAGGAAGAACTCGGGTAAGGTTGTAAAGCGATACGCATAGTTCAGACAACTCCACTTGAAAATTGCCAATAGCTTAACGCTCCGAAAAAAGAAACATCCGAGGAGAAGGGAGGGGAAAAATAAGTTGCTTTCCCATGGAATATTTTCTTGGAAAATGAAAGCGCTATGAGATTCGATGTGCGGCATCGAGGACAATTGCCGTGGGGAAAAAGGATCACGTGTCGCCTATCGTACAGCAAAAAGGTAGAAGCAATAAGCTAAATCTAGATATCGGTGTTCGAATTTGCCATGGACTATACAGCAATGCTGCGTTAAATAGGACAAATCTGCGGAAAGGAATCCGAATAACGTAGGACGTAGCATATCGATGCTGAAGTTACACCTTCGATTTTCGATAAAGTTGAAATAAATTTCCGAGCGCAGTCTTGACAACGAAGTGTGAAGAAAAATCGGCACACCGTGCGATAGGACTCGAAGAAATGCAAATTAACAAAGTATCGTTGAACACGGACCAAAACATGGCAACGCAAGTGTTATACGATTAAAAGTTTTACTACAGCGAAAGTGAAACAGAGAAAACGACAGAAATCGACATCTGAATGCTCCAGTCGTTTGTCAGGATATCGTGAGACTCCCCACGGGCACAAACTCACCCTTTATACGTCCTAGACAAACCCGTATTACCTACAGGAATTGGAGACTGGAAAAACTTTAAGACAGTTCGTTGACAGACAGACGCATCTATCGTTCCACAGAAATATCTTTTCAGGACGGACGATTTACAGTATTCTAAACGCGGAGATTCTACCCTTGGTTCATTTTTTCATTTTTCTTTTTTTTTTTGGTGCAAAACTTCTTTGGTCGATAGAAACAGGGCTGGTTAATTAAGGGCGTGGAACGGTGGTGTTATCGAACGCGTTGCGTTTCATCGAGAGCATATTTAACCCTTAACCCCGCGAAGCCGATCGGCTCAACGACCAACCTAGTATCGACATCGTTAAACACCACCGAGGGTAATGGCTTTTTTAAATTTGCCGGGTGTCGTGCCACGCAACTGAAATTTCGAAGCGAACGATACACTTTATAAGCATTTTTCCGAGGTAGATGAAATTACATTGGAAGGTATACAACTTGCAAAGTTCGAGCTAATTAAAAGCACGAGCTGTTGAACAACTTCGATAACATCTCTCAAACGGGAAACTATATGGCGCAACTAATCACGAACTGTTAACGAAACTTGTTATGCAATAGCTTTCCCACATTTCTTCGCCTGAAAACCAGTCCGCTATCTATCGTGCGTAGATCCTTTGACTTTTTTAACACGGGACGAGGGGAATTGGGGAGATGAATGAAGTGACACGCAGCAGGAAGAATTTCATTCCATCATTGGGAAATTGGCTTAAGGCGGAGATCGCAGTGGCGATACGTCAGGATTTAATTGCCAGCTCGTCGAGCTTGTCCATGTATTAGCCTCTCTGCCGCCTCCTAATTTCAATTATTATCCCATTCATTATTGCCATTCGTACCGCCTCTTCTCAGCTCGCCGTATGCACTGAAATAAATCGTGCTCGCCATTTACTGTCGATTTATTTCGTTTTCCTTTTCGCATTCCCCATTTTATGACGTACTCGTAAACGTGACTGGTAACGACGACTCTGTATTAATGTATTCCCTCTAGAGTTTTTATCGCTTCTTTCAAGGAAGATTAACCACGGTAAATATGATCAAAGAATTTATCGAAAATCGAACAAGCAATTTCGAAATTAAACGAATCGAAGTTGAGTTACGAACGCAGAAGGATATAGAATACTGATTGCTATATTCGTCGTTCACTCGGAAAATGCGAATGAAAATCATCCACCCGTTGGTGGAAAAAGGCGCCGGATGTGGAAATACAAAAGAAGAGGCGACAAAGGAATGATCCGCTTGATGAAAATAATATTTCTAGCGTCAAGTCGTCCTCTGAATGTCTAAAGCGATGCTACCGACATGTCGGCGAGCCAAGATTATAACATACGGAGAAAAGAGACGCGCAAAAGAGGGGTAGAGAGTCGAGCAACGACGATGGGGAGATGAAAAGAAACGCGATTATCTACCCCCAGCATAGGTCAAAAACCTTTTACGAACTAAATGTACAAAGAAAACTTTTATATTTTATTAATCGAGTTAAGGGAGACACTGGAAGCTATTATTTAAAAAGCATAGCGATAAAAGAATAAAACAAGGTTGACGAACGGGACAAAAAATGGAGAAGCGTGAAAAGGGACAAGCAGAACAGAAAATGAAGAGGTGGATACCACAAAGGGCACGCACAAAACGCGTCTTCTTTCGGCGTTATTTTATTCGTCCCCATTAGTCTTTTGTTTTCTACTTCGTTAAAAGTTATCTGTGGGATTTCCTTCTTTTGGAATCATTGATAAATGCTTCTGCAGTGAATAATATTTCCCCTTGAATTTATGTAACTAACATATAATAAATTTTGTACAAGTAATCTCATACATATGTACATTTGGTATTATTTCCTCCGGCGTCACGATTCGTATTAACGCACTTTTCTTTACGATGAATTTTAATAGCGCGTTTCTATTGAATACTGTGATGAAACAATACCTAGCGTCGACCGTCCCCCCAAACCCAGGTGGTTCGTTTTTCTCTATCAAGCGTCGCACACAAGAGGCAGGAACACTTTGTTCCGCAATACAAATTTGCTCACCGGAGGAATTGAATACTTGATTTCCAATTCCTCGTGTAATGGTTGCGGATCGGTGAAAAGAATGCAAGCAGCCAGAGTTAAAGGCACCTTCGTAGCATTGTTTGCATTTATCGCTGATCGAGACGAAACGGCTGGCGCGGCTTTAACGTAGACGTAGACGTAAACTGTACGAATTAAACACGAAGTAGAAGAGTAACGTTAAATCGTTCCAAGGCTGGCAAGCTTAGTAGAATTCGAAGGGCAGAGGCAACCATAGTATGCAAAGGAATGCAAGGTAGAGAATGTGGGACATACTCTCAGACACAGGCTGCGCCAGAGATTTTAAGGGGGACGAAATCTTGGCGCCCGCTTCGAGTCGTTAAGATTTAACGGTGTGTTAGCAACGAATTAAGTCGTGGCTCGCTTATCCTCCTGATTTCTCAAGCACCGATCCTCCACCTTGACAGCCAGTCTAGTTTATTAACCAATGGCTGTTGAAGCGTATCGCGCCAACGTAGAAAACGGATCTTAAAAATATTTGTCAACGGCTACACTGTAGCCTTGTTATGTAATACGATAAAAGGGATGCATTCTTTCTAAAGTATCAAAGAAGAAAAGGGAAAAGGAAGAACAATAGAAACGTCGTTAGAGCAAGGAGTCGAGAAAGGAATGAAGGTACGCATCCACGATATTTGCAATACACTGGAAACATTTAACTTCGCATTAGTTAACCAAAAAAACGTCGAGGGCGCGCCAAAGAACTTCCTCTTCCATTGACTTTCCCTTGCAAGACCGTGCGAACTCATCTGCCGAGTTAACGAGAGGATCAAAGGATATTTCGGTTGACGTACGAGTTGAGCGTGAGGGGCTTTGCGAACGAAGAAGATGATTCTAAGAACGTGGTAGAATTTTTTTCGTTGAAAAGACCCGTGAGCTCGAAGAAACGGTGAACGAGATCTCAACGATGGTTTGCGTCCCTCGCTTGTTCGTCGAGGTAAAATTTACGATAGTACACGGATCGAATTAGCGTTATGAAGCATGCAAACAAAGGGAGGTTTCTTGGCCACGGGATCGGAAAGCGAGAATGCCTGGAAGGGAGAGACGAAGGATAATAAGGAGTAATCGAACACAGTAGGGGACTCTGATTGCGAGCGATTTAGCCGTCTACTGGAAAACACTTTCCAAGAAGCGCCTACCAGCCGGTAGAGGAACGCTCGGTTGAAAGTTCCCCGATAAACTCACCGGAGATTTGCCCGTGGCGGATAAACTTTTTAGGAAGGAGGTCGTTCGCATCTCCCTTAACTTTTCATTCTTTCTCACCATGGCCCCCGATGCCACCATAAATATTTGCGCACATGCACATTTCACCCCTGCACGAAAGGAAAGCGCTGCTACCTCCGATCGCTCGAAACAATATCGTACCCATGATCCAACGTGTATCAGATTCGATTTTTTCCGTGTTCAAACACACACTTTCAAAGCGCAGTTCGTCAATTTTTCCCCTCCTCGCTGCGGCCTTTCGATTTCTTCCATTTCCGAACACGCTGTCGTCACCGAAAATCCGTAGTATTCGATAACAAGCGACAGGATGGAAACGATTAAGGTTGCTATCCATCGACAAAGACTCGTTTGTCGTCGTTTGCTGTCGGTGGTCCAGAAAGAGGATAGGGAATACAAGAAAAGCGAAATAAAAGGGGTCAGTTACAGAATGATTTGCAGGGAGGTTCCACGAGAACGATGGAAAGTCTCTTTGCTTTCACGGATCATCCCCTTCTAAAAATGTAACTGGAATTCGATTGGAAACTTTCTAGGCGAACGGCAAAGTCGATTGTGCTTCTTCCTTCCCTTCTGCGCTGCTGCAGCATGTCTTTAAGACGATACGTATCGGCGCTGCGTTGTTACTTTGTCTGAAAAGCGAGCACGGCGAAGTTTCTAAGGAAACAAGCAACACTCTATTCCTCGCGTTCCGGTAATTCTCCAAGTGCACGGTGAAAATTTATCAGAACTATACCAAAACGTATCGCGTTATCGAGGGTGCTCGATTAAGCGAGCGTACGCCCAGTGTGTATAAAGGGTGAATCCAGCAGGATCTCATGCTACCGTTTTCGAGGCTAATTTATGACCAGCTATTGTACTTTGAATGGGGTTCCCGTTATTATGGAGCGGAGCAGAGGGGCAGAGGAACAAATGGGGAAGAGGTAAAGAGCGCTAGGCAGAAAACGTAGATAAAGAGGAAACGTAGACTCTCGGAAAGACGATAGAATCTCAAAAAGAGAGTGACCGATTGATAAACAGTGGCCCATAAGAAGCGATACAAGTAGGGAGGGAGGAAGCGATGAATGATGCTCTCGGCGAAACGAAGAAGATGACGAATAGAAAGGTAGGCAGACGTAGGCTGCGAATAATAAAGAAGGAGTTCCTCCTGGTAAGTTGGTAGCGTTTCATATTGTTTCCTATTCAACCGTTTTGTGGCCTCTGGCATTTTCCATCATTTCCCTCGTGCCATCCCACTCCTTTTCTCTCGGCGTTTACGAACCGTATTAAAATACCAGATGCATCGATAAATCACCAATATCATATTTTAAGCGCATCATGATTGCTAAACAGAACTCTCTACGATGTACCATAGAAGCAAAACTGAAATGGATCTCGTGGTAGCTGGCATGTATCCCATGCCAGCGGAACAATCACTGGCTACGTATTTTTTGTCCGCGTTTTCAAATAGTCCAACATTTCATAGGTGGAAAACCACAGGCTCGCCGTTTAATTCGCAGCCTCATTTTCCCTTTTTTCATTTTCCTCTGGCACACTTCCCTTCCTATTTGTCCGGACTGAGCTCCTCCTTTTGCTTGATACAGTCTCGGCATTTCCGTCTCTATCCTCGGGCTGAACCATCTATTTTGGTTTCAAGTCAAAATAAAGAGTACCGGTGCCTCTTTTATTTCTCCTACTCTATTCTAGAGTTTCTAGGATTTCATTCTTCTTTCGCCTTGCTTATCCAATGTGGACAATGGAATTGGTTCAAAGCTAAACGCAATGAGGGTAGAAAATTAAAACAATTAATGCTCTGCCATATCTGAAATCAAAACATTCAAAGTTCTGTCACATGCGAGATAGAAAATAGAGCTATCACCTAATGCAGCTTTAGTACCTGCGTTTGGTGTTTTGTTCGTTATTTATCATCGCAACACTTCGTGGAAATCTACCAAAAATTTCCAATGAAACAACATCGCAACGCAAATTTAAAATTATCTCTATAAAAGCAGTTACTTGAAAGTACACGCGATGCTTGCAACGCGCAATACTATAAATGCTAATTGAAAATGATACAAATGCGAATGAAAATCTAATATAAAAATACAAAGAACAATCGCGCTCTTGTTATTCGCGACTCGAATGCAAAACACGATATACTGACTCGCAGATTTAAAGAAATAAATGTGCTAACTAAAAAATAAGCTACGACTACAGCATGCAAAAGCGAGCATAGTGACAAAGTACTAACAAAGAATGACTCTCCATCCAAAGGATGCAGAGCCATTGGTAGTTGCCCTCTTGATCGACAGTTTGTCGGGCCTCTTCGGCATTTAGCTTCTTCTTTTCTTCGAGCGCAATGCCCGCTGAAACTTAGTCTAGGCTCGAGACTCTATTCGCAAACAAAACAAAAAATTAAATAAAAATCTAAACCGCGTAGCTAAATGGAACACACGTGGACGAATCACGACCAAATACAATCGTAAACATTGCGATTATGAAAAATCGTAAAGATTACGATTAAAATTGTAATCGATCTTCGTATACACGTGCAGCCTCGAGCATATCGTAGAACGTTCGTTTCAGAGCCTAATCGCGACCGCGACCGCGACCGCGAAAAATGCGAAAAATTCGAAAAATTCGAAAAATCGATAGGCAAAGCCAGAGGCGAACGCATTTTCGTTCGCGCCTCAGCTTCACCGTCGACTTTTCAAATCAGATTCCCTGAAACAGGTTGAACACGCGAAATGTTGCCTACCCGACCAGAGACTGTGTCAACCTGCCCGGCCCTACCTACTTACATCTATCAGACGCACCAGAAGGTATACTACCTATCCTACCTAGACCTATATTTAAAAGTGGCAAAGCATTCACACAAACACACCTCATTCCACGTTTCTCACTCAAACACTCGGGCGCAAGAACCTACACTGGAGAGACGTCCCGGGACGCCCCCGACACCCGAGCTTGGCATACAATCATTCACACTCTAAGGGTACGTACCAATTCCTGAAATCGGCTGACAAAGGCTAGCGACCATTGCGTAAATGTGCGCAAACGTACATGCCTGTGCATTACTTTCGTATAAAATATTGATTGTTATAATACACTGCACATTTTCTTTCGAATAAGTATGCATGGTTTGTATAGTACTCTATTTGTTACAATATTTTCATTATTCGTTATGATATTCAATGAATTTGCAATTCCAAAACATATTGCTAAATACGTTTATAATTTACGATCAAACTCCCAAGCCGACGCAATTCCACGGCCTAACCACATACACACGCAATGTGGAAAATACGTCGTGCACGGTACACTAGCAAATGTCAGCCGCCACACATTGTTATAAATTTAAAAACTATATGATCATCGTGCCCATTGCCTTTCGCTCAGCCAAGTAGCACCTGGGCACGTGAGTGAGTTCCTGGCAATGAACACGGAAGGGGTTAAACCTGAAAATCCTGATCTAAGAAGATGATTAGTATACGTACAGTTGCAATAGTATATTTTATTTTCAATCTGTTTAAAAATGACTCGACTTTGTAATTAAGAAATAAATGCAACTAAATATTTACTTGAAAAATTGACAAGCTATTAAATAAGCCTCAGGTGATTCATTAATCGAAGTAAATTGTTCAAGATAGCTACTCCGATTGAAAAATCTACCCATATACAAAGTGCCTTCTTGTACATAATGTGCAATAAATTTCATACGAAAAGGAGTTGACTATAGCATATGAAAATTAATATTAAATGCTATCATTGGCTATGCGCATTCAGTGCTGATTTTAATATACGTATCGTTATATGTATTGTTTTAATACACGATTACTACAATCATGAAACACTTGCAGTAACGAGGTCGGAGGGTATCCGACTTCTGCACTGCTCAACAGTGAAAACAAAATTCAATTGTCTAGAAATGCAATTATAAATTTAATATACAATGTCCCCACTATATGTATACACCTTTGTCCAATGCATTTATTAATGTCAACGTGTATTCAACAAGAAATATTTCTATAGTTAATATTTTTTTAATTAAAAAACACGGAGTACAAGAAGGCAGATCTAATCTGATATAAGAAATAATACACAAGAAAATATTGGCGGTCGCTATGCTCGCAAAACTACTAAAAAATACAACCAGTCACCCGTGCCGGTTCGGACCAATCGTCCTACGGCATGATTGGGGACCGGAGGAACCAAAACGCATGCGACTCACCAACTCGTTGATTGGAAAAATAGAGGAAGTACTCGTGGAAGACATGAGGAACATCACCGAGGCAGCTCAATTTAACTCAATGGTCGGGAAGTTTGCAGACTGTAACTAAACAAGAAAGCAAAAAAGATTAGAATCTACTGTTAAATCTACAGAATGCAATTCTTCACAGAAAACTGAGAATTGCTTAAAAGATACTTACATTTCTCACTTTACCAGTGTCGCATAAAACATCCCCTTCAGTGATGCACTGACTCTACTGCCGATGACGAATATAAGAAAAAAACAAAACAAATGAGTATGTACGCGACCGCAGATTATATCGGCGAACAAATTAAGATGCTACTTTCGCGATTGGATAATAGAATTAATAACTAGTACGCGAAAAACACTGACTCTACAATCACGTCTAGCTAAATTGTAAACGAAAATTTAAGCAGAGTCACTTGCTCTGGAAATACTAGAAAACTGCGGGGCAAACACTGATTCTACTGACCGCATTGCGTGCGGTCACAAAATTTTCTGAAAGAAAACATGTCCATATTATCGAGTGTTTGTTATCAGTGATGTTTATGGACAATAAATACGCACGAAAAATATGTAACTATGCATGAAAAATATGCAAATATGCAAGTGTGCACGACAAATATGTAAATATGCAAGTATGCAACATTAACAATACATTTTGCGATTATTGTGACATACCATAAGAAAGACATACATGGAAAATAACATATGCAATAAGTGATTGTCAGTCTCAGATCATAAAAGACCAATATGGAAATATAATTAAAATGCTCACATACATACTCCTTGGTTGGAATGAACTATTACGTGTCAGTGTAGGTATGAAGTATGAGCTTACTCTGATCCATCTAATCAACCCTCTTCGTTCTCCTGTAACAAAGAGTAACAGAGAAATAAAACAAGTGTACGAAAGTAATGATAATTGTGATATAATTAAACAATCATTCATCTCGAATTCTACATATAGCAAGCGTGAGTATTCGATTTGTAAACGTACAGGCACGCTTACGACACAATTGTATCACGTGCAAGATTTATACGTGGTACGAATAATAATTTAATCGAGATATATTACTAGTATTTGTACAATTCTACTTATTTCTAGAAGAAATTTGATAAATCCTTACCTGTCAACCAGATCGTTGAACACTTCGGCCTGGCTTGCTGCTATTATGCTACTGCGCCTTCCCGCCGGTCAACGTCGCTTTCCCGCCGATTCTGATTCAAATTTCGCGGCAAGCGAAAGAGACGCCATTGAACAGAATCCAACTGAAAGTAGAGATAAATGTATTAAGAATCACCAATATTATAATAATATTGCTAGAAACTGCAGAATATATTTCAAAATAATGGAATTCAGAGCTGAAATACGTATACGCATACGTAAAAGATGATACGTACATGCATACTCGAGTCGATTCGAAATAGCACGCCACGCGGTGTGATTCCGTTCACTGCACAATATTTCCTTAATTTCTTGCAAAATATTCATTGATATTAACAAAGATACCACAGAAACCTTGGAAGACAGGGAAACGATAACAATGTATATAATTTCCTGCCTTCAAGAATATATTAGACTATGTGACATACCTTAATTCGACGGACACTCTGAACACGTCTAATCACTTCGAGATCCGCTTGGCAAGAGGGAGATTTTTGAAACAGATTGCCCTGATTGGCGGACAACTGGTTGGCTGGTGGGGGGTGGGGTTCCTTCTTTAAGGCGGGTGTTTTTGAATATTTTTTTTATTACAAGTGTTACAGTATGAATATTAATCGAATAGTGGGATACAAATGTATTTATTAGTAATAATAAACACATCTGTGCAGAAATAATATTTGCACTATTTGTAACACTATAAAATATGTAAACTGTATCCGCCAAACTAATATTCGCTAAATGGAACAGATGTAATAAAAGGATTTGAAATGTATATTTTATTAGATCATTAACTTTAATTAAATTTCAAGTCCTCCGATAGTGAGGTTTATAACTCGATTTCTATAGTCTATTGGTTATGTTGTGAGTTACAAGGAAATGGGAATGGTGCTGTAGAACCACACGAAGCAGGAAAGGACAAAAAATACATTGGATGATAGGTCTAATTTCTTTTACAAGGAAAAGATGCTGCCACCTGTCGGCAATTCGTTAAACATGTTTATACACTGACAATAGCGTGAGATTACGGAAGAAATATAGGCAGTAACAGGAAACGTTTTTGAAAACATTTATTTTTTTAATTTACGTATATCTGAAGAAACGATATGGCATTCTACGATAATGAACACTGGCTCTTATCGCACATCAGGGATAGCTTTCTGACAACTGACAATACAGGTACACGTCAGGCATTACTTAGATTGATGAAAATGAATTCTTTGTTTTCCCGTTAATAAACATTAAATTTATAAATCTTGTTTGTTTGCTTGGTACTACCTCAAGGCCAGTGCGACATGGTAATGCTTGGCGAAGATATTCCTAAACAATTGAAGTCAAATGGTACATTGCAATGCTATCCAGGGATGGAGGAAAGCGGCGATGAGGATCTAGATGCTCTTTCAGAATCTTATGACATACAAATGGGTAATGTTCTTTCTAATGGACCTATCTTTTAGTAACAAAAAGAAGCAAATAACATAGTTGGAGTTCGCGATTATAAAAATACACAATCTATATGCACTTTTCATATTTATATAGATATGGATTATAGTCACAGAGAACGTATTCACATTGCGCAAAGACTGGAAGAGGTAGACTTAGAAAGGGAAAAGGCTGCCAAGGTCAGAGTAAAATGGAAGAACAATAACCCTGTATCTGTTAGCGATCAGTCAGAATTGTTTCAAAGGAAAGACTTTCGTAAGAAGATTGGTCAAATTAAAAAATATTCTCTTTTATCTGAACAACTTGAAAAGTGTCCAAATATACCACAAAATCCATTTATAGAGTACGCTAAGTTTGACGGAAGTGTATGTATCAATATGATTTGTACATATAATACATTTAAAACAAAATATTGATTGATAGTTTCGTACATTGCTAATTTCATTACAGGCGCAAGTGGATTTTCCTATAAGAAAGTACAGAATATTTATGTGTATGTTACCTAAGGAAAAAAGAAAGTATCCTCTTCAAGTATCTGTCCTTGCTAAGGCAAAAGTGCTAGAATTTATTGGATTGATTTGCTACAAATACGCAAGCAATGATACAGATCATCCTCTCAAGTGTGAATTCTTTACAAATTACATTATTCAGTCGGATGGTTGACAGGGAAAACATTGGTACTGTTATCTTTGCAGAGACGATATCACAAGATACGGTTTATATTTCACCGAAGATGATGGTGAAGTTGATTGGGACTTTCCTTGCTTGGATCCAAGAGAAGCAATATCTAAATACGACTTCACAACATTAGGACTCGCAGAAGTAAAACCGAGCGGTAAAGTACAGTACATGTTTAGTTGGGTAGACATGACACACGAGGAAGATTTTCTAGAGGGACAAAATGAAGAACAAGAAGAAGTGGCTGAAGATTTAGCAAAAATGGAAGGACACACAACTGCAATGGAAGCTCCATTATATCAGTCATACAGGTACTTTTTCTATCAAATTTACTCATCACTGTGATATTAATGTACTAATATGTATACTAAATTTTCTACAGGGTGTATATAATTAACAAAGTTCGAACAAAGACTGAAATTTACTTAGGAATATCAGGCGAAAAAATTGAGATCAACCCAATAATAACAGGGAAAGGAGCAGGACGTTTTTGGAACAGGCAAAGGGCTGTCAGTTATCAAATAGACAATATTGCTTGGTGCGAAGTAACTGACGCAAAGGGAGCAAAAACGATTTTCACCTTAGTTTATACGCCTCGTTCGTCTACATCAGAAAATATTTTAGGTCTATTTAATTGTACTCATCTATTTAATGCCAAAAAATCAAACGATGTATTACAAAGCAATAAATTTTTACAGTACCGTCGGGCCAGTTGCACACATTTCATCAGTCTGCATCATTTAAAAATCACGAATTCGAAGCTGATTCGACAACAGCTGAAGAGATTGTTACAAAAATAAATCATATATTGGAATTGCATAACAGTGCATCAAGAAAGGAATATTTATCGCAGAAAGAAAGAAAAACAGCAAGGCGGAAAAGTTTTCACTTGCATAGATGACAGCTCTATTGGTTTCTATATTCTATCTTAAATTATTTAAAATATTGATCGAGTCGATGTAATAAAAATTGGAATCTATATTTGTTTTGATACAAATATGCTCCTATTCTTATTTTATTGGTTACAACATCACGTCCTTATACTAAAGTGAATTAGTTACAATTTCACTGTTTAAAGAATGAACATTACTCATTATTTAGTTCTACTTACAATACAATAGATACATGTACATAGCATATATGTATATATCTATGTACATGAAGAATATGAAGTCAAATCTTTGTTTATTTCATTCATATGTAAATACACATTTATTTTAAAATAACTAACCTGATAATAAAAAAATGGTCCACTTGTATTATGACAAGCAGTCTTCAGATTATTTGTAATGTGTACCTAATAATTACTGTAACATCACGATCCTGATGCTTCGATAATTTTGTCTGTAACCTTATGCACGTGTTCTTCCATTTGAGTAATAAATCTTTGATTTAATTTGTACACTATGTGTTGTAACATTGATATCTTCACAGTAACGTCTGATAATTTTTTATAACTTTTACAAATTTGTTGATAATTAGGTCGAGCTGCAAGAAAGACTTTCTCCTTCTCCGTCAGAAGGCTCAAATCTAGAGTTTGCCCTTGAGTTTCTAAACATAACTTTTGCTTCGCAAGGTTTCTCCGTTCTACTTTTCTTTGTCTCAAAGTTTCGATCCACTGTTTCCTTTCCCCTCTCAAACTGATTATATACTCCTGTAGATTAAACTCTTCCCTGTCCAACATCTTGGAAGCGCATTTAGTTGCATCCGTTGCATCAACAGTGGCTTCATTTTCTGCAAATTAAGTACCTTAAATCCACACCATATTAATTAAGGAAATACAATTTCTAGGCATTTTCTTCACTATGTCGCATTTCATACGTGACATATTAAAAAAATTATTCACATGTTATCGAACACTAAGAAGGATACGAAACAATTGTTCAACTAACCTTCACATTCGTCAAAAAGAATCACACGACTTTGAAAAACGGAAGACCGTCGCTTATGTACAACTTTCTCATGTTTCGAGTCCTTTTCTATATTCGAAGTATCTAATGAATGAAAATTATTCATTCTGTCAACTGAGCATAATTGTTATGCAAAAATTGTGTATATTCAGGAAAACAAACGATCCTATCTGAGATGAAACACGCTGTGTACCAGTGTGTACTACCGAACTGTTATAATAATAGTCGGGTGCAAAATATTATGTATTCCTTGTTTTCTATTTTGAAAAGGCACATAAAGATATTTTGCACTAATCCAGAAGCTCAAGCTATAGAACCATCTACATACAATATATGTACACGCGCGTGTGTATATATATGTACTTAGTACGTAGGTATGTAGGTGCTTACGTACATATTAGATGCTGAACCAACTGAGATTTTACAATATAACATGAAAGCAATTTTACAGATCATTAATCACAAACGACTCAAAAAATATCTCCTGGTCCTTTTTCAAAGATACAGGCTTCACTTTAAATCTCATACCTTAATTGCAAATTAGAATTGTGACACTATATTCTGCGGAAATATTTTGAACCCTCCAGAAATTTCGACCGATCACGAGTGTTCATGGAACAATTTGTAAAACGTTACAGTCGATAGTCAATCGTCCTAGAAGTTTATTGGTGTTACAAGTTAAAGGAAAAGTTTCAGATTTTCCTTAGATTAATTTAAAGAAGAAGACAGTCGATAAGTGGATGTTAGTTGGTCTGACTTTAAAAGTTTATACATTATACGTATTAATTAACACAATGCCGACAAAAGCTGACGAGGTAAAGAAAAGTATTATTAATTCGTTAGTAAGTTGTGTATAACGGTGTTCGTAAATTCTATAATTTGTAATTAAATACACTATTTCTATTTCAAAGTTAACGACAACTTGTCCAAGCAGGGTTGCACGAAGTATGCATCATTGGAATATAACCTATAAGAAGTACTATTATTTCTTATTTGTTTCAGTTAAAATTGGATATCGAAGAATTGAATAATTTACTTCGACAAACTAATCGTCAAAGGTGCCGAGATGTTCTTAATCTTGAAGTTAAAAAGCTACAAACCGAGCTGGCGAAATTATCCGAGGAAAATACAACAACTCAGACAAAAGCAACGAATGCTGCGTCTAATTCTTTAAGAAAATGTTATGAAGTGAAAGTTAATAACTATGGTTGGGATCAAACAAATACAACTGTAAAATTGTACATCACATTAAAGGATGTACATCAATTACCTAAAGAAGCTGTATCTTGTAACTTTACCGAAAAATCATTAGATCTTCGGGTTTTGGGATTAGATAACAAAAATTATAGTTTAACGATTAATAATTTGTGCGAAGATATTGATGTAAATAAGAGCAACATTAAAGTTAAAACGGATATGGTGGTTGTATCCATTGCCAAGAAGGTTATCAAAAATTGGTCGCATGTAACAGGTGTAGAAAAAAGAATAAAGGAATCGAAAATAGCTTCCACGAGGTCCGTTAATGAGGACACCAGCGATCCTGGTGCTAGCATTATGAATTTGATGAAGAAAATGTATGACGAAGGAGATGACGAGCTAAAAAGGTCAATAGCCAAAGTATGGGTAGAAAGTCAAGAGAAAAAAGCACAAGGAATAACAGATGATTAATTTTATGTATAGTTTGTGTTATCGTTATCATGTCATAAGTTATTAATGTACAATATAAACTTAGATTTAAAAATACTGTATATGGATATTGAACATTTATTATTCAGGTGTAATATCTTTGAGTAAAAAAATATGATTTTTCTAGTTATATAAAATGTATGTATTTTATTTCTTGATTATGGTATTGTTAAAATAGTTCTAAATTAATGGCATGTAAGGAACAAAAATACATTGCTCGAATTTGTGCAATATATGAGCCGCTCATCGGCCAAAGCGATCCACTCCACAAAACAAAAATATGGACATTTATTTTAAATATAGAAAGTTTAGAGTCAATCAAGCGCTTTGGCAATAAAATTTAAAAAGCTTCCAAAAGTGGAGTTAACCAACTTGGCTAATGAGCAGCTCATATTATCAAATTTTTCCCAATATATTAAGTATATAATATTTGCATACAATAAAGATAGTGCATATAATTTTCAAACGACTTCATAGATTATCATTATTTTGATGAAAAGTACATTTTTGTAATGCTAATATAATGATTGCAAGTCATATGTTCTATGAATGTAATTGAGTCGGCATTATGTCCATACAATATACCCAAACAAATTTGTTTGTGTTTGTATGGTAGTTTCAATTCATTTGTTAATATTATCGTAAAAACTGCTGTATTAAACTTAGATACCTGACATGTATAGACGATTAGTTGTTGTGCAGGCCTTTGTCGTAAAAAGAATTATAGAACGTTTAATACTAGTTGAAGCTACAGAGAAGCTAAAAGAGAAGAATTGCACTTTATTGCACTCCAGACAATCTTAACACAACACAATAGCGAAGTTATAAAAATGTACCATACCATTGGAACTCGTACTAGATGGGACAAATAATTAATGCAAAAAGGAAAGTACCATTTGAGAAAAGGCTTCATGTATGTATGCCATAGAATACTGCAAAATAAGTTTGGAGCAATTATTTAAATATAATAGTATGTTTTCCATCATGATAATACTTTGTTGCATGGTAATCATCAGAGCTTACAAAAATGTAACTTAATATTAAAAGCTGTATAATACACTATATTAAGGTATACATTAACATATTTATGTAATATTGCAAAAGCACACATTACACGCATCATCTTATTTCTATTTAACAAAGTGCTTGGCAATGAACAATATTTGCTTAGTATATAAATTATGGATTTGCCTTATATATGTATCTATCTTATTCGTTCTGCCGTTTTCAAATATTTGGTTTAGCTGCTACACATTTAGTTGGCTAATAACGAGATCATATTATTCTAAATTTATAGGTAATTTATATGCAATATGTTTAATTTAGTCTTGTAAAGATTGATTATGGAACTAGCTATGCGAGAAATACTTATTAATAGTTCCAATTTTGTGTATCACTATAATTAATATTTAGCAGAATACTTAATTACAAACAAGAATTTTTATCGCAGTGTGTGAGTATTCAATAGTAACAATAGTAGTATTCAATAGAATATACAACGGTAAGGATTTTGCTTATGTCTCAATTGTAATTTTACTTTCCAATTGCTGTTCGTGTTTGTACCAACTGGAACACTGTCTTGTTTTTAAAATTAGGAATTAGAAATTTTTCAATTCAAGTTTTACCACTCATGCATTAGCGGAACCACTCGTACCATTAAAGATAGTATAAACTATTATATATCGTTGAGTGGAAGCTTGGATGTAAAATATTGTGATTCGAATGCATTGGTTATAATTGAAACAAACAAACGTCGGTGCAAAAAAGCGGCCAAACAATTTATATAGTCACGTTTGGAACCGTAATTTAACATACGTTGAATAACTGTTCTAAAAATATGTTCAACTGATTATTCAGACCATTCATTGATGCCATTTCCTTAAACCTAACACTAAAATGATCGAACCTACGCGTTGAATATTAATACCTAAATAAATTGTAATACCGTTTTAAATTTATATTATGTACAATGTAAAGATAAAAATGATCATTCGCACCTACAAGTTTTTATATCCATAAAAGCTGTTTTATAGCATAGTTTTTCTTATTATTTTCTATAGTAAAAAAAAGTGGCATTTATAATATCATATTTTCATATACAGATAAAATTCATACATTCCCCATTGTGCTTTTCATGCAATTATCATGTCATATGTCATCATAAGATCTGTCAATAAAAAGATAACGAGCTAAGATTATTGCTAATAAGTATAAATGTATAGAAGAAAATATAAATATCACCAAATTAAAATATAATTACAATGTTAAATTTGCAAAGCATGTTGTAAAAGATAAATAAGTGTCAAATGAAAATAATAGCTAATATTGTCTAAGTATTTGTCATGTTCATGTATATCCTGTGATTAATGGATTACTCGGTCAAATATTATAATGAATTAAAACAATGGAACAGACGATAAAGAAAAAATAAAAAAATCGTCTTTGGTTTTTAGCATTTAAGAGGGAAATTCTGCAATTAGAAAATTTGAAATCTTGCACAAATATGTGGTGCCAATATTGGCTAATTATTATTTTAATTGTTAGCACCATGTTGTCTAGATTTGTGCAAAGCTTTAAAATTTTCTTTCCAATTTTCAAGTTGCTAAACATCTCCTGCTGGTTACCATCATGACTCGAATAAGAAAATATCTATTCGAATCCCCATAAGATGAATATTTTACTCTAGGAAGTAGTAGAAGTATTAGAAAATTGTACTTCATGACTAGTTGTTTGAAAAACATCCATCATGATACTTTGTGTCTTCTGCATTAAATGTTCGACGTCGTCTATACTCAGTCCCTCCGTAGATATCGGTGGTAATGATGTTATGATAACTCGACCTTAATATTAGCAATTTATAATTAATCTTTACTTGTGATACTAAACATTTATTTTGCATTACACTTACCAGAGTCAAACCTTTTCTCTTTTGAAGATAAAAAATAATAAGAAGAAAACACTACTGGCAATATAGGCAACTGAAAACCAATAGCAACATGGAAGGCACCCTTTTTAAATGGATGAATTTCACCAGTATTGTGTCTTGTACCTTCAGGAAATATCCATAGTTTAATCTATACATAAAAAGCATAAATGTGAATAAATGTACTTGTTGCAAGATATATATTTATTTTATACGAAGCGAATTACCTTCTTATTTATAATATTGGCTGTGCCAGTATTAATAACTGAGCGGGCTTTGTCTGAATTCATTCTATCTATAAATATTAGCCCGCAAAGCCAAGCAGCTAAGCCAAAAGGCCATGCATAAAAGATTTCTTTCTTTCCTACAGCAGTGCACTTCTCCATCACTGGCCATATTTGAAACATTCCCATTACATCTAAAGAACTTTGATGATTTGCTACTATTATACATGCCCTTTCTTGTTCTAAGTGTTCTCTCCCTCTTAGTTCCCAACGTACTCCCAAAAAATTAGTAAGACAGGAACATACGGATGACGCTAATCTAAAATTAATTTCATGTGTTATATACAATTGATAATTAGGATGAACGCTATTGCATTGAAAACAAACTTTCTGATTAATGGTGGACTATTTTTGTGTTCGATGTTGTTACTATTTTCTAGGATTTTTGTAAGGATAATATAATCTGGTACGATGAATGCTATAAAGACTACAAGGCAAATTGTTGCAAGGAAATAGTGATAAAAATTGTTTGCACAAAAAGTCGTGTACATTAAATTATAATTATATATGTATCCAGAACGACTATAATGAACAAGTTTATTTTCAAACCTCTATCATTTCATATGATTACGTTCGCGGAGATACATTTACGAATCTATATACGTACGTTCGTCTCTACGAACGCGAGTAATATTTCTCGTACGATCATGGTTGTCACTCACGCAACGCCGGCTTTAAACGTTTTTAATTATTGGAGATTAAGATTAAATTTACGTACAGTTAAATTCAGTACATGCAATTTATAAAGTTAATTGGAATTTTGTTATTGCTTTATAATTTGTCGCACGTACATACATGACATTTGTGTGGGGTGAATATTAAGTAACACAAAGAATTAACCACCACTTTATGCAAATTGCCTTTCGTAACACTATACGTACCACCATTGTTCAATAAATTTATCCTACGATGCATGGCTTCTAAAAGACACGATATTTAAATGAAAAATAAGATACAAATTAAACATAGATAAACGGTGGAAAAAATGAGTATTTTCAAAATAGGTATAAATTACTAACATAAAGTTTTTCACATTTCGCGGGCGTAACATCATAATTGGGAGTAAAGTGATTGAGGTGATCATCACGTATCCATAGTAGAGAAGGAACTTGAAATAGTAACGAAATGTTCTGCTCATTTCGTACAAAAATGGTAACACAAGGATGAAGCCAACGAGGATCACCTCGAAACACGACGGTGCCATCTTTTATAGCGACGGAGGGTGGGCACTAACGCGTTATATTTTATTTAGGATGCACCAACGAAACTAATTTTATACTTCTCGACACAATCTTCCAAGCCCGTATGGCTTCAAGTCACATACAGTAATAAGAAAGCCGGTAACCCACGTTCATCGATTTACCACCCTTCAGACATCAACCGACTTTAATGTTGCCGTACGCGCAACTTTAACGCAGCTTCACATCACACACCTCTACTTTCAACACTTCTCCCTTCTGACTTCTGACTTCTAAGCCTCACTTGCTTATACACTAATCGGAGCTTGTCTCACAGTCGTTAGTATTTCGCTCTACAACTGTACATCGTTTGCAAATTAATACTTATTTTACAAACACACTAACCTTTGTTTACAATTACAATAGATTGTATCCTAATCTTAAAAGTTCATCGTGCTCCATGATCGGTTTTCCCATGTCACTTTCGTTTATTTTTTCTTATGCAGTAATTTCTCTTGCGTTATACCTTTTAATATATGTATTTCCTTTATTATTAAAAACTATCGATTTATTATGTTCACAGATCGAACTGAACAGTTTTCAATTTAATTGCTGGGAAAATTATGTTTTATTTATAGCAACTGTAATAATCTGATCGGTTTGAAAAACATTATTATTGCGGCAATCAGATACAGTTGTTAATTGATAACAATAAGAATATACTTTTTAAATATGGCTGTGATGGTATCAGGCACAGCAAAACGAAAGATTTTCTATCGTTTTGATTCAGATGTACAAATTCCGATACATGTATGTATTTATATTTTATACGTAATATCTATATTTCATCATGGTAACGTTATAATTAGACTGCAAATATTAATTATTTTATGTCTTCATAGCGTTTTAAAATTTCGATTGCACTATCGCATTTCAATTAATTTTCGATATTTTGCGCGGCAAATAGAGGTATGTATAGAGTTTTAAATTCCACATTAGCAATTGCATAGATTCATGGTATCCCAGATAGGTTAGCTTACAGCTTACAATTAGCAAGCGATAGAATACTATGTATGTGCGAACGCACGGTGAATTTCAAATTTGATCGGTATACATAATTTGAGTTTCTTTTGCTGATTATTGAAGAAAGAAATACCATGGTAAGATATAAAGTGTATTAAACTGCCCTAATCTATTAATGTATTAGGCATGCATTATCCTCATAAATAATATTGAAATTATTAATGCGCAACATGTTTCCTCTTTTTAGATTTCATTTTGCGAGAACATTATTACGTTCGTATACGTATTAAATAATTAAACATTCAATTCGTATGCTAAGTTGACTGAACGAATTAATGATTTACATAAATTATAGTACATAAATTATACTACATAAATTAATAATTGAACAAGATGCAAGTGAATTCACAAAGACGTGAGAATACCCAGACTACAATTTTAGCATTATTACTTGCACATAAAGGGGGATGTACATTACGGCAACTAGATAGAGATTATAATGAATTAGAGGGTGAATATATACCATGGAAGGATTTAGGATACGTCTCTCTGTTGGATTTGTTACACAGTATGTCAAAAACTGTTCGAGTAGAAAATAGGAACAATATTATGATGGTAAAAGGTATCGCTTCTGACAAGTCCAAACATGTTAGTAAATTGGTAGCTGGACAAAAAGACTACAAGCCTCCAATTGGAAGAAAAGTACGTAAACCGAGCCATTATTATCCTAACACGGGTCCCATTAGAATTCATATACCTGCAGAGATATTAGGCAGGATAGTCAGTTTGGTTGATGACCATCCAGATGGCTTACATAAGGACTATGTATTTGCTCAAGTTCAATTGTATATGCCTTTTGTAAATATCACTATGAAAGACATGGAAGAACAATTACAAGAATTATCGCACACGATTTTTCAAAAAAATAACAAGTTTTATTCGGTTCATTGTAAGGAAATTAATTCCGATCGTTTAACAAAATCTGATGGTATATCTGGCTCAGAATTTGCTTCGTGTAAAGATCAGAAATGGAAAACCTCTATTATGACTGTTGCTGGAGAGGAAGATGCCAATGATATGTTAAATTATGATGAAGAAGATAGTTTTGATTTTTTACCTCATAGTAACATATCTATGTCTTTAGACGAACAATTAAATACAAGGACCAAATCAACGTCTAGCTTTATAAAGGAAACTGTATCTAAATGCCAAGACGAACCATTAGAAAGTACATTAATGTCACAAATTAACCAAAATGGATCAAGAAGTTTGTTCGTTGCCAACTGTAATAACTGTAATGCTAGCAATCAAATAGCAATGGAGTTTAATAAAAATGGCAAAGTGGGCGAAGAAAATTATCTGGAGACTGAGGATGTTGAAATACTTATAAACCAGAGGGTAAAATTTCGCTTGGAAAAACTTATTCAAAATAACCCAGATGGAATTTGGTGTGCTGATCTACCAGAAAAATATTTGGAGGAATATAAAGTCCCTTTGAATTATACAGAACTTGGTTTTAACAGTGTTAGAGAATTTGCAGCGCAATTACCTCACGTATTTCATTGCATTCAGCCTTATAACACAGGGGATTTCAAGCTTTATTATGCTAAAAAAGAAATACCTGCAAATAGACCAGACCAGAAGAAAAAATCTGTGAATCTTACGCAACTGTATCATATTTATGAAGAGATTAATGAAGAAGCATTACCGGCAGCAGTGGTAAAGTATTACATCAAATATTTAAGAATCTATCTAATCGCTAGTAACATGGTTAAAATTGCATAAATTTTTAGTCACTCAATACATGCAAGGAATTAATACCAGACGATGCAATGACTATTGGAGAATGTGTGGGTAATTTAAATGTGGTAGATTTCATACAGGGTGACGAACCGTATGTAGAAGTTCTTGTTGTGGAAGTATTTACGCCGTCATTCTTTTGGGTACAATTTCGTAGAAAGCAAAAATTGTTCGACAAGTTTATGGATGATTTACAGTATGTATAACTGTTGTCCTACGAATTATGCTTGATTCGTGCAATAAATTATATTAATAGCAAAATAAATATTTTTTACAGCAACTTTTATACAGTGAAACATCAACAGTATGTAATCCCACCAGTTGTATTAGAGAAGGGGTTAAATTGTGCATGTATATATAATGGAATATGGCACAGGGGCATAGTTAAGACTGTGAAACCAGATTTTCACGTCATTGTAAATATGTAAAACTGAACCAATTATCGTATTGATTACAGATAATATAACTATTGTTAATTATAATATCTTGCAGGTGATGTTCTACGACTATGGAACATTGAAAACCTATCCACCTGAATCAGTATATTACTTGCATAGAATATTTTCTTGCTTGCCTGCACAAGCCATTCCGTGCGGTTTAGTTAATGTAAGACCATGTAACGGGTCGAAATGGTCTCGTAGTGCTACCCATTACTTTGCTGTAAGGACATCGCAAATTCCTTTGGTTGCAACAATTGCATCGATTGATACAGAGGTAATAATATTTTTACACATGAATACGATATTATTTAAATGAAAGATTACAACAAATATATTTACTTTATGTTGAAATAATTACTAGTATTTAAAAAAACATTTTCCCTTGCTAAAGGATAATTCCATGATGATATCGTTAACTGACACGGTAGAAGAGGAAGATGTTCATATTAACGATTGGTTAGTTGAGCAAAAACTTGCAGAGCATGGAAAAATGGTTTGTATGAAAAAGCGAAATTTTCCATTTCATTACTATTTAGAATGTCGAGATCGTTTTCAACATAGATTTGAAATACCGAAAAATGACAAATTGGAAAGACATTTAAAACATGAAGCGGCTCTGTATAATTTAAATTCTACAGTAGGGTTGTCTTATAAGAATATTTCTAACAAAACGCATTGCGATAGAATAAACCCTTGTAACGAAGATAGCGAAAATTTGCAACATCTTAAATCAAATGATTTACGTGAAAATGATATTTTAATCGAGGATACGCATAATTCTACACGGAACTATAACGGGAATGCTCCAAGAAAGCTATTGTCTTTATATGAAAAATTACTAAAGCTTAAACAGAAATCTACTCAACCCGTTAGAATTAATGATATGGAGAATAATAATAATATCAATACGAGTTCAGTAAATGAAAAATTAGATTGTATTTCGGAATCAAATAGATCAACTAAACAAAAATTATACGAAGACACTGTTTTATTGTGTCCTGATAATAAGCGTGATAGTTCCGCTGAACTAACACTTGTCAATTACGAAAACAATAATAACTTATCAGAAGGTGATTATGACATTTTAGAAAGGCACAATAATATCCCAAAACAATATGCTAATCATTTTGATATACAAGATCCAGAGAATGAATTAGATATAAATTATATGAGAACATTTGTAAACAAATGTAATGAAGACGTAATAGAATATACAGATTCGTCGGAGATTTGGAAAACTCTAACGAAAATAAAGGAACCTATGTCGGAAAGAAATGAATTTAAGATACCTCATGACACGATTTTTAAAAGTCGGGATAATATGCCATTAGCTGAAAATTGTTTCTTGGCAGCTGTATGTAATAGTTCCTACCATACTGATCGCGATGAAGAAATATGTTGGGCGCCAACTGGAAATATAAACAAAATTTATGACGTGTCTCCGTTGATTTTAAAAGATATCGAAAAACGTATGAGGAGTATGACGAATGATATGACAATTGCTATACCTCAAGAAACATTGCATATGCTAATAGAAGAAAAATATTTCGAAGAAAGTATAAACAGTATAAATGAAACACAATGTGTGAGTCCACTGCAGAAAGTGTGTACTGTAGAAGTTGATAATCTCGAAGATAACAAAGATGATATACTTCTTAATAAAAACTTTGATGATTATTCGACCGATTGCAATGAAAATGATTATTTTAGTATGAACACATTTACATCAAAAACAAAATTATTAGAAAAATTATTGTCAATAAAGGATACATCAAGTAATACCTCAGATTTAGATTCAGATGATTTAAGCGCCTCAGACGGAGCGGTATTGGATCTGTGCAATGATAGCGGCGATGGGAATACAGAAGAAAAATATAAAGATAATGTGAATGTATGCGAAGATAAATCGAATGGGTCTTGTACAGGAACGGACAGTGAGTGTTCTTCACATTTTGCTCAATTAGATACCATAGATCTGTATGCCCGTGAAGCAGATCAAATTAGCAATCATGATTTATCTGAGACTGAGATTACAGTAACTTCACCGATAGCGTCAGTGTTAACAAACAATTCAGAATTAGAGGAAATTACAGAAGCAATTTTAACAGATTCAGTATTAACGCAACAATTGATGGGACAATCAGATTCAGCTAAGAATTCAAATAATGCTGAAGAACAATTGTTATTAATAGAAAAACCCGTAGATACACTAGTGGCAGAATCGTTGTCTGTTGGAGAAACTATGCATTCTCAAATAATGCCATTCAAAGAATCGATATCATGTAAGGCAATAGCTAACAGGGACTACGTACCAGTTTTCAATGATAATGACATAAATTCTGATGATGAAGAATGGGATGCCCAGGTATCGCATGCTGATCTATTCAATTTCCATAAAGGTATTTGTTCTGTTAACAAAAATATTGAAGATCGAAACGATCTTGATTCACGTCCAAACATAGTAGAAATAGATTCAAATTCACTTGCTGATGCAAATGATATAGAAATCTATGAAAGTGCAAATCTCGATACTAATGAATTTATGCCTTCGGATAGAATGCTTGATCGTTATATTTATTCAGATAGTAACGAATCAAACAATTTAGCGAATAGACACGAGAGGCCTGAAACTGAAGTATCTCCAATAAATTCGGAAACGTCTTTAGAGATAGATAATGAATATATATCTAATGCAATAAATACAATTCCAATATCTTACAAATTGCAGGGCAAAGCAAAAACATTAGTAGAAATGCTGAATAAAGTAAAATTATTATAAGACAATTTTTAAAGAAAATACGTTTTAATAGAAATATATAGCTTGGAATATAATAAAATTAAGATTAAACCACTTAATCAAGTTGGTACAAAATTTATTTTTCGTATTCATAGTACGTTGTATTATTTTTATTATACATTGCTGCACAATTATTTCTTATAATTACTAAAAACCTGTATTATTATTATATGAGAAAAAGAATTATTTTTTTATGTTTTTTGGGAAAGATACGACCTTTATGTTATTACATCTCTTGTATAATGTTTATTATTTGTGTAATAAAATATGTTAAGCAATAAAATCAGCTGTGTATATGTTACTTTTACCGATATCTTTACAGTCTGTTTAACAATCTCATAAAGCGACCATTTTTCCCAAACTAATTCATTCAAAATGCATGTATATACACGAACGTTTTACACATTTTCTTATTATTGTGTTTAATTAGGTCAATCAAGTTGACATGAGTAACCTTCTGTTATATGTGGAGGAAAATTTATTATTTTTACCAGAGGAATGTTACGAGGAGGAAGTCAAGGTGCCAAGTGATGATAAAGTAAAGCCACATTTAAAAACTACCAATATGCCACTGATAACGCCACAAAGTACCTTAGATGAGAAACTTTTGCAGCCTTTACCAGAATTCGTATCACTTAATAAGGAGACAAATTTTGCAAAAGAAGAGTATACACAAAAACAAACTGCTGAACATAAGTCAGAATCGATTATGTTTACATCTCATAACAGTAACACTAATCCATTTTTACCAGATAAACATGTGTATAATCAAGTTGAAAGCAATATAAGCCCACAAAAATTTATGCAATTATGGAATGAGAATTTGCACTTACAAATGCAAATAACCGAAGCATTGAATATGCTTTTAAATAAAGTACTGCAAGATTCTACAAATGATGAAAGCAGCAGTTTAAAGAATAACGAAAATATTCTGAACTCGATAAGAAATGCACTTTTACTTTCTAATAAACAGATACCTTTTTCTGTAGACACCATAAATGCGAGTGCTGCAAATATGTGTGAGGGTACTGTTCCACCTACTACAAACGCTTATAGCAGTACAAATGCTATTACGAATATGGACCTTAAGAACACCGGGTATTCCGCTGAATGTTCTACTTTTGCTGCTATGAATCAACAGCCATTAACAGCCACTTCTTATAAGAATAAGCATGATTTTAATATGCAGAATGCTTTTAGGAACATGACTCCAACGAATCCTATTTCAGTGCCAAAAAATAATGATTTTGGTACAGTAAATTCATACCCGGAAAGCCAAAAGATAGTAAGGAAGTCACAACCTCCCCCAGGGTTTGAAAGACTATGTAATATTTCAAAATTAGATCAGCAGCATTGCGTAAGAAATAACGCTAACACTGATTTACTGGTATCTGCAAATAATCCTATAAATAGCAGCATGACAGTGAAAGAAACTAATCCTTTTAGACTTAGCCTAGCAGGTAAATTACGAATTCCTAATGCACAGGAAGAAAATTGTTTAAATTTTGATGATTATACTTTGCAAAAAAGCCACAAACCTATAGTTGAACACGATTTGATCAGTTTTGAAACTGGTAATTCCAATGTTAAACAGACGAATCGAAATATTTTAAATGATTTTAAAGGAGGTTCATCTTCCTCAAATGGAATATCATTCAACCACAACCGCAGTGTCAATGATGTTGATAATGCATTATCTAGAATTATTATCCAAGATCAGCCCCTACAACATCTTGTTCATAATAAGGAAATGTATTACCCATCACCGTTAAAGAACTCTCTTGCGGATCGTGATATACAGATTGGCGAGAAAAGAAATAAACACGAGCGAATCGGCACTATTGATTTCGCTAACATTAATCCTTCATGCATAACAAATATTGATTTGGTTGCACCTCAAGAAAAGTTCAGTTACGAAGCTACTAATGGAAATTTTGCATTTATTTCAAATTGTGACTTAAATAATGACAGATCTTCCACAATGTTGCTTAGTAACAGTTTAAAGTCTTCTACATTAGCAAGTAATGCAACTCTTGATGGAGGATATTTCACACAGTCATCTAACTCTCGTAAAATGTGCACTTCATCTCCAATAGTACAACACATTAAGGAACCACTATGTGGACAGGAGTCAATGTCCAAGAATTCAACTGATATAAATAGTGAATGTGCGGATACATGGGGCAATTCATTTAAAGATACTGTCCAATCAAGAATGAATAATAAACTTAACTCTGTGTTTGAAAGTAATGTAGAACAAGTAACATACGATAAAGGTCAATGGAAAAGTCAGGAAGAGAATGTAACTGTCAAAGATATGTTAGAATCTAATTTAAAGGTTGATAATTTGGAAATAAAGAATCCAGATTTAGAAGAAAGTGCGTTAAAATTTGCTCTCGAAAGCACACGCGCCTCACAATATTTATTTTCAAATTATAAAGTATTTCTTCAAGTAGTCGGTACGTTTTACTAAGTTTATTTAATAGTAATTGTAATTTTTTTTGGTTTCCACAATATGTACAAATAAATTTGTATAATTTTTTTCAGAATTTCCTGAACACATAATGCACATATTTCATTATCAAAGAGAGGGATGGCTACTGGTCGATGAATTCGTTACAGTATTTACTGAATTTAAAACAATATTCTCTATGCTAAATTTATTACATTCGCTTGAAGTTTATGTACAGTTTGAAGAAATCGATAGGGCTAAGACTACACTAGAACTTGTAAACCGCAATAGGTAATTATTGTAAACATTTTTTAGAATATCTCTAAAGCATCATTATTTTTTTAGCATTTTACAAAAGCCAACACAAGACATAATAAATGGAAGTAATAGGTTGCATTTAATACAGTTAAAGTCGGCATTAAAAGTATTACATACGTTGGAAACTATTAAGCAAAAGGATACTGCCGATGTTTCTGTACACAAAAATTATGTGTATGAAATTTCGGTAAATATTTTAATGATACTACTATTAATGGAGAGAAGTATTGTATGCCTCATATATTATAAATAATTATAAATAATTATAAATCTTACTGCTTTCTAGTTGGTTTCTCATGCTTATGCACAATTTATGTACACTCTTGCACAAGATCAAAACGAATGTGGACAATAATCACATGCAATGTTGTGATTTCTGCTATATATAATTGCAACTGTTATGTCAATTTTTAATATAATTCGTACTAATATTTTTCATTTAAGTTTGTATATTTTTGTACTTGTATGAACACTGTTACATGATGCACAATGTAAGAAAAGTAATCATTTTTATTTCCTATGTTTTATGTTATTCATGAACATTTTATTTCATCAGTGATATTAGTTATACATATGTATTTGTTTCAATAATGTTTCATTTTTTTGTACTTTCTAAATTTTGTATTATTAAGCATATAGGAGTGAATATTCCACGATACTTAAGAAGTAACATATAAACTACATATGTTTTATGTAATGCGTATTATTCATATCGCAGTAGAAATTAAATACATATTTGTATTCCTGATTTATATATTTTAAATCCTTTCTCTAAAAAATGTCTTCTAGTCCTTTCAAGAAATACAATCGTCTATTGAGGGACGTATAATTTGTATTGGTATTAAATAAGATATTTAACAAAATTAGATTGAATATCAGCATTGAATTGAGTACAATATTTATTTGCATCGAAGCATCTTTTGAAATAAAAATTGCGCATGTGACGTTTCATATTACCGGATGTTAATCCCACCCTCTATTGTTCATTTTTCGCAACTTGTCTAGTGAACCGAAGAGAGGCACAGTAACACTTGCTATTTGAATCGTATCGAAGTTAAGACTGACATTTGCGTTTAAATCGTATATAAAATACGTAAAACTTACATCGAAAGATAATGGGAAGCGATAAAGACCCGGAACTAAAGATGACTGGATTGTCAAAATACTTTAATAGCGTTACTGATCGTGGACGTTTCAATGTGAGTAACCTCAAAATCTGTCCTTCGTTTCGTGTCGTTATACAATTATTTAACTCAAACATTTTAATATATATAGAAATTTATAATAAATATGCATTATTTTTCATCCTACAGGTATCCGTATCTTCGCTTGGTGCTGTAGCTGCTTTATGTTTATATTTATATATGAAACCGAAAAGCAAGACGGTAGACAAGTAATTCGAAGATGAATTGTTATAGACGCATTATGTAATAATATTTTCTGTATAATTTTAGTCTTACAAAGAATAAAAAACAATTACATTACACTCATAATTTATTTTCTATTATTTCTCCACGTGAAATAATTTTGTAAAATATTTGTCTGCTAGTGTTATCTAAAGCAATGCGTAAAAATCGTTGCATGTATGTAATCGAATATTCAAGGAAAAATACAAAATTAACAGGTGAAAGGAATCATAAATATCAAGGTGGAAGTATTTATTTTTTAGTTAATAAATAAAAATTAATAGTTTAACTGTAGAAGTACAATATAACAAAAATAAGTAACGATGGCCTAGTCACAGACGAGATATATGTATGAATAGACAAATCACCTTGTGGACGTTCGAGGCCCAACGTGAATGTGATACCGACTCAGAAATCCGACACTGATTCGAGCGGCCTCTGCTCATGAACAGTGATCAGTTGAAGTACTATTATTTACCGAAGTAGTGTTGGGGACAGGTCATGCAATTGGGTGAATACATGTGTGTGCTCTGGGGGGAATTAGGGAAGCAATTTTCACAGACGAGATATATGAATTCTGATATCTGTACGGTAGGAATTGTAATTTAAATAAAGTTAAGGCAAGACAAATATTAGTTTGATGGAAATAGTTTACTTATTCTATAGTGTAACAAATTTTATCCCACTATTCGACTAATATTCATACTGTAACACTTGTAATAAAAATACATTCAAAAACACCCGCCTTAAAGAAGGAACCCCACTCCCCACCAGCCAACCAGTTGTCCGCCAATCAGGGCAATCTGTTTAAAAAATCTCCCTCTTGCCAAACGGATCTCGAAGTGATTAGACGTGTTCAGAGTGTCCGTCGAATTAAGGTATGTCACATAGTCTAATATATTCTTGAAGGCAGGAAATTATGTACATTGTTATCGTTTCCCTGTCTTCAATGTTTTCTGTGGTATCTTTGTTAATATCAATGAATATTTTGCAAGAAATTGAGATAATATTGTGCAGTGAACGGAATCGCACCGCGTGGCGGCCACTTTGTAATCGTATGCATTTACGAGTATGCATTTACTTATGCATATACGTATTTCAGCTCTCAATTCTATTATTTTGCAATATATTCTACAGTTTCTAGCAATATTCTTACATTATTGGTGATTCTTAATACATTTATGTCTAATTTCAGTTGGATTCTGTTCCATGGCGTCTCTTCCGTTTGCTTCGAGAATTGAGTCAGAATAGGCGGGAAAGTGACGTTGACAGGCGGGAATGCGCAGGAGCATGATGGCGCCAAGTCATGCCGAAGTGTCAAACGATCTAGTTGACAGGTAAGGATTTCTCAAATTTCTTCTAGAAATAAGTAGAATTGTACAAATACTAGCAATATATCTCGATTAAATTATTATTCCTACCACGTATAAATCTTGTATGGTATACAATTTTGTACCTATACGTACCTATACGAGTAAATGGAATACTCACGGTCGCTATATCACAATTATCGTTACTTTCGTGCACTTCTTTTATTTCTTTGCTATCCTTTGTCACAGGAGAATGAAGAGAGTTGATTATACGGATCAGAGTAGGCCCATACTTCATACGTCCTGCAATCAACTAGGTGGTGAGTCGCATGCTTTTTCGTTCCTCCATCCATCCTTTGGATGGAGAGCCATTCTTTGTTATTATTTTGTCACTATGCTCGCTTCTGCATGCTGTAGTTGTAGTTTTGTTGTTTGGCCAGCACTACTGCCTAGCCCACCGTCATCGTAGTGGGCAAATCGCGATTTTTATTAGCGCCGCGAACGATTGAAAACGGTTTCCATTAGATTTGCGAATAAAATCATATCGCGATTACAACTAGAGTTGTGGATAAACTCAGGTCGCGGTATTTTGTTAGAGGCGCGACTAAGTATATCGTGGTTTGAATTAGCGTTGCGATAATAATTTTCATGTTCCTTTTCTATACAGTTTTTAATTAGCATTTACAATACTGTGATATTTTTCTATCGCGAATTCTCGGAAATTTCTTATCACTGTACGCTCTGTACAGAGCGTTAACATCGTTTTCTGTAATCTGTTGGTAACATTCTGAGTGATACGAAAATGGTATGGAGATCTCGGATTTCCTGGAAATCGGGCCGCAAAAATATATTGGCTGACTTGTCTTTTGCTATTTGAAGGTAAGAAAAGATAGCCGATATTTTATTTTTAGAATGACATGTGTTTTATTGCCTATAAATATATGTATGTATGTATATAGATTTATATACACAGACGTTATCACAAAGATTTCGATTGTGATTATAGCATAATAGAAATTTCGTGACTAGAATGTATGTGTATAACTTTGCGCCTTACATATTACTTCCATCGTATATCTATAAGAGCGTTTCATTTCCCTCTATATGATCGTAAATGTCGGTAATACAGGAGTAATTCATAAACGATACAGTCACATTATCATAAGTTTCTGTTACAATTTTGATCATGCGAGTCAGATTTCACTTAGAAAAAATAAATATATGTATTTTGTTGTTGTTACGTATGAAATTCCTAACATTTAGAACGGACTATAAAAGTTACATAGAAGTACTTGCTCACGTGTTCTAAACGGCGAAATTTTTTTTTGTCAGATATTCCTCAAGTTATAACAGTACACTAAAATTTATATTTGAGAAACAATCTAAAATTCTAAAAGAATCCCGGCCGTCTATTCAGTGTATAACTTCAGGTACATATTGGCGTTTGAGTCCAAAATAAATGATAGCTGTTAAATGTATTGGGTGTATTACTTTCGCAATTAACATGATGTACCCGAATACGCACATCAAATTAATGATTTACAGTCAGCTATAAGGAATATGACATTTTCATCTGCCTGAATATTTCGATAAGATACGCTTGAATATTTTGTTTTAAGTATCATTTCGAAATGTCCAGATCGTTTTACATACGAATAATTTTGTTTCGTTCTTAAACATGAAAATGAACGAATTATTGTTTAATGAATTAGGTTTGGATATTACTTTCATTTACTATACTATATACTGTTTTCCCGTTCACATGCAAGTTTTATTTACAGATAAGTTCAACTTTTTTGTAAGTTCGAGGAATAATAAGAAGTTCTTATGTTTTCTAATAGACATGTTGACCATCGTGGATAGTTTTAATCCATGCATTAAGGGACAGGTATAATATCGAGTTATAGCATATGAAAATAGTGTAGTTTACACGTAGTATATACAATTTGTTAAAATTTTTGTGCATTATAGTAATGAAGACGCTTTTTACAGATAATCATATCGTCTGCTTATATTAGTCCCTTACTTGTGTAAGGTGATCATTCGTTTGGCACGAAGAAATGCAAGATGATAAAATAAAAAGTACAAAAAGCGTAATCTCACGTTAGATTTTTTTCAAATATTCATCAATGCCGAAATTAATTGAAACTTCAACAAGGTTTTCTAATCCCCTTGGTTACGCACTAAACTTTTACAAAATGATGACCTTACACTGTTTAAGGAATACACATTTAATAGTCTGATATCGAAGTGTCTCGTATACAATATGTACATGATGAAGCTGTCGTATGACATATGATAAAATGCACTGCATTCATGAAGTGTCAAATTCAAAAATTAAATTCAACAATAATTTAGGATTCTTCTTTCAATGAAAATCTCGATGGGAAAGATGGAAAATTAGTATCCCGATTTTCTGTTGTCTAAAAATGATTGAACTAGTTATTTATACACACTTATACTTTCGATTTCATTCGGATATATCGGATTTAAAAGACTTCCTTATTTTATACTATACAGTACATAAGTATAAGTGCATTGTTCTCTATGAATGGCTGCTCGACTTATTGGAATTAGATTATCCGACCTTTACTATAGCGTAGAATCTACGTCCTTTTTATTCCACCCGTTCTGATTGCTGGACGTTCTGGACATTTGGCTAGGACTTCTCACAGGACTCCTTGCAGGGTAATAAACACAGGGTCCTGGACTGGCTGGTCTCCCAGATATTTTTACACTTTGCCGCGTACTACCATTCGATAAGTTATTATTTCTGCTGATAGTGCTTGATCTATTCAAATGATAATGTCTAATCGAATTTCTTAATTCTATATTGGTCATGTTGGTGATGATTGATTCTTTGTATGTTTGGAATTCTGGACTGTCTCTGCCAGGCCCGAACAGTTTCGTGCTGCAAAACAGTTTCAGGAATATCCTCTTGAACTTCCTACCAAAGATTACGTAAATGATGAAGTTTATGCTGCTGTTAATCGTGACGAGAAGGTTGCCCGTTTGAACCAGCCAAAGTGGTGGATCGTTGAGAAAAGTTTCGTGAATATTTGAGGCGAGCGGTAGAATGTTACAAATTAGAAAAACGATCACCACGCAAAGTAGCATCGTTGCTAGACCGATTTCCCGTCTTTGATGGCGCGATAGCTGTTGTAAATCTCTGTTCGCCTTTCTTACCTAGAACATCAAATAATAGCACAAATTTTACTATCATTTCAATTATTGTCCTTTCCTTTGTTTTCACGTTTAAAACCAATTTTATTTCCCTCCGTAAAAGTGCGGGCTGAAAGGCTGAAAAGTTATTGTTCAATGCCCTTTTATATCTGCCATATTTTACTGTTGTTCGTTTCGCCTTCGACGTTGTAAGGAAGGCCCTTAAAAATTGACTGAGAAAATAACATCATAAGACAATACATGACACGCAATCGTTTCTATTGTTTCCCATTTCGGTATCTGAATGTTGCCCGAATACAACAGGTGCGTATGAGTAAGAAGAGAACAGCAGGGGTAGGTGCACCATTTCAACGATAGAACAGTTTACTCTGAGCAATTTGTTTTTCTGACGATGCGAGAGATGTTTCTTATGTAGACCGTGGGAGATTGTGCGAAGCTGCGCAAAGATTCATTTGGCAACGCGCCATTCAAGAAATTGGTATCATGTCTATGCGCGTCGACGAAATGACATGCATAAATTGCACTGTATACCTACATAGTTTAAAGAGGTTTGACAAAAATTACTGCAGCCATAGTGTACTGTAACATTCGTAATATCCAGCACATGTGGCCCTTGCTTGAATATACGTGATAGGGAAAAGGGGAGACGCTGAGTTATCGACCACTATAACAACTATACCTATGTTCGTAGTTCCATTCAAAGTAAGTGTGCTTTATGCGAGTCACATATGTATGTATATACGTATACATTCGTGCCTCTCATTCTAACAAGTACGAATGTTCATGTAAGCGTTAATAGTAACACAGTGTTTTTCAGATCCTGGATGATAAAAAAAATACAACCCGCATCTACGTTATCTAGGAATGTAGTTTTATTCTGTTCGATCGATCCCACGAGAATTATAATGCAAATCTACAGTAGATAACTGTTAGTGCTACTGTAATGAGATTCGATTACCTTTGACGATGGAAATTTAAGGTAACTCTTACTATCTATCTAGTCTTACAATATTTCTAAACGATATATCACGATATTCGATTCGAATTACTCACCCTTTGATAGATAGCCGCGTTGAAAATCACCAAAGCCAGGAACGGAAAGAGATAACAAATGAAGAAGTACATCCAGTGGACGTAAAGGGTGACGTACAAGTCGTTGCTTCTCAAATCCGCCGGATACAGGCAGTATACAGTAACGTTGTACTTCCAGTGTGTCTCCGTGTAGAAATCTACCTCCCAAAATCTGTAAGTCATCAGAAAATAAATGTATTACTGGTGTCGACGAAGTTTAATTATTATTAGTTGCATTAACCAAGAGGTCACTCACTTTGGCAGATTATAAATGAAGGAAAATAGCACGATGACCAACACAGCCAGCTGAGCACGTCCGTATGTACAAAAGGATCTGGCTTTCAGTGGATGACAAACTGCGATGTATCTCTCCAATGTTACTGTTAGAGTTAGGTACACCGTTGCTATTTGCGCCATGCACGATAATGGATACAGAAATCGGACTATCTTTGGGTAGACGATGAACCTGTAGTCGAACAGCAGGCCAGTGTATGCGTAAATAGCTGGTAAGCCATAAATCAAAATCTGAAAATTTCATATACAAAACGAAATTTGGAAACGATTTGATGTATAATAGAATACAACTCGAATAGAAGCCTCGGCTAATCGTGCGGGAATATTACTTTCGAATAAATTAAAGATGTAGGATACCGTAATTTCAGTAAGACTTCTATTTCTAGGTAACTACCTAAAGTACCCTCAGGGATTGCATATATGGTCATGGAGAAGCTCATTTGGTGTCGAAGTTGTAACGTTTTACGTAACGCTTTCTGGAACGCGAGGCTACTCTTTGTAGGTAAGCGAACTCTCCAAAATAGTTAATCACTTTCATCAGAAACGAGCATCTCTTTGGACATTAAATTCGCGAATGCTTGGCGTTACGACTATCGAAATAATTGATATCCCAAGAGACTGAGCAAACACAATTTTTCTGTATCTTTCATACGCCAGTTACACGGACGTTATTTAATGGGCTACTCTAGTCAGCCTTTTTAAGCAGCTTGCTCAAGTCTAGAAGGCAACGTTCTTGTACATTTTTAAAAATATTCCACACTTTTTGTGCACGGAAGAGGCTGTCAGCTTACCGAGCATGACGATTAATAAACTTACCGAAATTACAATCAACACTGTGTCGCATCTGGCTAGGCCAATTAACAGGTAATTGATCGATGATTTCATTTGCGGCCTCGACAAAATGATCATCGAGATCGTGTTGCCGAATATACCAAAGAGGCTGACCAAGTTCACAAGTACGCCATATATGATGAAATCAAAGAGCCCGCTCGAATTAATTTCCTGCTTACATTCAAGCGGTTCTCCTGCGCTCTCCTTAATCGATACATTTTCCAATAATTGGCCAGCATCGTAGTAACTGGTTCTGTTTAAAGCTTCGAGGCTTGTGTCCATCGTTTTCAACTACCTTCGATTCGACCTTTCGCCCGATTCTGCTTCAGCATTCTCCTTCGCATCCCTTCAATTTCACGTCACCATCTTCAGCTTTTTCCTTATATGTTTTTAGTTTTTAAGCATTCTCATGCCTATCAAGTCTTGTACAGCTCGGCTGATTTTTCGCTGAACAAACTGAAAAATGTTTTTCTTCACAGAGATGAAATTATCTCTTTATACAATATATGGTATTTTTGTAAGCCCGTGTTTTAATTAATTATCCAGTTACACGTATGCACAGTATTGTACTTTCAAACGCATTTTAACCTTTAATTTCTTCTATTGCGCTTTCAGTTCGACTCTCACTACCTTTTTACTTTGCGAGAGCCGAGAACGTATATTTTTGGTAGCATTGTGATGGTTTTACCGATATTTTAAGGTGTAGCCTACTTTCTCGACATTCTACTATGCATTTCGCTACATACCACCGATTCCGTATCAATTTGTTTAATCTCGATGGAAGTTTTGTCGAACTTTTCTATTCTCATCTGCAATGCGGTGGAATTTTATAGAAATCAATAAAGCGTTTTCCACTTCGACTTTATTTCCAGAAATCTGTAATCATAAAAAACGAAAGGTTTTTACGCTAATCTTGCAATGGATTATTTATTAGTCAAGTACGTAATCGTCGACAGGTTCGACAGGCTCCTCGAGATTTCGAGCTTGAAGCAATATTTATATCGCGGGACTGTATTCGGAGAGTAAACATTAACGTCGACTTTCCTTGGTAAACAGAAGCGAAGCGGGTAAAGGAGGGTGTACGCGAACGAAATTTGCCACACTTGCTTCAGTGATTTCTTACACCTTGGACGTTGCGTTAGAGCAACTTTTAAGCACAGTGAAACGTCGTGAAACGAAAGAACAAATAACGTGGAACGAAAGTGTAATACGAGTGAAGACGAAGCTGTTATTTACGTCGAAGAAGTTTGAGCGCTCGTTGTCTACCATTGTGCACCGAAGAGGCCGATCGGATTAAGAAGCTGCGGCACCAGTCGAGTACCCGTGAATCAGAATTTTTACAAGTTGTTCTACAAACTGCATACGTGCAAAGCGTTTCTTCTGGCGACATTTTTACGACGGTATTAATATTTTCAGTAATATAACGATAACGATATTCCGTGAACGTTTGATACGTTTCGATAAGAGAATCGGCTGTAGCAAATGAATGCTTGGTGGATGGCAAACATCGGTCCAGGGTCTAGTCTAGAGGATAGGGTATCGGTGTTAATTTGATCGAACGAACGGTTCTGCGCGATTTGCATCGTTTCAAGCATTGATTGGCACGTTTCAACCTATCGTTAATTTGCCCTTTCCTAATTTCCGCGCCGTCAATTTTGTACACGAACAAGCGTGGTTTCTCTCTGTGACGCTATATTGATTCAGCAGATTGATATATCGTTTGAAAACGTTGGCTGAGCTTCGTTTGATGGTACTTGTATGCAATATTCGAGCAAAGTAGCGATCGGCGGTTTGTCGCAAAAAGAGATGGCAGATGTTCTGTACCTAGTTTATCTAATTCGAAAGAAAGAAAGGAAGTTAGGAAGGGGAGATCGGGAAAAGTTTTTCAGGCGAGAATCGAAGCCACATAGGAAATTTAACTTTGTCTGATTTTTCTGCCGGATGTGTTGCTCGAACGAAAGTTTCGTTGGCAACGTTTACGTTCCTAATTAAACTTTTCGTGAACCAGGTGACGCCGTTAAGTGCCGCTCCACCAAACTTCCTGTTTCCTGTCCTAGATAAATTGTCTGGAGTAGTGAATCGTTTGCATCTATGAGTCAAGCATCCGCATCAATTCGCATCAGTTTCTATGGGAAAATTTAATTTCCCTGCGGTACATCTAGTCCAAATATTGTATTCAGCATGGATATCAGATGTGGCTCTGATTGCTTGATTATCTCTGCTCTTGCCGGACGAAACAATGGTTCCCGAGATGAACCTGACGAAGGAAAATTTTCAGTTTATCGGGCAAGGTATATGATGCTTAACAGAATTTTTGCGCCACACATCTGGTGTTTTTCTCTGAATGCTGTTCATTCACCTATTACAATTTATGGTGGGAATTTATTTGGATTTATATGGTCGTCGCTTTCTGTCTATAATTCGGTAAGTCGGGTTTTCTCGCGTGAAACTGTTCCTGCCCCATTTAACCCGAACTGCGTTAAAATTTTCAACTTGTTAGTCGCAGAATCGTTCCGAACCTGTTCGTGGAACAATTTAGCAATGCAGTTTCATTGGGAAGGTGTTAAGTAACCGACGGCGTGTTGTCGTGACGCATTGCAGAAATCTGCTTCACGCAGAAATCATCATCGTCTATAAATATTTGTTAGACACTGCCTCACCTTCGAAGTAGCCAAACAATTGTAACAAAAGTAAATCTTAGGATATTCAATAAATAGAGGTAGATAAATGAGCTTCGATTAATTATATTTGCGCGACTGGTATTAGGTTTAGGTACTACAAAAACGCAAGGGAGGATATTAATCGATCTGTTATTAAATTCTACTGTGCTCTCACTATTTTATTGGTTTTTTGAATGAAATGTTTCTTTTCAAATTCTTTGAATCGATAGGCATAAATTCAGTATAGTAAAGTAGCGTTTCATTGAATCGACTTTGGTAAATCGGTCGTATTGTGTCGAGGCTACTCGGCTCGTTGCTCTCGCAAAGTGGAACAGCCAGGAAATGAGACGGTATTACTGTCACTTATAAGTAATAACCTCCAAGTGTGAACAACGTCTAACGTGTCTTCTCTTTTACGTAGCCATTAGGAAGTTAGAAATTGCGTCACTGCGATTTCGCGGACGCTTTTGTTGCAAAAAAAGATTAATCGCAAGTTCACGAAAGAAAGTTTAAAAGTTAAAGATTCCTTGACCGTTCACTGTTCGGCAACTTTCTTCTAACATCAGTGCGAAAACGTCGCACAGTTTTTAGTTTCTTCTCTTCTTTCTTTCTTTTTTTTTTGACAATGTTGCTCATCGCTCGGCTAGGAGTAGCTGGGCCGAATTGAGGTTTTGCGGTCGCGTCTTTGTGAAAAAATACAGTGCATTCGCGTAACTAGAAAGACGAGGGTGGGAGCCAGATGCTGCGACGTCGTTCAACTTCATTGCCCTCGGAAAGTGGAGTAACCGAGCCGCGAGATGGGAATGCGATAAGTGGTAACAGTCGTTTAAGATCAGACAGCGCGTCGCGGTTCTGTTCTCATTAAGACATCAAGGAAAATAAACTCCCTCTACTCGCTGTTTGCTTCTTTGGTAAGATTCGAGATGCAGCTTCCGGGATAAAAATTTGCAGAAATTCCATTTCGTTATATAGTGCGTACAAAAATGGCACTTTGGTATACGGATTATTTTCGGTGCATCGCGGTTGCTCTGTTGCTCTACGAAAAAGCACGACCTGATTTGGAAATGTTACAGATTTTAAAAGACACGATTCCGATAGCTCGATGATCTTTCGCTTTAGGGTGATTAACTCCGAACGAAGATTTGGCTCAACGATTAGAATTTCATGGCGCCAATTAATTCGCACGATATCAGTCACTAATCGTGGAAATCCTTAAAAAGAACGCTAATAAATATCAAGTGACCATAGAATTTGTATATATAAAAGTTTGGCCTTTCAGGTTGAGCTTCAACGGCACATATGAACGAGGAGTTGTGAAATTACGAATATGAATGATTGATCGATCGTAAACGTCGGTCTTTAAAAACGAAACGTTTCGCGTTTGAAACAAAGTGAAATAAACCGATCCAGTGGGGTTGTGGCCACGCTATACAATTATTTATGGTCCGCGTATCGGATAATCGAGAAATTGTTATGTTAACGAATCGCGACCGAGTTCGCGAGCCTCTGTCCAAATTTCACAATCCTCAAGGCCAGGAGCCCTCTCGTACTATGAGAGATTCGGCCCGCGTGGACAGTGGACGCGTTAAAATTAGATAAGGAGTTCCTATAGTTGACTCAGTGTTGAGACGAGAAGAGTCGAAGCTCGACGCTACACGTATTTTTAGAGGGTTGGCAAAAACGAAAGCAACAGCTGACCATTTTACTAAGACGACGATAGGTGCTTCGGATGTTGAAACGTGTCGCCCGTTCGTTTCCATACGTTCACGATCAGTTCAGCATGATTTTTCTACAACTACAGCGTTATTTACAATGAAAACAAAGTAACCATTTTGTTCGTTGCGTGGTACAGAACTGCGATCCCCGAATAAGAATCACATACTTTTAGCCACAGTATGTTTTTCTTTCCGTCCGCATTCTTTATCATTGTTTAGGCTGCTTTTGTGTTACTTTTTTTAGATATGCTCTTCGCGATAAATTTCGAACCACAAAATGGGGGATAATATGTCAGTCTGCAACAAATGCCATTTACTTTTTGTCACAATTTTGACGACACAAATTTGCGGCGAAATTCTTCAATGGTTATTCGAAAACTCGATGTATTATTCAAGTTGGTTTGGGATAGTTCGCTCTCTCATTTATCTCTTTTTAGGAAGTTTGTGGAGATTAGTTTCAGAGGAACGACTTAAGTTGTTGACTATAAGAGCCTGGATTCAGCGGCGCTTATGGGAATCCCGTGGCTTTCGCCTTGTCCTGATCATTTCGTTAAGACTCGACGCGTAAAGTCGGACACCCAAGACAAAAAAAATGATTTAAAGCGATAACCTTGAATCAGGGATGCTTATTTACTTAGCCAATCTTCAGTTTCATCGCTTAATCGTGGATTTCTCTTGTTCCTTTTTTTCATTTGCGATTGAGCAGACACGAAACATGTTTTCTGGCTAGACGAGACGTCCAAGAAAATGCGTAGCCCTCTATCTTTCTCGTTCCATCGCAGTGTGCCTTAATTTCCCGCAGCCATTTGTTTCGTCTGTTACGTTTAAGGGCTGGAGAATCGATGGAGGATGATAAGCTTTGTTTTGCATATTTTTTGCTCGTAGAGTGTGCTATAAAAATGGCTCCTCCTTTGTCTTGCTGATCCCTAGCTTTATATTTCTTGTTTATTGATCCGAATGATGGTAGAGACACCTCGATTATTAGTAGCTGACGTAGTCGTTGAAAGTCGATGCGTTTCGGAATTTACAATGAATGCAATTTTGTCCACATTTTTGTGGATCCCTGTCTTCAGTGTCTTTAGAATTGTTTAACACAACTGTTTGCCTAACTGGTCAAGTAGCTGTTTCAGCAATTGTGTACACGAACACTTTTTCCCTTTAATCTTACTCTATATATGCAGCATGTATAATCGGCTGTCATCTATCAAAGAGCTAGGGAATATTCACTGGCCCCTAGTGCATAGTAATTAAAAAATCATAAATCCGCACGGTGAATATAGGTTGAAGTTTGACGAGCTCTCGTGGCCATGCTGCATGCACAGGACAGTGGAACGTTTTGCACTAGAGATAAGAGCTAATCTCGCCGGATCCTGTTGAAAGGATCTTAAAACTGAGGTATAGTTGACTTCTCGCTCAGCATGGGTTTCTCTAAAATTCTTCGTGAAATTCTGGCGCGGTTCAATGGAACGCGACTGTCACAGGTATACTTTTCATGACCTTTGATAGTTCTCCCATTTTATTCCGTTTCGAGTGATTTTAATTCACTGAAACTTCATCTTCCAGCGTTTCAAATTAATTTTCATGGATTGATCTCGCCCTGTTACGTCGTGAACATGTTTTTTCGATAAATGTTTCATCACAGACGAATAATATAGCCAGGTACGCTCAGACAAATTTTGATTATGTAAACGAACTGTCTTGCATCTCTGCTGCTCGATCTAAACCAACACTTTGAATCGGGCTGATTTTCTACCCCGTACAATACAAAGGGTGGCTTACCATTGTCGAGCCTTAATTACACTCGAGGATTGGAAAAGGGATCCAACGTTCATTGAAATTGAGATAGAACGAATCGATGAGGTTTTCTTACGTCTATATTCCCTGTGCTGTTACTTTTGTGAATTTTTCTATTGTGATTACTCGCTATCATACATAACACAATTAATGTTTCTCGGGTGAAAAATAATTTGGTCCACGCTGCTTCAAATTTTATGTCCTCGCCCTCTTTCGCGTTTCAGATATTTCATTTGTAAAAGCTTTTACTTCTGACAGAGATCATCAGTCTTTGCGGGGTTCTACGACGTGAGAGAATTGTTCATCATTTGTTTAACTCGAAGTCTTCGCTCGCAAGTTCCTTTCCCGTGACATCACCGAGCAAACATAAATATTATTGGAAACATAGTCTACATAATGCAAAGTATCCTCTTGCAACTCGAATCGCCTCTCCCGTAAGAGTAAGTACGTTTTCAAGTGATACGCAAAAAGCTAAGCTTTAATTGAGAAAACGTTGAATGAACGTCGGCCATGTGTACCCTCTCAGGGTATTAACCGTTTATCTTTACTTGCCGGGTTAAGTACGCCAAGTAAAACGAATTGACGCTGAAATCTCAACCGTAAATTGCGAATTTAGGAGCGCTACGGGCATGTAAATCTTGACGCGGCACCGCCCTTATCGTGCTTTATTTTCTCTACCATCGCATGATTAAAACGGTACTTTCAGATCCCAGATGCAATTACATTTACCGAAATGTTTTACGAAGTCGATAAAAAATGTTTCTTCACACCTATTATCGGTTTACGCTTTGGGTATATTACGGCACACGAGCCACGTGTAACATAGAAATGGAGCTTTTAACGATCGAATGCCGAATATTTCGGCATTCCGAATAATCCGAATAATCTAATGAATATTCGTACGCACCGCCACGCATATTGGTTGAGTAAATCCAACGACCAAATAATTCACTGCGGTGCAGTGAATTTCGTGGTCCATCCTGAAACATACCCACGCAGTCACGTACTGGAGAAGGGCGCACCCTTTTCTATTTTACTACATTTGTCGTAACTATTGAGCAATTAAAACATCCCATTTGATTTGCTATTACACGAACATATAAGGAATATTTGCATTATGCTCTGCATATCGCGGACTGGGATGTACGGTATTACCGATCAGAATGCAATAATTGATTGAATAATCGTATATTAATTACGATAATTCTGCTTTCCTGGATTCATGCCAGTAATCAGTCATTGGCGTTGAGTTCAAGTTAGAATAGGTGTTTTATTTTTAACCCACATCAATGGCGAAAGAGAAAACATAAAAAAAGAGAGCATAAGGTTACTGTGCTCACCTGGTGGAATTGCAATGCATTAGCCCGCATTTCCAGAAGTGTACATTTGCATATCGTGAAACCATGACATAATTACTTAGTTTTCGCGGTGACTAATAATCAGCATTACCGCGTACGAGAACGAACCATGGAAACCGCGGCAACGCATGCACGTAAAAGGAATCAAACTGTTAAACTCTTTGGATTCGCATCGCCGTGATCGCAACTATAGTATCGCAGATTTTTTTAGCAGGATATTCTTAGCTGTGTGATTTCGGATATTTGATACTTGAACGCAAATACTCGCAGAATCGTGTACAATTTACAAGGGTCGTTAGAGTTCCCAATTCTGCATCTGCCAAGACGAAAAAGCTTTTGCATTAAATCCTTTGTGCTTGCTACTGGACAGGGACTCGCACTGATTTCAACCAAGTTATTTGCTATTATATTATGCTCTTTCGGGGCCCCTGAATCTAAAGGAGATAAGTTCTTTTACAGCTTTTCGATTGGGCTCGCTGAAACTCTTTTATAATATAAGTATAAACATATTTACTATCTCGATTTATAAATGTGTGCCCATTGGTCTTCCATATGGAACTCCCAACACTTTCATGTGGAATTTCACTTTCAATGGCCAATGACTCTCCCCTTTTGGTTAAGCTTAACTTTTCATTAGATTTACGCGCCCTGTGTTCTCGCAGATAATTATAACTTTGCGTGGAGGTTTAATTTCTCAACGTATGTAGGCGTAGAGCGGATCCCTTTGTAGTCGACGCGATAGAGGGGATCCGAAATCGCTGACCCTCGATGCCGATTATGATTCTTTTCGGCGAACGTTCGCTACCTCGTGTTCTCCTCTTTCTACCCTTCGAGAAAATCGAGAAAAACTAGAGAGATCGAGCAAGTAAATGGTTTTCGTTCCATTGTCCTTTTTCGGAATTACTCTTCCGGCCACGATCCTTCCGACATGTCACTTCCTACTGAAATCTTGAGAACGATTTCTGCTCGCGAAGCCAGGATAATGGAGCTCGTTTTTCTGCGAATACTAGCGGTGATAAGGATCGTGCTACTGAATTCCTTTCACCGCCATTCTTTGCATTCCGATGCCTCGACCTTTGCGTTTTTCTTGCTCGTCGTATTCTGATTAATTTTCAGCTGAATCGAGAGTTTTTCGTACTTCGTATTCTTCCGTGTGTTAATAGCTTTTTATTGCACTGCTACGCGACGTCGTAATTAAAGCGACAAGCTTCCTGGATGTCTCGAAAAACTAGTCGGAAATATTTCTTTTGCAGCGCGTTAAAATATTTCTAAAGGTGAAATTAATCGCCACAGTTGGTACGAAATTAATCGAAACGAAACGAAATAAAAACAAACCCCGGGTCTTCTCTTTCTTCGCGAATCAAACTTCCAATAATGTTTGCAAAAGTAGTCATTAAATGGTTGTTGAAAATAGTTATTTAATTTACAACAACAGTCAGCAGTGCAGTAAATGAATTCCCGAGTATTTTAAATAACGATTCGCAGATAGAAAAAAAATACATTGGTTGAAGTTGAGTGAAGCAATGTCGGCTATAAATCGAATCTCTTTCACTGAAGTTCAAATAGACTGGCGAGGGTGCGAATTATATTAACCGGTCCGTAATAAAAGTTTGACGAGTATTCATTCATTTGTAATGCGAGGTAATTCTGGTCCGCGTAAAGAGAAGAATCGAAGCGCCATTCGAAGAACGGAAAGAATCGTTCAGGTGGTACGTAACGAGGAAAAGCATGTTTCCGGGTCAACAGCTTGTTAGGGGGCTTGAGCTTTGATACTTTGGTTAATCCGGCGGGGACGATCTTGTATTCAAACACATCGCGTATCACAAAGAGGAATTAAGGGTGCGAGTAACAGTGGCGGGTCAAAGATTGCATTAACCATATTATGAAATGTCAGAGAAAAATATGACAAGAGATGCGGGTGTGGATCAGTGCTTTTAAAACATCGATGCGTCTTCTTATCGTTATCGCAACAGAAGAAAAATTATCATCGCACCTTCGTGTCGGGAAACTTTTCCTCCGAAATCTCTCTTATGTATTGTTTCTTCGTCGCACTTCGAGCAGTATTTTCAAACGCACGTTGCACTTTCAAACTTCTCAAGGTACATCATGCTTTGCTTCACCGATACTCGAACAGTTGCTTGAACAACTGTGAGACTTGCGTCCGAAATCGTAGGGATCGCGGTGGTCGACACGCGGAACGCTTGCCACGGTGCAGTCTTTAATCATTCTTACACTTTACGTCCGAATTATCCAGTCGTACATCTTGATGTCGTTTTATTGGCACCTGGAACCGGACGAAAGATCTCGTTCTAAAATTATCGACACACGCCCGTCGATATCACTTGGCTTTTGAATCGTCGGTACAAAATTTCACCCCAGTGTCGTGATTCCTTTTGTCTTCTTATTTATTTACTTGTTTCTGTTGCTAATGATAATATGTGCAATGGTAATTTCACGGGATCCAGGCTAGTTTTGATTGGAAGAAAGTCCTGTATATTCTTGAACGGTAGTCCCAACACTTTTTAACGGATCAGAAAAGCATTCTCGCGCCCGGTGTTTGCTATACAAAGTTTAGTATTTAGTATAATCGCAGATCGTTCGGATCTCTTCTCGAAAGGTGTAAAGTCCACACGCGGTTTCGGAGCGCTTGCAACGCACTGACTGCTCCGCGAAGAGAATCATCCGAGTACAAGAGAATTCGCGGAGGAGCGACGAGTGACCCTGGCAGTGGATGCCGCCTGCGCGGTTTCTCCTCTCCCTTTTACCCTCTTCGTCGATCACACTCTGTCTCTCTTCTTCTCCTTTCCTCTTTCCGCCCTTACGGACTTTACGTCCCTTTATCTTTCTTCTACTTTTGGCCCGAGTCCCCATTAGGATTGCTATCTTTTCTTTGAATTTTCCAATTTGAGTTCGCTCTTCCCTATTACCCTTCTCTTCCTTTGCCCTTATCAGACATTTTGCCCGCACTCTCTTTCTTCTTTCAATGCCCATCCCTTTATGCAGCTCGCTCTCGCCTTGTCTCTTTTGTCTTCCCCTCTCTACCTCTGTTTCTAGCACTCAGCTCTGTCCTGTCGCAACCCCCTCGGATGCACGCGCATATCTCCCGCGTTTCCCTTCCCGCGACTACGCTCACTCTATCTCTGCTCTATTCTCGCACGGCATCCGTTTTTCTCTAACTTTACTTTCATTCATACGATTAGGAACGCGCGGCGACGACGACGACATTCGGAGAGAGACTGATCTATGTATACGGTACTTGACCTAGCGGCATTGATTTTTTTTTAGCAGTAATTCTATACATCTCTCCATTCTCTGTTCGGCGAGCTATCATTTATGGATGGAATGGTAATTTTCGCTCAAAGTTTCTCGCAAAATTATCTGAATTTGACACAGCATCGTAACTTGGATTAATATTTTAGACTGTCCCCTTTGCGTCCATCGCCCGTGCATTATGCCCCACGTATCAATCTTGCAAGACATCGCTACGTTCTGTAAATACGAACGAAGATTATCAGTTGAGAGATCCCTAGAGCGACCGGTGCACCGCGGTGTGCTGTGCAACGGAGTGGATTAATTACAGCATCACGAGCAATCACGATCGGTGGATCAGCGACTGAAACCCAACTTGTTTCAAGCCTGGAATTTGAGTAGCAGTTTCGTCGTTGGAAGCAATTTCCCGAGAACGAAACGACGCGTATACGATTCAGCTTAAATAATGTCGTGTGTTGATATCGTTTGATCGCGTGGGCAACCATATAGTTTTTATGCACAGGAGACAGATAATAAAAATATTAAGTGCGAGTTAGCGAGAAGGGTAGAAAGTTTAGCCCAGTAACAACTTCGTTATCTCTGGCAATGCGTGATCTTTGAGTTTTCAAGCTCAAGCGATAGAGTTGGGTCGAAGGCACGACCAAGCCTCGCGACGTGATCAAATATTTGCTGCAAAAATAACTGTTTATCGTAGGAAATTGCCCTTCGAAGCTTTTCTCGCATCTTTCTTGTGGGATTCCATGCATTAAACCCACTCCCTTTTGCGGGAAACTCTTCTGCGGGAAGACGAAAGAGTCTTCAAAGATCGTTTCCGTGTTGTAGACACCCGAAAACCAAGGGCTTATGTGTCGATAAAATGAGATTTTTCGGATAAACCGGATGACGTACGCGAGAAATAATCCTCAGCTTTCGCAAGAATTGAACGGATAACTGAATTTCATCTTATCTGGCGACGGGAGCCGGTGGCCCGACAATATCTACCACCAGGAATTTCGTTCATCGATTCGATGCATTTTACCTTCGGTATTTGCGTTGCACTCTAGAGCTGCGTTTGTCGCAAACACGAGCATAGAAATCTGTCAAACGGAATGCGCATTTGCGTGTCTCTGCATTCAAATCAAGGATAAACCTTCAGCCGAAGCAATAGGATTTATTCCGAAAAAAAGTTTAACGCGTTACTTGTTCAAAATATTCCTCTCCTTTCCCATAGTGTTACTTGACGGAGCAATTCGTAGACTATACATGGTCGCGTGGTATACATGGAGCATGTAAAAGGGACCGAACAATTGGCACTTTAGAAACGAACTGAACAGATCTTCCGGTTCGACACGACGAGCACAGTATCATCTGTCACGGGTAACAGATGATTTACGATCGAGTAGCTGATGATCAGCATCGCGTCCACGCCCGCTACTTACATCTTAATCCCGACTCTTGAAGGACTGTATTCGTATCGTGAAGCGTTATTAAAATAATGTTCCGCATCCGTTCACCGTGCGCGATTATCTATTGGTTCAGTTTAAAATCCACTCGAACCACTGACCAAAGATCATGCGACCCAATTACCGGAATTAAGCTCGACACGTATTTTTAGACGGCTCTCTAGACGATACGGACTCGGAACTAAATTGCATTAGGGGAACTCGAGATGTCTAGTAGTCGTTTCGTAAACAAGGGCACAAAGCTGTTTCTTAGAATTTATCGATGCTGACGCCAATTTCTCGGGAAACCAGAGGTCCCGAGAATTGGGGTTAGTAACTTGCACCGCTAGTGCAGTGAAAATGTAAAGATCGGAGTTCGATACGCCGCACTGCACATACATTGCATTTCGAATTTATTACAGCTGTACCAGCTTGAAGGTAGAAACTTATTTGGCCGAGCAAGTGAAAATGCGGCATGCAAAATATTCTTTGAAACAGTCGACTTGGAGATGTATTTTACATCCTTGACGGGGTTCGCGAAATACTAGGAAATTCGGTGACATTGATACACTTGTGCGACAGAGTTAATGTCTCGAGTCAAAGTTGTATAATTGGGCGCGTCCGTATCGTCGCGACATTCATTGACGTTCGCGGCAAGTAGTCATCGCACGAGTAACTAACACCGACGGTAGAATTAGCTCCAAGCTTCGTGTTCCAGCGACAGTGATAAGGAGTAATGGCTGAGCAGAAAACTAGCGAAGCATGTTTGCATTCTATTCTTCGCGCAATCCCTTCATAATTTCCAAACTTTACGTGCTTTATTATACGGGTCTCTTCAAGCGAAGCTCGGCAAGGACAATTGAAGCTGAACAGTTGCTATCATTATTATCGGACTCGGAACAATCGTACTTCGCGATGCGTTTCTCGTAGCGAAATAGATTTCGCTGAAGCAGCGCTATTGATTGGCTTAATTCTCTTTTCCGTTGGCAATCAATTAATTCGGGGAGAATAGTCGATGACGAACTCGAATCGAGTGGGAAATTTACGAAAATTAATTTTACTCGCGCGTCATTTTCGTCACGCCTTTCGATGGCCCCCAACTTCGAGGTCCTTTGATACTCGTGGCTTTTCCGCGGCCATGCTGTTATAATTGCATCGATCGTAATGTCGTTAGCGTTCAAGCATAACTGTTCATCATGATGCATCGCCATTAGCTCTCCGTGCCTTGGTGTGTATCGTAACAGTTACAAAGGAGTAATCGACTGCTCCATTGTCCTCCTAGAGCGCCAGGCCCATGAATCACTTGAAGATCCTGCTCTTATGATTTATGTTTCTCGTACGATATCCAACTTGCTGTTATTTGTGCGCCGCAGAATTTCGCGAATGCATTCAACGAACTATGAAAATATTGCCAAGGCTGGTACTTGGGTGCTTTTAACTAAGCTTTAACTAAGACAATATGCTGCATCGATGGATTGCTTATAATACCTGGAGTATTTAACAATTTTCACGTTCAAAAATTAATTTCCGTAGATCTTGTACATATACGTATGTATATCTCGCGCTATATGGAATTGAACGAAGAAATTTCGTTTTCTCGACGGATTATCATTCTGTGGGCGACGTAAAAATGCCCTATCAGGAAATCGAGTTCGCTCATGATCGAAGTAACGACCAAACTCGTAAATTTTCTACGCACAATCTGCCTTTTCCAAATGCTACAGGTTATCGAATAGTAGCGCCTCCCCCGCTACGGAGGCGTGCCTCTCTCCTTTTATGTCGGTCACGAATATTTTCAACACCTACGCAACTTTTTCTTTCACGAAGTATGTCCTATGAACGGGCCGTGGAGTCCCTATTATACTGATATCGTCTTTTTGTATCCCACTAACGATAATGGACGTAAAAGCAGTTATTCGCGTCGCGTGTAACGATTAATTACTTCGTATGATTATTCATAATGGCGAATTTATTCTAATTACGATCCAATTTATTTCAAAGCCATTGAATATTTAATGCGCGTCAGTTTTATTCATGTAGACATCGTGTATGTGCCAGGCAGAAGCAAAGCGTGACGATTCAACACGAAATTGAAGCTGTCACGTATAAACGTGTTGTCAACGGGGAGTAAAAGCTGGCTTAATAGCACTGCTATGTTCGTGGTGGAGTAACATCAATTACGCTTTGATACATTTTCTTCCTATCAAAGAACACCTTTCTTTGTCAAAGGTTGACCCGAAAAGATTACTTCGCCCCCTCTGTGATCGCTGGGAACGAGAACTCATCCGTAAAAAGCGTATAGCTGTTGTCTGTTGAAAAGGGAATATGGTCGGCAACAGTAGTACGCTTCGATATTAAGCCGTCGCGGCATACAGTTCCGCGCGAATGCAGCGAAACATGTGGCTGCGACGATATTGAAATAGCCAGTACAACCTGGCCTGTGATATTCAATATTCGAGGAGATCGTCCCGAAATTTGTCCGACGCCCACAGGTTTCGATCGTGGGTCCCCCTTGCCGTCTCACTGAATTTCGATGAATTCTTTTTCATCCACTTTTGCGAACGTTACACAGTGTCTTATAGAACGATTTAGGTAAACGGTGGCATGGCAATGACGTATGAGGTAGTCAATTTAGATAGCTTTCTATTTTTTGATCGATGTTTATCGTTCGTGGTAGAAGTTGGTTGCTACGGGAACGGAAATTTCTCTCGACGCCGGAATGTTCAATTATACATTCTGAACCACAGATTGGGTTTTCATTCTGTTTTAGAGCAAAGCCCAAGTGTTGTTGGAAGTCTGTATTAATCCTCGACCTAGAAAATAACCGGGGTAGAATTGCTCGTCGTAATGATTGCAACGTTATCTTTCGAGAGATCGATGTATGGGTGAATAAAAATGTGACAAGTAGAAAAACTACGAAACGACCGTAATTTCGGTTTTACGAGACACTGTAGTGAATTTCATTTGAAACGAGCATTGTAAACTGTACCTTTGGTATTAGTCGCATGCAAATGCCAACCTACACCAGTATCAGCAATTTTATTCTGAAGAGAACTTGCATGCAGCTTGGAATTAGCCCTTGGCGCTAACATGAAACATTGTCAGCTAATAGGCAATTGTGTGCCACAGTTGCCATCTAGAAGTTAGAGTTTTATAGTCGTGCGAAGCTGTTGCGGATACACGTCTGAGTGGTAAGGCCTTTAGTAGTTCATAAAAGGAAAAACACAAGCTTAATAAGAAAGTGGTAATAACACTTATCCGAGTATCGATCTGGTTCATTGAGAACGTCGCGACGATTATGCAAAAATATAATATTATATGTTGCGCAGTTCCCTCGTCAATTTTATTTAATTGAAGGGTGGCACGATAATATTTCTTTTACTATATTCGCCTGGCACATTTTTTAATGGTTCCGTTATTCTTCATGTGTCTTATTTTTGTGACAGAAATGTATGTATTAATCATACTAGTACGCCCCGAATTTATTTTACTGTTCAACGAACAGACGGGATTCTGCTTACTCGCGGGGTTTAATTTTATCATTTTTATCGAAATATGAATTAATTAAGTCATATTTATCAGCGGCCTGACAAATTATTTTAGCGGACGCCGACGTTCCGACGGTTAATAAATTCTGATTAAGCACGTAGCTGCCATTAAATTATTTCATTCAAATCAGTTCGATTAAGACAAACGTAGGGTCCAAAATAGAGGGAACAGAAGAAGTTATTATTCAATTTTGGGAGAGTCAACATAACGTAAACGTAAAAGTCCGAACAATTGAATCTATAAAAGAGATATTATTTGCGTTAAAGCGCGCTACGTTTGCACAACAGGTAACGGTTGAAAACAAACTATGGCAACATTTGCCATCGACAGCTCGTGAAAGAGACTTTGCCGAAGTCGAATCTAAAGGGGAAACGGAATAAGCAATTTCTTACTACGACACCAGTATGTTGTACAGGTTGAATAATAATTAACGAAGTTGTATTAGGCTTTAATTAAACTGCAACACAGCGGAGCCCAAGGAATCCTATTTAATTAACGTGAGCTACTTGCGAGCATCAAATAACATTCGTCGTGGCAATACGAGTGTCGACTGATCTTTTCTTTTTTTACTAAATACAGTTGCGTGGAATCTTTTCGATTAGTTTATTTAATTTCATATACTATTGCCATGTGGTCCACTCCGTTTTTATGCTTATTTTGATTTGCAATTTTTAACACTCGTTATGGAAATTCTACGCTCCATACGCAGTGCAGTATATCATATTTCATGCTGCATATGAAACGGTTTTTTGTTCGGCGAAATATTGGACATCGATGGCGAAATACACGTAACGTTGCAACAGTATTTAAATACAAAATACATCCGCCATATACAAGGGGGTTCCCGATACGAGACGAGAATCGTAAGCATGCTCAAAAAAATACGCACAAGGATTAAAAATATTCCATTTGCTCTTTTTGCATCAGAGAACAGATCGTTTTATCGTTGCAATATCTCGTCTGCCTCCTTCAGTGCGGTGCAACAGTGAAATAGATCGACGACAAGTTCGGCCTCGAAATAATTGTCGAATTAGCCGAGACTAAAATTACGAAAGTAAGTAAGGCGTCACTACCGATGTCATTATCAGACATAGAAGCGTTCCTGTGCATCGGTAGGATACTCGTGAGATTTCGTTTCGTCCATTGCAGTCTGCAACGCTATGTTGTAACGCGTGTAGAACACGTATCGTTACTTTGCACCTTACGCTCAAGGGAAGCACAGATGTGCTTCAGTTGTAAACCGAAATGAACGCAAGGGGAACAGAAAATAAGATAATGGGGGACGATCGAAACGAATAAGAGGATACGAAACGATAGAAGTTTTTGTGCAAATGGAGAGGTTGACAGACGATCCCCAAGGAGCTTGATACGTCAACTAGGATTGCTTTTTGTCCAAAATCCATTAATAAATTTGATGCCCGGGATGATGGCAATCGATTAATAACGCGACAGCTCGTGAAAAACCGTTTCCGCTGTATCATGTTTTAGAATGAGAGTTGTCTGCAAAACGCTATAAATTTGAGAGATCGTAGAAACCGGCCATCGAATGGATCGTATTATACAGAGAATTTGATGAGGGACGTGCAATGTTTGCGCGTACTTGAACACAGAGAATCCCCGTCTGTCCTTCTGTTTGCTTCATAGATATCCTTCAGAGCTTTCGAGAATTTTCAAGGTCCGCCGTGATCTCGTGAAAGCTCGCGAAACTCGCAGACCGACCCCTTTCATCGATTGCTTCTCCCACGCTCGTTTATTTTCGCAAGTTATTCGGATGCTAACGACTCGATCGCTTCCTACTTCAGCTTGATTGCTTTTTAACGCGATCGTCTTTGTACAATAGTATGAGGCGCGATTCCGGTCCAGATATTCAGAAATAGAGGGTGTCGGGGAAGAAATTGAAAAGTTGGTCCACATGCGCACAGCTCTGTACATCTTAGTCATTAATAAAGCTGTCGGGCCAGAGCTCGTTGAAAACTTGAACAGCTTAATACGATGGACGACAGTCGGGTGTAATTAATAGAATGACGAGAAAAACTAGTTACTCTTGTCTAGAGCTGGAACGAAACCGAGTCGCAAAAGTTATTATTCAGCCAGTAAATCTTCATTTTACATTCAAAGTGCATGGAAGCGCGAATACATGTGGGAATGCTGCGCTGGAGGAAACACCGTGGTGAACAAAAATAGGGTCGGCTGTACTAGTGCCTGTAGCCACGTTATTCCCTTTACAGCTTTTAACCCCATTGGCATGTTGCCTGAAACAGTTCGAGAAATACCGATGGATCGTATTTCTCCCATCTCGTCGTTGACAATTACACGGGACTTGCAAGAGCTTCTACGAAATAGCAATTTTTCAACAACTTTCTTCGCTCTCTGGAACAAACGAATAGAATAAATCGAACATATTTTGTTGGAGTTCTTCGTGACGAACTTCTCTCTCTCTCTCTCTCTCTCTCTCTCTCTCTCTCTCTCTCTCTCTCTCTCTCTCCTCTCTCTCTCTCTCCCCCCTGGTAACCGTGCTCTGCGATTGGCACGATTTCTACAAACGGAGTTAGCTTCCGAAGTTTCTTCACCTCCGTCTCGATCTCGTTACTGCGGTTTCTATACTGACCTTAGAGAATTCCCATACCACTAATGAACAATTTTGTCCGTAGACTTTCGGTTAATAACGTTCAATTGCACGTGGAGAAAACTTTCAGAGGAAGTGACTCCTCTGAACCGCAGGTGGAAGTTCAAAACGTAACAGGAACGTCAAAATTTATCGCTGTTTCTTGCATCGATAGAGAGAGAGAGAGAGAGAGAGAGAGTGTGTGTGTCATTTCTAAATGAGCTCCCTTTAAAATTGCCGGGAGCATTTCTCTTGGAAATTGTTCCAAAGTCAGTCCTTCAATTTACAGCGCCGACGAAATTGATGGTGCGCTCCCAGAAAGCAAAGTACCTCTACCATTTCAGATATGAGAACAATGTGTTCTCGACAGTTTCGCGCCGGTCGTGCCGGGCGGCGAGACGCGGTAATTAATTTTGCGAGCGCATCGACACCCGATGCTTTTTCCGTTTCCCTGCTTCGATTCACTCCCTGCCTCTATGTTCGTTTAATTTAAGCCGGCGCGTCTTAGGAAAACGAGGGGAAAAGTAATTCGGACCACACGGCGCGTTTCATTAAAACGTTCGTGACAGTAGATATTAGCCAGTTGATGAATACCTCGAGTTATCCGTACCTATTGTAATATACCAAGTATGTAATTCCGATTACTTTCAATGTGGCCGTGTTCCAAACAGCAAGGACGTAATTTAGGCAATTTGCTTTGAATGTCAACACTGTGTCTACTGGGAAGAAGAAATATTCTTACTTTAAATAAATCCAATTAAAATATCTTAAATCGCGCATCTCTATGCATCGCACGACAGGAAGTTGCACCGATGCAATTACCTTTTTCGTGTAACCACAATTGAACGAAGCTCAGACATCGCAGCGTCTGTGGCATTTAGACAATCCGGGTCAGCTTTGTCTTATTAAATTGTAATCTGATCCTTTTTGTGTCGCTGTCTGCGCGCCAACACCGAGGTTAAATTAAAAAGGATTTTTACGCAGAAAGTATTCCGATTCGCTTTCATTCCTGCGAAACCAATTTGTTTCCTAAAGTCAGCTGGCGTTTTGTATAATTTAAAATGCAAACCGCTCCCTCAGCACCCACTTAAGTGTTAGATTTATAAATCTCTTCGCAGATATTACGTTCTAATTCAATCCTGAATTCAATAAATTTTAACATTACTTAACTGTGCCGACGCACTTCATTCCCATAAATGATAATGAACGGAGGTTCTACCGTGCTTATTCATAGTGCCGAATCTGTGAGATCGTCCAATCGTTTCCAACGCAGAGGGAAGCTAGAAATTTTGTGTTACTACAGGCACCGCCCTGACAAACGTTTGTCCTGATTCTTTCAAAGGCTGGGTCAAAACGCAGAACGTAAGAATCTTGTGAAGAATACCGGCGAAATTCTTGCGATTATTTAATCTGTTGGAAAAAGCAATTTTGAAACGGATTGCTAGTCAAAAGATATATGTATATGTATTTGTTTCGGTAGTTCGATTTGTGATACATATGTTGATTTTTATATATAATTCTTTAATTCTGTAATTGTATCTTGAGCCAAAAGTTTTCGTCAATCAAAGTCTAATTGTTATCTTACTTTCCGGCGTTACTATTTCTTCTAATTTGGAGTTCCTCCTAATCAGTTACGGTTTCCTGCATGTAGATAATCGAACTACACGCGAGAATTAAGGGGTTGTTCTGTAAAGACCAATTTATTGCTGATCGAATAATAGACAAAATGACACAGCTGCCAACGATAATTGCGCTGATTAGCTTTTCGAAACGGCTTTATATTCCCTAAAGGTATATTCAGCATTCCATAAAGTGATTTTATATAGAGATACTTAATGAAATTAAATGTCACGCTCTTTTGTCGATGGTTAATCTCTGATAATTTTTGTTTAAAAGAAATCTTTCAATGTCTTTACTTCGAAAGCTTCAATGACAGTACAGGGTAACAGGATCGTGGAATTCCATTGAATATCTGTATATAAAGGAAGGAGTCCTTGTATAAGAATACGAAATAAAGGGAATTTCAGGTTACCAGGACACCAGGATTCTGGGACATACGATACATACTGGGGGATGAGAAAAGAGAATGTTTCCCGTTGTTGTCCTGCTTCATATCTAATTCATTTCTATTGTCGCTCGCGTTTCGTTTTACCCGGAATACCATATAATCTTGCCTTTAATTTTGCACCAGCCATCGTATTCGTAATTAAGTGAATCTTACGATCCATTTATCACTTGAAGCATCGTTGGGCATTGAATTTTAAATAGCTTAATAGGTTTGTGCAGCGCGCAGTGCTTCGATATTATCGTATAAATTTTTTTTTAGCGGCGTGGCACTTAGCTTTTAAATTTGTTTACGGGTGAACTTTAAGGAAAGTATTCTAGTATACTGCGTTCCTCGGTATCCGAAGGACGTAATGAATATTGCCGAAGAAAACTTGAGAATTCGTTTTGGATTGGCGAGGGGGACTTTAACTCGTTTAAGTTTCATTTGCAGGATTCTATAACAAAGAAGACTTTGCAGCGTGCCCCTTTATTTCGTGACGATTGCTAGCCTGTTTGCGGCATTGTTGATGACAGTGCTCGTGTATACCTTGCAAATGGAACTTGATGTACGTTGGTAACGTTTTCGACGAGAAAATGCTGCCAAACGATTACGAATACTGCGTCTTTGCGAGGAGACAATCGATATGGTCTTGAACAAAGCTAGCACAAGATACGTAACCACTTAACGCTGTTCCCTTTTCCCTTTGGATCCTGTTGCGAATATCGAACCGAGACCCCCGAGAACACTAAATTCGTCTTGCTATATTCGGTTTTCAACTTCTCGTTGATTTACCACGTTGAGGACAAACGTGAAGGGACAATTAAGAATAACGCGATATGAATTTTCCTCTTATTCATTAATTTTGTTGTCGTGTGTAGGAACATGTACAACTGAAATTGATATTGATGGATAAATTCATGTTAACATACCAAATACTGTTGTGCTTCAATATAAACTGAAACTCGGTGAAATTGCATTCTGTATCGCATCGAGCTCTACATACATGTTCCTGTTGCTTGCATCAAACTTATGTAGTTTTATGTAGTTTTATGTAGTAGCACATACGTACATACCTGTATACATAACTTGTTTTCATGAATCTTTCTGCTGTATCCGGGGCACCAAACACGTCGTGCATTTATCATTTTCACATTCTAATGTGTATGTATACTATATTTTTCAATTTCTGGGAAAACTATTTTTTCTCGTTTTTTACACACGTGCACACATTTCCATGCACGGGACTAAAGTTTCCATGCATATACAGAACGAGATCCGCTTTTCAATATTATATCGAACAATCCATCGAACTTCAAAAGATTGAAAAATTCAGATACAATCCCCTTTTTTCTTTTAGTCGATACACGCATGTCGAATAGAACTGATAGGTTTGCGATAGACGATAAAAACTTAAAGGCATTGAAACGAATTGCGTTTACACTGATATTCAGCTGCTTTATCACGTGGAAATTCAATGAATTCTCTCTCGGCGTTTCTTTATCTAACGATGACATTTGTATCAAGTCGGTTCACACGAAAGGCATTCGGTTGGCTGAAATTATTCATAAGGTTACCAAATGTTTCCTAATTGCACGCGCGAAGATGTTTTCCCAAATGAAGAGTACAGACATTTTCCGGCGATACAACCCGCTTGGTAATAACAGGTACTGTTTCGTGAAATAGTAAACACCGCGAAACACTTATTAGAGTATTAATCTTCGGGCAGATAGAATTTTCTATTCGAGGTTTCACATGTTTCCGCGATGAAACGCGTTGAACGGGAAAATTCTACGGAAATAAGGATGATGCACGCGTCAACCTAGAAACGCAATAGCCCGCGCATTTGATGTTGTCTATTACACTATGAAACATCGGTATATGTTTTTCCTCGCTTAGAACAGTTTTTTCAACGATCAAAAGAAAAACGTTCGTGCCTTTTGTCCAACGGTACGAAGTATTTCTTTGGACATCGATCCTATTGAGGAGAGCAGATTCGCAGATAAATCTTCGCGACGTTTTCCTCGATGATAAATGGCTGGCTCAACGGTGACACCGCCGAACTTGCGTCTCTTGTGCATTTCATCATAATGTTTTTGCCGCGGTATTTTCCAATTTCCCGCGAATATCCCTAAAATTACGAAAAAATTGCTGAACTGCTGTGTCAATATTCCTAAAGCCTGGCTTTTTAATTCGGGATAAGTGACTTACTAATTCTTCTATTGTATAATAGTATAATAGTAATTCTTCGCGACTCGGAGAACAGACAATTTCTACGTTACTTATCGATAGTCAGTGCACAAGCACTCAATCTATTATAGGAATTTGCGATTGTCAAACGCTGCACGAGTTATTTATCGCTGTTTCTAAATGCAATTATTTCTACGACTGTTCGTGGAACTTGGTTGGTAGCAGTACTACTTAAAATGATGGATCAATTCATTTGTAAGCTTTACCAGCATAGTAGAGTATTATTTGACTATTTCTCATCCTGCACCTTTCGTTACCGTGTGCAATCGCTTGGCAGAAAATTGCCCCAAAAGCCACAGAAATTATTAAGGATGAAACTTGGCCGATCATGATCTTCCGGTCGATTCAGAAGAGCACGATCTTATATTGCAAAAGTTGGACAGTTACTGGAAGAACACCGACAAGCTCCCAGAAGTTCAGCGTTGCGCATAAGAAACACGCGATACCACGTCGAGGCGAAAACGGCAATGCACGTCAGTTAATGGTGTTTCGAACAATTAAAATTTATCCTTGATCCCATGGTAGATCGGAAGAATACATATTGTCGAGACCAGCTTGACTACTTTTTAACTTGACATCAGTTTAGCGTGCTTCTTCTCGCTTGTTCTCGTGACAAAGCAGACTGATTAAAGGAGCGCATCCCCCAATCTTTTTAACTTTTCTCGAGTAAGACTAAATGGCGGGAGATAAGACTACAGCTCTGTTTCTCTTGTATTTTATGGCACGCAATTTTCCTTTGTTCTTCGTTTATCATTAAGTGCAATTAATCTGATGGTCTAACGGTGCCTGTGATCAATTTTTCAGGTACGTTTCTAAGGTAGGCGTATATAAAAAAAAAAAAGTATAAAATACAAAGATTTATTCACGGGAATTCTGGTTAATTTCGTGCGAAAAAAAAATTGAAGTCGCGTGATATTAGCGTAGTTTGTCTGACGTTGGCACCGCAATAATTACATTTTTAACAAACTCGGAATCTCAGCGAAGCAAGCGATTGCGGTCGCATTTGTAGCTGAAACAAGTTTTTAATTCGTTCACGCAGTTTCTACGTTTCTTCATTCTTTATTGTGGATGATAAGGAAGGGATATTTCCATAAAACCGTTGATGAAACAAGGAAAGTAGGAAACAGATGTGCAAGAATAATTTACAATAAGTCTTTTAAATTCTAAAATCAGGCATGCATCGTATCAGCGATGGCTTGATCAAGACTACGATAAATGGACACTTCGTGGTTTATCATAATAGATGGAAGTGAAGTGCCAATAATGACCGAGTCCATTATGATATTGATTTTTTTTTTGTCAAGTTTCCCTGTACCTTGATTTAGCATACCTTGCGTTGCTTCAGTATCTACGATGCAGTCATTAGGAAAGGTATTGATTTTTGCTTGCGTGTCCAATAAGCCGTAATATCGAGTACATAATTGCAATCCTTGAGTAGCCTCACTGGGGAAAAAAGAATTCCCAAGGAATCTAGGAAAAGAACAAAATCGTTTTAAAAATTAAACACTATACTTTTCTTCAAATAATGACTCGAAGAAACGTGGAAAACCGCCGTATTTTAAGATGGTTAACACTTTTTTATAAATTTTGGTAAAATTACATCGACGGACTTCCGTTGCGCAAAAGCCAGGTGATCGTATAGATCTTAAGTCGCATTATATGAGTCTAGTGGTATGCCGACAAAAGGAGATTGTCAAGCGGACGGTTACTCTTAACTGAAGTACTTTGTTCCCTGGAGAAGATGGTCTGCATGGAAAGAATAGGAACTCGCCAGAGCAAGCGTACTCTTTTCTGCTCTGTTTCATCGATTTTTCGCGTAAGTTTTCGCGGCGCCTAGGGAAATTTCTCTCTTAAAGGTAATCTCTGACCCGTACATTGGACGAGTTTCCTTTTCGCGACGCACTTTCGTCTATTATACCCATTTATATCGCATTATGCGATCCAGCGATATATTTACTTCTTATCGTTTAAGAAATAGTCTTAGCAATGATTTGCCATTGGAGCCGGTAAAGAGTTGAAATACTACTCAGTCAAGAGAATGATTAGGCACAATTTGTACGCATAATTTAACAAGGATAAGCTTTCGAAAATCCTTGGTAATATTATAGATAAAAGCTAACGTGGTTGATTTGCGAATTGTGGCCATGATTTTCGCACAGAATGAAAAATCCTCGAAATGGTCGGTGCAACACGATTCTATGAAATGCAAAGAATGGAAAGAAGATAGATTTACTTTCACCTCCCAGAAAGCGGAATGCAGCGTGATAAAGAATGATTAACTGGCCACGGAATTCATAGGAACTGAAATATATCTCGCGTAAAAGATAGAGGTGAGGCGATGGAAGAGGAATTTTTTACAATATATGGGGCTATTGTAAAAAGACAACAACTGTAAATCCTGCCATGGGTAGCAAGGTTCGGATTGAAATAGAATTTATCGTGCGATTATTTCTTACCTATGTACGTACACAGGTGCGAGACGAAAAATTAAACGAATTGGGTTAGCGCTTGAGAGATTTTTTAATAAAAACTGCGAGCTATCAGGAACAGCGAACGATCGCAGGTGGTGCAGAGCGATTGATCTATGATGAGTTTACATTTTCAGTCGAGGTCTGTGAAGAGAAATTAGTTTTTCCGTTTGTTCTCCTTCGCCGAATTGATTTAATAGCAGGTTTCCGTCATTTTCCCCAATAATTCTTTCCTCCTTCGAACGTTCTATTCTTCTGACGGTGTTCTAATAGATTTTCCTCCCGTTTTCTTATTTTCTCATCGTGGGGCATTAAGATTTCGTTACGCTTCCCCGCATTTTCCCGTTGATACAGAGGCGAGAGCAAGAAGCTAAATATCGCATTTTCTCTGGCACGTTTAGAATATAAAACAGGTCAACCGAGTGACAGAAGAGAGAAAGGGTGAAGTAGATGACAAATGTAAGTCGAAACGAATAGCCCGGAAAGTTGTCTTCTACGACCACGTGCGGCCATAAATTTCAAAATGGCAATGACTGATACCGTAGATCCTTGCAGTACAAAGAGGCAGATAAAGTTCGTGGAAAATTCTCTTTCGCGTAGATGGATAGAGGATGGAAAGAATGTACTGTACATATGTATATTCTTACTTTCCCATTGCATATGTGCCAACGAAAAATTGTTTCTTGAACAGACTGACGCGAGTAATGACGATGGGGCGTCCTATTTGTATCTTTCGCGAAACATATTGATTTTGATGATAGTGTACATTGCACATGCTCGCCGATTCGTGCTATTTTTCGTATTTTCTCATACGGTACATGGATTTCAACGGCGAGACGATTCATGCATACTGTATAAGCCGTAAACGATTTACAGAAGCAGCGGTGACGTCAGTAGCACTACACCTACGCTATCTCACCCCAATGGGTGGTTGATTGTGTCGGTTCGTAATCGAAATGATGGGTTAAAGGACGAATCCTTGACTCGTTACTCGACAGATTTAGAAAAATGTTAATTAGTTCGACGCTGTTAATTCTATTCAAACGATATTAGCTTCCAAGAGTAGGCGATCTAATCGCAACAAGTTAATCGAAGTTCTTTCTCACTTCGGCCATGAATTATTCTTCGCCAGCGGAATTGTTTTCGTTATGGCTATCGGCTATCCGATAAGAATAGCGAATGAAAGAATTTGAAACATCGGCATAGCTGCACCACTATTGGAGATTCAGACATACACAGACTTTGAAACACTAGTACAGCAAGGGAGATCTGTGGAAGAAGAAGACGCAGTTCGCAAAGTTAGGGTGTTAACTTTGAATTAGATTTTGGGTAGCGGACGTGTCGGAAACTCATGGTTCGATGTGCTTGTAGTAGTTGTAGTGTTTAACAGAAGTGACAGCTGAAGTTTGAATCGCGGGAATTCAATAAACGTAATAGTTGCCTTAGTTATTTAGTATGTATTTTGTATTGTATACCTAGTATAGATATAATATCTATAGAGAGATCAAATGAGAACAATGATTCATACCAGCAAGAAGAATAGCTTGTTATCTCATGATTCAACCCGGAATAAGTAATATCGAGAGTTATAGTAGAATAGTTAAAAGCAAAATTTCCGGAGGAAGCGGATACATTTCTTTAGCTGCAATGCAATAAAGACGCGAATCGTGAAAATTCATTACCGTATGGAGCTCTCAATTCTATCAAATATCTACGCCGTTCTCGCAATAAAGAACATAGAGGGTGATACAGCCTCTTGCAAGTTTGTAACTTATTGAAAATTGGAATACATTGGAACCTGATTTGTAGTCGAGAAATCGAAGGCCCCGAATTCGTAGGAAATTTAACAACATGCCTACATCGGAGCAATAATTTATATTAAAACATTTTAGGGAGGATATTAAATGTCGCTGAATAGTGTACCATACAAATGTCCGATCACGATTGGTTTTTGTACATGTTTAATAGTATCGAGATTTCCTAAACATTTCTTGTCGAAAACGGGTTCCTTGAATCGTAGACGTGGAATTCCAGATATCTTGGTAATTCGACGGAAGTTTCATGCCGCGGCAGCAGTCCACGGTCACGTAATTTCTCGTTTGTACGCCGCAACAATTTTGGAAATTGTTGGTACGGTAGGGCGTGCACGATGGCTTGCACCTACTCTGTTACTTGTTAGTGTATGCTGTTACGTGTTCTACCCGCTGAAACTTTGTCGTCGCTTCGTCTTACGCGACAGCGAAAGCATTCCAGCACCTACATTAACAGTGTAATTATTGTTACAAAACAAACGCGTACTGGTAGCCTTCGTATCCTCGAAACTAGCTAAACATGAACTAGATGCATTAGGAGATGATTTCTTTAAACAGATTTGCGATTAAAATTTGTTCTGCTTGCATGTATCTTGCTTTGCTATATTTATCCTTTAGCCAAACAGGTTTGTTTAGACTTGGAGTACAAACAGGGGAAGGAAGACATATCGGAAGCAAGAAATATGCATATTTTGCACGCTGCGCCAAACGTTCGAAAAGATTGCAAAGATGCCACGTACGAAGCGAAAGGAGCTTCTTCTCCATCGCAGACAGATAAGGCAAGATATATTGCACTTCAATGGTGAAACCGCGGAGAGTTTTCGTCCTTGTCGAGCTATCTAATGTTAGAGGGTGTTTTTGGAATGAGTGGTTCGCTTATCGGGGCGTTGTTCTCAGGCCCGATGAAGGCGCGTATAAGGACGTTAGCCTCGAGACCGTCTCGAAAATTCCTCGTTTGTATGCGCTCCCTTCGCCCGGCGATGAGAAAGAATTTATTTCGTACCTAGAGGCGAATCGTTTTAATGAAGCTCCGTAATCCACAGAAGGAATATAAACTATTATTTGGTACACTATTTGTAAAAACGAGCAAATTAATTAAGTCCGCGCAACCTTTTAGATACAACCTTTTCTTACCGCCGTCTTATTCATCGTAGCAATCGAAACGTAAGCGATAAGGGCGAGGAAACTCGAGGGAAAATAAAATTCATTTTCTGGTTATCTATATGCAAGCATGCAATGTCGCCCATGTAACGTAGAAATGCTGCGGTCGAGAAAATTTATTTATGTGATACGCGAAAAGCTGTTCGATCGGGCGGACATTTCGGCATTTACTGGAGAAATTGATGCGCGATCTAGAAGGATGCAAATTGCACGTACAACTGCACCCCTCCTTGGGACCGTAAGAAGACAAAAAGATTTATCAGCTCCTTTTTCACCGATACGATGTGTCGTTTGCGAACGATCGACACATCACTGACCCGCCGTATAAATCTACTCGCGGCCACCCTCCAACAAGTGTTCCTTATCGTTTTCGACGGTTCGGAATGCGAGTACATAGTGGTCGATTCTTCCTCCAGGAAATAGTGATTCTTCACCGTACTTGAACGCTTCTTCCCGAGTTGCCGATCAGAAAAGTGAGAAAAGAAAGAAATCGGGAACGTTTGAAGGAACTTACGATGCTTCTTCTTTTGCTGTTTGAGTTGAAACGTGGACGAACGAAACGCACAGATTCACTCGGTAGATTTCCACCGAAGACATTGTGTTACACACAATTGAATATTTGGAATAGTATGCATAGGCGTGAATCGATTTACATATATGTTCATTCGTTACGCTTGCTAATTTAACTTCTGTGGCAGTCGCTTTAACATTGCGAACCGGGGCAGGAAGGAACAGAGTTTTGAAATTATAACTTTATTATTTTCATTTTGCGATTCAGTACAATTTTAAACGGAACGAGAATGAAGATCGGACGGACTAACGTGAGACTTACAGAGATCGTTAACGATTTACTTAGAAATAGCAGGATTTGCTGGCGATTCGCTGGGCTTGAGAACAGATAGCAAAGGTAGAGTTATGAAATCAATCGATATTTTTAACCTCAGAAACACTTTGGAAGAATAACGAAAACTTCAGCCCTCTATATCCGAGCAGCGTGACGTCGTTTCGCTAAAATGCCTGGCCTTCGATATTCTCGTGGAGCTGTAGCGGGGATTTGATACCGCACATAATTTTCTAGTTACCCTGCTTACATTGAACAGCGACCAGCATGATTTTGTTTAGAAGCAACGATCCCTGAAATACTCGCTCTTTCCGCCAAGAATATGGTTAGAGAATTAGGTAAAGGATTTCTGGAAATTCATTCACCATTGGCTACACGTTGCAGACAAATCGTTAAATATTGATTCGGCGGATTAATTGACATTTCTTGAATGACGCGACGAATAGCGAGATAAAAGACGCGTCTCGGGTACTCCACTCAATTCGTCGATCTTCTCTAATCTCTCGATCGGGTTCATCAGGAAAAGGTTGAAAGTTTTATCCGTGGTATCTTCATCGGACAGATCCAAGGCTCGATTGACGAAACCACCATCGCCATCGTTTGGGCAGGCTCGCAAATTCAAGCTCTCGGAGGACAGATAATTTGAACAGGCACATTCTGCTATCTCGTTCGAACAGTACAGAGAATCATCGTTGAGCAATTCGTCGGTAGACCCTGATCTGCTGGAATTTTCTGCAATCGACCAGCGGCGTTTCGAGAATATCCTGTAATTAATAGCCCTTGTATTTGCCAACTCCTCGAAGTATCTTGAATCGGAATTAGTTGGAGAATTAATGGAGAATTTCTGTACCTTGGATCGCAGGTCACGGCGTTACTGCGCTGCGCGGACACCAATCTTCCAGAATCGCAGATACCTCTGGTGGATTCGCTTGCACGATCTTCCTCTCGGATCGTCGACTCGTCATAATTTAATGCACATTCCTCGCAACTTTTTACGCTCGCTGCGAGACGGGCGAGACAGTCGAAAGAGCGAGCAAACTTTGAATCTTTTAATTCGTTAGAAATATTCGCGGTGCTTCTGTTCTGGTCGTCGATGAAGCTGTTTGAATCGGAACTACTTCCACTCGCGTATATTCCGGAATCGGATAAAGTACATGATTTATTGCCGTCCAGCCCCAGGGTCTCCTCTTCAAACTTGTAAATCTCCTCCGACGATCTTCTCGAAGGCGCGCAGGGGGACATCATTTTCCTGTGGACAACGACACCGCTGTTTTCTTCGTGCAATGAGATCCGCGGTTGGTTTTTTCTACGTAAACCGGCTTCTGTACGTAGCGAGGATGCGCTGAAGGCAAATTCATTAACGAAAGAAGATAACGAGGATGAAGAAGCGAATACGCCATCCCATTCCAAGTCCCGTGAAATTTGCAACTTTCTCTTTGCATAATCGTCCAGTGGCTTCCCCCCCCCCCCGTCCCCCTGAACAATCTTCCCTTGCCCTCCATCGAGAAATCTTTTTTTACTAACCTTCGACTACAACGTTCCTCCAACCACGCCGCTTCTTCGTCCACGCTGGTGTACAGACGTTCATTCAACAGACTAGCCGTCGATCGATTCTTCTTCACCTCCTCGTCGATCGATGCAATCGTCTTTCTTCCAAACATGGAAACGATTCTTCTCGAGATTCGTTTGCTCCTGTTGAAAGTATTAAACTTCTTTTTGGTATGAAAAGTATCTTCTAGATCGTGGTTGACCGAATCACGGTTCGATACCGCCGAGGTTGAAATTGTTAATTTTGTTTTTCGTTTATTGGAACAAAGACTTCGGTCGTTTGAAAAACCAGAATTAACCTTTTTAGAAAAAGCCGTCGATTTAATCCAATTAAACATGATGGAAGCTTGCGTGGCACTGTTTCACAGAATAGGACAGAGTACGACAATAAAGCCTTGCAACGACAGACACTCCGGTAAACTATGTCGAAACCGTTGTCTAATTAGTTTTGAGTCGATTGCCAGAGCGGTGGTCGTACTTAAAGGTAAAGATAGCGGTAGGGGTGGGAGAACAGAAACGAAATTCCCGAAGCTACTTTGCGACACCTGCTCGTGCTGTCTTATTGCCCCCAATATTTCGTTCGTGTATCGTCAATAAGGAATTTTCCGTGTCATTTGTTTGCTGGTGCATTTAATGACGCAAAATGTATTATAATATTAACGAAATATTTCAAACGAAATATAAACGAACAAATTGGAAAAGAAATTGTGCTTCAAATAAAGGGCTTATATTTCGTTGGGCTTAACTGACTGTCCTTACGTCATTTATTCGATGTAGCAGAAACAGAATGGAAACTGGAATAGAGAAAGTATTTGTTTTATCCTTGTTTTAGCTGTTTCTGTCGAAACAGCTACCGGATCGTAAAGAGCATAAAAGGTCCAGTGACCTATTGGCGGATCTGTAGCAGATATTTGAAGCTGTTGGAGAATCGATGCGCTTGGCGCCGAGATGACCAGGCTACCCCACGCGAGACTCCTTTATTTTCATTCGGCCCCTCGCATTCAAGCTTTTCCATGGGGTAGATTTACAACTAGGTCAAAGATCATCGCGAACTTCCTGATAAAATTAACCAATAGCACGGGTGTCATAAACTCCTATAAATATTCGTAAATAAAGTACGTCGGCAATAATTTGCATCCACAATCGGATCGTGCAGAAGTTTGTTAATTGTGAAAGATTCAAATGCAATTAAACTTATCGATTAGCTGGTTCGTATGGTGGCTGGAATTTTTTCAAAAGCATGGCCAAGTCTTTCCTCAATGTATAAAACTCATTACCCGCGTTTCAAGACCCTGCCCAGGTGCACTTCAGTCGAAGGAAAGAACCGTTAAAGTAATCTTATTTCCCTATTGTGTTCGCTCAGAAGGTTTTAGGGTAATTAATTGCGGTGTTCTGCTAAATTTTTACCTAGTCCTACAATAAACCAAGACTATTGAAAACTATTTACGTATGTTGAATGATGTTGAGCGATGTTCCTTGGTATTTTCGTTAATTTAAACGAATACTCGCGTGAACAGTTTAACCATAGCGACAAAAGTTTCAAATTATAGCTGGAAGTATTAGGGGTATGCAAAAGTTTAACCAAGACAAATAACAGTTCTGCTGGAAATACCATTTTTCGACAGCTCATACGGTTCGACTTTTCTTTTTTCTACATTTTTCTAATCCCGCATAATCACTGAATATATGTATATTTGCAATAATAAATAGGAATAAATGCCTGCACACATGGCAAATTATGCAAACGATAAGTTTTTCCTGTTGTTAGTTTTTTTCGTTTTGTTAGAAGAGTAATAGACATTCGAATAATATGGGCTACGTTGTTACGTGGTACCATAGCACTGTCGCGATTCCAATACCTTGATGAAAGGTTCTTACGTCATATATCATATAAGGGCAATGAGAACTATATAGGTGTAGTTTGCACGGCTCGTTACCGTTCGCGTTAATTTTATACGAGTTTTATACGATGCTAATTCTGGCCGATTGGTATGGTTTTATATCGTTTCATTAACTTTTCGACGAAATACATTTGCTTTTCTTACATTGGGTATTTCTATGACGACCTAATTCTTATCGCGAACTACTACGTCGCACCGTCTCTCTGGTGGATCACGGGATAGATGAAAAGTTAGTTGTACGCGGGGGAGATACTACGTACCGCCGTGCTCATTACGTAAATTGGATCGTAGTAGATTCGACAAATTTGCCGAAGAAGAAGGAGTTAGACGACACGTCGTAACAGCTTCTGATACTGATTGCCGTGTACCTGGCTCTGATTGATACGGATAATTGCGGTGCAAGCCGGTCGTGCTCCGGCTACGTCACAGTGCTTTAATCGTATTTGTTTGCAGCTAAATTCCTGACGTAAACAGATCGGCGGATTAAATATGGATATTAGGAAGAAGAAGCTGCCCTTGATTAGAGTACGGCGAGATTATTCTACAACATTACCTTGGGAATAATTAAATGCGGCTAACGATGACCAGAAAAGTATATTTTTCCATTACAAGACGGATAATGATAACTCTGTAGAAGAAATTGTTCTCGACCCTTCTCATTCCCAATTATTGGCGGTGCAGCAATTTTCATAAATGAAGCAACTGAGAAAATTTATATTCAGTTTAGAAATGGACAAATCTATTCATTGAGTATTTTCCTCGACGGACGTATACGGTGTAATAAAGCAATGAAGAATTTTCAGAAGTTGTGGCAGGTATACGCGGCATTATAGCGGCTCCAATGGACGAACGGCAATTGTGTGACAATGAAGGTAGCCTTTGCCGTGTATCGGTGAAGGTACAATAATAACCATAGGTTAGCGGGACACGACGAGTTTTTCGCCCTGACCCAGGTAGCGTAATTACTTTACACGGAAAGAATAAGTAAGGCTTTCCGATGAAAATCGTCCCTTTTGCATTTTACGTTCGGGTTTCGTAAATCGTGGAAGCACCGTATCTCAATTGTATTCTTTTTTTTTCTCCTTTTTGCCGCTTGCTTTTATACTTTTCCTAGGATCAAAAGAGTCGTTTTGCAATAAAGATCGTGCCATCGTAGAAGTTAGATTACGCACAGGTTTGCGTATGGTTTGCAAACCTTCAATTAAATGCATACAATTTGTAAGTCGATAATTGCTATAGCCTTGTCAAATTCCCAATTTCTTCCATTCCTAATTGTTCGACAGCATGAAAGTTACAAGTGCTCGTATAAATGATCGTCCGAATAGCGACAAATCACGTGTCTCTCTTTGCTAGCTCCTCTATTCGTTTCTCTCGCGTATTTGATTCCACAGGGCGATTGGAAAACGCGACATACGATACCGTTTATTTCACGGGAGTCTCCGGGGCATCATAAAAGGTACAAATAGAATGCAACGCTATCCGCTTGAATGTACCCAGCGAAAGATAGAAATACGGTAATATTCTTCGTCCCTCTCTCCCTCTCTCCTCTCTCTCTCTCTCTCTCTCTCTCTCTCTCTCTCTCTCTCTCTCTCTCTCTCTCTCTCTCTCTCTTTTGCTATTGATATTTAATCCAATGGTAAATCCCATTTCTCAATTGATATTTAATCCAATGGTAAATCCTATTTATTATTACAAACTAGTTCTGTACGTAGAAGAGTGTCGCCAATGCGAAAAAATAGGTTTAATAACAAAGAGTAGCAACCAGTGTCGCATAGACGACAACTCGTACAGCCTGAAATTATTTAATCAATTGCAATATTTTATTTAACGATGGAATTGTTCCATAGGGTTGTACAAAAATTGTAACCAATGCACAAGAATTTGTCCCCTTATTTAGAACGCGTCCATGAAATTCTGGCGTCGCTCTACTTGTTTACGGCTGCGGTGAGCCATACGTTTACTCGTATCACTTGACAGCCGCCGTTTTCTAGGGCGTAATTAATGTCGCAGTACTCGATTAATTTTCAGAAGACTAACCGGGCGTTGAGCATGTCGTACCTTAATTCAGTCCTGTTATCCCCACTCGGTTGCGGATTTCGAACGTTCAAAGGTCTACCGAAGAAATTAATTCTAATTATGGATTTCCCTGGAAACTTGCAAGCTTCATTTTTTCACGAAATTCCTTTTGCTGAAATTTTATTCCCTTTCTTCTCTCCTCTCTCTCTCGCTCTCTCGCTCTCTTATGTGGGCGCAAGGAAATCAGTCAAACGTCAATTGCTTTCAGTGGCCACTGATAGATCAGTGTTTCGCGGCGGAGACAATGCGCTGTTCTGCTGAAAGACCCCAGAAAGTGGATAAATACTGTTTTATTGCTGGTTGCACTCGTGCCAGGTAGAGTCATAAGCGGAAACAGAACTGAAGCCGGGTTTCACAGAAACGAAAAAGGGTGCGTAGTGTTCTGTCTACACTGAAATTTGCATTCACCAACAATTTGTTTGGGCTTGTTTCTCTTTGGGTACGTGATACTTTAGTCACGTAAGAAGAATGTGCTACACTTTTATTTAGTTTTACGTCCGTTTCTGCACCGTATATTTATTTATATATTTATTTATTCACAATGTTTTGACGGGATTAGGGTAAATTGCGTACTATCAATCGTATTCGTCGCAATAACACAGTTTTTGCCGTTCTAATTTCCATGTTTCGTACGCGTATTTTTGTTTTCTCTGCTTACTTTGTCAGCGCAAAATTGAATTATTCGCAAATGAAAAACAATTAATCATCGGCACGACAGTCCCGCGCGTACGGTGCTGGTCTGTACCTCTTTCCGCGTACCCTAATTCAATTGTCACAGAAACTCTATGATTCGCAAACAAAAATGAAGCGAGATAATAAAATGAAAAAGTTTGCACTTTTTAATTTGCATTTGCTACGCGAGATACAGCTCGAGCTGCGTGGAAACAAATTTCCATATTGATTGACTGAAATTCAATTGTTACTCGTTTTAAAATAAAGGAGGTTGAAGAGGTTTAAAACTTAATAACATTTACAATTATTTAACGAATACTTTGCCGAGAATCCGCGATGCTTATGCATATATGGACTAGCAAAGTCATTTTCAACAGTGGCGCACCCCCCGTTTCGTAGCCGAAAAGTCGCCGGGCGAGAATACATTACTTACCCCTAATGACGCAGGTACAAAAACGTCGACACCTTTCGCGGAGCATCATTTGATAGTGAAATTGCGAGGGGACGACATCGAAGGTTTAGTGAAATTGTAGTTACCTAGGTGTAGAGGAAATTGAAGTGTGCGAGTGTATTTGCAAGTTTGAGCTTGTAAGGCATCATTGTTGGAAATCGCGGTAAAATGTAAACTGCGTCGAGTCTGTTAAACGTATTTAATCCTCTGGGGTGCATGTTAATTCCAAAACAGCTGACGCTTCTTTTGGCATTTGCCTATCACAACCTAAGTTGCAATAATGAGTGGAACAAAAATGAATACATTTTTGCAGCGTATGCTGAAGAAAAACAGCAACGAAGAGGTTGGTTGCTCATTCTACGTAATATCGTTCTTTTCTATGCGTTGATCAGCGTATTTAGTTAAGGGCGAACAATTCTTCTTACGTTGGTATTTAATCTGCTCTTTCTCGTTGCAGCTGAACATGGTGATCGATGAGGACCAAAAACCCGAGGGCGGAAGGGTAGGATTTTCGAAGGGAAATTGGATAAAGAAACTTGGAAGTTATTCGCCGAGCAAGTACCAAGTTACGGCGAATTTTGCGAAGACAGGTACGATGAGTTTTCGGGACAGGAGTGGAATATGCAATAATAGCTACGAGACTGAAGCGTCTCGAACAAGTTCCGGATCCCCGCAAACGCCGTTGGAGATGCCAGACTTGGAGGGCATTATTCGTGACTTCGGGAGGGGGTATCTGTCGCCGTCGAAGCAGGATACAGTAGCCGACGGATCGAAGCAGAAAAACTTCGTCAAGAAGATCGTCGCAGCGTTCGAAGTGAAATATAAGACTTACAACGATCTGAAGGCAGAGCAGGAAACAGGTGTCGAGGGAGATAAATCGAGCGCCACGGTTGGAGAATTATCGAAAAGAAAGTCTGGATTTTTCGGCAGCTCTTTCGAGAGCAACTTCGAGGGATCCAGAAGTACCGACAGCTTAGACAATTCCTCTTTTTCGAGGCAAAATCAAGGTAGTCCGGGCAATAGATCAATAGGACATTCGCCTTCGAAAAATAATTCGGAAACGTTCAAGAGGATAGCCGGAATTTTTGGCTCGCCTTTCAAGATCTCTTCCGACGAGGAGGGCGATTTCGATGTCTCGTCGAAGATTTTTGGCGACGAGACGAAGAACGGAAAAAGAAGGTCTGGACTGTTTTACACGCCATCCAAGGACAAATCAGTGGACTCGAAAAGTTCCAAGACATCAGGAATCTTTTCGTCCCCGTTCAGTAAGGGTAGTAGTTCTAAAGATACAAGCAGAAGTTCTTCCGATATCTATAGAAGTCCCTTCGACATAGACCGTCAAGATTCGAAGGATTCCAGCTCTGATTGCTCTAGCCTCTTCAAGTTCGACAAAGAAGCGTCTAGTCGGAGATCCAATTTTCATTTCAGCCCATTGAAAACGTCATGTCTCGACGATACGAAAACTATTGACAGCATTGATCTCGACGTAACATTACCGGAGCCAGACGAAACTATTTTTCTGGAAGGAAACATGCTTCAGAAAACTAGCACGAAGATCCATGAATTTTGTACCGGCGAAGATAACGTAATTGTCGAACAAGATTCGTGTCCTGACAAGACACCAAAAATTGTCGGAGCGTTTCTGAAAAGGCCAATCGATGTCGAGGACACGTCCATCGATTGGATACCTATTACGGGAAAGAAATTACCCCGGAAAAGATCGTTGAAGAAGCTGCTCTATTCGTTGACCGGCAAAAAATGTGAAAAGAAGAGCAAGCTATTTTCCTCGGTGAAAAATTTGAGCAAGGAAAAGCGGGAGCTTCAAGATTCTGGATACGACGAGAAATCTTGCTCGTCGTCCTCATTGACGTCTCTGCTTTCCATCACGGAGGTGTTGCTTCAACAAGGAAACAGTTACGTCGAGCCAGACAAGGACAAAAGGACTAAGCTGAAAACGTTCAGATGGCAAAATTCATGCGACGGGGAAGAAGACGAAGCGTTTCATGACACGCCTCAGAGCACAAGGTAAATTTGGATTTTTATATTATGAATTATTGTATTCGAATATCCTTAAAATCTGTGAAAATTGCTGGAAGTTATGTAAATTGCAGTAAACTGAGCAGAAAAAAGTTGCTTCTCTCCGAAGTACCCCGCGAGGATGTAAAACTGGATCTCGGCCCGTGCTATCCTCCATCTCTGAACATGGTGACGATGTCGTTGGATCGTAAAATGATGACCAAAAACAACAGTTTCTCTCCAGCGCGGTCCGGTTTAACCAGAGTGCCGAGACACCCGTTTCTCTCTATGATCCCGAAACACCCGTTCGTGTCATCGACGAAAATGGACGGGGCTGAAGATTTTGACAGTTCTCAGATACGTCACGATTCGAAGAAGCGAAGCAGCATCCAGGAGACGTCGGTGATCGTCAAGAACGACCTGTACGAGGTGGAGTTTCGCAGAAGCTGCGACGATATCTGTTCGCCGACATCCTGCCGCAGCTCTTCGTCCGCGACGAGCAACTACGACATACCGCGGAGGTTTTTATCTAAATCGGAGAACGAGCTTTCATCTCTGTGCGAATCGGTCGTGCTTCGAAGGCAGCGAGAAGCGATTTACGACGTTCCAAGATTGCAAGCCGCTGAGAGGCCAAAGTCCAGCGTTTTCGAAGATGCTCTATCCTTGAAGAGGAGGAGCGTACATTTGCCAGGATCGATATCTTTTAGCATGTACTCTGTCCCTCGCGACTTGGAGTGCCACTATGCCACTGTCAAACCGAGGAATAATAAACTCTATCCGAACAACGAGACGCTGCGCACCTTTAGCGATCTCGCCTGTGCGAATAGGCGCTCCGCATTGTGAGCACGAAACATTTCCCAGCTTATTGTAGATTAATTATTTTTTAGCTCAGACATTTCGTCAGCGCGAGGACGAAATGTTCGTCGAATTTATAAGGTATAGTATGGCTAGGTTATCGCGTCTGCCAGGGTATCTTTTAGGTGTATATACGTAATGGAATTCGAGAAACTTTGATACGAAATATTTGTGATTTTGTATCTCTTTATACTTTTACACGATCGACGTGTGCACTAATATTTTTTCCATTGAAAATTCTTCGTAGTGGATCGGGGGTGCGAATTTTTTTTATTTACGAACAGATGGTACGAATGCTTGAAATTATTTTATCGCTTGATTTTGTTGTATACGTATATCTGAATGAATGATCGAGATGCCTGTGTAGGCTGAAACGATTGTTAGTATTTGTAGAATTACGTTGGGTGATATTTTACAATTGTACAGGAACGTAATGACCGTACGCCTCGAACAGTATTTACGCGGTTCTTTGTCCTCTTTTAGTCGCGTGACAGAGTCTCGTATATTTTGCAAGAAATATTGCACGAGATCCCCCCTTTCTATTTATCGTCGTTTCCTTTAACAGCGGTTACAGCGGTCTGTTATATTTTATATTTTAATCTGTACTCGAATCGCATCGCATATTTTAATTGTTCAACTTGCTTTCTTAGACTTTTGTTAAAAGCTTTTGTGCGAATTAAAAGAGTAGACGAACAAGACAACTCGTGCGGAAGACAAGACAGTATTACGGAAAAGTAATGTACGATCCGGGGAGTCTTGTCGTTTCTAATGGAAACGTTTTTGTAAAGACTTCCACGCTTGTTCGCGACATTTCGATTTTGAAAACCACGTATCCCGTACGTTCCCGAAAGGAAACGATCAACAAGGATACGAGCGTAAAACAATCTGTTCGACGGGAGAAGAATATCTACGTAGTCTCGTGTATTTTTCTCGCGGAAATATTTACGGAGAACTCGGATTCAGGGTTGGCAAAATGTAGCTTGCGACCTCGCAACATACCAGTATTACGTATGTGCCATATGTTAAATACAAGTAGATATAAGTATGTCGTCAATGGTACGGTTTTATTTGGTGTGCAATATGCGTTACGCATAGAATATATGAACGTGCTCACGTTGCAATAAAGATTCAGACAACATTATAAAACTCTTAGTCGTTATGAATCCGTAGATAAATACAGTGACGAGTAATTAACCGCGTTGGTATAGTTATCATTAATTAATATCGCGGTGATATAGCAATTAGAATCAAACGGACAAGTTATTCCCCGAATTAGCGATAGCACCCCAATTTACGTACAGCGCCGATTCTATATCTTGATTTCAACGTTTTCCGATTACATACAGGCCGGATTCGAGATAATTGGGAAACCAAATAAATGGCATATTCATTTTAGCATATCAATCAGAAACTCAATCTATTCGTGATTGATTAGGCAGGTGGTTGCAAAAGCCGTTTTAGAATGTCAGCAAATTTGCACTACTTTGGAAAGCTCCCCTTGGATCGTCCTATCAATCAATTCTGTTTCCCGGCAGTATCGATATCCTTTGCACGAAGAACGAAGGACAACACTGTTCGCAAGTTGGCGCAAATTGTACAGTCAACGATCGTCCTTATCCCCATTCATTGGCGGTGGTGAGAGGCAAATCGAGGGAGGTCTTGGTGACGTTACGATAGTAAATTTTGCGGTGCTCGCGTGGCCATAACGGGAAAATCTTTATCAAGGTGGAAGGTAGAGTGACGTAGTGAAGCTCGTATGCGCCGGACACGGTATGACGTGGGTGGTAAGCGTGGGTCGTGACGACTGGCAACATTAGCGCACTGTTGGATGAACCGAGCGCGAGGGAATGCACGTAGGTTTGTTGGAAGGTGTTCGTGTCAAGGACGGTCAATTTTCGGGGCCACGGTGAGCGCCATCCTGAGAACGCTATCGGCCTTTGAAAGTTTTCATCGAGTACGATATCGTTTCCTCGCGCCAAGAAGAGCGTCGGAGGTGTTGAATTTTGTAGATCGATAAAACGAAGCTAGCAGGATTGAATGTCGTAAGGAGGCGAAGAAAAATAAGCGCGAAGGATGTAGGAAAGGCTAATGAGGGGTTAACGTTGGTTAACGTTGGTTAACGTTGGTTAACGTTAGTGGGTGTGGAAACTCCGTAGTCCGTGGAGGATGCACGCGTAACGGTAGATGCCTGCACGTGTGGACAGGGATTTGCGAGCTTGCACCGAGAACATGCGGACGTCTATGTATATCAATACTGATGTCATAGTTTGCACGCAGATTATGCGTGTTCCGTGCACACCGAGGCGTATTACCAGTAGAAGTTGATCGCGTGTTTTAAATGAAAATCTTGCTAGTTAAGCTGAAGAGTTGCACAATGAAATGTAAAAACTTACGTCTTATCTATGTTGGTTTTTTTTGTTTTTTTTACACCAAGTTTCTCGATAAATTGTTGAAGAAATATCGGCGAACGAAATATCAAATATTTGTGGGCGAAAAATTGAATGGGACGGGCGTAATACCCTACAGAGCTCGTTGCTTGTAGAAGCTATTAATCAACGGGCGGTAATTATTTAGCGATCATTCAAGCAGCGCGCGGAGATTGGAATAAATTGCATCTGCTTTTGGTTGGCAATAAAATCGAAGATATCGAACTGGTCGCGTTGCATCAATTCGCCAGCAATTGATACCAATTAATTAGGAAACGACGCCTTAAAGGTCGTTTACGTCGATCGTTTCGAAGCAAACGAAGATGCATGAGCCGGTCTGAAATCCACAATTTATTCGTACTGTAGTTTTTGTTTACGTTGCCGAATATCTGGCTAGTCTTGACAAGCGATCAGACGCATTGATTCGATCGCAAACTCATGCAAGTTAATTAAGGTGGTCGCACCATCGCGGTATCTTCCAATTAATCGAATCGCCCTTGGCCGATCTGATCGATCCCATTCGCCAGATTTAATTTACAAGCAGCGTGAAATATTAATTCCACGTAATACCTTCGTTAGAAAAGGTCCGGCCAAGATTAAGATTTGTGAAATGCAAGTCTGCAACGAAACGTAGAGAAACGTTCATTCCTTTTGTTTCCTGTAGAAACGTACACCATTTCCAATGACGACACGGGGGCAGCTTATATCCAACACTGAACTCGGTACACCTCGCGTCTTATCCTTTCGAAACTTGTAGGATTTCGATTTCTTCCGATTTCTTGCTTGGGTTTCTCGTTTCGTGCTCTGTACGTCAGCGTCGTGCGTTAATCCAAATCTTCATCGATCCGCAGTTGCACGCTTTAAAGAAAGGTAGCTCTAACGGTACCACGTTCACGTTCTGGTAAATATTAAATGGCCGAGAGTAATAAATTTTCAAAGTTCGAACCACTTACAATGAGTGCTTTTAAATGGAGATACCGCGAAGAGGAATGAACTTGAACGTAACTTGGCATTCAGCGCGGCTCGGTTATTTTAATATAGGTAATCAGGCACGAATCTCTAGGAAAGTAACGAGCCAATACAGTTTTTCGCGTTCGGGAGAGTATTCGCATATATCGGTGGTGACTGTGTAGCAAAGAAGAAAAGACATTCCGTAGAACGAGGGAAGAAGGTAATTTTCCAGGTCGATGGCATAGAAAATTGCAGCAATGCATCTGCGTAGTCTGTGTCCAGTGCCAATGATTTTTTTATTTATTTCTTTCGGCTCTTTATGGTGCCCAAAAGGTCATCCTTTAAATTTCGACCACGCCGCCATTCGGTGCTCCATTGGCCAAGGGATTTCCAAGCTTTGCACGAATCTCAGATATCGTTTGCTCATAATTCTGTAGAGACGTTTCCTAATTTTGTAAAATCGCTTTCTTCGTAGGGGGAGGCAACGTCTGATCGCATTAACAGACTCGTAAAGTTTTTTTTATCATTCGAAGGACCGGATCTCAAATAGGGATCCCTCTTTCCATGCATTAATGGTGCAATAAACCCAGATAAGTGTCCTCATATACGTTGGATTGCGATTCATTCTCCTTCGAACGTCATTAAGAAGATCGTTTGACTTATTTATTACGAATAAGATGCAGGGACGTTTTTGATGCACGCCGATCTCCTTTAGAGCGACACTTACATCAAACGTACATCGACGCTAACCGGCCGATCGATCGGGTTTCCTTTCAGAATTCATCGATTTTCCCCGTCCTCCAGCTACCTCCTCCTCCTCCTCCAGTGTTCGAAAACAATGTTCGAACATTTAAGCCTCGTTGTACTGTGCCGCACAGAAGCTTCATGATTTTGGATAACATCGCTAATTGAGGCGCTTTGTACTAAAAGCGGTGCAGTTAATTGAGAACGCAATAGGGAGTGTTTTCTCATCGGAGATGGTCCTAAATTCCTGAAAAATCCGCCGATTCACAGGTTTGGAATTTAAAGGAGGCACCTTTTGTCAATAACGAATGCTATTCCTATGCAAATGGAGGCGTATACAGATTCGGCGGCACGTGAAAGCCCGGGTAGTACTACTTACTGGCGGAAAAGTGGTTTCAAGGAGATATGGTCGAACGGGCGCAATTGCACGGGGAAAATGCCTTCGCAATGGTAGAACAAATTGATTTTATTGAAACTCCTGGAATATTTCTTGCTTCGATATAGCGAGCTGGCACTCAAGATGGAAACTGCAAAAGGATTATCAGGTAGGTCGACAGCACGCCGACTATCTGAAAACAATGAGGTTCAAAAGGGTTAACAATTTATTGTCACACGAGATCGAACTAAGGAGGCAAGAACGATTTTTCCATTTTTTTCCATTTAAGTCGGCCGAGTAGTTGTATATCGAAACGTCAATGAAGTATCTTTGGGTTAGGTTTTATTTATTAGGTAAACTCCGAAAACGAAGGACTATTACGAACTCGTTCCGTCGCTGAAACGTAGCCAGGAAATCGGGAAGTGGATTACAGTATTCCCTCGGATGCTTTTTCACCGTGCACTCTGGCATTTGAAAATCACGGTTATTAAACGAAATCCAATTAATCTTTCGCTCTCGCGAGGTGGCAAATAATTGCAGGAAACTGCAAAGATCGATGTAGAGATACACTTCCTTTCAGCCATTTCGTACGCAAAGAACCGCTTCTTTATCCCGTACAATTAGAGATTCCTCTTCGATCGAGATTATAATTATATAATATTAGTATATCAAACCCATTTACCGAACAGAGCAGCGACAGGTTGACGTTGAAAAGGCCCCCGGCAGAGAAGCAGAGTCGTCTATTCAGAAAGTGTAACGAAGTACGGGCAGTGTCCTCCACAGTGCGCATGCAACAAAACGACACTATAGCGATCGATCATTGTCAAGTACGGAATTACATTTGAATGCTCACAGCGGAGGGAAATCTTTGAAGTATTCTTGCATCCCATTCGACGAGGATCGCACCCATGGAGTTAGCCTGAAAGTGAAAGTTCCGTCGTTTAAAATAAAATTCTCTAATTTAAATTGGGTGTTGAATAAAATACCACTGCCTCGGTTGAAGTGTAATCGCAGACAATGTGCAGAGCTACAAGCTGACTCATAAATTCGATCAGCCAAAAGCACATGTTGAATATCAGGGGCCAGGCTACGGCTGACCAGCGAGTTAAGAGAACCCAATCGATTATGAAGTACAGATTGCTGATACTATGCACGCTCAAATTTCCAAGCCAGAATAGCAGCGACCACCGGTAAAGAGAGTTCAGTACTCCGGCCGAGAGCATCAGTTCGTAGTGCAGATCTTGAATCGTCTTTCTCGAATGGACATGGAAATATTTCAGTTTCATCGTAATTAGTACTCGAGAGGAATGGTCCATTTAATTTAGCTGAGTATTTCACCTTTCTGCTAACGCCGCTGCTTTTGTAACCGTGCCTTGGTGGTAAATTTTCTTCGGCGATCCGATTGATCTGGTGAAAGCGTTGACCAAGGAAGCATGCCATACCAATGAATTTGTACACAGAAATGGCGGTGCCGACGTACACGCACATGTAACTCACGTTGAACAACCAAGTTTCCATAAACGCGTACATTCCGCTCTGATTGATCATATTCCAAAGTATGATCTGACTGGTCAACAGAGTCCACACTGCGATCTTCGTGTTCACCTCGACGCGTGGGTAGCCTAATCGACAGAGCCTCTCGTCGAAATCTTGCAGGCTGTTCCAAAATCGACAAAACGCTTTCCTCGTGTACATCGTTGAGACGAGCTCGTACATAGCCGCGAGATAATTCACGATTACCTGCAGAAACGTCAGTACCGTAAACCAAGATTCTGACAAAGAGATTCTCGACAATACCATCGGCAAGTTGTACCTTCGTAGTTTCGACCACGCCGAGGACCGGTTTGTGCCTTTTAAATGTTGTGAATCTTAAATACACGATATACATAATGTGGCAGTAAATACACATGAAGGCGAGGGAAAATATGAGGCAGGCGTTCGAGGGAGTCATTTCATCGCCCGTGAAATCGTACGGCGCCAAACCAAACACCTTCATTATGCAAACCAAGGGGTAATTCGCCGAATACAATGGCGAGTCTGGACCGTGGTACTTCCTCGCTCGGTTTTCTCTCTCCAAAATCACTTCCGAGAACGTTGTTTCCACGTCAAATGGTTTCACTCGCACCTTCGTCCGCGGAAATATTCTTCTTTTCGGATAATGCATGAATTCTTTTTCCAACAATCCCATATCTTTAGTAACCAAATCATCCTTTCCATTTCCGATCATTTTAACCTGGAACAAGATACTGCGAACACTCGATTCACCACCACGTACAATTTATTGGACCTTATACTTACGTACGTGTGCTCGCTGGGCAGAATGCACGTATGCGTTCAATGTTTCCAAACCGTTCACGGCAATTTTATAGGAAAATTCGACGATTCAATATTATCTCTTTAAACTCGCTGACGCTTGCGCGCCTGTGGATCTGTCGGTACATATCGAATTAGTAACACAGTGTTACTGCTCGACCTCGGAGTGTTCATTTGGACGGCGATAGTTGAAAAAACGGGTATCTACATGCTGAGCTTATTCGCCGTAAATTTAGAGCGAACAAATTGAAGTAACCAAAAGAAAGTAACCGAGAGGTCGATAAATTATAGGTAGAACACGAATCGCGGTGATTCTGGCCAGCTATTATTCACTGTTTCCTATGCGTGTATGCAGTGTAACGGACACAATCGATTTGAAATATCAGTTTGCGATGTAAAAAGAGAACATTTTTTTGTACGTTCGGCCACGATGAATCCTATGAAATCCAGCGAACCCGTATCGCGCATGCAAATTCGTTTTCGCTTTGATTTATCGCTCCAGCGGCGATCATTTGTTCCCTAACCGTTCGCTCCGCACTCCATACCAGCTACGATAATTATTTATTGCAATATCCTTCAACTAGGAGCAAAAGAAAAGCGAAATAAACGTCTGATTGTTAAAACGGCGAACGGGCAGAGCGTGCAAATAAAAGGTAGCTATTAATAATTGCTTCCGTTCAGCTCGCGCGATATAATAATAAGCACTGACAAGCGTAGACAGTCGAAACGAATATATCGTGCGAAAGCAACAGTGAAGGGTGGAATTCGTGGTTTACCGATTTAAATAGAAAGTCGTGCAGTGCTCCCTGAAAGAGTAAGTAAAGAAATCTCCCGAGTACCTGACGACACGGAGAAGAAACTGCTCCTCGAGGAGGAAGCGCTGAAACGACGGGATGGAACTGCGAAGCACGATCATCCCCCAGCGGCGCAATAAGTGGTCGAATGTCTCCGAGCAACCGCATAAATAACAGCGAGGATTCAGCGGATCGTGGTTTTCCATCATCATCGATAAAACGGAATTACAGCCTAACGTGGACGTATCTACATTCGTGGGTGGTCGCCGCGTTAGTACGTGGACTATGCCGACTGTTATTCGACTATGAATAATTGAACAGTTCAGGTAGAATAACAGATTGCTGAAGAAAAATCTATCTTCCTGTCAACTAGCCAACACGTTTATCCTCTGCGCTGCCGTGCAAATTGTAGGATACCTCGGGGACACCCTAATCGCGTTAAATTCAATGCTGCGAGTTAAACAATGCGTGATCATCTCGTCCATGCGAACCCTGTAAAGTGTAAATAACTATCTGCACAGAGTCGTCGTATGTCGTTCATTGTTTACCGAGTCAATAGAAATAATCGTTTGATACGTGGATATGTGCCGACGTGTAACGACACTATTTACCTTTTCGCTATCGCCAATTGTAAAGCATTAACAAACAGCTAGAGTGTGCGCCGAGTAGTTTTTCCTGTAATCGTTGCATTATTAATTGCGCGAGCCGCTCGATAAAATTCGTTAAACCCTCCAATTACTCTATCTGTAGATCGTAAAGCTGCAGAGGTAACAAAATTTTACACGAACTACAGTGCATCTGCTTATTTCATTTATCTCCTATTTCGTTCCTCGTTTTCTTTTGGCATCAAGATCGTCTCCTTAAATGTAACTAGCATGGATCATTTCATTTAAAGCAGTGATGAGCAAACTGCGACCCGCCAGAACATGTGACACATGTGACACGCCATAACGAATAACATTAATATGTATATGTTTAAAAGAAACAGAAGAGAATTTTGCTTTAAATCAAATAAGATATGGCTAATTCCGGTCTTAAATGAAATTAATTGATTAATATATTTCAGTATTTATACCCCTTCGCATCGGCGGAAGAGATATCTCGCCGCGTGATATGCTTTGGACGTGATATCTTGCAACGCAATGCCATTCTTCCGATGCTATGCACGAAATATCTCGCGACACAAAAATCGTTCATGCGACGCTGTGTACTGCAATTAATAATTCATTGGTCCAAAGCATATCATGAACGAAATCACGCGACGAGATGCGATAGGGTTAATATTGTGGCCCGCGTGAGGTAGTAGATTTCACCTGTTGGCCCACTGCGAGCCAAAAGGTTACTCACCACCGATTTAAAGGATTGATCGGATCGTAGAACTGCTTTCATTGCGCTTAGGTTGCACGGATGGAAAGCCTGTTGAGCTTGAGAACGCGATCGGTCGATGGCTTGCAAGAAGCAGACCAGAAAAAGCATAGGGGAAAGAAAGTCAGGAGAAGGAGAAGGTGATACGGAGGGGGAGAAGGCGGTAATATAATGCAGGGTATTAGATGAAAATTTACGGTGGAAAGTGTCTCGTCAGGACGACGCCCCAGAGAAATGCAATTTAACTCGGCGTGCAGGATGAGAGATATTCATTGAGCGGTCAACGCACGGCTCATGCTGCGCATATCCATGAAAATAAAAACTGTTTTTACCCCACTTCCCTGGAAAATTGCTCTGGAGGATCAGCGTGGTTTTTTTGCATAAATCTCGGTCGTACCATCACGCTTTGATAGTTATTACCGAGTACCGAGTTTGTTACACGTCCGCTCCAGAAAGCGACACGTCCAATGGAAAATGATTGCAGGAGGCGAAATTCAGTTCTCTGAAACTGGTGGAAAATCGTAATCGAGAAACGACGTTCGATCGACAATCGAAAATCGTTAGTGAAAGCAACAGCTAGAACCTATTAAGAAATAACGTTACACTCCCTTACCTCGCCTAATCTCTCGTTATGACCGATTTTCTTGAACGGGGCCGAGAAATACTTGGGCCGAGAATCACAATGAGAACGGTGAAAGAAGACTTGTTCAGATGGATCTGCAAGAAACAAGCGATGAACAGCTTCCTCGACAGAGGCCTGCTACGAGAAAAGGCTCTTCGCTTGACGAAGTCGCACGGCTTGAATGGTACTTAATGCTCTCGGGCACATTTTTTACGCATACAAAGTTAGCGAAGCAACTGCGAGCCATATATTTGCAAGTGTAGCCAGATTGAAAAAGATGGAACTAGGAATGAAGCTTCCCTCGCTCAACTTCTTTTCTGTCTGCGTTACGTAGGTTTCAAGTGCTCTGACGGATGGTTGACTCACTTTCTCAGAGAACACGGTTTCCCCAGCAATCTGGCAAACCAAAGTGGCCCCGTGTTCAGCAATCATCGTGATTGGATCGATATGATGAGAGCAACGATAACCAAATACAAGCATAGCGATTTGTTTCACGTGGATGAGCTGGCCATGTACTCGGACGTTCTTCCCTCGACGATCCTGTCGAACGGGGTTGAAAATTCAACATCAGACAAATCTCCGAAGAATCGAGTCACGATTTTGATGGGCTGCAATTCATCCGGCACGACGAAACTCCCGCTCTTGATCTGCGGACCGTTTCTGCCTAAGACAACGATCAAGGAACACAATTTCTATCACAGCGATACCTCTTATATCGGAGAGGATCTATTCAAGAATTGGCTGACAAACTTGAACGTTCGGATGGCTAGGTGCAACCGAAAGATCATGTTGCTCTTGCGACGGAACAGAGCGGCCGCACTGAAGGATTTTTTTGCAAGCAACATACAGCTGCTTTACTTTCCCGACGATTTCCCACCGCTTTTACGACCATTACGGAGAGACGTTTTTCATTACGTCAAGATGGTTTTCAGACGAAAGTGAGTCCCGAGGGGAAAGTTTTTTCTTCAGCAAAAATTCTCTTTGCAACGCTCGCCGGAAATATTGTTTAAAAACATTGGAACATTTCTTGCAGGTACGCTGAACGACTGAAACAACGTGCCCCAGAATGGAACCCCCGCGATCTATTGTCATGTGTGATCGAGGCATGGGAAACGATACCGCGGGAACTCATAATCTTTAGCTTTCAGAGAACCCACTTCAGGACTGACGATTCCTTTCTACAAATCGATTGCGATTGGTGGGATAGTTTGAAAGCAGGTATCTCGTTCAGGAGGTTCGTCACGTTCGACGATGATCTTTCGGACGAACAATTGCCGGACGATATGGACAATCGTCCATACAGCGCTTACAGGCTCCGAGTGAACTGCAAGGACGTTATAGAGATTGACGAAGATAGTTCAGAATCTGTAAGGGTGGACACGGAAAATGTAGAAAGTACGAGGTCAATAAATTTAACGGACGAACCCGGATGGAATTCCCCGGCGGTATCTCTGGAACGAAGAAATCACATTGATACGAAATTAGACGGCACTGTAGCGACGGCTCGGGATAGAATTGTGAATGATAACGATCGAACCGCATCACGAGGACGGTTAAAGGGGACCCCGATTGAAGGGAACCGCGAACGGAGAAAGTCCCAGAAGAGATGTTACGGCGAGGCACAATTTTCGACAAAGGGACAGAGTAGAAATCGACATATGTCCAGAGATAAACTGATTAAAGATGCTTCTGTGCCGAAGGCTCGTACCGAAAGCTTTTTCAAGTCGATCAAGGGCAAGGTGTTCAAGAGAAAAGGCCAACAGAGGCATCAGCCAAAAATGAATAGCAAGGGAGACTCTCTCCGGGCATTCGTATACCAAGCACTGACTTTGTCATCGTCGACGAAATCTCCCGATGCAAACAAGTTAATTGATAGTGCTTGTCCCTCCAGCCAGGTAAACGCCGGGAATAACGATCGACGTTCACAGTCAAAACATTTAACCGAGGATACCGACTCAGAGATGGTGGTGTGCATGAATCGCGAAAGGGTGAGTTCGGAGTATGCGAGTAAAACAGGAAGAGGCAAGGATAAGATTCAGCCAAATTCGCCCAGTGGTTTCTTGAGCAAATTTAATCAACCGTCTACCTCTACGAACAATTGGAACCCTTTACCAGAAGAAATTGGCCAGAGTGCTCCCAAGGAAACAGTTGAGTGTCAGCACTGTAAAATAGCATCTCCTAGTGCACCTAAATTATATCAGGAAAATCTTGTTCCGAGTCGAAATTCAAGCCCAATGGCAAATCTAAACGACGTAGATAGTTCATTCTCTGTTTGCCGGGAAACCTTCCCATTTTCTAAGAGAAAACGATTGAAATCGCGAGATATAAATGATTCTGAAGACGATTCAGATAACGTCGAACCGAAACGGAAGGAATTGAGAGCAAACGATGACTGGTCGAAACAATTCGAAACCACTTTCGTATTTGGTTCACCGAATGCAAATAGCAACACTACCGTACAAGATGAAAATATCATCGACTCGTGCATTTTTAATATAAGACCCGCTATTTCTCCCCGCGATTAAAATGGACATCGATTTTCTTTATTCGATCAACGTAACACAGGGCATGCACTGATATTTTGAATCGTGCTAATTCAAATTTTATTTTGTATTCGCTCTATGATAAAACCAGCGAGATCATCCAATATGTGGAAATATGCATTAAATCTTCGTGTTCAATTTCTTCTCATTTTCGGTTTCCTTTGAAACGCATATTTCTTTGAATATTCCCTGCGGGTAGATTTTATAGCTGCGACGATAAAGTCGTAAGAATATTTCGTACCAACAATTCTAGTCGCTATTAGGTAATACAGAAGGACATCCGGCATCACCTTTTTGTAGAATAAAACATTTTATTAAATATATCTGTATATACAACAATTGTTATATATGAAACATTTTACTTGTTTCAATAGACGCTTCTTACGTATAAACATTGTAAAAAGTATACTGCTGCATTTGGATTCAAGATATGGCTACTATTATGCAGTAGGTTCGTACAATTTTTCTACAGGTAAATCTTTAACATAATTTATAACATCTAATACTTTCTCCAGTATCTGTACATGTATCACCGACTTATCTTCATTGGCGTTAACAGTGTTCCACGTACTATCCATTAGTTTTTCATAATTGGAGGCAACATACTGCTGAAGCGTAGTGTTTTCAAAACGTTCTGCACCCCAGTCGCTACGTAACCGTTGAGATTCCTCAGAAACTTTAAGATAAATCACAACATCTGGACGCGGTAGTCCTTTGTCAGGTGCTTTACACCAAGTTAAACACTTGCCAGTTGTAGCTGATGTATAAGCAGCGCCTGATGCAGCATACCTATAACATAACAAATGTAATACATCTATTATTACGCGCTTCTTGCTGCGGTTACTATAACCTCGATTGATTCTTCTTTACCTATCAACAATAACAGTTGTACCACGATTCAATGTATCCACTATTTTGTCTTGGCATTCCCAACGATTTGCAGAAAACAGTAAGTGTGCTGCTTCAAGAGAAACTTCTTCTTGCTTAGATAAAAAATTATTTATTATTTTACCAATAGAAGTATTTCTATCTGTAGGTAAAATAAAGTAGACAAAGTTTAGTTTAATATATATGCACAGTGTTAGTTATATGTAATGAGGTTATGCAGGATATAATTTGACTTCACTATATTTTCTTCATTTCATTCAATGCAATGAAATTGAAATATTTAATTCGACTTAAAGAACCAAAGAGGTAAAGTTCAGTGACAATTACTGATATTTAAAATCTATTGGGAAAGTATGTTTACCAGGAAAAGCTCGAGATACTGCAGAAATGTTCCGTTTATTCAAAGCTTCGATTAACATTTTCACTTGAGTGGATTTCCCAGCTCTATCGCAGCCTTCGAAGACTATTAGAGCACCACGTCCAGTTGACATTTTTTGCTTGTATGAAATAATTGGTTTAATTAATATTTGATCATTCCTTCAAGATTTTAAAGCAGTGTAGTCCAAGGTCGTATCGCCGGCAGTTTTAGGTTTCCCCAATCGCGTCCAGCTGTACATCTGTGCAAGAAACCATTAATGCTATTGGTGTCACACAAAATTTACGTGACAATAAAAATTCATTTTTCTTCATTTAAAACGTAAGTAAAATACTTCAATAAATAAAGAAATTAATTCTATTATACGTATATTACTGCCATCTATTCACAACTGCTTGAAACTATTCGCGCCTGGTATGGTATAGCCACAGACGAGATATAGGAATAGGCAAGACATATGATGGACTTTCGAGGCCCAACGTGACTGACATACCGACTCAGATATCCCACGCTGATTCGAGCGTCCTCTGCACATGAACAGTGATCACTTCAAGAACTATTATTTACTGAAGTAGGGTTGGGGACAGGATTCATGCGATTGTGTGACTATATGTGAATGCTTTCGGGGGGGATCAGGAAGCTATTTCTCGGGCATTTTGCCCGAGCTATTGCTGTTCCGCTTTCATTGCTAGGCAAGGAACAAAAGAGTTCTTTAACGAGGATCGTAGGTCCAGCTAAAAGTTGGTCAGAAATAGTAAAAGTCCAGTCTGCACGAACCTAGAGTCGTAAGTCCGGCTAAAAGTTGGTCAGAAACAGTAGAAGTCCAGGAGTATAAATTATACTCCGATTATAAATTCGGAATGATATATTTTCAGTAAAATCTCGATTACTGCACTTTGCTCGGGACCGAAAGCGAACACTAATCCTTTGCAGACACGTTTATAGCAAGAATTATCTTATATTAGTAAATGAGTTACTTCGTCACTATCTTACTCATTGTGGCAATTTTATTGTTTTTGGGTTAAGAAATATACATCTCATATTACTGTACGCTCAAGTTCGTAATTAGTTGTACATCATTCATTGTCATTTACCAGAAAATAATGTAAAGTATAACTTTAAACATTATTTCCTTTATTGATATTACAATTCAAATAAGGAAACTTGTTATAATGTATTTTTAAAATATTTTTAATTAACAATAATTGTTCGATATCCTTTGCAGCCTTTCATTGCGGCAAAGAACATAAGAATTCTTTAAAATTATTTAATTTTAGCATCGTTTTCTATAATCTGCTGGTGATGTTGCGAGAGACAAGGAAAAGGTAATGGGACCTAAGGTCCCAGAAATTCTGGCCGAAAAAATACATTGGATGGCTTGTCTATTCCTGTATCCCGTCGGTGGTAACGGCCAACGTTTCCGACGATATGTACGAGACACGTCTGTGGTTAACCTGTACACTATGAGTCCAAATTTCATGGCTACGAGGCCGAAGTAAAGAAGAGTACTATTTTTAGCATGTACTTATTACACTTTACCTTTGTTAAGCAGCTTGTTGAAAATATTGTCGGTAACGATGTCAGCGACATGAAAATGCACGTGGCGCCATCTCGCGTTTGCTGCCTTTCTAGCAGTTTTCGGCACTTCCAAAACCGAATTCCTGGATTACATCGTTAATTTAAACAATTGCGTTTTTCACGGCTTCTACTCGGCCGATTTTAATCAACGACATCTCAAAAGAAAGGGAAACGACTACGCTACACGATGCAATATATCCTGTTGCTGTAACTATATGCACTTGGCTGTGATAACAATTTTAATTGTTTAATTGTTAATAACAATTTAACCGCGCATGGAATAATGTTGACACCTGTTGAAGATGATAGGTGACACTCGTAGTTTTAATTTATGTCCTCTGGTCAATTATGTATCTCGCCAGGAAGTGGCAGTAATCGCATTTGTTTATAATTTAATTCAACAAATTCAATTATCTCGGCTTCTGCCGGGCCGATTTTGATCAACGACCTCTCAAATTGAAGCTCTCGATTGAAGGAACAATGTGATTCACATTTAGGAAGGCCCTCGAGTATAGTTTCGATGCAATGTCCAAACGAATTATTAAATTGTTTATAAAAATTAAATAGCGCATGCAGGGTTTGTAAATCGTTTATTGTCGTGTAGCAGCATCCTTTACCTTTATTTTAATCTGTCGATCATTAATCTACCGCATCCAGAAGCCGAGATAATTGCAGTGACCCGGAGTGCATTTTTGCCAATATTACAATTGTTAATAACTTTCGAACCTCAAATGCCATATTGTTGCACCTTGTGGAGGAGATAGCTATGGTTCGTAGCTTTTATTTAAGATAAGTCCGGTTAAGAAATACGCAGTAGAAGCTGAGAAAAACGCAATTGTTTAAATTAACGATGTAATTCAGGAATTCGGTTTTGAAGCCGCGGCAAACTGCGAAAAAGGCCGCAAACGCGAGATGGCGTCACATACATGATTACCGACATATCGTTACCGACAAAATATTTAAAAATTATTATCTCGGCTTCTACTGGGCCGATTTTAATCAACGACATCTCAAAAGAAGGGGACACGAATACGATACACAATAAAAAATACCCCGTTGATGGAACTATGTGCAGTTGGCTGGAATTACAATTTTAATTGTTTAATTGGTTATAACAATTGAACCGCACGTGGAATAATGTTGACACCTATTGCAGATGATAGCTGATACTCGTAGCTTTAATTTATGTTCTCTGGTCATCGCTGTATCTCGCCTGGAAGTGGCAGTAACCGCATTTGTTTATAAGTTCTATAAACAACTTCAATTATCTCGCGTTCTACTGGGCCGATTTTAATCAACGACGTCTTAAATTAAAGGTATCGATTCAAGGAACGATCTGTTCCTATTTTCGAACGACCCTCCACCCATGATTCCACTCCTTCTCAAATAAACCACTCTTTCTCGTATCCTTCTTGTTTGGCCCTCCCTTACTTCTTCTTCCTCTGTATATCCCATAACAATCTGTTACTAATATATTTTTTGTGTGTTCAGGTTTCGCAGGCAAAGTGACGAAGAACATTGACCGGCACTTCTCATTGCGCATAAGAGCAAGAAAGAAGACAGAAGAAGTTTGGCCATATTTGTTAGTTATCCTTTAGCTATAGAGAATTGGTTTATAAATATAGTTTGTAACTATTAGGGGGTAAGATTAATTTAGAGCAATTGTGCAATTAATTGTTACGTATATCTATTATATATTTTATTTTATATTCACTTCACTCGGTCGATCATTCGTAATATTACTTGTTTGACTATTACAAGTTCTACTACATGTAGTAAATGTAAAGCAAGTTGCACAATTGCTGTAATTTATTAGTTTTATTAGTAATTTATAAGTTTAGTATAAGGATTAGATTATGTATGTTTATTTACGTTTTATTTATGAATTTTTAGTATTTACATAAATGTTAGTTTAGAATTTATTAAATTTAGTTGTAAGATGTATTCTAAATAGATTATAAAGAATAGTTCATAAGTATTAGCTTGTAAGTTTAAATTGCAACACGTTTGTAACTTGTATCTTCATTAATTAATTGAAATAAATCTTTAATGAAAGGAATTCTACTGCTCTTTTTTTTCTTACACCTTATCAATCCTTTAGAAACCTAATTCCCGTTCCTTAAACAAGTACTACCGCGCAGGAACTTAAAATGCAAAGTTCCCAAGCGGAGAACTTGTAAAAATAGACCTGATCATTATTAAATTCGTTATTACAAATCCATCATTTTCGGCGAGATATGTCTGCCAGAAACTCAGAAGTTTTGCGGTCGGAAATTCCTGCAATGTGACGTCATTTCTGAGAACGAATACCTCCTTGCATATCATATTCTCCTGATCCAGATCCATGATTTTCGGCGAGAAATTTTTGCCAGAAACTCGCAAATTTTGCGCTCGGAAATTCCTGGAATGTGACGTCATTTCTGAGAACGAATACCTCCTTGCATATCATATTATCCTGATACAAATCCACGATTTTCGGCGAGATATTTCTTCCAGACACTCAGAAATTTTGCGCTCGGAAATTCCTGGAATGTGACGTCATTTCTAAGAACGAATACCTCCTCGCATATCATATTCTCCTAATACAAATCCACGATTTTCGGCGAGATATTTTTGCCAGAAACTCTGAAATTTTATCGCTGGGAAATTCCTGGAATGTGACGTCATTTCTGAGAACGAATACCTCCTTGCATATCATATTCTCCTGATACAAATCCACGATTTTCAGCAGATATTTCAGCGGATATCTGGACTTTGTATTAGGAGAATATGATGTGCAAGGAGGTATCCGACGCCGGCAATTCTTAGAAATGACGTCACGTTCCAGGAATTTCCGAGCGCAAAATTTCTGAGTCTCTGGCAGAAATATCTGCTGAAAATCGTGGATTTGTATCAGGAGAATATGATATGCAAGGAGGTATTCGTTCTCAGAAATGACGTCACATTCCAGGAATTTCCGAGCGCTTAAATTTCTAGACTTTTGCCAACAAATTTTGCAAGAAATGAAGACTTTGAAAACTATGCTTCTTCGAAGAATTTCTTGCTGCCGGTTTTAATAACGTATGGGGCCATTTTTACAAGTTCTCCGCTTGGGAACTTTGCATTTAAAGTTCCTGCACGGTAGTACTTGTTTAAGGAATTGGAAGTAGGTCTTTTCAAGGATTGTTAAGGTGTAAGAATAAAAAGAGCAGTAGAATTCCCTTCATTGAAGATTTATTTAAACTAATCAGTGAAGGTAAATGTTACAAAAATGTTGTAATTCAAATTTATAAGCTAATACTTACAAACTATTCATTTATATCTATTTACAATATATCTTACCACTAAATCAATTTTAAAATAACATTTATGAAATATGAAAAGTACAATAGATAGAAATAACATAAAACTTATGCTACAAAATTTACATAGTTTGTATGTAGAAGCTTTATTAATTTACTATAACTAAAGGATAACTAAAGTACGCGGCAAAAGTTCTTCCATCTTCTCTTTTGTTCTCATGCACAATGAGAAGTGCCGGTCAATGGTCCTTACTTTTTGCCTGCGAAACCTGCACACACAAAAAATATGTAAGTAAGTATGTAACAGAACAGAGAAAGATTGTTAAGGGATATACACAGGAAACAGAAAGAAGGGAGGGCCAAACGAGAAGCATAAGAGAATGAGAGGTTTGAAGAGGATTTGAAAAGTATTGGAATGAGGGGCGGAGGGTCGTTCTAAAATAGGAACAGATAATTCCTTGAATCAAGAGCTTTAATTTGAGAGGTCGTTGATTAAAATCGGCTCAGTAGAACGCGAGATAATTAAATTCGTTTCTATAATTTATAAACAAATGCGATTACTGCCACTTCCTGGCGACATACACCAATGACCAGACAACATAAATTAACGCTACGAGTGCTAGCTATCATCTCCAACAGGTGTGAGCATTATTCCACGTGTGGTTCAATTGTTATAAACAATTGACCAATTAAAATTGTTATTCCGGGCAACTGCACATAGTTCCATCAACGGGGTATTTTTTATTGTGTGGCGAATTCGTTTCCCTTTATTTTGAGACGTCGTTCATTAAAATCGGCCCAGTAGAAGCCGAAATAATAATTTTTAAATATTTTGTCGGTAACGATATGTCGGTAACCATGTATGTGGCGCCATCTCGCGTTTGCGGCCTTTTTCGCAGTTTGCCGCGGCTTCAAAACCGAATTCCTGAATTACATCGTTTATTTAAACAATTGCGTTTTTCTCAGCTTCTACTGGGTATTTCTTAACCGCACATGTCTTAAATGAAAGCTACGAACCATAGCTATCTCCTCCAAGAGTTGCAACAATATGGCATATGTGGTTCGAATGTTATTAACAATTGAAAAATCAGCCAAAATGCACTCCGGGTCGCCGCAATTAACTGAACGTGGAATAACCTGTTGGAGATGATAGCTAACACTCGTAGCTTTAATTTACGTCCCCTGGTCATTGATGTATCTCGCCAGTAAGTGGCAGTAATCGCATTTGTTTATAATTTCTTTAAACAAATTCAATTATCTCGGCTTCTACTGGGCCGATTTTAATGAACGACGTCTCAAAAGAAAGGGAAACGAATTCGCTACCTAATAAAAAATACCCCGTTGATGGAACTATTTGCAGTTGGCTGGAATAACAATTTTAATTGTTTAATTGTTTATAACCATTGAACCGCACGTGGAATAATGCTCACACCTATTGGAGATGGTAGCTGGTACTCCTAGCTTTAATTTATGTCCTCTGGTCATTGATGTAGCTCGCCAGGAAGTGGCAGCAATCGCATTTGTTTATAATCTCTTTAAACAAATTCAATTATCTCGGCTTCTACTGGACCGATTTTAATCTACCACGTCTCAAAAGAAAGGGAAACGAATAAGCTACACGATAAAAAAGATCCCGTTGTTGTGACCATATGCAGTTGGCCGTAATAACAATTTTAATTGTTTGATTGCTTATAACAAATGAACTGCTCATGGAATAATGTTCACACCTATTGGAGATGGTAGCTGGTACTCCTAGCTTTAATTTATGTCCTCTGGTCATTGATGTAGCTCGCCAGTAAGTGGCAGTAATCGCATTTGTTTATAATTTCTTTAAACAAATTCAATTATCTCGGCTTCTACTGGGCCGATTTTAATGAACGACGTCTCAAAAGAAAGGGAAACGAATTCGCTACCTAATAAAAAATACCCCGTTGATGGAACTATTTGCAGTTGGCTGGAATAACAATTTTAATTGTTTAATTGTTTATAACCATTGAACCGCACGTGGAATAATGCTCACACCTATTGGAGATGATAGCTGCCACCCGTAGCTTTAATTTATGTCCTCTGGTCATTGTTGTATCTCGCCAGGAAGTGGCAGTAATCGCATTTGTTTATAATTTCTTTAAACAAATTCAATTATCTCGGCTTCTACTGGACCGATTTTAATCAACGACCTCTCAAACTGAAGCTCTTGGTTCAAGGAACAATCTGATTCACAATTAAATCGGCCCTCGTGTATAGTTTCGGTGCAATACTGAAACGAATTATTAATTTGTTTATGAAAAATAAACAGCGCATGCAGCATTTGTATATCGTTTATTGTCGTGTAGCAGCATCCTTTACCTTCATTTTAAGCACTCGATCATTAATCTAGCTCCTCCAGAAGCCGAGATAATTACAGTGAACCGGAGAGCATTTTTGCCAATATTTCAATTGTTAATGACTTTCGAACCACAAATGCCATATTGTTGCACCTTGTGGAGGAGATAGCTATGGTTCGTAGCTTTTATTTAAGACAAGTCCGGTTAAGAAATACGCAGTAGAAGCCGAGAAAAACGCAATTGTTTAAATGAACGATGTAATTCAGGAATTCGGTTTTTAAGCCGCGGCAAACTGCGAAAAAGGCCGCAAACGCGAGATGGCGCCACATACATGGTTACCGACATATCGTTACCGACAAAATATTTAAAAATTATTATCTCGGCTTCTACTGGGCCGATTTTAATGAACGACTTCTCAAAATAAAGGGAAACGAATTCGCCACACAATAAAAAATACCCCGTTGCTGGAACTATGTGCAGTTGGCTGGAATAACAATTTTAATTGTTTAACTGTTTATAACCATTGAACCGCACGTGGACTAATGCTCCCACCTGTTGGAGATGATAGCTGCTACTCGTAGCTTCAATTTATGTCCTCTGGTCATTGATGTATCTCGCCAGGAAGTGGCAGTAATCGCATTTGTTTATAATTTCTTTAAACAAATTCAATTATCTCGGCTTCTACTGGGCCGATTTTAATGAACGACGTCTCAAAAGAGAGGGAAACGAATTCGCTACCTATTAAAAAATACCCCGTTGATGGAACTATTTGCAGTTGGCTGGAATAACAATTTTAATTGTATAATTGTTTATAACAATTGAACCGCACGTGGAATAATGCTCACACCTGTTGGAGATGATAGCTGCCACTCGTAGCTTTAATTTATGTCCTCTGGTCATTGATGTATCTCGCCAGGAAGTGGCAGTAATCGCATTTGTTTATAATTTCTTTAAACAAATTCAATTATCTCGGCTTCTACTGGGCCGATTTTAATCAACGACCTCTCAAACTGAAGCTCTTGGTTCAAGGAACAATCTGATTCACAATTAAATCGGCCCTCGTGTATAGTTTCGGTGCAATACTGAAACGAATTATTAATTTGTTTATGAAAGATAAACAGCGCATGCAGCATTTGTATATCGTTTATTGTCGTGTAGCAGCATCCTTTACCTTCATTTTAAGCACTCGATCACTAATCTAGCTCCTCCAGAAGCCGAGATAATTACAGTGAACCGGAGAGCATTTTTGCCAATATTTCAATTGTTAATGACTTTCGAACCACAAATGCCATATTGTTGCACCTTGTGGAGGAGATAGCTATGGTTCGTAGCTTTTATTTAAGACAAGTCCGGTTAAGAAATACGCAGTAGAAGCCGAGAAAAACGCAATTGTTTAAATGAACGATGTAATTCAGGAATTCGGTTTTTAAGCCGCGGCAAACTGCGAAAAAGGCCGCAAACGCGAGATGGCGCCACATACATGGTTACCGACATATCGTTACCGACAAAATATTTAAAAATTATTATCTCGGCTTCTACTGGGCCGATTTTAATGAACGACGTCTCAAAATAAAGGGAAACGAATTCGCCACACAATAAAAAATACCCCGTTGCTGGAACTATGTGCAGTTGGCTGGAATAACAATTTTAATTGTTTAATTGTTTATAACCATTGAACCGCACGTGGACTAATGCTCCCACCTGTTGGAGATGATAGCTGCTACTCGTAGCTTCAATTTATGTCCTCTGGTCATTGATGTATCTCGCCAGGAAGTGGCAGTAATCGCATTTGTTTATGATTTCTTTAAACAAATTCAATTATCTCGGCTTCTACTGGGCCGATTTTAATGAACGACGTCTCAAAAGAGAGGGAAACGAATTCGCTACCTATTAAAAAATACCCCGTTGATGGAACTATTTGCAGTTGGCTGGAATAACAATTTTAATTGTATAATTGTTTATAACAATTGAACCGCACGTGGAATAATGCTCACACCTGTTGGAGATGATAGCTGCCACTCGTAGCTTTAATTTATGTCCTCTGGTCATTGATGTGTCTCGCCAGGAAGTGGCAGTAATCGCATTTGTTTATAATTTCTTTAAACAAATTCAATTATCTCGGCTTCTACTGGGCCGATTTTAATGAACGACGTCTCAAAAGAAAGGGAAACGAATTCGCTACCTAATAAAAAATACCCCGTTGATGGAACTATTTGCAGTTGGCTGGAATAACAATTTTAATTGTTTAATTGTTTATAACCATTGAACCGCACGTGGAATAATGCTCACACCTGTTGGAGATGATAGCTGCCACCCGTAGCTTTAATTTATGTCCTCTGGTCATTGTTGTATCTCGCCAGGAAGTGGCAGTAATCGCATTTGTTTATAATTTCTTTAAACAAATTCAATTATCTCGGCTTCTACTGGGCCGATTTTAATGAACGACGTCTCAAAATAAAGAGAAACGAATTCGCTACACAATAAAAAATACCCCGTTGATGGAACTATATGCAGTTGGCTGTAATAACAATTTTAATTGATTAATTGTTTAGAAAAAATCAATAGTAATCTAGTCTTCTTTAAATACTAGTAACTAATATAATTAAAATTCTGCCGGCATATTTTAGAAATTTATAATTGCAATCACTGTTCGCCGTTAGTAGTTGATCATTTCCTTACTTAACTTTACGAGCAGGTCATCGACATATTTGTAATATAACTATTAAAATTTCATTCGTAATCGGCACTTGCTAGTATATATCACAGGAACTGTTCTAATGTAATCAAAGGTTTTTATTTCTGAAAACCAAGTTCATTTGTTAAATCATGTTTATGAAAAGAAATGAAGTTAAAAAAAAACGCCTGTATTTCATACGGTATACCGTATAGTTATAGTTATAACTATAAATAATTATTCCTAAATCATACACAATCAAATATACATATGCATACATGCGTATACAAATTTTGCAATTTCTGATGCAACAAAAAAAATCGAAATTTCTATTGATATTCCATCATGATAAAGACAAATTTTACTTTTTATCCCGTGAGTAAAGTATTCGTTGGTTAAGTCAAGTAGCAAAAGTGAATTTCTGGAACAAACTATCAGGAGTTAAGAGTGGGGTTCTTCTTCGAGCAGGATTAATGGCAGTTCCTGTATGGGATACGCAAGCTTATGTATGTACATATAGTTGCCAATATGTATATGGACACGCATATGCAGGCTGTAGCGTATACAGAGTGGCTCGTTATAAAATTATTACGAAAACAGCTTCGTTTTTAAGGAAATTGATTTAAAATATTTGCTTACCTACATTTAAAACTATTATTCACTTTTGTTTGTTTTGGTCGTATGTAACCATACAACTACTGACACAGTTTGGATTACAGTCAGGTTGGTCCACGATGATGAAATATTTCATTGTCATGAATAAAAGTTAATCAAATTTTACTTCGCTTTGTGCCGCAGCATGCCGTACAGAACTCTGCTCTAGAAATTAAATTGTCGTGTACTGTTTGTAGTGGAGTTTGTGTTTTTTCTTTTTCGAATGCTAATTATAACATTGTCGATGTACTATTTGCTATGTATACAAACGCAAGATACAGTAACAGTAATTACTCTATAGTTTATAGTCTATTTTCTATAATCTATAGTTTATAGTCTATAGTCTATAATGTATAGTTTATAGTTTATAGTTTATAGTTTATAGTTTATAGTTTATAGTCTATAGTCTATAGTCTATATTACATAGTCTATAATCTATAGATGATATATTCAACACTGAATTTTAGTTTAGTTCGGCTTTTATTATAGCTTCTGTATTTTTTCGTGAAGTAGGAACATTTGTTGGTCGGTAGTCGTTAGGACCATCCTGCACACGTTACCCTGAATTATTCCACTAATAATGAGTTTACAGTACGGTTGGAATAATGAGCGGCCAGTTGTACCTGTATAAAGCTTTCGTTGAGATTACCTCCCGAAATAAGACAAACAGTTCAACAGAAACGGTAAGAATGACAATGATGTAATATCCAAGCAATACGATAAAAATATTGTATTTGTATCGACTGTGTTGTCAGTTCTATTTTTACAGAAGCCAGATAAAGACGAAAAACAAAAAAGTACGAAATAGTCGAAATGTATTTCGACTATATCGAACTTGAATCACGAATGCGAAATGGACATGCGAAAATTGGACAAAATTGGACGTTCACCAGATTTCGATCAAAAGTTTCAATAATCCTGTTCAATTAATCATGCACAGACCATCTACAAACAATTATAGTTTACGCGTTTTTATGCATAATACATACATTGATCCGACGGCGAATAGTAGAAAAGGCAAGGTAAAAGAAACAAAGAACGAATCACATACTGAGCAATGACGCTGGAACAAATAAATGTAATAAACAGACAGTGAGGTTCGAAAAGGATCGAGAGAAAATTGCGATGATTGTGCGTTTTGTAGCGTAATTAAGTTGTCAATTGTAACTTATAACGCACATGTGTTATGATGAAGTACGCTATAATTAGATAGAACGATATACACACATCATATTGATACAGAATACATGCATACGTGCATGTGTACACGGTATCATAGTATAGACATAGCCTAAGTGTAAGACACCAATACTATTATTCGAAACGTTGTAATTGCTACTAATCGGATTGTTGGTTACAAAGCTGGGAGAATTGAAAAAGAAGATTCGGGGAGCTGGCAAAGCGATACTGAGATAAGAAAAAATGACACAAAGTAAATAATCGAGAAAAAACGACGCGTTAACGTATAAGACACGGGGAAGCTACGATTTAGTTGAGAAGGGCCGTTTCGTTGGTTTAGTTTAGTTGATCGGTGGAGATGCCGAAGGAAAGCGGTATTAAAAGGCGAAGATAACCGAACGACAAGAAACGGAAACAGCCGAAGCGAGTGCAGTGCGAAACATCATGTAGCCGGTGTTGCTAGGCGGCTTGTTAAAGAGCGGCGGAAGGGAAAAGCCAGAGAGAGGGGAGAGTTGGTATAAAAACGCGTCATACGTGCCCGGCGAATTAGTTGCGTTTTGCGTCGAACCGAAGAGCCGAAGGATTGCGAATGACCGAGCTGATATTTTCTAGTAGTTTCGAGTGAAAGTATAAGAGAAAGGAGGACTAACGACTACTGTGTTGCTATTCGTGCTCAAGAACAGTTGAAAAATAGTGATTTCCCCCTTCTCCCCCACAATTACCAACGTCACTTTATTTTGTCGACAGTAAGACTAAAGTACATATATTGAAGGCGTGAACGAATTTGCAAAATTCGAAGGAATAATCGGCTATTGTGTTCGAAGGTCGTGTGGTGACATTTGTCGGTGTATACGTGCGCGCTTGTGTATGCTCTGTGTAGCATCGTTCGAACATGGAAGTTTTACCATGCCCTGTGAACGTAAATTTCAGCAATACAAGAGGTAGCTTTCCCTAAATGTTCATTATTCGTAGCCGTTTCTCATTGTCAGTAACTGAAACAGGGACGTCCAATTTGCCCTCCCTCTCACCTTTCCCCCTCCATCACCCTCACCAGTCTTCATTTTTCTTGCATCATTTTTTTGCTCGAATCGCTATCTCTCTATCAGCTGATGCTCACTCGATTTAGATAATTCTTTGCAAAACAAACGAACATCTCGATTCCTTTCAACTTCAACGCAACGTTACCTTTTCTTGTATTCTGCTTACAGTTAGGAAATTACCGCTGTATTACTACTACTTTTGCAACCTGCATATTGCGAAAAAAAGGGAAGAATTCTATTTCTTTCGGAAGTAAAACGTTTGGTAAAATTTTAATGATACAAGCAACGCAATACTGGAAAGCGCGCTGGAATTATTGTAGGAAATGGTTTAATTTGCTTTTCGATGCCGAAAAGATTTGACTACCTACCCACCCGTACGCGTGTGCGTATGCTGTCTTTCTCTGCTGTCTGTGTGTTCAGTAACGCTGTTGCACGGATACAGCCGGCCGGCACGGGCGCGCGCGCACATCACTCGCACCACATCCGCTCGGTGTGTCCGTGGCCAGAAGCACGTATGCACTTTGTAGACACAGTTGCCCATGGGTGGGACATACGTGGGAACGTACGTATAATGCAATAGAGTAACTTCTCGGGACACTACGTATCGTGTTCATGAAACATTGAAAAGGGAATGTTGCGAGTCAAATTTCGAGAGCATTCACGTCGAATTGTGACAGCCTGTTGTCAGTTGCGTCCCATAAACATTGGAAGTTAACTGCAATTTGCTTACTGTCCCTTTTTTTCATTGTAGCTGAAACAGTAGCCGAGGAATTCGATGGAGCTTGCCAGGCTCTAGCGAAACGACTGGAACTCGAGCTTAGAAGGGCGAAGCACGCGCAATTAGCATGCGGGGAGGTTTTGTTACCTGCCGACCTTTTGCCTATAATAGCGAAAAATGTTCTCAGCATGGCTGAGAATGAACCCTGCGGCCTCAGGTATATAATCTCCCATCAATTGTACTAGTTTTATTTTTTTCTTTTATGCCAGTCTCAAATACTTGTATCCATTGGATGCTTTTCTTTCAGAGGTTGCACTTTATTTATTAGCTTTGAAACGGACAGCGTGTGTCGGAAATTATCAAAAATACAATGCGATCCTAATGCAATATCTACGTTCGAACTTTATTTAACCTTGAAACAAGATCATACGTCTTGGCATATTCTGTTACCTCAGTTCCTAAAGTAAGTGGAAATAAAGACACATCTGTGGCTAGCAACAGCTTCTAAGAATAAGAAGAGTATTTTACCCTTAACTTGTTTACTGTTTTCAGAAATCTAACAAGGGGAGGTACCATCATGATCGGTAGGGACTTCACTTTGGAAAAAAAGAAACTATATCGATCTTATCAGCAAGGACAATGAACAATCTACAATGTCCAAGAATCGATCAACGATTTTCTTGTTAAATGTGATTATTCCAAGATCTACTGCTTTCGTGCATGCCTTAATACGGCCTTTTTTCTTTTTAACTTTTTAAACGAGGCAAGTAGATGAACTTTTCAACGGGGCATATTTCGTAAATATTTGGTGCAGTTATATACGGAATAAATAACGAAGCAGTGGCGTAATTAAGATATAGGAAGGAGCGAGAGACACGAGGGGAATTAGTATGGGAAACTTGAGGTTGTTCAGATTTTGTAAAAGTCAGCGGCGTCAACATTGGACATGAAAACAATTTCAGAAGGAAACATGCCGACGTTATCTCTGTTGTAAGTCTATAAAGAAAACTGTGCTTTGACCGAACCTGCGATTGTTCGAACGGTATAGAATTAATGATTGGCTGTGGTTACACCAGTACCAGTTCCAACTGGTAACATTTCAATCTATTAAGTGAGAGAACGAGAGAAAGTGTGTATGTTTGTATGCGTGTGTATGTGATAGGAGAGAGCGAGAGGAAAGGGTTGATGATGAGACGTGTTACGAGATTTGTGATAGCAAGACAAAAATCTCATGTCGTTAGATCTAGGGCCGATAGTTATTTTACGCGATTTTTAAGTTTCTACATGTTTGTTCTGTGAATCCACTGTACTTGGTAATAAGATTTCGAAATACTGTGGAGTCTCGTCGTATAAATTTTGTGATCGCGTAAGGAAGTGTGTGTTTTCATGGGGAAAGAAAAAAAAAACATTGTATTTTCGTTCAACGAAGGGATGATTGGTTTATAAGACTTGTAATATTCTTTCTTTACATTAAAACGCAATAGTGCATTAAGGTATAAATCAGCTCCCGTTGAATAGTAGCAGTACTAGCTATAAAATAGTAGGGTAGAAATTGCTACACGTTAGATACGCTATATAATTTTTAGTTTCATAAATGCCAATGGATATCTAAAACAGTATCGAATGTATCGGTACTACGGTAGATTAGTAACACAGGACACAGTCTCCACTTCGCGCCATTGTAAAATCTGTTCCAGAGGATGTGTGGTTCTAGCCAACCTGGTGAAACGCATTAACTCCTTAACGCCGAAGCTTAGCTAAGAATGGGACTTCGGTGGGTGGCTTATAGGTCGACGGTAAGTATAAAACGCGCAATAAATGAACGAACAACAAAAGGTAGTTTGTACTTTGGCTGAAATCAGTAAGCACGAAATACGCAACAGTATCGAACTATTTTTTTTCGAAAGTCTATGTAATTCTTTTCTTGATCGATATATAATATGTATCATGTATGTACATCTGCGCTTTCAAGAATTCGACATTGCTTCACCGTGTGAATATTTCTTACAATAGAGAGGCGTAATAATCTTAGGTATCCATTGGTTTACGACAACGTTGTGATATTAAGAAGAAAATGAATGCAAAAAAACTGCGAGATTCGAAAGATTAGCCGTACGTGCGCAACTTGGCTTAGAGGTACGCAATACCTATAATATGAAAAGAACAATTGCGTGAAATGTAAGATTATAGATTTGCACCAAGTTGGCGAACCAGGTTTAATTTGTCCAGTTTCAATATATCGCGTTCGATTAAAAACAGAAACCGAAACAGGAACAGAAAAAGAGAAAAAGAAAGAGGAACAAGCACGTGGGAGCATGCACGCGTGTGAATTGATAAGACTGATCAGCGTTTGAATTTTTTGAAAAACATTCGTACGCGTGCAAAATTATCTGGAACTGTAAAGAAATTTTAAGATAATGCACATTGAATGTTATAGTTTGTAATGAATTATTTGATCGCTATTAGACGTGTTTTGTATGTTAAGTATAATCGAGAATAAGACGATCTCCTTGCGGTTGCTGTGACGACACGGACACAAAGAAAATGAGCAAAAAAGAACGCCCGATGCTCATGATTCTATTGATTACGTAGGAAACAGAGTATAATACGCTGTTACGTATATTTTGTACTTCCTTAAAGAATTAAAGATATAAAAGAAAAAACTATTTTTGCTTCATAATATTTGGATACCTACATACAAACGACAGAAATAGATAACAAAAAAGAGATAATCCGTGATATGCTTAGAAGTTTCGTGTGCTTTTTCTATTCCTATAGACTGTATGGTATAGAGTATAGATTATAGAATTATTGAATTATAGAATATATAGAAGTAGACACTACCCAATACGTATACATGTTGAATCAGTTGGTTCGTCTTCCATTTGAAGTGTTCGGTTCGGGATGGTCGGCACGTTCCGATAAAATTGAATACAAAATTTCCACCCTGTAAAGCGATACGTTATTCTATCTGATTTCGCCCAAGTTCCGATGGGGTCATATTCAGTGGCCAGAAATCAATAGAAATTACCTATCCGATAATCGTCGATATTGTATCATCGACTCTTTTTCAGATATTTGAGGATCCTTTTTATCATTTTGCGTGGAACGGATATTGGTTGCATCTTTTTGTTGCTTACTATCGCTGCTAAGGTGACCACTTTGCTTGACAATTTTTTCAAAAACATTAATTTTGCTGTTCTCCAAATTACGTGGCAGATCCCCTTTATCTTGCGCCATATCTTTTTCGCCAGATCGTTTGTGCGCGGATGAAATCGACTGCCTCTTTGATTGACGATTCGTGCCAAGATGTTTCTTTAACTCGGCGGACGCCAGTGTGATTGGTGTAGTAGTCATCGTTTTCTTCATTTTACTTGTTCGCACTGTTTCTCCAATTTCCTTATTTTCTCGTTGCTGTCGTTGCCGACGTTGCTGGCGTGGCCGGTGTTGCTGCTCCTTAATGTTTCCATCCACATCGTTCAACATCGCTTCCGGAGTGGTCGCTATTAAAGAGGTGGATTTTTCGACAAAAATATCAGATAGATTTCCAGATATCCAAGCGTCGGCCAATTGAGGTTGCGGTTCAACATCGACGATTAGATGTATAGGTCGTCCATTCGAGTCGCATTTCCAATAGGGATCTAGCCTTGGAAATACCCACTAGAAGATAAAGGACAATTGTAGAAAATGGAATGGATGTATAGAGGAGACGTTGAGTAAGCCGATACTTGCATCGAACAAACGCAACCAGACAACACGGGTACACTGACTGCCGAATTCAAACAGTTTCTTTTCGAAACAATATTTCTGAAACGCATTTGTCATTCCAGCGTTCAGTATTTCTTCGCGAACAGAAGCAACCCGATGTTCCATAAGTTGCTCGCGTATGAACTCTTGCCATTTCAAATCCCGCACACCATTTGGAAGCAAGTACTGTATGTCTAACGAAAACGGCAACGTCAATCCAACAATCTCTTTTGGATGCAAGGAACACATTTTTCTTTTCTGATTAACGATTCTCTTATTCTCTTCTACCTGAGACATCGGGCAATACTGTCAAGATTTTATTACTGATCAACGCTTGCAAGTGGCAGAAATGGGATGTATAAAGAGTATGCGGCTTCAACAATTTCGGTCGGATTAAATTGCACGCTTTTATTGTCTCCAATTATATATCTTTCTTCTTCTTCTTCTTCTTCTTCTTCTTCTTATTCTTCTCCTTCTTCGCCCAGAACGTATTGTACAATATAACACACGCAACAAACGAACAAAGTCTGTTGGCATCGGAAGGTTTTTTTCTTACAATAAAAGAAATTACGTACGCATCATCGCTGTGTTGCTCATAAATAAATATTCTACGATAAATTTTCAACGGCGACACATACATACATAGATAGATAGATGGTATTCGTCGGTATGTACACATTGTGTTAAAAGATACAGATTGGGGGGGGGGAAGAGAGAGAAAATCACGATGTCATACGGCATACGGGAAACGTCATTTCTACTTTAAACGCTCGTATAGTTTAGTAGTAGCCTAAAAATGCGATCTGCAGCGTCAACTTTCGGAAATTGCCGGATGATATACATATATAACAGAGAAACATTGAACGAATGATCCCCCTACTTAAAATCGTGTTGATCGCCGTACCTATAAAAGCCTGTGTCTTATTCCTTGGTAATAAAGTAATACGTGTTACCTTGTAAAACGGGCAAGGAACCAGAGGGGGGGGGGGGGGAGGTACACGAGGTAGATTCAGAGCGATAAATATCTATTAGTTTTCTCTGACGCGACTTAAAGTCCTATTGTTTAACCATTATTCTTCTTTTACATAAACGAATGAACATTACATCGTACAGCCCGACGAGACGATGAAAATCGTAGTACAATGACAACCCGAAACAAAACTGCAAACTGCTCGCACGTCAGCTGTCGAGAGTTCCAGTGCGATTTCCGCACCTTTTGTTTCACAAGTCGCAATCGCATTCGCATGCCTTCCGATTTCGTGCCACGAGAACTTAACATGACAAAATAATACTGCTTCCCTTTTTTTCTCGCGTCGCTAGTGTCAATTCTTTGCTCATTAGACGGAATCAGTAGTCTCTTCTATCGCGCATCGATTGCGCGCGTTCTACACGACTGAACCGTCGTTAAGGCAATTAAGAGCATGGAAGAAAAAAAGGTAAAAAGAAAACAGCCAAAACAGTCAAGAGCGCACAAGGCCGTGAACGAGACTCGTCGCTAATTGTAAGTATGTTCCGCGTTTTAAGCTATGACACCGGTTATGACACCACCGGCTACAGGAAGACCAGTTTCCCCCATTAAGGCCAGATCTATTTCTCTTGCGGCCTGTCTGCCTTCCGCGATTGCCCAAACCACTAAAGACTGTCCACGTCGGCAATCTGTCCGAATGAAAAATCGTACATAAGTATTAGGTGTACAAAATGTATTGACAAAATAAATTTATCTCTACGGAATGCGCGGCAGTATTAATAATAATATGAAGAAAAGTACGCTACGAGAAAACGTTCAATTACCTCCTGCTGCGTACGTTCCTGCTAGATTTGTTTCGTACTTGCCCATCGGTGTTTTGAAATTACCTCTCTCGTCCAACGTTGGATTTAATTCCGTCGCGACATACTTTTCAGGGCCCAAGAAACCCATCGCAAGTAAAACTAAGTCGCAGTTGTATACCTGGATAAATGGAAAAGAATGGCATGATTTTACAACAAACGATACGCTGGCGTTTATTGAAAATCTTACTTTTTCCGTTCCTGGAGCTTCTTCCATTTTCCAACGTCCATTTTCCTTGGTCCATGAAACGGATACCGTTTTGATGCCACGCACACGACCGTTCCCATCGTCCAAGAACTCCTGTCGAATGTGGGGTAAGCTTAGATAAATTCAATTCCCGAGCCAGAGTATTTGCAAAAAGCTTTTGCATACCTTGCTCAATGTACTGAACTGACGTGGATCTCGTCCGAATTTCAAGGACACTTCTTCGTGACCGTAATCCACTTTGAATACACGTGGAAATTGCGGCCAAGGATTATCCTGTGCCCTTTTACTCGGTGGTTCCGGTAAAATTTCAAAAGTAGTAATAGTTTTGGCACCCTGCGCCAAAGATAACAACGATGAAATCGAATAATTTACGAAATGATTAGTAATGTATCGAAAATATGGAGTTTCCTACCTGGCGCAGCGATGTAGCTATACAGTCGCAACCAGTATCGCCGCCACCTATTATAATCACATCCTTGTCTTTTGCCATCAGACGCATATCCAGAGGGACGTCATTTCCCAGTTGCTTCTTTTGCCAGTGCTCGAGGAAACTTACAGCAAAGTGAATACCTTCGAGATGTCGTCCTGGTATCGGCAAATCTCTTGGCCATGTCGCACCGGTGCACAATAACATTGCATCGCACTGTTCACGTAATTCCTATAATAACGACTGAAACGTCACTCGACCGATCGACGACGCGGATCGCGAAATAATACGAGACTAATAGTAGTAACCTTGACAGAGATATCTTTCCCAACGTCGATCCCAGTCTTGAATGTAATACCTTCAGCCGCGAGAAGAGAGACTCTTCTTTGGACAACTTGTTTCGACAACTTCATGGTTGGTATTCCGTACTGCAATAGCCCACCGATTCGGTCGTTTCTTTCGTAAACGATCACCGCGTGGCCTGCTTTATTCAATTGATGGGCTGCCGCTAACCCAGCCGGACCGGAACCGATTACAGCTACGCGTCGTCCGGTTCTAATCGTCGGGGGACGAGCTACTATCCAACCTTGCTCGAATGCGTGATCGATTATAGCGCATTCGATATTCTTGATCGTGACTGCCGGCTCCGATATTCCCAGAACACAGGCACCTTCGCACGGAGCAGGACAAACTCTTCCTGTGAATTCTGAGAGCGCATTCGTTTATTACATTGGTTGCTACTTTGGATCGGTGTTAAATGGTGGTTAATCGAACCTGGAAAATTGTTGGTTTGCAGCAACTGGTTCAGAGCCTCCTTCCAGTTTGATTGAAAAACAAGGTCGTTCCACTTAGGAATGATATTTCCCAAGGGACAACCGTGGCTACTTTGACAAAAAGGTACGCCACATTCCATGCACCTCGCTGCCTGTACGTGCAATCCTTTACGGACTCCTTGAAAATTGTAAATTTCATCCCAGTCTGCGATTCGGTTTTCGACTGGCCGATAAACTCCAGTTTGCCGTTTGTACTTCATAAATCCTCTAAAAGGAATGGTACCTCGCGTTAGACAACGATACGGCGATACAATTTCTTGCCCGCGATTCTCAATGGAACGGTGTGGCTGGTTGCTACCTTATCTTATCTAATTTACGGTGTTCCATGTCAATATCTGCTACGGCATCCTCGATATCCTTCACCGGATGTTTCTCACCGTTCAACGTCTGGAAACTTCCGTTCGGGATTAATTGCACTTGTTTGGCATCTTCGAGTTGCTTCGACAAAGCCCGCTGATATTCGTAGGGAAATACCTGCGAAAAGGGTTTCAAACGATGGCACATGTCTTTTTTACCCGCTGGATTTTCTCAGAATGTACAAGACGGTAAACACTACTGTATCGCTACGTTCGCATCGTTACACCGATGGCAAAGCAAGGCTTACCTTTACGAATCGCGTCGTTGGTTCTGGCCACAATGATAAAAGATCTTGAGCTATCAGCGAGCCAGTTTTCTCAACAAACTCCTCCAACAGTACTTTCACGTACGCGATATCCTCCGGCTTGTTCAATGGAAGCAACTCGACCATTTCTGGATTGCACTTGCTGCATAAAGACGATAAAGGTCGTTTAATAGAATGGAATGGAATGAAATCGAGAAATTCCCTACCTTTTGAACGATCCGTCAACGTCTAATACATAGGCTATCCCGCCGGACATACCGGCAGCAAAGTTTCGTCCAGTTAGACCTATAATAACAGCGCAACCACCTGTCATGTATTCGCATCCATGATCGCCAACACCTTCGACCACAACAGTTGCACCGCTGTTGCGAACGCTGAATCTTTCGGCAGCGATTCCTCGAAAGTACGCTTTTCCGGATGTTGCACCATAGAGGCATACGTTACCAACAATTACATTTCCCTCGGAATTGAAGGTGGAATCCTTTGGCGGATATATAACGATTTCGCCTCCGCACAAACCCTACAACGAATCCAAATATGCCACATATTATTTACGCTATCTGCTTATATGCCTATACATTATATACATACACACACATACCTTGCCAACGTAATCATTCGCATCTCCCTCCAGTGTAACGCGCACGCCTTTAGTCATGAAAGCGCAGAAACTTTGACCAGCGGAACCTTTCATTTTTATATCGATGCTGTTATTGGCCAATCCATTTTCCCCGTACAACCTTCCCGATCGAGAAAGAAATTGTGTGAATTTTCGTAGTAATTAAGCAAAATTAAGGAAAATTAAGCAAAAACCAAAGACGATATTGAAATCAGAGAGGCAACAGAGATAGATAGTTTATTACTTTGAGATGCGATAACTCAAGGTTGTCGCAAAGGCCCTGCATTCGTTGTTAATATTCAACTCTATGTCGATACGTTCGCGCTTTCCATTCAACACATCTTTCGCCAGCTCGATCACACGATTGTCCAATCTGTTCTCCAATTGAAAATCTTGTTCCACCGATCCTCCGCAAATATTTACTCCTGGTCGAAGCTCAAGGGCGTTGCGCAACAAATTGTCCAGCTTTAAAGTTTTCGCTTTTTCTACGGTTATATTTTGGCGAACTTTTATCAGATCCGCACGACCGATTAGCTGCTGAAATTTGCGCACTCCCAAGCTGGCCATGTAGGAACGTACCTGGTGAGAAGAAGGAATCTGTTTAGGCCGCGAATTTCTGCCATCGGACTACCATTCTCTGGATACGTACCTCTTCGGCCAGTGCGAAGAAAAAATTAATCACGTACTCCGGTTTTCCTTCGAATTTCTTTCGTAGCGTTGGATCTTGCGTCGCTATACCGACGGGGCACGTGTTTAAGTGACACTTTCTCATCATCGTGCAACCCATTGAAATTAAGGGCGCGGTGCTGAAAGCAAATTCATCGGCACCTAATAGAGCTCCGATCACCACGTCGAATCCCGTGCGCATTTGACCATCCGCTTGAACGACAACGCGCGATCGAAGATTATTCAGTGTCAACACCTGATGAGTTTCCGCAATTCCCAATTCCCACGGCAACCCGGCAGATTTGATACCCGTCCAGCTGCTTGCACCAGTTCCACCGTCGTGCCCTGATATTACGATGTGCTCTGCCTTTCCCTGCGCAACAGCAACGTGTATACGTAGAGGAGGGTACGATAAATCGTAGAAACGAGTAAGAAAGTTCAACGGGAATCACCTTTGCCACGCCGGCCGCAACTACGCCCACTCCTACTTCCGACACTAGCTTAACGGAGATGCGAGCATTCGGATTTGCACATTTTAAATCGTATATCAATTCCGCAAGATCCTCGATCGAATAAATGTCGTGATGCGGCGGCGGGGAAATTAGGCCCACACCAGCTACCGAATGCCTGGTTGCGGCAATTTCCGCGGTCACCTGCGAACAAACCAGACAGTAGAAAGGGTAATACCACCTACATACACCTCGAACCTTCTCCGTTCACACGCACGCGAAATTTCCTTTTTTCGTTCGCACCTTGTAACCAGGTAATTCGCCCCCTTCGCCCGGCTTTGCTCCTTGGGCCATTTTGATTTGGAGATCATCTGCGTTCGCCAAGTAACTCGAGGTCACGCCGAAACGACCGCTGGCCACTTGCTTAATGGCGGATCGTTTGTTCAATTCTGGATCTTGATTCAGATACCTGAATGGCAGGTTTTACCAAACGTTACCGAGAGCCTCGAACACTCGCTCGGTGGGAATTGATATTTTCAACGAAGAACGATCGTTCTCTTACCTGTCAGCGTTCTCTCCACCTTCGCCGGTATTCGATTTGCCACCGATACGATTCATCGCAACCGCCAGAGTCGTATGCGCTTCTATGGAAATGCTGCCGAAACTCATGGCTCCCGTAGCAAATCGCTTCACGATCTCAGACGCTGGCTCCACCTCGTCGATGGCTATCGAATTCTCTTTTCTCACTAGCTCCAATTGACCTCGCAGTGTACACGCTTCTATCATTTCCATTGTGCTTTTTTTATATTTCTCATAGGCGTCCCAGTTCTTCGAGCTTACGTAATCCTGCGTGCACGTGATTACGAATTATTCATCGCACCGAGGAAGCTTCATCGGCCGCGAAATCTATCATGTCCAAAGTTTACCTGCAAATGTGCAATGCTGTCAGGGTCGTTTATGTGTTTCTCCCCACCAGATCGCCAATGATAAATTCCTGGATTTCGAATAACAAGCATGTCCATAGGCTTATTCCAATACGCCATTTGATGCCTCTCGAATGCTTCCTTTGCCAAAATGTTGAAAGTCACGCCACCGATGCGGGATTGCGTGCCCTGCATATCAAAGTAATGCGTATGAAAGTTATTCGGATCGAGAGCGTTCCTTTAAAATGCGCAACTTGCTTGCGCGTAGAATACGTCATTGAGAATATTGAATCACAAATGACTACACACTCATTAATTGGATCCAGTTTTTAATCACTCGTATGCATGTTAATCATCTATTCAGAAACATGTAGTTGTGTACCTTGAAACATTTCTCGATCACTTCGTCGGACAAACCGACTGCTTCAAAAATTTGAGCACCCTTGTACGACTGCAACGTGGATATTCCCATTTTCGCCATTACTTTTGCTATACCCCTCTCCATCGCTTCCGCATAATTCTTCAACAAGATTTATATTTTATAAAGGTAGAAAAGTATACGTGTCGATCTATGTACATATTTGAGATACGTATTTCGAAGCAGCAATACTCACGGCGCATAACGCACTGTCGGTCAAGGATGAATGCAGCACACCATCGGCTCGAAGGTTTCTTGCCATTTCCAATATCAAATACGGACAAATCGCGTCTGCTCCGTAGCCGAGTAGCAGGCAAATGTGATGCACTTCTCTAGCTTCTGCGGTTTCCAAAATCAGACCAACCCTCATACGTTGGCGCTCTTCGATTAGGTGGTGGTGAACCGCTCCTAGTACCAATAGACTACTCACAGGCACCCTGGTTGTAGCAATGAAATTTGTCTATACAATCTGTGTATACGTAATGCACGAATCTATACTTGTACAAAGGTGAAATACGCAGAGTATGTTGAGAAACGCTCACCTGTCCGGCCCGCCCTTTCGATCGGACAGAACGAGAAACTGATAGCCCTCCCTTGCAGCTTGATTAGCCTCGTGACTAACTCGGTTTAACGTATCGACTAAACCGAACGGGCCATCCTCCGCAGGATACGTTGCATCGATTACTTTTGTTTTCCAGCCGCGATAATTCGTTCGTTTCAGTATCTCGAGATCGTCCAAGGAGAGTATCGGTTGCGGCAAGAACAATCTGTGGACTTGTAACTCGGTTGGCTCGAGAATATTGCTTTCTGGTCCAATGGGGCAAAGCATCGACATTACAATCTTCTCTCTAAACGGGTCTATCGGGGGATTTGTCACCTAAGGGTAGTATTTTAAAAGAGGAATACAGATGAACGGTTAAGTAAAGAGATATTGGAATGGAAATTTAACATTAGAGCTAAACAATTGATCTAGCTGTCTCGAGAGTGTGTCAGTGGTCAGTACTGCATACATCATTCGAACCGTTTACTTCCGTTCCCCAAACGGGTTCCACAGGACTATACGACATCGAGCGAGATCAACGTGCCCAAACGATTCTTCGCTCAGACATGTAATAAACGTTATCCTTTCAACCATCGCGCCGCGCGTCGTTCCGGACTCGAATGATTAAACAATCAACAAATCCTCATCCGTTATTTTCTTGTTAGCTGGAATACACTTTTGGGGAATCGAGGCAACGTTTACTCGTGCAAGTACATATACGTGGGTAACAGTTCTACCTGAGCAAACAGCTGCTTAAAATAGTCGTAGATTAACGGTTGAAACTGGGAAAGACAAGCGAGTGGCGCATCGTTACCCATGGAGCCCAACGCTTCTTTCCTGTACGACAATTCGAGAACTTTCATTGATAAATTATCGGCGGCGGCTGATCAGCGCGACATAACAGACAAGAATAGTGCATATTCGTATAAAGTTGATTTGTTAACATAAAGAAAAAACAAAAAAACAACAGAAAATAGATGAAAGCGAAGAATGTACGTACTTGGACTGCATCATAGGCAGAAGGAGCAAATTAATGGTTTCAAGGGTGTATCCGTAAAGAGATAGCCTTTTATCTCCGCCCCAGACTCGATTCACAGCAGATACAGGATTAGTATCGGTTAGCGGCTTTCTTGTAGCTGTTAAATCGCCCGCTACGGCCGAGCTGCTTTCATCGGCAGAGGATGTCAGTTTCTCAGGACCGGCGTCGCCACCGCGTAATTCTTCCATCGTTATCTGTACACGCAAGTGCGTTTTTTATTTCACATCCTTATTCGTAACATGTATCCTCGTCGTGATCAACAACATCACAGAATAGTGGTGAAACAAATAATCATAGCAACTATACACTCTACCACCTACTGACAACGAGTACGAATTACAAGAGTGCAATTAAGAGACTGCACCAGCGAAGGCAAAAAAAAGATGCGACACTCACCATCTGCGTGCCGTACACAGCACGACGATAACACCGTATAGGATCGTTTGCAAAAATAAAAGAAACGCTTTTCTTATTTCATATCCACGCTAACGTGAACAGCAGTAACGCGATTACATCTTAGTAAGTCTGTTTGAACAGCTAATGCGAGAAATGGGGGGGGGGGGGGGGGCAAAACGAGAGAAAAGTTACCTGTTCCTTCAGCCATTTCGAATGGGGCCTACTTCTAGCAATTTGCAACTTGAGTTCGACATCTCCTATAATCCTCTTTTCATGCGTGTCGACGAGCAGCATTCTTCCAGGTTTCAAACGACTCTGCAAATAAAACGGAATGCAAATAATCATCGTTGAAAAATATTCGCGAGCATTCGACGTTCATATGACAGATCACTGGATGATGTTCCTAAAAAATCTATAGAAATATCTAACACAAGTCCCCGAATGTGTAGTTACATACCATATACATGTTATGTTAGAAACAAATAAAGTGTAATACGATTTTCTACAATCGTCAATTCTAAAATGATAGAAACAATGAAGGGCAAAACAGACGCCTGCTAAATTAGAAGGTGAATTCTTTATACTCAAACGCTTGTCCTACTACGTTCTTTCGACAAATGATGGAGGTGCTGCTGTAAAGAAAAAGAAGAAGAAGAAAAAGAAAAAGAAAAAGAAAAAAAGAAAATGGGCTTGGACGTGAATCATCCTTGATTATTATTTATATATGTAAGTACTTTGCTTCTCTATGTCTACGAAGAAGGGGCCGATTGAGAAGATATTTTCGCTTCAAATTCAATATCTACAAAGAGAAACGACGATTTCTCTTGATTTCTCAGACTATAATTATAGTGGAAGACAAAATTGGAACGGAAAAAGGAAGAGAAAAAAATATGGAGAAAGATAGATATCCTCGTTGCGCGTTTGCTCAGTGTTCCTCCTAGTGTAGAGCTGAAATTCTACATGTTGGGAAGAAAACGTAAAGTGGAAGTGTATGGATGGCCGATTGCTTGAGAAGGAGTCTAGTAGCTCGGCAGGAAAATTTCTCCAAGGGCAACGCCTGATCGATGTCGTGTTTATTTCCTCGTTTACCTTCAGGATTACATTGCCGGGTGGAGTGTCATAGACGCCCACTTCGGACGCCATCACCATCATGTTATCCTTAGTGACGTAGAAGCGCGACGGGCGCAGGCCATTTCTGCCAAACAAAAATTCAAAAAAGTCTTTTGTATTACCACCTCACTGCCGCGCGCTATTATCAACTGTGATTACATTTTCTCGTTCGCTTTCTCTGATTGTCTTCCTGTTGATATACCCGTGTATAAGTACAAACTCTTTCTTTTCCTTAATTTTGACCATTTTCCTTTTCTCTATTACCTCTTCTATTTACTCGTCACCCAACCATGTGAGGCATCGCGATGGATTTCCTTTTCTCTGTAAACATCGATTCTACAGGCACCGAACACGAGTGACATTGTCTCGCGCATTCCTCTGCCTACCAGTCTCGGAGGGATGCGAACAGTTTCTTTATTTACGCTAACTCCACCTCTCTATTTCTGATACGTTTCTTTTTCCCTTATCAAACAATTCATATTTGCGTCCCTCTGAAACCTTGATAATCCATGTTTACCATATTCTATTTTACTTTCATATGTGAATGTAATTTCATCGATACATACGTACGTACACGCATACACATACATGTATAGAGACAGATAGTACATGTAGTAGGTAGTAGTAGTAGTAGTAGTAGTAGTAGTAGTAGCAGTAGCAGTAGCAGTAGCAGTAGCAGTAGCAGTAGCAGTAGCAGTAGCAGTAGCAGTAGCAGTAAGTAGTAAGTAGTAAGTAGTAAGTAGTAGACAGGGTAGACAGAGAATAGAAAATATACAATGTACAAGCGTCTCCAAATATCCCTAATAACCACCTCGATACCGTATATCATTTGTAAATAATATTGTTCCTGCGATAAAGCATGGAAATGCTGTTAGATTTACGTATGCATACGTACACATAGATATGAAATTGTAGAGCACTAACGTATTATTCAAGAAATTCGATTCGCACACCGTTGTCATGAGAGTTTCTCTCAAAGCATTGCTTATCCTTGCACTTTCGGTGCATTAACCGCGAGCTAATATTCAGCTCCAATATTCAGCGAGCTGGTGAAACTGAATATTCACGATGGATACTGATTTTCTCGGGGTGCATTCAACTGAGCGAAACTGCATGAAAACGGGTAAATGGTAGTAGAATAAATCGTCGGAATATTGGCTTCTACCTGTCCAGAATAGCGCCAATGTAACGTCCGTCCGTGAAGGTCAATAGAGCAGGGCCATCCCACGGTTCCATCGCGCATGCCGCCCAATGATAAAAGTCACGCTTCTCGGTCGCCATTGTTAGATCATTTTGCCATGCTTCCGGTACCATAGTCATTACTGCCTAAACATATATTTGATTCCTCATTCCTTTCGATCCTTGGTAATCAGTGGAAAGAACGTTTGGCGATCATGCGCTATATAGACGTTCGTACCTCTGGCAAGGAACGTTGTCCCACCATTACCAGAAACTCCAAAACGCAATCAACAGCGCCCGAATCCGAAAGATTTGGTTCCACCACAGGATAAAGTTCCTTTAACTGTTTACCATAAAGCTTGCTGCTCATCACCCCTTCACGGGCCTTCATTAAATTTACGTTTCCCCTCAGAGTGTTGATTTCGCCATTGTGCGCCAGCAATCTGCGACGATAGCGAGCAACTTTCTTTATTTTACTTCTCTACTTGCAAGAACGACGAAGCGGCTACTTACCGGAGAGGATGCGCCCTTTCCCAACTAGGAAACGTATTTGTAGAGAATCTTGTGTGAACTAATGCCAAATACGTTTCAAATTTTTCCGACTGCAACACAAGCACAAGTGACGTAATATAGACGCGTCCATAGATGTATGCATGCATTAGAGACATAGATGAATAATTACCTGCAAATCGAGAAAATAAAGCCACAGCTGATCAGCAGTCAATTGCCCTTTGTAAACGATTATTCTTATGGAAAGCGAACATATGTAATACCTGATTCCTGGTCGCGGTATAGAATGCGACGACCTTTTTCTCAAAATAAAAACCTGAAAAATAACATTCCGAGTTCGTATTAGTATTCAATGATTCGTACGATAAATACATATACACACCTTTTGTTCGAGAGTAGTGTCGTCCTGGTCGCCGGTAACAAAAACCTGACGCATGTAAGGTTCGCATCTTCGCGCTACCTGTCCGATTCGGCTATTGTTCGTTGGAACGTCCCGCCAACAAATTACCTGCGATAAAAAGAGTATCGTTGGATGGGAAATTTGGTAAGAACGGTGCAGGAACGTTGTAGCATCGGTGTCATTGGTGTAGCAGCTGTGCAATGTCGCGAATCGCATACACCGAGAAAACAACGTACCCTTAAATTGCATTCTTCGGCCAACTTTTCAAACGCAGCTTCGACTTGCTCGTGCGAATTTTGATCGAGGAAGAGAATACCAGTTGCGTACCGACCAAACTCTGGTAATTCGATGCTCTCGCGTTTTCTGAAAAGGAATACAAGAATGTACGTGATTAGATTTGTCGAAAAAACAGATTGATTTTCCATTATTTTCTGAGAAAAGTCGTTGATCATTTTGTAAATGAGGTTCAACAATGATGTATACTGCGGCTGTACCGGCTAGTAAATCATTCACGATAATAGCGATGGCCACGACGACAGCACTATAATTATAATTATAACATCAACAATAACAATAATAACAGAATCGATAAAAAGATAAACGCGCAGTATTCATGCGCGTATATTGACGTAATGCGTGATAGCCTACTAATTGCGACGACGACCTACCAAGAGATTATGAAATTGGAGCGTTATCGGGCGCACCATGTGACATTAATATTATACATCAGTGAATGATAAAGAAGAAGGCCTGCGCATATTTTTGTTTTTTTCTTATCTTACCGTAATTCATCAGCGTAATACTCGTGTGGAATTGCGCAAAGAACACCCGCTCCATCTCCGGTATCGTTATCGCAGGCACAGGCACCACGGTGGTTCATACGCGCCGAGAGGACCTCCGCATCACGAACGATCTGCGATGAAGGACAAATGTAGCAACAAGAATCAAATGGAATCAAGTATGTTCAATGTTCGATCTGTGCAACGACTGACCTTGTGCGATTTTTTCCCATCTATGGCAACAATGAATCCAACACCGCAGGCATCCCTTTCTAAAGTTGGATCGTAGAGAGCCTGTTTCGGGGGAAGAGACCAGGATTCGGCTTCGTTCATATTTCCAAACTGAAAATGTTTATTAAACATTCAACCATGCTAGTACACGTAGTATAGAAACGGAAGGGATTCTCCATGAAATACTCGAGAGCTTGTTCTCCCGCTCTCATTCGAGCGCCCCATCGATTCATTACGTAAAACGTTAAGCGCCTAATGCGATAGATAAACCTGGATTCGGTTGGCTGGACGATGACCGTGAAGAGGGAGAACGTGCGAGGGATCTAGCCAAAAGAGTAGTTGTTGCGTATGCAGATCGATACAACATTCGACAGAAATCCAATTTAAATGCGCCTCTTTTTCTTTTTCTATTTCCTTGCGATTTCTCTCCTCTTCGCGAATCGTGCCAATTGAAACTCGATATGTCCAACGTTTCATGTGCTAAAGTGCCGATATCATCGATCGGAGGTCACCTTTGCGGTCAAGTTCGAACTGCGAAGGCGCAGACACTTGCACGTATTCTCTTCTATCGAAGGTGGTGCGAAATAAGATCCTGTTATTGCGCATATTGTATCCGATCTTTAGTGCGTTGCACGTAAATACCAATCCGCATAAACGTGGTGCGCACCAATCAATATAGTGCGATATAATGCAATAATAATGATATATAATCGTGCAAATATTTATGTAATCGAAACATAATCAATTACGCATTAACTAATACACACCAGTTCAGTGCAGTTGCTTTCCGATTTCCGTTCCTTGTACCCCCCATATTTATATATATGTATAATGTTACGTACAGATGTACATATATTGCGAATACTTGTCAACGGTTACAATAGATTCTATTCCTCATGTACGATGAATGGAAATGAAAAGAAACCTTCGACGCATTCAAATCAAGCGGATAAAAAAGAAACACGCAAACGGCATGCAGGCGAATTTCAATACTTGAATGACACGAAGAAAATTTTGGTAATCGTTCCGCCGTCGAGTGTCGCAAAGAACGGTTCGCTCGTTGAAGATGGCTGCCTCTCCTCGAAATCGTCTTCGCAACACAGCACATACTCCGCCTGCTGTGAGAAATATGCATAACATAGCTACAGTCAAGCTTGCTTACCCTTAAGCTTCCTTGCAACCACGTCGCTACACTTTCTTTTCAAACAGTTCGCACAGACTTTTTTTCCCTTTTTCGTTTGAAAATTTTCCGCACCGGTCACCGGTTACTATTCGAAATGTTCCAAGTGAACAGACTACAGATTTTTCTCCCGTAATCGTGGTTCAAGAGCTTCCGGCTTACTAAAGTCGTTTCCTCCCTACGCTCGTGTTTCATTTTCTATTCCCTTCTTCCATCTACCCTTTCTATGTCCTCTTAGACTGTTGAATTTTTTCGCGTCTCGACCTCTCGTCGCATCGAGTTTTCTCCCCACCGCACCGACAGAAATGCTCGACTCGCAACGATCCTATGCGGCGACGCCGCGCCGGAGACGGGGACGGGGATTTCCACCTTGTATTTCTTATCTATCGTCTCAATTGCCATGTAACTTCCTACCTATTGCTTATTACTCTATTACCTATCGCCGTCCAACTTGTGAAACTTGTCCTACATTATCGTACTCTGCGTACATACCGGTACCATGCTCTTTCCTCGTTCCATCAGTCCATCAGTCCATCAGTCCATCGGGCCATCAGACTGCCATGGACGATTCATTCGACTACGCGACCATCGAGAGCTTTGCATACTCACTTTTGCCCCGCCTTTGTCCTCCTCTCTTTCCCCACTTCTCCTACTCTTTCTCCTTCTCCTCTTACCTTCCGGAAATCTGTACACGCGAATTGTAACGCCATTCTACTCCACAAACTGATGCAACCTAAACCTAACTATCTATCTTTATATTTATACATATATACGTACTGCAAGATGTGCGACTATTCTACGAGTAATACACTATTATGCCCGTATCGAACGTAACATTCGCCGTTCCAATTAACGTGTGCCTACATCTTACACATTATACAGTGTACATTTCTGTACACTTTGCTCCGAATTTTCGTTCTTTTTATCCCACTTATGAACAAGTTTAGCTGACGTCTGTGCAACTTGTATCTTATTTCGTCATAAGTACGCGGTCACATGTAACACGGGTATGCATTAATACGATCTACACATTTTTCAATATCCAATTCATTAGCAACATTTTTCCTTCACTTAGTCAACTCTTCAATGAAATTTCTTTGCAATGTCGATAACCGAACGCTTGTACATATGTACATATACATACATGCATCTGGCTTTGCGCCAAAACACCAATAGGATCTGGGAAATGTTCAGTTTCCCTTAAAATACATTTCTATTTTAGCAACGCAAAACCTACTGATATTGTCACAATTTACTTCTATGTACGAAAATACATACGCTGATATCCTATGAGACCTTCACGGCAGCCTACAAGTTTCGCTTTTATGCGTTTGCTTTAGGTAAGCTTCCTTGCTTTATCTGATCAGTGGCGGAAACGGAAATATCGTTTTCGACACGACGGAACCAAGTTTATACATAGATCTCTTTATAGATCACGCTAGATCTCGCTGCGAAAAAATTTTCACGTTCTACAAATTGTTATATTTTTTACATTTCTCCCACCTGGCTTACCATCATCACCTTATGTATCAAAGTATCAATAAGCTTTCCGTTAATCGATATCTCTAACCACTTGGGGAATTTCAATTTTGAAGATGTTTGTAGACGCATACTGAACGGAAACTACCGTTATCGTGAAGCGTTGATGTGTACGGGGGTGGGGAATTTATCGCATTAATGCACCTACATACACGTATGTACATATGCACGCACATAGTAAAGGCGTTCCCCTTTATCGCCGAGATGCCGTCTAAATACATAAATGCCAGTTCAGCTTTATTTTCTACAGCTACAACTTTTTCGACAACTATTATCTCAACCATTATTCAAATAAATTGAATTTCTTTGGAACCGATATCCTGGTAAACGGACCGCTATCGATTTTGCCTAACTGTCGTTGAGTTTATAAACATATACACACAAGCATGTGGCGGTGGCACTATTAACATAGTTTCATTTCATTTGTACGATCAATATAGGAAAATGTATGATCTGCAAGAGAGGGAGAGGGGGGGAGCGAGCGAGCGAGCGAGCGCGAGAGAGAGAGAGAGAGAGAACAGTTAGTTTTAATAGCATCACGGTATAGGCTCGTGCTTTTTGCCAAACTAATATGGAAGGACGTATTCGACTACTACGACAATCGCCTACTTTAAATCGGCCAAATTTCGCTCAGATGTGAAGCAATCTTGCACAAACGGCAAACAAACCAATCGTTCCTTCGCACATGACACACAAAACGCATGTGCGCATGCCGACGATTCCACATTTTTCCCTACGTTAACGATCGATAATACATATCCGATTAAAGACATAAAAGCAAGCGATTTCTATGTTAATGCGAGAAAAAACATTCCAAAGAACATTTTTATATAGAATTTTCAATCTCCTCGACTGTTCAGTATTCGTAAAGCTTCCTTTCTATACCGAAGTGTTCTTTTTTTTTAATCTTTCGGTGAATTGACTCGCTTGTTCTTACTATTTATTTCTATCCCTCTTTCTAACCAAGTCCACTAACAATATATAACGAACAGTAGCAAAGGTAGCAAGAAAAAGGAGAAAAGAATGGTGCGATTACCTGTGGTGTCGTATCAATGCGATTTGATGCGACTTGCGCGCGCGCGCGTGCGTGCCTTGTTCCCACTCGATTTGTTTCACTTCACATGCGAATGTGAACTGCGAATTTTCTTCTTTTCTACTCGTTTGCCACTCCACTTCTTACTCGTCCAACCAATTGTCTTTTTACTCTTTTATCTAATTTCACCAATTTGCTACAGGCAAAAACAATATCCTACTTGATACTTTTGCATTTGCGGTGTCTAATAACCGTATTAACACTTGAGACGAACGAATCCCTCGATTAGTTAAAATTTGACGACCGATGACGACCGACTACCGATGACCGAATCCTACGAATTACGAATCGAAGAGCAAATCATTTTTCTTTGCACCTGACGCGACGATGTCGCCTCTCTCGGCAAATTTCCAGTCAATGTCAGTAACACGTGTTTGCGCTCTCTATTGAATGGTTTCGTAGACACAGGAAGTCGATATGTATGAACCGTCTTTGATTGGCTAGATTGATTGCGGGTTTATACGTGTGTACTCGATCTAAGATAAAACTGCTCGGATAAGGATTGACCCTTGCTTTCAATTTCATAGAATCGGATACCTGCAACCTGTCTTACTGACACACGAAAATTTCAGACAAATTCAATTGCACTACGAATTATCATTATATGTATAATTAAGTCGAATCTGAATCCTTGCCTTCTGGTCAGTGTTGGGGTTCGCGGAATCTTTCCAAACATTTCTTGCCAATTGCGCGAATCCTTCTTGGTGTATGCTTACTTTATACTTGAAAATAATCGGTTTTCAATCAGTTGTCCATTTCTATACTTACGAATTCGAATGATACTGTTCCAGTTGCATTACCAGCTGGAACTCAAAATTACCGCTACCGTGGTCTAACGGGATGGAATCATTTTCACCTTTTCCATTTTATCCCACACTTGTAGATTACGAATTACTGTTTTATTTCTCAATCGCATCATTTGTCTTTTACAGTAATTAAAAAATAGCTGATCTATAAAAGTATAATCATTAATGCTTACAATAATAAGTTGCAACAATGCTTAGCAATAAATGTTCCATGTGTTTATGGAACGTGACGGCATATTAGAAAAAATATAGTGCAAATGTATACGGTATATGTATTAGGTTCGCTGTACACAACTAGGAAAATATTTTCATTCGCTGCACATCTTTCGTTTCTTTAGTTCGACTGCCTTAGGAATGACATCGCGCGTTGCACAATTGAAATCGAAATAGCAATACGAAACGTAAATGAAACGTAAATGAAACGCAAAAGCTGTAAATGCTTTACTTTCACCTTGCGCGAGTGTCTCTGCTTTCGTCGTCGAGTTTAGACAAAGGCGGACAATAAGACACAAGTGACGAGTGCGTTGCGCCAAGGACACGCAAGGAATCAGATATTTCGCTATCGGCCCCACTCTATACAATAACGATACATCAAAAACAATACAAGATCGAGTAGCGATCGGTTTTTCTTATTCTTAAGCTCCGAGCATAACGATCGGTTAATGGAAAATATCTTCTACCCCGTGGAATTGTCTTCGGCCAGGTGCGCAATCCACGCATCGATCCATCGTCGTTCTACTATTACTTTAAAGCTGCCTGTTTGATTAAATTAGCGCGCGTTCTATTAACGATCGCATTAAAGCTACCGTACCACTTGCGCTTTCCGTACCGAAAGCGTGCATACGCGTAGGTCAAAGTGCACCGTGCACGACACGCGGCACATTGAATATAAATACGAAACCATATCGTAAACAACGAGTAATTCTAATAATTCAACTAATACTATTTACATGTTTATGGCATATAACCATTGCGTGGTAGATTGCCGTAGCGAGGCCAACGACCGAACAAATTCGAAACGCAAGGCGATTTATTCTTCTTAGAATTAACAACTAGTTGGTTCGTTCGATGTAACACCGTCCAAGTCTTTCAATTGGTCCAATAGAACGGGCAAGATCAAAAACATCCTATGCGACAAAGTATGAGTCGTGGAGTGTCGTGAAGTGTTGGAAATGCCAAAGCCAAGGAACGTCGTGTGAATAGTGAATGCATTTACTTCGTTAGTATTAAATAGCCTAATAGATACTCGATACTTGTTCCAAGCTCATGAACATTATCAGAGTATACACAGTTGGTCAAGAAAGGTGTACACCCGTTGTTGGAATGGTAAGAGTATTCGTATATCCTCGTATATGTTCCTCATCGATCAAAATAAAACGTGTAGCCTACTTCGGGCTTTAAACTTTAAACTTTAAACTTAACAACATTTCGACGGACAGCTCAGCGGTGTAATTTGCCTATACACTAAACGCATTAGACAAACGACACAGTTTGTACAGTACCCTTACAGACAAATCAATTTTCAGTCTTAATCTCTATTTTTGCCGATTGCCGATGTTGTTGTTGATATTGCTGCCGTTATTATTCTCACTGTTATTATTATTCGTGTTGTTACTGCTATTATGGCTGTTGTTGTTGTTGTTGCTGCTACCATAACCGCTTCCAGAGCCGCCACCGTTGTTGCTGTTATTCAGTATGACGGTGCTTGGATTACCTATGTTGTCTATTTCACGTTGCGCGCGTGATATCTTCACCTTATCTCGTGGCGTTCCATCTTCACCGGTTTCCATTGCAAACATTTTCATTTTTTCCTTAAAACTCAGTTTTTCAGGTACTTGTCCAACTTGAGAGTTTTGCTGTTGCTGCTTCTGCTTCTCGGCAAGGCGCCTCTGTCTTGGATCCCTGGAAAGAAGGCAGGTCGTTGAACAATAAACTATAGTTTTAATCGCTCATCGATTGTTCATTGAGAGATTTGTATCGAAGAAATGAATAGCGCGACGTTGTTACTTGTACACTTCTTGAGCACCTATTACACCGGGCGTGCTACCGGTAATCGGGATCCCAGTTAGTCCCTCGGGCGTCTTTGGAGATGCCAACAAAATTTCTGCATCGTTGATGAAATTCTGAAATACCGTTTCGCGTCAAATCCAAATAAGTAAATTACTTCTGGACGATGAATTTCACTTGCTGCCCCTTGATGACAAGAGATACTTACATTCGGGTCTTCTGCGATAATGTCCATAGCCATTGTTTGATTCGCGGGCAAATTTCCGGACGATACGTTCTGTAGTTGCACAGATTCTATGCTCACGTTCGAGTCGTGGAACGAGACTCTCTTAACGGAGGTCAGCTGCTGCTGAGCCGGCACCGATATTACATTGGATACGTTTTGATTGTTCGATCTGAGGGCATTCTGCTGGGACATGATGGCGTAACTGGAACCACGTTCCGGAGGCAAAGGCGCATCGTTCTTGCCGCATTGAACAGCTACGAATATGTAACACACGCGTCAAAATTATGACCAGCTCGACTAGTTGAATTCTCCCACTGCTGCTTTTCATTTCCACGGATGTGCGATGGGAAAATATAACAACTTACGGGAGGCGGAAGATCCGTTGATAACCAAGCTATCCAGTCGCAGCATACTAGGATGTAACATTTGTTGTGTTTTAAAATGAGTTTGCGACTGTTGTAGATGCTGCTGGAGTTGGTGGTGGTGGGGGTGAGCATGATGCTGTTGCTGCTGCTGTTGTTGTTGTTGTTGTTGCTGCTGCTGCTGCTGATACAGATGGTGCATCTGTTGCTGCTTACTAGATTCTTCCTCCTTCTTCTTCGATTGAAGGTCGTCGAATTCAACTTGCTTTCGCTTCATCTCATCGTGTCTGCGGTACACATCCCTCTCTTCTATTGACTGAGGAAGACTGAGCGGCTTTTTTTGAGAAGTGCCCATTTGAATTAAGTTCGTTTGTTCGTTTTGAACGTCTAACGATACATGCGAGGCAGAATTGTCCGGTTGCGGTAATAGCAATAGCAATTGTTGCTGCTGCAAATGGGAGGCTGCAACGTTTTGAGAACTCTGTTGATGAGTACCGTTTCCGGGTGCCGTAAGAACAGTGCTAATGGAATGCATCGACGAACCAGCGAGAGATGAAATGGCATGATTAGCCCTGGCAGACTGATTGACTGCATTGCTTCTGGATAAACTGAGATTGTGCTCCGAAGAATTGGTCCGATCTTGAGACACGGCAGTATGGAGCAAACCGTGAATTCGTTGCACGTTTTCAGCGTCCACGTCGCCACTTTCCTCGTCGTCGTCTTGCTGATTTGCAACTTCTTCCGCTCTCTTCTGAAAGTCTCGTTCTAGCTGAAGAGCTCGCAGCTGCTCCTCTTGTTGCGCCGTTCTATGCGACAGTGCGCTCAATTCCGCAATTTGTTGATCTCGCCACTGCCTCGCGGCCTCTCTTCGCCGTGCTTGTTCCTAGATAGCGATAACGAGCAATCATTTCCAGTTTCCAGGTGAAAAAGTGCAAGCGATTTCAACCGATAGTTTAATTCCCAGTTCTCACCTTCTCTCTCTCTTCTCGTTGCCAAGGATTGGATGCGCTATACTGATACTGACGCGGCTGTGCGACAGTCCCTGCTACATTCGCTGGATAGTAACCTCCGCGAGGGGGATCCTGCATACTCGCTGTATACCTAGACAGAGAAACATTGCTTTCTATATAATAGCTAGAATTTTAGTAACAACTCTCTTCTACTTTTCACTACTTTCGAGACGATACCTCGAATCGGATTGCTTATTGTAGAGTGGATGGGTCGAGGTGCTCGGTGGTGGTGGCGGCGGAGGACTCTCCGTGTATCCGTCTTCCTGAAGGCTGGGCCTAACTGGAATTTCAGCCGAAATAGAAGAGGTTGCGTCTGGTGCGGTTTGCGTTCTGCTCGGCCCACTTTCGCCGCTATAATGATCGTTTCGCATGTCAAAATTGCTGTTCAAATAATACTGCGATCCGATGGCCGAGTGTTGATTCTGATCTGCGAATGATTTCCCAAGGTCTTGGCCAGATTGATCCCTTGCGTAATCTAGCAACGTGCCGTTACTTTGCAAGCGAGTCAATTCATTTTTCCCCCTCGAAGACGTTGTTCCACCGTACTGCGCCGCACTATGCCCAACGCTTTGCTGTTGAATACTCTGATGCTGGTGCTGGTGTTGATGCTGGTGTTGGTGTTGGTGGGAATGTTGAAGTTGAAGTTGATGCTGGTGCTGATGCTGATGCTGATGCTGATGCGGATGCTGGTGAGGATGTTGATGTTGATGCTGATGAAGATGTTGGGATTGATGTTGGTGTAGATGCATGTGCTGAGACTTTCCGTACTGGGAAACGTAGGTGCCGTGCTGTGAATCCAGGAAACCATAGCTGGACGTGGCGGCTTGTCTGGAGGCCGTGGTGCCGACGGGCGACGCAATCGACGACAGGGACATCGTGACGGGCGGGCTCGAGCCTAAATTTGGCTGAGAACCAATAGCCTTTGTCGACCGGATAGCGTTTCCAGTCGCAGGTTGTACGGTCATATTTGCTTTCACGTTGTACGTAGTCGGGCGATACTGATTCGATGGAATTGGAACGCCACCTCGTAGCTCGCGTCTTCTCACTTCCTCCTGCATTTCCTGAAGCTTCGCTTCTTGTCGTATTATATCTCGGGACGACTGCGAGCGTGGAGGTGCCGGGCAACCTTGTTGCTGCGATTGCCCGGGAATGTAACACTGCTGCTGCCCTTGAGACACGTAAGCGGACATCGGACGATCCCTCACCTGGCTCGCTTCAAACGTTCCCGGACGATTCAAGGAGTTTTGCGAGCCTCTCGAGCTCTTCTGCGGCAGCAGAGGATTTCTATCAAAGAAGAAAGGTATCCTTCGAATGTAAAATATCAAATGTAATGCGCAAAGAAAATTCGGCGGAAAGAGAAAGAGAAAAGGTAAGGGAAAAAGAGAAAGACAGGGAGAGGTGAGAGAGAGAGAGAGAGAGAGCGGTGAGAGAGAAAGTCTACCTACCTATCGTCCGAATGTTGAGACGGGCTATGTTGTTGTTTTGACGTTGCATCTTGACTCCTGTAGATGCTCAAGTTTTGATAGAATCTCTCGGCTTCGTTACCTTGAAGAATGTTCGAACCGGTTCCAACATTAGTAGTGGAACCGTTGTTACTCGCCGTTGCTTGGACGTGGTTTAAATTTGGCGACGATTGTTGCCTGCTCACGAGACCAGTCGGTGGCAATGTTCTCGTCGGGTCGTGCAAATTATGGCTCGAGCTATTTGAACCAAGAAAATAAAAACAAAAAGAAAACGAAAAAGAAAAAGGAAAAAGAAGAAGAAAAAGAAAAAAGGGGGGAAAAAAGATGGAAGGAGGAAGAGAAGAGGGAGGGCAGAGGAGCAGAAGAGCAGGAGGGCGGGGAAGCAGAAAAGCAAAACAGCGAAAAGGGGGGAAACGGAAATGGTATAACTGGTCTAGCGACACACCGAAGTTGGAGATCGCGAGGTAGAGCGGCAGAAATCGGCGATTAAAGATTTGGCGCGATTTTGAGAGCAAGCCATTTACCGAGAACGAAGCGATGTTGTGCCGTTGATCGCAGTCATCGGTGAAGGTTGAACAACCGGCGGTGTAACGCTGTTGCTCGACGATGCTCTACTGTAACCAGGATTGAATACTTCGTGCTGCTGTTTCCCGTCCGTCCCTACATCTGTTACAAAAGAATCATGTAGGGGTATCGTGATTGTACGATTCGCTCGAATTTGCATCGACGAAGAGAATGCACAGCAGCACGGTACGTAAAACGTCGCGGAAAAGAGATAAATTGAAGGGCAACAAGAGTGTGAGAAAGTCTGAGCAATAGGGGGAACAACGATGGACAGATCGCAGAATAGCTTCGTTATTACTTACTGTGCAACGCGGGTACGGATTTGCTGGTATGCATTTGCTGCTGAGGCGTAGCTGCGTCGCGTCCAAGCCGCGATGGTAAATCTCGTTCACTCATGCGACGAGGCCCTGCGATAGCCACGAGATGCGAAAACATACGTGTAGTTTATATACATAGTAGTTTGCCAAAGTACATAAGGGATACGAGCAAGTTAAAAAAAAAAGAAGAAAATAAACAGTTGGAACATGCACGAACGAGGCGATGAACGTCGGCTGCAGCTACACTTCCTCCAGACCTATGATATCCTTGGGTCAGACCTACTGAACTTGTACGTTTCCTGACCAACCTTCACAAATTATTGTAAATAAGATTTATAATCATTTTCTTAAACTTAAGTTTCTCGAGGAAAACTCGCGAAGGAACGCTAGCTGCAACCGGTTCGAGGACACTTCGGGGACTAGAAAAATGCGACAGGAAAAAATAAGAGCGCAAAACTATTCCATCCGAAACGGCGTAGTTGTCCGTTGTCGTTGTCGTTGTCGTTGGCGCTGAAAACGCTTGGCAAATATTGCGTAACGTGCATTCGAAAGATACATATATTTGCATGTATTTTTGATCCTCCTTCTGTAATAGACACAGAAGATACTAACGGCTGCGTAGACTGATAATAAGTAATGGGTAAAGGAAGTAGACGATGAAGAGAATTCGATGAAAAGTAGTAAAAACGTGTAAAATTAGTGGGGAGCGTGTTAAATCCGAGATGAAAACGAAAACGATTGCGAAGAGGAGAAACCGTAACGTAGAAGTGGAGAAGCTTGCAATCGAAAACGTCCCGTCCCCAGATCCTTTGCAACCACCACCGAACCTCCACGCTCGCGCGTCGTATGCACGAAACGTTGAGCAATGGTAAATATTGGTAAAAATGAAAATGAAACATTCTGCGCCGCTGAAACGAAAGAATACCGGGTGCTGGTACAAGTACGTGCTTTGTCATGCGTGCACGACACGATCGCATGGCTACTAAGAATTTGTGCAACACCGACTACTCTTCACAACAGCAGCCACTCTTTCAACAAGCGTGCCAACAATTTCAATGGCTTACGTAATGAAGAACGAGCATCCAGGCAAGTTCGATCGAATCTCGTGCAACTCGTACGACCGATCTTGGTCTTTTGCTCTTGATCTAGCTCGACCTTGATCGAATCGGTGCGGTCGTTAGAAGTTTCTGCTATCTCATTTTCTGTCTCGACCGTCGTTCCCTGCTGTCCGTTGCTTCCACTGTCCCGACGAATCGTTTCTTTCGATTCACCGATCCAACGAGCTTGCAAGCGAAGCCGCTGGTCCATCCTGTATCCGTCACCTGTCGCGCATCCTACTCTAGCCAAGCATGGATGGGAGCGCGAAAATTCCCTCACTGATCCACAACCATGCACCGATTCTCGCTTCTCAATCAGTTTTTGACAGCCTCCATCGGCGACATCGTTCGCGGACGCCCAGACAAGGTAAGACGACGGCGACACGTTTGCATCGTCAAGATTCGACATTTCCTTCAATTGTTCTATTACGCGTCGCTGCTCGAACAACGACAACCTTTCTTTGCCTCGCGCAGCCCGTTCATTCCCTTTCCCTTCACCCTTTCCTTTTCCTTTTCCCTTTCCCTCTCTCATGCTCAACGAACGCGCGTAGCAATTTTCTCCCAACATTCTTTCCTCCGTTCTCAGGATATCGGCCACGCTTTCCGCCCACCTATCCCTCAAGTCCAACTCGGACCGACAACGGCATTCTTCTTTATCGTCGAACCCGAGAAGACAGTGCGCCCCAGCAACCTCGGCTGAAGCAAAACTGGGCTCCGAAGCATACCTTTTCGAACTGTCCAGGAAGGCAATCGAGTTCCCTCGGCGACCGCTCGGCCCTGTGCCAGAAATTTTCGAGAAATGTTTGGTCAAGGCCGCTACTCGGCCGCCGCAGCCGAGGCGCACATCCTCCGGGGATTTCCAGCATTTGTCCGAACTGACGAAATCGTTCGACGCGTCGCTCTCCAAGCTGGACAAGTCGATAGTCAAGTCCGGTACGACGCTCGGATTCATTCTTGCAACCGCCGTGTATTCGGAGCAGTCGACTTTCAATGCTTTCGATTCATCTTGTACGCGTGGTGCAACATTCGGCAACGACAATGATAACGACAGGGACCCCGACAAGGATAAAGATAACGACGACGACGGACTTTCTTCTTCCGTGTTTCCTTCCGTCGTCCCGTCACCTTTTCCTTTCTCTGTCTGCTGAAAGTCGACCACCACATTACGTTCCTGCTCGCGGTTAGGAGCGGACTTTTCTCCACTCGCGTTACTCGATACGCAGGAGGATCTTAGGGCAAGGAAACGTGGCACGATTACGTTGCTCTCCTCTGGCCGATATTCGTCGAGATCGGTCGCCACTGCTAAACACGTATCGTCGACCTGATCGATATAGGGTATAGACTCGAGAGAGAAACAGTTTACGGCAGTAGAGAGTTTCGCATTCTCCTGGACACTCGGTGCCGATCGATTGGTCAAAGCGTTGGCAGATTCGGACACCGAGGTGAAACTGGCTATCTCCGAAAGCTTCGCGCCCTGCTCGCGTGACGAATGCAAAATTCTGGCTTGCACGATATCGTTGTCCTCTGTGTCACTGGTACCGGTACTGGTACCAGGCTTAGAATCGTCGCAACCACCACCGTCCCCATCACCATCACCACCACCACCACCACCACCGTTGTCTAACTTTTCTAATAACGCACCCCCTCTCGGCAATACGTCGTAGCGTTCATAAACCAACGGGTCCAGTGACGCCTTCGACGCATTTTCAGCTCGTATAAAACGCGTTCGCGCCGCATTCGAACATGGCACGTGCCATGGCAAATTACCACGCTGCCCCGAGAGGGGATGAGTAGGGCAATTGGACGAATGAAAATCGTGATATCTCGCGTGGGTTGTAACAGTCGGGGGAAGAATCGCACCTGGTACTGCATCGATCGAACGCTCCGACTCGAACGCATGCCTTGGCACGCACAACAAATTACCGGTCGAATGCGACGTAGTCGGCTGGCCATTTCTTTCCTGCGCCATAGAACCTTCGTAGTGCTCAGACTTTGGTCGAATCTTGGCCGCTGCTCGGGAAGAATCAGTTAGTAAAGCGTTAGTTAAGCGATGATTGTTTCGCGACTGCGGAACGGAGCGGAATGGATAGCAGAGCCGTGCAAAGGTATGGCGAGGGTGATGCGAGAAAGAAGGAGACAGATTGAAAGCGTCGCGAGCATACACGTATCTTCCTTCGGACGAAAGAGTGCGCTCGAGGGAGAGGAGGTGAGCGATGGAAACGTGCGTACCTCTGGTCATAATCGGTGACGGTTGGGACAGCAAAGTAGCCAAACCGTGGTATATAGCGCCCTGCTTGGCAACCTCCAGCGTTACAATCGGCCCGGTGCGCACCAAATATTCGGCAGCCCTGCAGGACAGAGGCGAAAATAAGAACAAAAAGCTGCGGGCATCTGTCTTTAGTTCTGCTACTCACTTTTCTTGCGTAATCCCTACTAAACTTTGTCCATCCACCTTGAGGAGTTGATCACCGGCGGTCAGCCTACCATCCTGCGTGCAAGTCAAGTAGCGCGATTGTGAAACAACTCGTGCGATCGCACATTTGCAAGAATCAAATATTTACTTACGGCGTCAGCGGCACCACCTGCGACCACGCTCTTTATATATATACCAAGCCTGTCCTGACCGGCACCCTGTCAAATATTCCGTCTATAATATAATATAAGCCAACGACCAACGGTATTGAATATCTCACCGGGTGAAAATGTGCTTACCTTAGCCGCGACGATACTCAAGCCCATTCCATTCGTGGACTTGTGCAATTTGATTACGTGTATCTCGGGTTGAGCCGCACTCGTCCCCATATGGCAAGAGAACCCACCACCGGATCTATTGCTCATCGCCGACGGACTCCGAAACTGTGCGATTCAAATAATAAATGAATTCGCAATAGAATTCGCTAGAGAGAGGGCACGAGAGACTCACGTTATTGTGATGATCTATCATGTATATGGTCCAGTGTCCACTGCTGGTCGGCTGCGACGCCATGCGGCACAGGCCGTCTCGTTGCAACGGCGCCAGAAATTCCGCCAAACCCGGAGGCACGCCGCGGATCACTTCGCAACTGTATCCGTCTTCGGGTAGTAGAAGCGCCAACGCGAGCGTTGGCTCCTCTTCGAGACGAATTTCTCGGCCGTCGGCACGCGCCAGCGTATCGGCAACGCTCTCGGCTACCTGTGAAAATAAACTCGGCCACCTTTAGACGCGCTGCTAGTGCATCTTGGAACAAGCAGCATCCTTCTACTTAAATCCACTTACTCTCACTACGTTCTCGATTAACTCCGCCGGAAGTCTCGGCTCATCCGCGGCCGGCTGATACTTTTGCAACAGCGCCCTGACTTGGAGAGAATTCAATTTGAAGCAGGTAGAACTCAAAGTGGCCAACTCCTCTGCATTGTATTTCGGTGCCTGAAGGAGATGAGTAGCTTGCATGATTGTCGCCAAGTGGCATTGGCTGGCCAGCTCCAGGCCCTGTCGCTCCGCCCAAGTCTCGAGAGCGTTCAACCTCGCCTTCAGTCGACGCCCGAACCATCTCACGCACAAGTTCCCGTTCGAAACAAGCGCGTTGAACGCGTTCGCATTTATCGTGTGGAACAGATGACTGAACAGTTGGATAGTAAGCGCAGCGTTCACTCTGCATCGTCGCAGCAGAGCCATCGTGTTCGAAAATATTTGAAGGACTCCGGCTTCTTTCGCCGGCTCGTCGGCATCGGCCATAAACTGCGACATCGCCGGCGCCAATTCGAGGGAGATGCAGCGCACCAACGACGCGAACGCAGTGTGAACCGCCTCGGTAAGGATGTCTTGCGCCCTCGTCGAAAATGCACCGACGTGCCTGTCGTTTTTCAGCATGTGCAGCAACTCCGAACCATTGGCTAGCCACAGGGCAAGGGAAGACGCGTCCATGTACCGCTCCTACGACACATCGGAACGCTTGATAGAGAGCGAAGACGGAGACAGACCGGGGACAGAGTGGAAAAGTATAGATACCTGAATCACTCGCTGTATCATGCTAGCGACGTTTGCCAGCACAACGGTTAATCTGTGAGCCCTTTCCGTTGGTTGCAATTCTGGTCTGTAATGCGTGCTCGCCCGATACCTCGCTGCCAAGTAAAGCGTATACGTCGGAGCCAACTTGAATTGCGGCGCCGATGGTTCGACGTCTGTGATCACCGCGTGAAAAAACGTTTCCTCCGTCTCCTCGAGAAACTCGAGGACAGCTGGCAAAATCGGATCCGTTCCACGGGGTTGTCGATCGTTCTGCAACGTTCTGTCCAAATATCGACAGACAATATTAATTCTCGTTCGTACGCGTTTCGCGGTGCCTTTCTCCTCGATCGTCGACCAATATAATACGTCACAGCTAGAGATTGCGTATATGCGTATGCATAGGGTATAGAAAATAAAAACACTAGGTCCACTTTGTCGCGTCCCGTCAACTCTCGTACTGTTTCGTTGCAGCTTACCCTATATCCAGTCCCACCTATACCGGAAAGCCCGTTCGTCGTACAAGTTTCGAAATCTAGGTTCTTTACCTGTTACCGTCTCTACTGCTCGTGAGGCTAGCAGTTTCAACGTTTCCATCGAGGTCGAAAGTAGTCTCGTAATTGTGCGTGGATTCCGACGCGTTCGTCGAGCTCCGTGCGTGACAAGCAGTGGCCACTGCTGCACCAGCTATGGAAATTGACTTGCTCGGGCTAGAGGGATGAGAAGCTTGATCCTGTGTCGATTGGCTCTGACCTTGAGCTTGATTCTGCCCGCTATTCGGAGTCCCAGACGCCGAAGCGTACCTTTCCGCGCTCGCCTCTTGACAGCTCAAGTCTGGGGAGCGTCTACGGTACAAAAGCAAGCTGCGTGCAGGAAGAAAAGAAGCAAACCAGGAAACAAAATCCTCTCTCTCCTATCTGCCTCCCATCTCATTCCTCCGCCCGCTCTCCTCGCCAACGGTCGCAAAAACGTCACACGGGAAACGCCAAGAGAGCGGGAGAGAATGATGAAAGGAGATGTCGCGCGAGTATTATAAAAAGCGTGCACGATACGCGTGATACGATCAAACGGTAGAAAATATTTATATGTAGACGGCGCGGCGTCGAGCTACTACTTTCTCACCTGATCCCCTTTTTGCTTTTCGTCTCTGTTCCGTTTAAACTTAAACTCAAACGCCATATCCAACACATTTTCTCTTGCAAAGAAACAGTCTCGCCTATTCAGAGCAATCCTCTACCCATTCGTGCGACGGCCTATGCTCTACGTTCTACGTTCTACGCTCTACGCTCTACGCTCTACGCTCTACCGTTGGCCTTATCGCGTTACGTTCGCATTGGCAAAGTAACGAGCATCGTACTTACCGATCGTAACCATATTCTATTTGTCTCGCAGAATCGTGTCGCTGTCGGATACGTTCGTCGGGTGCTGGATCGATGAACCTGAAGGTATGCAGCCTGCCGAACTTGACGATTGCTCCGTTCTACGAATAAGAGATCACGGGTGCTCGGAATACGAAATTCTTTCTGCGCGCAATCTATGCGTATCGATTGGAATAGCAGTTGTACCTGAAGTATCGTTGTCTGGTGTATCCTTTGATTGTTCACATAAGTGTGAGCGTCCCTGGAGCAAGGGGTGAGGGTTACGATATTTTCGGTAAATGCGATCACGCAATGCCTCGGCATGACAGTCGGCCCGGTCAAAGTAAGCGTTTGCGCTTGAACCGCCTGCGGACCGATCGGCCTTTCCGAGCCAACCTCCGTCACGTTAGGTTGCAACCGATGACGCGCACCAGCTCCGTTCGTAATGTCGCTGCCATCGGGATTCAGCTCCAATAAAAAGGGTAATCTTTCGTCCTCGTATCTGCAAATCGTATCGGCGATCATTCGCGTAAATCGTCAACGACGAGTGGAAACGCGAGAGAATTCAACCCTTTGCGCGCGTCTCCGTTGCGGTTAACGAACCTGTGATCCAATTCGTTCCACTTTCCGTTCGGTTTTTTCTTCCGCTTCCGAGGCACATAGTCGGCAGGTCGTCTCCGCACGTGGAACATAATCGAACCTGAAAATGCACAAAAAAATCATTTATCTTTTCTCCATTCTCTCCTTCTCGAGATGCTTCTTCGTGGTGCGCAAAACGTTTCGCACCGTTTCCATTGACCCTGACAATTTATTCCATTCCGTACTCTACTGTACTCTACTGTGCTGTAATTGTACTGTAATTGTACTGTAACTATACTGTACTGTACTGTACTGTACTGTACTGTACTGTACTGTACTGTACTGAACCATACTCTACTCTACTCTACTCTACTCTACTCTACTCTACTCTACTCTACTCTACTCTACTCTACTCTACTCTACTCTACTCTACTCTACTCTACTATAGGAATATTTATCACGCTCCTGTCGTTACATACCGTTCGATTGCACGCAGCATTTACGTTTCAATGCCCAACTGACCTACATATATACGTATAGTACACGTGCGTCGCTACAACCGCACCTTTTCACCCCGTTATATTCAACGATCGATGGGTTAGTCCTCCTCCCTCGCCGAAGTACATCGTGTGTACTATCGATCAATATCATTTGCTACGCGAACAACTGGTCGAGTGTCGGAACATAGACCGGTGTCGTCAAATACTGTTTAAACGCCACCCAGCTTCAAATTTCAACTCAATTTCCTCAACAGTTTTCAAATAGCACGAGATCATTTGGCAAAATAATTCTGAAGCTGCTTCGAGACCGATCACTCATTGTCAGCTGTGCAAAAGCTACGTCCCTCCTCTACGTCTACTTACGATTTACTTATTTGCATCGTCCACCTATGCGTGTTTTGATACGAAGGTACTTTGTTTCCGGTAGCAGTACTTTCTTATCAATTATTATCAAGAGCAATACACTAAACGATTCTTACGTCTAATTCCCCAATCCATCATGATGCGAAAAATTCGTCGGCTTTTTTTACGTGGTCCCTCGATACATTGTACGTATGGGTGTGCACCTGCGCGCGCTCTCTACCTCTCTCCCGCTGTAGAACCCTTTAGGATCGATCACTCGAAATGTGCTCTTCTACGTTTTTATACGACGTTCTTCTCCCTTCGTAATTAAGATCCGTGCTCGTACGTTTCGATAAGGCAAACCTCGAATCGCATCTCGTCGGATCTAACAATCGGCGGAAACAAAGGAGGAAGGAGTAGGAGATCGGAGATGGGAGATAGGAGAGCGGGAAAAGGAGAAAGGAGAAAGAAGGCCCCTGGCCTAGCCACCGTGCTTTGCAGGCAATTGTGAAACAAAAGGCAGCTTGAAAATGTATCGTGCATACTTCCCTCTGATCATCCCATTACGGTATTCGCGATGCGCCACGCGCGACACACCAGTACCGCGACAAAAAAGGTCTGTCAACGATTTGCAGTGTAACATTTGCCATGATACACTACAACCCACGCCATAACCGATGGCCCATTGTACCGCGTGCTGAGCAACTGCGAATCCCGTTTCATCCTGAATACTATTTCTCCCGGGAAACGATCCACGAAAAAACGGACGGAACTGTAGAGTTTCGCGCGTGATGTGAAACTTGGAATCGCGATTCTTGGCAAAACTGTGGATCCTCTGCGTCGCTGACTCGAGCAACTGAACTTGAGAATCACGAAGACGAAGCTCAATGGACGGCTCGCCCTTCCGACACGGCAAAACACGCGCGCGCGCACTTATTCTTCCGCTGTTACACCTATCGACGCGTGCAGGTGTATATGCGCGGTACGACGCCAGTCAAACCTACTCAACCGAAGGGGGATAATACTACCGAGGGATAAGTGCTCGCCGACTTGTCTTTTCACCAAACAGTTATCTCTTTATCGGGTCTATTCACCTAAATACTTGAGGGAACGACACGAAACAATAACGTCGCGATTCTCCTATCGCCAACGTAATATTAGAATACGCGGCATTCGGAACGTGCAAACAAACCTACATATCTGACTGCGCGATATTTACGCGCTATTAACTTACCCCGTGTAGAAGGATGATTCATGAGAATCGCCAGTGGGCATTCGTCATCGTCCAGTATGTATTCCTGCTGCGTCCCTCCGTTTATGTTATTCTCGCTGTTCACCTGCGTAGAATATTTGAGAAAAAAGGAACACGTTATCGAAGAGAACGCACCAACGGAACAAATTCACCAGAGGCACCTTCGGTTGCCGTTGCCGTTGCCGTTGCCGTTGCACGTTGGCAAACCCTAAACGATAGAAAGCGTTAAACCGACCTGCACGAGACAATACTGCTGTGGATCGACCTTCTCTAAACCATATTTCGAGAGCATCTCTCGTACGACTTGGACCGCCGAGTCTCGGACGCTTAAAAGTAAAGTTTTGTATGGTACATCTTTGCACAGCGCCTCGCCGTAAATTTTAAGCGTTCCGCCAGTATCGGGACCGCCGTCTTTGCTCCGAAATTGTTGCAACTTTCTCTCCAATTTCTGGTGACGTCGTCTTCTCATCACAGCTTCGGGATTCGAAATGCTCCTGGTGAAGCTTGTTTCGGGTAACTCTGAAACGACAGACGACCACACTGTTACGGGCAACGCACTAGTGTCCACACGCAGTCTGAAAACTAAACGGCTGTTACCGGTACATCCAAGTATCGGTAACGAGCGCTCTGTCAACTATCCGGACCTGTGTAAAGCTTTTCCGCCACTCCGTTCTGATCCACAGGTGCTGCGTTCTCGTCTTGCTCTAAACTCTTCAAGTGACTCAGCTTTTCCTGCTTCTTCATTTGCTTCTTCTCGCGTTTGCTCAGTTTTCTGCGAAAACTAGATCCGTCCGAAGAAGAAAAGCCAACGCCTTGGGCGTTTGTCTTGTCGTCGATTCTTCTCAGCAGAAACCGCCCCTCGCGATCATCGATGTGCCAATTTAGTTGCACCAATAGCGGTTTCTCCTCGAGCCCGAGCTTGCGTTCCTCTGTCGATCGAATCAACTTGCATTACACTAGGTACATTTTCGAAACTACCATTACTATTACTATTACTATTACTATTACTATTACTATTACTTCTACTACTACTGCTATACGCGTACTGTGTATTCCCTACTTTATATGATTACCTCCATTTTCGTGAATCTCGTAAAGAGCGTACTCCGGTACCGAAAGCATTCGCATATCTGGACGGAATTTTTCGATTAGGGTTTCGATCACTGCTTGACCCGTCGCATCCGACGCCACTCTAATACATTTCGTTGCGACTTTCTGACCACTGTCTTGAAAATAAAATCTCATCACTCCATGAAACTCCAGATCCTGAAAACAAAAGATAAACATTATATCTATGCGAAACGAGGGTGAAAAGCAGCTCGATTAGTTCGATGTTTTCATCGAAAACGAGAAACTGGGAGCTAATTCACCTCGTTCGGTTCCGAAAGCTCGAACAAGTCCAATCTGTTGGCGTTCCATTGTTGAATAACACCGCGCAAAGCCTCGCGTTCGGCCTTCTTGTTTGCCAGTTCAGTGGCCATTCTAAAATCATCAACACGCCAACGATAAACAAATCCATAAAAACCCTTCCAAACTGTTCCATATCTCCCGCCTATCGTGCGCGATTCTTTACTTTTTTTTTTTTCTTAAAAACGAAAGCAATTTTTACAATTGCCTCGCGATCGCCCACCTTGTGGAGATCCCTATGGACGCGATCAAATTCTTTGCGTCTACGTGATCCTTCTTAGCATTCTCTGTGGTTACATCGTGTGTGCTCGCGCGCACGCGTACGTATGTATGTATGCATATATATATATATATATATATATATATATATATATATATATATATATATATATATGTATATATTTGTCACAAATACGGGACAACTAACGAGATTTAACGCTACTCCTTAAAGATAAAAAGATTACTCCGTAGTACGTTAACGTTTTCTAATTGCCTTAACGCTGTACTCGTATGTTCGATTCTCGCGCTGGGTTCCTTTTCGTCGATATTAGTATTATTTCATTAACATTAGTACCATTATTATTATTATTATGAACAACGATTAGCGAAATGTCGTGCCAGCGTTCGTAAATCTTTAACGTTTATCCTTGCTGGCTTTGAGCAACGTACGAGGAAGATGCTTCGCGTTATACAACGCTGCGCTTCAATTGCTTTCGCCTTATTGACAAGGAGGACGGTGGAAATTTTTAGGGAAAACATACACGAACACGAAAAATCAAGTCGAGTGTCGAGTTTTTTCGTGGTCGAGTAATTGCAGTGAGTACGATACAGCGAAACACCTTTTTCTCACAATCGCGAAGAGGAGGATCGGCTTGAATCGGTTGCGATCGACCGGATTCGGTCATCCTCGGCGAGGCTCGAATGAAATCGGCTTAATTCGGAGTAGAACACGTCCAACGAACAAGTCGCATGCCATACATTCCGATCTTCATCGACAGTATTCGTTCTTAAAACCTTAAAAGCGCGCTCGAGTAATTCGAATACGCTCGAGTACCCTCCGCGTATACGATACACCCTTACAACGCCCCGTGATTCTCCGAATCCTCTTTTTTCTTCCACTAGACGCTCCTATATACCTGCCACTCTGCCACTTGTTAATCACTCGTGTAGCCGAACCTTTTATTCACGGAACACACCTATACGTGTTTTGCGCTCTCTCTCCCTCTCCCCTCTCCCCTCTCCCTAACCATTTTCAATGTACGAATAAATATTTGTATGCACGATGCAAAAGCATTATTTGGCTGATACCCTTCTTGTCACTTTGATAGGGAAATAATCGTGACGATGTATATGATTCGAAAGCATTTATTTTCACTGGCATAGAACAGAATGTAATCAACTAGTGGAAAATCAACGATATTCTTCCGCCTCGAGATAATATTCGGTCAGTAAAATACCACTGACAATCAGACAATTATAGCGTAGGTGAGAGCAAAGGTAGAGGGAAAAGGACGGAACGAACATTAATGTGTCATCGTACTTACTCTTCCGAGACCGTCATTCTGATACAGTCGAGTGAAATAAATCCACTATTCGTCAAATCGGATGGCTGTTCGAATCAAACTTTCTGTTTTCAGAGAAAGTTCAGATCTTTCAGGTATTTCAGGCAGTTCTACCCAGGCAACTTATACGAAACATACAGGTGTTCAACGTGCATGCATAAATTACTATTAAACTCGAGGGACGCTGCAAAACGATGCCACTGGAAGCCCTCTGAATAGTAAACATTTTTGTATTCTCTGTGCAAAAGCTATTTCCGACTATCCGATGCAAGTATTCGATGACAAGCTAAGCATTGCATAGCTTCAACGTTAACGAGCAAAATACGTTTGAGGTGTTCATAAGTATGTACATATATCTACAGTTCCATTTCTGACAGAATGCACAACTTCAAAATTCTTTTCTTCTTGCAGCTACAAGTGAACGCTTATGAGACATTTTATTATGAAGATGCACCAAATATTTGATAAATAAACGCCACACCCAAACTCAGCATATATCCAAACGAATCTCTTGCCGCGTAATTACTAACGAACTGACCGACACGAGCAGGCAACTCGGAAAGCTTGGGCCTGCTTTGGCGGGAGGGAGGAGGATACCATTTACTATACAGTCTATACTATATACTATAGAGTTTTTTCACCGACTCAGTTTCCATCTCCCTCTGTTCTTCTTTCTCCGTTACCTCCTCCTACTCCTCAACCAATCCGCGTTAACCTCTTCTTTCCGTTCCGTTCCGTTCCGTTCCGTTTTGTTTCGTTTCGTATGGTTCCATTCCGGTCCGTTCCATTCCGGTCCGTTCGATTCCAGTCCGTTCCATTCCGGTCCGTTCGATTTCAGTCCGTTCCATTCCGGTCCGTTCCATTCTGTTCCGTCCGAACCCGTTCCATCTTTCATGCTGATACATTTCGCTCCATTCTATCCGCTTCTTGCGTCTTTTTCCATCGATTTCGACAATTTACTCGTATTAATTTATATACCTTACGTCTGTTGTTTCGGTGAATCGAATTAACAAGTGAATAAAAAAGTGGAACGAAATATATTACAAACACTGTGTGTCTCATGAAATGCAACTATTATAGGTAATGGTAATGACTAATGTCCAATGGCATACATATACATAGAAATTCTTGGGAAACACCTGCATTTAATGACATTTTCCGAAATACGACGACGCTTCCATTTCGAGTCTCCAAATAGTTTTTACCTGCATTCCCTTACTAATGTAAAGAATCTAATATTCATTAGACGCCTTCGATTTCAATCCTATTTCGTATTTTGCGATTAACTCTAGTGAACTTGACACTTAATATCGAAATATTCAAGAAACGCGCATCCCAGCTAATTGTAAGATTCGCGTAATTCAATTAAATTAGTAAAAAGAAGTCATTCCTCCCTCCTTGGCCAAACACATTCGCGTCACCCAACAAGCGCAACAATTTTCGAACGAATGTTTACGAGTGGTATTAACATGTGATACAGAACACGTGCAAGTTGTTCATCGCAAAACATTGCTATGTACGCTATCGTGTTGTCAAAGCTTTGCCATAATGCGTACTTCAACAGTCTGCTTATTATCCTTAACTAACTGCTTCCTGCTTATTTTCTTCGCACGAATGTACCGAATGAATACGTATGCACACATTTGTCGCGTATCTCCTAAATACTAAATATCTCAATTTGTTTTCTAACATTAAATTTTTTCGACCAGATTGCAAAAAAAAGTAACACGTGTATGTACATACATACTAGATATTACATATATGAAACACGCTACGCGGTCTGCAGTTACATTGCAGATTCCGAAAATATTCGAAAACTGTCATCCTGATCGAACCTGCCACGCGGAAATTTTTCGATTTTCTACCGTTCACTCAACCATTCGCAAACGCATTGACATTTTAAATAATTCTGATTACTTGCAAGGAAAAAAATTTTAATCGTCATTTGCATATGTTATATGCATACAGTTCTATGTAATTCCCTTTTTTCATTCAGTAACCAAGTCGGCAGGTATAACATGCGATACGGTTACGTAGTGCCAACTGTTAATGGAATGTTCCAATTTTCCGTATGTTCTTGCCCTAAACTATTTTCCAAATTTCTACATACCTTCGAGGAGCGGATTTCTTATTTTGTCTTCGAAAGATAGTATACTTTTCTTCTCGATTTCTTTCACATCACAAACAATCACTATGTTAACACGTGACTAGTATGACAAATTGTAGTCAATTACTAGACAAAATTTACTCTACATTTTTCACTTGACGAATTGAACAAGGGATATGTTCGACAGTAATATAAATCAGAAAATTGTAACTTAAGAATACAAACTTCAGCATAAGCTTCCATGTATATACTTCGGAGTAACGGCCTTGCAGAGTATACGTTGCGCACCAGCGTTACGCGAGACGGCCGTGCACCACGCACCACGCGCGATTTACAAACTCTGTAATCGAATACGTGTGTACTCTGCATTCACACATACACGATATGCAATCGTGACTCCAGACCGGTTCACAGTCCACTAATGCCGCTCATGTTTATTATATCGAACGTTGGAACGAAATTCAACTTGCCATTAGCAAGGCAAGAAATTCTCATTTCCTATACTTGACTCCGTCCGTACAAGTATCTACATATCTTTCATCCTGTCAATACTCTATCATCAATGTGATCAATTGTATACGCTAAACGCATGGCAAACGTGCATACGTACACAATCACGTGTACTCTACATATGTATGGATGTACGAATGTACGTAAACGAAATGCGAATGCATCGAATTATCGAGTACTGATATCGATGCATATTACTATCCCAATATTACATGTTATAATATGTATATTATATATTACATATGTATATGTATAATATGTGTCGATCGAAACGCTATTAGAGAACCACTGATTTAGCAACAGAATGCGCCTGCGCAATATTTCTTCGCAACAATTACGACTGCCATATGACACAGGCACGTACTTACGTACATGTATTGCGCACTATCTTTTCTCGTTTTCAATATTTATTTGTTGCGCGATGGTCGCGAGAAATGTTTCATTTTAGCACGTAAATCGCACCCTCCGTATGTGCGTCCCTGCGTAACTTTGTATGTATATATATGCGTGCCTGTCACCGCTACCTGATCTATTTCGTTATGCGTATCGTGACATTAACCTCTTTCGCCGTCTTTAATAATTCTTAAGCGAACAGGCTACTACTTACAATTAGTTAGCGAGGTATCCTGTCGTCGTGAGTCCTTTGGATTAACCACTTTATCCACCTTCACTTGACAAAATGCTACGACTAATTGCAAATCCAAATAAGTATAATGTCAACGTATTAATATTTTACGAATGGGATTATTCGCGGCCTTCTCGATGCACGGTATATTGTGCATCGCGTATGCAGCGCGGTATTTAACAATTAATTAATAAATGCTGGTTAAGGAAAAAAGAAAGAAAAAGAAAAAGAAAAAAAGGGCGGGACCGTAACTCTCAAATCGCTGTTCGATGTACGAAAAGTTGGTCGGCTCAGTTGCAATCACGAATTCCAACAGGTGTCGCTTCGTGATGTTCATCATTCATCGTTTCAGTTCAAGTTTAAATGCTAAACTTGAAATTTTAAACGATAAGAAAATACTGACAATACAACCAGCGTTTGGCCAGCATTGCCAATGGGGATTGCTATGCAAAAACATTGAACCGCAAAAGACAGTAAAAAAAAATGTATCACAGATATGACAATTGGTGAAATTAAAACATGAATCGAGACCCGGTTAAACTGAACGTCATCCTTCTTCTTTATTTATAATTATGGAATGTATCAGCAAGAACGCATATGGTTGTAAGAATAGACTATAGAGAAGTACGTTATCCGTTGCACGGCCTACACACGAACACGGCGTTCGCGGTGGGACGTGGTACGTGGTGGCTAAGTAGTACACAGAAATGGGAAAAAACGTTGCGTCAACATCAGAATGAGATTTTTTTTTCGATATCTCTTTTGTAGAAACTGAAAAGTATGGAGGATGATATCGATATTTATGAAGATCTACCGAGCTTCGGGCCAAAGTGCAATGAAACCGTAAGCATTATTGTCTGTACTTGATTAAACTTTGCTCCATAGACAGGTTAAGGTAAACGTTACAAGGTTCTATTTAATGTCAGGGATGCAAGGTTCGATACGGTGCATTGTTTCAGCTCGAGTCCAACAACGAACCGAATATTACGGGTGAGCGATCGGCGTTGAAGAGACAGGTCGCAGAGTTGACGGTTAAATTAGAAAATGTTCGAAAGCTTAATGCTAATTTAGAAATCAACTTATTTTCGCTGCTGAAAACTGCCAAAGCAGAGATCACGCGAAAGGATAAGATGATAGACGAGTTAAGAAAACAGTAAGTCCGTCGAGTTCATAGAGTTCAATGTTATAGACCATTCTCGTATGATCGCCTACAAAATTTGTTCGGCCAATGCTTAATCTCAGCTGCTTACAATGTCTTGTCTTCTAATTTCATTCTAATCTTTCTACGCGCATCTGGATATAGAGTATTCTTATCCTTAATTATTACAATTATTGCAGGCTGGATGACCTAACATTCAAGAGAGGCATGTCGTCCAAAACGAACGACTCTATACATAATAAATCTACTTTCAGCGAAGCCACTTTTAATACGCGCCACAAGCAAAGCAAATTTGCCTTGCTGGAAAGGAAAAGTGACACAGATTGTACATCGATGGTAGATTCTGTTGGCGATCAAGCCAAGAATCAGCAAAATAGGTCCACCTTAATTCCTGTTACTCTCTTTGGTGAACGTTTACTGAAAAGAATGCTGGACGAGCAAAATATGGAAACAAAAGATAAGCAATCGAGCAGGCACAGTATTGATGGTAACGTTAGTCGGAACACCGATAACTACATGGCTGAAAGTGATAAAGAGAATGGCTCTAAAATCGATGGTAATATGTGTAAAGCAAGGGAAAACGAATCTTTTACAGTGACGCAATACAACGGTAGCGAGCAGCAGAAACATCCATGGACAATCACGAGACATGCGCCCAAGGATTTACAGTCGAACGTTACCAAGTATGAGACCCAATCGAGATCACAACGAAATGTAATGATGGTGACAAATAATGCAGGAAAGAGGGCTCATGATGATACAAATGGACGCATTCCTGCGAAACGATTGAAGGCTAACGGCGAAGAATGCTCTTCCGAATCAACGGAAAACGAAGTGTGTGGCGAGACGTCCAGCAATTTTTCTGGAAAGCAATCGCACACCATTCAGAATTCAAACATTAGATGCTCCCGCGATTCGAATCTGGAATCGAAGGAGCGCAGCTATCTTAGCGGGGACGCGAGCAAGAGGGAAGAGAGGACAAGCTTAAGGGACAGGAGCGATGTGTCGCGCGATAAAAAAGACATCGGTGACCGTTCTTCGAAGCGACATGACAAGCCCTTGCAAAATTCCGCGTACGCCTTAGGAGAAAGAAGCGTGGATAACCGTTGCAACGAAGCTGCAAAGAAGGACGTATATCGAGGCAGTCACGGCGGGGAACGACGTAGAACGAAGCAGAGGGAACACGAACGTATCGACGATCATCGATCGCGAGTAAAATCAACATCCTATGCAAAGTACACGCGGGAAGAGAAGTACAACAGAAGCCAAGGTAACAAGCATGCGAATCACGACGAACGCTTCGTGAAACGTTACAATTTCCGCGGTAGCAATGTCGATAAGGCGAAACAGTCTAATTGTAAGGAGGATTCGTACAACACTCGCTGCACGACGAAACCTTCCATCCTTGATCGGATTCCAGTGGACGGCGAAAAGAACAAGATTTCTGACGCGAGAACAAGTAGCCCCAGTGTCGAATATCAGTGTGAAAAGTTGAAAATTCCTACTTACCAGACGAGCAAACGAGGCCGGCGAAAGTACGACGAGAGGGACGAAGATTTTCATCGCAAGCATAACACGGAAAGACCGGATCAACACCCGATGAAACGTCCAACTAATTCGAGGAAAAACGCCGACTGTCAGAGCCATGAGGCCAGAGGAAATGATTGTGCCACGGTCGTCGAACAATTCAAAGAGTTATCGACAGAATTGGAGGATGGCGAAATCTTAAACACACCAACTAACAGTCCGGGAAAAAGGTCGACGGATGAGCGTCCTGATCATGATTGCAAGGAACCTAATTTGTCGTCCAATGTAAATGGTACGTCGATAACGAGTCTGAAACCGAATAACGTTGACCCGGTGGAAGAGTTGAGATTATCATTCGTTGCCGGTTCACGATCGCTCCCGTCCTCAACTCCCGACATCGCCGTCTCCCTGGACAAGACAGGTTCCGAAAATATCGAAAGCTTGGAAAACGTAGAAAACATTGAAAAATTTATTCGCGATTCAGCCTCCACGCGTGACAAAGCGTTCGAGGGAGCATCGAGAAAATCGGCTGCGATTAACGCTTTGGACGATTCGATGTCAAATGAATTGGCAAGGATCGACGAGAATGTTCCTCGGAGCGACATTCTCGAACAAGAAAATACGCCCGTCTTGTGCGATTCCGATGAAAGACGTACTCGCAATGAAACACGGACAGATCAGCCGATGGTATCTTTGAATAGCGATTCGTCCAAAGATGCGTCGGATCAACCGAAGATAATGACAAGAGGTTGCACGGCAGAGAAGCGCAATATATTGGGCAATATTCGCAGTAGCGATTTGGACGCTCGCAATCAAAGGCAGAGTAAGCAAAACGACCAGCCCCCTAACGTAGTAATACCCGAATATCAAAATATCAACGGGAAGGGGATCGATAAACGTACAACAGGGCGCAACGATGTACGATTAGGCGAACTTGAAAGGACAGCGCAAAGCCAAAGCAACAATAAAACCCCGAGGAACGCATCTACGAATGTACAGGGTAAGATAGTTGTGTTTGCGCGTCGCAAGAAACCCGTGTGCTTGGCAAACAGCAACGCGGATATGACTGTTCTCATAAATAACGAGTGCAACGTCGGAGTATGATTCTGTTTTGAAAGTGTATCATCGCAAACTGGCGGCGATAAGTGGTTGTGACTGTTCATCGAGATACGTGTCTTATACGGTCATCCTTGTAATCACCCCTTACGTCGCACCAAAATAAAATGCTACATAAACTATTGTAAATAACAATAACGCATAATGTAACGTATGTAGGTACATACAATAATAACTGTTTCGCCGTCGTAAAATCTTCAAATTCTTTTCTTTTCCCCCCTTTTTTCACTTCCTTTGAACAGGACAATAACTGGATTCGTTTCAATGAAAGTAATATTGTGTCGGTATATATTCATAGAGTTCATATATACATATGTATATTGGTCGCTTGCCCCTTTATACGTTCAATTTATAATCCAAGTCAGCATACAAAATACGGTAGTTGATCAATCACGATTGAAATGACCCGAATGGTAACCTAGGACATTGCCGACACTATCCTTTAGAAATCCCCACCAATTGTACGTGGTACGTACCCATGCGTACATGTGCATATGTATACGTTACATAGAGGCTAGAACGCGACTCGACGCCACGCGCGCACAGCGTCCTAGCGTCGCGCGCTTTCTGCGCTGTCGCAGTCGGAATAGGCCGAGTAAAACCGAAAGAGAGAGAAAAGAAGAAGTATGAACATAAATATCGTGTACATATAGTCGTTTGCAAGATTCGAATAATTGTTTCACACGTTCGAGAGGAGAACGTTGGAAAATCTTTAAATGTGTACAGTTCAAAATCGCAGAGAAAAGAAGAGAGGAAAGAGAAATAGAAGTGCAAGTTTTCTGTGAGCGCGTAACGAATTCGCGGCTACCAGTCATTCGTCCAGTGTAGATTCCGAATCGATTCCTCCGTACTGCTAGCGCGTTCGGCCCGCTGGCGGTCCCAAGCAGTCGAATAATGGGCTCGATCGTTCTCAAATCTCTATCAGTTCTTCTTGGCATATTCTTCGTTTTCGTTGGTACTATGAAGCTGACTTCTCATATTAGCAAGGATCTTCACAAGGATTTGGTGAGCACTCGCTGTCTAATTATGTAACACAACTCACCCTACTCTCCCAACAATTCCAACTTCACCGGGATCTTTAACCCCGCCGAAAAGTAATCACACTCTTCTCTATCCTCTTCTGTTTCGGACTGTCGCGATAACATCATTCCATCCCCTTCCCCTCACTTTCTCCTTATTTCTCCTTGTTATGACTCGTACGTTGTTTCCTGTCAACTTTATCGAAAATAGAACGCGTTCATCCATCCATCCATTCGATTACATTAGGCTGCACCATTCATCACCTTTCTCGCTCACAAAAAAACAAGAATTCCCGTACTTTTTCAAACAAAAAGTACGCGTACTTGCGATCCATACACGTGCTTGCATGCATACTTGGATTCGTACACATTACTCCTTCGTTTCATCTCTAGAACCGCAATCCACCTCCTATTCCACTACACCCTATACTCGTCATCCTCTTTATCCGATTTTTATTTCGATAACTTATACGCAAAACAATGTCTTTAAGAAATAGGCATGAATCTTGTTAGATAAGTGGCATGAAAAATACGGAGAAAAAGAAAAAGAAGAATAAAGGACGAAGTGATATTTATCTTGGTCAGTAATGTCAGTTCATTCTCCATTCACATCGCGTTGTCAATGGAAGTTTCATTTTGCTGCTCTTCCAAATGAGTTGACGGGAGCAAGAGATTAAGTTCGTGTATCGCAAATTTCTTTCGAACGCGATGCAAATTCAATTTAATTCGCTTACTTCGATGCGTCTCGTGAGAAGATTATTTTCGTCTCTCGTTGTTACCCAATGTTCAAAGTTATAGTAAACCATCGACCGTTTGGTGACGCGCCAAATATTGCTCCAAGTGCCAGAGTTTACCAACGATGTTTACCAGGCAAAATTCTCACAATTTTCATCGTACAAATGCTTCATTCTTGCTCTCCGAATCGCCATCGCGATCTCTGCTTACCCGTTCTGTTCACTCTCGTATGTAATCATTGGTCGATTGTACAATTATGTTCACAGAGAAAAGAGTACGTGAAATATGCAAAGGTATTCCCACTGTCTGGTACACTGGATTTCAAAGTGCCAAGCAAATGGTACAGAAGAGTTGTCGGATCGCTCGAGATTATATGTGGATTCGCAATGGCGATAATTCCAAGCCGTAAGAAAGCATTTTCTTTCCCTCCCCATTCAACGTCTTGTTTCGTGTTCTTTCGGAACTCGTACGCTCTTTTTCAGTTTTCCTTTCCTTTTTTTTGTTTTTTTTTTTTGTTTATTTGAAGAAATTGTTTTCGAACAACGTCCAGCTTAGTTTCTGTCATGTTGCTTCCAGACAAAATAAAAAACGTATCAAACGCTGTATTACTGTTGTTGATGTTAATGGCCGTGTATTCTCATTACATGGTGAACGATAAGTTTGAGAGGATTGCTCCGGCGCTGGTAAGGCTTGAAAATAAACTTTAAGAAAGAAAGAAATAAAAGAAAAATATGACATAGCCGGTACTTGATCGCAGTCGACTGGTTTTTTAGGTGTTCTTCTTCATGCTGACAGGCCGACTAGTAATAGATTGGCAACTCAGACGGGAGGGTGTACAACCGATAACGGCGAATGGAGTCGATGATAAAACGAAGAAACAAGATTGAACTCATTCTTGCACGTAACCGCATAATAATTAACACCTTCCTTTGGTTACCAATTGCTTGAAACGTATCGCATTCGAATAATTTTTCATGCGCAACGAAAAAGACGTCCGCAATCGTCCTCGACTTATGATTCTCCGATACTCAAATTCACGGATCATGCGAACTGCACTCTTTCCGACTCGTTTTTTCGTTTCCATCAGTGCTATATTGTATTGTTCCTGCGAACTGGCTGCGGGTCAATCGGTTAATATGTTCGGGGTACCCGAGAAACCACAGGCTTCGATCCTTTGCCGACACTGCATTAGTTTGATCAACGACAAAGGATCATAGAAGAAATACTAGCTCAAGCACAAGGTATTAACTGCCAATCGAATCAATGTGTTCTCCTTTGTATCCTATTATGAAGTTACATGCCTTTAGATACATTATCTAAGAACGTAATGCACACACTTGTGCTTACTTTCTATACAGACAACACATGTACTAATATCCCAATTTTTGTGCTCCTTTAGTCGTTTTTCTTTTCTCTCATTTCCACAAAGTGAAACTTATTCGTAATTTATACGATATATAATATGCTCTAATAATATTCCATACAAGTTGGAAGCGATATACTTGCGAAATGCAATGGTGTACAGGTGTTTCAGCGCAAGAACGACAATTGAGAATGCCAAGTATTTTGTGCACGAGAGAAAACAGCTTGAAATATTAACGATGCGACCAAGTTTCACTTATAAAAAAAACTTTACATGCCTTATACACGCGCGCGATCGTCACCGTCGTATATTAAACACAGTCTAAAGATTAAGTTTAAATTATCGAATAGAAAAGGCTATTTCACTGTGATTCTCAAAGGTCTCCACCTTCATCAGGAGACGAACCAGAACAAAATTTCGAATCTCGTTCACAGGTTCATTAATGCATGGTAACTTGTCTTGCGGCATTAAATTCGTACAATATACATATTCCGGGACTACAATCATTTATGTAACGGCTAGTCAAATTCATATATGTATATAACACAACCGCCGATTTTACACGCGTGCAGAAGGTACTTGTATTACAAAAATATCTTTTACACGTACGACCTGGCAGTAATAATGCAAACAATTGAAATACATAGCTTATCGTTTTTACTTCTGCATCAATGAAATCACAGATAATTATGTTTACACTGTTATTTATAAGCGGCAAAAACCACTCCAGCAAATATCCATTTTGCTACAAAGCTATCGGTTGTCGAAATAAAAACGATCGATTTCTCACGACAGTGATATGCGACCATTCGATCATGTCAGCTCCTCTCCAGTAGTTAAGAGATGCAGAGCCTTTTGAAGATTCAGTACAGTCGTTGGGACGTCGTCGTAATTTAAAGCGCTTCCAGCCCATTTAATAAACTTTTGCACTCTGTTGACCTGTTCCACTGTTAGCTTGGCACCGTCTAGTAATTATAAAATATACACTTTTTTAGAGAAGGCAAGCAACACATCACCTGCAGACCTTTTTCCAACTGACCCAAGGTGCCAGCGAATGCTTTAAATTAATTTTCAACAAAATTTCTTGCAATCACACCTTCCGTTTTCATAATTGTACCGCGATCCCTGTTCTCCGACGACCATTCTTCGATATTTCCTTTCCTAGATGTATCGTTCTTCGGTGTGTCACTTAAAGCCTTGTCACCGATATCTGTCAATTCGTCTGAATGTGATGCTCCGTCCTCTCTTGGTCCTGTCGCCGATACAGCAACGGTGTTATCTGTGTTCGTTACACAATCAAAAGCAAACAATTTAATCGTACATCGATACATGTATTTTCCGTAAATACAGAAAGCAAATTTTTCACCCTCTTCCATGTTTCTATCGAAGTCTGTATTATCGTCAGTGTCTTGAACAGGCCCTGGTACAGGAGTCTCATTGTTTTTTAAACACGTATGGATATACGCTGCCTTCCATTTGGCATATTTCCTATTTTGTGTAGCCTCTTCGCTCAGTTCTCCAAACACGGTCAATACGTCGTAAAGCGAACCAGCTGTAAAGAAACTGTGTATTACACTCTTTCCAAAATTACCAGCTCTGTCACTTTTGTCCGCGTTAACGAAAAGCTTCAGCGCCCAATTTTCCAAGTGTGCCTGTGCGGCTATGTCGTTTGTAATAGCTTCGTTGTCGCGTAATTCTTTTTTTCTCATCTCTAACCAATCCATCAACTTCATCAGAAAGTTTGTTTCTTTCGGTGTTTTTGTGGAAAGTTTCAAACCTGTCTGAAGGGCGTATAGCCGACCTATGAGAAATAAATTGACAGTTCTAATCACAAGTGTGAAATCTGTCAATCTTTTTGAGCAAGTGGAAAGAAAGGAAGTACGTACACCAATAACTGACAACAGGATCTCGTTCATCGTGCATCGATGCTATCCTCAAATAGTGCTGTATACTTTTCAGAGACTGTGGCATCTCTGGCAAATCAGGCCCAATCATCTTGATCGATATGTTCTGCCTCAATTATTCTATCTCTGTTATCCTCTATATTCTTATTACTCCAGCTTCGGTAACGTTTTTCTATCGGAGCCGATTTCCTTGCATTTACAGAACTAACAGCAGGCTTGCTTCGATGTCATTGACGGAAAGATTGATAAAAACTTACTGTATCATGAAACGAATCGGATACCTCAGTTTTTGGTAGGCCCACGTAACTTAATTGCCAATTACGTGCTGAAAACGTTACTACAACACCGTTAATATCCCTGAAATTTCGTTACATCGCAAATTCGTAAGTTCGCATATAGCAAAATACATAAAATAGTGTGCTGTGTGTGTCGTGTAGATGAGTGCGAGCGCACGCACGATCGAGTGACGCATGCGTGTTTTCAACGCTGCGGCAGTTGGAGCTAGAGCCAGAGCAAAATTATGAATTACGTATAATAGAATTACATGATACGCAGTACTTGATATTTTATTCTTTTCAATCTCTCCTTATCGATTAAGTAACATAACCGACATGGTCCTAAATGTAATAGTTTAGCTATTGCTCAACACTATCAGATGACCGACTGACAGTCAGAGGAACAAGTCCATGTAAGTAGAGCAAGTACGTGTACGTAATACGTAGTACGATCGAAAAACCTATGAGAATGTGACATTATTTATTATACATATTACTAAGGCCCGAACGCATGTCGAGCCATGCGCGACCAAACTAATTTGCTCTGGTTAAAACTAAATATGAGCGAAGAATACATGTACAAATGTATAATATTAGTGTTTATAATCAATGCAAAGTTAAACGACTTGCGGCAGAACGATTTCGCAAACATTTTCCCTAGAAAACGTCGCCGTTTCACCTAGGAATATATTTCTTGTGCTAGGTTTGTGCATTTCCACTGCTTCCAGTATTTCCACTACTGCTGACTGTTGCCGCTGAGCGATATTCTCGAAGCAAATTTAACGCTGTTCGCACTTTATAGATCGTAATCGTGCTTGTTGCTTATTGCAATATTCTTATTTTCGTGCGGTATTGAAAAGTTTTCGATGCTTATTAGATATCTTATCTATTTTAATTTGTTTAGACCAGCATTCAGTGGAACGTACTAAACGAAATATTGATTTTTCCTTCGGTCATCGAAATATGGAATAATGATGTTGAAAAGAATTTCAACAGTCTGTACACCAAACAGTATACCTTTCTTAACAACGGGTAATTCGATCTTTGTGTAGTCTTTGTTGATTTTTCTACCATTGCTAGTATATATTCATACATTTTATTGCATTCAAGTGGTATTAAATGTTCTGTTCGATATAATGGGATCAACGTTTCTTCATAGGAATTTCATCAGTATCCCAGGGTATATCTCGCGCGTTATCGGACCAAGATATCCAAGTAGTAGGAAAATGGGATTTGTTGAGTGCCATTTGTTTAGAACGACATCCAATAATTACAAAACCATTGCACGATATGGAAACACGGTATCGGAGTATGTTGCAACAGATAGAACATGAAAATAGCATTGCCTCGGATTTTGAGATACGCAAGAGGATGGAAGGAAAGCAGAAGAGAGAGGTATCTAGTCAAACGATGCAAGATTACCAAGACCTTTGGGAGGAGGAATTGTCCAGCTATAAATTTGCGCCTAGAACAAGCGGTACGAATTTCTATAGGTATAATTCTTAAAAGCAATCTTGTCTATGGTATTTAAGAAAGAAAGGAAATTAAAATCATGCTTACTTGAATTATAGAAATTGCAGAAGATAATGCGGTTGAATCGATGAAACGGAAACTAGATAAAAGTCTAATACTATTAGTAGAACAAAAAATTGGCAACCGCAATTTTTTGATTCCACCTCAGTGTATAAGACAACAAAGGGAATCTATGATAGAAGTAAGAATCCCAATATATGTATCTCTAGATAAACAGCACAGCTTTAAATGGTACAAATACACGTATTCCTATGTATTCTTTCAGACAGCATCTAGGAGTTTGAAAGAACTTTGTGGCGATAATATTAGAGTGAAATTTTATGGCAATGCACCAATCGGATTCTATCAGTATAGATACCCCACAAATATACAGAAAGAAGGAAGAGACGGGGCAAAGATTTTTTACTTTTTAGCAAAATACATAAGTGGAAATGTTTCTCTGAATGTAAAGCATTGCTGGTTAGACAGGGAAGAACTGAAGGCAACCACGCATCCTGATGTTCATAAAAGTTTGTCCAAATTCCTATTACCCGAATAGATATAGCCATATAGCACATAATGCAGACATTTTGAAATACAAACGTAGAAGGATATGAACTGTCCATTATGGTAAATCTTGTCTTTCACCTTATTCGTAATATATATATATTTTTTAAATAAGGGCTAACAACACTTTGCACTTCATTGTATCCCCATGCTGTGAACGTTTACGTCACGATTTTTTGCTTTGCTTTCGTGATTTTACCATGGCAGGCATTTTTTCTGTTCGACACAAGACCATAACACTTTTCCAGCACATGCCAATAATTGGTAGAATTTTTTCAATTCTTACTCCCAATTTATTCAATTCAGATGGAAATGATTAAACCCGAATAATACAATACAAAATACAAAAATTTTGAAGAAAATGATACAATCAGATAGTTGTTAAAATCTTCTCGTTCTTCGCCGCCCAGTATATTTCGAATCTTCTCGGACCTTTTTCCCTTGCTTTCGCCGTCTTTCTTTTTTTTCCAAAATCCAGTCTTTACTGTTCTTAAGTGATTTACCCCTGGCTTTCTTCATCTGGCCCCTGAAAATATGGAACGAAATATGTACCTAAAAATTTACCAAGCCCTTTAAGGTAAATTTCATTAAAGCAACATGCTACCTTCTGGACGTGTAAGAGATGGCTGTGTTGGTATCATTCACGCCTAAAGCTTGGGGAAGAACGCTAGGTCCACCAGTCATTAGAACCAAAAAGTACTTTTTTGCTTTCGTACTATTTGGGAAATCTACAACTACACCTCCATAAAAGCCAGCTTTCGTCGCCTGTGTCGTGACCAACTCAATTTGCTCACTATTCTCTGGATAAAATTGAAACACAGCTCTGGCTGTTCGTGACAAACACGAGAACAAAGTGGAAAAAAATTTGTATAATCGTTTCCGTGGATCGTGCGAAGTTTTATCAGCATTGCACAGCCACTGTAGGGCTGAAATGCTGATTGCTCCGTCGAAGCTTCCTGCTTTAAATGGCATCCCTTGACCCATGTCACCTAAAATTAAATCTCCGCCTACCTCTCTTTCCAATGCGATTCCTATAATATTCAGTTGGAAAAAAAGAAAACATCAAGGATCGTAGTAATTGTTAAAACTGTTGAGCTTGTATATACTTGCCAAGCATCGCCGAAGATATATCCATTCCTGTCCATATATGCCCGTATTCCTCCAATACGCTGCCGCTTAAACCAGAACCACAACCAATGTCTAAGAGTAAGGAAACTTGGGCGTCCGGTAGCAGAAGAAGTTCCATGGCGCGTCTACACATTTCCTCTTGTATCTCCATCATTCGAGAACTACAGGGATAGAACGTTCAAGTATCAAATACATTCCACCAGAAATCAATGATACCACAGAGAAATGATAAACTAGCATCGTGTTGTTGTTTAAAAACTTACTTCTCCGTATATTTTCTAGCTTCAGATTCATTGTAAAACTGCGAAAAAATTTTAAATTCTACATTTAAAAGAGAAAGGGAACAGTAAAATGTAGTAAATCTTTACCATTTCAGGTGGGGCCAAATGTTCCGGACGTTTCGACATTTTGCACACCCTTATTCTATTAGTCCGTTTTTCTTTGTGAGCAAGTATATTTTTCGACAGTTCAACCATCTACCCTTCTAAATAGCAAGAGAAAACACACGGTATCCCGAACATGCCATTATACAATTGGCAGTAACACTGTCAATAATCCATGACCATCTAAACATAACTAACAAACCTAACCACGGTTCTAAGAATGCTTAACCTAAATTGTAACACAACACTACTCTGCATTCGTGTACTTACGTAACACGTGTTAAGCGCTTCGTTTAAATTGATCCATGCATGTATTTACTTACTTACATATCTCGATTTTAAACGCAGCGGAAATATTGTTGACACAAAATGAATATGTTAAATCACAACAGCTGTAGGGTCGGGATACTATTACAATTTGATGCGTCGTTGCTATCTTTTTTGCAAATATTCTAAAATCATTCCCTTTCGTTATACATATGTTTTTAGTATGTTTATTGTAGTCCTTTGAAGAAGATTAAATAAGATTACATGTACAATACAACAGTACGTAATAGTACGTTATCGTAATAAATTGGAAAATATATGTAATTTACAAATTCACGGCTCGATGTGCGAAGAGAAGGAAGTAGAGAATAAGGGGGAGGAAAAAGATGAAGCGATGCCGAGCAAACTAAGAGGAATCACAAAGAATCGTTTGGAGCAGTATAGCTACAATACATTACGATTTCTATATTATATTCGTAAGTAGTACTATATTAAATTTATCGTATCGTTAATTATCCGAGACGACCTTCATGAATAATGCGATTCACGAATCGCATTATTAGACAACCGAACGGGAGGATCACTAATCTTAAGGCATTTTAGTGAGCACAGCGGGTAAGAAATATACAGCGACTAATGCTTTGTACGCAAACAGTAACTTGGATAGTTAGCAAAGCGACCAACGGAGAATATGAGCAGGTGATTCTGGTAAAATAGGTACATTCCTCTCTAATGTTCCGGTTCTTGTACTCGTCAGAATAGACGAACCTTTCCAATAAACACCGCTTGCTCAAAACCGATGCGAAGTAGTCAATCGAAGTCAACTCGGTATTCCAGAAATAATTATGATTAATCTCTTAGCATACAGGTTCAGCGGGATTAAAACAATAGTCAAAGTAATGCCAATGACGAGAGTAACAACAACAACAACAACAACAACAATAACAACAATAGTAATATTATTATTATCATTAATAATAATAATAATAGTAATGAGGATAGTGGTAAAAGGAAAAAATAATACAATTTCAAAATTAGAATCAATGAAAGTGATCAAATTGAAAGGAGTTTAGTTTTCAAAGAAGCAAGGAAAAGCAAAAGGATAAAGAGTCAAAGATATTAATCTCATAGTCAGCAATATTAGCGCCAAATTCAATGACAGCAATGAAGAGGTTGTAAATCTCAAGGAAAGAAAAGAAAAAGAGGGTAACAGTAGTGGCAGCAGTAGTAGTAGTAGTACTAGTAGTAGTAGTAGTAGTAGTAGTAGTAGTAGAAGTAGTACTAGTAGTAGTAGTAGTAGTAGTACTAGTGATATTAGTAACAGTAGTAATAGTAATAATAATGGTGACGATGATAATAATTGTTATGAACGTCATAACGCAATAGCGATTATGATAATAACTGACGAGTTATTATAACGGCAGCGACAATGAAAAGTATGATACACTATTTCTACAGTTCCAACAATATTTGGTCACCAGATTACCACTTAATCCATAGTTTTTATAAATTCAATCGCAGAACAAAATTGCGTCCACCAATATTGTTCTTCTCCTCCTAATCGATTGCCATAAAAACTGTCCACATACTGTATAGTTGAAAGCAGGGACGGCGGATTAGTCTGAATCAGAGAAAAGAGAGATTAAGAATAAGATATATCATTCATGAACATGTACATGCTAACGAAAAAAACAAACAAATGGAAAAGAAAGTAAAGGGAAGAGAAAAATAGGTGGGGACACTTACTTTGATGATAACGTAGACTAATACAGGAATCAGATCATCCGCTGCGGGTACTCCCCTCTCGGATGCCATTGAAAGGAGATTCATGATGGTGGTAGCGCAACGAAATACACATTGCAACTTATCTCTGGGAGTTTTGTACGCCGATATCACAGCCAGTTCCGCTTGAGCCCAAGGCCACGGGCACTCGTAATGATATATCTTAGGAATTCGCAGATCTTTGTGATTCGGAGTTACTACTTTGGCCAATTTTTTAATATGATCGTGAAGCAATTGGTCCCTATAAACATCACCATCTCCATTTGGATAAAGCGCGTTGTGATAAACGCGTGCCATCACGGTTCTCTCCACTACAACTCTTGCCAAATTGAGTTGATTTTCGCTGGCACCTATACAGTTATAAATGTTAACACTGCTCCAACCAGTTTGCTGCAACTTGCTTACTTACACTGCCAAATCGGATCGTTGTCCATTTTTGCATGAACTTTGCCCAGGAAACTATCGACCAAATCTTGTTTCTCATCGGCCAGTGTTAATTTCTTAAATTCGTCGCAGAAACGTAGAAAGAGCGATTCGCGCTTTTCTAAAAACACTCTCACGCAAACCGACACTAGATGATTGTTGACAGCGTCACGATCGCACTTTACTCGAACGCACAATCTATTTGGAGAATTTTCAGCAACCTATAGTATTTACTACATAGACTATGCTTATTCACGAAGAAGCTAGTGGAACTCAACGAGAAACGTACCTATCCAGATGAGCCAGGGTTGAAAGCAGTCCTTGTCGACATCTGATCAGGTACGCGATGTAAGGTGATCGTTTCTGATAATCTTCGCGTAACGATACAAACAACTTTTTGCATCCGTCGTCGTTAAACAGCCGAACACAACGCAGTGTTTCGTGCAAATGCGCTATCAATGCTCTATCTTGTAAATTGATAGCTTCGGCTAATTGTAATTGTAGGAAGGCAACTAATTCGTTTTCTTTTTGCGACCAAGAATTTCGCTGCAACAAGTGATTAGTTTGATGTTTCGTTGTTGGTTCGAGCTCGCTCGAGAAAGCAGAGAAAACGGAGGAGACAAACGAAAGAAAAAGAATTTACCTCGGACGCGGCACTCCACGGAATATGTTGAAGATCAGCGGTGCTAAGAACCATTCGCAACTTTCTCTTAGCATCGGCAAATGCGTAACAGAGTTCAACGTTATTTGGATCTATCAAAAGCCTTTCGTCCTCGGTCGGTTCCTTCGTACGCGATTGGTTGCTCTCTATAGACGCGGTGTCACTCGTCGCGCTAGGTTTCCTCCTGTATTTGGCTAGAATATCGTCGGTGCTGTCTGCAACGTTATCCAATCATACCTTCTACCATTTCTCGTTACGTGTGCAACAAATATGGATTATCGATATACTTAGGTGGAAGCTGTTTAGAAATTACCAGAACAATATTTACCTCCGCTGGCATTGCCGGTCGAAGACGAAACATCTTCCGACATTATTCTACGTAATCTATGCCGGCCAACGTCAATGCCATCTCCAATAGCTTCTCGATCGTAATATCTACCGATTTCGTCCGTCCCGCGTATCGTCTTACCCCGTCGATTTCTAAGGGACATCTTCAACTTCCCGAAAAAGCTCCTCTTATTTTTCTGATCCTCTTCCATCAATTCCTTGTCCCCTCGCTCAGCAGTCATATCGAAGCTGATACTTTTCGGTATAGCTCCGCTGGACACGGTTGGTTTCCGACAGTCATTCGCGCCACAATTTTCATTCGCCAGCGTCCCCATCGACATTGCCAACTCTGCTGAGCTTGGATTTTTCATCCGACTTTCGGAGCTGGAGCTACTACTCGATGCCAAACTACCGGTACTCAGTCCAACAACGTCGTCCGTACCAGTCTCGTTTACGTTTTCCTCTACCTCCACCTCCGCGTCCACCTCCACCGAGCCGACGCTACTTTCCAATTCCTGCGACTGACAATCAGAAATACGTTTCGAAGTAATAGCAACATCATTACGAACGCTTAAGGTAAGAATAGCACACACCTCTGGCTTCGCGCGAACGTTGCCCAGTTTTTCTGTGCCCGACAACGTTGGCGGAGAGATATGGTTTGCTAAGAGTACAGCTGGCGTAACCGCCGCTACACCGATACGATTGCGATGCGTCAAAGGAGCCTGCCGTTCCATCTGTACTTTTCCATTTTCGATGTGAAGTTTGTCCATCAGATGAACCAATCTATCCTCGCACAACGATTTACCGGATTCTGTTGCGTGTTCGCCAATATTATTCGCATTCTTGTCGATATAATCCGTGATGGTTCTTCGATACTCGCACCTGTTTACGTGCTGGCCAGTTGCACCGAAAGACGACGTAGACGAAGGCGATGTTGCCGGCGAGAGGGAGACGGTTGTTGGAAATCGGGCGCCATCCCGGCTCGACGACTGATGATTCGTCGACGATGCGCATTCGATGGGTATTACGTTTCCTGCGAATGAAAATCGCACGTAAGATAATTGCGTTATCACCTAAGACATACGAGCTAAGACGAGCCCTCTTTACGTGGTATTGGCCGTGTCAGGGTCTTCTCAGTGGGTTCGGCTTCGCTACGACTTTCAACTTCGATTTCGGATCTGGCGGTATCGTCGGATCTGAAATATTCGAAAGAACCAATGAAAAAAGTGCGGAGCGAAACGTAGAGCAAATGTAGGCCAATTGCAATACCTTGCAACGCTAGCAGTATCGTCGGTGTCAACTTCCGTTAGTCTCTCCGAATCACTCGCCAATACATCGGTGCTCCAAGCTTCTGACGCAGTTTCGCTAACGTCCAACACGGTCTGAGGCACCGTCTCCGACGATGCTGGCAATACTGCTGGTAAAACTGGCAAAACTGGTGGCGTTTGCTCGGACGAAGGGGGATAGATGATCTTTTCTTGTTGCTCGACGATCTCGCTATCCGAAGCCAAAACGTCCGTCGACCAGGTATCAGACACCATAGAAACAGTTTCGTCGCCTATAAAAATCGTGAAATCGTTGGTCCGAAATAGCGCTTCCACGAGCATAGCAGCCGAAACAGTTTCACCCAGACGGAACACAACCTTTTCATTCCTCCCATACCTGTACCTTCGATTAATTTCTTTATCTCAAACTTGCAAAACTTGTCGTCAATTTCCGATCGGCTTTGCTTCGATGGTATATTAGACGGGGGTAAATCCAATTGTCGCGTTTCGCCCGCTGCTCGGCCTTCGTCTCCCTCGGTGATCTGAGATGATGGAGTGTCGCGACCTGCGGATTCGAACGGGCAAATTATCCAACCGATTGTGTTTCCCTTTGCGTTACTCGACATCGTGAGTTACAAGATTGAACAACTTTAAACAGAACCTGATATATTTGGTGTCCCCCTGCCCGAAACACTGGCCGATATCATATCCGAAAGATTATCGTTCTGATCCTCAGTCTCTAGCTCGAGCGAAGAAGCGACCGAATGGTTCGACGCCGCCTCGGACACCGCTTCCAAGTTATCCGAAGTACTCCCAATAAAACCTTCAAACAAAACTAACACCGTTCAACGTCAATGCTTATCCTTGGACTTTTTGCAACAACTTTCCTCCTCGCACGACCCAACAACCCGGCCCTGATCGCGAGTAAGAGGAGCGCAACGATTATTCCATTTTAATACCTTCGTCGTGGGACAGGGAAAATCGGGTCTTCTTTTCTTGAGTTTCCATTCGTTCGCCAGCACAATTTTCACGTCTGTCGTGCACGTTCGACAAATCATCCGACAGATTCAAAGCAACTTGGTCGTTTTCAATGTTGGATCGAAATTCAGTGCACAGCACCTAGGAGCGTGTTGGAAAAAGCGAGATATAATATACCGAAGCACAAACAATAGATATATGTACATTTATATGCATACCTTTTGCTCGCTGAGAAGACCAACGAATTCTCCGGTACTCGGCCCGAACGGAATAACTAACACGTCTTGGGGATTTTTGTCGACCGGTTCCTCTTCGGGGGTAGACGTACCGTTCAGTTCATCTCCACCATCGTTGGTTGCATTGGACGAGTACGACGATGACGACGACACTCGCGTTCCACGACCTTTTCCTATCGGAGGAACAAAAGAAATCAAAGATTCTTCTAAGAATGTCATCTTTCGAATAGCAGCCCGCGAGTACACAAATATATGCAGCGATTATTAGCACGAAACATTCTAATTGCAAGAGATGAAAGAATTGTTTACCTTTACCTAGGAGGCCTCCCTTCTTGTTGTTGGTAGTTTCAATAGAAACGTTATTTGCCAATTTATTAGCGGTCAGAGAGGCAGAGGGCAATTGAGACAGCATATCGATCAATTGCTTCGCGTCAAACGCGGCGGATCGAGTACCGCTCTCCGCTGCTGTAGCATCGGCAGCTATGCTTTGCAAAAATGTTATCAGAGTATTCAATTCTGCTTCCGTAAACAAAGCAGCGGAACGGGAGAAACCTCGAAGTTTGTTACTGTCAACGATGTTAGGCTCGTCTTCGAGTTCTTCCGTTGCTCCGTCTGCTATAGAATCTATTATCGACGAGACGGAATCCTTGTCGAATTTCTTATACAGGTCGAACGTTTTGCCGTCGACCTGCTGGTATTTCATTAGAGAAAGCATTTGCAATATTTGCCCGACTTGCATCAGATTGAATCTGGCAACGTAGCTGACGGGTGCATCGGTGATACCGTATGGCTCTGGATTTACTATCGCGGGGCATATAAAATACGTAAAGACCAAGTCGGTACACATCGCGTGTACCTCTTTCGAATCAACGTTCCCGTTCTTCCCCAAAAGTCCTGCCATCTGTTTCACCAACCAACATACACTGCTCGGAAAGCAGTGCATATTCTCTCGTATACTGACTATAAATCGTTGCGTAATATGGTACAATGAATTAATCGTCCAGAGCCTGTAGCGTTGTAATTTCGCCTCGTACTCGGCCGTACCCTCCTTGCCAAATTTCTTCAACCTTTCCGATGGTGGAAACCTTATGGGTGCCTTGTCCGGATCGATATCGAGGAACATCTCGTCCTCCATCAACAACTGTACAATAGGATTATGCAAGGCGGCCGTTAAAAAGAACTTGGCCGAAAATAAGCTTTCGTGAAACGCCGAATAAAACCTAGAAAAAGCACACGTGCCGTGTCTAAGTAGTCTTCGCGGATTATCCGATGGGACGATTTGCAGCAACATCAGATGTCTCAGCAACTTCAAAACCAAAATTTTATCCTCTGGCAGCAGACAACTACCGTATAAACCTGCTGCCAAGGTCTGGACAATACTCTGAACCAAGTCTGGTAGCAGTTTGTCCCCCTCGACCAAACACAATGCCAGCAGCTTTGGCGATTTTCTAAGAGCACCAAGGAATTCCCCGTACGATAAACACGCTTGATAACGTAAATACTTGTACACATCGAGAAAATGTGAATTTTCCAATGTATTTGCTCTTTGACAACAGGACGCTGGTGTACAGTACGGTTTAGACATTATCAACTGATTAAGATTAACTCTTTGCTGCGCTGTAATCCATGCTTGTTGGGCCAAATTCGACGACGCGAACAATACCTGAAGAAATTTTAATGCTGTCCTTGCTTTTCCATACATCGGGCAGCTGTTCTACCCATCTCAATTTCTTATCATGCTCGCCTTTCTACCAAAATATTACCTTTTCGTTAAGTATCTGCAAGCTCTGTTGTTCCGAACTGACAAACAGCCGTTCCTGACGCAAATGGTTTGCTAATTCGATAATATCCCATTGCAATGTTCCCAAGGAGTCTACGCTGTTGGCAGACGACATGGTTAAGCATACCCAGGAAAATGACACGAACCCTTCCTATATCCTTCTCCTTTTCCTTCTCCTGCTTACGCTCTTGCTCTTGCTCCTGCTCCTGCTACCACTCGATTCTAGAAACCTTTGTAAATTTAGCAAATACTTGTGCGCTCTTATCGATCCCCACCCATTTTCATTCTCGTACCTGCCTAAGACACCAATGGACTGATTGGTCCTGATTCCTGCAAACTTGCAACTTGATTTACTTGATAATTACGAGGGTGCAACCCGATTCTAGAAAACTGCAAACGGGGGAATCCCAAACGACAGCTCTTTACTTATAGAGAGTACTCCTGTAGCCGCTGGTTATGCGCTCATCGCAAAATCACCATTCCTTATTCATTATTGTTGTCCTTTTTATATCGAGATAACATTCGCACAGACGCACAATCATTTTCCACAGTAGGTTAGAATTTTCTTCGACAAGCAATGGCTGTGTACCTGTATGCCTGTATACATGCATTAAAAGCGAAATCAAATCCTCGGACGGTTGTCCGATCGCTCATCAATATTTACCTGCGCGAACTGAACGATCCTCGCGAAATATCAAATATATTCAACTTGAAGCACAAAAACTCAATTTCAATCAATTTGGATAAAATCTTCCATTGAGTATACACACATCGATCCGAGCTTCATTCGTGCAGATTTCCCACAAACGACTTGTCCAATTCAAGCATATACCTTTCATGGAAATTACAGAGTTCTCCTTTCTCAATACTCAACACGCTTTTCTTTCATTCATGTTTTAGAGATTGACGATTCATGACGAATGGATAATAAACGATCGGATATTACAGGTCCAGTTTTAGTTGACACACGTAACACATAACGACCACCCTTACATATTACGTGCCCGCATGTACCGCTCCTATGTACATACAATACATATATGTGTTTATATACAGTGGTGTGTATATATACCACATGCATGCATATAGCATCCGTGTGAATGCGTGCGTGCACACCCATGGCCCATACTATGAAAGAGTAGAGCTGCTCCGCTCCAACAAGAATGCATACATAGTTTGTAGAGAATTAGAATTTTACAATTTCGCAGGACACCTAAGCAATTTAGCTCGATCGTGCATAGTTTTTGAATAAAAATTCTCTTCGTTCACTGCAAACGTTTCTTGTTACAGCTGCTGTTCTGCACAATTTCTTTATATAACACGCTCTGGATTAAAAAATTCTTCGATGCATACGTACGCACGAACATATGTGCATACTCACGTGTAACAGCAGAACAGGTTACCGATAATGATGACAAATTGGAAAAGTGTTTTCTGAAAAGGGAATCTCGAGAAGAAAAGGAGAACAAGATGACAGATATTGTTTCGAAAATCAAGAAATATATTTCTGAATGCTGGACAAGTATACTCATAGATGTACGCTATGCTGTTGTGTACATAGACCATCGAGCAATTGAATGCTTGCACTGGTACACATCAGGTAAAGGATACTTAACGCTGAAAGATGCCGGGGCAGTTGCAGTCTATGAATTCGGCATGTATCATTTTCAAGTAGGTGCAAAATTTAATTTTCAATTGGCAAGATTTTTAAAAAAGAGGGAAAAGGGAGGCATCCAACCATACATAATAACAAATACTATTTACGCTACATATAGTACGTCGAGACAAGGGACGCCAAGAAAACTGTAATTATATCCACATCTGGCGATCCAGCATTTTACCAGAGAACGCTTAAAATGATTCTGGCAAAGAATACATTTGAAACCTGCATTGTGCATTGCGCAGCTCCTCCTTCCACTGCCGATCACGCGGGAACATTTCCACTCGAGGAGACATTAGATTACAACAGGTTGAGGAAGGACATTGGCAGCTGGATGGCGTTGGAAAATATTACACAGGTCTGCCATTTGGGTGTTTAGATCCAAGCTTAGATTTTTACATTTATCTCAAACTAATTTCAACTACTATTGAGGCAAGCATATTTTTTAGGAGTCCACTGTTAATATTACGTATGCTCCGATCTTTGTTGCCCTTTTAAATAAGAATTTGTTGGTGACACCGCCATTCGGGGATCTGATGCCACCTCTAGACGGCAAAATTTCAAACGATATGTACGCTAAATTAAACATTTTAGCGTATTCATTTCGCCAATTGTTCGATAATATTGGCGCCAGACTAGATGTATACTCTCTTGGAAAAGTCAGCGATCATCTTGCTGCAAATTTAGAAACAGATATACCTGGCGTTAATCAAAAAAATGTAAGTAATAAAAATTAAGATAATGGACTAATAAAGACTATATTACACGTCGCTGTTTCCATAGCATGTATCAGAAACATCCGAAATTGGCGTCTCTCTTATTTTAATCGACAGAACATTGGATCTTGGTACACCTACTAGTAACAATATGGATTCGTTTCTCACGAAAATATTACAAACATTCCCCCGTTTGCCTTACCACGACAACGACGTAGCTATTAATATGTCACCAGCTTTTGGAGCATTAACGGTAATTTCTCTCTGTGCACAGTTTGCTTTACAAATATCCTTGCATACATTAGTGTGAACTTTTCTATCCATTATCCTTTATGGGTTTTTCAAGCCAGCATTACGAGCGTCCGGTGCAACAGGATCTTTAGCAGGCATAGGTGAAACTCTTATGGATATTTTCTTTTCACAAAAAGAAAAGATGCTTTTAGCCACTGCGAATCAGTTTTTAAACGACATGGCCTTGACTAAGGATAGTCCAAAGTTGAGAACACCAGCGAGAATTTCAGGTCATAGTTTAGAAAAAATGCTCAGCAAGATACGAACTACGAACAGCTTTGACTTGATGTCGGTTCACCCAGAAAAACTTGAGGTGATTCTCTCATCTGTTACCACTCTATCTCTACAGGTATACAGATTTACATTTCTTAAATTCAATCGGTTTTCGCATACAGTTTATTTTAGCAATAATCGGAGCATCGACGTCTCAGAAGACTGGACGGCTCGAGTTACTTACCAGCTTGGAAAAATTAGCTTTGCAAAGCCTTTCCGTGAGCCGAGAGTCCTCCAGTATACTCCTACAGGTAACAATAGCTCTTAGAATTTCAATCTTGTTTCTATCGTTACTGCATATATGCATATGCACATACACATACACATGCATACATGCAGTGTAAATTGTACTTTCAGCTATGCAACATTATACGAACGCGAAATCACAGAGGACTGGATATTGAGAATCTATTGGCATTACTAGTACATGTATACGCTGTCGCAGGGACGCAGATTCGGTTCTCTGAACAACAGGAACATCAATTGCAAGAATCGATTTCGGATGCAATTTTTCAGGATTTTCAAGTTTCGAAAGAAAATCCATCGAGCGATAGAGAAACGGCTTATCGACGTACGTTATTATTATCAGGTAAGTGCTATATAATATTTGAAATTATAATATAGAAGGTTACGTTAGTACTTTTATATTAGGAATGAGCGACGTTGGTACGGCACGAGAAACATCACATAGAATCGCAGTGCGTATCATCGACACCCTTCGCTCAGTCGCAGAACAGCGTTCAGCGCTGCAAGACTATAGGTGAAATACCGACCGAATGTCTTTTTTTTATTCATTTCGATCCTTCGTTCGTATCGCTGTTATTATTCGTAAGATGTAATCGTAATTGTAGATATTGTATGCTGAAACCAAATACTGAAGAAGCGTTGCGATATGTTGGTGTTTTGGAACAAGTAACTAGGGATGTATGTCACGCAGACAGTAGCAGACAATTGCGGGACCTCCAGAAAAAGTCAACTTCCCTTATCTCAGCCGGTTTTAAGTAAATACTTTTCGTTTGCTTCCAACAATTATTGCCACCAGCCATTCAACATACAGCGCTAAGCATGGCGATTCAATGAATACCTTTTACATTACAGTTTAATCTTACGTGGCAAAACGAAACGCTGTCCTCGTGATAATCCCTATGTATTCATATATATTGTTGGCGGAATTACCACAGAAGAGGCAAAAGTAATCCAGGAAGCAGCTTCCTTAAATAGTAAAGGGAGAGCACCGTTTATCATGTTGGCAGGGTCCAGATTACTAAATCCCTTGGACATAGTTGATAAGATATTTTTCTGTTAATTCTGCTACCCGCGGATAAGCCTTAAATGGAAATAGAATTCAGTGTTAACCTCCACGTATCTGCCACTTTATACCATTCGGTACAATAGAGTAAGGTATTTTTCTCGTCATTTCTCCTGTTTCTAGAGTGCATAAAAAACTCTGCGAATCGTTCATCCTACTCAATCGTACTCTATAGTCGAGAGTATTGGTAGACTGATTTGTATCGGTTTTTTTGTTCTTACAATTGTACAGTCTGGTATATATTGTGACAACGTTGAATCTAGTTGTATGCATTTTGATCAGCCTTAACAGCTTTCTCACGTAAGCATCCATCGTGGTTATCTTATCTTTGCTATCTTCCCAGTAATACGCTGTTACACTGTCGATAGCTAGAAGAGCAATTTTACCATTGTCAAGGAATATTTCATCCAACGTGCGTAACATTAGAGAGAATTGTTCACTGTTGTAGCAATCAATGATTTGCAAGTTGCGTAAGGAATTCTGAATAACAATCTTTTTGTCAACATCTAGTCCAGTTGCTTTAAACGCGGTCGGAACGGTACTGGCTGTATCTATCATGCTGCTCATCAGCTTTATTAATTTCGAAGTCTGAAAATGATGATCCGTATTTATGAAAATAGCCGAAGCATTACAACCTTCGATTCGGCCGTCTCGGTAATGTGTATTCGGCAGGATACATTTTGCGAGCATTTGAGAAAGGAGAAGAGTCTTTCCCGTCGATTCTTCCCCTCCAATTTCCATAACGTCCGCATTTCGAGGATCTTCAAGAAACAAAGTGTCTTCGAGAGCGCGCAAACTTGCTTTGTTGTTCAATCTTGCGAGTAATTCTGCTCCAGATTCGATTTGCATCTCTACGTCTCCTTACTTCTCACATTATTAGGTCCACGCTTCCCATTTTTCAACGAAGAATGAAGTTTCTATGAAGTTTCATTTTCATGTCAACAGGTTGTGACTTGTGATTGTGATTCTAATGCTAGTAGTCCTGATAATTTGTCATTTAAGCCTTACACGAGTTTCTCATTGGCTAAATCGGTTGACACACCAAAACAAAATTAAGGAAATATATTGTAAACATAAAGGGTCAATCAAACAAGCCCTTGTATCTTGTATCGTACAGGGTGTCCGGTAACTCATGGAACATCGGGAAATGGGGGGTAGCTGGGGTGATTCTGAACAACTTTCCCATTGGCTGTTAGTCATTAACGAAAAACACTGGCCAATTAGAGCGCCTGTATAGCGTGCCCTCTAGCATGCGGCTCTCGATCACGCTCGGTCGCTGTGTCAATGCGTTGGTTCACGACCGTTCCATGAGTTACCGGACACCCTGTAGTATCATGCCCATAGCTCATGTATCGCTGCCTTAAGGCGCACCGGATGTTACGACAAATTGTCGTACGATGGCGCTAATGTCGTCGCATGTGAGAAACACGGAACATTGAATGTCAGGAAGATAGCGCTTTGATTGTTTTTCATTTTTGCTTCGCACCGATGTTGCCTCGTTCGAATATTGAAAAACTTTTCATAATTGTGAAACATGACTTGTCAACAAAAGTAGAAATGGCAAGGAGTGAACGCGAATGTTAACAGTAGATCTGTTGTGTAAAGAAATAAGCAAAGAAATTTTGCTTCGAGGGTTTCTCGAACAGTAGATCATTCTTCGGCTCGACGTTCGATAAGTAGCGATAGAAAACAACTTACCCCTCGAACACACGTGCATTAGGGATTCGATGATAATGTAAAGGGTAACTTTTTTGTGCTTCGAATACAAGATGCAGCCGCCCATAAAGGAATAAAGGAATAAAGAATTTTAGAGGTTTTTGTTTCTCTAAGAAAGGAAACAAACTCACATACGCGTACACTACCTATAATTCGGTTATTTCGTTTGAGGTTTGAATGGCGATTCTGCTAAATATTGCTAAAGCATCTCCGTGCAAATTATCGTAACCTTTGCTTGTATAAGCTTTTTAGCTTCTATTCTGTAAGTAGCTAAGCTAGGCAAAAAATTGGTTTAAACATGGTGCCACTTGGGCCTTCGCCAGGGCATCAAACTAATGTTAATAATACAGCGACTGCACCAACCAGTGGAACGAAAAGCAGCTCCGCATTGGTGAGTGGACATTCTTTTTGGTTTTTTAGTTTCAAGAAAAGATAGTATCATTTTGTCGTGTATTTTGCCTCTCTTTTTCGTTTACCTCTCCATTTTGTTTCTCAATTGTCTTCATAGAATCATTGATTGTTTGTTTGTTTGTTTGTTGTTTGTTTGTTTGTGCAGAAACCAAATTACACTCTGAAGTACACGTTGGCAGGTCACACAAAAGCGGTATCCTCTGTAAAATTTAGTCATAACGGGGAATGGCTCGCAAGTTCTTGTAAATAGAAACGCTTGTCGCGCTTATGCAGGTTCCTCCATTAGATAATTTCAGTAAAATACTATTCACGTTTTGTTCGCAGCTGCTGACAAATTAATTAAAATATGGGGATCGTACGATGGAAAATTTGAAAAAACAATATCCGGTCATAAGCTTGGTATATCGGATGTTGCATGGTCCAGCGACAGTAGATTATTGGTGTCTGCCTCCGACGATAAGACATTGAAAATATGGGAGTTAAGTTCGGTAAGTGTACGCTCTTACTTCGAACACGCCTTATTTAATGATTCAGATTCGAGATATCAATCGGAATGTAAAGCAAGGTTGAAAATCCCACGACCGTATCATGCATAGTATTTTTCTACTTGCAGGGAAAGTGCTTGAAGACACTGAAAGGCCACAGCAATTATGTGTTTTGTTGCAACTTTAATCCGCAGTCGAATCTAATAGTATCGGGTTCCGTGAGTAACTTTCTATATGCTTCTTTTCTCATAGTTGTATCAGCGTACACATAACGCAATAACTGGCTATAAATGATTCTACACCGTCGTGCGTATACGTTTGTATCATAATATTAGAGCGACAGATACATTACGAACATCTATCTCAAGTGTAACTTGTGCGTTTTTGTTAAGAGATTTGCTCATGAGTGCATGCATGCAGCATGCATGAGCGCATATGTAAAATCTGATGACGAGTGTAACGTTCATTTCCTGAATGTTATCAGTTCGATGAAAGCGTTCGGATATGGGATGTTAGAAGCGGAAAGTGCCTGAAAACGTTACCTGCTCACTCAGACCCTGTGAGCGCTGTTCATTTTAATAGGGACGGATCGTTAATCGTATCTAGTAGTTACGACGGACTATGGTAAGTTTGCATGCTTTATTTTTTTACGCCAACACCAAGCAGATTACAAGGGACAAGCGAATAAATCAGAGATAGACTAAAAAAAATCACACATACGGTTACGTAGTCGAATTTGGGATACAGCATCCGGCCAGTGCCTGAAGACTTTAATAGACGACGATAATCCACCTGTCTCTTTCGTCAAGTTTTCGCCGAACGGGAAATACATCTTAGCAGCCACGTTAGATAACACGTTAAAGCTATGGGATTATAGCAAAGGAAAATGTTTGAAGACTTACACCGGTCATAAGAACGAAAAATATTGCATCTTTGCCAACTTTTCGGTTACAGGTGGAAAGGTAAAGTATATCCACGAGTATTTTCATCAAATTCAACTGCCATTGTTTAAATTGTACTTTACTGTTCATCAGTGGATTGTTTCGGGTTCGGAGGACAATATGGTGTATATTTGGAATTTGCAAACAAAGGAAATTGTACAGAAACTGCAAGGTCACACAGGTAATTGTATCCATTACTATTACACGATGCTTTTACGACTATCATAACGGCGAAAAGTTTGCGCGATATCTAACGCACCAATTAATTTTTCTATTCATTCGTAGATGTTGTCCTATGCACGACGTGTCATCCGACGGATAACATTATAGCCTCAGCCGCCCTGGAAAACGACAAGACCATAAAATTGTGGAAAAGCGACACATAGAATAGATATGTTAATAACAATTTCATTAAAAATTCCACGGAACGCGTCCGAATCTTTTAGAAACGTCCTACAATATATGTATTTTTATTTTTTTAAACTGTCATACTTCCTTCATTGTCCAACGCGATGGAATATATCACGTGAATGGGCCACTTGCGTCTCTCAGGCCAGTGTAAAAAGGGAGAACTTTGTCCGTTGGATACATACATAGTGTCAACTTGATCCACTATATTGTATTCACTATTTATGCGGTAAACATAATTTGACATGTACATACTTTGACACGCTATCGCTCTACACAGATTATTCTTCTTTATCTTAACTGCATAGGCGGAACAAGATTTATAAATCAAAACGCCGCATCATCATGATCATCATCGTCGTCGTCATTACAATGGGTTACAATCGAATCGAAAAGTGAAAAAACGAAAGGCATAGATATGTAATCTCGTTTTCGTCTTGATTCGCGTGATTTGCATATTTATTATATAACGGATTGATTTGAAAAATTTACATTCTTTCCTCATCTTTTTATCCTTATTAGCTGGGAAGAAAGGCGAAAGAAGACGAATGTCCCAGCGAATGTAACGTTGGTTATCAAAGCGAACATGTATAGCGTTTTTACCAATACGAAAGAAAGAAAAGCAGACAGAAGAATAATGGGCGAAAGAAATCCATGTACACGCCAATTGTTTATCTAAAGAAAGCGGAAATATATAATTTCGTACCTGAGAAATGTTTACCTTCTCATTGACTAATCAAGGTGGGATCGCACGATTGAATAACGGTGCAAGTAAACAACTGTTGTGACTAAACACTAAAGTATTGTAATACAATATTCCGTATTTTATTAAAGCACATATTTTCATTTCAAGGTACAATTATAGAACTAACAACACGCGATACATACTGAATGGATTTTTCGTTTATCGAAAGAAAAAAAAGGGACTCGCAATTTACAGAGCGAGTACACGTTCATAAGAATTAGTTGAGTTGCAAATGATGGAGATAATTGGGAATTTAGCAAAGGATCTTTGCAGAACTTATCAAGCGAGCAAACCAGGCAGGAGCGACGAAACGTTTAGTTCGATATTTATATGTATACACATACGTAATGAAATAAGCCGAGGAGGAATTTCAGGGGTTTGGATAGAATTCTTATATTCCTAATACGTGAAAGAAGGAACTTCTTTCCTCCTTCCTCCTTCAGCAGCGTATCTCTCTCGTATGCTTTCTAAGCGACTTTGCGTAAAACGTCACTTATATAGATAGGGCTGGTAATTTCCTCCAGCAAACCTGAAACAGACGCGGTATCGTTACGTAATTTTGTTGTGTTTAGAGAGAGAGAGAGAGAGAGAGGGGGGGGGGATGGGAGGCAGGGGAAATGAATTACCGGCCACGTCGCAGAATTCTTCGAAAGATGTACTTGGCAAAAGTTCGTCGCGATAAGTAGCAAGCACACGTTCCGAGGCTTTTAACATAGCTTCGTCATTGTGCCTGATGTATTCGGCCAGAACAGAGGGCCACTGATCGTCCGACAAAACGTTAACTTTCTGCAAGAGAGAAACGACGGGGTAAATATGGTGCATTATCGAAATTAGCGCAGAACCAACATACCTTGAAGAAGTTGGCATAAATACAGTCGACTAGTCCAAAGAAGATTAAGGCGCTCTTATATACGATATAGTGCTTGACGGTTACGTCGGCAATGGTCTTTGTCGGGCCCGATGACGAAACGTATCGCTGATGGGCAAGAACAATTAATCTATTCAGGTGCGCAATTCTGTACGTTCTCCAACGAGCCGGTGTATGAAGCAATAAAGACATGGCGCACTGATAGAATGGTCCTTCCGCATCGTAGGAACTGTCGAGCCAGCTAGAACCCGGCGGTGTTTCCAGATAACTCAGCAATGTTTTGTCCGCTCGCGTGGCTGCTCTGGTGCTAAAAAAAGATACGACTGGTAGGAGGAATTGGTAGTAGGTACGATAGTAGCAGTAGAGTATTGGACATACGTGTTGATAACGTAAAGCGCCGTATGAATCAAATAGGGAACCAAGTGCATGTTCGATTGGGGACCGCCTCCCCCGCTATCTTCGTGAAAGCTCTTTTCTTGGGCAAATCGTAGCAGTAGCAGTTTCAAATCGTGAACCGTCGACGGATAAGATATGTCACGATGACTGGTACACTCTTGCAGATAAGTATTATGCCTGGCCAAGCAGCTGGCGAAAGCAGATTCCAAGACCTGAGGTCCCCACAACGGCAAGAGTCCGTTACATTTAGTGTTTGCATTTTGCAACGCTGCACTTTCCCATTCATCTCTGGCGCGTGCTAATCTGACTGCCGACATATGACAGTCGACGTGCACGACGTTGAAATGCGTGACAGTGGTGTAGCCTACGGTCATCCTTTGCTTCGTTTCAAACTCCTCTACGTTGCAACGTTTGGAAAAGGTGTAAATTCCCAATACCTATAGACATGTGTGGAATGTAGATGGAATGTAGATGGACGAAATGTTTGTTACTTACCATGTTCGGCTTGAACTTGTACCCCTCGCGACAAATAACGCATACCAATCCCGTCTCGTCGCCCAAATCTTCCATTTGTTGAAGTATGGTTCCGCTGGCCATCACTTGACCCTTGTCGTTCGTTTGCATGCCCAACGCCCCCAACTGTCTCTCTCGCATCGCCATGGCCAAGCGTTTCTTCTCGCTACGCGTATGCTGGCGTGCCTTTTCAATCAGCTCTGCCACGCGTTTGTTCGTGCACAAAGCTTCTAGCAAGTTCTCCGCCAACGAGCCGACATGCTCGTCGGAGGAGACCTGCTCGAGCCGATGTATTATACTGATGGTGAACTGCGACACAGCCAGCTGCGTCGGCTCGTGATCGGTCGCTAGCCCGGTTAAGAATCGCAAGATATACTTGAGCGCCGGCTTCGATATGAAATCCTTCAACTCGTCGCTGTCGGTGCGCAAAAGGGTTGGTTTCACGCACGGAGCGCGCACAGTTATATACTCGAAGGCGTCCTTAACAATTCCCATGCTTATCATATAGTCCTTGAGGGTGTTTCCGATAGCATTGCGCTCGATCGCTTGAGTGAGGATGCAAAACAGCTCAAGCTTCTGCTCGTCCTCCGGTGTATGCTCATGATCGAAATCATAAAAGTTCAAGACCGGCTTAAAATAGTCGCAGAGCAGCGACATTTTCTCACTGTCGCCGTACGTAAGGGCGGCAAGAACACGCGCGAGGTGCGGCAACACGTTGCTCTGTCTGACAGCGGTCGACTGGGCGCAAGAGAGAAGCGCCCTTACGTGCTCCGGCCCGGTTAACGTGCGGGAGAACGCTTCCAGCGTGGACAGCGATGCGTGAGTCAAGATCGTTTCCATGATGTCCAACAGCTGTTCCGTTATTTTTGCCTGATGACCGCTTTCCGACTCTGTCGCGAGACACCGTTGCAGAACGTCGATGAACACCGTCACCGCGCCCAACTTGCTCAACACCTCTTGGTTCTTGTTCACCTTCACCGAAAGCCGGAACAGCTTCAGGAGCACCTGAAGCAACGGTCGGGCCCTGTTTACATCCTGTATAGCGGCCAATCTATTCAACATTACTTGAAGACCACCGCAATCCGCGAGAACATTTGCCATTTTGTACACCTCCTCGTTGTTCACTTCTTGCTCACTGTTTGCGTTCAGACTTTCAACGAACTCCTCGGTCGCGTCCCCGAGCAATCCACGCATACGATAGACGACGCGCATCGCGTCGCATTCACCGCCCTCCAGTACCCACACTTTCTTGTAAACCTCCTTCACGGGCAAGTCGAGGCTAATTATTTTATTATTAACCAAAAGCTCCATTCCGTTGTCGTCCTCCAGCAGGGCGACCAATTCGCAATCTTGGCAAATTTTGTTCTTCACGTCTCTCATGAGCGGACCCAAGCCGGGCTCCAAGCTGCTGTAAGGATTCCCCAGCATTCGCCCTTGAAGGAAGTCTTCTTGTTGCGAGTCCTTCTCGAGGGTAAGGAAAAACTCTCCGACGTCGTTCTCTTCCGGATAAATGATCGAGCAGAGCCTTTCGAATATGAATACCGGGGTGCGCACATCTTCCAGGCTATACTTTTGCACCGTTTCCACGCATATCGCCATAAACGCTTTCGTCTCCTCCTCGGTGCCGGTGGTCATCTCCTCGAGAAGCTCCAACAACTTTTCCTGCGTATCGTCGATCAACCTTGTCCGCTGGACGACCAATCTTCTTAACGATAGGTAACCATTCAGCACCGCACCCACCAATCGGCCTTTGTATTGCTGTTTGATATTCTCGTGCTCGAGGAACGTCGCCATCAGTTCCGTTAGCATTTTCAACGAGTATCCTTGGGCCAGATCGCTGGTCAAAGTCGTCTCCTCCAAACGATGGAGCTCGTCGATCTCTTTGGTCAAGAGAGCGGCGAGCAGACTCATTACGCCTCGCACTGCTAGGAATTGCTTCCAAGGCGGTTGTCTGATCAAACTTTGGTACAACGTGAGGAACTCTGTGCTGCTCTCGCCAGCCGTCCGCAACTCTTCCAGATAACACGTCAGCAGCACGAGTACCTCCTTCTTTCGTTCCGTGCCTTGACAGAGGCTTTCCACCATGTTGCAAGCAACTTGACGCGCGAGCCGCGAGCTCGGATTGAAAAGGACCTCCTTCAGCCAACCACCATCGGCTAATTTCAATGGTTGAACACCATGCTGTCTGAAGCATCGATTCTGCCATCTGTGCCCGTACTTTTCCATTAAATAAAGGGCCCGGGTCTCCTCCCTTTTCAACGATCTCCCCCCCGTCGACGTTGCTTCCACTTTTTTCGCAGGCATGTGACCGATCCACTCCGAGTAGGAGTGCTTCGGGTTTTGCCCGTTCAACCATTTGCCCACGTCGATCGTAATACCCTCGGGCGGTTGAACGGTCGCCAACGATTCGACCGGCTTCTCCTTGCTCTTTTTCGTCACCGCTTTCAGAACGGTCACCAGCGACTCGGCATCGTTGCTGTCTTTACCCTTCTTCGACACCGGTTGCTCTGGTTTCGCCAAACCCTGTAATATCTTCAAGCACGGCAATATTATGCTCTCCATCACGACAGGACTCTTGGACTCGTTGCAGGCCATCAAAAACAGTTGCATCACGCATCTCAATTTTTGCTCCCAGCACGTATCCTCCTTTTGAATCAAGGCTGCCAGCAATGCCATTTCGTGGCGCACGGCCAACGACAAATCCGACGTGGCGACGCGACCTCGCAGCGTTAAAGTGATTCGGTTGGTCAGCAAGCTGCAAAGCTCTTTGGTAGACTGTGCGTTGTCCCTGGTAACAAGGCAAAGCAGTTGCCGTACTTCCTCCTGCATTTGCACGGTACCCTTTCGTAAATTATGCTCGACTAATTCCTGTATCAACCCTTGCTTGCAAAGGACCTCTTTGGCAATTTGATTGGTAGCGAGAGCTCTTAACAGGGTCAGGCAGTGTTCCGTAGCAGCCATTGCACAACCGTAACAACGACCTATCGTTTGTGCACCGACACTCGCGGCCACCATTTCTTCGTGCGTAGTCGTCGTCGTTATTGTTGCTGCTGCTGATGGTGACGATGGAAGCGATGACGACGATGCCGGCGGCGACGGTGGCGGTGGCGGTGGCGATGCTGGCGGCGGTGACGGTGCCTCCGCTGCCGCCAACTGGGGACCACTTAAAACCGAACACTCCTCTTTGTTAAGAGCAACCTGTGCATCGCTGCTGAAGGAACAACCGGCAATTATTTGACCACGCTGCTGGCGGTCGTAGGCGACGAGTTCTCGTCGGCAAGCTAAAACTCTTTGTATTATTTTGCTCAGTTCTTCGAAAGATGTTTTGCACTCGCCGCAGTATCTCTGAGCAAGCAACTGTATGGCCCTATTCACCTGGGTACTTCCGCTGGTTACCTGAACTGCGGTTGTCGCGCCATCCTCTATGAAACCACGATCCAAACGGTGCTCCGATATTTTAATCAGCAACATTTCCAACGTTGGTTTATTCGAGATCAACGTTTTGTACACTCTGTCAGCTTTCTCGAGCAAAGTATTAATGGTCGCCACCGTTTTCTTCCGATCGTCGTCGCTCTCGATTGGATCGACCGCGCAGCACGGCCTTCCGGTAAGCGTGTAATCGAATTTCGCGTATTTACAGAAACCACAGGCGTGGCACAGGAACGGATCCTTCTCGTCGTAATTTATCGCACGACATTTGTGACACTGGAACACATTTTCCCCGCAATTGGCGCAAACGCCTGGGTTCGCAGGAACGTTCGCCGAACACCGTGGGCACTGTAGTGTCTCCGAGGAAGCTTGGATATCCTCGTAAAAGTCAGCATACTCGATCATCAGATTACAGGCAACGATCGGCAACGGGAATTCCATTTTTATTTCTGTTTGCCCTTGAGCCAGAGTAATCTTTTTAGCCTTGTGCCACATGGCTGGCTTGTTTTTCAGCTCAACAACCGCCTGAACCGACCGATTGTTGTAATATATGTTGATCGTGCGTACCATTTTCGTTCTCTTCAGATCGCCTATGCGAAGAGTGATTCGACTGATGGTATGGCTACCGATCAATTTCACAATCTGCGTGGTCGTCGTGAACTTTGAGTCCACCTTGATCGACGAAAGTTTGATAGTCGACATTGGTACCTCGGGGTTGTTGCATACCAAACACGGTTCGCTCTCTAAGTAATATCCGTCCATTTCGACAAACTGCGCGAGATTCGCGTAAAGATTCGCGTTCGGATGACGCGCCAACAATTGATTTTCCGCGCGCAATACCGCGACAGCCTGTTCCATGTAGGAATGCATTTTTTTGCCTGCATGTGGTGTTTTCAAGGAAAAGTAGCCGAGCAAGTCGACGAATTGTGCTGCTTTTCGACCGTAAGCTGGCAGCAAAGGCCACAAACGCCACAGTAAATCTAACAGAACCTCTTGATCGGCAGGCCCACAGTTTCTGCAAAGCAAACATTTCGAACAGGCATTTAGAAAGAATGATGGACGGATGGATGGATGGAAGGAAGGAAAGAAGGAAGGAAGGAAGGAAGGAAGGAAGGAAGGAAGGAAGGAAGGAAGGAAGGAAGGAAGGAAGGAAGGAAGGAAGGAAGGAAGGAAGGAAGGAAGGAAGGAAGGAAGGAAGGAAGGAAGGAAGGAAGGAAGGAAGGAAGGAAGGAAGGAAGGAAGGAAGGAAGGAAGGAAGGAAGGAAGGAAGGAAGGAAGGAAGGAAGGAAGGAAGGAAGGAAGGAAGGAAGGAAGGAAGGAAGGAAGGAAGGAAGGAAGGAAGGAAGGAAGGAAGGAAGGAAGGAAGGAAGGAAGGAAGGAAGGAAGGAAGGAAGGAAGGAAGGAAGGAAGGAAGGAAGGAAGGAAGGAAGGAAGGAAGGAAGGAAGGAAGGAAGGAAGGAAGGAAGGAAGGAAGGAAGGAAGGAAGGAAGGAAGGAACGAAGGAAGGAAGGATAGAAGGAAGAAAAGAGCATACTTACTTGTAAATGGCCAATATCAAGGAATGCGCTTGCCAACGGACATTCGTGTTATTCGCTTCTAGCAAGAACGTTTGAATAAATTTAGTCAATAAGCTTGGCGACACCTGCTTTTGAATTTGTTCAACTAAAGCCAAGCATTGAACCTCTTCGAATCTAGCTTCCGTGTCCGAATCTTCAGATTTCTCCCGCTCTCGTCTTTCCTTCGTTGCTGCAGTTCCTGATTTTGCTTCCTGCAGGAACAGGGGAAAAAAATCTATCTCTCTCTCTCTCTGCTCAAGAACGGTAAGATGAGAAGGAAAAAGAATCAAACTGCTCTCACCTTTCCTTTGGTGTCTTTCGACTCCTTTAACTTGTTGCCCGAACATATAGCGCATTGCAAAAGCTGCAACACCGTTGGACTAACACCCTCGTCTAATAGCGTGGATATAGTAAATAGATAAGACAATACTGTGTTTTGTTTCAGACAAAATCGCTGCCAATTTCCTGTACGACTAGTGGCCACTTCCACGCAACATTTCAAGTGTTCGATTAGTTCCACCAAAGAGTCGTACGGCAAATTGATGGAATGCGGCCGTGTTTGGAGGGGTTCGAAACCGCCAGCTGTGCAGCATTTTTGGACCGACTGTAAGAAACATCGAATGTCTGTGCAATTCACCCGCCATTCACGCGCATGATGTGAAAACAAAAGGAGAAATGAAACAAGGAAACTTTGACTTACCCGAACGTGCGAGATCAACGCGTGCAAATCGCGCAGTTGCCTGTACTTTTCTTTATTACCGCAAATAAAGAGGAGCAATTTGCGCACTGGTCGTCTAACAAACGGTGTCTGATAAGACATCATATATTCGCAAAGGTAAAAGTACCAGGGTTGTTCGAAAGCCGTTTGTACCGAACTATTTTCAGCATATTTATGCACTTGATAGGGCAATCGTAATGTCATCTCTGTCAGTAGTTGTGGATAAGGCTCGAATAGGTCAGAAACATGTCCCTTGACGTGTTGCCGCAAAAAGAAGGGTGACATGTCCGGCAGAGATGTTGTTAGATGTTCTTTAAGCAACTGGCTGCCGAGAACGGTAGTCGCTTCTTCCGCTGACGTTCTACGCGCGAATGAAAGGTAGATGAGTGAGTACGTTTCGCGCACGAGTCGCGTGCCAGTCTTTCTTACAACTTACGTTTTCCAGTACTCCAGTAACGCTTTTAACAGCGTTAAACAATAATCGATTACACCAGCCTTGCTTAGTGTCGCTGCTGCCATTTGTGAAATAAACGTTGAACTTTCTGCTTGTGATTTGCCCGTATGTTTCAACCGTGTCATTAGAACGCCTGTTAATAATGATAGCAATGTCAATCATGATAACAACAACAACAAGAGTAAAGAGGTAAAGTTAGAAACAGAGCCGATTAATATCTCACTCAGTAATCGCATAATAAGCAAATGAACTTCTCGTTTGTTGCTTCTTTGGCATATGTTACTAGTATCTGGTTTGTCCATTTCGAGCTCCTTTACCAAAATTCCAAGCAGTCGTTCCACACAAGCTTTATCCCTCTCATTCTGTCCATCTAAATCGGCTGTTAACATTAATATCACCTGAAAGATGCGTTTCGTTAGGAAAAATCTAGAAGTACATTTCACTGTTCCGAGAAACACGTAACAGAGAAAGAATTGTATAAAATAAGCATACCTGCATAAACGGAATAGTCAAAACACCGGACACGTTCGTTAAATTCGGCACGAATTGCATTAGTCTATCGAGTAATAACAGTCGAACGGTATGGAGTTTTGCTATGGTTTCGCAACTCGTGCCAATCTCCTGCTCCGTAACATGTTCATGTTCTGTGCCTTCTTCTTGTTCGGTAACCTGACAAAAGAGTAGCATTTTATAGTTGCAACGGTGCTATCTTTCCTCGCTGTCATAATCCGTATTGGAGCATAACAAGAAGATTATCGATGCGATGAGACGAAAGAAGACAAGTGGAAGAATGCGAGTCGCCTTGGGACTTTCGCCTTGTAGCTGCATACTCTGAACATACAGTACTGATACCAGTAACAAAAAAAAAAAAAAAAAAAAAAAAATGCAACTTGCAAAGGATGTTTCGAAACGCGATGCACGAGCCCGAAGGTATGTCGTAGGGATGCCACAGACGCGTATCGTATCGAAAGTGAACAAAACACCTACTGCACGAACGAATGGACAAACTGAAAGAGGGACGGACGAGAAAACAGCAAGACGGAAACTGAAAAGGTTTACGTTAAAAGACGGAGATGTTAAAAGAAAAGTAATTACGTTGCAACGTCGGTGTCCGTTTCATGGTGCCGCGTACAAAGATAACGATGGAAAAGAGTAATACGGCTACGGCTATAGCAACGACAACGTCAACGGCAATGACGATAGAACTTACGGTGAAGGCCGCGGGAAGACCCACGGAAATAGTTTCGGAACGTGGTGTTTGGGTGACTCCAATTCCTCCGATTGGAGGTATAGAATCGGGACCATTGTCTCCGTACGCGGAGCTTCTTCCCGATACATTATGCTCCCCCGTCATGCTGTCTACAGCACTTCCTCCGCTCTCGCTTCCACCGCTCTCGCTACCCTTGCTACCACCACTACCACCCTAACATAAAATATATCCCAAACATTACTACCACCTACCATAAAGCATTCGATAATCCCCCTCTCACTGTTCCTCTCTTTCCTTAAATTTTTCGTTACGAGTAAACAGCGACAAGAGCAGAGAGTGCTGAAAGTAAAGGAACAGGAAAAAGCGTTGGAGCTGCTTGGAAAAACTCACTTGTTCTGCCGGCGACGTGCGCAGCGTACTGCCATCGGTAGCGGCTGTCGAGCCCTCGTCGTCCGAGCCACCAGCGGAGGCAGTCGTATCCGAATAGTGCCCTCCTGCTTCAGCGACCTAAAAATGTCCATGACAAGACGTTAGGCAACTTCTTGCCCCCTCCAACGTGAAAGCATACATTCAAGCGAGATTTCTATAACGTGCCTGACTTCCACTTTGGACCTGACTCAAACTTTGGGCGGCCAATGCCTGCAAGCTTTGCAACGCCGGTTCACTCAAGTTTGGTAGGTTCTCCAAGCCTTGCAAGTTCGACAAACTTTGCTGGAATCCTTGTCGCAGTACTTGCAAGTCTGAATGTCCACCCTCGTGATCTTGCAAACTAAGCGCGATTGCCAGTTCAACCATTGTCTCGTCATCGGTGTCTGCCGATACATCCAATATCTGCGAAAAGCTTCCGGAACTCAGCAGCGTTTCATAGGAGTTGACTACCCCCCGTATCGCTGATCCACTGCTACTACCAGCGGTCGCGCCGCTGGTGCCGTCGGAAGCGTTTCTAATCGCACCGATGGTTGTCGAAGCGGCCGCACCAGTTGACAAACTCTGATTACTATCAGCTGCCAACATCACTGCCAAAGGATCGGCCATCGATCCCATCGGCTCAACGTCTGGATGCTGTTCCGTATCACGATCAATCGTCGACGTTAACGGTTGAAGCGTTGCTATTTCTCGGTGGGATTGCATGGATGTGGCAGTTTTTTCTTCCGCGTCTACAACTGTTCCTGCGCTCGTGCCCGCACCTTTGTCAAGCATCGGAAGGGGTTACTATCGAGAATATCGTGCACCCACCAACTACCACAACACTCGGGCCGATTTCAATGATTTGTATTACCTGACGCGCCACTGCCGGGGAGATTTGGTACGCAGACCCTTCTGCTCTTATACCTTGGACGAAGCACCCGAATTATCGCTTGCTTCGCCGTAAAACTGACAGCTGTATCGGACGACAGCAGCAACTGTAGATATAATTTCGCAGCTAGCGGAACATTTTTCTCGACGTCGCACGTCGTAAATGCGTGAATTATTTCAACGATCGCGTGAATCGTTCCCTCCGTGTGAGTTAATCCCGGAACTACCACCGGTGAAAGAGCCATGTTCTTCGGATAAACCGTATGCAACGACCACAATATCTCCATAAGTTGCACCACGAGATGCTGTTGACTACCATCCACGCTTTTACGAGACTGAGAGGCATTTTGTCGATCCTTCTTCGAAAATGCTACTAGATCGTCCAACAGAATAAAACTAGGTTACCCCGATTGCTTAAACCGGCGTGTACATTACGTGCGGTATTCGCTGCACCTACCGTTCGTCTCATCTATAGGTCTATTCGCGTACTGATCGTTAAATTTGGCAAGATTTTGCGGTCGTGAAACTGAAATACCGCGTACAATAAGCACCAGTCTATAGAAGTTTACTGCATCTATATCTCGCGCGTCGTTAACTTCTCTCATCGATTTCAACGAATCCAATACGTGCGATAGCAGCACGTGATCCTAAAAAAAAAAAAAAAAAAAAAAAACAGGGAGAAGGTTGGTTCAAACTGATCTCGTATTATATTTGCGAGAAGCAATGCAACTTGAATGTACCTTGTGCATGTGATACGCCTGTTTGGACGGATGCAGAGTGGCTAGAAGCGCGGTTGTATGCATTTGCACCGATGGCGGAGTCGGCATTACCAACAACTGCGACGCTACGTCGATCGCTGTTGCTTTCAACGATTGTCTGTTCTCGTCGTTCGAAGGTATATTGAACGACAATTCCAAAACTTCCAACGTACCAGCGATCAATCTAGAAGAATAACAGTCCCCGAAATGATACGATTCCGCGGACGTAGAATCCCCATCTACGTGTACACGTATGTATTATAATAGAGTGCGACCGAGCGACTCGTGAAACATGTAGCACGTATACTCTGATCGTACCGTGGCTGGCAACCAATTTACTCTATCATTCGTCTTTCACTTGCCGCGAGTCTCGCTCGGATCACTCGGTCAGATTATACGGGTGCGCGTTTGCATGCACATCTATCCGCATCAGCAACATTGCCTGTTTCTCTCAACTCGTTAAGCTATAATGATATTTTTCTTACCTTTCGATATCAAGGGATTTGTCCTTGGTGGTGCTAAAGCATTATTCAACGATAAAAGATTTCGCTGCGCACGATTAACAAAGAAACAGCTACGTACTTGAAACTGTATACAGCAAACATGTATACGTGATACAGTGTGTTTCGAGAAAACCGTCTGGCCGAAAATTCGGAAAGTCATTTAAAACGGAGGCCGTCCATCGGACGACAAATTCGGACAACAATGAGTGGTAGTATGGATACTTGAAAACGATAATACAGACTTGACGAAACTTTGACAAAACGGCGAAACGTTTGCGAAACATCTTGTATCGTATTCATTATGTTTCAACGGGCTTACCTGTCAACAGGAGACACGGATGCAGGCGCAGAATGACCGCTATCCGTTTCACTATTTATCGTCGTCGCTGGTGCAGACGTGGTCTGACCTGCCGAAACGTCTTCTATTTCTTCCGGCCAGCCAAAAGCATCCTTCGTTTTACCATATCTGAACGGCAAAAGAACAAGATTACACATCAACACGAACAACAACACGCGCGCCTAATATATTATACTGTATCATATGTACGCACATTTTAATGCAATCCAGCATGATCACAGCTTCGGGGTCTTGCGACGGTCCAATTGTGATGGTTAATTTTTTATCAGCCAGTAGGCTTTCCTCTCGTGTCAGAGGTATGTCGAACCACCGGCATCTCGTTAAGGTTGTACTGATGCTTCTGCCGAATACCTGGCGATGAAATGTTTCACGTAAACATAGATGGAACATGGATGGTAGTTAATGCAATTTCGATCGAGAAGAGGAGAGCAAACCGACCTCGATGTACACCGGAGCTCTCTGGATTCCCTGATTTCCAAGCAGCACTCGAATTCCTGTCATAACCAAAACAGCGTCGTTGTTGGTAACGTCGACTTTGAATCCGATTGCTTTCGTGGAAGCGACATACATCCCGGTGGTGTTCAGTCTGTGCTTAATTTGCGCGACGTTGTATATTTGCAGCAAGTCGTTACCGCCAAATTCCACATCGTTCATCAATTGACAATGCTCGAAGAAGTCAATGGGAAACGTGACGGATCCGGATGGTTTCCCCGATTTGGTGGTCTTCTTCTTTCGCGTCGGCTTCACCGCGGCCATCGTACCCACCGGTTGCACAGCAGGCGACATCCAGTATCCAGTTTCCTCCGTTCCAGCCCTGTAAATCCTCAGACTTCCGTCCTCGCACAACAGAATCAAGGTTGTGCAATGTTCAGCGTTCGAGCTCGCGTGTCTTATAGCGACCATGTCCATTATTTTCGCTTTCGCGGGAAAAACCTTGATCTCTTGAATCATTATGGAATCCGGCTTGATCATCAGTATTACAGGATTATTGCTCGTCTGCAGAACCGAACAGATCAGGCCAGGATGATTGGGCACCTCGCTCCATTGACACAGCGGTTGCTGCTGATTGTTGTTCGACTTGTTCCCGTTCGTGCTTTTACCACCGGCGAGATTAATTTGGAACACAACCGTTACGTCGGTGTCCATGTATTTAAGTGGAGCGATGAAGCTTTTCCCGCACGCGTAACTAAAGAAAAGTAATTGCAGTGCATGCGAGTAATAAATCGAGACACCGCCACCGCCAACTTGACCGTTGTCCTTAATTTCCGAATGATAGACATCTAGGGTGTTCGTGACGTAGAACGGGCCGTACTTGGCCGAGCTTAGCTCGTCCATAGTCTGGCCGTAAATATAGCCGGCCGAGGACATGATCAGCAGGTAAAAGACACCATCTTCCGCGTGCCTAAACGTGCAATCCCGTATTTTGCCGGTTGGCAGGAGAAAGTAATACTGCGGGCAAAGGACATCCTTCCCGAGATCGTAAATTTTCACAAAGTCCGCGGTAACCAAGGCCAGCTGCGTTTGAGATCCAGGCAGCCAGATCGCTTTTATTATATAATTGCCGGTCTCCAGTTGCGGATGCAGAACCAAATGATCGGACACCATTCCGGATGTGTTGAAAGTCAATACGTGACAGTCCTTGAAGCCGCAGACAGCCAGAAAATCTTCGTTCCATTGATTACTGGTTACCGATAACACCGTAAAGGGTACCGGCGCGGACGAAAGTCTCGTCAACGTTAATTTCCTTTTAGACGAGTCGGGCTGCCTCAACAGGGCGCTCAACTGCAACACGGTTATCTTTCCCTTCTCGTGCGAAACGGCCAAGTGTTGCCTCTTACCGTGGGGGGAGGACAGGCAGCACATCGCGACCCGACGTATCATATGGGCGGACAGAAGCTGCCTAATAGTTTGCCCTTGATCGCCGGTGTAATTCATTCGAACGTTTTCCAGCGCACCCTCTTGCGATCCCAACGTGGGCAGCATCAGCTCATCGGTATAGTCAAACTTTTTTTCAACCGTGTGCAACTGTTTGAGCGCGGCTTGAGCACGCGCATGACAACCGACCGCCGAGTTCTTTCTGCAGGAGGCGTCCACGGACGGGGCCAATGCACGAGTCAGTTGAACCAACGACGACACCACACCGCTCTTCCGCAGATGGCTCTGTATCCAATCTCTGGACGTCTCCAATTGTTTCGTTAGATACGCGTGCCGTTTCTTGTCCCGACCCCGACGCTCCTGTTTCTCGGCAAAGTACAACGGGCTAGACGTTCTTCGCCGATAACCATCCCGAGCATCGATCGCCGTCCCGTGTACATTTCCGTAACACGCGGCAACGATACCGCTGCTGTTGCTGTTGCTGTTGCTCGTTCCGGCGCCGCTCACACCGTTTGCAACGCCGTTCGCACCGCTGCCCCCGTTGTTGCTCGGATGTTCGGAAGCTTGCGGACTCCGCTTAGTTAACGCTTGGCAAAACCCGTCGTTCTTCGGGCCGCAGTCGCAAAAGAAATTTCCGTACTTTGCATACGTAACGTCGTGTCCCCGATGACAAACGCGAGCGCATACCGTACAAACGCCCACACCGTTCACCATGTTGCACGTGTGACAGTTGTACCAATGCTGGTTCATAAATTCCTTCAACGTGATCGTGAACGTGCAAAGCTTGTTACAGAGGCTATCCTCGTCCGAATCCTCGGCCGCGCTATCGTCCTCCTCGTGCGGAATGTCGTCTATCCAATCGCTGTCGGTCACATCGTTCACCGGCGTAGCACCCTCCCAAGGTGGGCTGGTCGCCCGATCTTGCGACTGCGCCGGTTGCGGCCAGACCGCGCTCACAATGTCGGCTATATAATTCAGTATAGAACAGCTCGCTTCGACGAACGGCGACGGTTTATCCAAGCTGTCCACCTCCTTGCTCATCAATTGTTCCTTGCACAGTTCGATCCATTCGATCGCCGCTTTGAACAGCAAGGTGTGCCCTTTCTCGGCCCCGGCGTCGGCTAGCGTGGACATCACGTTCATCAATTCCGAGAAGCCGTTTCCGTCGATCGCCGGTGACAGAATGTGATACGCCAATGGCACCAGGGCACGAAGGATAGTCACCGGTACACCTTCGTCGACGCTATTCTTTCCCTTCACTATGTAATTCGTCAGCGCTCGTAGAAACCCACTGTACTCCTGCATCGAGATGTGCTGCTGGCCTTGATGCTCCAATTGCTGCTGATGGTAATTTGTACTCGCCGATTGATTGTTCCCGGTCGAATCGTTCGGCAACAAGATGAACCACTGATCCTGCTCGTTGTCCGCCGCGTTGCCGCCGCTCACCTCGTCCGCCTTCTCGCTCTCCTCGGTTCCGTCCGTAACGGCGACCGACGCGTTCGCTGTTACCACAACTGGTGTTTGTCCGTTCGCCGGCGTTCCAGACGGGGAGACGCTCGTCGCGCGGAATATAACTTGCTTCATCCACGTCTGCAACTTTTCCGGTTCGACGTGAGCCAGATTCGACACCGAACCGCACAGACGTTCCAATGAACCGTCGCCCCCTTTCTCCGCAGCCTTGAAGAGCATGTTGAAGAATCGAAAAACATGCGTGGCGAACGCCTGCGAGTATTGGGGAGACATCGTGCAGAGCAGCACGGAAACGAGGGAACGGTTCGTATTTGGCGCGAAAAACAAGTCCAACGCTTTGCATCCGACCGGCTCTTCCAGCAACTGTCCCCAATATTTGATACAGCGTTGAAGGATCTTTTCAGGCACGGTTATATTCACGGGATCTTGGGCGTCGTTGGTGTATTCGATGATCAAGTTGTAAGTGCGATGCAACACGAAAATATGTTCCCGCAGCTGTCGCGTCTCGCTGTCGTTATCGCCAAGCAATTTCGTCAAAGCCTTGTTCGCGGTGTCCCGAATGTAGGCCGTTCGGTCGTCCATGGATAATGCAACGAGTATCTCCAATACTTGTGCACGCACCTCGGTATTTTCCGGCACCGTAGCCGGTGTAACGCATTGAACTATGAACGTGGTTAAGCTGTGCAGCAACTTCTTCAACGACGGATTAATAGAAATCGTTGGGTACTCGGAAAGCGATCTGACGTGTTGCCACACCGTCGCCAAGATGTAACTTTCGGCCGGTATCACATCGTTCGCGTACGCGATCCAAGGTACGCGAACGATCTCGATGGACTTCCATCCATCCAACACGGACAGTACAGGGGTTGGCAGCGAATCGATCAAGGCCACTTTGCTGCCCCAATTCGCGCCGGCCACTGCAATTATATCGTCCAGCAATGAATAATCTCTCGGGCTAAATTTACCGTCTTGCTCGAGCGACTCGAGCATCTCGTGCACCACGCTCGACCGGCACAACAGCATGATCGACTCGGTCAACGAAAGGACATGCGGCAGGATACTGCTCATCATTCTAGTTGCGTTATGGTTTGCGCTAGCGCCAGCGCCAGCGCCGGTGCCAGCGCTAGCGTTCGCGTTCGCGTTCGCGTTCGCGTTCGCATTCGCGTTTCCAGATTCTGGACTCTGGGTCTGCCTAATAGAGAAAAATAAGGAAGATCGTTAGACGACGAACCAGTAATCAGTGTTCGCTCTCGAATGCCAGGCAAACTTACTTGGAACTCTCGACACTACTCTCGTTTTGGCTTTTCGCTAGGTTCTCGTGGAAACGAACTTGCAATTTCCCGATGACCGACGCCAAAATACACAACGAACTGAGCTTCGGCATGACATTTATCAAAGTCATTTTGTTGCTAAAATTAGCATCAGGCTTTAACGCCGCGATACAATTTTTCGCCACTGTAACATCGTACTTGAGTGAATTCACGGTAGACGATACCGTCTTTAACAGATTCTCCGCATATTGTGTATACATTCCTTGTCTCACCAAACAATCCTACGAGCAAACGTAACCAAGGTTTTACAACTTTATCCTCATCATGCCCAGTCGTTCTCGATCGAGTAGTAACAGCTATTTATGAATATGTTGCTACCTTCATCCAACCGGTGAACGTTTTGTACGCTGCTCTCGGCCCCCAGATTAACGAGTAAAGCAACATCGGCCCGGCAGGAATTTCTTCACCAAGAGCCAGCTTATCCATGTACGGCGTAGACGGTGGCAACATCAACAATAATCTGTCGTCAACACGATACACGTCAACTGGCTTGGCGTGGTCGCAGAATGCTCCCACAGAATGTCTCTCGACTTGATTTTACTTACCGCCAACATATGGAAAAGCAATAGCGAATCGCGCACAGTCCGATGAAGGACGGTGCTGTTTTTTCTTTCCCCTCGGCGCTGACTTTCCTTTGCATATCGGCTTGATTCAGAACGTTCAGGATGTCGATTAATGCGTCGACCAGAAGCGGATATTTCATTTTATCGGGTGCCCCCAAAATGAAGTTGCATGCCTGTCGCGTTAAACAAACGTAATACAGTATATATTTTTCACGATCGTTACCAACGACCATCACTGCCAGGCTGTTATTACGAACCAGTCCGTCCAATTTCGGAGTGTCTTGATTATTGAAATCCGTGGTAGAGAGATTGTAGAATCGGGGCTTCATCGAAAATTCCTCCTGATTGCTAATTTTTCTATAGTCGTCCTCGATTCCCGTCCACGGTGTAAAAATACGCGACGTTTGCTTGTTACCTTCTTTCGCGTCAGATACCAAACTCGTGGCAGAGAACAGATTCCACTGAACCTACGTGACAATCATTCGAATACGTAACGATCGGCCGCTTAAACGAAAATCTCCCGCGTACGACGCGTAACGATACAATGAAAATGTACAAGATTTTTACTACCGCTCAAATGTATCTCTCGATTTGGTGGCCCTGGTGTCTTGTTACTTTTTCGTTCACGCATACAGCGAACGTCAAACCTTTATTGCTCTTGCATTCGACGCACTTAACGTTATTTAACATGTTATCAATAACGTCTACGTACCGATCCTCGTTACACGACGAGCCATTAAAGGGAAAAAAGAAACAAGGGCGGACAGTACAGGAGGCAGAGTACAGATTGGATTAGGTGACGAAGGTGAGGAGACGAACGGGGACCAGTCTCGAATGCTTTCTCCCTCTCGAATGAGGATCTGTCCAATTATCATCATCATCATCATCATCATCGTCATCATTTACTTACTTGCTCGAGCAGCGCTGGAGGCGCGTCGTAAAGGTGTTTCATCATATACTCGAGCAACAACAGCAATCGCGACAAGTGTAGCAACTGAGAATCTTTCATCGGCGTTTTAACCGCTTCGCTGCAACGCACAGCTCCGCTCCCGGTTACAAGCAACACCGACTTCTTCTGCATCAAGTTAAGAGTGTGGAACAGAATCAGAACCAGTTGAGCATGCTCCACGTTCAAATCTGCAAGTATCGATGTATCGTCATGTCGGTTGTCGGGATGACAAATAGTTACGTTTCCCACCGATAATCCAATTGCAGAAAGTTCAACAGAACTTGCCCCCTCAATCTCACCTTCGTTCTCGGTTTCAAACGTGGACGGTGGATTGCATACGTTCTCCACCATAGTCGTTATCAAACGATGCCATATGCTTATACAGGCAGCTTCTTTCTCCGATTGAGGTTTCAGCAGGAGAACCTGTAGGCGAAGATAGAGCATCGTAAGATTAGGCAGAGTTACGAAATCTCCAGTCCAGAAACCATTCAGTCAGTCTTAAGTCTCTACGGCTCACCTGCGCCAACACGCTCAACGTCCTCGGGTAAACTTGCAGCGGCCATGTGCACGGAGTCGTGCTCTCGGTCGTAGACCAAGGATTCACGCCCAGATGTTGCAGCAGGGTGTATTGCAAGCTCTCGCTCAACGTGTTACGCGCAAGTAAGTTGTGAGTATAGCGGCTCAACGCCTGCGAAAATTCAGAGTACATCGCGCCCAATGTAGCGCCGTAGAACACCGATATCGTCCCTGAAATCGGATATATGCTTTGTCGCGATCTTCCTCGTACGCACACCATCCAACTACATCCATGCGGACAAATATTATTCTCTGGCTCACCTGTCTCTGTCCTGGCCGTTTCGTGATCTAAATCACGAATTATCGCCGCCAGTATGACCATTTGCTGCTCCACTAATCCATTTACCACATACTCGCGAACATACAAACTTCGACTGCCGATCAAATGTTGATTCATGAATTGAAAAATTTTCGTGGCCAGTGATATGTACTGTAACGGGACGATCAAACAAAATTTCGTTACCAATGCGTTTTAAACCTGTTTAAACTTTTATGCTTTTCTACTCAGTTTCTACTCATTATTCGGGTACTAATTTGAACGCAGTCGAAACGGAAGAATAATTCCCTTACACCATGAGGTTCGCGATTGTCGGGAACAATAGTAGTCGCGGTTCTCTCTGCGCTGGTTTCGTTGTTCGATTCTTTCGTACCATTCGCAGCTGATCCATCGGACAGATCAATCGTTTCTTCGAACCATGCACCCAAAATGGGTTCGCTGTCCTCCTCTATCGACATAACAGTTTTTTCTGTATAGCGAGAAGACGCGTTCATTCTATTAATTATCTCGCCAATTCTTGCGTTAACGGTGGAAGCAAACGACAACATCGTTTTCCGATCATCCACTTGCTACGACACCGGCGAACGAAATATACATACGATAGAAATAATATGTACGACCATTGCGCAAACTGGAGCGACGAGTCTATTCTCGCGCTATAAACTCGTGCGCGTTCCCCACGTGGAAGAATAAGAAAAGCCATCGTACGCGTTTAAACAGATTCGATTCTTCTGCCGAACGTATGCATAATTCGATTCCTGGTTCGTTGCAATTGCAATCGGAACGAAATACAACGTGGCTGTCAGTTCAAATAGCACGATACAAGGAAAATGCAATTTCACCTTCATCGGTAGAATTATCCGAACAACTCATCAGATCTTCGTAATACGTCGTGGAACCGGATTGACTGGAAGCTTCGCCTTCGGAGGGATGCTTTTGTATCCTCTTTAAAGTGCAAGCCTACGGCATAAACGTGCAATAATATATCGCTGATATATAATCCAGGCATTGTACGCACGGGGACGTTCACCCTGATACCGACCCTTCTGTAACTTATGGTCGCCAGATAAAATAGCAAATGATTCAGTGGCACAGCTTGAAGAAACGTGACAGCCCTTTGCAGCGCCGTAGCGGTGGATAGTATGTCCAATGGAGCTGCTTCCGCCGGAACTGAACATTCCCCTGACGCTTCCACAGACACATCCTCCAACAGCGCGGCCATTAAAGTCAGCGCATGCGATGCCAAGGCGACCGAGAGTACACCAAAACCTTGCTGGCTAACATCCAAATGTTTATAATCATCGTTCCACCGATCATCCTTTAGTAAATACAGTCATACGAGGCAGTTTGTTTGCCTTTTTTTTTTTTTTTTTTTTTTTTCTTGTTTCTCAACAGCGTGTCTTACATTTTCATCAGATTAACTCGAATTGTCCCATCTCGAGCCTTGCTAGGCGACTTTCCCTTCTCTTCCTTACCCTTGTCCGCTGCGCTCAGACCGCTCACCGTCAGCTGAGCTTGCAGGCCAGCTACCAGCAGCCACACTCCGATCAGCAAGTGATTTTGTAGAATCTGTTTGAATGGTACAATCACCTAGTTAAATGCATCTTAGCGAGGGCGAAGGTGCTATCGGATTCAATCAAACCAACTCCTTACATGACCTCCCGCTCGCGTACTGTTTTTGATCACGTTCGAGACCAGTCCAAATATTTCCAGGCTCCTTTCGACAACTGTGATCGCCAAACTCTCGTACTCTTCCTCCGCGTTTTTCATACCCTGAACAGTTTGCGTTCCGGCAGGTGTGTTCACGCTGCACTTTGGTGACACGGCATTCGTTATTCCGACGATGCTCGACGCGGTCGCGTATACGATCGAACAATACAGGCACGACATGGTCAGCAGCGACATTTTCTCCAATTTAGACGGCGTCAACGGTTCCAACAAAGGCAAAGACATTACACTGTGCACGATATTAATGTCGTTTGATACAGAATGTAAATTATGGCGTATAGCATGCGCGTCGGAAGCATTCACGGGCAAAGTGAAGCTCTTCTTATTCAAGTAAGCTTGATATTTGCGGGTGTAACACGACAAGTGCGGAAGGTTCAAGCATATATCCAATAACGTGTCACCTATACCCATACCTCGAAGGATATTTATATTGTTTGTAACAAGCATCGTCTGAAAAATTTTCAAATTTTTGGGTTTTCATTCCTGGAGCGCTTATACGATATTACACATCGTTAAATAATCTTTGGGGGTGGTACCTTAACGTCCGAGGCTACCTCATTGCCAACGCCATCGTTCGTAGTCTTACTTCCATTCTCATTGGCGCTCTCAACGACAACAGGCATGGATACCGCGAAGTCTTGAAGAGGCATCGCCAGTTGCTCCAAAATGCTACTGGACAAATCGCCTCGAATACGTACCGCGTCTTTCGCCGATTGACACGTTTCTTTCTCGGTTCCGGAGGGCGATTGCGACTTAACATAATGGGGTACGTTTGAATTTTTTATCGTAGCGATCAAAGCTACCTCTTCAGTCGACGACAGCAAAGACTGTCCCGTACAAAGGGCCCGAATCGGCATCAGCAATTGTTTGGTGCTCAATACCGTAGGAGTTCCATTTCCCAATTGAATTTGATGCTGCGACAATTTGTCCGCGAGACGTGCCAGCAAAACTTTACACGCTTGACAGACTATGGATATTTGACTCTTGACAACTGAAAGATCGACAAATATTAAACACACACGGTCGTACCGTAACGAAAAGTATTTCTTGGCGACAACTCAGTTGCCATTTCCGCAGCTTACATGTACTGGCGCAACCGCCAAGATAATCTGCCGCAAGGGCTGCCACAGTTGTGTAAAAGACATCGTACTCTTCCTCCTGAGAGGTGAATTTGTTTTCGCTAAAAAGTACATAGGAAAATAGAATGAAAATTTGAGGAACGGAGCGACAAGTCGTTGAAATTAATAATAGTCGTTTTCTAGCTATGTCATTACGAACGTAGGACTGGCGCAATCGGATTATAAACGAGAAATAGTCTTGCATTCGAATGATTATCATTCGAAGGCGCACAAAATGTTACCTTTTCGCGATACTTTTGGCCAGTTCGAAGATTTCATTTTTGTCGAACGAACCGTGCGACACAGCTAATATTGGCTTCATTATCGACGACGACCATTCATCGTTACCACCACTCTTGGCCGCCATTTTCGAAACTGTTCGACTTTGTTCGAGCCTCGCTTCTTTCCCGACTCCCGCGACGTGACGAGACTTTGCGACTACGGCGCACACTTGCCTGCATGCATGCACGCACACACACCCGCATAAACGTTCCTCGTACGTTTCGCGTATCCTCGCCACTTGCGAACTTCTACACCGTTCCGACGCTGTTCAACCAACCCGATCCTTTTCTAGGTACTCGACCTGCGCAATTTTTAAACCTTACGATGCTATGCTATATTTTATACCGCCCTGCTGTACATACATACACACATGCATGCATTCATGCACACATAGATAGATGTATGTACCTCTCGCGAAAAATGAAACGCAAGAGACAAACAAAGGAAAGAAAGGTGTCTCGGACGTATAAAGAAAACGAATAATAACTCGGGCGAACAAACTGCCAAATAAAAAGAAAAAAATGGTAAAAAAATTATTTGAGTAGAAAGGGAAACAAACAATTCACGCCGGTTGTCGTCGAACAGCGCGCGCGTGTTTTATATACAATACAACTTATATACATATAATTACAACTACGAACAAACGCGTTCGAGTCTCTATTGAATGGCTACAGTCGATAATTTCCAGAACACGAGAAACGCACGTTTTTCGCGTTACTATTTAACATCAAACTAATGTCGCAGATGATGTATAGAACAGACCTATCATCGAATGCATTGTCTTGTCCCCTATATCGTGGCGTTAGCAATAGTGGTGGAGAAATATCGATGGCACTATCGATATTATCGATGGTTGCTACTATCGAAAACTATCGGTAGTATATGTTTAGTATCGATAATTATCGAAAATGTGGGTTGATATTCGTAATTCTTTATGCTCCGTAATAAATAACGTTTAGAATATTCCAAGCGAAGTGTTCTAAGATCTGGATGCTCTGATGCTTTTCTTCTTTTTGTTCGACAACCTAGAAACGGGTACTAAAATAATGGACAGCTTTATTCATCGCGTATCCTCGTTCCTAAATTATTATCGATATATCGATAGTTACAAATTATATGGTCGATCGTACAATATAATTTTGTACGGTCAAAAACAACGGAAAATATACATACCTATAAAGGTATCGAGCATGCGGGATGTTGTTCATGTTTGAAAATATTCCAAACTCACGCGAGGCAATGGAAGGGCGATGCATAATTTACATCGAAGACGACCAATCGGTCGGACGACTTGGTAGTACATCACTTTATTACAGTTAACAGAAGTATGCGTAAATAAATGTTTATATAGATTGTCAGTAATGCTGCACGTTTTAATTAGACCACAACTGCGTAACAATACAATACCGGCGAACGTTAGTTTAGTTCAACGATAAAGCAACGAAGAAGCATTTGACAAAAATCTACCAATGCGTGTACCGGTACGCGCGTGCACCCACAAATTAATCCTCCACTACAATTCTTTAAACGAGTCATAGATAACATATCAATCGTTCCTAACTTTTCCTAATTTGCTTCTTATTTTTCTATCTCATCTTAACAGATCAGGCGCACCTTTGCGTACAACGTATTTCGAGCGGCAGCTTATTGCATGTGTATTCGTTTTTTTTATGCCGCGAGTAGAGAACAAACCTTAATTAAATGCATTCGGAAACAATGCAAGAATGTTGTTATATTACATATTTTACGATACAAAGAATATCGTGATATTAAAGCCACGGATCACATTACTACGGTTACCGGTACAATTCAGTCGAAGGTTTCTTAGCGGTTTCGCTAATGTTTCTCGTATCGTCTGCGATGCATATACACGCATATTACCAACAACTCGGCAAATTCGAAGCTGCATTGCTAGATCTTACGCGTCAACATCACTTTTAGGCCGTGCAAAGCCAAACGGCCAAACTAATTGCTGAAAGGAGCGCAAGCCAATCCAGAGAACGGAACCAAAACCAGTCCGTTTAATCGTTCGTCGACTGTCGAGTGTACGCTTAAATTAATGGCAGTATCATCGAAACGTACGCAAATCGATAGAAGCCGGATTCGTCCTAAGGACGTTTCGTTTATCTTTCCTCTATTACACACTCGTTGTTAGTATAATCGTTGAGCCACTTAATCACAGGTTCTTAAGAGCTACTGGCAACCACGATAATGTATTGCTTTTCTCCGACGATTGCTTTCAGTCATAATCGACAGCTTTGCATACCAAACGAGATATTTCCTCGCGTTCAGGGTCAATTTTTTCCGGGGATAGCAAATGCAATTCACTCTATACGCGAGTAAACGTAATATTCGCAATTGTAATTTTCCTTGCCAAATGCTCGAGCAAGTAAAAGGCGTAGACGAAAACTGAATACGATTGAATTCGTTCAGTTTTCATTTCTTTTCTCTTTTCTCGCTTGCACGCGAACGGACAAAAGAATACTCGAAACGATTAAAATAAATCCGCTCCATATTCTTCCCTGCACATCTTTGTACAGAGCCATTCAATACGTTTCGCAGTATGTATAATGACGTATAGTATAATTGAGCATGTCCCTTTTTCCGCTGTACCTACTCATTGTCGGATGACAATTTTATAAACACACAACATTCTTGCCCGAAGGTATCCTTTAATATGCATAGGAAAAGGAGCGATTTAACGTCTGCGATCACGCGCAGGCAAATCATGGCAAGCGATGGGGCGTTCGAATGTGGACGGTATTTGGAAGTACGTTATATCAAACATACGGGCGTAATATATGTATTTGCACGTAGTGATACATTCTCCGACAGGTAGTTGCGAAGCAAAACTAGGCCAATAGGTGTGGAATTTTCAAGCTTCGTATAAAACGCGGATAAAAATTTAGTCCGAACGAATCTGAACGCACTGCTTTTGTCACGCGTGCATACCAGGACATAATTATTCAGCGTTCGAGCACTAATAGTCGAAACAAATTGGAAGCGTTTATGGATGCAAGAAAACGCGCGACCTTCCTATAAAAGCTGACGATTAAAACTGAAGATTTATGCGGAACAAGTTTTACTCTTATCTCATCGAGAGCTACGAGCGCTTCAACGCGCTATCGTCCCAACAAGGAAAGTTGATCGAGCATCGAACGCGTATATTCGACGAGCGAGATCATCGCGCCTCCCGACATTTACACACGGATCTCAATGATCCCTAACATTCAGTTTGTACTTTGTTCAAAACGTAACTTATCGTTCACGTACAACAGCCTGCCCATTCTTATACATATATGTTTCATACGTTGACCGCGCGAACAACAGTGGAATCGCTACGAGCGTATATGTATGTATTTCGACCGTGCGTCAAAAGCGGACAGAGCGCGTAACTATTTACGATAAGTAACATTTTCTACGTATCCTTCATTACACTGTCGGTTGCAACGACGAACCAACAAAAAAAGAAAAACGAACCGAAAAAAAGAAAAAAGTACCATTGACAAATTTGACGTTTAGATTGAAAGTATAACCGTCGCATCGGGACAGTTTCCCCATTTCAGACAACTGCGTTTTACACATAGTTAAATCCCTTAGATCTATTTATTTTCCACGCTCGTCATCGAAACTATATCAAGGTGTCCAATAATGCCCGTTCTACAACATTTGCACGCGACTTTTACAGCGAGATTTCGAAAAGTTTCTTTTCCTCTTTCCCTCAGCCAAAATACGTAATACTCTTTGCCAAGATCGCAATGAGAAATATTGTACATATATAGGTAGAACCTATAAACGATTAAAGAAATTATAATTTTTAACAAACACATACGGTAATAGGAAAAAGGTGACCGGGTTAAGGGGATGCCGATAGATAGGGCGAGAGATTAAACGATGAACGAAAAATTGATTACTGTCCATCCCAACCGCGCGTGCAAACGCAGAAGAGGCAATTCGGTCGTCTGTATTATTGAGTGGAACTAACAGAAGATCGGTCGCTGTCTATCGATGCTGCATCCGATAGGGGAACCGTGGATAACGCTAAGGATGGAGAATCGAATGCAACGTAGTTTTCGGGGTAGACTCTCGTGGATAATTGTCGCGGGGACGACAGACCCATATTTATATTCTCGGGTAAGGGTGGTAATACGTTATTTTGAAATTGTCCAGATATGTTACCAACGGGCTGATAGTTTGCTACCACGATGATCTTGCCGCTTCTACTGCGAGCCTTGCCAACACCAAAGTAACGACTATTCGCCCATATCAGTTGCGTAAAATGCCCTGCGACAAAGTAAACAATGAATTTTTTCGAAACTTTCTTTTTTACCGAGCGATCGCCGTAGTTAGTGACCATATGATTGTATTCGATCGTGGATAGGGAAATACCTGCGTTTACGTTGGCATGAAGGATATCCGGCTCCTTGAGAAAGTCGTATTGCTTCACTGCCGAATACCAATAGGACGCAACGTCTTGACCGGTGACATCGGTAGGAAGAGCACTGCCAGGTCGACAATAAAGATTCTGTCCAACTTCCCGATCGTTTCTATAGTAAAACGTATTGGTATGCGCTAAATGATTGGCCCACGTTTGGGCGTATTCGCATAGCTGCAAGGAGGGTAAATATCATTCTTCGCTATTCTTCATTGCGCACACGATACATATTATTGGGAATTACTTTACCTGCGGCGACATGGTCAACGGCGGTGCGTTATGCCTTTGCCGATAAACATTGTGCCAGCACAGACATTCCGTAATAAATTCGCTGTCCCGCCAGTCGGTTTCCAAATCGTTACTGTCATGTGCGATACTCATCGGCCTCTTACGCAGGATCTACATTCGTGGCATCGAGAGAATAAGAGCAACATTGTTTCGACAAGATCGAAGAAGCGGAAGGATTTCGTTCGCTCACCTTTTTCAACAGCTTCGGTCGATTATCGAGCTGAAGAAGCTGATCGTCGGTCAGGCCCAAAGACGCGGACGTCGATTCGCAGGGGTCCGAAACCCGATTCGCTTTGTAGAGTTTCGATTGTTCGACCCTTTTTCGAAGGTTCTCCAACGCTCTGGCCTCTTCTCTCTTCCTCGAAGGAGGCCAATTCGCGTTCGACGTATGAATCATGCTGATACCGACGGAAGAGGAATCCTAGAACGCGTTCCGCCATAATTGGCATCATTGGACGTTAATTTGTCGCATAGTACGCAACGTCGCAGCACGATGCCGAAACGTATAGATCGAATTAGAAAGAAAAAGAGGTGCGATACACCACCTTTTGATGATTACCATTGGCGAAATTGAAGTCTGCCAATTGAGCCGTTTGACTAAGCAAACGACGACTAGCAGGACATCGATTGCGATTTATCATTTCCTTCTGAATAGCATACTCGATAAAGTAACTCTCAACTTGCAGGTCGTCGCGATCGCACGACGGCAAAAGTTCCATAGTTTCTTCAGCAGCGTCGAATGTGCCGTTCACATCGCCCAACTCCATCGCGGTAGATTTTTCTGAGATTTCGAGGGAATTATTGGTATATCATCGAAACCGGATGCCCACCGTCGACTGCGGTACTGACAGTCGCGACCACCACACTACCTACTTCCTAGAAACTGCATCTGCGTCGACGCGACCGCCGACAGCCTACTCGCGCGCGCATCAGGCACATATCGCGTATTTGGATACCCTTCGATTGAAATCAACTCGTTCGCATACGCACGGCAGTCTAGTACATTAGGCATCCAAACATTCGTCACTTACAGCGGTTTCAGCAAGGAAGCCGAACCGCTACGAAAGGAAAAGGCTGCAAAGCACGGTAGGAACAAATCGGCACGTCTTCGAACGCAAGGTAGTCGAAGGGTAAAAAAACGCAGGGTACGATTGGAGTTGGCGAGGGCGCGGAAGAAAATCAATAAATGAACGCAACTTTGTCTATAGCTATCTACGAGCATAGTCGAAACATAATGTGTAAATATTTTTGATCGCAATCTCAGTGATGCACCGTTTTTCATTGTAATACGATCGTGCACAAAGGAAAACAAGGTCACTACGAAAGAATCAATACGTAGCGTTTCCAAGTTAACACATCGGCACACATCGGCACAACACTATCGCCGCTCGGGTTGGTTGTTCGGGGGTTACCCAGGGGACTGTCGACAACTCATTTCGCCGACACGATTTGACGATAATAACGATAATTACCGCGGCGCAACAATTGACCACAAGTCTCCTTGGTCAAATGAGTTTTATGCACGCAGACTAACCGTGCAAAACGTATCTCATATCGGTCTTTCCTTCGTTCATATCTGTCCGGAAATCGGACTGACTTCGCACCCGATTGAAGGAACATTCTGTTCCACTTTCAGGACGGCCCTCGCGAATAGTTGCTCTTTTAATTTGCTGGAAGGGAACGTTCAAATTGTTTATAAAAAACAAGCAGTGCATGTAGCATTCGTGAATTGTTAATTGTCCCGTAGCAGCACCCTTTACCTTCAATTGAAGCACTCGATCATTGATCCAGAGTGACCACATGTCGAGATAATGACAATGGCCCGATGTGCATTTTCGCCGACGTTATAATTGTTATAACTTTGAAACCGCAATAGCCACGGTTGGTTCGTAATCCCGCAGGGGGGGCTGCAAGGGTATGGGTCGTCGATGCGCGGGTGTACACTGGCAGCCCTTTGGGTTTGGCGAACCCACGGACCCGAGCCTTTTTTTTTTTTTTTTTTTTTTTTTTTTAGGTTCGTCTTGCTCTGGTTTGGTCAGGTTTGGTTCTCTCTCTTGCTCTGGTTTGGTCAGGTTTGGTTCTCTCTCTTGCTCTGGTTTGGTCAGGTTTGGTTCTCTCTCTTGCTCTGGTTTGGTCAGGTTTGGTTCTCTCTCTTGCTCTGGTTTGGTCAGGTTTGGTTCTCTCTCTTGCTCTGGTTTGGTCAGGTTTGGTTCTCTCTCTTGCTCTGGTTTGGTCAGGTTTGGTTCTCTCTCTTGCTCTGGTTTGGTCAGGTTTGGTTCTCTCTCTTGCTCTGGTTTGGTCAGGTTTGGTTCTCTCTCTTGCTCTGGTTTGGTCAGGTTTGGTTCTCTCTCTTGCTCTGGTTTGGTCAGGTTTGGTTCTCTCTCTTGCTCTGGTTTGGTCAGGTTTGGTTCTCTCTCTTGCTCTGGTTTGGTCAGGTTTGGTTCTCTCTCTTGCTCTGGTTTGGTCAGGTTTGGTTCTCTCTCTTGCTCTGGTTTGGTCAGGTTTGGTTCTCTCTCTTGCTCTGGTTTGGTCAGGTTTGGTTCTCTCTCTTGCTCTGGTTTGGTCAGGTTTGGTTCTCTCTCTTGCTCTGGTTTGGTCAGGTTTGGTTCTCTCTCTTGCTCTGGTTTGGTCAGGTTTGGTTCTCTCTCTTGCTCTGGTTTGGTCAGGTTTGGTTCTCTCTCTTGCTCTGGTTTGGTCAGGTTTGGTTCTCTCTCTTGCTCTGGTTTGGTCAGGTTTGGTTCTCTCTCTTGCTCTGGTTTGGTCAGGTTTGGTTCTCTCTCTTGCTCTGGTTTGGTCAGGTTTGGTTCTCTCTCTTGCTCTGGTTTGGTCAGGTTTGGTTCTCTCTCTTGCTCTGGTTTGGTCAGGTTTGGTTCTCTCTCTTGCTCTGGTTTGGTCAGGTTTGGTTCTCTCTCTTGCTCTGGTTTGGTCAGGTTTGGTTCTCTCTCTTGCTCTGGTTTGGTCAGGTTTGGTTCTCTCTCTTGCTCTGGTTTGGTCAGGTTTGGTTCTCTCTCTTGCTCTGGTTTGGTCAGGTTTGGTTCTCTCTCTTGCTCTGGTTTGGTCAGGTTTGGTTCTCTCTCTTGCTCTGGTTTGGTCAGGTTTGGTTCTCTCTCTTGCTCTGGTTTGGTCAGGTTTGGTTCTCTCTCTTGCTCTGGTTTGGTCAGGTTTGGTTCTCTCTCTTGCTCTGGTTTGGTCAGGTTTGGTTCTCTCTCTTGCTCTGGTTTGGTCAGGTTTGGTTCTCTCTCTTGCTCTGGTTTGGTCAGGTTTGGTTCTCTCTCTTGCTCTGGTTTGGTCAGGTTTGGTTCTCTCTCTTGCTCTGGTTTGGTCAGGTTTGGTTCTCTCTCTTGCTCTGGTTTGGTCAGGTTTGGTTCTCTCTCTTGCTCTGGTTTGGTCAGGTTTGGTTCTCTCTCTTGCTCTGGTTTGGTCAGGTTTGGTTCTCTCTCTTGCTCTGGTTTGGTCAGGTTTGGTTCTCTCTCTTGCTCTGGTTTGGTCAGGTTTGGTTCTCTCTCTTGCTCTGGTTTGGTCAGGTTTGGTTCTCTCTCTTGCTCTGGTTTGGTCAGGTTTGGTTCTCTCTCTTGCTCTGGTTTGGTCAGGTTTGGTTCTCTCTCTTGCTCTGGTTTGGTCAGGTTTGGTTCTCTCTCTTGCTCTGGTTTGGTCAGGTTTGGTTCTCTCTCTTGCTCTGGTTTGGTCAGGTTTGGTTCTCTCTCTTGCTCTGGTTTGGTCAGGTTTGGTTCTCTCTCTTGCTCTGGTTTGGTCAGGTTTGGTTCTCTCTCTTGCTCTGGTTTGGTCAGGTTTGGTTCTCTCTCTTGCTCTGGTTTGGTCAGGTTTGGTTCTCTCTCTTGCTCTGGTTTGGTCAGGTTTGGTTCTCTCTCTTGCTCTGGTTTGGTCAGGTTTGGTTCTCTCTCTTGCTCTGGTTTGGTCAGGTTTGGTTCTCTCTCTTGCTCTGGTTTGGTCAGGTTTGGTTCTCTCTCTTGCTCTGGTTTGGTCAGGTTTGGTTCTCTCTCTTGCTCTGGTTTGGTCAGGTTTGGTTCTCTCTCTTGCTCTGGTTTGGTCAGGTTTGGTTCTCTCTCTTGCTCTGGTTTGGTCAGGTTTGGTTCTCTCTCTTGCTCTGGTTTGGTCAGGTTTGGTTCTCTCTCTTGCTCTGGTTTGGTCAGGTTTGGTTCTCTCTCTTGGTCTGGTTTGGTCAGGTTTGGTTCTCTCTCTTGCTCTGGTTTGGTCAGGTTTGGTTCTCTCTCTTGGTCTGGTTTGGTCAGGTTTGGTTCTCTCTCTTGCTCTGGTTTGGTCAGGTTTGGTTCTCTCTCTTGCTCTGGTTTGGTCAGGTTTGGTTCTCTCTCTTGCTCTGGTTTGGTCAGGTTTGGTTCTCTCTCTTGCTCTGGTTTGGTCAGGTTTGGTTCTCTCTCTTGGTCTGGTTTGGTCAGGTTTGGTTCTCTCTCTTGGTCTGGTTTGGTCAGGTTTGGTTCTCTCTCTTGCTCTGGTTTGGTCAGGTTTGGTTCTCTCTCTTGCTCTGGTTTGGTCAGGTTTGGTTCTCTCTCTTGCTCTGGTTTGGTCAGGTTTGGTTCTCTCTCTTGCTCTGGTTTGGTCAGGTTTGGTTCTCTCTCTTGCTCTGGTTTGGTCAGGTTTGGTTCTCTCTCTTGCTCTGGTTTGGTCAGGTTTGGTTCTCTCTCTTGCTCTGGTTTGGTCAGGTTTGGTTCTCTCTCTTGGTCTGGTTTGGTCAGGTTTGGTTCTCTCTCTTGCTCTGGTTTGGTCAGGTTTGGTTCTCTCTCTTGGTCTGGTTTGGTCAGGTTTGGTTCTCTCTCTTGCTCTGGTTTGGTCAGGTTTGGTTCTCTCTCTTGCTCTGGTTTGGTCAGGTTTGGTTCTCTCTCTTGGTCTGGTTTGGTCAGGTTTGGTTCTCTCTCTTGCTCTGGTTTGGTCAGGTTTGGTTCTCTCTCTTGCTCTGGTTTGGTCAGGTTTGGTTCTCTCTCTTGCTCTGGTTTGGTCAGGTTTGGTTCTCTCTCTTGCTCTGGTTTGGTCAGGTTTGGTTCTCTCTCTTGCTCTGGTTTGGTCAGGTTTGGTTCTCTCTCTTGCTCTGGTTTGGTCAGGTTTGGTTCTCTCTCTTGCTCTGGTTTGGTCAGGTTTGGTTCTCTCTCTTGGTCTGGTTTGGTCAGGTTTGGTTCTCTCTCTTGCTCTGGTTTGGTCAGGTTTGGTTCTCTCTCTTGCTCTGGTTTGGTCAGGTTTGGTTCTCTCTCTTGCTCTGGTTTGGTCAGGTTTGGTTCTCTCTCTTGCTCTGGTTTGGTCAGGTTTGGTTCTCTCTCTTGGTCTGGTTTGGTCAGGTTTGGTTCTCTCTCTTGCTCTGGTTTGGTCAGGTTTGGTTCTCTCTCTTGCTCTGGTTTGGTCAGGTTTGGTTCTCTCTCTTGCTCTGGTTTGGTCAGGTTTGGTTCTCTCTCTTGCTCTGGTTTGGTCAGGTTTGGTTCTCTCTCTTGCTCTGGTTTGGTCAGGTTTGGTTCTCTCTCTTGCTCTGGTTTGGTCAGGTTTGGTTCTCTCTCTTGCTCTGGTTTGGTCAGGTTTGGTTCTCTCTCTTGCTCTGGTTTGGTCAGGTTTGGTTCTCTCTCTTGCTCTGGTTTGGTCAGGTTTGGTTCTCTCTCTTGCTCTGGTTTGGTCAGGTTTGGTTCTCTCTCTTGCTCTGGTTTGGTCAGGTTTGGTTCTCTCTCTTGCTCTGGTTTGGTCAGGTTTGGTTCTCTCTCTTGCTCTGGTTTGGTCAGGTTTGGTTCTCTCTCTTGCTCTGGTTTGGTCAGGTTTGGTTCTCTCTCTTGCTCTGGTTTGGTCAGGTTTGGTTCTCTCTCTTGCTCTGGTTTGGTCAGGTTTGGTTCTCTCTCTTGCTCTGGTTTGGTCAGGTTTGGTTCTCTCTCTTGCTCTGGTTTGGTCAGGTTTGGTTCTCTCTCTTGCTCTGGTTTGGTCAGGTTTGGTTCTCTCTCTTGCTCTGGTTTGGTCAGGTTTGGTTCTCTCTCTTGCTCTGGTTTGGTCAGGTTTGGTTCTCTCTCTTGCTCTGGTTTGGTCAGGTTTGGTTCTCTCTCTTGCTCTGGTTTGGTCAGGTTTGGTTCTCTCTCTTGCTCTGGTTTGGTCAGGTTTGGTTCTCTCTCTTGCTCTGGTTTGGTCAGGTTTGGTTCTCTCTCTTGCTCTGGTTTGGTCAGGTTTGGTTCTCTCTCTTGCTCTGGTTTGGTCAGGTTTGGTTCTCTCTCTTGCTCTGGTTTGGTCAGGTTTGGTTCTCTCTCTTGCTCTGGTTTGGTCAGGTTTGGTTCTCTCTCTTGCTCTGGTTTGGTCAGGTTTGGTTCTCTCTCTTGCTCTGGTTTGGTCAGGTTTGGTTCTCTCTCTTGCTCTGGTTTGGTCAGGTTTGGTTCTCTCTCTTGCTCTGGTTTGGTCAGGTTTGGTTCTCTCTCTTGCTCTGGTTTGGTCAGGTTTGGTTCTCTCTCTTGCTCTGGTTTGGTCAGGTTTGGTTCTCTCTCTTGCTCTGGTTTGGTCAGGTTTGGTTCTCTCTCTTGCTCTGGTTTGGTCAGGTTTGGTTCTCTCTCTTGCTCTGGTTTGGTCAGGTTTGGTTCTCTCTCTTGCTCTGGTTTGGTCAGGTTTGGTTCTCTCTCTTGCTCTGGTTTGGTCAGGTTTGGTTCTCTCTCTTGCTCTGGTTTGGTCAGGTTTGGTTCTCTCTCTTGCTCTGGTTTGGTCAGGTTTGGTTCTCTCTCTTGCTCTGGTTTGGTCAGGTTTGGTTCTCTCTCTTGCTCTGGTTTGGTCAGGTTTGGTTCTCTCTCTTGCTCTGGTTTGGTCAGGTTTGGTTCTCTCTCTTGCTCTGGTTTGGTCAGGTTTGGTTCTCTCTCTTGCTCTGGTTTGGTCAGGTTTGGTTCTCTCTCTTGCTCTGGTTTGGTCAGGTTTGGTTCTCTCTCTTGCTCTGGTTTGGTCAGGTTTGGTTCTCTCTCTTGCTCTGGTTTGGTCAGGTTTGGTTCTCTCTCTTGCTCTGGTTTGGTCAGGTTTGGTTCTCTCTCTTGCTCTGGTTTGGTCAGGTTTGGTTCTCTCTCTTGCTCTGGTTTGGTCAGGTTTGGTTCTCTCTCTTGCTCTGGTTTGGTCAGGTTTGGTTCTCTCTCTTGCTCTGGTTTGGTCAGGTTTGGTTCTCTCTCTTGCTCTGGTTTGGTCAGGTTTGGTTCTCTCTCTTGCTCTGGTTTGGTCAGGTTTGGTTCTCTCTCTTGCTCTGGTTTGGTCAGGTTTGGTTCTCTCTCTTGCTCTGGTTTGGTCAGGTTTGGTTCTCTCTCTTGCTCTGGTTTGGTCAGGTTTGGTTCTCTCTCTTGCTCTGGTTTGGTCAGGTTTGGTTCTCTCTCTTGCTCTGGTTTGGTCAGGTTTGGTTCTCTCTCTTGCTCTGGTTTGGTCAGGTTTGGTTCTCTCTCTTGCTCTGGTTTGGTCAGGTTTGGTTCTCTCTCTTGCTCTGGTTTGGTCAGGTTTGGTTCTCTCTCTTGCTCTGGTTTGGTCAGGTTTGGTTCTCTCTCTTGCTCTGGTTTGGTCAGGTTTGGTTCTCTCTCTTGCTCTGGTTTGGTCAGGTTTGGTTCTCTCTCTTGCTCTGGTTTGGTCAGGTTTGGTTCTCTCTCTTGCTCTGGTTTGGTCAGGTTTGGTTCTCTCTCTTGCTCTGGTTTGGTCAGGTTTGGTTCTCTCTCTTGCTCTGGTTTGGTCAGGTTTGGTTCTCTCTCTTGCTCTGGTTTGGTCAGGTTTGGTTCTCTCTCTTGCTCTGGTTTGGTCAGGTTTGGTTCTCTCTCTTGCTCTGGTTTGGTCAGGTTTGGTTCTCTCTCTTGCTCTGGTTTGGTCAGGTTTGGTTCTCTCTCTTGCTCTGGTTTGGTCAGGTTTGGTTCTCTCTCTTGCTCTGGTTTGGTCAGGTTTGGTTCTCTCTCTTGCTCTGGTTTGGTCAGGTTTGGTTCTCTCTCTTGCTCTGGTTTGGTCAGGTTTGGTTCTCTCTCTTGCTCTGGTTTGGTCAGGTTTGGTTCTCTCTCTTGCTCTGGTTTGGTCAGGTTTGGTTCTCTCTCTTGCTCTGGTTTGGTCAGGTTTGGTTCTCTCTCTTGCTCTGGTTTGGTCAGGTTTGGTTCTCTCTCTTGCTCTGGTTTGGTCAGGTTTGGTTCTCTCTCTTGCTCTGGTTTGGTCAGGTTTGGTTCTCTCTCTTGCTCTGGTTTGGTCAGGTTTGGTTCTCTCTCTTGCTCTGGTTTGGTCAGGTTTGGTTCTCTCTCTTGCTCTGGTTTGGTCAGGTTTGGTTCTCTCTCTTGCTCTGGTTTGGTCAGGTTTGGTTCTCTCTCTTGCTCTGGTTTGGTCAGGTTTGGTTCTCTCTCTTGCTCTGGTTTGGTCAGGTTTGGTTCTCTCTCTTGCTCTGGTTTGGTCAGGTTTGGGTTAGGTTTGGGTTAGGTTTGGGTTAGGTTTGGGTTAGGTTTGGGTCCCCTACTAGGAGCCGCCACCTTGACGTGGTGTAGGGGCTTAAGTAGCCGCGATGAGGCCCAAGACCATGCCGGCGGGAGCTACATTCCCGGCAGGTTCAACCATGCCGGAAGGGCTTGGGCTGAGCGGTGAAAACAAAGCAGCGGCTCACCGTGGTGTGTGAATGGGCTGCGGTCGATGCCCTATGGATATTCCCGGCAGACTAACCAAGGGGGGAGTAGTTGCCCCCCGACCGGAGTGGCGCGTGATGTTAGTACCTGACCTCTGCGGTAGTAATAAGGGTAACTGTAAGTCCTGAAATTATGGCAAAGATCCCGTGAACCCGTATGTTTAACGTGGAAGAACCGCTCACGCGTTCACTGTCCGGAGCCTATGACGGGGTTGAAGTGGGGTATTCGGGCGCAGGTATGGAGGATTACCTGGTCAGTATTTCCTCATAACCGACGCTGCGTAGGTCAAATCGCAGCACGTCTAGCCCGAGGTTTGGGTCTGGCATCGGCTCGGATCCGGTGTCGCCCACTCGATAGGGGTGACGTTAAACCTTTAACATCAAATATGGCGCGGGCCTATCCCGTAACATTTTTCTATAGAGTCAACTGGTGCCGATAGGACTGACCATCCGAAAAACCGCTTCTCGGCTTCGGCATCCTTAAATAGGGTTATTCACAAACGGGGAAGTGCCCCCACCGCGGTGGGGGTCCCATGATGGGCGAACCGTATTATAACATTCCTGCCATATTATGTCTCACACAAATAAAAAACCGGTACGAAGAGAGGAGGGATCGCGCTCCTGCAGCGCGAGTCCGGCGAGGAGGGCCGCACCCACAGGGCAACATGTGGGGTGCGACGGCAACGCAGAGGCTACCCCGGGCACAACGAGGGGTAGCGCAAGAAGAAGGAGAGAAGCGACGCAGGTCCTGGAGGCGACCTGCACAATTTCCGATGACGAGTGCGACACGGAGTCGAGCGGGTCCACCGTCACGGGAAGAAAGAGGCCGCGAGTCTCGAGGGAGGCGGAAACGAGGCGGCAATTCACCAAGGGGAAGAGGATCGCCAGCCCTGACGAGGATGCATCTCCGCCGAGGCGTTCCTCGGCAACCAAAAAGATGCCGACGGAGGTGGAGGTGGCGCAGGAGCTGAGAGAGCAGCCGACACCAAACCTGGGCGCCAAAATCCTGTCGCACATGGCCGTGGTCAGGAAGGTGGCGATGACGAGCTCCCACCTAAAGGGAACGTACATCAGGGACCTGAAGGTGGCTGCGTTAACTGTCAGCGCCGCAGCCACCGAGATGGCGAAGAGATCGGCTACCACAAATGCGCAGCAAATCGAGGAAGAGAATCTCCGACTGCGCGGGCGGGTGGCCGATTTGGAGGTGGCACTCGCCGCGGCGAAGGCGGTCCCTGCACCGGCGGCCGTAATGGACACCGGAGAAGCCAGTGGAGCGGCCAGGGGGACAAAGGAGAAAGGGGAGAGGGTGAGGGCTGCCCGCCCCTCGTCCACCGGGAGTGCCGCTCCGATCACTGAGGAGCGTCTGGGGGCGCTATTCGACGCCTTCATGGGGAGGGTTGAGAGGCGGCTCGTCTCTTTAAGGAAGGAGCTGTCGGCGGGGTGGGAGAGAGACACCCCCCGGAGGGCCCTGTCGGCATCGGCGAGGCCCGAGACACGAGGGGAGGCCCGCATTAGGGAGGTGAGAACGGAGACACGGAGCCGGGAACTGCCACCCGCGCCGGTTCCGGGCCCCTCCCCTGCCACGCAGACACAGACCAGCGGTGACACCTGGGCCGTCGTAGCCGGTAGGAAGGCCAAAAGGGCGGAGAAGAAGGGGCCGCAGCAGCAGCAGCAGCAGCAGCAACAACAACAACAGCAGCAGCAGAGGAGAGACGAGGGAAGGAAGGGAGCCAAGGGAGCCAAGGCTGCCCCCCCCCAAAAGGTGCAGCAGCGGCGGCCTCCGCGCACAGCGGCGATCGCCCTGACAGTCAGGGAAGGGGCGAAGACCACCTACGCGGAGGCAATGAGCTCCGCCAGTAAAATAGATCTGGCGGAGCTAAACATAACGGAGCTGCGGCCCAAAAGGGCTGTCACCGGGGGGCTCCTCCTTGAAATCCCTGGGCCGGACGGGGCCGCGAAGGCGGACGCTCTCGCAGAAAAAATGCGGGAGGTCCTGAAGGCGGAGGACGGAGTGACGGTAGCGCGCCCCGTCAAGATGGCCGAGCTGAGGGTCAGGGACCTGGTGGCGGCCACCACCACCGGCGACGTGGCCGCGGCCATCGCGGCCGCAGGAGGATGCAGCTCGGCGGAGGTGAGGACCGGGGAGATACGGTCGTCCCCGATGGGCCTGGGCACCGCCTGGGTAAGGTGCCCGCTGGCGGCAGCGAGGAAGGTGGCCGCGGCGAAGAAGATAAGGATAGGATGGACCACGGCCCGGGTGGAGGCGCTGGCGGACCGCCCGCTGCAGTGCTTCCGCTGCCTGGAGATGGGACATGTCAGGCAGCGGTGCACCAGCACCGTGGACCGCAGCGGGCGCTGCCACAACTGTGGGAGCCCCGAGCACAGGGTGGCGGAGTGCAGCAGCGCTCCAAAATGCCCCCTGTGCTCCGACATTGGGAGACCCTCGGGCCACCGGATGGGGACAAAGGGGTGCGCCCCCCCAACCAAAGGAAGGAAGAAGCAGGGAGCCACGGGGGGCGTACAGCAAGTACAGCTGGCCCCCAAACTGGCTGCCCTGAGCCTGGAGGCACGGAGGACGGCGGAGGCGGCAGCACCGGGGACCCCCGGCCCCGAGAGGAAGGAGGCGGAGGCCGAGATGCCACCACCGGCGACACCAGCCGCAACGGAGGAGGAGAGGCCCGTGGAGGAAGGGGCCATGGACTTGGGCCTGTGAAGGGGCTATGGCCCTGATTCTTCAGGCCAACCTTAACCACTCGGCCGGGGCGCAGGACATGCTTGTCCAGCATATGGCCGAGTGGGGTGTGGGGTTGGCGATAGCTGCCGAGCCGTACAGGATCCCGGACCACCCCAATTGGGTGGGAAACCCGGGCGGCTCGGTAGCAATCATCCTGGGAGGGGCCTCGGCGTCCTCGCCGTTCTCCCTTCTGGAGAGCGGCGATGGATACGTCGCGGTGAAGTGGGGGGACATTACGGTGGTGGGGGTCTACGCGCCGCCTCGTTGGGACCTCGGGTCGTACGAGGAGTTTCTGGACGGGGTAGCGGGATGCGTCTCGCGACAACGGCCCCGTCCGGTTGTGGTCCTGGGGGACTTCAACGCCAAGTCCCACACATGGGGCTCCCCTGGGACGGACCCGAGGGGCGAGGCGGTGCTGGACTGGGCGGCCGGTTCCGACCTCCGATTACTGAATCGGGGGTCCGCCAGCACCTGCGTCCGCTATCGGGGGGAGTCCGTCGTGGACCTTACCTGGCCATCCCCCTCGGTGGTGGATCGCGTAAGGGGCTGGAGGGTGGCGCAGGAGGTGGAAACTCTAAGTGACCACCTCTATATCCTCATGGAGCTGCGCGCCACCCGGGGTCGCGGACCAACGGGAAGGGGTTGGAGGGGTGGGGGGTATGGGTCCCCTTATACTCCCCGAGAGAAGAAGAGGAGGTGGGCGCTGAAGCGCCTGGACGAGGACGCGCTGATGGCGGCGTCCCTCGCCGTGGCCTGGCCCGAAACACCGGCTGGGCCGGTCGTCGACGTGGAGGAGGAAGCGGCGCGTTTCCAGAGGGGCATGGTGGCGATCTGCGACGTTGCCATGCCTCGTTCCCGCGCCGCGGAGAGACGGGCCGCGTATTGGTGGTCGCCGGAGATCGCGCATCTGCGCGATGTGTGCGCTCGCGCCCGGCGACTGCTGCAGAGGGCCCGGCGAAGACGGCGTCGCGACATGGCGAGGGAGCACCAGCTCTACGGGGGCTACCGGGAGCACGTGGTGGCCCTCCAGCTGGCCATCAGGAGGGCAAAGGCGAAGGCATGGTCCGAGCTCCTCAAGGATCTGGAGCGTGAACCCTGGGGGCGTCCATACAAGATGGTGATGGCCAAACTTCGGCCGTGGGCGCCCCCCGTGACGGAGACCTTGGACCCCGAGTTCCTCGACAGGGTGGTGGACACCCTGTTCCCCCCGGACGAGGGGGGAGACCCAACACCGGATCTCGGGGTGCCGGACCCGAACACCTGGTCCGACGACATGGGTGTCACGCCGGAGGAGCTGGCCCTGGCCGTCGGGAGGATGAGGAGCCGCAACACAGCTCCGGGTCCCGACGGCATACCGGGCCGGGCCATGTCCCTTGCCCTGCGCGTCCTCGGACCCCGCCTCAGGCGCCTGTTCGACGGCTGCCTGAGGACGGGATGTTTTCCGTCCAGCTGGAAGAGGGGGAGAATGGTCCTCCTCAGGAAGCTGGGCAAGCCCGCAGATTCCCCCTCGGCGTACAGGCCGATCTGCCTCCTCGACGAGGTGGGGAAGCTCTTCGAGAGGGTGCTGGCTTCCCGCCTCTCGGGGCACCTGTCCCGGGTGGGTCCCGACCTGGCCGAGTCCCAATTCGGCTTCAGGGGGGGACGCTCGACGGTCGATGCTATCGGCCGCGTGAGGTCCCTCTCGGACTCGGCCACGTCCCGGGGGGGGGTGGCGTTGGCGGTAAGTCTCGACATCACCAACGCCTTTAACTCCCTCCCCTGGGGGCGTATCGGGGGGGCGCTCGCCGATCACGGAGTGCCCCTCTACGTGCGAAGAACTTTGAGGGACTACCTGAGGGACAGGTGGATCGAGTACCCGGGCAGGGATGGCCGGATGTGCTCGAGGGGGGTGGACCGCGGTGTCCCACAGGGGTCGGTCCTGGGCCCCATACTGTGGGACATCGGATACGATAGTGTTCTGCGGGCTTCCCTCCCGATCGGCGTCAGCCTCACCTGTTACGCCGACGACACGCTGCTGACGGCCGTCGGGAGGGACTGGAGGAGGACCATCCGGCTGGCGGAATTGGGGTTGGCCTCCGTGGTGGAGGGCATCCGGGGGCTGGGGCTGCAGATCTCCCCGCCGAAGACCGAGGCCATGTGGTTTCACAACAAGTCTTGGCGCGGGGGACCGCCCCGGTCCTGGATCATGGTGGGTGAGGAATACGTTCAGGTGGGGGACCGGATGAATTATCTCGGTCTCCTCCTGGACAGCCACTGGCGCTTCGAGGCCCACTTCGAGCGATTGGCCCCCAGACTGGAGAGGACGGCGACCGGACTTGGCCGCCTACTCCCCAACATTGGGGGTCCGGAGGAGAGAGTGCGCCGCCTATACCTTGGTGTGGTGCGGTCCATGGCCCTGTACGGCGCCCCGATATGGGCGTCTGCCCTGATGGCGAGACGGCGCAGCAGACTGTTGCTGCGCCGAGTACAGAGGAGGATGGCCATCAGGGTGGCCAGAGGGTACCGCACCATATCTCACGAGGCGGCGCTGGTACTGGCGGGCACCGTGCCATTTGATTATCTGGCGGAGGGAGACGCTGCCATCTACGAGCGTCTCCGGGAACTCCGCCAGGGTGGCGCGATGGTGTCCGCCGAGGAGGAAGTGGGCATAAGGCGTCAGGCCCGGCTGGCTGCGCGGCAAAAATGGAGGACAGAGTTGGAAGATCGAGGAGCCGCGCAGCGCGCGGTCGGGGCGGTTCTGCCCAGCCTGAACGAGTGGCTGGACCGTGGCAGGGGGACCCTCACCTACCGGGTCACACAGGTTCTCACCGGACATGGTTGTTTCGGTGAGTTCCTGTGCCGGATCAGAGCGGAGGCGACGGCGGAATGCCGGGAGTGTGGTGCTGCGCTGGACACGGCGCAGCACACACTTGAGGAGTGCCCGGAGTGGGCGGCCGAGCGCCGTGTACTTCGGGCGTACGTGGGGGCGGACCTCTCGCTGCCGAGCATCGTCAGTGAGATGCTGGGCAGCGAGAGGGCTTGGATTGCGATGGCCTCCTTCTGCGAGGCTGTTCTTCGCAGAAAGGAGGCGGCGGAGCGGGATCGCGAACTATCCGATCCCGCTCGACGTGAGAGACGGAGGGGCAGGGCTCGTCGGCCTCGACCGCGCCCGCTGGCGAGATCCTCTCCCCCTCCCGCGATGTAAGGAGACGGTGGTCCGTGGGGTGTCCGGAGGTAATCCCCCTCCCCCCCATCGGATGAACACCGTGGCTGCCCGGGAGTCGGTCGGCCCTGCTGTGGGGGGATTATGTCCCCTTGTTACCCCGCAGGGCTGCCGGCTTTACCGGCGGGTGAGAGACGGGGGTGGGCTCGTTGGCCCTCTTTTCCCGCCAATGAGACCCCACCCCGAAGAGGGAAAAGTGGTGGCGTGGCCGAGGGCGCGGAGGTGAATCCCCCTCCCCCCCCTCGGAGGAGTGACACGACTGCCAAGAAGACCGGTGGCTCCGCTAAAGGGGCCGCCGGAGAGCCAAGCGGTTCGGAGGAAGGCCGCGCCGGGTGTTGCCCCCGGCGCGGACACGAGTAACACCGGAGGGTCCTCATTGACCCTCCCGAGGATGGGGCTAACACAGCCAGGGCGTGGGGAGGCACCGGAAGTATCTCCGGAATGCCCGGAGCCTCCCCAGGCAGCGCCCGAGGACAGGCAACCGAGGTGGTTTTAGTCGGTAGAAATCCGACACTACCTCCCGCTCCCCCACCGGAGCGGGAGGTGTCTTTCGAAGATTTCCACCTCGTTAAAAAAAAAAAAAAAAAAAAAAAAAAAAAAAAAAAAAAAAAAAAAAAAAAAAAAAAAAAATGGGTTAGGTTTGGGTTAGGTTTGGGTTAGGTTTGGGTTAGGTTTGGGTTAGGTTTGGGTTAGGTTTGGGTTAGGTTTGGGTTAGGTTTGGGTTAGGTTTGGGTTCCCCTACTAGGAGCCGCCACCTTGACGTGGTGTAGGGGCTTAAGTAGCCGCGATGAGGCCCAAGACCATGCCGGCGGGAGCTACATTCCCGGCAGGTTCAACCATGCCGGAAGGGCTTGGGCTGAGCGGTGAAAACAAAGCAGCGGCTCACCGTGGTGTGTGAATGGGCTGCGGTCGATGCCCTATGGATATTCCCGGCAGACTAACCAAGGGGGGAGTAGTTGCCCCCCGACCGGAGTGGCGCGTGATGTTAGTACCTGACCTCTGCGGTAGTAATAAGGGTAACTGTAAGTCCTGAAATTATGGCAAAGATCCCGTGAACCCGTATGTTTAACGTGGAAGAACCGCTCACGCGTTCACTGTCCGGAGCCTATGACGGGGTTGAAGTGGGGTATTCGGGCGCAGGTATGGAGGATTACCTGGTCAGTATTTCCTCATAACCGACGCTGCGTAGGTCAAATCGCAGCACGTCTAGCCCGAGGTTTGGGTCTGGCATCGGCTCGGATCCGGTGTCGCCCACTCGATAGGGGTGACGTTAAACCTTTAACATCAAATATGGCGCGGGCCTATCCCGTAACATTTTTCTATAGAGTCAACTGGTGCCGATAGGACTGACCATCCGAAAAACCGCTTCTCGGCTTCGGCATCCTTAAATAGGGTTATTCACAAACGGGGAAGTGCCCCCACCGCGGTGGGGGTCCCATGATGGGCGAACCGTATTATAACATTCCTGCCATATTATGTCTCACACAAATAAAAAACCGGTACGAAGAGAGGAGGGATCGCGCTCCTGCAGCGCGAGTCCGGCGAGGAGGGCCGCACCCACAGGGCAACATGTGGGGTGCGACGGCAACGCAGAGGCTACCCCGGGCACAACGAGGGGTAGCGCAAGAAGAAGGAGAGAAGCGACGCAGGTCCTGGAGGCGACCTGCACAATTTCCGATGACGAGTGCGACACGGAGTCGAGCGGGTCCACCGTCACGGGAAGAAAGAGGCCGCGAGTCTCGAGGGAGGCGGAAACGAGGCGGCAATTCACCAAGGGGAAGAGGATCGCCAGCCCTGACGAGGATGCATCTCCGCCGAGGCGTTCCTCGGCAACCAAAAAGATGCCGACGGAGGTGGAGGTGGCGCAGGAGCTGAGAGAGCAGCCGACACCAAACCTGGGCGCCAAAATCCTGTCACACATGGCCGTGGTCAGGAAGGTGGCGATGACGAGCTCCCACCTAAAGGGAACGTACATCAGGGACCTGAAGGTGGCTGCGTTAACTGTCAGCGCCGCAGCCACCGAGATGGCGAAGAGATCGGCTACCACAAATGCGCAGCAAATCGAGGAAGAGAATCTCCGACTGCGCGGGCGGGTGGCCGATTTGGAGGTGGCACTCGCCGCGGCGAAGGCGGTCCCTGCACCGGCGGCCGTAATGGACACCGGAGAAGCCAGTGGAGCGGCCAGGGGGACAAAGGAGAAAGGGGAGAGAGTGAGGGCTGCCCGCCCCTCGTCCACCGGGAGTGCCGCTCCGATCACCGAGGAGCGCCTGGGGGCGTTATTCGACGCCTTCATGGGGAGGGTTGAGAGGCGGCTCGTCTCTTTAAGGAAGGAGCTGTCGGCGGGGTGGGAGAGAGACACCCCCCGGAGGGCCCTGTCGGCATCGGCGAGGCCCGAGACACGAGGGGAGGCCCGCATTAGGGAGGTGAGAACGGAGACACGGAGCCGGGAACTGCCACCCGCGCCGGCTCCGGGCCCCTCCCCTGCCACGCGGACACAGACCAGCGGTGACACCTGGGCCGTCGTGGCCGGTAGGAAGGCCAAAAGGGCGGAGAAGAAGGGGCCGCAGCAGCAGCAGCAGCAGCAGCAGCAACAACAACAACAGCAGCAGCAGAGGAGAGACGAGGGAAGGAAGGGAGTCAAGGGAGCCAAGGCTGCCCCCCCCCAAAAGGTGCAGCAGCGGCGGCCTCCGCGCACAGCGGCGATCGCCCTGACAGTCAGGGAAGGGGCGAAGACCACCTACGCGGAGGCAATGAGCTCCGCCAGTAAAATAGATCTGGCGGAGCTAAACATAACGGAGCTGCGGCCCAAAAGGGCTGTCACCGGGGGGCTCCTCCTTGAAATCCCTGGGCCGGACGGGGCCGCGAAGGCGGACGCTCTCGCAGAAAAAATGCGGGAGGTCCTGAAGGCGGAGGACGGAGTGACGGTAGCGCGCCCCGTCAAGATGGCCGAGCTGAGGGTCAGGGACCTGGTGGCGGCCACCACCACCGGCGACGTGGCCGCGGCCATCGCGGCCGCAGGAGGATGCAGCACGGCGGAGGTGAGGACCGGGGAGATACGGTCGTCCCCGATGGGCCTGGGCACCGCCTGGGTAAGGTGCCCGCTGGCGGCAGCGAGGAAGGTGGCGGCCGCGAAGAAGATAAGAATAGGATGGACCACGGCCCGGGTGGAGGCGCTGGCGGACCGCCCGCTGCAGTGCTTCCGCTGCCTGGAGATGGGGCACGTCAGGCAGCGGTGCACCAGCACCGTGGACCGCAGCGGGCGCTGCCACAACTGTGGGAGCCCCGAGCACAGGGTGGCGGAGTGCAGGAGCGCTCCAAAATGCCCCCTGTGCTCCGACATTGGGAGACCCTCGGGCCACCGGATGGGGACAAAGGGGTGCGCCCCCCCAACCAAAGGAAGGAAGAAGCAGGGAGCCACGGGGGGCGCACAGCAAGCACAGCTGGCCCCCAAACTGGCTGCCCTGAGCCTGGAGGCACGGATGACGGCGGAGGCGGCAGCACCGGGGACCCCCGGCCCCGAGAGGAAGGAGGCGGAGGCCGAGATGCCACCACCGGCGACACCAGCCGCGACGGAGGAGGAGAGGCCCGTGGAGGAAGGGGCCATGGACTTGGGCAAGTGAAGGGGCTATGGCCCTGATTCTTCAGGCCAACCTTAACCACTCGGCCGGGGCGCAGGACTTGCTTGTCCAGCATATGGCCGAGTGGGGTGTGGGGTTGGCGATAGCTGCCGAGCCGTACAGGATCCCGGACCACCCCAATTGGGTGGGAAACCCGGGCGGCTCGGTAGCAATCATCCTGGGAGGGGCCTCGGCGTCCTCGCCGTTCTCCCTTCTGGAGAGCGGCGATGGATACGTCGCGGTGAAGTGGGGGGACATTACGGTGGTGGGGGTCTACGCGCCGCCTCGTTGGGACCTCGGGTCGTACGAGGAGTTTCTGGACGGGGTTGCGGGATGCGTCTCGCGACAACGGCCCCGTCCGGTTGTGGTCCTGGGGGACTTCAACGCCAAGTCCCACACATGGGGCTCCCCTGGGACGGACCCGAGGGGCGAGGCGGTGCTGGACTGGGCGGCCGGTTCCGACCTCCGATTACTGAATCGGGGGTCCGCCAGCACCTGCGTCCGCTATCGGGGGGAGTCCGTCGTGGACCTTACCTGGGCATCCCCCTCGGTGGTGGATCGCGTAAGGGGCTGGAGGGTGGCGCAGGAGGTGGAAACTCTAAGTGACCACCTCTATATCCTCATGGAGCTGCGCGCCACCCGGGGTCGCGGACCAACGGGAAGGGGTTGGAGGGGTGGGGGGTATGGGTCCCCTTATACTCCCCGAGAGAAGAGGAGGAGGTGGGCGCTGAAGCGCCTGGACGAGGACGCGCTGATGGCGGCGTCCCTCGCCGTGGCCTGGCCCGAAACCCCGGCTGGGCCGGTCGTCGACGTGGAGGAGGAAGCGGCGCGTTTCCAGAGGGGCATGGTGGCGATCTGCGACGTTGCCATGCCTCGTTCCCGCGCCGCGGAGAGACGGGCCGCGTATTGGTGGTCGCCGGAGATCGCGCATCTGCGCGATGTGTGCGCTCGCGCCCGGCGACTGCTGCAGAGGGCCCGGCGAAGACGACGTCGCGACATGGCGAGGGAGCACCAGCTCTACGAGGGCTACCGGGAGCACGTGGTGGCCCTCCAGCTGGCCATCAGGAGGGCAAAGGCGAAGGCATGGTCCGAGCTCCTCAAAGATCTGGAGCGTGAACCCTGGGGGCGTCCATACAAGATGGTGATGGCCAAACTTCGGCCGTGGGCGCCCCCCGTGACGGAGACCTTGGACCCCGAGTTCCTCGACAGGGTGGTGGACACCCTGTTCCCCCCGGACGAGGGGGGAGACCCAACACCGGATCTCGGGGTGCCGGACCCGAACACCTGGTCCGACGACATGGGTGTCACGCCGGAGGAGCTGGCCCTGGCCGTCGGGAGGATGAGGAGCCGCAACACAGCTCCGGGTCCCGACGGCATACCGGGCCGGGCCATGTCCCTTGCCCTGCGCGTCCTCGGACCCCGCCTCAGGCGCCTGTTCGACGGCTGCCTGAGGACGGGATGTTTTCCGTCCAGCTGGAAGAGGGGGAGAATGGTCCTCCTCAGGAAGCTGGGCAAGCCCGCAGATTCCCCCTCGGCGTACAGGCCGATCTGCCTCCTCGACGAGGTGGGGAAGCTCTTCGAGAGGGTGCTGGCTTCCCGCCTCTCGGGGCACCTGTCCCGGGTGGGTCCCGACCTGGCCGAGTCCCAATTCGGCTTCAGGGGGGGACGCTCGACGGTCGATGCTATCGGCCGCGTGAGGTCCCTCTCGGACTCGGCCACGTCCCGGGGGGGGGTGGCGTTGGCGGTAAGTCTCGACATCACCAACGCCTTTAACTCCCTCCCCTGGGGGCGTATCGGGGGGGCGCTCGCCGATCACGGAGTGCCCCTCTACGTGAGAAGAACTTTGAGGGACTACCTGAGGGACAGGTGGATCGAGTACCCGGGCAGGGATGGCCGGATGTGCTCGAGGGGGGTGGACCGCGGTGTCCCACAGGGGTCGGTCCTGGGCCCCATACTGTGGGACATCGGATACGATAGTGTTCTGCGGGCTTCCCTCCCGATCGGCGTCAGCCTCACCTGTTACGCCGACGACACGCTGCTGACGGCCGTCGGGAGGGACTGGAGGAGGACCATCCGGCTGGCGGAATTGGGGTTGGCCTCCGTGGTGGAGGGCATCCGGGGGCTGGGGCTGCAGATCTCCCCGCCGAAGACTGAGGCCATGTGGTTTCACAACAAGTCTTGGCGCGGGGGACCGCCCCGGTCCTGGATCATGGTGGGTGAGGAATACGTTCAGGTGGGGGACCGGATGAATTATCTCGGTCTCCTCCTGGACAGCCACTGGCGCTTCGAGGCCCACTTCGAGCGATTGGTCCCCAGACTGGAGAGGACGGCGACCGGACTTGGCCGCCTACTCCCCAACATTGGGGGTCCGGAGGAGAGAGTGCGCCGCCTATACCTTGGTGTGGTGCGGTCCATGGCCCTGTACGGCGCCCCGATATGGGCGTCTGCCCTGATGGCGAGACGGCGCAGCAGACTGTTGCTGCGCCGAGTACAGAGGAGGATGGCCATCAGGGTGGCCAGAGGGTACCGCACCATATCTCACGAGGCGGCGCTGGTACTGGCGGGCACCGTGCCATTTGATTATCTGGCGGAGGGAGACGCTGCCATCTACGAGCGTCTCCGGGAACTCCGCCAGGGTGGCGCGATGGTGTCCGCCGAGGAGGAAGTGGGCATAAGGCGTCAGGCCCGGCTGGCTGCGCGGCAAAAATGGAGGACAGAGTTGGAAGATCGAGGAGCCGCGCAGCGCGCGGTCGGGGCGGTTCTGCCCAGCCTGAACGAGTGGCTGGACCGTGGCAGGGGGACCCTCACCTACCGGGTCACACAGGTTCTCACCGGACATGGTTGTTTCGGTGAGTTCCTGTGCCGGATCAGAGCGGAGGCGACGGCGGAATGCCGGGAGTGTGGTGCTGCGCTGGACACGGCGCAGCACACACTTGAGGAGTGCCCGGAGTGGGCGGCCGAGCGCCGTGTACTTCGGGCGTACGTGGGGGCGGACCTCTCGCTGCCGAGCATCGTCAGTGAGATGCTGGGCAGCGAGAGGGCTTGGATTGCGATGGCCTCCTTCTGCGAGGCTGTTCTTCGCAGAAAGGAGGCGGCGGAGCGGGATCGCGAACTATCCGATCCCGCTCGACGTGAGAGACGGAGGGGCAGGGCTCGTCGGCCTCGACCGCGCCCGCTGGCGAGATCCTCTCCCCCTCCCGCGATGTAAGGAGACGGTGGTCCGTGGGGTGTCCGGAGGTAATCCCCCTCCCCCCCATCGGATGAACACCGTGGCTGCCCGGGAGTCGGTCGGCCCTGCTGTGGGGGGATTATGTCCCCTTGTTACCCCGCAGGGCTGCCGGCTTTACCGGCGGGTGAGAGACGGGGGTGGGCTCGTTGGCCCTCTTTTCCCGCCAATGAGACCCCACCCCGAAGAGGGAAAAGTGGTGGCGTGGCCGAGGGCGCGGAGGTGAATCCCCCTCCCCCCCTCGGAGGAGTGCCACGACTGCCAAGAAGACCGGTGGCTCCGCTAAAGGGGCCGCCGGAGAGCCAAGCGGTTCGGAGGAAGGCCGCGCCGGGTGTTGCCCCCGGCGCGGACACGAGTAACACCGGAGGGTCCTTATTGACCCTCCCGAGGATGGGGCTAACACAGCCAGGGCGTGGGGAGGCACCGGAAGTATCTCCGGAATGCCCGGAGCCTCCCCAGTCAGCGCCCGAGGACAGGCAACCGAGGTGGTTTTAGTCGGTAGAAATCCGACACTACCTCCCGCTCCCCCACCGGAGCGGGAGGTGTCTTTCGAAGATTTCCACCTCGTTAAAAAAAAAAAAAAAAAAAAAAAAAAAATGGGTTAGGTTTGGGTTAGGTTTGGGTTAGGTTTGGGTTAGGTTTGGGTTAGGTTTGGGTTAGGTTTGGGTTAGGTTTGGGTTAGGTTTGGGTTAGGTTTGGGTTAGGTTTGGGTTCCCCTACTAGGAGCCGCCACCTTGACGTGGTGTAGGGGCTTAAGTAGCCGCGATGAGGCCCAAGACCATGCCGGCGGGAGCTACATTCCCGGCAGGTTCAACCATGCCGGAAGGGCTTGGGCTGAGCGGTGAAAACAAAGCAGCGGCTCACCGTGGTGTGTGAATGGGCTGCGGTCGATGCCCTATGGATATTCCCGGCAGACTAACCAAGGGGGGAGTAGTTGCCCCCCGACCGGAGTGGCGCGTGATGTTAGTACCTGACCTCTGCGGTAGTAATAAGGGTAACTGTAAGTCCTGAAATTATGGCAAAGATCCCGTGAACCCGTATGTTTAACGTGGAAGAACCGCTCACGCGTTCACTGTCCGGAGCCTATGACGGGGTTGAAGTGGGGTATTCGGGCGCAGGTATGGAGGATTACCTGGTCAGTATTTCCTCATAACCGACGCTGCGTAGGTCAAATCGCAGCACGTCTAGCCCGAGGTTTGGGTCTGGCATCGGCTCGGATCCGGTGTCGCCCACTCGATAGGGGTGACGTTAAACCTTTAACATCAAATATGGCGCGGGCCTATCCCGTAACATTTTTCTATAGAGTCAACTGGTGCCGATAGGACTGACCATCCGAAAAACCGCTTCTCGGCTTCGGCATCCTTAAATAGGGTTATTCACAAACGGGGAAGTGCCCCCACCGCGGTGGGGGTCCCATGATGGGCGAACCGTATTATAACATTCCTGCCATATTATGTCTCACACAAATAAAAAACCGGTACGAAGAGAGGAGGGATCGCGCTCCTGCAGCGCGAGTCCGGCGAGGAGGGCCGCACCCACAGGGCAACATGTGGGGTGCGACGGCAACGTAGAGGCTACCCCGGGCACAACGAGGGGTAGCGCAAGAAGAAGGAGAGAAGCGACGCAGGTCCTGGAGGCGACCTGCACAATTTCCGATGACGAGTGCGACACGGAGTCGAGCGGGTCCACCGTCACGGGAAGAAAGAGGCCGCGAGTCTCGAGGGAGGCGGAAACGAGGCGGCAATTCACCAAGGGGAAGAGGATCGCCAGCCCTGACGAGGATGCATCTCCGCCGAGGCGTTCCTCGGCAACCAAAAAGATGCCGACGGAGGTGGAGGTGGCGCAGGAGCTGAGAGAGCAGCCGACACCAAACCTGGGCGCCAAAATCCTGTCACACATGGCCGTGGTCAGGAAGGTGGCGATGACGAGCTCCCACCTAAAGGGAACGTACATCAGGGACCTGAAGGTGGCTGCGCTAACTGTCAGCGCCGCAGCCACCGAGATGGCGAAGAGATCGGCTACCACAAATGCGCAGCAAATCGAGGAAGAGAATCTCCGACTGCGCGGGCGGGTGGCCGATTTGGAGGTTGCACTCGCCGCGGCGAAGGCGGTCCCTGCACCGGAGGCCTTAATGGACACCGGAGAAGCCAGTGGAGCGGCTAGGGGGACAAAAGAGAAAGGGGAGAGGGGGAGGGCTGCCCGCCCCTCGTCCACCGGGAGTGCCGCCCCGATCACCGAGGAGCGTCTGGGGGCGCTATTTGACGCCTTCATGGGGAGGGTTGAGAGGCGGCTCGTCTCTCTAAGGAAGGAGCTGTCGGCGGGGTGGGAGAGAGACACCCCCCGGAGGGCCCCGTCGGCATCGGCGAGGCCCGAGACAAGAGGGGAGGCCCGCATCAGGGAGGTGAGAACGGAGACACGGAGCCGGGAACTGCCACCCGCGCCGGCTCCGGGCCCCTCCCCTGCCACGCAGACACAGACCAGCGGTGACACCTGGGCCGTCGTAGCCGGTAGGAAGGCCAAAAGGGCGGAGAAGAAGGGGCCGCAGCAGCAGCAGCAGCAGCAGCAACAACAACAACAGCAGCAGCAGAGGAGAGACGAGGGAAGGAAGGGAGCCAAGGGAGCCAAGGCTGCCCCCCCCCAAAAGGTGCAGCAGCGGCGGCCTCCGCGCACAGCGGCGATCGCCCTGACAGTCAGGGAAGGGGCGAAGACCACCTACGCGGAGGCAATGAGCTCCGCCAGTAAAATAGATCTGGCGGAGCTAAACATAACGGAGCTGCGGCCCAAAAGGGCTGTCACCGGGGGGCTCCTCCTTGAAATCCCTGGGCCGGACGGGGCCGCGAAGGCGGACGCTCTCGCAGAAAAAATGCGGGAGGTCCTGAAGGCGGAGGACGGAGTGACGGTAGCGCGCCCCGTCAAGATGGCCGAGCTGAGGGTCAGGGACCTGGTGGCGGCCACCACCACCGGCGACGTGGCCGCGGCCATCGCGGCCGCAGGAGGATGCAGCTCGGCGGAGGTGAGGACCGGGGAGATACGGTCGTCCCCGATGGGCCTGGGCACCGCCTGGGTAAGGTGCCCGCTGGCGGCAGCGAGGAAGGTGGCCGCGGCGAAGAAGATAAGGATAGGATGGACCACGGCCCGGGTGGAGGCGCTGGCGGACCGCCCGCTGCAGTGCTTCCGCTGCCTGGAGATGGGGCACGTCAGGCAGCGGTGCACCAGCACCGTGGACCGCAGCGGGCGCTGCCACAACTGTGGGAGCCCCGAGCACAGGGTGGCGGAGTGCAGGAGCGCTCCAAAATGCCCCCTGTGCTCCGACATTGGGAGACCCTCGGGCCACCGGATGGGGACAAAGGGGTGCGCCCCCCCAACCAAAGGAAGGAAGAAGCAGGGAGCCACGGGGGGCGTACAGCAAGCACAGCTGGCCCCCAAACTGGCTGCCCTGAGCCTGGAGGCACGGAGGACGGCGGAGGCGGCAGCACCGGGGACCCCCGGCCCCGAGAGGAAGGAGGCGGAGGCCGAGATGCCACCACCGGCGACACCAGCCGCAACGGAGGAGGAGAGGCCCGTGGAGGAAGGGGCCATGGACTTGGGCCTGTGAAGGGGCTATGGCCCTGATTCTTCAGGCCAACCTTAACCACTCGGCCGGGGCGCAGGACATGCTTGTCCAGCATATGGCCGAGTGGGGTGTGGGGTTGGCGATAGCTGCCGAGCCGTACAGGATCCCGGACCACCCCAATTGGGTGGGAAACCCGGGCGGCTCGGTAGCAATCATCCTGGGAGGGGCCTCGGCGTCCTCGCCGTTCTCCCTGCTGGAGAGCGGCGATGGATACGTCGCGGTGAAGTGGGGGGACATTACGGTGGTGGGGGTCTACGCGCCGCCTCGTTGGGACCTCGGGTCGTACGAGGAGTTTCTGGACGGGGTAGCGGGATGCGTCTCGCGACAACGGCCCCGTCCGGTTGTGGTCCTGGGGGACTTCAACGCCAAGTCCCACACATGGGGCTCCCCTGGGACGGACCCGAGGGGCGAGGCGGTGCTGGACTGGGCGGCCGGTTCCGACCTCCGATTACTGAATCGGGGGTCCGCCAGCACCTGCGTCCGCTATCGGGGGGAGTCAATCGTTGACCTTACCTGGGCATCCCCCTCGGTGGTGGATCGCGTAAGGGGCTGGAGGGTGGCGCAGGAGGTGGAAACTCTAAGTGACCACCTCTATATCCTGATGGAGCTGCGCGCCACCCGGGGTCGCGGACCAACGGGAAGGGGTTGGAGGGGTGGGGGGTATGGGTCCCCTGATACTCCCCGTGCGAAGAAGAGGAGGTGGGCGCTGAAGCGCCTGGACGAGGACGCGCTGATGGCGGCGTCCCTCGCCGTGGCCTGGCCCGAAACCCCGGCTGGGCCGGTCGTCGACGTGGAGGAGGAGGCGGCGCGTTTCCAGAGGGGCATGGTGGCGATCTGCGACGTTGCCATGCCTCGTTCCCGCGCCGCGGAGAGACGGGCCGCGTATTGGTGGTCGCCGGAGATCGCGCATCTGCGCGATGTGTGCGCTCGCGCCCGGCGACTGCTGCAGAGGGCCCGGCGAAGACGACGTCGCGACATGGCGAGGGAGCACCAGCTCTACGAGGGCTACCGGGAGCACGTGGTGGCCCTCCAGCTGGCCATCAGGAGGGCAAAGGCGGAGGCATGGTCCGAGCTCCTCAAAGATCTGGAGCGTGAACCCTGGGGGCGTCCATACAAGATGGTGATGGCCAAACTTCGGCCGTGGGCGCCCCCCGTGACGGAGACCCTAGACCCCGAGTTCCTCGACAGGGTGGTGGACACCCTGTTCCCCCCGGACGAGGGGGGAGACCCAACACCGGATCTCGGGGTGCCGGACCCGAACACCTGGTCCGACGATATGGGTGTCACGCCGGAGGAGCTGGCCCTGGCCGTCGGGAGGATGAGGACCCGTAACACAGCTCCGGGTCCCGACGGCATACCGGGCCGGGCCATGTCCCTTGCCCTGCGCGTCCTCGGACCCCGCCTCAGGCGCCTGTTCGACGGCTGCCTGAGGACGGGATGCTTTCCGTCCAGCTGGAAGAGGGGGAGAATGGTCCTCCTCAGGAAGCTGGGCAAGCCCGCAGATTCCCCCTCGGCGTACAGGCCGATCTGCCTCCTCGACGAGGTGGGGAAGCTCTTCGAGAGGGTGCTGGCTTCCCGCCTCTCGGGGCACCTGTCCCGGGTGGGTCCCGACCTGGCCGAGTCCCAATTCGGCTTCAGGGGGGGACGCTCGACGGTCGATGCTATCGGCCGCGTGAGGTCCCTCTCGGACTCGGCCACGTCCCGGGGGGGGGTGGCGTTGGCGGTAAGTCTCGACATCACCAACGCCTTTAACTCCCTCCCCTGGGGGCGTATCGGGGGGGCGCTCGCCGATCACGGAGTGCCCCTCTACGTGAGAAGAACTTTGAGGGACTACCTGAGGGACAGGTGGATCGAGTACCCGGGCAGGGATGGCCGGATGTGCTCGAGGGGGGTGGACCGCGGTGTCCCACAGGGGTCGGTCCTGGGCCCCATACTGTGGGACATCGGATACGATAGTGTTCTGCGGGCTTCCCTCCCGATCGGCGTCAGCCTCACCTGTTACGCCGACGACACGCTGCTGACGGCCGTCGGGAGGGACTGGAGGAGGACCATCCGGCTGGCGGAATTGGGGTTGGCCTCCGTGGTGGAGGGCATCCGGGGGCTGGGGCTGCAGATCTCCCCGCCGAAGACCGAGGCCATGTGGTTTCACAACAAGTCTTGGCGCGGGGGACCGCCCCGGTCCTGGATCATGGTGGGTGAGGAATACGTTCAGGTGGGGGACCGGATGAATTATCTCGGTCTCCTCCTGGACAGCCACTGGCGCTTCGAGGCCCACTTCGAGCGATTGGCCCCCAGACTGGAGAGGACGGCGACCGGACTTGGCCGCCTACTCCCCAACATTGGGGGTCCGGAGGAGAGAGTGCGCCGCCTATACCTTGGTGTGGTGCGGTCCATGGCCCTGTACGGCGCCCCGATATGGGCGTCTGCCCTGATGGCGAGACGGCGCAGCAGACTGTTGCTGCGCCGAGTACAGAGGAGGATGGCCATCAGGGTGGCCAGAGGGTACCGCACCATATCTCACGAGGCGGCGCTGGTACTGGCGGGCACCGTGCCATTTGATTATCTGGCGGAGGGAGACGCTGCCATCTACGAGCGTCTCCGGGAACTCCGCCAGGGTGGCGCGATGGTGTCCGCCGAGGAGGAAGTGGGCATAAGGCGTCAGGCCCGGCTGGCTGCGCGGCAAAAATGGAGGACAGAGTTGGAAGATCGAGGAGCCGCGCAGCGCGCGGTCGGGGCGGTTCTGCCCAGCCTGAACGAGTGGCTGGACCGTGGCAGGGGGACCCTCACCTACCGGGTCACACAGGTTCTCACCGGACATGGTTGTTTCGGTGAGTTCCTGTGCCGGATCAGAGCGGAGGCGACGGCGGAATGCCGGGAGTGTGGTGCTGCGCTGGACACGGCGCAGCACACACTTGAGGAGTGCCCGGAGTGGGCGGCCGAGCGCCGTGTACTTCGGGCGTACGTGGGGGCGGACCTCTCGCTGCCGAGCATCGTCAGTGAGATGCTGGGCAGCGAGAGGGCTTGGATTGCGATGGCCTCCTTCTGCGAGGCTGTTCTTCGCAGAAAGGAGGCGGCGGAGCGGGATCGCGAACTATCCGATCCCGCTCGACGTGAGAGACGGAGGGGCAGGGCTCGTCGGCCTCGACCGCGCCCGCTGGCGAGATCCTCTCCCCCTCCCGCGATGTAAGGAGACGGTGGTCCGTGGGGTGTCCGGAGGTAATCCCCCTCCCCCCCATCGGATGAACACCGTGGCTGCCCGGGAGTCGGTCGGCCCTGCTGTGGGGGGATTATGTCCCCTTGTTACCCCGCAGGGCTGCCGGCTTTACCGGCGGGTGAGAGACGGGGGTGGGCTCGTTGGCCCTCTTTTCCCGCCAATGAGACCCCACCCCGAAGAGGGAAAAGTGGTGGCGTGGCCGAGGGCGCGGAGGTGAATCCCCCTCCCCCCCCTCGGAGGAGTGACACGACTGCCAAGAAGACCGGTGGCTCCGCTAAAGGGGCCGCCGGAGAGCCAAGCGGTTCGGAGGAAGGCCGCGCCGGGTGTTGCCCCCGGCGCGGACACGAGTAACACCGGAGGGTCCTCATTGACCCTCCCGAGGATGGGGCTAACACAGCCAGGGCGTGGGGAGGCACCGGAAGTATCTCCGGAATGCCCGGAGCCTCCCCAGTCAGCGCCCGAGGACAGGCAACCGAGGTGGTTTTAGTCGGTAGAAATCCGACACTACCTCCCGCTCCCCCACCGGAGCGGGAGGTGTCTTTCGAAGATTTCCACCTCGTTAAAAAAAAAAAAAAAAAAAAAATGGGTTAGGTTTGGGTTAGGTTTGGGTTAGGTTTGGGTTAGGTTTGGGTTAGGTTTGGGTCCCCTACTAGGAGCCGCCACCTTGACGTGGTGTAGGGGCTTAAGTAGCCGCGATGAGGCCCAAGACCATGCCGGCGGGAGCTACATTCCCGGCAGGTTCAACCATGCCGGAAGGGCTTGGGCTGAGCGGTGAAAACAAAGCAGCGGCTCACCGTGGTGTGTGAATGGGCTGCGGTCGATGCCCTATGGATATTCCCGGCAGACTAACCAAGGGGGGAGTAGTTGCCCCCCGACCGGAGTGGCGCGTGATGTTAGTACCTGACCTCTGCGGTAGTAATAAGGGTAACTGTAAGTCCTGAAATTATGGCAAAGATCCCGTGAACCCGTATGTTTAACGTGGAAGAACCGCTCACGCGTTCACTGTCCGGAGCCTATGACGGGGTTGAAGTGGGGTATTCGGGCGCAGGTATGGAGGATTACCTGGTCAGTATTTCCTCATAACCGACGCTGCGTAGGTCAAATCGCAGCACGTCTAGCCCGAGGTTTGGGTCTGGCATCGGCTCGGATCCGGTGTCGCCCACTCGATAGGGGTGACGTTAAACCTTTAACATCAAATATGGCGCGGGCCTATCCCGTAACATTTTTCTATAGAGTCAACTGGTGCCGATAGGACTGACCATCCGAAAAACCGCTTCTCGGCTTCGGCATCCTTAAATAGGGTTATTCACAAACGGGGAAGTGCCCCCACCGCGGTGGGGGTCCCATGATGGGCGAACCGTATTATAACATTCCTGCCATATTATGTCTCACACAAATAAAAAACCGGTACGAAGAGAGGAGGGATCGCGCTCCTGCAGCGCGAGTCCGGCGAGGAGGGCCGCACCCACAGGGCAACATGTGGGGTGCGACGGCAACGCAGAGGCTACCCCGGGCACAACGAGGGGTAGCGCAAGAAGAAGGAGAGAAGCGACGCAGGTCCTGGAGGCGACCTGCACAATTTCCGATGACGAGTGCGACACGGAGTCGAGCGGGTCCACCGTCACGGGAAGAAAGAGGCCGCGAGTCTCGAGGGAGGCGGAAACGAGGCGGCAATTCACCAAGGGGAAGAGGATCGCCAGCCCTGACGAGGATGCATCTCCGCCGAGGCGTTCCTCGGCAACCAAAAAGATGCCGACGGAGGTGGAGGTGGCGCAGGAGCGGAGAGAGCAGCCGACACCAAACCTGGGCGCCAAAATCCTGTCACACATGGCCGTGGTCAGGAAGGTGGCGATGACGAGCTCCCACCTAAAGGGAACGTACATCAGGGACCTGAAGGTGGCTGCGCTAACTGTCAGCGCCGCAGCCACCGAGATGGCGAAGAGATCGGCTACCACAAATGCGCAGCAAATCGAGGAAGAGAATCTCCGACTGCGCGGGCGGGTGGCCGATTTGGAGGTTGCACTCGCCGCGGCAAAGGCGGTCCCTGCACCGGAGGCCTTAATGGACATCGGAGAAGCCAGTGGAGCGGCTAGGGGGACAAAAGAGAAAGGGGAGAGGGGGAGGGCTGCCCGCCCCTCGTCCACCGGGAGTGCCGCCCCGATCACCGAGGAGCGTCTGGGGGCGCTATTTGACGCCTTCATGGGGAGGGTTGAGAGGCGGCTCGTCTCTCTAAGGAAGGAGCTGTCGGCGGGGTGGGAGAGAGACACCCCCCGGAGGGCCCCGTCGGCATCGGCGAGGCCCGAGACAAGAGGGGAGGCCCGCATCAGGGAGGTGAGAACGGAGACACGGAGCCGGGAACTGCCACCCGCGCCGGCTCCGGGCCCCTCCCCTGCCACGCGGACACAGACCAGCGGTGACACCTGGGCCGTCGTAGCCGGTAGGAAGGCCAAAAGGGCGGAGAAGAAGGGGCCGCAGCAGCAGCAGCAGCAGCAGCAACAACAACAACAGCAGCAGCAGAGGAGAGACGAGGGAAGGAAGGGAGCCAAGGGAGCCAAGGCTGCCCCCCCCCAAAAGGTGCAGCAGCGGCGGCCTCCGCGCACAGCGGCGATCGCCCTGACAGTCAGGGAAGGGGCGAAGACCACCTACGCGGAGGCAATGAGCTCCGCCAGTAAAATAGATCTGGCGGAGCTAAACATAACGGAGCTGCGGCCCAAAAGGGCTGTCACCGGGGGGCTCCTCCTTGAAATCCCTGGGCCGGACGGGGCTGCGAAGGCGGACGCTCTCGCAGAAAAAATGCGGGAGGTCCTGAAGGCGGAGGACGGAGTGACGGTAGCGCGCCCCGTCAAGATGGCCGAGCTGAGGGTCAGGGACCTGGTGGCGGCCACCACCACCGGCGACGTGGCCGCGGCCATCGCGGCCGCAGGAGGATGCAGCTCGGCGGAGGTGAGGACCGGGGAGATACGGTCGTCCCCGATGGGCCTGGGCACCGCCTGGGTAAGGTGCCCGCTGGCGGCAGCGAGGAAGGTGGCCGCGGCGAAGAAGATAAGGATAGGATGGACCACGGCCCGGGTGGAGGCGCTGGCGGACCGCCCGCTGCAGTGCTTCCGCTGCCTGGAGATGGGACATGTCAGGCAGCGGTGCACCAGCACCGTGGACCGCAGCGGGCGCTGCCACAACTGTGGGAGCCCCGAGCACAGGGTGGCGGAGTGCAGCAGCGCTCCAAAATGCCCCCTGTGCTCCGACATTGGGAGACCCTCGGGCCACCGGATGGGGACAAAGGGGTGCGCCCCCCCAACCAAAGGAAGGAAGAAGCAGGGAGCCACGGGGGGCGTACAGCAAGCACAGCTGGCCCCCAAACTGGCTGCCCTGAGCCTGGAGGCACGGAGGACGGCGGAGGCGGCAGCACCGGGGACCCCCGGCCCCGAGAGGAAGGAGGCGGAGGCCGAGATGCCACCACCGGCGACACCAGCCGCAACGGAGGAGGAGAGGCCCGTGGAGGAAGGGGCCATGGACTTGGGCCTGTGAAGGGGCTATGGCCCTGATTCTTCAGGCCAACCTTAACCACTCGGCCGGGGCGCAGGACATGCTTGTCCAGCATATGGCCGAGTGGGGTGTGGGGTTGGCGATAGCTGCCGAGCCGTACAGGATCCCGGACCACCCCAATTGGGTGGGAAACCCGGGCGGCTCGGTAGCAATCATCCTGGGAGGGGCCTCGGCGTCCTCGCCGTTCTCCCTTCTGGAGAGCGGCGATGGATACGTCGCGGTGAAGTGGGGGGACATTACGGTGGTGGGGGTCTACGCGCCGCCTCGTTGGGACCTCGGGTCGTACGAGGAGTTTCTGGACGGGGTAGCGGGATGCGTCTCGCGACAACGGCCCCGTCCGGTTGTGGTCCTGGGGGACTTCAACGCCAAGTCCCACACATGGGGCTCCCCTGGGACGGACCCGAGGGGCGAGGCGGTGCTGGACTGGGCGGCCGGTTCCGACCTCCGATTACTGAATCGGGGGTCCGCCAGCACCTGCGTCCGCTATCGGGGGGAGTCAATCGTTGACCTTACCTGGGCATCCCCCTCGGTGGTGGATCGCGTAAGGGGCTGGAGGGTGGCGCAGGAGGTGGAAACTCTAAGTGACCACCTCTATATCCTGATGGAGCTGCGCGCCACCCGGGGTCGCGGACCAACGGGAAGGGGTTGGAGGGGTGGGGAGTATGGGTCCCCTGATACTCCCCGTGCGAAGAAGAGGAGGTGGGCGCTGAAGCGCCTGGACGAGGACGCGCTGATGGCGGCGTCCCTCGCCGTGGCCTGGCCCGAAACCCCGGCCGGGCCGGTCGTCGACGTGGAGGAGGAGGCGGCGCGTTTCCAGAGGGGCATGGTGGCGATCTGCGACGTTGCCATGCCTCGTTCCCGCGCCGCGGAGAGACGGGCCGCGTATTGGTGGTCGCCGGAGATCGCGCATCTGCGCGATGTGTGCGCTCGCGCCCGGCGACTGCTGCAGAGGGCCCGGCGAAGACGACGTCGCGACATGGCGAGGGAGCACCAGCTCTACGAGGGCTACCGGGAGCACGTGGTGGCCCTCCAGCTGGCCATCAGGAGGGCAAAGGCGGAGGCATGGTCCGAGCTCCTCAAAGATCTGGAGCGTGAACCCTGGGGGCGTCCATACAAGATGGTGATGGCCAAACTTCGGCCGTGGGCGCCCCCCGTGACGGAGACCCTAGACCCCGAGTTCCTCGACAGGGTGGTGGACACCCTGTTCCCCCCGGACGAGGGGGGAGACCCAACACCGGATCTCGGGGTGCCGGACCCGAACACCTGGTCCGACGATATGGGTGTCACGCCGGAGGAGCTGGCCCTGGCCGTCGGGAGGATGAGGACCCGTAACACGGCTCCGGGTCCCGACGGCATACCGGGCCGGGCCATGTCCCTTGCCCTGCGCGTCCTCGGACCCCGCCTCAGGCGCCTGTTCGACGGCTGCCTGAGGACGGGATGTTTTCCGTCCAGCTGGAAGAGGGGGAGAATGGTCCTCCTCAGGAAGCTGGGCAAGCCCGCAGATTCCCCCTCGGCGTACAGGCCGATCTGCCTCCTCGACGAGGTGGGGAAGCTCTTCGAGAGGGTGCTGGCTTCCCGCCTCTCGGGGCACCTGTCCCGGGTGGGTCCCGACCTGGCCGAGTCCCAATTCGGCTTCAGGGGGGGACGCTCGACGGTCGATGCTATCGGCCGCGTGAAGTCCCTCTCGGACTCGGCCACGTCCCGGGGGGGGGTGGCGTTGGCGGTAAGTCTCGACATCACCAACGCCTTTAACTCCCTCCCCTGGGGGCGTATCGGGGGGGCGCTCGCCCATCACGGAGTGCCCCTCTACGTGAGAAGAACTTTGAGGGACTACCTGAGGGACAGGTGGATCGAGTACCCGGGCAGGGATGGCCGGATGTGCTCGAGGGGGGTGGACCGCGGTGTCCCACAGGGGTCGGTCCTGGGCCCCATACTGTGGGACATCGGATACGATAGTGTTCTGCGGGCTTCCCTCCCGATCGGCGTCAGCCTCACCTGTTACGCCGACGACACGCTGCTGACGGCCGTCGGGAGGGACTGGAGGAGGACCATCCGGCTGGCGGAATTGGGGTTGGCCTCCGTGGTGGAGGGCATCCGGGGGCTGGGGCTGCAGATCTCCCCGCCGAAGACCGAGGCCATCTGGTTTCACAACAAGTCTTGGCGCGGGGGACCGCCCCGGTCCTGGATCATGGTGGGTGAGGAATACGTTCAGGTGGGGGACCGGATGAACTATCTCGGTCTCCTCCTGGACAGCCACTGGCGCTTCGAGGCCCACTTCGAGCGATTGGCCCCCAGACTGGAGAGGACGGCGACCGGACTTGGCCGCCTACTCCCCAACATTGGGGGTCCGGAGGAGAGAGTGCGCCGCCTATACCTTGGTGTGGTGCGGTCCATGGCCCTGTACGGCGCCCCGATATGGGCGTCTGCCCTGATGGCGAGACGGCGCAGCAGACTGTTGCTGCGCCGAGTACAGAGGAGGATGGCCATCAGGGTGGCCAGAGGGTACCGCACCATATCTCACGAGGCGGCGCTGGTACTGGCGGGCACCGTGCCATTTGATTATCTGGCGGAGGGAGACGCTGCCATCTACGAGCGTCTCCGGGAACTCCGCCAGGGTGGCGCGATGGTGTCCGCCGAGGAGGAAGTGGGCATAAGGCGTCAGGCCCGGCTGGCTGCGCGGCAAAAATGGAGGACAGAGTTGGAAGATCGAGGAGCCGCGCAGCGCGCGGTCGGGGCGGTTCTGCCCAGCCTGAACGAGTGGCTGGACCGTGGCAGGGGGACCCTCACCTACCGGGTCACACAGGTTCTCACCGGACATGGTTGTTTCGGTGAGTTCCTGTGCCGGATCAGAGCGGAGGCGACGGCGGAATGCCGGGAGTGTGGTGCTGCGCTGGACACGGCGCAGCACACACTTGAGGAGTGCCCGGAGTGGGCGGCCGAGCGCCGTGTACTTCGGGCGTACGTGGGGGCGGACCTCTCGCTGCCGAGCATCGTCAGTGAGATGCTGGGCAGCGAGAGGGCTTGGATTGCGATGGCCTCCTTCTGCGAGGCTGTTCTTCGCAGAAAGGAGGCGGCGGAGCGGGATCGCGAACTATCCGATCCCGCTCGACGTGAGAGACGGAGGGGCAGGGCTCGTCGGCCTCGACCGCGCCCGCTGGCGAGATCCTCTCCCCCTCCCGCGATGTAAGGAGACGGTGGTCCGTGGGGTGTCCGGAGGTAATCCCCCTCCCCCCCATCGGATGAACACCGTGGCTGCCCGGGAGTCGGTCGGCCCTGCTGTGGGGGGATTATGTCCCCTTGTTACCCCGCAGGGCTGCCGGCTTTACCGGCGGGTGAGAGACGGGGGTGGGCTCGTTGGCCCTTTTTTCCCGCCAATGAGACCCCACCCCCCCCCGAAGAGGGAAAAGTGGTGGCGTGGCCGAGGGCGCGGAGGTGAATCCCCCTCCCCCCCTCGGAGTAGCGCCACGACTGCCAAGAAGACCGGTGGCTCCGCTAAAGGGGCCGCCGGAGAGCCAAGCGGCTCGGAGGAAGGCCGCGCCGGGTGTTGCCCCCGGCGCGGACACGAGTAACACCGGAGGGTCCTCATTGATCCTCCCGAGGACGGGGCTAACACAGCCAGGGCGTGGGGAGGCACCGGAAGTATCTCCGGAATGCCCGGAGCCTCCCCAGTCAGCGCCCGAGGACAGGCAACCGAGGTGGTTTTAGTCGGTAGAAATCCGACACTACCTCCCGCTCCCCCACCGGAGCGGGAGGTGTCTTTCGAAGATTTCCACCTCGTTAATAAAAAAAAAAAAAAAAAAAAAAAAAAAAAAATGGGTTAGGTTTGGGTTAGGTTTGGGTTAGGTTTGGGTTAGGTTTGGGTTAGGTTTGGGTTAGGTTTGGGTTAGGTTTGGGTTAGGTTTGGGTTAGGTTTGGGTTAGGTTTGGGTTAGGTTTGGGTTCCCCTACTAGGAGCCGCCACCTTGACGTGGTGTAGGGGCTTAAGTAGCCGCGATGAGGCCCAAGACCATGCCGGCGGGAGCTACATTCCCGGCAGGTTCAACCATGCCGGAAGGGCTTGGGCTGAGCGGTGAAAACAAAGCAGCGGCTCACCGTGGTGTGTGAATGGGCTGCGGTCGATGCCCTATGGATATTCCCGGCAGACTAACCAAGGGGGGAGTAGTTGCCCCCCGACCGGAGTGGCGCGTGATGTTAGTACCTGACCTCTGCGGTAGTAATAAGGGTAACTGTAAGTCCTGAAATTATGGCAAAGATCCCGTGAACCCGTATGTTTAACGTGGAAGAACCGCTCACGCGTTCACTGTCCGGAGCCTATGACGGGGTTGAAGTGGGGTATTCGGGCGCAGGTATGGAGGATTACCTGGTCAGTATTTCCTCATAACCGACGCTGCGTAGGTCAAATCGCAGCACGTCTAGCCCGAGGTTTGGGTCTGGCATCGGCTCGGATCCGGTGTCGCCCACTCGATAGGGGTGACGTTAAACCTTTAACATCAAATATGGCGCGGGCCTATCCCGTAACATTTTTCTGTAGAGTCAACTGGTGCCGATAGGACTGACCATCCGAAAAACCGCTTCTCGGCTTCGGCATCCATAACTAGGGTTATCTTTAAACGGGGAAGTGCCCCCACCGCGGTGGGGGTCCCATGATGGGCGAACCGTAGTATAACTTTTCTGCCATAATGACGAAACACAACACAAAACCGATACGAAGAGAGGAGGGATCGCGCTCTTGCAGCGCGAGTCCGGCGAGGAGGGCCGCACCCACAGGGCAACTCGTGGGATGCGGCGGCAACTCAGAGGCTACCCCGGGTACATCGAGGGGTAGCACAAGACCAAGGAGGGAGGCATCGCAGATCCAGGCAGTGATCTGCGATATATCCAATGACGAGTGCGACACGGAGTCGAGTGGGTCCACCGTAACTGGGAGGAAGAGGCCGCGAGTCTCGAAGGAGGCCAGTGCTAGGCGGCTGTACGCGAAGGAGAGGAGGATAGGCAGCCAAGACGAGGAGGATATATCACCGCCAAGGCGTCCCTCGGCAAACAAAAAGATGCCGACGGAAGTGGAGGTGGCGCAGGAGCTGCGCGAACAGCCGACGCCAAATCTGGGGGCGAAAATTTTATCACACATGGCTGTGGTCAAGAAGGTTGCCCTGACCAGTTCTCACCTCAAGGGAACCTATATAAGGGACTTGAAGGTGGCCGCGCTCACAGTTAGCGCGGCGGCCACCGAGTTGGCAAAGAGATCGGCCACTAGCAATGCGCAGCAGATTGAGGAGGAAAATCTGAGGCTGCGCGGCCGCGTGGCCGACCTGGAGTCGGCACTTGCCGCGGCAAAGGCGGTCCCAGCACCGGCGGCCTTAATGGACACCGGAGAAGCCAGTACAGCGGCCCGGGGTACAAAAGAGAAAGGGGAGAGGGGGAGGGCTGCTCGCCCATCCTCCACCGGGAGTGCCGCTCCGATCACCGAGGAGCGCCTGGGGGCGTTATTCGACGCCTTCATGGGCCGGGTGGAGAGGCGGCTCGTTTCTCTAAGAAAGGAGCTGTCGGCGGGGTGGGAGAGAGACACCCCCCGGAGAGCCCTGTCGGCATCGGCAAGGCCCGAGACAAGAGGGGAGGCCCGCATTAGGGAGGTGAGAACGGAGACACGGAGCCGGGAACTGCCACCCGCGCCGGCTCCGGGCCCCTCCCCTGCCACGCGGACACAGACCAGCGGTGACACCTGGGCCGTCGTGGCCGGTAGGAAGGCCAAAAGGGCGGAGAAGAAGGGGCCGCAGCAGCAGCAGCAGCAGCAGCAGCAACAACAACAACAGCAGCAGCAGAGGAGAGACGAGGGAAGGAAGGGAGTCAAGGGAGCCAAGGCTGCCCCCCCCCAAAAGGTGCAGCAGCGGCGGCCTCCGCGCACAGCGGCGATCGCCCTGACAGTCAGGGAAGGGGCGAAGACCACCTACGCGGAGGCAATGAGCTCCGCCAGTAAAATAGATCTGGCGGAGCTAAACATAACGGAGCTGCGGCCCAAAAGGGCTGTCACCGGGGGGCTCCTCCTTGAAATCCCTGGGCCGGACGGGGCCGCGAAGGCGGACGCTCTCGCAGAAAAAATGCGGGAGGTCCTGAGCGCGGAGGACGGAGTGACGGTAGCGCGCCCCGTCAAGATGGCCGAGCTGAGGGTCAGGGACCTGGTGGCGGCCACCACCACCGGCGACGTGGCCGCGGCCATCGCGGCCGCAGGAGGATGCAGCACGGCGGAGGTGAGGACCGGGGAGATACGGTCGTCCCCGATGGGCCTGGGCACCGCCTGGGTAAGGTGCCCGCTGGCGGCAGCGAGGAAGGTGGCGGCCGCGAAGAAGATAAGAATAGGATGGACCACGGCCCGGGTGGAGGCGCTGGCGGACCGCCCGCTGCAGTGCTTCCGCTGCCTGGAGATGGGGCACGTCAGGCAGCGGTGCACCAGCACCGTGGACCGCAGCGGGCGCTGCCACAACTGTGGGAGCCCCGAGCACAGGGTGGCGGAGTGCAGGAGCGCTCCAAAATGCCCCCTGTGCTCCGACATTGGGAGACCCTCGGGCCACCGGATGGGGACAAAGGGGTGCGCCCCCCCAACCAAAGGAAGGAAGAAGCAGGGAGCCACGGGGGGCGTACAGCAAGCACAGCTGGCCCCCAAACTGGCTGCCCTGAGCCTGGAGGCACGGATGACGGCGGAGGCGGCAGCACCGGGGACCCCCGGCCCCGAGAGGAAGGAGGCGGAGGCCGAGATGCCACCACCGGCGACACCAGCCGCGACGGAGGAGGAGAGGCCCGTGGAGGAAGGGGCCATGGACTTGGGCAAGTGAAGGGGCTATGGCCCTGATTCTTCAGGCCAACCTTAACCACTCGGCCGGGGCGCAGGACATGCTTGTCCAGCATATGGCCGAGTGGGGTGTGGGGTTGGCGATAGCTGCCGAGCCGTACAGGATCCCGGACCACCCCAATTGGGTGGGAAACCCGGGCGGCTCGGTAGCAATCATCCTGGGAGGGGCCTCGGCGTCCTCGCCGTTCTCCCTTCTGGAGAGCGGCGATGGATACGTCGCGGTGAAGTGGGGGGACATTACGGTGGTGGGGGTCTACGCGCCGCCTCGTTGGGACCTCGGGTCGTACGAGGAGTTTCTGGACGGGGTTGCGGGATGCGTCTCGCGACAACGGCCCCGTCCGGTTGTGGTCCTGGGGGACTTCAACGCCAAGTCCCACACATGGGGCTCCCCTGGGACGGACCCGAGGGGCGAGGCGGTGCTGGACTGGGCGGCCGGTTCCGACCTCCGATTACTGAATCGGGGGTCCGCCAGCACCTGCGTCCGCTATCGGGGGGAGTCCGTCGTGGACCTTACCTGGGCATCCCCCTCGGTGGTGGATCGCGTAAGGGGCTGGAGGGTGGCGCAGGAGGTGGAAACTCTAAGTGACCACCTCTATATCCTCATGGAGCTGCGCGCCACCCGGGGTCGCGGACCAACGGGAAGGGGTTGGAGGGGTGGGGGGTATGGGTCCCCTTATACTCCCCGAGAGAAGAGGAGGAGGTGGGCGCTGAAGCGCCTGGACGAGGACGCGCTGATGGCGGCGTCCCTCGCCGTGGCCTGGCCCGAAACCCTGGCTGGGCCGGTCGTCGACGTGGAGGAGGAAGCGGCGCGTTTCCAGAGGGGCATGGTGGCGATCTGCGACGTTGCCATGCCTCGTTCCCGCGCCGCGGAGAGACGGGCCGCGTATTGGTGGTCGCCGGAGATCGCGCATCTGCGCGATGTGTGCGCTCGCGCCCGGCGACTGCTGCAGAGGGCCCGACGAAGACGACGTCGCGACATGGCGAGGGAGCACCAGCTCTACGAGGGCTACCGGGAGCACGTGGTGGCCCTCCAGCTGGCCATCAGGAGGGCAAAGGCGAGGGCATGGTCCGAGCTCCTCAAAGATCTGGAGCGTGAACCCTGGGGGCGTCCATACAAGATGGTGATGGCCAAACTTCGGCCGTGGGCGCCCCCCGTGACGGAGACCTTGGACCCCGAGTTCCTCGACAGGGTGGTGGACACCCTGTTCCCCCCGGACGAGGGGGGAGACCCAACACCGGATCTCGGGGTGCCGGACCCGAACACCTGGTCCGACGACATGGGTGTCACGCCGGAGGAGCTGGCCCTGGCCGTCGGGAGGATGAGGAGCCGCAACACAGCTCCGGGTCCCGACGGCATACCGGGCCGGGCCATGTCCCTTGCCCTGCGCGTCCTCGGACCCCGCCTCAGGCGCCTGTTCGACGGCTGCCTGAGGACGGGATGTTTTCCGTCCAGCTGGAAGAGGGGGAGAATGGTCCTCCTCAGGAAGCTGGGCAAGCCCGCAGATTCCCCCTCGGCGTACAGGCCGATCTGCCTCCTCGACGAGGTGGGGAAGCTCTTCGAGAGGGTGCTGGCTTCCCGCCTCTCGGGGCACCTGTCCCGGGTGGGTCCCGACCTGGCCGAGTCCCAATTCGGCTTCAGGGGGGGACGCTCGACGGTCGATGCTATCGGCCGCGTAAAGTCCCTCTCGGACTCGGCCACGTCCCGGGGGGGGGGTGGCGTTGGCGGTAAGTCTCGACATCACCAACGCCTTTAACTCCCTCCCCTGGGGGCGTATCGGGGGGGCGCTCGCCCATCACGGAGTGCCCCTCTACGTGAGAAGAACTTTGAGGGACTACCTGAGGGACAGGTGGATCGAGTACCCGGGCAGGGATGGCCGGATGTGCTCGAGGGGGGTGGACCGCGGTGTCCCACAGGGGTCGGTCCTGGGCCCCATACTGTGGGACATCGGATACGATAGTGTTCTGCGGGCTTCCCTCCCGATCGGCGTCAGCCTCACCTGTTACGCCGACGACACGCTGCTGACGGCCGTCGGGAGGGACTGGAGGAGGACCATCCGGCTGGCGGAATTGGGGTTGGCCTCCGTGGTGGAGGGCATCCGGGGGCTGGGGCTGCAGATCTCCCCGCCGAAGACCGAGGCCATGTGGTTTCACAACAAGTCTTGGCGCGGGGGACCGCCCCGGTCCTGGATCATGGTGGGTGAGGAATACGTTCAGGTGGGGGACCGGATGAATTATCTCGGTCTCCTCCTGGACAGCCACTGGCGCTTCGAGGCCCACTTCGAGCGATTGGCCCCCAGACTGGAGAGGACGGCGACCGGACTTGGCCGCCTACTCCCCAACATTGGGGGTCCGGAGGAGAGAGTGCGCCGCCTATACCTTGGTGTGGTGCGGTCCATGGCCCTGTACGGCGCCCCGATATGGGCGTCTGCCCTGATGGCGAGACGGCGCAGCAGACTGTTGCTGCGCCGAGTACAGAGGAGGATGGCCATCAGGGTGGCCAGAGGGTACCGCACCATATCTCACGAGGCGGCGCTGGTACTGGCGGGCACCGTGCCATTTGATTATCTGGCGGAGGGAGACGCTGCCATCTACGAGCGTCTCCGGGAACTCCGCCAGGGTGGCGCGATGGTGTCCGCCGAGGAGGAAGTGGGCATAAGGCGTCAGGCCCGGCTGGCTGCGCGGCAAAAATGGAGGACAGAGTTGGAAGATCGAGGAGCCGCGCAGCGCGCGGTCGGGGCGGTTCTGCCCAGCCTGAACGAGTGGCTGGACCGTGGCAGGGGGACCCTCACCTACCGGGTCACACAGGTTCTCACCGGACATGGTTGTTTCGGTGAGTTCCTGTGCCGGATCAGAGCGGAGGCGACGGCGGAATGCCGGGAGTGTGGTGCTGCGCTGGACACGGCGCAGCACACACTTGAGGAGTGCCCGGAGTGGGCGGCCGAGCGCCGTGTACTTCGGGCGTACGTGGGGGCGGACCTCTCGCTGCCGAGCATCGTCAGTGAGATGCTGGGCAGCGAGAGGGCTTGGATTGCGATGGCCTCCTTCTGCGAGGCTGTTCTTCGCAGAAAGGAGGCGGCGGAGCGGGATCGCGAACTATCCGATCCCGCTCGACGTGAGAGACGGAGGGGCAGGGCTCGTCGGCCTCGACCGCGCCCGCTGGCGAGATCCTCTCCCCCTCCCGCGATGTAAGGAGACGGTGGTCCGTGGGGTGTCCGGAGGTAATCCCCCTCCCCCCCATCGGATGAACACCGTGGCTGCCCGGGAGTCGGTCGGCCCTGCTGTGGGGGGATTATGTCCCCTTGTTACCCCGCAGGGCTGCCGGCTTTACCGGCGGGTGAGAGACGGGGGTGGGCTCGTTGGCCCTCTTTTCCCGCCAATGAGACCCCACCCCGAAGAGGGAAAAGTGGTGGCGTGGCCGAGGGCGCGGAGGTGAATCCCCCTCCCCCCTCGGAGGAGTGCCACGACTGCCAAGAAGACCGGTGGCTCCGCTAAAGGGGCCGCCGGAGAGCCAAGCGGTTCGGAGGAAGGCCGCGCCGGGTGTTGCCCCCGGCGCGGACACGAGTAACACCGGAGGGTCCTCATTGACCCTCCCGAGGATGGGGCTAACACAGCCAGGGCGTGGGGAGGCACCGGAAGTATCTCCGGAATGCCCGGAGCCTCCCCAGTCAGCGCCCGAGGACAGGCAACCGAGGTGGTTTTAGTCGGTAGAAATCCGACACTACCTCCCGCTCCCCCAGGAGCGGGAGGTGTCTTTCGAAGATTTCCACCTCGTTAAAAAAAAAAAAAAAAAAAAAAAAAAAAAAAAAAAAAAAAAATGGGTTAGGTTTGGGTTAGGTTTGGGTTAGGTTTGGGTTAGGTTTGGGTTAGGTTTGGGTTAGGTTTGGGTTAGGTTTGGGTTAGGTTTGGGTTAGGTTTGGGTTAGGTTTGGGTTAGGTTTGGGTTAGGTTTGGGTTAGGTTTGGGTTAGGTTTGGGTTAGGTTTGGGTTAGGTTTGGGTTAGGTTTGGGTTAGGTTTGGGTTAGGTTTGGGTTAGGTTTGGGTTAGGTTTGGGTTAGGTTTGGGTTAGGTTTGGGTTAGGTTTGGGTTAGGTTTGGGTTAGGTTTGGGTTAGGTTTGGGTTAGGTTTGGGTTAGGTTTGGGTTAGGTTTGGGTTAGGTTTGGGTTAGGTTTGGGTTAGGTTTGGGTTAGGTTTGGGTTAGGTTTGGGTTAGGTTTGGGTTAGGTTTGGGTTAGGTTTGGGTTAGGTTTGGGTTAGGTTTGGGTTAGGTTTGGGTTAGGTTTGGGTTAGGTTTGGGTTAGGTTTGGGTTAGGTTTGGGTTAGGTTTGGGTTAGGTTTGGGTTAGGTTTGGGTTAGGTTTGGGTTAGGTTTGGGTTAGGTTTGGGTTAGGTTTGGGTTAGGTTTGGGTTAGGTTTGGGTTAGGTTTGGGTTAGGTTTGGGTTAGGTTTGGGTTAGGTTTGGGTTAGGTTTGGGTTAGGTTTGGGTTAGGTTTGGGTTAGGTTTGGGTTAGGTTTGGGTTAGGTTTGGGTTAGGTTTGGGTTAGGTTTGGGTTAGGTTTGGGTTAGGTTTGGGTTAGGTTTGGGTTAGGTTTGGGTTAGGTTTGGGTTAGGTTTGGGTTAGGTTTGGGTTAGGTTTGGGTTAGGTTTGGGTTAGGTTTGGGTTAGGTTTGGGTTAGGTTTGGGTTAGGTTTGGGTTCCCCTACTAGGAGCCGCCACCTTGACGTGGTGTAGGGGCTTAAGTAGCCGCGATGAGGCCCAAGACCATGCCGGCGGGAGCTACATTCCCGGCAGGTTCAACCATGCCGGAAGGGCTTGGGCTGAGCGGTGAAAACAAAGCAGCGGCTCACCGTGGTGTGTGAATGGGCTGCGGTCGATGCCCTATGGATATTCCCGGCAGACTAACCAAGGGGGGAGTAGTTGCCCCCCGACCGGAGTGGCGCGTGATGTTAGTACCTGACCTCTGCGGTAGTAATAAGGGTAACTGTAAGTCCTGAAATTATGGCAAAGATCCCGTGAACCCGTATGTTTAACGTGGAAGAACCGCTCACGCGTTCACTGTCCGGAGCCTATGACGGGGTTGAAGTGGGGTATTCGGGCGCAGGTATGGAGGATTACCTGGTCAGTATTTCCTCATAACCGACGCTGCGTAGGTCAAATCGCAGCACGTCTAGCCCGAGGTTTGGGTCTGGCATCGGCTCGGATCCGGTGTCGCCCACTCGATAGGGGTGACGTTAAACCTTTAACATCAAATATGGCGCGGGCCTATCCCGTAACATTTTTCTATAGAGTCAACTGGTGCCGATAGGACTGACCATCCGAAAAACCGCTTCTCGGCTTCGGCATCCTTAAATAGGGTTATTCACAAACGGGGAAGTGCCCCCACCGCGGTGGGGGTCCCATGATGGGCGAACCGTATTATAACATTCCTGCCATATTATGTCTCACACAAATAAAAAACCGGTACGAAGAGAGGAGGGATCGCGCTCCTGCAGCGCGAGTCCGGCGAGGAGGGCCGCACCCACAGGGCAACATGTGGGGTGCGACGGCAACGTAGAGGCTACCCCGGGCACAACGAGGGGTAGCGCAAGAAGAAGGAGAGAAGCGACGCAGGTCCTGGAGGCGACCTGCACAATTTCCGATGACGAGTGCGACACGGAGTCGAGCGGGTCCACCGTCACGGGAAGAAAGAGGCCGCGAGTCTCGAGGGAGGCGGAAACGAGGCGGCAATTCACCAAGGGGAAGAGGATCGCCAGCCCTGACGAGGATGCATCTCCGCCGAGGCGTTCCTCGGCAACCAAAAAGATGCCGACGGAGGTGGAGGTGGCGCAGGAGCTGAGAGAGCAGCCGACACCAAACCTGGGCGCCAAAATCCTGTCACACATGGCCGTGGTCAGGAAGGTGGCGATGACGAGCTCCCACCTAAAGGGAACGTACATCAGGGACCTGAAGGTGGCTGCGCTAACTGTCAGCGCCGCAGCCACCGAGATGGCGAAGAGATCGGCTACCACAAATGCGCAGCAAATCGAGGAAGAGAATCTCCGACTGCGCGGGCGGGTGGCCGATTTGGAGGTTGCACTCGCCGCGGCGAAGGCGGTCCCTGCACCGGAGGCCTTAATGGACACCGGAGAAGCCAGTGGAGCGGCTAGGGGGACAAAAGAGAAAGGGGAGAGGGGGAGGGCTGCCCGCCCCTCGTCCACCGGGAGTGCCGCCCCGATCACCGAGGAGCGTCTGGGGGCGCTATTTGACGCCTTCATGGGGAGGGTTGAGAGGCGGCTCGTCTCTCTAAGGAAGGAGCTGTCGGCGGGGTGGGAGAGAGACACCCCCCGGAGGGCCCCGTCGGCATCGGCGAGGCCCGAGACAAGAGGGGAGGCCCGCATCAGGGAGGTGAGAACGGAGACACGGAGCCGGGAACTGCCACCCGCGCCGGCTCCGGGCCCCTCCCCTGCCACGCGGACACAGACCAGCGGTGACACCTGGGCCGTCGTGGCCGGTAGGAAGGCCAAAAGGGCGGAGAAGAAGGGGCCGCAGCAGCAGCAGCAGCAGCAGCAGCAACAACAACAACAGCAGCAGCAGAGGAGAGACGAGGGAAGGAAGGGAGTCAAGGGAGCCAAGGCTGCCCCCCCCCAAAAGGTGCAGCAGCGGCGGCCTCCGCGCACAGCAGCGATCGCCCTGACAGTCAGGGAAGGGGCGAAGACCACCTACGCGGAGGCAATGAGCTCCGCCAGTAAAATAGATCTGGCGGAGCTAAACATAACGGAGCTGCGGCCCAAAAGGGCTGTCACCGGGGGGCTCCTCCTTGAAATCCCTGGGCCGGACGGGGCCGCGAAGGCGGACGCTCTCGCAGAAAAAATGCGGGAGGTCCTGAAGGCGGAGGACGGAGTGACGGTAGCGCGCCCCGTCAAGATGGCCGAGCTGAGGGTCAGGGACCTGGTGGCGGCCACCACCACCGGCGACGTGGCCGCGGCCATCGCGGCCGCAGGAGGATGCAGCACGGCGGAGGTGAGGACCGGGGAGATACGGTCGTCCCCGATGGGCCTGGGCACCGCCTGGGTAAGGTGCCCGCTGGCGGCAGCGAGGAAGGTGGCGGCCGCGAAGAAGATAAGAATAGGATGGACCACGGCCCGGGTGGAGGCGCTGGCGGACCGCCCGCTGCAGTGCTTCCGCTGCCTGGAGATGGGGCACGTCAGGCAGCGGTGCACCAGCACCGTGGACCGCAGCGGGCGCTGCCACAACTGTGGGAGCCCCGAGCACAGGGTGGCGGAGTGCAGGAGCGCTCCAAAATGCCCCCTGTGCTCCGACATTGGGAGACCCTCGGGCCACCGGATGGGGACAAAGGGGTGCGCCCCCCCAACCAAAGGAAGGAAGAAGCAGGGAGCCACGGGGGGCGTACAGCAAGCACAGCTGGCCCCCAAACTGGCTGCCCTGAGCCTGGAGGCACGGATGACGGCGGAGGCGGCAGCACCGGGGACCCCCGGCCCCGAGAGGAAGGAGGCGGAGGCCGAGATGCCACCACTGGCGACACCAGCCGCGACGGAGGAGGAGAGGCCCGTGGAGGAAGGGGCCATGGACTTGGGCAAGTGAAGGGGCTATGGCCCTGATTCTTCAGGCCAACCTTAACCACTCGGCCGGGGCGCAGGACATGCTTGTCCAGCATATGGCCGAGTGGGGTGTGGGGTTGGCGATAGCTGCCGAGCCGTACAGGATCCCGGACCACCCCAATTGGGTGGGAAACCCGGGCGGCTCGGTAGCAATCATCCTGGGAGGGGCCTCGGCGTCCTCGCCGTTCTCCCTGCTGGAGAGCGGCGATGGATACGTCGCGGTGAAGTGGGGGGACATTACGGTGGTGGGGGTCTACGCGCCGCCTCGTTGGGACCTCGGGTCGTACGAGGAGTTTCTGGACGGGGTAGCGGGATGCGTCTCGCGACAACGGCCCCGTCCGGTTGTGGTCCTGGGGGACTTCAACGCCAAGTCCCACACATGGGGCTCCCCTGGGACGGACCCGAGGGGCGAGGCGGTGCTGGACTGGGCGGCCGGTTCCGACCTCCGATTACTGAATCGGGGGTCCGCCAGCACCTGCGTCCGCTATCGGGGGGAGTCAATCGTTGACCTTACCTGGGCATCCCCCTCGGTGGTGGATCGCGTAAGGGGCTGGAGGGTGGCGCAGGAGGTGGAAACTCTAAGTGACCACCTCTATATCCTGATGGAGCTGCGCGCCACCCGGGGTCGCGGACCAACGGGAAGGGGTTGGAGGGGTGGGGGGTATGGGTCCCCTGATACTCCCCGTGCGAAGAAGAGGAGGTGGGCGCTGAAGCGCCTGGACGAGGACGCGCTGATGGCGGCGTCCCTCGCCGTGGCCTGGCCCGAAACCCCGGCTGGGCCGGTCGTCGACGTGGAGGAGGAGGCGGCGCGTTTCCAGAGGGGCATGGTGGCGATCTGCGACGTTGCCATGCCTCGTTCCCGCGCCGCGGAGAGACGGGCCGCGTATTGGTGGTCGCCGGAGATCGCGCATCTGCGCGATGTGTGCGCTCGCGCCCGGCGACTGCTGCAGAGGGCCCGGCGAAGACGACGTCGCGACATGGCGAGGGAGCACCAGCTCTACGAGGGCTACCGGGAGCACGTGGTGGCCCTCCAGCTGGCCATCAGGAGGGCAAAGGCGGAGGCATGGTCCGAGCTCCTCAAAGATCTGGAGCGTGAACCCTGGGGGCGTCCATACAAGATGGTGATGGCCAAACTTCGGCCGTGGGCGCCCCCCGTGACGGAGACCCTAGACCCCGAGTTCCTCGACAGGGTGGTGGACACCCTGTTCCCCCCGGACGAGGGGGGAGACCCAACACCGGATCTCGGGGTGCCGGACCCGAACACCTGGTCCGACGATATGGGTGTCACGCCGGAGGAGCTGGCCCTGGCCGTCGGGAGGATGAGGACCCGTAACACAGCTCCGGGTCCCGACGGCATACCGGGCCGGGCCATGTCCCTTGCCCTGCGCGTCCTCGGACCCCGCCTCAGGCGCCTGTTCGACGGCTGCCTGAGGACGGGATGCTTTCCGTCCAGCTGGAAGAGGGGGAGAATGGTCCTCCTCAGGAAGCTGGGCAAGCCCGCAGATTCCCCCTCGGCGTACAGGCCGATCTGCCTCCTCGACGAGGTGGGGAAGCTCTTCGAGAGGGTGCTGGCTTCCCGCCTCTCGGGGCACCTGTCCCGGGTGGGTCCCGACCTGGCCGAGTCCCAATTCGGCTTCAGGGGGGGACGCTCGACGGTCGATGCTATCGGCCGCGTGAGGTCCCTCTCGGACTCGGCCACGTCCCGGGGGGGGGTGGCGTTGGCGGTAAGTCTCGACATCACCAACGCCTTTAACTCCCTCCCCTGGGGGCGTATCGGGGGGGCGCTCGCCGATCACGGAGTGCCCCTCTACGTGAGAAGAACTTTGAGGGACTACCTGAGGGACAGGTGGATCGAGTACCCGGGCAGGGATGGCCGGATGTGCTCGAGGGGGGTGGACCGCGGTGTCCCACAGGGGTCGGTCCTGGGCCCCATACTGTGGGACATCGGATACGATAGTGTTCTGCGGGCTTCCCTCCCGATCGGCGTCAGCCTCACCTGTTACGCCGACGACACGCTGCTGACGGCCGTCGGGAGGGACTGGAGGAGGACCATCCGGCTGGCGGAATTGGGGTTGGCCTCCGTGGTGGAGGGCATCCGGGGGCTGGGGCTGCAGATCTCCCCGCCGAAGACCGAGGCCATGTGGTTTCACAACAAGTCTTGGCGCGGGGGACCGCCCCGGTCCTGGATCATGGTGGGTGAGGAATACGTTCAGGTGGGGGACCGGATGAATTATCTCGGTCTCCTCCTGGACAGCCACTGGCGCTTCGAGGCCCACTTCGAGCGATTGGCCCCCAGACTGGAGAGGACGGCGACCGGACTTGGCCGCCTACTCCCCAACATTGGGGGTCCGGAGGAGAGAGTGCGCCGCCTATACCTTGGTGTGGTGCGGTCCATGGCCCTGTACGGCGCCCCGATATGGGCGTCTGCCCTGATGGCGAGACGGCGCAGCAGACTGTTGCTGCGCCGAGTACAGAGGAGGATGGCCATCAGGGTGGCCAGAGGGTACCGCACCATATCTCACGAGGCGGCGCTGGTACTGGCGGGCACCGTGCCATTTGATTATCTGGCGGAGGGAGACGCTGCCATCTACGAGCGTCTCCGGGAACTCCGCCAGGGTGGCGCGATGGTGTCCGCCGAGGAGGAAGTGGGCATAAGGCGTCAGGCCCGGCTGGCTGCGCGGCAAAAATGGAGGACAGAGTTGGAAGATCGAGGAGCCGCGCAGCGCGCGGTCGGGGCGGTTCTGCCCAGCCTGAACGAGTGGCTGGACCGTGGCAGGGGGACCCTCACCTACCGGGTCACACAGGTTCTCACCGGACATGGTTGTTTCGGTGAGTTCCTGTGCCGGATCAGAGCGGAGGCGACGGCGGAATGCCGGGAATGTGGTGCTGCGCTGGACACGGCGCAGCACACACTTGAGGAGTGCCCGGAGTGGGCGGCCGAGCGCCGTGTACTTCGGGCGTACGTGGGGGCGGACCTCTCGCTGCCGAGCATCGTCAGTGAGATGCTGGGCAGCGAGAGGGCTTGGATTGCGATGGCCTCCTTCTGCGAGGCTGTTCTTCGCAGAAAGGAGGCGGCGGAGCGGGATCGCGAACTATCCGATCCCGCTCGACGTGAGAGACGGAGGGGCAGGGCTCGTCGGCCTCGACCGCGCCCGCTGGCGAGATCCTCTCCCCCTCCCGCGATGTAAGGAGACGGTGGTCCGTGGGGTGTCCGGAGGTAATCCCCCTCCCCCCCATCGGATGAACACCGTGGCTGCCCGGGAGTCGGTCGGCCCTGCTGTGGGGGGATTATGTCCCCTTGTTACCCCGCAGGGCTGCCGGCTTTACCGGCGGGTGAGAGACGGGGGTGGGCTCGTTGGCCCTCTTTTCCCGCCAATGAGACCCCACCCCGAAGAGGGAAAAGTGGTGGCGTGGCCGAGGGCGCGGAGGTGAATCCCCCCTCCCCCCCTCGGAGGAGTGCCACGACTGCCAAGAAGACCGGTGGCTCCGCTAAAGGGGCCGCCGGAGAGCCAAGCGGTTCGGAGGAAGGCCGCGCCGGGTGTTGCCCCCGGCGCGGACACGAGTAACACCGGAGGGTCCTCATTGACCCTCCCGAGGATGGGGCTAACACAGCCAGGGCGTGGGGAGGCACCGGAAGTATCTCCGGAATGCCCGGAGCCTCCCCAGTCAGCGCCCGAGGACAGGCAACCGAGGTGGTTTTAGTCGGTAGAAATCCGACACTACCTCCCGCTCCCCCACCGGAGCGGGAGGTGTCTTTCGAAGATTTCCACCTCGTTAAAAAAAAAAAAAAAAAAAAAAAAAAAAAAAAATGGGTTAGGTTTGGGTTAGGTTTGGGTTAGGTTTGGGTTAGGTTTGGGTTAGGTTTGGGTTAGGTTTGGGTTAGGTTTGGGTTAGGTTTGGGTTAGGTTTGGGTTAGGTTTGGGTTAGGTTTGGGTTAGGTTTGGGTTAGGTTTGGGTTAGGTTTGGGTTAGGTTTGGGTTAGGTTTGGGTTAGGTTTGGGTTAGGTTTGGGTTAGGTTTGGGTTAGGTTTGGGTTAGGTTTGGGTTAGGTTTGGGTTAGGTTTGAGTTAGGTTTGGGTTAGGTTTGGGTTAGGTTTGGGTTAGGTTTGGGTTAGGTTTGGGTTAGGTTTGGGTTAGGTTTGGGTTAGGTTTGGGTTAGGTTTGGGTTAGGTTTGGGTTAGGTTTGGGTTAGGTTTGGGTTAGGTTTGGGTTAGGTTTGGGTTAGGTTTGGGTTAGGTTTGGGTTAGGTTTGGGTTAGGTTTGGGTTAGGTTTGGGTTAGGTTTGGGTTAGGTTTGGGTTAGGTTTGGGTCCCCTACTAGGAGCCGCCACCTTGACGTGGTGTAGGGGCTTAAGTAGCCGCGATGAGGCCCAAGACCATGCCGGCGGGAGCTACATTCCCGGCAGGTTCAACCATGCCGGAAGGGCTTGGGCTGAGCGGTGAAAACAAAGCAGCGGCTCACCGTGGTGTGTGAATGGGCTGCGGTCGATGCCCTATGGATATTCCCGGCAGACTAACCAAGGGGGGAGTAGTTGCCCCCCGACCGGAGTGGCGCGTGATGTTAGTACCTGACCTCTGCGGTAGTAATAAGGGTAACTGTAAGTCCTGAAATTATGGCAAAGATCCCGTGAACCCGTATGTTTAACGTGGAAGAACCGCTCACGCGTTCACTGTCCGGAGCCTATGACGGGGTTGAAGTGGGGTATTCGGGCGCAGGTATGGAGGATTACCTGGTCAGTATTTCCTCATAACCGACGCTGCGTAGGTCAAATCGCAGCACGTCTAGCCCGAGGTTTGGGTCTGGCATCGGCTCGGATCCGGTGTCGCCCACTCGATAGGGGTGACGTTAAACCTTTAACATCAAATATGGCGCGGGCCTATCCCGTAACATTTTTCTATAGAGTCAACTGGTGCCGATAGGACTGACCATCCGAAAAACCGCTTCTCGGCTTCGGCATCCTTAAATAGGGTTATTCACAAACGGGGAAGTGCCCCCACCGCGGTGGGGGTCCCATGATGGGCGAACCGTATTATAACATTCCTGCCATATTATGTCTCACACAAATAAAAAACCGGTACGAAGAGAGGAGGGATCGCGCTCCTGCAGCGCGAGTCCGGCGAGGAGGGCCGCACCCACAGGGCAACATGTGGGGTGCGACGGCAACGCAGAGGCTACCCCGGGCACAACGAGGGGTAGCGCAAGAAGAAGGAGAGAAGCGACGCAGGTCCTGGAGGCGACCTGCACAATTTCCGATGACGAGTGCGACACGGAGTCGAGCGGGTCCACCGTCACGGGAAGAAAGAGGCCGCGAGTCTCGAGGGAGGCGGAAACGAGGCGGCAATTCACCAAGGGGAAGAGGATCGCCAGCCCTGACGAGGATGCATCTCCGCCGAGGCGTTCCTCGGCAACCAAAAAGATGCCGACGGAGGTGGAGGTGGCGCAGGAGCTGAGAGAGCAGCCGACACCAAACCTGGGCGCCAAAATCCTGTCACACATGGCCGTGGTCAGGAAGGTGGCGATGACGAGCTCCCACCTAAAGGGAACGTACATCAGGGACCTGAAGGTGGCTGCGTTAACTGTCAGCGCCGCAGCCACCGAGATGGCGAAGAGATCGGCTACCACAAATGCGCAGCAAATCGAGGAAGAGAACCTCCGACTGCGCGGGCGGGTGGCCGACTTGGAGGTTGCACTCGCCGCGGCGAAGGCGGTCCCTGCACCGGAGGCCTTAATGGACACCGGAGAAGCCAGTGGAGCGGCTAGGGGGACAAAAGAGAAAGGGGAGAGGGGGAGGGCTGCCCGCCCCTCGTCCACCGGGAGTGCCGCCCCGATCACCGAGGAGCGTCTGGGGGCGCTATTTGACGCCTTCATGGGGAGGGTTGAGAGGCGGCTCGTCTCTCTAAGGAAGGAGCTGTCGGCGGGGTGGGAGAGAGACACCCCCCGGAGGGCCCCGTCGGCATCGGCGAGGCCCGAGACAAGAGGGGAGGCCCGCATCAGGGAGGTGAGAACGGAGACACGGAGCCGGGAACTTCCACCCGCGCCGGCTCCGGGCCCCTCCCCTGCCACGCGAACACAGACCAGCGGTGACACCTGGGCCGTCGTAGCCGGTAGGAAGGCCAAAAGGGCGGAGAAGAAGGGGCCGCAGCAGCAGCAGCAGCAGCAGCAACAACAACAACAACAGCAGCAGCAGAGGAGAGACGAGGGAAGGAAGGGAGCCAAGGGAGCCAAGGCTGCCCCCCCCCAAAAGGTGCAGCAGCGGCGGCCTCCGCGCACAGCGGCGATCGCCCTGACAGTCAGGGAAGGGGCGAAGACCACCTACGCGGAGGCAATGAGCTCCGCCAGTAAAATAGATCTGGCGGAGCTAAACATAACGGAGCTGCGGCCCAAAAGGGCTGTCACCGGGGGGCTCCTCCTTGAAATCCCTGGGCCGGACGGGGCTGCGAAGGCGGACGCTCTCGCAGAAAAAATGCGGGAGGTCCTGAAGGCGGAGGACGGAGTGACGGTAGCGCGCCCCGTCAAGATGGCCGAGCTGAGGGTCAGGGACCTGGTGGCGGCCACCACCACCGGCGACGTGGCCGCGGCCATCGCGGCCGCAGGAGGATGCAGCTCGGCGGAGGTGAGGACCGGGGAGATACGGTCGTCCCCGATGGGCCTGGGCACCGCCTGGGTAAGGTGCCCGCTGGCGGCAGCGAGGAAGGTGGCCGCGGCGAAGAAGATAAGGATAGGATGGACCACGGCCCGGGTGGAGGCGCTGGCGGACCGCCCGCTGCAGTGCTTCCGCTGCCTGGAGATGGGACATGTCAGGCAGCGGTGCACCAGCACCGTGGACCGCAGCGGGCGCTGCCACAACTGTGGGAGCCCCGAGCACAGGGTGGCGGAGTGCAGCAGCGCTCCAAAATGCCCCCTGTGCTCCGACATTGGGAGACCCTCGGGCCACCGGATGGGGACAAAGGGGTGCGCCCCCCCAACCAAAGGAAGGAAGAAGCAGGGAGCCACGGGGGGCGTACAGCAAGCACAGCTGGCCCCCAAACTGGCTGCCCTGAGCCTGGAGGCACGGAGGACGGCGGAGGCGGCAGCACCGGGGACCCCCGGCCCCGAGAGGAAGGAGGCGGAGGCCGAGATGCCACCACCGGCGACACCAGCCGCAACGGAGGAGGAGAGGCCCGTGGAGGAAGGGGCCATGGACTTGGGCCTGTGAAGGGGCTATGGCCCTGATTCTTCAGGCCAACCTTAACCACTCGGCCGGGGCGCAGGACATGCTTGTCCAGCATATGGCCGAGTGGGGTGTGGGGTTGGCGATAGCTGCCGAGCCGTACAGGATCCCGGACCACCCCAATTGGGTGGGAAACCCGGGCGGCTCGGTAGCAATCATCCTGGGAGGGGCCTCGGCGTCCTCGCCGTTCTCCCTTCTGGAGAGCGGCGATGGATACGTCGCGGTGAAGTGGGGGGACATTACGGTGGTGGGGGTCTACGCGCCGCCTCGTTGGGACCTCGGGTCGTACGAGGAGTTTCTGGACGGGGTAGCGGGATGCGTCTCGCGACAACGGCCCCGTCCGGTTGTGGTCCTGGGGGACTTCAACGCCAAGTCCCACACATGGGGCTCCCCTGGGACGGACCCGAGGGGCGAGGCGGTGCTGGACTGGGCGGCCGGTTCCGACCTCCGATTACTGAATCGGGGGTCCGCCAGCACCTGCGTCCGCTATCGGGGGGAGTCCGTCGTGGACCTTACCTGGGCATCCCCCTCGGTGGTGGATCGCGTAAGGGGCTGGAGGGTGGCGCAGGAGGTGGAAACTCTAAGTGACCACCTCTATATCCTCATGGAGCTGCGCGCCACCCGGGGTCGCGGACCAACGGGAAGGGGTTGGAGGGGTGGGGGGTATGGGTCCCCTTATACTCCCCGAGAGAAGAAGAGGAGGTGGGCGCTGAAGCGCCTGGACGAGGACGCGCTGATGGCGGCGTCCCTCGCCGTGGCCTGGCCCGAAACACCGGCTGGGCCGGTCGTCGACGTGGAGGAGGAAGCGGCGCGTTTCCAGAGGGGCATGGTGGCGATCTGCGACGTTGCCATGCCTCGTTCCCGCGCCGCGGAGAGACGGGCCGCGTATTGGTGGTCGCCGGAGATCGCGCATCTGCGCGATGTGTGCGCTCGCGCCCGGCGACTGCTGCAGAGGGCCCGGCGAAGACGGCGTCGCGACATGGCGAGGGAGCACCAGCTCTACGGGGGCTACCGGGAGCACGTGGTGGCCCTCCAGCTGGCCATCAGGAGGGCAAAGGCGAAGGCATGGTCCGAGCTCCTCAAGGATCTGGAGCGTGAACCCTGGGGGCGTCCATACAAGATGGTGATGGCCAAACTTCGGCCGTGGGCGCCCCCCGTGACGGAGACCTTGGACCCCGAGTTCCTCGACAGGGTGGTGGACACCCTGTTCCCCCCGGACGAGGGGGGAGACCCAACACCGGATCTCGGGGTGCCGGACCCGAACACCTGGTCCGACGACATGGGTGTCACGCCGGAGGAGCTGGCCCTGGCCGTCGGGAGGATGAGGAGCCGCAACACAGCTCCGGGTCCCGACGGCATACCGGGCCGGGCCATGTCCCTTGCCCTGCGCGTCCTCGGACCCCGCCTCAGGCGCCTGTTCGACGGCTGCCTGAGGACGGGATGTTTTCCGTCCAGCTGGAAGAGGGGGAGAATGGTCCTCCTCAGGAAGCTGGGCAAGCCCGCAGATTCCCCCTCGGCGTACAGGCCGATCTGCCTCCTCGACGAGGTGGGGAAGCTCTTCGAGAGGGTGCTGGCTTCCCGCCTCTCGGGGCACCTGTCCCGGGTGGGTCCCGACCTGGCCGAGTCCCAATTCGGCTTCAGGGGGGGACGCTCGACGGTCGATGCTATCGGCCGCGTGAGGTCCCTCTCGGACTCGGCCACGTCCCGGGGGGGGGTGGCGTTGGCGGTAAGTCTCGACATCACCAACGCCTTTAACTCCCTCCCCTGGGGGCGTATCGGGGGGGCGCTCGCCGATCACGGAGTGCCCCTCTACGTGCGAAGAACTTTGAGGGACTACCTGAGGGACAGGTGGATCGAGTACCCGGGCAGGGATGGCCGGATGTGCTCGAGGGGGGTGGACCGCGGTGTCCCACAGGGGTCGGTCCTGGGCCCCATACTGTGGGACATCGGATACGATAGTGTTCTGCGGGCTTCCCTCCCGATCGGCGTCAGCCTCACCTGTTACGCCGACGACACGCTGCTGACGGCCGTCGGGAGGGACTGGAGGAGGACCATCCGGCTGGCGGAATTGGGGTTGGCCTCCGTGGTGGAGGGCATCCGGGGGCTGGGGCTGCAGATCTCCCCGCCGAAGACCGAGGCCATGTGGTTTCACAACAAGTCTTGGCGCGGGGGACCGCCCCGGTCCTGGATCATGGTGGGTGAGGAATACGTTCAGGTGGGGGACCGGATGAATTATCTCGGTCTCCTCCTGGACAGCCACTGGCGCTTCGAAGCCCACTTCGAGCGATTGGCCCCCAGACTGGAGAGGACGGCGACCGGACTTGGCCGCCTACTCCCCAACATTGGGGGTCCGGAGGAGAGAGTGCGCCGCCTATACCTTGGTGTGGTGCGGTCCATGGCCCTGTACGGCGCCCCGATATGGGCGTCTGCCCTGATGGCGAGACGGCGCAGCAGACTGTTGCTGCGCCGAGTACAGAGGAGGATGGCCATCAGGGTGGCCAGAGGGTACCGCACCATATCTCACGAGGCGGCGCTGGTACTGGCGGGCACCGTGCCATTTGATTATCTGGCGGAGGGAGACGCTGCCATCTACGAGCGTCTCCGGGAACTCCGCCAGGGTGGCGCGATGGTGTCCGCCGAGGAGGAAGTGGGCATAAGGCGTCAGGCCCGGCTGGCTGCGCGGCAAAAATGGAGGACAGAGTTGGAAGATCGAGGAGCCGCGCAGCGCGCGGTCGGGGCGGTTCTGCCCAGCCTGAACGAGTGGCTGGACCGTGGCAGGGGGACCCTCACCTACCGGGTCACACAGGTTCTCACCGGACATGGTTGTTTCGGTGAGTTCCTGTGCCGGATCAGAGCGGAGGCGACGGCGGAATGCCGGGAGTGTGGTGCTGCGCTGGACACGGCGCAGCACACACTTGAGGAGTGCCCGGAGTGGGCGGCCGAGCGCCGTGTACTTCGGGCGTACGTGGGGGCGGACCTCTCGCTGCCGAGCATCGTCAGTGAGATGCTGGGCAGCGAGAGGGCTTGGATTGCGATGGCCTCCTTCTGCGAGGCTGTTCTTCGCAGAAAGGAGGCGGCGGAGCGGGATCGCGAACTATCCGATCCCGCTCGACGTGAGAGACGGAGGGGCAGGGCTCGTCGGCCTCGACCGCGCCCGCTGGCGAGATCCTCTCCCCCTCCCGCGATGTAAGGAGACGGTGGTCCGTGGGGTGTCCGGAGGTAATCCCCCTCCCCCCCATCGGATGAACACCGTGGCTGCCCGGGAGTCGGTCGGCCCTGCTGTGGGGGGATTATGTCCCCTTGTTACCCCGCAGGGCTGCCGGCTTTACCGGCGGGTGAGAGACGGGGGTGGGCTCGTTGGCCCTCTTTTCCCGCCAATGAGACCCCACCCCGAAGAGGGAAAAGTGGTGGCGTGGCCGAGGGCGCGGAGGTGAATCCCCCTCCCCCCCCTCGGAGGAGTGACACGACTGCCAAGAAGACCGGTGGCTCCGCTAAAGGGGCCGCCGGAGAGCCAAGCGGTTCGGAGGAAGGCCGCGCCGGGTGTTGCCCCCGGCGCGGACACGAGTAACACCGGAGGGTCCTCATTGACCCTCCCGAGGATGGGGCTAACACAGCCAGGGCGTGGGGAGGCACCGGAAGTATCTCCGGAATGCCCGGAGCCTCCCCAGTCAGCGCCCGAGGACAGGCAACCGAGGTGGTTTTAGTCGGTAGAAATCCGACACTACCTCCCGCTCCCCCACCGGAGCGGGAGGTGTCTTTCGAAGATTTCCACCTCGTTAAAAAAAAAAAAAAAAAAAAAAAAAAAAAAAAAAAAAAAAAAAAAAAAAAAAAAAAAAAAAAAAAAAAAAAAAAAAAAAAAAAAAAAAAAAAAAAAAAAATGGGTTAGGTTTGGGTTAGGTTTGGGTTAGGTTTGGGTTAGGTTTGGGTTAGGTTTGGGTTAGGTTTGGGTTAGGTTTGGGTTAGGTTTGGGTTAGGTTTGGGTTAGGTTTGGGTTAGGTTTGGGTTAGGTTTGGGTTAGGTTTGGGTTCCCCTACTAGGAGCCGCCACCTTGACGTGGTGTAGGGGCTTAAGTAGCCGCGATGAGGCCCAAGACCATGCCGGCGGGAGCTACATTCCCGGCAGGTTCAACCATGCCGGAAGGGCTTGGGCTGAGCGGTGAAAACAAAGCAGCGGCTCACCGTGGTGTGTGAATGGGCTGCGGTCGATGCCCTATGGATATTCCCGGCAGACTAACCAAGGGGGGAGTAGTTGCCCCCCGACCGGAGTGGCGCGTGATGTTAGTACCTGACCTCTGCGGTAGTAATAAGGGTAACTGTAAGTCCTGAAATTATGGCAAAGATCCCGTGAACCCGTATGTTTAACGTGGAAGAACCGCTCACGCGTTCACTGTCCGGAGCCTATGACGGGGTTGAAGTGGGGTATTCGGGCGCAGGTATGGAGGATTACCTGGTCAGTATTTCCTCATAACCGACGCTGCGTAGGTCAAATCGCAGCACGTCTAGCCCGAGGTTTGGGTCTGGCATCGGCTCGGATCCGGTGTCGCCCACTCGATAGGGGTGACGTTAAACCTTTAACATCAAATATGGCGCGGGCCTATCCCGTAACATTTTTCTATAGAGTCAACTGGTGCCGATAGGACTGACCATCCGAAAAACCGCTTCTCGGCTTCGGCATCCTTAAATAGGGTTATTCACAAACGGGGAAGTGCCCCCACCGCGGTGGGGGTCCCATGATGGGCGAACCGTATTATAACATTCCTGCCATATTATGTCTCACACAAATAAAAAACCGGTACGAAGAGAGGAGGGATCGCGCTCCTGCAGCGCGAGTCCGGCGAGGAGGGCCGCACCCACAGGGCAACATGTGGGGTGCGACGGCAACGCAGAGGCTACCCCGGGCACAACGAGGGGTAGCGCAAGAAGAAGGAGAGAAGCGACGCAGGTCCTGGAGGCGACCTGCACAATTTCCGATGACGAGTGCGACACGGAGTCGAGCGGGTCCACCGTCACGGGAAGAAAGAGGCCGCGAGTCTCGAGGGAGGCGGAAACGAGGCGGCAATTCACCAAGGGGAAGAGGATCGCCAGCCCTGACGAGGATGCATCTCCGCCGAGGCGTTCCTCGGCAACCAAAAAGATGCCGACGGAGGTGGAGGTGGCGCAGGAGCTGAGAGAGCAGCCGACACCAAACCTGGGCGCCAAAATCCTGTCACACATGGCCGTGGTCAGGAAGGTGGCGATGACGAGCTCCCACCTAAAGGGAACGTACATCAGGGACCTGAAGGTGGCTGCGCTAACTGTCAGCGCCGCAGCCACCGAGATGGCGAAGAGATCGGCTACCACAAATGCGCAGCAAATCGAGGAAGAGAATCTCCGACTGCGCGGGCGGGTGGCCGATTTGGAGGTTGCACTCGCCGCGGCAAAGGCGGTCCCTGCACCGGAGGCCTTAATGGACATCGGAGAAGCCAGTGGAGCGGCTAGGGGGACAAAAGAGAAAGGGGAGAGGGGGAGGGCTGCCCGCCCCTCGTCCACCGGGAGTGCCGCCCCGATCACCGAGGAGCGTCTGGGGGCGCTATTTGACGCCTTCATGGGGAGGGTTGAGAGGCGGCTCGTCTCTCTAAGGAAGGAGCTGTCGGCGGGGTGGGAGAGAGACACCCCCCGGAGGGCCCCGTCGGCATCGGCGAGGCCCGAGACAAGAGGGGAGGCCCGCATCAGGGAGGTGAGAACGGAGACACGGAGCCGGGAACTGCCACCCGCGCCGGCTCCGGGCCCCTCCCCTGCCACGCGGACACAGACCAGCGGTGACACCTGGGCCGTCGTAGCCGGTAGGAAGGCCAAAAGGGCGGAGAAGAAGGGGCCGCAGCAGCAGCAGCAGCAGCAGCAACAACAACAACAGCAGCAGCAGAGGAGAGACGAGGGAAGGAAGGGAGCCAAGGGAGCCAAGGCTGCCCCCCCCCAAAAGGTGCAGCAGCGGCGGCCTCCGCGCACAGCGGCGATCGCCCTGACAGTCAGGGAAGGGGCGAAGACCACCTACGCGGAGGCAATGAGCTCCGCCAGTAAAATAGATCTGGCGGAGCTAAACATAACGGAGCTGCGGCCCAAAAGGGCTGTCACCGGGGGGCTCCTCCTTGAAATCCCTGGGCCGGACGGGGCTGCGAAGGCGGACGCTCTCGCAGAAAAAATGCGGGAGGTCCTGAAGGCGGAGGACGGAGTGACGGTAGCGCGCCCCGTCAAGATGGCCGAGCTGAGGGTCAGGGACCTGGTGGCGGCCACCACCACCGGCGACGTGGCCGCGGCCATCGCGGCCGCAGGAGGATGCAGCTCGGCGGAGGTGAGGACCGGGGAGATACGGTCGTCCCCGATGGGCCTGGGCACCGCCTGGGTAAGGTGCCCGCTGGCGGCAGCGAGGAAGGTGGCCGCGGCGAAGAAGATAAGGATAGGATGGACCACGGCCCGGGTGGAGGCGCTGGCGGACCGCCCGCTGCAGTGCTTCCGCTGCCTGGAGATGGGACATGTCAGGCAGCGGTGCACCAGCACCGTGGACCGCAGCGGGCGCTGCCACAACTGTGGGAGCCCCGAGCACAGGGTGGCGGAGTGCAGCAGCGCTCCAAAATGCCCCCTGTGCTCCGACATTGGGAGACCCTCGGGCCACCGGATGGGGACAAAGGGGTGCGCCCCCCCAACCAAAGGAAGGAAGAAGCAGGGAGCCACGGGGGGCGTACAGCAAGCACAGCTGGCCCCCAAACTGGCTGCCCTGAGCCTGGAGGCACGGAGGACGGCGGAGGCGGCAGCACCGGGGACCCCCGGCCCCGAGAGGAAGGAGGCGGAGGCCGAGATGCCACCACCGGCGACACCAGCCGCAACGGAGGAGGAGAGGCCCGTGGAGGAAGGGGCCATGGACTTGGGCCTGTGAAGGGGCTATGGCCCTGATTCTTCAGGCCAACCTTAACCACTCGGCCGGGGCGCAGGACATGCTTGTCCAGCATATGGCCGAGTGGGGTGTGGGGTTGGCGATAGCTGCCGAGCCGTACAGGATCCCGGACCACCCCAATTGGGTGGGAAACCCGGGCGGCTCGGTAGCAATCATCCTGGGAGGGGCCTCGGCGTCCTCGCCGTTCTCCCTTCTGGAGAGCGGCGATGGATACGTCGCGGTGAAGTGGGGGGACATTACGGTGGTGGGGGTCTACGCGCCGCCTCGTTGGGACCTCGGGTCGTACGAGGAGTTTCTGGACGGGGTAGCGGGATGCGTCTCGCGACAACGGCCCCGTCCGGTTGTGGTCCTGGGGGACTTCAACGCCAAGTCCCACACATGGGGCTCCCCTGGGACGGACCCGAGGGGCGAGGCGGTGCTGGACTGGGCGGCCGGTTCCGACCTCCGATTACTGAATCGGGGGTCCGCCAGCACCTGCGTCCGCTATCGGGGGGAGTCAATCGTTGACCTTACCTGGGCATCCCCCTCGGTGGTGGATCGCGTAAGGGGCTGGAGGGTGGCGCAGGAGGTGGAAACTCTAAGTGACCACCTCTATATCCTGATGGAGCTGCGCGCCACCCGGGGTCGCGGACCAACGGGAAGGGGTTGGAGGGGTGGGGAGTATGGGTCCCCTGATACTCCCCGTGCGAAGAAGAGGAGGTGGGCGCTGAAGCGCCTGGACGAGGACGCGCTGATGGCGGCGTCCCTCGCCGTGGCCTGGCCCGAAACCCCGGCCGGGCCGGTCGTCGACGTGGAGGAGGAGGCGGCGCGTTTCCAGAGGGGCATGGTGGCGATCTGCGACGTTGCCATGCCTCGTTCCCGCGCCGCGGAGAGACGGGCCGCGTATTGGTGGTCGCCGGAGATCGCGCATCTGCGCGATGTGTGCGCTCGCGCCCGGCGACTGCTGCAGAGGGCCCGGCGAAGACGACGTCGCGACATGGCGAGGGAGCACCAGCTCTACGAGGGCTACCGGGAGCACGTGGTGGCCCTCCAGCTGGCCATCAGGAGGGCAAAGGCGGAGGCATGGTCCGAGCTCCTCAAAGATCTGGAGCGTGAACCCTGGGGGCGTCCATACAAGATGGTGATGGCCAAACTTCGGCCGTGGGCGCCCCCCGTGACGGAGACCCTAGACCCCGAGTTCCTCGACAGGGTGGTGGACACCCTGTTCCCCCCGGACGAGGGGGGAGACCCAACACCGGATCTCGGGGTGCCGGACCCGAACACCTGGTCCGACGATATGGGTGTCACGCCGGAGGAGCTGGCCCTGGCCGTCGGGAGGATGAGGACCCGTAACACGGCTCCGGGTCCCGACGGCATACCGGGCCGGGCCATGTCCCTTGCCCTGCGCGTCCTCGGACCCCGCCTCAGGCGCCTGTTCGACGGCTGCCTGAGGACGGGATGTTTTCCGTCCAGCTGGAAGAGGGGGAGAATGGTCCTCCTCAGGAAGCTGGGCAAGCCCGCAGATTCCCCCTCGGCGTACAGGCCGATCTGCCTCCTCGACGAGGTGGGGAAGCTCTTCGAGAGGGTGCTGGCTTCCCGCCTCTCGGGGCACCTGTCCCGGGTGGGTCCCGACCTGGCCGAGTCCCAATTCGGCTTCAGGGGGGGACGCTCGACGGTCGATGCTATCGGCCGCGTGAAGTCCCTCTCGGACTCGGCCACGTCCCGGGGGGGGGTGGCGTTGGCGGTAAGTCTCGACATCACCAACGCCTTTAACTCCCTCCCCTGGGGGCGTATCGGGGGGGCGCTCGCCCATCACGGAGTGCCCCTCTACGTGAGAAGAACTTTGAGGGACTACCTGAGGGACAGGTGGATCGAGTACCCGGGCAGGGATGGCCGGATGTGCTCGAGGGGGGTGGACCGCGGTGTCCCACAGGGGTCGGTCCTGGGCCCCATACTGTGGGACATCGGATACGATAGTGTTCTGCGGGCTTCCCTCCCGATCGGCGTCAGCCTCACCTGTTACGCCGACGACACGCTGCTGACGGCCGTCGGGAGGGACTGGAGGAGGACCATCCGGCTGGCGGAATTGGGGTTGGCCTCCGTGGTGGAGGGCATCCGGGGGCTGGGGCTGCAGATCTCCCCGCCGAAGACCGAGGCCATCTGGTTTCACAACAAGTCTTGGCGCGGGGGACCGCCCCGGTCCTGGATCATGGTGGGTGAGGAATACGTTCAGGTGGGGGACCGGATGAACTATCTCGGTCTCCTCCTGGACAGCCACTGGCGCTTCGAGGCCCACTTCGAGCGATTGGCCCCCAGACTGGAGAGGACGGCGACCGGACTTGGCCGCCTACTCCCCAACATTGGGGGTCCGGAGGAGAGAGTGCGCCGCCTATACCTTGGTGTGGTGCGGTCCATGGCCCTGTACGGCGCCCCGATATGGGCGTCTGCCCTGATGGCGAGACGGCGCAGCAGACTGTTGCTGCGCCGAGTACAGAGGAGGATGGCCATCAGGGTGGCCAGAGGGTACCGCACCATATCTCACGAGGCGGCGCTGGTACTGGCGGGCACCGTGCCATTTGATTATCTGGCGGAGGGAGACGCTGCCATCTACGAGCGTCTCCGGGAACTCCGCCAGGGTGGCGCGATGGTGTCCGCCGAGGAGGAAGTGGGCATAAGGCGTCAGGCCCGGCTGGCTGCGCGGCAAAAATGGAGGACAGAGTTGGAAGATCGAGGAGCCGCGCAGCGCGCGGTCGGGGCGGTTCTGCCCAGCCTGAACGAGTGGCTGGACCGTGGCAGGGGGACCCTCACCTACCGGGTCACACAGGTTCTCACCGGACATGGTTGTTTCGGTGAGTTCCTGTGCCGGATCAGAGCGGAGGCGACGGCGGAATGCCGGGAGTGTGGTGCTGCGCTGGACACGGCGCAGCACACACTTGAGGAGTGCCCGGAGTGGGCGGCCGAGCGCCGTGTACTTCGGGCGTACGTGGGGGCGGACCTCTCGCTGCCGAGCATCGTCAGTGAGATGCTGGGCAGCGAGAGGGCTTGGATTGCGATGGCCTCCTTCTGCGAGGCTGTTCTTCGCAGAAAGGAGGCGGCGGAGCGGGATCGCGAACTATCCGATCCCGCTCGACGTGAGAGACGGAGGGGCAGGGCTCGTCGGCCTCGACCGCGCCCGCTGGCGAGATCCTCTCCCCCTCCCGCGATGTAAGGAGACGGTGGTCCGTGGGGTGTCCGGAGGTAATCCCCCTCCCCCCCATCGGATGAACACCGTGGCTGCCCGGGAGTCGGTCGGCCCTGCTGTGGGGGGATTATGTCCCCTTGTTACCCCGCAGGGCTGCCGGCTTTACCGGCGGGTGAGAGACGGGGGTGGGCTCGTTGGCCCTTTTTTCCCGCCAATGAGACCCCACCCCCCCCCGAAGAGGGAAAAGTGGTGGCGTGGCCGAGGGCGCGGAGGTGAATCCCCCTCCCCCCCTCGGAGTAGCGCCACGACTGCCAAGAAGACCGGTGGCTCCGCTAAAGGGGCCGCCGGAGAGCCAAGCGGCTCGGAGGAAGGCCGCGCCGGGTGTTGCCCCCGGCGCGGACACGAGTAACACCGGAGGGTCCTCATTGATCCTCCCGAGGACGGGGCTAACACAGCCAGGGCGTGGGGAGGCACCGGAAGTATCTCCGGAATGCCCGGAGCCTCCCCAGTCAGCGCCCGAGGACAGGCAACCGAGGTGGTTTTAGTCGGTAGAAATCCGACACTACCTCCCGCTCCCCCACCGGAGCGGGAGGTGTCTTTCGAAGATTTCCACCTCGTTAATAAAAAAAAAAAAAAAAAAATGGGTTAGGTTTGGGTTAGGTTTGGGTTAGGTTTGGGTTAGGTTTGGGTTAGGTTTGGGTTAGGTTTGGGTTAGGTTTGGGTTAGGTTTGGGTTAGGTTTGGGTTAGGTTTGGGTTAGGTTTGGGTTAGGTTTGGGTTAGGTTTGGGTTAGGTTTGGGTTAGGTTTGGGTTAGGTTTGGGTTAGGTTTGGGTTAGGTTTGGGTTAGGTTTGGGTTAGGTTTGGGTTAGGTTTGGGTTAGGTTTGGGTTAGGTTTGGGTTAGGTTTGGGTTAGGTTTGGGTTAGGTTTGGGTTAGGTTTGGGTTAGGTTTGGGTTAGGTTTGGGTTAGGTTTGGGTTAGGTTTGGGTTAGGTTTGGGTTAGGTTTGGGTTAGGTTTGGGTTAGGTTTGGGTTAGGTTTGGGTTAGGTTTGGGTTAGGTTTGGGTTAGGTTTGGGTTAGGTTTGGGTTAGGTTTGGGTTAGGTTTGGGTTAGGTTTGGGTTAGGTTTGGGTTAGGTTTGGGTCCCCCTACTAGGAGCCGCCACCTTGACGTGGTGTAGGGGCTTAAGTAGCCGCGATGAGGCCCAAGACCATGCCGGCGGGAGCTACATTCCCGGCAGGTTCAACCATGCCGGAAGGGCTTGGGCTGAGCGGTGAAAACAAAGCAGCGGCTCACCGTGGTGTGTGAATGGGCTGCGGTCGATGCCCTATGGATATTCCCGGCAGACTAACCAAGGGGGGAGTAGTTGCCCCCCGACCGGAGTGGCGCGTGATGTTAGTACCTGACCTCTGCGGTAGTAATAAGGGTAACTGTAAGTCCTGAAATTATGGCAAAGATCCCGTGAACCCGTATGTTTAACGTGGAAGAACCGCTCACGCGTTCACTGTCCGGAGCCTATGACGGGGTTGAAGTGGGGTATTCGGGCGCAGGTATGGAGGATTACCTGGTCAGTATTTCCTCATAACCGACGCTGCGTAGGTCAAATCGCAGCACGTCTAGCCCGAGGTTTGGGTCTGGCATCGGCTCGGATCCGGTGTCGCCCACTCGATAGGGGTGACGTTAAACCTTTAACATCAAATATGGCGCGGGCCTATCCCGTAACATTTTTCTATAGAGTCAACTGGTGCCGATAGGACTGACCATCCGAAAAACCGCTTCTCGGCTTCGGCATCCTTAAATAGGGTTATTCACAAACGGGGAAGTGCCCCCACCGCGGTGGGGGTCCCATGATGGGCGAACCGTATTATAACATTCCTGCCATATTATGTCTCACACAAATAAAAAACCGGTACGAAGAGAGGAGGGATCGCGCTCCTGCAGCGCGAGTCCGGCGAGGAGGGCCGCACCCACAGGGCAACATGTGGGGTGCGACGGCAACGTAGAGGCTACCCCGGGCACAACGAGGGGTAGCGCAAGAAGAAGGAGAGAAGCGACGCAGGTCCTGGAGGCGACCTGCACAATTTCCGATGACGAGTGCGACACGGAGTCGAGCGGGTCCACCGTCACGGGAAGAAAGAGGCCGCGAGTCTCGAGGGAGGCGGAAACGAGGCGGCAATTCACCAAGGGGAAGAGGATCGCCAGCCCTGACGAGGATGCATCTCCGCCGAGGCGTTCCTCGGCAACCAAAAAGATGCCGACGGAGGTGGAGGTGGCGCAGGAGCTGAGAGAGCAGCCGACACCAAACCTGGGCGCCAAAATCCTGTCACACATGGCCGTGGTCAGGAAGGTGGCGATGACGAGCTCCCACCTAAAGGGAACGTACATCAGGGACCTGAAGGTGGCTGCGCTAACTGTCAGCGCCGCAGCCACCGAGATGGCGAAGAGATCGGCTACCACAAATGCGCAGCAAATCGAGGAAGAGAATCTCCGACTGCGCGGGCGGGTGGCCGATTTGGAGGTTGCACTCGCCGCGGCGAAGGCGGTCCCTGCACCGGAGGCCTTAATGGACACCGGAGAAGCCAGTGGAGCGGCTAGGGGGACAAAAGAGAAAGGGGAGAGGGGGAGGGCTGCCCGCCCCTCGTCCACCGGGAGTGCCGCCCCGATCACCGAGGAGCGTCTGGGGGCGCTATTTGACGCCTTCATGGGGAGGGTTGAGAGGCGGCTCGTCTCTCTAAGGAAGGAGCTGTCGGCGGGGTGGGAGAGAGACACCCCCCGGAGGGCCCCGTCGGCATCGGCGAGGCCCGAGACAAGAGGGGAGGCCCGCATCAGGGAGGTGAGAACGGAGACACGGAGCCGGGAACTGCCACCCGCGCCGGCTCCGGGCCCCTCCCCTGCCACGCAGACACAGACCAGCGGTGACACCTGGGCCGTCGTAGCCGGTAGGAAGGCCAAAAGGGCGGAGAAGAAGGGGCCGCAGCAGCAGCAGCAGCAGCAGCAACAACAACAACAGCAGCAGCAGAGGAGAGACGAGGGAAGGAAGGGAGCCAAGGGAGCCAAGGCTGCCCCCCCCCAAAAGGTGCAGCAGCGGCGGCCTCCGCGCACAGCGGCGATCGCCCTGACAGTCAGGGAAGGGGCGAAGACCACCTACGCGGAGGCAATGAGCTCCGCCAGTAAAATAGATCTGGCGGAGCTAAACATAACGGAGCTGCGGCCCAAAAGGGCTGTCACCGGGGGGCTCCTCCTTGAAATCCCTGGGCCGGACGGGGCCGCGAAGGCGGACGCTCTCGCAGAAAAAATGCGGGAGGTCCTGAAGGCGGAGGACGGAGTGACGGTAGCGCGCCCCGTCAAGATGGCCGAGCTGAGGGTCAGGGACCTGGTGGCGGCCACCACCACCGGCGACGTGGCCGCGGCCATCGCGGCCGCAGGAGGATGCAGCTCGGCGGAGGTGAGGACCGGGGAGATACGGTCGTCCCCGATGGGCCTGGGCACCGCCTGGGTAAGGTGCCCGCTGGCGGCAGCGAGGAAGGTGGCCGCGGCGAAGAAGATAAGGATAGGATGGACCACGGCCCGGGTGGAGGCGCTGGCGGACCGCCCGCTGCAGTGCTTCCGCTGCCTGGAGATGGGGCACGTCAGGCAGCGGTGCACCAGCACCGTGGACCGCAGCGGGCGCTGCCACAACTGTGGGAGCCCCGAGCACAGGGTGGCGGAGTGCAGGAGCGCTCCAAAATGCCCCCTGTGCTCCGACATTGGGAGACCCTCGGGCCACCGGATGGGGACAAAGGGGTGCGCCCCCCCAACCAAAGGAAGGAAGAAGCAGGGAGCCACGGGGGGCGTACAGCAAGCACAGCTGGCCCCCAAACTGGCTGCCCTGAGCCTGGAGGCACGGAGGACGGCGGAGGCGGCAGCACCGGGGACCCCCGGCCCCGAGAGGAAGGAGGCGGAGGCCGAGATGCCACCACCGGCGACACCAGCCGCAACGGAGGAGGAGAGGCCCGTGGAGGAAGGGGCCATGGACTTGGGCCTGTGAAGGGGCTATGGCCCTGATTCTTCAGGCCAACCTTAACCACTCGGCCGGGGCGCAGGACATGCTTGTCCAGCATATGGCCGAGTGGGGTGTGGGGTTGGCGATAGCTGCCGAGCCGTACAGGATCCCGGACCACCCCAATTGGGTGGGAAACCCGGGCGGCTCGGTAGCAATCATCCTGGGAGGGGCCTCGGCGTCCTCGCCGTTCTCCCTGCTGGAGAGCGGCGATGGATACGTCGCGGTGAAGTGGGGGGACATTACGGTGGTGGGGGTCTACGCGCCGCCTCGTTGGGACCTCGGGTCGTACGAGGAGTTTCTGGACGGGGTAGCGGGATGCGTCTCGCGACAACGGCCCCGTCCGGTTGTGGTCCTGGGGGACTTCAACGCCAAGTCCCACACATGGGGCTCCCCTGGGACGGACCCGAGGGGCGAGGCGGTGCTGGACTGGGCGGCCGGTTCCGACCTCCGATTACTGAATCGGGGGTCCGCCAGCACCTGCGTCCGCTATCGGGGGGAGTCAATCGTTGACCTTACCTGGGCATCCCCCTCGGTGGTGGATCGCGTAAGGGGCTGGAGGGTGGCGCAGGAGGTGGAAACTCTAAGTGACCACCTCTATATCCTGATGGAGCTGCGCGCCACCCGGGGTCGCGGACCAACGGGAAGGGGTTGGAGGGGTGGGGGGTATGGGTCCCCTGATACTCCCCGTGCGAAGAAGAGGAGGTGGGCGCTGAAGCGCCTGGACGAGGACGCGCTGATGGCGGCGTCCCTCGCCGTGGCCTGGCCCGAAACCCCGGCTGGGCCGGTCGTCGACGTGGAGGAGGAGGCGGCGCGTTTCCAGAGGGGCATGGTGGCGATCTGCGACGTTGCCATGCCTCGTTCCCGCGCCGCGGAGAGACGGGCCGCGTATTGGTGGTCGCCGGAGATCGCGCATCTGCGCGATGTGTGCGCTCGCGCCCGGCGACTGCTGCAGAGGGCCCGGCGAAGACGACGTCGCGACATGGCGAGGGAGCACCAGCTCTACGAGGGCTACCGGGAGCACGTGGTGGCCCTCCAGCTGGCCATCAGGAGGGCAAAGGCGGAGGCATGGTCCGAGCTCCTCAAAGATCTGGAGCGTGAACCCTGGGGGCGTCCATACAAGATGGTGATGGCCAAACTTCGGCCGTGGGCGCCCCCCGTGACGGAGACCCTAGACCCCGAGTTCCTCGACAGGGTGGTGGACACCCTGTTCCCCCCGGACGAGGGGGGAGACCCAACACCGGATCTCGGGGTGCCGGACCCGAACACCTGGTCCGACGATATGGGTGTCACGCCGGAGGAGCTGGCCCTGGCCGTCGGGAGGATGAGGACCCGTAACACAGCTCCGGGTCCCGACGGCATACCGGGCCGGGCCATGTCCCTTGCCCTGCGCGTCCTCGGACCCCGCCTCAGGCGCCTGTTCGACGGCTGCCTGAGGACGGGATGCTTTCCGTCCAGCTGGAAGAGGGGGAGAATGGTCCTCCTCAGGAAGCTGGGCAAGCCCGCAGATTCCCCCTCGGCGTACAGGCCGATCTGCCTCCTCGACGAGGTGGGGAAGCTCTTCGAGAGGGTGCTGGCTTCCCGCCTCTCGGGGCACCTGTCCCGGGTGGGTCCCGACCTGGCCGAGTCCCAATTCGGCTTCAGGGGGGGACGCTCGACGGTCGATGCTATCGGCCGCGTGAGGTCCCTCTCGGACTCGGCCACGTCCCGGGGGGGGGTGGCGTTGGCGGTAAGTCTCGACATCACCAACGCCTTTAACTCCCTCCCCTGGGGGCGTATCGGGGGGGCGCTCGCCGATCACGGAGTGCCCCTCTACGTGAGAAGAACTTTGAGGGACTACCTGAGGGACAGGTGGATCGAGTACCCGGGCAGGGATGGCCGGATGTGCTCGAGGGGGGTGGACCGCGGTGTCCCACAGGGGTCGGTCCTGGGCCCCATACTGTGGGACATCGGATACGATAGTGTTCTGCGGGCTTCCCTCCCGATCGGCGTCAGCCTCACCTGTTACGCCGACGACACGCTGCTGACGGCCGTCGGGAGGGACTGGAGGAGGACCATCCGGCTGGCGGAATTGGGGTTGGCCTCCGTGGTGGAGGGCATCCGGGGGCTGGGGCTGCAGATCTCCCCGCCGAAGACCGAGGCCATGTGGTTTCACAACAAGTCTTGGCGCGGGGGACCGCCCCGGTCCTGGATCATGGTGGGTGAGGAATACGTTCAGGTGGGGGACCGGATGAATTATCTCGGTCTCCTCCTGGACAGCCACTGGCGCTTCGAGGCCCACTTCGAGCGATTGGCCCCCAGACTGGAGAGGACGGCGACCGGACTTGGCCGCCTACTCCCCAACATTGGGGGTCCGGAGGAGAGAGTGCGCCGCCTATACCTTGGTGTGGTGCGGTCCATGGCCCTGTACGGCGCCCCGATATGGGCGTCTGCCCTGATGGCGAGACGGCGCAGCAGACTGTTGCTGCGCCGAGTACAGAGGAGGATGGCCATCAGGGTGGCCAGAGGGTACCGCACCATATCTCACGAGGCGGCGCTGGTACTGGCGGGCACCGTGCCATTTGATTATCTGGCGGAGGGAGACGCTGCCATCTACGAGCGTCTCCGGGAACTCCGCCAGGGTGGCGCGATGGTGTCCGCCGAGGAGGAAGTGGGCATAAGGCGTCAGGCCCGGCTGGCTGCGCGGCAAAAATGGAGGACAGAGTTGGAAGATCGAGGAGCCGCGCAGCGCGCGGTCGGGGCGGTTCTGCCCAGCCTGAACGAGTGGCTGGACCGTGGCAGGGGGACCCTCACCTACCGGGTCACACAGGTTCTCACCGGACATGGTTGTTTCGGTGAGTTCCTGTGCCGGATCAGAGCGGAGGCGACGGCGGAATGCCGGGAGTGTGGTGCTGCGCTGGACACGGCGCAGCACACACTTGAGGAGTGCCCGGAGTGGGCGGCCGAGCGCCGTGTACTTCGGGCGTACGTGGGGGCGGACCTCTCGCTGCCGAGCATCGTCAGTGAGATGCTGGGCAGCGAGAGGGCTTGGATTGCGATGGCCTCCTTCTGCGAGGCTGTTCTTCGCAGAAAGGAGGCGGCGGAGCGGGATCGCGAACTATCCGATCCCGCTCGACGTGAGAGACGGAGGGGCAGGGCTCGTCGGCCTCGACCGCGCCCGCTGGCGAGATCCTCTCCCCCTCCCGCGATGTAAGGAGACGGTGGTCCGTGGGGTGTCCGGAGGTAATCCCCCTCCCCCCCATCGGATGAACACCGTGGCTGCCCGGGAGTCGGTCGGCCCTGCTGTGGGGGGATTATGTCCCCTTGTTACCCCGCAGGGCTGCCGGCTTTACCGGCGGGTGAGAGACGGGGGTGGGCTCGTTGGCCCTCTTTTCCCGCCAATGAGACCCCACCCCGAAGAGGGAAAAGTGGTGGCGTGGCCGAGGGCGCGGAGGTGAATCCCCCCTCCCCCCCTCGGAGGAGTGCCACGACTGCCAAGAAGACCGGTGGCTCCGCTAAAGGGGCCGCCGGAGAGCCAAGCGGTTCGGAGGAAGGCCGCGCCGGGTGTTGCCCCCGGCGCGGACACGAGTAACACCGGAGGGTCCTCATTGACCCTCCCGAGGATGGGGCTAACACAGCCAGGGCGTGGGGAGGCACCGGAAGTATCTCCGGAATGCCCGGAGCCTCCCCAGTCAGCGCCCGAGGACAGGCAACCGAGGTGGTTTTAGTCGGTAGAAATCCGACACTACCTCCCGCTCCCCCACCGGAGCGGGAGGTGTCTTTCGAAGATTTCCACCTCGTTAAAAAAAAAAAAAAAAAAAAAAAAAAAAAAATGGGTTAGGTTTGGGTTAGGTTTGGGTTAGGTTTGGGTTAGGTTTGGGTTAGGTTTGGGTTAGGTTTGGGTTAGGTTTGGGTTAGGTTTGGGTTAGGTTTGGGTTAGGTTTGGGTTAGGTTTGGGTTAGGTTTGGGTTAGGTTTGGGTTAGGTTTGGGTTAGGTTTGGGTTAGGTTTGGGTTAGGTTTGGGTTAGGTTTGGGTTAGGTTTGGGTTAGGTTTGGGTTAGGTTTGGGTTAGGTTTGGGTTAGGTTTGGGTTAGGTTTGGGTTAGGTTTGGGTTAGGTTTGGGTTAGGTTTGGGTTAGGTTTGGGTTAGGTTTGGGTTAGGTTTGGGTTAGGTTTGGGTTAGGTTTGGGTTAGGTTTGGGTTAGGTTTGGGTTAGGTTTGGGTTAGGTTTGGGTTAGGTTTGGGTTAGGTTTGGGTTAGGTTTGGGTTAGGTTTGGGTTAGGTTTGGGTTAGGTTTGGGTCCCCTACTAGGAGCCGCCACCTTGACGTGGTGTAGGGGCTTAAGTAGCCGCAATGAGGCCCAAGACCATGCCGGCGGGAGCTACATTCCCGGCAGGTTCAACCATGCCGGAAGGGCTTGGGCTGAGCGGTGAAAACAAAGCAGCGGCTCACCGTGGTGTGTGAATGGGCTGCGGTCGATGCCCTATGGATATTCCCGGCAGACTAACCAAGGGGGGAGTAGTTGCCCCCCGACCGGAGTGGCGCGTGATGTTAGTACCTGACCTCTGCGGTAGTAATAAGGGTAACTGTAAGTCCTGAAATTATGGCAAAGATCCCGTGAACCCGTATGTTTAACGTGGAAGAACCGCTCACGCGTTCACTGTCCGGAGCCTATGACGGGGTTGAAGTGGGGTATTCGGGCGCAGGTATGGAGGATTACCTGGTCAGTATTTCCTCATAACCGACGCTGCGTAGGTCAAATCGCAGCACGTCTAGCCCGAGGTTTGGGTCTGGCATCGGCTCGGATCCGGTGTCGCCCACTCGATAGGGGTGACGTTAAACCTTTAACATCAAATATGGCGCGGGCCTATCCCGTAACATTTTTCTGTAGAGTCAACTGGTGCCGATAGGACTGACCATCCGAAAAACCGCTTCTCGGCTTCGGCATCCATAACTAGGGTTATCTTTAAACGGGGAAGTGCCCCCACCGCGGTGGGGGTCCCATGATGGGCGAACCGTAGTATAACTTTTCTGCCATAATGACGAAACACAACACAAAACCGATACGAAGAGAGGAGGGATCGCGCTCTTGCAGCGCGAGTCCGGCGAGGAGGGCCGCACCCACAGGGCAACTCGTGGGATGCGGCGGCAACTCAGAGGCTACCCCGGGTACATCGAGGGGTAGCACAAGACCAAGGAGGGAGGCATCGCAGATCCAGGCAGTGATCTGCGATATATCCAATGACGAGTGCGACACGGAGTCGAGTGGGTCCACCGTAACTGGGAGGAAGAGGCCGCGAGTCTCGAAGGAGGCCAGTGCTAGGCGGCTGTACGCGAAGGAGAGGAGGATAGGCAGCCAAGACGAGGAGGATATATCACCGCCAAGGCGTCCCTCGGCAAACAAAAAGATGCCGACGGAAGTGGAGGTGGCGCAGGAGCTGCGCGAACAGCCGACGCCAAATCTGGGGGCGAAAATTTTATCACACATGGCTGTGGTCAAGAAGGTTGCCCTGACCAGTTCTCACCTCAAGGGAACCTATATAAGGGACTTGAAGGTGGCCGCGCTCACAGTTAGCGCGGCGGCCACCGAGTTGGCAAAGAGGTCGGCCACTAGCAATGCGCAGCAGATTGAGGAGGAAAATCTGAGGCTGCGCGGCCGTGTGGCCGACCTGGAGTCGGCACTTGCCGCGGCAAAGGCGGTCCCAGCACCGGCGGCCTTAATGGACACCGGAGAAGCCAGTGGAGCGGCCCGGGGGACAAAAGAGAAAGGGGAGAGGGGGAGGGCTGCTCGCCCATCCTCCACCGGGAGTGCCGCTCCGATCACCGAGGAGCGCCTGGGGGCGTTATTCGACGCCTTCATGGGCCGGGTGGAGAGGCGGCTCGTCTCTCTAAGAAAGGAGCTGTCGGCGGGGTGGGAGAGAGACACCCCCCGGAGGGCCCTGTCGGCATCGGCAAGGCCCGAGACAAGAGGGGAGGCCCGCATTAGGGAGGTGAGAACGGAGACACGGAGCCGGGAACTGCCACCCGCGCCGGCTCCGGGCCCCTCCCCTGCCACGCGGACACAGACCAGCGGTGACACCTGGGCCGTCGTGGCCGGTAGGAAGGCCAAAAGGGCGGAGAAGAAGGGGCCGCAGCAGCAGCAGCAGCAGCAGCAGCAACAACAACAACAGCAGCAGCAGAGGAGAGACGAGGGAAGGAAGGGAGTCAAGGGAGCCAAGGCTGCCCCCCCCCAAAAGGTGCAGCAGCGGCGGCCTCCGCGCACAGCGGCGATCGCCCTGACAGTCAGGGAAGGGGCGAAGACCACCTACGCGGAGGCAATGAGCTCCGCCAGTAAAATAGATCTGGCGGAGCTAAACATAACGGAGCTGCGGCCCAAAAGGGCTGTCACCGGGGGGCTCCTCCTTGAAATCCCTGGGCCGGACGGGGCCGCGAAGGCGGACGCTCTCGCAGAAAAAATGCGGGAGGTCCTGAAGGCGGAGGACGGAGTGACGGTAGCGCGCCCCGTCAAGATGGCCGAGCTGAGGGTCAGGGACCTGGTGGCGGCCACCACCACCGGCGACGTGGCCGCGGCCATCGCGGCCGCAGGAGGATGCAGCACGGCGGAGGTGAGGACCGGGGAGATACGGTCGTCCCCGATGGGCCTGGGCACCGCCTGGGTAAGGTGCCCGCTGGCGGCAGCGAGGAAGGTGGCCGCGGCGAAGAAGATAAGGATAGGATGGACCACGGCCCGGGTGGAGGCGCTGGCGGACCGCCCGCTGCAGTGCTTCCGCTGCCTGGAGATGGGACATGTCAGGCAGCGGTGCACCAGCACCGTGGACCGCAGCGGGCGCTGCCACAACTGTGGGAGCCCCGAGCACAGGGTGGCGGAGTGCAGCAGCGCTCCAAAATGCCCCCTGTGCTCCGACATTGGGAGACCCTCGGGCCACCGGATGGGGACAAAGGGGTGCGCCCCCCCAACCAAAGGAAGGAAGAAGCAGGGAGCCACGGGGGGCGTACAGCAAGCACAGCTGGCCCCCAAACTGGCTGCCCTGAGCCTGGAGGCACGGATGACGGCGGAGGCGGCAGCACCGGGGACCCCCGGCCCCGAGAGGAAGGAGGCGGAGGCCGAGATGCCACCACCGGCGACACCAGCCGCGACGGAGGAGGAGAGGCCCGTGGAGGAAGGGGCCATGGACTTGGGCAAGTGAAGGGGCTATGGCCCTGATTCTTCAGGCCAACCTTAACCACTCGGCCGGGGCGCAGGACATGCTTGTCCAGCATATGGCCGAGTGGGGTGTGGGGTTGGCGATAGCTGCCGAGCCGTACAGGATCCCGGACCACCCCAATTGGGTGGGAAACCCGGGCGGCTCGGTAGCAATCATCCTGGGAGGGGCCTCGGCGTCCTCGCCGTTCTCCCTTCTGGAGAGCGGCGATGGATACGTCGCGGTGAAGTGGGGGGACATTACGGTGGTGGGGGTCTACGCGCCGCCTCGTTGGGACCTCGGGTCGTACGAGGAGTTTCTGGACGGGGTTGCGGGATGCGTCTCGCGACAACGGCCCCGTCCGGTTGTGGTCCTGGGGGACTTCAACGCCAAGTCCCACACATGGGGCTCCCCTGGGACGGACCCGAGGGGCGAGGCGGTGCTGGACTGGGCGGCCGGTTCCGACCTCCGATTACTGAATCGGGGGTCCGCCAGCACCTGCGTCCGCTATCGGGGGGAGTCCGTCGTGGACCTTACCTGGGCATCCCCCTCGGTGGTGGATCGCGTAAGGGGCTGGAGGGTGGCGCAGGAGGTGGAAACCCTAAGTGACCACCTCTATATCCTCATGGAGCTGCGCGCCACCCGGGGTCGCGGACCAACGGGAAGGGGTTGGAGGGGTGGGGGGTATGGGTCCCCTTATACTCCCCGAGAGAAGAGGAGGAGGTGGGCGCTGAAGCGCCTGGACGAGGACGCGCTGATGGCGGCGTCCCTCGCCGTGGCCTGGCCCGAAACCCCGGCTGGGCCGGTCGTCGACGTGGAGGAGGAAGCGGCGCGTTTCCAGAGGGGCATGGTGGCGATCTGCGACGTTGCCATGCCTCGTTCCCGCGCCGCGGAGAGACGGGCCGCGTATTGGTGGTCGCCGGAGATCGCGCATCTGCGCGATGTGTGCGCTCGCGCCCGGCGACTGCTGCAGAGGGCCCGGCGAAGACGACGTCGCGACATGGCGAGGGAGCACCAGCTCTACGAGGGCTACCGGGAGCACGTGGTGGCCCTCCAGCTGGCCATCAGGAGGGCAAAGGCGAAGGCATGGTCCGAGCTCCTCAAAGATCTGGAGCGTGAACCCTGGGGGCGTCCATACAAGATGGTGATGGCCAAACTTCGGCCGTGGGCGCCCCCCGTGACGGAGACCTTGGACCCCGAGTTCCTCGACAGGGTGGTGGACACCCTGTTCCCCCCGGACGAGGGGGGAGACCCAACACCGGATCTCGGGGTGTCGGACCCGAACACCTGGTCCGACGACATGGGTGTCACGCCGGAGGAGCTGGCCCTGGCCGTCGGGAGGATGAGGAGCCGCAACACAGCTCCGGGTCCCGACGGCATACCGGGCCGGGCCATGTCCCTTGCCCTGCGCGTCCTCGGACCCCGCCTCAGGCGCCTGTTCGACGGCTGCCTGAGGACGGGATGTTTCCCGTCCAGCTGGAAGAGGGGGAGAATGGTCCTCCTCAGGAAGCTGGGCAAGCCCGCAGATTCCCCCTCGGCGTACAGGCCGATCTGCCTCCTCGACGAGGTGGGGAAGCTCTTCGAGAGGGTGCTGGCTTCCCGCCTCTCGGGGCACCTGTCCCGGGTGGGTCCCGACCTGGCCGAGTCCCAATTCGGCTTCAGGGGGGGACGCTCGACGGTCGATGCTATCGGCCGTGTAAAGTCCCTCTCGGACTCGGCCACGTCCCGGGGGGGGGTGGCGTTGGCGGTAAGTCTCGACATCACCAACGCCTTTAACTCCCTCTCCTGGGGGCGTATCGGGGGGGCGCTCGCCCATCACGGAGTGCCCCTCTACGTGAGACGAACCTTGAGGGACTACCTGAGGGACAGGTGGATCGAGTACCCGGGCAGGGATGGCCGGATGTGCTCGAGGGGGGTGGACCGCGGTGTCCCACAGGGGTCGGTCCTGGGCCCCATACTGTGGGACATCGGATACGATAGTGTTCTGCGGGCTTCCCTCCCGATCGGCGTCAGCCTCACCTGTTACGCAGACGACACGCTGCTGACGGCCGTCGGGAGGGACTGGAGGAGGACCATCCGGCTGGCGGAATTGGGGTTGGCCTCCGTGGTGGAGGGCATCCGGGGGCTGGGGCTGCAGATCTCCCCGCCGAAGACCGAGGCCATATGGTTTCACAACAAGTCTTGGCGCGGGGGACCGCCCCGGTCCTGGATCATGGTGGGTGAGGAATACGTTCAGGTGGGGGACCGGATGAACTATCTCGGTCTCCTCCTGGACAGCCACTGGCGCTTCGAGGCCCACTTCGAGCGATTGGCCCCCAGACTGGAGAGGACGGCGACCGGACTTGGCCGCCTACTCCCCAACATTGGGGGTCCGGAGGAGAGAGTGCGCCGCCTATACCTTGGTGTGGTGCGGTCCATGGCCCTGTACGGCGCCCCGATATGGGCGTCTGCCCTGATGGCGAGACGGCGCAGCAGGCTGCTGCTGCGCCGAGTACAGAGGAGGATGGCCATCAGGGTGGCCAGAGGGTACCGCACCATATCTCACGAGGCGGCGCTGGTACTGGCGGGCACCGTGCCATTTGATTATCTGGCGGAGGGAGACGCTGCCATCTACGAGCGTCTCCGGGAACTCCGCCAGGGTGGCGCGATGGTGTCCGCCGAGGAGGAAGTGGGCATAAGGCGTCAGGCCCGGCTGGCTGCGCGGCAAAAATGGAGGACAGAGTTGGAAGATCGAGGAGCCGCGCAGCGCGCGGTCGGGGCGGTTCTGCCCAGCCTGAACGAGTGGCTGGACCGTGGCAGGGGGACCCTCACCTACCGGGTCACACAGGTTCTCACCGGACATGGTTGTTTCGGTGAGTTCCTGTGCCGGATCAGAGCGGAGGCGACGGCGGAATGCCGGGAGTGTGGTGCTGCGCTGGACACGGCGCAGCACACACTTGAGGAGTGCCCGGAGTGGGCGGCCGAGCGCCGTGTACTTCGGGCGTACGTGGGGGCGGACCTCTCGCTGCCGAGCATCGTCAGTGAGATGCTGGGCAGCGAGAGGGCTTGGATTGCGATGGCCTCCTTCTGCGAGGCTGTTCTTCGCAGAAAGGAGGCGGCGGAGCGGGATCGCGAACTATCCGATCCCGCTCGACGTGAGAGACGGAGGGGCAGGGCTCGTCGGCCTCGACCGCGCCCGCTGGCGAGATCCTCTCCCCCTCCCGCGATGTAAGGAGACGGTGGTCCGTGGGGTGTCCGGAGGTAATCCCCCTCCCCCCCATCGGATGAACACCGTGGCTGCCCGGGAGTCGGTCGGCCCTGCTGTGGGGGGATTATGTCCCCTTGTTACCCCGCAGGGCTGCCGGCTTTACCGGCGGGTGAGAGACGGGGGCGGGCTCGTTGGCCCTCTTTTCCCGCCAATGAGACCCCACCCCCCCCGAAGAGGGAAAAGTGGTGGCGTGGCCGAGGGCGCGGAGGTGAATCCCCCTCCCCCCCCTCGGAGTAGCGCCACGACTGCCAAGAAGACCGGTGGCTCCGCTAAAGTGGCCGCCGGAGAGCCAAGCGGCTCGGAGGAAGGCCGCGCCGGGTGTTGCCCCCGGCGCGGACACGAGTAACACCGGAGGGTCCTCATTGACCCTCCCGAGGATGGGGCTAACACAGCCAGGGCGTGGGGAGGCACCGGAAGTATCTCCGGAATGCCCGGAGCCTCCCCAGTCAGCGCCCGAGGACAGGCAACCGAGGTGGTTTTAGTCGGTAGAAATCCGACACTACCTCCCGCTCCCCCACCGGAGCGGGAGGTGTCTTTCGAAGATTTCCACCTCGTTAAAAAAAAAAAAAAAAAAAAAAAAAAAAAAAATGGGTTAGGTTTGGGTTAGGTTTGGGTTAGGTTTGGGTTAGGTTTGGGTTAGGTTTGGGTTAGGTTTGGGTTAGGTTTGGGTTAGGTTTGGGTTAGGTTTGGGTTAGGTTTGGGTTAGGTTTGGGTTAGGTTTGGGTTAGGTTTGGGTTAGGTTTGGGTTAGGTTTGGGTTAGGTTTGGGTTAGGTTTGGGTTAGGTTTGGGTTAGGTTTGGGTTAGGTTTGGGTTAGGTTTGGGTTAGGTTTGGGTTAGGTTTGGGTTAGGTTTGGGTTAGGTTTGGGTTAGGTTTGGGTTAGGTTTGGGTTAGGTTTGGGTTAGGTTTGGGTTAGGTTTGGGTTAGGTTTGGGTTAGGTTTGGGTTAGGTTTGGGTTAGGGTTAGGTTTGGGTTAGGTTTGGGTTAGGTTTGGGTTAGGTTTGGGTTAGGTTTGGGTTAGGTTTGGGTTAGGTTTGGGTTAGGTTTGGGTTAGGTTTGGGTTAGGTTTGGGTTAGGTTTGGGTCCCCTACTAGGAGCCGCCACCTTGACGTGGTGTAGGGGCTTAAGTAGCCGCGATGAGGCCCAAGACCATGCCGGCGGGAGCTACATTCCCGGCAGGTTCAACCATGCCGGAAGGGCTTGGGCTGAGCGGTGAAAACAAAGCAGCGGCTCACCGTGGTGTGTGAATGGGCTGCGGTCGATGCCCTATGGATATTCCCGGCAGACTAACCAAGGGGGGAGTAGTTGCCCCCCGACCGGAGTGGCGCGTGATGTTAGTACCTGACCTCTGCGGTAGTAATAAGGGTAACTGTAAGTCCTGAAATTATGGCAAAGATCCCGTGAACCCGTATGTTTAACGTGGAAGAACCGCTCACGCGTTCACTGTCCGGAGCCTATGACGGGGTTGAAGTGGGGTATTCGGGCGCAGGTATGGAGGATTACCTGGTCAGTATTTCCTCATAACCGACGCTGCGTAGGTCAAATCGCAGCACGTCTAGCCCGAGGTTTGGGTCTGGCATCGGCTCGGATCCGGTGTCGCCCACTCGATAGGGGTGACGTTAAACCTTTAACATCAAATATGGCGCGGGCCTATCCCGTAACATTTTTCTATAGAGTCAACTGGTGCCGATAGGACTGACCATCCGAAAAACCGCTTCTCGGCTTCGGCATCCTTAAATAGGGTTATTCACAAACGGGGAAGTGCCCCCACCGCGGTGGGGGTCCCATGATGGGCGAACCGTATTATAACATTCCTGCCATATTATGTCTCACACAAATAAAAAACCGGTACGAAGAGAGGAGGGATCGCGCTCCTGCAGCGCGAGTCCGGCGAGGAGGGCCGCACCCACAGGGCAACATGTGGGGTGCGACGGCAACGTAGAGGCTACCCCGGGCACAACGAGGGGTAGCGCAAGAAGAAGGAGAGAAGCGACGCAGGTCCTGGAGGCGACCTGCACAATTTCCGATGACGAGTGCGACACGGAGTCGAGCGGGTCCACCGTCACGGGAAGAAAGAGGCCGCGAGTCTCGAGGGAGGCGGAAACGAGGCGGCAATTCACCAAGGGGAAGAGGATCGCCAGCCCTGACGAGGATGCATCTCCGCCGAGGCGTTCCTCGGCAACCAAAAAGATGCCGACGGAGGTGGAGGTGGCGCAGGAGCTGAGAGAGCAGCCGACACCAAACCTGGGCGCCAAAATCCTGTCACACATGGCCGTGGTCAGGAAGGTGGCGATGACGAGCTCCCACCTAAAGGGAACGTACATCAGGGACCTGAAGGTGGCTGCGCTAACTGTCAGCGCCGCAGCCACCGAGATGGCGAAGAGATCGGCTACCACAAATGCGCAGCAAATCGAGGAAGAGAATCTCCGACTGCGCGGGCGGGTGGCCGATTTGGAGGTTGCACTCGCCGCGGCGAAGGCGGTCCCTGCACCGGAGGCCTTAATGGACACCGGAGAAGCCAGTGGAGCGGCTAGGGGGACAAAAGAGAAAGGGGAGAGGGGGAGGGCTGCCCGCCCCTCGTCCACCGGGAGTGCCGCCCCGATCACCGAGGAGCGTCTGGGGGCGCTATTTGACGCCTTCATGGGGAGGGTTGAGAGGCGGCTCGTCTCTCTAAGGAAGGAGCTGTCGGCGGGGTGGGAGAGAGACACCCCCCGGAGGGCCCCGTCGGCATCGGCGAGGCCCGAGACAAGAGGGGAGGCCCGCATCAGGGAGGTGAGAACGGAGACACGGAGCCGGGAACTGCCACCCGCGCCGGCTCCGGGCCCCTCCCCTGCCACGCGGACACAGACCAGCGGTGACACCTGGGCCGTCGTAGCCGGTAGGAAGGCCAAAAGGGCGGAGAAGAAGGGGCCGCAGCAGCAGCAGCAGCAGCAGCAACAACAACAACAGCAGCAGCAGAGGAGAGACGAGGGAAGGAAGGGAGTCAAGGGAGCCAAGGCTGCCCCCCCCCAAAAGGTGCAGCAGCGGCGGCCTCCGCGCACAGCGGCGATCGCCCTGACAGTCAGGGAAGGGGCGAAGACCACCTACGCGGAGGCAATGAGCTCCGCCAGTAAAATAGATCTGGCGGAGCTAAACATAACGGAGCTGCGGCCCAAAAGGGCTGTCACCGGGGGGCTCCTCCTTGAAATCCCTGGGCCGGACGGGGCCGCGAAGGCGGACGCTCTCGCAGAAAAAATGCGGGAGGTCCTGAAGGCGGAGGACGGAGTGACGGTAGCGCGCCCCGTCAAGATGGCCGAGCTGAGGGTCAGGGACCTGGTGGCGGCCACCACCACCGGCGACGTGGCCGCGGCCATCGCGGCCGCAGGAGGATGCAGCTCGGCGGAGGTGAGGACCGGGGAGATACGGTCGTCCCCGATGGGCCTGGGCACCGCCTGGGTAAGGTGCCCGCTGGCGGCAGCGAGGAAGGTGGCCGCGGCGAAGAAGATAAGGATAGGATGGACCACGGCCCGGGTGGAGGCGCTGGCGGACCGCCCGCTGCAGTGCTTCCGCTGCCTGGAGATGGGGCACGTCAGGCAGCGGTGCACCAGCACCGTGGACCGCAGCGGGCGCTGCCACAACTGTGGGAGCCCCGAGCACAGGGTGGCGGAGTGCAGGAGCGCTCCAAAATGCCCCCTGTGCTCCGACATTGGGAGACCCTCGGGCCACCGGATGGGGACAAAGGGGTGCGCCCCCCCAACCAAAGGAAGGAAGAAGCAGGGAGCCACGGGGGGCGTACAGCAAGCACAGCTGGCCCCCAAACTGGCTGCCCTGAGCCTGGAGGCACGGAGGACGGCGGAGGCGGCAGCACCGGGGACCCCCGGCCCCGAGAGGAAGGAGGCGGAGGCCGAGATGCCACCACCGGCGACACCAGCCGCAACGGAGGAGGAGAGGCCCGTGGAGGAAGGGGCCATGGACTTGGGCCTGTGAAGGGGCTATGGCCCTGATTCTTCAGGCCAACCTTAACCACTCGGCCGGGGCGCAGGACATGCTTGTCCAGCATATGGCCGAGTGGGGTGTGGGGTTGGCGATAGCTGCCGAGCCGTACAGGATCCCGGACCACCCCAATTGGGTGGGAAACCCGGGCGGCTCGGTAGCAATCATCCTGGGAGGGGCCTCGGCGTCCTCGCCGTTCTCCCTGCTGGAGAGCGGCGATGGATACGTCGCGGTGAAGTGGGGGGACATTACGGTGGTGGGGGTCTACGCGCCGCCTCGTTGGGACCTCGGGTCGTACGAGGAGTTTCTGGACGGGGTAGCGGGATGCGTCTCGCGACAACGGCCCCGTCCGGTTGTGGTCCTGGGGGACTTCAACGCCAAGTCCCACACATGGGGCTCCCCTGGGACGGACCCGAGGGGCGAGGCGGTGCTGGACTGGGCGGCCGGTTCCGACCTCCGATTACTGAATCGGGGGTCCGCCAGCACCTGCGTCCGCTATCGGGGGGAGTCAATCGTTGACCTTACCTGGGCATCCCCCTCGGTGGTGGATCGCGTAAGGGGCTGGAGGGTGGCGCAGGAGGTGGAAACTCTAAGTGACCACCTCTATATCCTGATGGAGCTGCGCGCCACCCGGGGTCGCGGACCAACGGGAAGGGGTTGGAGGGGTGGGGGGTATGGGTCCCCTGATACTCCCCGTGCGAAGAAGAGGAGGTGGGCGCTGAAGCGCCTGGACGAGGACGCGCTGATGGCGGCGTCCCTCGCCGTGGCCTGGCCCGAAACCCCGGCTGGGCCGGTCGTCGACGTGGAGGAGGAGGCGGCGCGTTTCCAGAGGGGCATGGTGGCGATCTGCGACGTTGCCATGCCTCGTTCCCGCGCCGCGGAGAGACGGGCCGCGTATTGGTGGTCGCCGGAGATCGCGCATCTGCGCGATGTGTGCGCTCGCGCCCGGCGACTGCTGCAGAGGGCCCGGCGAAGACGACGTCGCGACATGGCGAGGGAGCACCAGCTCTACGAGGGCTACCGGGAGCACGTGGTGGCCCTCCAGCTGGCCATCAGGAGGGCAAAGGCGGAGGCATGGTCCGAGCTCCTCAAAGATCTGGAGCGTGAACCCTGGGGGCGTCCATACAAGATGGTGATGGCCAAACTTCGGCCGTGGGCGCCCCCCGTGACGGAGACCTTGGACCCCGAGTTCCTCGACAGGGTGGTGGACACCCTGTTCCCCCCGGACGAGGGGGGAGACCCAACACCGGATCTCGGGGTGCCGGACCCGAACACCTGGTCCGACGACATGGGTGTCACGCCGGAGGAGCTGGCCCTGGCCGTCGGGAGGATGAGGAGCCGCAACACAGCTCCGGGTCCCGACGGCATACCGGGCCGGGCCATGTCCCTTGCCCTGCGCGTCCTCGGACCCCGCCTCAGGCGCCTGTTCGACGGCTGCCTGAGGACGGGATGTTTTCCGTCCAGCTGGAAGAGGGGGAGAATGGTCCTCCTCAGGAAGCTGGGCAAGCCCGCAGATTCCCCCTCGGCGTACAGGCCGATCTGCCTCCTCGACGAGGTGGGGAAGCTCTTCGAGAGGGTGCTGGCTTCCCGCCTCTCGGGGCACCTGTCCCGGGTGGGTCCCGACCTGGCCGAGTCCCAATTCGGCTTCAGGGGGGGACGCTCGACGGTCGATGCTATCGGCCGCGTGAGGTCCCTCTCGGACTCGGCCACGTCCCGGGGGGGGGTGGCGTTGGCGGTAAGTCTCGACATCACCAACGCCTTTAACTCCCTCCCCTGGGGGCGTATCGGGGGGGCGCTCGCCGATCACGGAGTGCCCCTCTACGTGCGAAGAACTTTGAGGGACTACCTGAGGGACAGGTGGATCGAGTACCCGGGCAGGGATGGCCGGATGTGCTCGAGGGGGGTGGACCGCGGTGTCCCACAGGGGTCGGTCCTGGGCCCCATACTGTGGGACATCGGATACGATAGTGTTCTGCGGGCTTCCCTCCCGATCGGCGTCAGCCTCACCTGTTACGCCGACGACACGCTGCTGACGGCCGTCGGGAGGGACTGGAGGAGGACCATCCGGCTGGCGGAATTGGGGTTGGCCTCCGTGGTGGAGGGCATCCGGGGGCTGGGGCTGCAGGTCTCCCCGCCGAAGACCGAGGCCATGTGGTTTCACAACAAGTCTTGGCGCGGGGGACCGCCCCGGTCCTGGATCATGGTGGGTGAGGAATACGTTCAGGTGGGGGACCGGATGAATTATCTCGGTCTCCTCCTGGACAGCCACTGGCGCTTCGAGGCCCACTTCGAGCGATTGGCCCCCAGACTGGAGAGGACGGCGACCGGACTTGGCCGCCTACTCCCCAACATTGGGGGTCCGGAGGAGAGAGTGCGCCGCCTATACCTTGGTGTGGTGCGGTCCATGGCCCTGTACGGCGCCCCGATATGGGCGTCTGCCCTGATGGCGAGACGGCGCAGCAGACTGTTGCTGCGCCGAGTACAGAGGAGGATGGCCATCAGGGTGGCCAGAGGGTACCGCACCATATCTCACGAGGCGGCGCTGGTACTGGCGGGCACCGTGCCATTTGATTATCTGGCGGAGGGAGACGCTGCCATCTACGAGCGTCTCCGGGAACTCCGCCAGGGTGGCGCGATGGTGTCCGCCGAGGAGGAAGTGGGCATAAGGCGTCAGGCCCGGCTGGCTGCGCGGCAAAAATGGAGGACAGAGTTGGAAGATCGAGGAGCCGCGCAGCGCGCGGTCGGGGCGGTTCTGCCCAGCCTGAACGAGTGGCTGGACCGTGGCAGGGGGACCCTCACCTACCGGGTCACACAGGTTCTCACCGGACATGGTTGTTTCGGTGAGTTCCTGTGCCGGATCAGAGCGGAGGCGACGGCGGAATGCCGGGAGTGTGGTGCTGCGCTGGACACGGCGCAGCACACACTGGAGGAGTGCCCGGAGTGGGCGGCCGAGCGCCGAGTACTTCGGGCGTACGTGGGGGCGGACCTCTCGCTGCCGAGCATCGTCAGTGAGATGCTGGGCAGCGAGAGGGCTTGGATTGCGATGGCCTCCTTCTGCGAGGCTGTTCTTCGCAGAAAGGAGGCGGCGGAGCGGGATCGCGAACTATCCGATCCCGCTCGACGTGAGAGACGGAGGGGCAGGGCTCGTCGGCCTCGACCGCGCCCGCTGGCGAGATCCTCTCCCCCTCCCGCGATGTAAGGAATCGGTGGTCCGTGGGGTGTCCGGAGGTAATCCCCCTCCCGCCCCATCGGATGAACACCGTGGCTGCCCGGGAGTCGGTCGGCCCTGCTGTGGGGGGATTATGTCCCCTTGTTACCCCGCAGGGCTGCCGGCTTTACCGGCGGGTGAGAGACGGGGGTGGGCTCGTTGGCCCTCTTTTCCCGCCAACGAGACCCCACCCCGAAGAGGGAAAAGTGGTGGCGTGGCCGAGGGCGCGGAGGTGAATCCCCCTCCCCCCCTCGGAGCAGCGCCACGACTGCCAAGAAGTCCGGTGGCTCCGCTAAAGGGGCCGCCGGAGAGCCAAGCGGCTCGGAGGAAGGCCGCGCCGGGTGTTGCCCCCGGCGCGGACACGAGTAACACCGGAGGGTCCTCATTGACCCTCCCGAGGATGGGGCTAACACAGCCAGGGCGTGGGGAGGCACCGGAAGTATCTCCGGAATGCCCGGAGCCTCCCCAGTCAGCGCCCGAGGACAGGCAACCGAGGTGGTTTTAGTCGGTAGAAATCCGACACTACCTCCCGCTCCCCCACCGGAGCGGGAGGTGTCTTTCGAAGATTTCCACCTCGTTAAAAAAAAAAAAAAAAAAAAAAAAAAAAAAAAAAAAAAATGGGTTAGGTTTGGGTTAGGTTTGGGTTAGGTTTGGGTTAGGTTTGGGTTAGGTTTGGGTTAGGTTTGGGTTAGGTTTGGGTTAGGTTTGGGTTAGGTTTGGGTTAGGTTTGGGTTAGGTTTGGGTTAGGTTTGGGTTAGGTTTGGGTTAGGTTTGGGTTAGGTTTGGGTTAGGTTTGGGTTAGGTTTGGGTTAGGTTTGGGTTAGGTTTGGGTTAGGTTTGGGTTAGGTTTGGGTTAGGTTTGGGTTAGGTTTGGGTTAGGTTTGGGTTAGGTTTGGGTTAGGTTTGGGTTAGGTTTGGGTTAGGTTTGGGTTAGGTTTGGGTTAGGTTTGGGTTAGGTTTGGGTTAGGTTTGGGTTCCCCTACTAGGAGCCGCCACCTTGACGTGGTGTAGGGGCTTAAGTAGCCGCGATGAGGCCCAAGACCATGCCGGCGGGAGCTACATTCCCGGCAGGTTCAACCATGCCGGAAGGGCTTGGGCTGAGCGGTGAAAACAAAGCAGCGGCTCACCGTGGTGTGTGAATGGGCTGCGGTCGATGCCCTATGGATATTCCCGGCAGACTAACCAAGGGGGGAGTAGTTGCCCCCCGACCGGAGTGGCGCGTGATGTTAGTACCTGACCTCTGCGGTAGTAATAAGGGTAACTGTAAGTCCTGAAATTATGGCAAAGATCCCGTGAACCCGTATGTTTAACGTGGAAGAACCGCTCACGCGTTCACTGTCCGGAGCCTATGACGGGGTTGAAGTGGGGTATTCGGGCGCAGGTATGGAGGATTACCTGGTCAGTATTTCCTCATAACCGACGCTGCGTAGGTCAAATCGCAGCACGTCTAGCCCGAGGTTTGGGTCTGGCATCGGCTCGGATCCGGTGTCGCCCACTCGATAGGGGTGACGTTAAACCTTTAACATCAAATATGGCGCGGGCCTATCCCGTAACATTTTTCTATAGAGTCAACTGGTGCCGATAGGACTGACCATCCGAAAAACCGCTTCTCGGCTTCGGCATCCTTAAATAGGGTTATTCACAAACGGGGAAGTGCCCCCACCGCGGTGGGGGTCCCATGATGGGCGAACCGTATTATAACATTCCTGCCATATTATGTCTCACACAAATAAAAAACCGGTACGAAGAGAGGAGGGATCGCGCTCCTGCAGCGCGAGTCCGGCGAGGAGGGCCGCACCCACAGGGCAACATGTGGGGTGCGACGGCAACGTAGAGGCTACCCCGGGCACAACGAGGGGTAGCGCAAGAAGAAGGAGAGAAGCGACGCAGGTCCTGGAGGCGACCTGCACAATTTCCGATGACGAGTGCGACACGGAGTCGAGCGGGTCCACCGTCACGGGAAGAAAGAGGCCGCGAGTCTCGAGGGAGGCGGAAACGAGGCGGCAATTCACCAAGGGGAAGAGGATCGCCAGCCCTGACGAGGATGCATCTCCGCCGAGGCGTTCCTCGGCAACCAAAAAGATGCCGACGGAGGTGGAGGTGGCGCAGGAGCTGAGAGAGCAGCCGACACCAAACCTGGGCGCCAAAATCCTGTCACACATGGCCGTGGTCAGGAAGGTGGCGATGACGAGCTCCCACCTAAAGGGAACGTACATCAGGGACCTGAAGGTGGCTGCGCTAACTGTCAGCGCCGCAGCCACCGAGATGGCGAAGAGATCGGCTACCACAAATGCGCAGCAAATCGAGGAAGAGAATCTCCGACTGCGCGGGCGGGTGGCCGATTTGGAGGTTGCACTCGCCGCGGCGAAGGCGGTCCCTGCACCGGAGGCCTTAATGGACACCGGAGAAGCCAGTGGAGCGGCTAGGGGGACAAAAGAGAAAGGGGAGAGGGGGAGGGCTGCCCGCCCCTCGTCCACCGGGAGTGCCGCCCCGATCACCGAGGAGCGTCTGGGGGCGCTATTTGACGCCTTCATGGGGAGGGTTGAGAGGCGGCTCGTCTCTCTAAGGAAGGAGCTGTCGGCGGGGTGGGAGAGAGACACCCCCCGGAGGGCCCCGTCGGCATCGGCGAGGCCCGAGACAAGAGGGGAGGCCCGCATCAGGGAGGTGAGAACGGAGACACGGAGCCGGGAACTGCCACCCGCGCCGGCTCCGGGCCCCTCCCCTGCCACGCAGACACAGACCAGCGGTGACACCTGGGCCGTCGTAGCCGGTAGGAAGGCCAAAAGGGCGGAGAAGAAGGGGCCGCAGCAGCAGCAGCAGCAGCAGCAACAACAACAACAGCAGCAGCAGAGGAGAGACGAGGGAAGGAAGGGAGCCAAGGGAGCCAAGGCTGCCCCCCCCCAAAAGGTGCAGCAGCGGCGGCCTCCGCGCACAGCGGCGATCGCCCTGACAGTCAGGGAAGGGGCGAAGACCACCTACGCGGAGGCAATGAGCTCCGCCAGTAAAATAGATCTGGCGGAGCTAAACATAACGGAGCTGCGGCCCAAAAGGGCTGTCACCGGGGGGCTCCTCCTTGAAATCCCTGGGCCGGACGGGGCCGCGAAGGCGGACGCTCTCGCAGAAAAAATGCGGGAGGTCCTGAAGGCGGAGGACGGAGTGACGGTAGCGCGCCCCGTCAAGATGGCCGAGCTGAGGGTCAGGGACCTGGTGGCGGCCACCACCACCGGCGACGTGGCCGCGGCCATCGCGGCCGCAGGAGGATGCAGCTCGGCGGAGGTGAGGACCGGGGAGATACGGTCGTCCCCGATGGGCCTGGGCACCGCCTGGGTAAGGTGCCCGCTGGCGGCAGCGAGGAAGGTGGCCGCGGCGAAGAAGATAAGGATAGGATGGACCACGGCCCGGGTGGAGGCGCTGGCGGACCGCCCGCTGCAGTGCTTCCGCTGCCTGGAGATGGGGCACGTCAGGCAGCGGTGCACCAGCACCGTGGACCGCAGCGGGCGCTGCCACAACTGTGGGAGCCCCGAGCACAGGGTGGCGGAGTGCAGGAGCGCTCCAAAATGCCCCCTGTGCTCCGACATTGGGAGACCCTCGGGCCACCGGATGGGGACAAAGGGGTGCGCCCCCCCAACCAAAGGAAGGAAGAAGCAGGGAGCCACGGGGGGCGTACAGCAAGCACAGCTGGCCCCCAAACTGGCTGCCCTGAGCCTGGAGGCACGGAGGACGGCGGAGGCGGCAGCACCGGGGACCCCCGGCCCCGAGAGGAAGGAGGCGGAGGCCGAGATGCCACCACCGGCGACACCAGCCGCAACGGAGGAGGAGAGGCCCGTGGAGGAAGGGGCCATGGACTTGGGCCTGTGAAGGGGCTATGGCCCTGATTCTTCAGGCCAACCTTAACCACTCGGCCGGGGCGCAGGACATGCTTGTCCAGCATATGGCCGAGTGGGGTGTGGGGTTGGCGATAGCTGCCGAGCCGTACAGGATCCCGGACCACCCCAATTGGGTGGGAAACCCGGGCGGCTCGGTAGCAATCATCCTGGGAGGGGCCTCGGCGTCCTCGCCGTTCTCCCTGCTGGAGAGCGGCGATGGATACGTCGCGGTGAAGTGGGGGGACATTACGGTGGTGGGGGTCTACGCGCCGCCTCGTTGGGACCTCGGGTCGTACGAGGAGTTTCTGGACGGGGTAGCGGGATGCGTCTCGCGACAACGGCCCCGTCCGGTTGTGGTCCTGGGGGACTTCAACGCCAAGTCCCACACATGGGGCTCCCCTGGGACGGACCCGAGGGGCGAGGCGGTGCTGGACTGGGCGGCCGGTTCCGACCTCCGATTACTGAATCGGGGGTCCGCCAGCACCTGCGTCCGCTATCGGGGGGAGTCAATCGTTGACCTTACCTGGGCATCCCCCTCGGTGGTGGATCGCGTAAGGGGCTGGAGGGTGGCGCAGGAGGTGGAAACTCTAAGTGACCACCTCTATATCCTGATGGAGCTGCGCGCCACCCGGGGTCGCGGACCAACGGGAAGGGGTTGGAGGGGTGGGGGGTATGGGTCCCCTGATACTCCCCGTGCGAAGAAGAGGAGGTGGGCGCTGAAGCGCCTGGACGAGGACGCGCTGATGGCGGCGTCCCTCGCCGTGGCCTGGCCCGAAACCCCGGCTGGGCCGGTCGTCGACGTGGAGGAGGAGGCGGCGCGTTTCCAGAGGGGCATGGTGGCGATCTGCGACGTTGCCATGCCTCGTTCCCGCGCCGCGGAGAGACGGGCCGCGTATTGGTGGTCGCCGGAGATCGCGCATCTGCGCGATGTGTGCGCTCGCGCCCGGCGACTGCTGCAGAGGGCCCGGCGAAGACGACGTCGCGACATGGCGAGGGAGCACCAGCTCTACGAGGGCTACCGGGAGCACGTGGTGGCCCTCCAGCTGGCCATCAGGAGGGCAAAGGCGGAGGCATGGTCCGAGCTCCTCAAAGATCTGGAGCGTGAACCCTGGGGGCGTCCATACAAGATGGTGATGGCCAAACTTCGGCCGTGGGCGCCCCCCGTGACGGAGACCCTAGACCCCGAGTTCCTCGACAGGGTGGTGGACACCCTGTTCCCCCCGGACGAGGGGGGAGACCCAACACCGGATCTCGGGGTGCCGGACCCGAACACCTGGTCCGACGATATGGGTGTCACGCCGGAGGAGCTGGCCCTGGCCGTCGGGAGGATGAGGACCCGTAACACAGCTCCGGGTCCCGACGGCATACCGGGCCGGGCCATGTCCCTTGCCCTGCGCGTCCTCGGACCCCGCCTCAGGCGCCTGTTCGACGGCTGCCTGAGGACGGGATGCTTTCCGTCCAGCTGGAAGAGGGGGAGAATGGTCCTCCTCAGGAAGCTGGGCAAGCCCGCAGATTCCCCCTCGGCGTACAGGCCGATCTGCCTCCTCGACGAGGTGGGGAAGCTCTTCGAGAGGGTGCTGGCTTCCCGCCTCTCGGGGCACCTGTCCCGGGTGGGTCCCGACCTGGCCGAGTCCCAATTCGGCTTCAGGGGGGGACGCTCGACGGTCGATGCTATCGGCCGCGTGAGGTCCCTCTCGGACTCGGCCACGTCCCGGGGGGGGGTGGCGTTGGCGGTAAGTCTCGACATCACCAACGCCTTTAACTCCCTCCCCTGGGGGCGTATCGGGGGGGCGCTCGCCGATCACGGAGTGCCCCTCTACGTGAGAAGAACTTTGAGGGACTACCTGAGGGACAGGTGGATCGAGTACCCGGGCAGGGATGGCCGGATGTGCTCGAGGGGGGTGGACCGCGGTGTCCCACAGGGGTCGGTCCTGGGCCCCATACTGTGGGACATCGGATACGATAGTGTTCTGCGGGCTTCCCTCCCGATCGGCGTCAGCCTCACCTGTTACGCCGACGACACGCTGCTGACGGCCGTCGGGAGGGACTGGAGGAGGACCATCCGGCTGGCGGAATTGGGGTTGGCCTCCGTGGTGGAGGGCATCCGGGGGCTGGGGCTGCAGATCTCCCCGCCGAAGACCGAGGCCATGTGGTTTCACAACAAGTCTTGGCGCGGGGGACCGCCCCGGTCCTGGATCATGGTGGGTGAGGAATACGTTCAGGTGGGGGACCGGATGAATTATCTCGGTCTCCTCCTGGACAGCCACTGGCGCTTCGAGGCCCACTTCGAGCGATTGGCCCCCAGACTGGAGAGGACGGCGACCGGACTTGGCCGCCTACTCCCCAACATTGGGGGTCCGGAGGAGAGAGTGCGCCGCCTATACCTTGGTGTGGTGCGGTCCATGGCCCTGTACGGCGCCCCGATATGGGCGTCTGCCCTGATGGCGAGACGGCGCAGCAGACTGTTGCTGCGCCGAGTACAGAGGAGGATGGCCATCAGGGTGGCCAGAGGGTACCGCACCATATCTCACGAGGCGGCGCTGGTACTGGCGGGCACCGTGCCATTTGATTATCTGGCGGAGGGAGACGCTGCCATCTACGAGCGTCTCCGGGAACTCCGCCAGGGTGGCGCGATGGTGTCCGCCGAGGAGGAAGTGGGCATAAGGCGTCAGGCCCGGCTGGCTGCGCGGCAAAAATGGAGGACAGAGTTGGAAGATCGAGGAGCCGCGCAGCGCGCGGTCGGGGCGGTTCTGCCCAGCCTGAACGAGTGGCTGGACCGTGGCAGGGGGACCCTCACCTACCGGGTCACACAGGTTCTCACCGGACATGGTTGTTTCGGTGAGTTCCTGTGCCGGATCAGAGCGGAGGCGACGGCGGAATGCCGGGAGTGTGGTGCTGCGCTGGACACGGCGCAGCACACACTTGAGGAGTGCCCGGAGTGGGCGGCCGAGCGCCGTGTACTTCGGGCGTACGTGGGGGCGGACCTCTCGCTGCCGAGCATCGTCAGTGAGATGCTGGGCAGCGAGAGGGCTTGGATTGCGATGGCCTCCTTCTGCGAGGCTGTTCTTCGCAGAAAGGAGGCGGCGGAGCGGGATCGCGAACTATCCGATCCCGCTCGACGTGAGAGACGGAGGGGCAGGGCTCGTCGGCCTCGACCGCGCCCGCTGGCGAGATCCTCTCCCCCTCCCGCGATGTAAGGAGACGGTGGTCCGTGGGGTGTCCGGAGGTAATCCCCCTCCCCCCCATCGGATGAACACCGTGGCTGCCCGGGAGTCGGTCGGCCCTGCTGTGGGGGGATTATGTCCCCTTGTTACCCCGCAGGGCTGCCGGCTTTACCGGCGGGTGAGAGACGGGGGTGGGCTCGTTGGCCCTCTTTTCCCGCCAATGAGACCCCACCCCGAAGAGGGAAAAGTGGTGGCGTGGCCGAGGGCGCGGAGGTGAATCCCCCTCCCCCCCCTCGGAGGAGTGACACGACTGCCAAGAAGACCGGTGGCTCCGCTAAAGGGGCCGCCGGAGAGCCAAGCGGTTCGGAGGAAGGCCGCGCCGGGTGTTGCCCCCGGCGCGGACACGAGTAACACCGGAGGGTCCTCATTGACCCTCCCGAGGATGGGGCTAACACAGCCAGGGCGTGGGGAGGCACCGGAAGTATCTCCGGAATGCCCGGAGCCTCCCCAGTCAGCGCCCGAGGACAGGCAACCGAGGTGGTTTTAGTCGGTAGAAATCCGACACTACCTCCCGCTCCCCCACCGGAGCGGGAGGTGTCTTTCGAAGATTTCCACCTCGTTAAAAAAAAAAAAAAAAAAAAAAAAAAAAAAAAAAAAATGGGTTAGGTTTGGGTTAGGTTTGGGTTAGGTTTGGGTTAGGTTTGGGTTAGGTTTGGGTTAGGTTTGGGTTAGGTTTGGGTTAGGTTTGGGTTAGGTTTGGGTTAGGTTTGGGTTAGGTTTGGGTTAGGTTTGGGTTCCCCTACTAGGAGCCGCCACCTTGACGTGGTGTAGGGGCTTAAGTAGCCGCGATGAGGCCCAAGACCATGCCGGCGGGAGCTACATTCCCGGCAGGTTCAACCATGCCGGAAGGGCTTGGGCTGAGCGGTGAAAACAAAGCAGCGGCTCACCGTGGTGTGTGAATGGGCTGCGGTCGATGCCCTATGGATATTCCCGGCAGACTAACCAAGGGGGGAGTAGTTGCCCCCCGACCGGAGTGGCGCGTGATGTTAGTACCTGACCTCTGCGGTAGTAATAAGGGTAACTGTAAGTCCTGAAATTATGGCAAAGATCCCGTGAACCCGTATGTTTAACGTGGAAGAACCGCTCACGCGTTCACTGTCCGGAGCCTATGACGGGGTTGAAGTGGGGTATTCGGGCGCAGGTATGGAGGATTACCTGGTCAGTATTTCCTCATAACCGACGCTGCGTAGGTCAAATCGCAGCACGTCTAGCCCGAGGTTTGGGTCTGGCATCGGCTCGGATCCGGTGTCGCCCACTCGATAGGGGTGACGTTAAACCTTTAACATCAAATATGGCGCGGGCCTATCCCGTAACATTTTTCTATAGAGTCAACTGGTGCCGATAGGACTGACCATCCGAAAAACCGCTTCTCGGCTTCGGCATCCTTAAATAGGGTTATTCACAAACGGGGAAGTGCCCCCACCGCGGTGGGGGTCCCATGATGGGCGAACCGTATTATAACATTCCTGCCATATTATGTCTCACACAAATAAAAAACCGGTACGAAGAGAGGAGGGATCGCGCTCCTGCAGCGCGAGTCCGGCGAGGAGGGCCGCACCCACAGGGCAACATGTGGGGTGCGACGGCAACGCAGAGGCTACCCCGGGCACAACGAGGGGTAGCGCAAGAAGAAGGAGAGAAGCGACGCAGGTCCTGGAGGCGACCTGCACAATTTCCGATGACGAGTGCGACACGGAGTCGAGCGGGTCCACCGTCACGGGAAGAAAGAGGCCGCGAGTCTCGAGGGAGGCGGAAACGAGGCGGCAATTCACCAAGGGGAAGAGGATCGCCAGCCCTGACGAGGATGCATCTCCGCCGAGGCGTTCCTCGGCAACCAAAAAGATGCCGACGGAGGTGGAGGTGGCGCAGGAGCTGAGAGAGCAGCCGACACCAAACCTGGGCGCCAAAATCCTGTCGCACATGGCCGTGGTCAGGAAGGTGGCGATGACGAGCTCCCACCTAAAGGGAACGTACATCAGGGACCTGAAGGTGGCTGCGTTAACTGTCAGCGCCGCAGCCACCGAGATGGCGAAGAGATCGGCTACCACAAATGCGCAGCAAATCGAGGAAGAGAATCTCCGACTGCGCGGGCGGGTGGCCGATTTGGAGGTGGCACTCGCCGCGGCGAAGGCGGTCCCTGCACCGGCGGCCGTAATGGACACCGGAGAAGCCAGTGGAGCGGCCAGGGGGACAAAGGAGAAAGGGGAGAGGGTGAGGGCTGCCCGCCCCTCGTCCACCGGGAGTGCCGCTCCGATCACTGAGGAGCGTCTGGGGGCGCTATTCGACGCCTTCATGGGGAGGGTTGAGAGGCGGCTCGTCTCTTTAAGGAAGGAGCTGTCGGCGGGGTGGGAGAGAGACACCCCCCGGAGGGCCCTGTCGGCATCGGCGAGGCCCGAGACACGAGGGGAGGCCCGCATTAGGGAGGTGAGAACGGAGACACGGAGCCGGGAACTGCCACCCGCGCCGGTTCCGGGCCCCTCCCCTGCCACGCAGACACAGACCAGCGGTGACACCTGGGCCGTCGTAGCCGGTAGGAAGGCCAAAAGGGCGGAGAAGAAGGGGCCGCAGCAGCAGCAGCAGCAGCAGCAACAACAACAACAGCAGCAGCAGAGGAGAGACGAGGGAAGGAAGGGAGCCAAGGGAGCCAAGGCTGCCCCCCCCCAAAAGGTGCAGCAGCGGCGGCCTCCGCGCACAGCGGCGATCGCCCTGACAGTCAGGGAAGGGGCGAAGACCACCTACGCGGAGGCAATGAGCTCCGCCAGTAAAATAGATCTGGCGGAGCTAAACATAACGGAGCTGCGGCCCAAAAGGGCTGTCACCGGGGGGCTCCTCCTTGAAATCCCTGGGCCGGACGGGGCCGCGAAGGCGGACGCTCTCGCAGAAAAAATGCGGGAGGTCCTGAAGGCGGAGGACGGAGTGACGGTAGCGCGCCCCGTCAAGATGGCCGAGCTGAGGGTCAGGGACCTGGTGGCGGCCACCACCACCGGCGACGTGGCCGCGGCCATCGCGGCCGCAGGAGGATGCAGCTCGGCGGAGGTGAGGACCGGGGAGATACGGTCGTCCCCGATGGGCCTGGGCACCGCCTGGGTAAGGTGCCCGCTGGCGGCAGCGAGGAAGGTGGCCGCGGCGAAGAAGATAAGGATAGGATGGACCACGGCCCGGGTGGAGGCGCTGGCGGACCGCCCGCTGCAGTGCTTCCGCTGCCTGGAGATGGGACATGTCAGGCAGCGGTGCACCAGCACCGTGGACCGCAGCGGGCGCTGCCACAACTGTGGGAGCCCCGAGCACAGGGTGGCGGAGTGCAGCAGCGCTCCAAAATGCCCCCTGTGCTCCGACATTGGGAGACCCTCGGGCCACCGGATGGGGACAAAGGGGTGCGCCCCCCCAACCAAAGGAAGGAAGAAGCAGGGAGCCACGGGGGGCGTACAGCAAGTACAGCTGGCCCCCAAACTGGCTGCCCTGAGCCTGGAGGCACGGAGGACGGCGGAGGCGGCAGCACCGGGGACCCCCGGCCCCGAGAGGAAGGAGGCGGAGGCCGAGATGCCACCACCGGCGACACCAGCCGCAACGGAGGAGGAGAGGCCCGTGGAGGAAGGGGCCATGGACTTGGGCCTGTGAAGGGGCTATGGCCCTGATTCTTCAGGCCAACCTTAACCACTCGGCCGGGGCGCAGGACATGCTTGTCCAGCATATGGCCGAGTGGGGTGTGGGGTTGGCGATAGCTGCCGAGCCGTACAGGATCCCGGACCACCCCAATTGGGTGGGAAACCCGGGCGGCTCGGTAGCAATCATCCTGGGAGGGGCCTCGGCGTCCTCGCCGTTCTCCCTTCTGGAGAGCGGCGATGGATACGTCGCGGTGAAGTGGGGTGACATTACGGTGGTGGGGGTCTACGCGCCGCCTCGTTGGGACCTCGGGTCGTACGAGGAGTTTCTGGACGGGGTAGCGGGATGCGTCTCGCGACAACGGCCCCGTCCGGTTGTGGTCCTGGGGGACTTCAACGCCAAGTCCCACACATGGGGCTCCCCTGGGACGGACCCGAGGGGCGAGGCGGTGCTGGACTGGGCGGCCGGTTCCGACCTCCGATTACTGAATCGGGGGTCCGCCAGCACCTGCGTCCGCTATCGGGGGGAGTCCGTCGTGGACCTTACCTGGGCATCCCCCTCGGTGGTGGATCGCGTAAGGGGCTGGAGGGTGGCGCAGGAGGTGGAAACTCTAAGTGACCACCTCTATATCCTCATGGAGCTGCGCGCCACCCGGGGTCGCGGACCAACGGGAAGGGGTTGGAGGGGTGGGGGGTATGGGTCCCCTTATACTCCCCGAGAGAAGAAGAGGAGGTGGGCGCTGAAGCGCCTGGACGAGGACGCGCTGATGGCGGCGTCCCTCGCCGTGGCCTGGCCCGAAACACCGGCTGGGCCGGTCGTCGACGTGGAGGAGGAAGCGGCGCGTTTCCAGAGGGGCATGGTGGCGATCTGCGACGTTGCCATGCCTCGTTCCCGCGCCGCGGAGAGACGGGCCGCGTATTGGTGGTCGCCGGAGATCGCGCATCTGCGCGATGTGTGCGCTCGCGCCCGGCGACTGCTGCAGAGGGCCCGGCGAAGACGGCGTCGCGACATGGCGAGGGAGCACCAGCTCTACGGGGGCTACCGGGAGCACGTGGTGGCCCTCCAGCTGGCCATCAGGAGGGCAAAGGCGAAGGCATGGTCCGAGCTCCTCAAGGATCTGGAGCGTGAACCCTGGGGGCGTCCATACAAGATGGTGATGGCCAAACTTCGGCCGTGGGCGCCCCCCGTGACGGAGACCTTGGACCCCGAGTTCCTCGACAGGGTGGTGGACACCCTGTTCCCCCCGGACGAGGGGGGAGACCCAACACCGGATCTCGGGGTGCCGGACCCGAACACCTGGTCCGACGACATGGGTGTCACGCCGGAGGAGCTGGCCCTGGCCGTCGGGAGGATGAGGAGCCGCAACACAGCTCCGGGTCCCGACGGCATACCGGGCCGGGCCATGTCCCTTGCCCTGCGCGTCCTCGGACCCCGCCTCAGGCGCCTGTTCGACGGCTGCCTGAGGACGGGATGTTTTCCGTCCAGCTGGAAGAGGGGGAGAATGGTCCTCCTCAGGAAGCTGGGCAAGCCCGCAGATTCCCCCTCGGCGTACAGGCCGATCTGCCTCCTCGACGAGGTGGGGAAGCTCTTCGAGAGGGTGCTGGCTTCCCGCCTCTCGGGGCACCTGTCCCGGGTGGGTCCCGACCTGGCCGAGTCCCAATTCGGCTTCAGGGGGGGACGCTCGACGGTCGATGCTATCGGCCGCGTGAGGTCCCTCTCGGACTCGGCCACGTCCCGGGGGGGGGTGGCGTTGGCGGTAAGTCTCGACATCACCAACGCCTTTAACTCCCTCCCCTGGGGGCGTATCGGGGGGGCGCTCGCCGATCACGGAGTGCCCCTCTACGTGCGAAGAACTTTGAGGGACTACCTGAGGGACAGGTGGATCGAGTACCCGGGCAGGGATGGCCGGATGTGCTCGAGGGGGGTGGACCGCGGTGTCCCACAGGGGTCGGTCCTGGGCCCCATACTGTGGGACATCGGATACGATAGTGTTCTGCGGGCTTCCCTCCCGATCGGCGTCAGCCTCACCTGTTACGCCGACGACACGCTGCTGACGGCCGTCGGGAGGGACTGGAGGAGGACCATCCGGCTGGCGGAATTGGGGTTGGCCTCCGTGGTGGAGGGCATCCGGGGGCTGGGGCTGCAGATCTCCCCGCCGAAGACCGAGGCCATGTGGTTTCACAACAAGTCTTGGCGCGGGGGACCGCCCCGGTCCTGGATCATGGTGGGTGAGGAATACGTTCAGGTGGGGGACCGGATGAATTATCTCGGTCTCCTCCTGGACAGCCACTGGCGCTTCGAGGCCCACTTCGAGCGATTGGCCCCCAGACTGGAGAGGACGGCGACCGGACTTGGCCGCCTACTCCCCAACATTGGGGGTCCGGAGGAGAGAGTGCGCCGCCTATACCTTGGTGTGGTGCGGTCCATGGCCCTGTACGGCGCCCCGATATGGGCGTCTGCCCTGATGGCGAGACGGCGCAGCAGACTGTTGCTGCGCCGAGTACAGAGGAGGATGGCCATCAGGGTGGCCAGAGGGTACCGCACCATATCTCACGAGGCGGCGCTGGTACTGGCGGGCACCGTGCCATTTGATTATCTGGCGGAGGGAGACGCTGCCATCTACGAGCGTCTCCGGGAACTCCGCCAGGGTGGCGCGATGGTGTCCGCCGAGGAGGAAGTGGGCATAAGGCGTCAGGCCCGGCTGGCTGCGCGGCAAAAATGGAGGACAGAGTTGGAAGATCGAGGAGCCGCGCAGCGCGCGGTCGGGGCGGTTCTGCCCAGCCTGAACGAGTGGCTGGACCGTGGCAGGGGGACCCTCACCTACCGGGTCACACAGGTTCTCACCGGACATGGTTGTTTCGGTGAGTTCCTGTGCCGGATCAGAGCGGAGGCGACGGCGGAATGCCGGGAGTGTGGTGCTGCGCTGGACACGGCGCAGCACACACTTGAGGAGTGCCCGGAGTGGGCGGCCGAGCGCCGTGTACTTCGGGCGTACGTGGGGGCGGACCTCTCGCTGCCGAGCATCGTCAGTGAGATGCTGGGCAGCGAGAGGGCTTGGATTGCGATGGCCTCCTTCTGCGAGGCTGTTCTTCGCAGAAAGGAGGCGGCGGAGCGGGATCGCGAACTATCCGATCCCGCTCGACGTGAGAGACGGAGGGGCAGGGCTCGTCGGCCTCGACCGCGCCCGCTGGCGAGATCCTCTCCCCCTCCCGCGATGTAAGGAGACGGTGGTCCGTGGGGTGTCCGGAGGTAATCCCCCTCCCCCCCATCGGATGAACACCGTGGCTGCCCGGGAGTCGGTCGGCCCTGCTGTGGGGGGATTATGTCCCCTTGTTACCCCGCAGGGCTGCCGGCTTTACCGGCGGGTGAGAGACGGGGGTGGGCTCGTTGGCCCTCTTTTCCCGCCAATGAGACCCCACCCCGAAGAGGGAAAAGTGGTGGCGTGGCCGAGGGCGCGGAGGTGAATCCCCCTCCCCCCCCTCGGAGGAGTGACACGACTGCCAAGAAGACCGGTGGCTCCGCTAAAGGGGCCGCCGGAGAGCCAAGCGGTTCGGAGGAAGGCCGCGCCGGGTGTTGCCCCCGGCGCGGACACGAGTAACACCGGAGGGTCCTCATTGACCCTCCCGAGGATGGGGCTAACACAGCCAGGGCGTGGGGAGGCACCGGAAGTATCTCCGGAATGCCCGGAGCCTCCCCAGTCAGCGCCCGAGGACAGGCAACCGAGGTGGTTTTAGTCGGTAGAAATCCGACACTACCTCCCGCTCCCCCACCGGAGCGGGAGGTGTCTTTCGAAGATTTCCACCTCGTTAAAAAAAAAAAAAAAAAAAAAAAAAAAAATGGGTTAGGTTTGGGTTAGGTTTGGGTTAGGTTTGGGTTAGGTTTGGGTTAGGTTTGGGTTAGGTTTGGGTTAGGTTTGGGTTAGGTTTGGGTTAGGTTTGGGTTAGGTTTGGGTTAGGTTTGGGTTAGGTTTGGGTTAGGTTTGGGTTAGGTTTGGGTTAGGTTTGGGTTAGGTTTGGGTTAGGTTTGGGTTAGGTTTGGGTTAGGTTTGGGTTAGGTTTGGGTTAGGTTTGGGTTAGGTTTGGGTTAGGTTTGGGTTAGGTTTGGGTTAGGTTTGGGTTAGGTTTGGGTTAGGTTTGGGTTAGGTTTGGGTTAGGTTTGGGTTAGGTTTGGGTTAGGTTTGGGTTAGGTTTGGGTTAGGTTTGGGTTAGGTTTGGGTTAGGTTTGGGTTAGGTTTGGGTTAGGTTTGGGTTAGGTTTGGGTTAGGTTTGGGTTAGGTTTGGGTTAGGTTTGGGTTAGGTTTGGGTTAGGTTTGGGTTAGGTTTGGGTTAGGTTTGGGTTAGGTTTGGGTTAGGTTTGGGTTAGGTTTGGGTTAGGTTTGGGTTAGGTTTGGGTTAGGTTTGGGTTAGGTTTGGGTTAGGTTTGGGTTAGGTTTGGGTCCCCTACTAGGAGCCGCCACCTTGACGTGGTGTAGGGGCTTAAGTAGCCGCAATGAGGCCCAAGACCATGCCGGCGGGAGCTACATTCCCGGCAGGTTCAACCATGCCGGAAGGGCTTGGGCTGAGCGGTGAAAACAAAGCAGCGGCTCACCGTGGTGTGTGAATGGGCTGCGGTCGATGCCCTATGGATATTCCCGGCAGACTAACCAAGGGGGGAGTAGTTGCCCCCCGACCGGAGTGGCGCGTGATGTTAGTACCTGACCTCTGCGGTAGTAATAAGGGTAACTGTAAGTCCTGAAATTATGGCAAAGATCCCGTGAACCCGTATGTTTAACGTGGAAGAACCGCTCACGCGTTCACTGTCCGGAGCCTATGACGGGGTTGAAGTGGGGTATTCGGGCGCAGGTATGGAGGATTACCTGGTCAGTATTTCCTCATAACCGACGCTGCGTAGGTCAAATCGCAGCACGTCTAGCCCGAGGTTTGGGTCTGGCATCGGCTCGGATCCGGTGTCGCCCACTCGATAGGGGTGACGTTAAACCTTTAACATCAAATATGGCGCGGGCCTATCCCGTAACATTTTTCTATAGAGTCAACTGGTGCCGATAGGACTGACCATCCGAAAAACCGCTTCTCGGCTTCGGCATCCTTAAATAGGGTTATTCACAAACGGGGAAGTGCCCCCACCGCGGTGGGGGTCCCATGATGGGCGAACCGTATTATAACATTCCTGCCATATTATGTCTCACACAAATAAAAAACCGGTACGAAGAGAGGAGGGATCGCGCTCCTGCAGCGCGAGTCCGGCGAGGAGGGCCGCACCCACAGGGCAACATGTGGGGTGCGACGGCAACGCAGAGGCTACCCCGGGCACAACGAGGGGTAGCGCAAGAAGAAGGAGAGAAGCGACGCAGGTCCTGGAGGCGACCTGCACAATTTCCGATGACGAGTGCGACACGGAGTCGAGCGGGTCCACCGTCACGGGAAGAAAGAGGCCGCGAGTCTCGAGGGAGGCGGAAACGAGGCGGCAATTCACCAAGGGGAAGAGGATCGCCAGCCCTGACGAGGATGCATCTCCGCCGAGGCGTTCCTCGGCAACCAAAAAGATGCCGACGGAGGTGGAGGTGGCGCAGGAGCTGAGAGAGCAGCCGACACCAAACCTGGGCGCCAAAATCCTGTCACACATGGCCGTGGTCAGGAAGGTGGCGATGACGAGCTCCCACCTAAAGGGAACGTACATCAGGGACCTGAAGGTGGCTGCGTTAACTGTCAGCGCCGCAGCCACCGAGATGGCGAAGAGATCGGCTACCACAAATGCGCAGCAAATCGAGGAAGAGAACCTCCGACTGCGCGGGCGGGTGGCCGACTTGGAGGTTGCACTCGCCGCGGCGAAGGCGGTCCCTGCACCGGAGGCCTTAATGGACACCGGAGAAGCCAGTGGAGCGGCTAGGGGGACAAAAGAGAAAGGGGAGAGGGGGAGGGCTGCCCGCCCCTCGTCCACCGGGAGTGCCGCCCCGATCACCGAGGAGCGTCTGGGGGCGCTATTTGACGCCTTCATGGGGAGGGTTGAGAGGCGGCTCGTCTCTCTAAGGAAGGAGCTGTCGGCGGGGTGGGAGAGAGACACCCCCCGGAGGGCCCCGTCGGCATCGGCGAGGCCCGAGACAAGAGGGGAGGCCCGCATCAGGGAGGTGAGAACGGAGACACGGAGCCGGGAACTTCCACCCGCGCCGGCTCCGGGCCCCTCCCCTGCCACGCGGACACAGACCAGCGGTGACACCTGGGCCGTCGTAGCCGGTAGGAAGGCCAAAAGGGCGGAGAAGAAGGGGCCGCAGCAGCAGCAGCAGCAGCAGCAACAACAACAACAGCAGCAGCAGAGGAGAGACGAGGGAAGGAAGGGAGCCAAGGGAGCCAAGGCTGCCCCCCCCCAAAAGGTGCAGCAGCGGCGGCCTCCGCGCACAGCGGCGATCGCCCTGACAGTCAGGGAAGGGGCGAAGACCACCTACGCGGAGGCAATGAGCTCCGCCAGTAAAATAGATCTGGCGGAGCTAAACATAACGGAGCTGCGGCCCAAAAGGGCTGTCACCGGGGGGCTCCTCCTTGAAATCCCTGGGCCGGACGGGGCTGCGAAGGCGGACGCTCTCGCAGAAAAAATGCGGGAGGTCCTGAAGGCGGAGGACGGAGTGACGGTAGCGCGCCCCGTCAAGATGGCCGAGCTGAGGGTCAGGGACCTGGTGGCGGCCACCACCACCGGCGACGTGGCCGCGGCCATCGCGGCCGCAGGAGGATGCAGCTCGGCGGAGGTGAGGACCGGGGAGATACGGTCGTCCCCGATGGGCCTGGGCACCGCCTGGGTAAGGTGCCCGCTGGCGGCAGCGAGGAAGGTGGCCGCGGCGAAGAAGATAAGGATAGGATGGACCACGGCCCGGGTGGAGGCGCTGGCGGACCGCCCGCTGCAGTGCTTCCGCTGCCTTGAGATGGGACATGTCAGGCAGCGGTGCACCAGCACCGTGGACCGCAGCGGGCGCTGCCACAACTGTGGGAGCCCCGAGCACAGGGTGGCGGAGTGCAGCAGCGCTCCAAAATGCCCCCTGTGCTCCGACATTGGGAGACCCTCGGGCCACCGGATGGGGACAAAGGGGTGCGCCCCCCCAACCAAAGGAAGGAAGAAGCAGGGAGCCACGGGGGGCGTACAGCAAGCACAGCTGGC